>JAUPFR010000010.1:707500-2117500 GCA_036925125.1 Oreortyx pictus
GTAACAGACAGTTCTGACAGCCCAGTCTTCATCTTGTTCTTACTGCTTTGACCTTGAGTTGGTTTATCCCTTCCTTCTCTGTGTGCTTTAAATCTTGCATACAAACTATTAAGGCTTTCCTATAATAAATCATTAACCTGAATATAGTTAACAGAAATGCTTATTAATGTCTCTCTGTATAATCCATTTAACAGAATTACTCTTGCTTATTCAGACAACCTAAAGAGGTCCGTGCTTTTGTCTACCAGCTTCAGCATTAGAGCTTGTAATTATTTCTGGTTAATGCAGCCCTGGGTGTTAGCAAATGTTGGTTTACGCATTTCAGCGTAGTACTTTTCCTAATCTCTTGTATTAATTAGAGATAGTGATATAGCATTACTTTGCTCCTTTTATATTCACTACCAGGAGAGATGTCTGAATATAATCCTATCTGTGCGGAGAGTGCGCTCAAACACTTTCACAACTGCTAAGTGTGGCAAAACCCTCAGGATTACGCAGACTAATTGCTGAGTTGGGGAAGGTAGTGCACGTGGGCAGAGCTGGCTTGGGGCCGGGGAGGTGGTGTGGGGTTGGGGAGGTGGCACAGGGCTCCCTGGGAATCCCATCCTCACACAGTGGGTTGTCTGGGCCTCCTCCTCCATCAGATTTCTTTCACATGGAGTAATTCCCCATCCCTGCAGACACCCAAGGTCAGAGGATGGGGCTCTGAGCACCTGGAGGAGCTGCGGGTGTTCGTTGCAGGGAATGGGACCGGACGGCCTCTGATGGTCCCCTTCCAGCTTAAATGATTGTATGAACCTTTGACCGTGTGGCTGGTCAGCCAGCTTTGGGAGCCACAGCTCCTTCTGTTATCGACACAAGTAGATGTATCTTTCCCCATTAATTCACCTAGCACTTTTGTGCTGAAACAATGCAGCCATGATTTAATGAGCTTTACAAACATAGTGATGGCTCATATGCAGGAAATCAGATTTACATAATTTTCCACCGGCTTTTAGAGCCACTGAAATTCAAATTATCTTTACTTGGGGAAACTCTTTTAATATGCTAAAACGAAATACCACCTACATTATGCTTGAGTTTGCTAGCTTGCTTTTTCCAATGCATTAAATGTTGATTTGTCATGCTGCTTTATCACAGAAAGTTCCTTTTTAATGAGAAGGGAAGGGATAGCCCAGCCCTGTAGTTAGTCATGGCTGGAAGTCACTGAGTGAACAAAAGGGGAAACTTTTACATCTGGAATGAATGTGGGTGTTTTGCGTTGTTTTCTTGGTGTGCTGCCAGGATGGGGCACCGTGCTGGCTCTCCTTGCTGCAGTTCAGCACCCATGGGCAATTTCCCGTCCTTGTCCCATGCAGACCATGGGGCATTTTAATTCCATGCAATGAACGAAGCCTGGAATCGCTCCGTGCCATGCTCAGCTCTTCCATCTCGGGATATTTCATGCTGCTGTGACTCTGTGAAGGAGGTGGAGTGCTGATGAATCAGCACAACAAACGTTGCAGCTCTGCCATACATAACCAGTGTCTGCTCGTGTGGGTGGCACTGGGTGTAAGGCATGCACAGCTTTTGTGTTTGGGGATAGTCCATAGCGAAGCAGCATCAAAAGCAAACAGTGATACAGCACTCAGCACTGTGGTGGCAGTGGGTGTCGGGGCCTGGTGGACCCCAATTCCCCTTCACCTCTTCGTGCTCAGTGCACTCCCACTGCACACTCCCAGAGCTCATCTCGTGTCCAGCCCCCATCTCACTGATGCTGGTATCCCAGCTGGGCAGAGGGTCCCCATCTTCCCTGTGGGATTTTGCAAGAGCAAAAGCAGTGTTTGTGCTCGAGCCTCCTCACCCAGCAGCCGGCTGTTCACCATCGTCTCACGGCTCAGCACTTTTCTTGACTCTGTGTGCATGCATTCACTGCAATATTTAATTAGGGATTTGAGAGAGGCTTCCTATTAAAGCAAGTAAATACAATCTCTTCAAAGGGATTGACAATAAATATGCATCTCGTTGGCTAAGCAGAATATTCAAGCTTTGGCTCCAAAAGCTAAGCAGAAAACATGCTGTTGTCCAACAGAGCTAAATATATTCCCTTCTCGTTGGTGTTAGTGGAGATTCTAATGCTCAGTAACTTAAAAACAGATACATTATTCAGATGTTTAAACTGAAGCACTCATCTGATGTTAAGTGCTCGCTTTCTGAAGTGTTGGCATAAGAATGGGCTGTGCTCTGTGACACCTGAGCACTGCTGGGGAGCTTGGATACCTCCACCATGTCGCTCCCGATTGCAGATGAACACTTCTGCTGCTCTGACGTTATTGTAGAAGAATGACTTATAAGCATTTGGGACTTGAGGGTAGGAATTGCCCCCTAACCGCTTTCTCTTCTCTCCGCAGCTCCCAGTACGGCCCAGTATGGGATCACCGGGGACGCCGAGGTCCTGTTCTCCTGTTGGTACCTTGTGTTGACACTGTCCTCCCTCACCAGCATATTCTACCTGAAGAACATCATTCTGCACTGAGTGTAAAGAACCCTAAAAGGCTTTTAAGGATTCTCTGAAAGTGCTGATGACTGGATCTAATCTGGTAGAGTTTGTTAAAAGCAGCGTGGGATATAATCAGCAGTGCTTGCGTGGGGATGATCGCCTTCTGTAGAATTGCTCATTATGTAAATACTTTAATTCTACTCCTTTTTTGATTAGCTGCATTACCTTGTGAAGCAGTACACATTGTCCTTTTTTAAGACGTGAAAGCTCTGAAGTTACTTTTAGAGGGTATTAATTGTGATTTCATGTTTGTAATCTACCAGTTTTCAGAAGCATTCAGTCATGGTCCGCTGAATCGCAGACCGTAGTTTACAAAAAAAAAAAAAAAAAAAAAAAACAAAAAGGAGAATATTGCAGTAAAATGGGCTCCTTTAAGGCTGCAATACAACATTCAGTTCCCTTCTTAAATAGTATTCTATCCACATGTACACAGGAACTTTTTTCTTTTTTTTTTTTTATATAAAAAAAAATCAAATAATATTGCCTTCAAAATATTTCTTCAGAATATTACACATATCTAGATTTTCTTCCAGCATGATATTCAGGTCTCAAGAATGAGCCTTGTATTATAACTGCATTGTGCAGTACTGCTTTTTGGTTTTCTTCCTTTCTCCTGCAAATTCAGCATGGGTGTGCCTTCATAAAACACTGTTTTCCTCTTCAACAAATCTGGAATGTGCTTTGGGAAATGCTACAGCATCCTTTTGAGCATAACTGATCACTAACTGAGGATGAAGGTGCTATTGGCTAGGGAGAACACGTTCCCTCCCATCTCTGGTGGGTAATATAACTGCTTCAGACGTACATCTTTAGGCAATCAGACAGGGATAGCACCGATTCCTTTGTGTTCTTTCCCCCCACTAAGCGGTGGATGATCTGCATTAAAAAACAGTTTTCCCATTACAAAAGAGAGCGCAAATTGTTTTGAGACATCTTTTGAATGTAAGAAGGTTTCCCGTAGTCATTCTAAATCAGAATTCCTAAGTGGTTGTAAATGTGAGAAGCTGAATCATCCCTTTTGTATTACTGGCAAAAATATTATGTGAATTGGTATTTTTCTTGCACTTAATTTTGTACTGGTTTGGCTAATTTAGCAATGATAAAGGATGCTTTTAAGTATTAGATATCTGAAAATACGTAAGGTATCAAGCAGAATTTTATATATATACATATATATATATAAAATACAGGTATATATTAAAACGAGGTTGCTCCAATAACCGTACTGAAGTGCATGCTGCCGTCAATGATGCATCTACAGACAGGACTTCATTCCTGATGTACAAATACTGTACAAATAGCTTGCCGCAGCAGTTTAGTCGTCATACACGATCTCCTAGGACTGCAGTCTATCAAGATAAGACTCTCATTAAACTCAATGAACGATCAAGTTTTGAAAGAGCATATAACATCACTATTTTTCCCGAGCAGCCCCATGCTACATCAGTGTGAAATGTTGCTGCAGTTTACAGCTGAATTTAACAATGCCGTCCTTGTAAATCGCTGGGTCGTGGCTGTGTCCAGCAGCCCTGGAACACAACACCTCCTATTGACCCCAGTAGATGCTGATGTGCTTAAAAAAACCAACAGCTGACAACATGAATAATAAAGCCATTCTCTTAAGTACTGCATTCCCTCTCCTAACGATAAGGTTTGTGGCTAGCAACAGCGGATGAGTACTGTGCACACGCAGCAGTTCCAAATACCCCTGTTTCTGAAAAGGCAAATTCTGAGTTGGGTCGGTCTCCAGTACTGTCCCACACTGAAGCGCAGTCGCAGCGTGCAGTACAGATGCAGGGCGTGAAGTGGAACGTGTCGACTCCAGAACGCGGCAATAAAACGGCCCAGGTCTGCTGGTGTTCAGTGGCAGGTTGTGCTGTTTCCACCACGTCGTTGGTGGCCATGTGCTGAGCAGTGGCCGTGCTCAGAAATGTTTTTGTAAAACCTCGAACAACGTGACCAAATCTGTTCTTGAAGGAAATGGTTTAAAGCCAACTCACATGATGCTACACGCAGTCCTTACATTCTTCTCTCCCTTGTATTGCAGCTTTAAAGTGCTATGTTTTAGAATCCGTTGGAAACAGTGGTGCTGCAGAAAATGTCACATCCATGTGGTCTTGTGAAGAAAGCGAAGGGGGTGTGCGTAACCCAGCTCACCCATTGCTCCTCGTGTCAATCTGAGACGGGGCTGTGCTGGGGCCAGGTCCAATTGGGCGTTTCCATTATGATTTCATTTTGCTGATTCCCAACATCTGGAACCTAAGAATCCCAGCAACAGAGCGGAGCAAATGGCAGCTTTACTAAACGTGAAGAAAAGGAGGTGTTGGCTGTTGGCAGATGTAGAGCCACTGGGTTATGTGGACAAGGCTTTCAGTCCCATTAATTTTCCCTTAAATTTGTGGGTACGTTGTTGCCATCAGTTCCAAGAAGGAAATGATCCATGAACGTTTGTAGGTTCTGGGAGCAATTTATTCAGGCAGAGGAGGTATCTGAGCACCAAGTAGAGCCCTGTGTGCCCCAGTGGCAGCAGAGCCACTGCTCGGTGTGCAGCCAGCACGGGGCATGGGCACTTTGCTTCGTGCACCTGCCTCGAAGGACATGGTATGTGAAGTTAAACGAGCACAGGTTTTGGCAGGATCATAGCTCTAGGCAGCACCGATCCGATCAAGAACCTCAGCTCTGTGGTTAATCTGTTGTGTGTGGAAAAGTAATGGTGTGGTTTGCGACTTGCTGGGACGTTGCTCCAGCATGGTCTGCTGCGATCTGAAGGCCACAGCGTTGGCAAAGCCCATTCACTCTTCAGTTTGTGGGGTGTGTTTGCTTTCAGCAGCCGTCTGACAGTGTGTCCTGTGCTCCTCAGGATGGTGGACCCATACTGCTCGTATCTGTTGGTCAAATAATGTTCTATTGATTCCCACTTCTAAAATGTGAAAAATAAATGGCTTAGCTCCAAGCAGTAGAACTGGATATGTGTGTTAAGAGCACTGTCCGCATTGGCAGCCTCGAGCTGTGTGGTGCCATAAGTCCCTACTCGTGTGATAACTCAGGTCTGTTCATTGCCATTGCGTCGGGGACGTGAGCAGCAGCAGCGATGCTCTGACGGTAGCGTTGCTGATCAGGATATTATTCTATTGCCGAATGAAACTCGTAACTTCTTGAACAAATGCCATTTCTCAAGGTTTATAACTTGGCAGAAGTGTACTCATCATTGCTAGGCAGCGTTTTTTTAGACTTTTCAATATATATATTTTTTTTAGAAACTGTGCTGTTTTTTAAGATAGATACAGGGGTGTCAAACACCGCCACCAGGAAAAGCTGCTTTTTTGCACATTTTCAAAGTTAGCATTTTAGACCAACAGTGGTAAATGTTACACTTACCAAAATCTCTTCTTATTCCACATAAGTGTGTTATAAAGAATGTGTATACCAAAATACGTATTTGCATGGATGAACAATATGCCTTAAAGACTCAGTGTGCATTTACTTCTGAGATTGGACCAGGTTTGTGCCCGGTCTGGAGGTAAATATTCCATACTTCATAGCTGCCATGGGAGATTCTGTTTCTTCAAAAAAAAAAAAAAGGGGGGAAAAAAGTCAAGGAAAATTCAGTTTCTTCTCAGAGAACCTTAAGGAATTTCAAAATTCTTGCATAATCTGACAAATGTGAGGAGGTTTAGGAAAGGGGTGAAGCTTCAGCTCTAGCCCAGCAGTGAGCAGACTGTTGGCAGCCCTGTCCCTGTCCTCGTCTCTGTCCCCATCCCTTCTCCTGTCCCCAGCCCCAGCATGGCCAAGCCACCATGTTGGCACCTCCTTTCCTCTTCCTTGCCCCTCTGGAAACAAGCACACCCATAGCCCCTGGCTGTGCCACAGCACGGAAAAGAAAATCCCTTTAACACCATAAATTATTAAAAAAAAAAAAAGAATCTTAAATGTGAGAAATATAAATTCTTCATTGAGCCTTAACAAGAGAGTAGATGAATATTTGGAAAGAGGAATTTGCTTTGCGTGCGTGTTGATGGAGTGAACACACCTCAGCTTGGTTGGCTTCAAGTTTGGTCATGCCTGGTGTTCCTCAGTGAGCACAGAGGGAAGGCAGGTAGCTCGCTGTGGGCAAGGACACCCACAGCACGGCTGGACACAGCCAGGATGTGCCAGGAGGGGCTTGGAACAGCCATGGCGGATTCTCAGGGACTGCTGCTCTGAAATTTGATGAAGTTTTTTACTCAGAGGGCAGTGACGCACTGGAACAGGTTGAAAGTCATTTTCCTTGTGGTCACTTTGGTTCCCTGGTAGCTCCTCACGCAGCCTCTGTGTCACCAGGTAAACCCAAGGAGAGCAAATGTGTGCAGCAAGGCAGAGTTTGGTGAGGAGGAGAGGGGAACAGGCGCTGCTGTTGTGCTGCCTCTGCAGACGCAGGAATTTCCCCTCTTATCTTCCAAATATGAAAGCATTAAAGCATTCATTATTCCTCCAAACCCTTTTCTTTTTTTTTTTTTTTAATGCTGCAAGATAGAAAATGCCTGTAATGATGATATATATCATATTTGGTATCTAGAGGGTGAAATTTCTTCCCTCCTAACACACATCCATCCTTCTCTTTATTCTTTTTCAGCCAAAACCAAAACACAATTCGCACATTACGTGATGCAATTTATGTGCAATAACACCAGCTTTTCCACTTATCAAAACCATTATAGTCATAAGCACATAACTTCCATTAACCTCAGTGACAGCAACTTAAACGTGAGCCACAAGTGAGAATAAACCTTAAAGATGCCATTTAACAGCAGCAGCCTTGTTTTCTGGTACAAGTCTAATGGCGAGACAAAGGTTCATTTCCTCCCCCCTGCACCATTTTAGCTCTTCCTCCATGTGTAAAGTGCCCTTTCCCTGCCTGCAGGGCGATCTGCTCAGCTTGGTGTTGTGGTGGTCAGGATGTGCTCTGTGCTCATGGAGCACCACATCAGTCAGCACCCAGCAGTGCCCACACCGTGCTAACGAGGCAGCTCCTCGCTGCCATCCCAGCTCTGTAGCAGCTACGGGAGGTAGCATGCTTCATTAGGCTACAACAGCTTAAAGATGTTAAAAGGACTGCTTTTCCTCTCTCCTTTAAGTGCGTTGCATTCTGTTCCTTGGAGCTTTGAATTCACGGTTTTCTTCATTAACTTTGACCTTTTTACATCTATTACAATAAGAAAGAAATAGAGTTAACTTTAGAGCAAGCTCCTGTAAACTCTCTTCTCCTGGGCTTCCACAAAGCCTGGTGCAAGAAAGTCACTGTTTGCTATACAGAAGGATTTGAGATTAGGGCTCCTAAGCTGCCCCAAGTGGTTCCTCCGTCACTCTCAGCTGGGCACGGGCCCCTTCCAGCCAGTGCCCGTGGGCAGCAGAACAGAGGGCACACCAGGCTGCCGGACAGCTGCCATTCCTTGTGGGATATCTGTGTAAATCTGAAACTGCTGAGGACATAGCCATGGGCATCAGCCATGGCTAAGCTACAAGCCCAGTTAAAGAGAGCAATGCTCCCAGTCCCCACTACTCCAGATATCCCCAGATAATCTTTTTACCAACCAAGCGTGGCTTGGTTCTATGGGCTGCAGACATAATTGTGACAATAACTGGAAACATTTTCCCTTTGCTTTCCAGCCCAGTCCAGCCCTGCTGTGCTGCTGGGACACCCAGCTCTTCCCAGGTGTCGCCTTCTTCTCCTTCTTGGTACAAAACAGCGAGCGATGTGCTGCTCTGCTGCCCGTGCATCCTGTCCCTTCGGGGTTTGCTTCCCATGTTACCCGAGCAGGGCCAGCACTAGGGGTGCAGCTGCTGCTCCCGGGCTGTGAAATACCTGCTGGAAGTGCATCCAGGCTTCAGCACAATGTCCTCTTGGTCGCAGGAGTCCGGATCGGTGTCTCAGTCTTTGTGTCAGTGCCTTACAGTTCTGCAGGGCAGTGTGGGCTGTGCGTCCCGCTGCTCTCGGGGGGACCCCCACTGGGAGAGTGCTGTGCTCACCCTCTGCCGTTGAAAACGTGTTCATTTTTCTGACAGACTGTGATCTTGAGATCATTTCTCCTCGCTTCTTCATCACGCGGATGGTTGTGAGAAGTAATTATTTTAGCATATGGTGAGATGTGCAATTATTACCGCCAGGCTCTTCATGGAAGACAATCTGCTTTAGTGTGGCTCTCCCGTGAGCGCCGGTGACACGGGGCTCGGCCAATTCTGGCACAGAAAGCAGCAGCCTCCCCCCAGACAACTTCTCAATTTCTAATTCCTCCCAGAGCTGTGACACTGTTGTAAATGGCAAATAATAATGGTCACGGGATGGAGTCTTAAAGTGAATCACAATAGCTAGATGTCACGGGCTATTAATTGAATAATTGCTTTAAGTTATCATATTCACGATTTTGGTTACGAAGGCATTTTATGTGTAGCTAATGCTCTCCTAGTAAACCTGTGACTTGTGAAAAGCGCCTTAATGTTCCCATAAATCACAGTTTCCATGGCAGGACCCCCTCTTGCCTTGTCCTGGCGTGGGCACAGAGTGGAGCACAGGCAGTGGGGTGGGTCCCTGCAGTGTGACAGCCCCGGCACCAGGCAGGGCAGGGGGCACAAATCAGGCAGTAGGGAACGGCCACCACGGGCTGTGTTTGCTAAAGACAGGGAGACAGCACGCTCAAAGACAGGTCAGGCCACGTGGAGCTCCTGCAGCAGCCCCAGAGCTGGTCTGAGCTCAAGGTGGCACGCCGTGCCCCTGCCCACCCCCAAGATGGATCCATGTGCTCTGGGGAGGGCCGGTGCTCCCACACACAGCTCCCCTCTCTAAGTCAGCAGCAAAGGTGCAAACACGCTCAGCGGAGCACTCCCGCAGATGTTCTTATTTAAAACAACCTGAACCCACCCAAAGTAATAACCCAGAAACTGCCTCACCGCACCCATACATTCTGAGTCACTGCTGCAGAATACCGCAGGAATATTATTTTTATAAGAGTGAGCCATTTGCTAAATAAGCCACCTGTTAAATAAACACTCCCTCTCCCCAAATATTGCTGTTTTGTTTTCCAGACTATGCGCAATCTGGATTTATTTTAGATGAGAAGAGATAATCACTAAAGAAAAAAACCTGTATTTTGACTATTTGAAACCATCCATCTTGTGTGCACATCTGCTCCTCCACGAGCTGGCACAGCGCTTACATTAACGAGAATCATCGTTCCTTATTCAGCCGGGAGCTAATGAACTTCTATCATCAGACCATGGCAGCCGTCGTTCATTTTAACTTCTCCAAGCCTTTGGTTGTTTCCTATCCAGCCAGCCTGGCTTGCCAAGAGAGGTGTCCTCTCCAACCTCACTGCACTGCCACCTTTTCCATGCTTCTAAAGCCACGCTGAGCATCACCCCCATCCTGCAGTGCACTGTTACTGGTGGGCTCCCCACCTCACAGCCACATGTGCTCAGCACAGCTGCAGGGAGCTCATGTGGGAAGGGTTCAGCATTTGCTTTTGAGGGCTTCTCACCAACCTGAGAGCCAGGGTCTGTCAGGGTCCCAGAAGCCACAGTTCCCCGGGCACTGTGATGTTCTTCCCCTGTCCCGGAGGTGGCAGAGCAGCGTTTGCAGAGCAGCTCCATGCATCCCATGTGTGTGCAGACATTAGTGGGGATTTCAGATGGCTTTGGCAGGTTGTGCGTCCTCAGGTCTGCAGTTAATAGCTTGCGGCAAGTAATTAGGCAGCACAGACAGAGGCTTGCAGGTTGGGTGTGAGCCTTCGCCCACGGCGAGATGTGCCAGTGCCATGTCCTGCTAGGCTGCTGAGAGCACCGCTCTCCTCTGAGCTGTGGCACCACAGCAGCATGGCCTTGTGACTGCTGGCAGCAGGAGCAGGCAGGGATCCCTGTAAGTGTGGCCAGAAGGATGCGTGCCACTGTGAGTTCATAGCAAATTGCAGGCACAGGGGACAAAACTGCTTCTGAAAATCAGCCCCATCATCTCCTGTTCTCTTCCCAAGAGCCTTTGTGATGACAAGCCTGCTGCCATTTGGCACGGCCACGTGTGTTTCCCCATTCTTTGGCTCTCGGCACCTCACACCTTGGCTCAGTCACCTTCAGCTGGTGCTTCTCCCACACATCTGAATGACACAGCAGCAAAACCCTCAGCACACAGCCCGCACCTCTCCGGGCAGCTGCCTTCTCCCCCGGGCTCAGTGCTCTGCAGCCATGTGCTCACCGAAGCCTGCTGAACACCGCATCACTAAGTCACTCTGTGACTTTTTCCCAAGCACTTTCATGCATCTTGACTCTGATGCAAAACCTTAGAGGGTTCCGCAAAGCCTGCTCTACTCATTTCCCTTTAAGTGCAGCCCACAGATTAATGGTGCCTGTTAATTAGGCAGCTAAACCCAAAGGGAAAAAAGCCCTAAGGAGGAAAAAAAGAAGTAATGCTTCTCGTTTGAAGGTACTGTGCTGCAAAACGCATTAATGACTGGAGCTGGATTTTAATAACTAAGAGACGCTTTAATTAGAGTTGACATGTGAACCAGGTACGCGTGCCATGCCCAGTACGGGCTGACATACGTAGAGATGTGTGTAGGGTACATGCTTATGGCTGAGCTGCAGCTTTTGAACCTCTGTGCTCTTTGATGCTTTACAGAGAGGAAAGGACAATATTTTGCATGCAGCAGCACTAGTGCCAAAACAAGTTAATGTGCAGCCACCCTAAGGAGAAAAGGAAAAAAGTTGCATCCATGTAGGACAGAGCCTTCCCTTCCCTCCTCACCTCGTCCCATTCCATGCAGAAATCCAGGACTTGTTGCTCTCAAAGAATAGACTTTAAATTCCTATACTCACGTCAGGGCAGCATTAAATATTAAAGCGAGATATTAAAATTTCAGAGAGCCTAAATTAAACCTGAGGTATTCAGAAAGAAGTGTTCCTGCATATTTAATACTAGACATCTCGTAATTAACTTTAAGAAAATGAGGAGCTGCCGAAAAACTGGTGACCACGGCTGTGACCTTCCATGCACACGCCGAGTTTGCTATGGAGGAGGGTTTGTTAGCAGGAGAAGGAGGCTGGAAGTGAAGTAAGCCAGGATGGATGGGGTTTGGATGTCCCTGGAAGAAGGTCTTCACTGCCCACACAGTGACCAGTGGGGTAAGCCTGGTGCCCAGCAGGCTGCCTGCCCAGCTGAGCAGGTGCCCTTGGCACACAGCATAGGGAAATTTTTTCTCCCTTCACCTGAGCTCCTGGGGCTGTGAAATAGCTCTGGTTACAACACGGCTCCTCGAGATTTAAAGCACCTAAATTTATTATTCTTATGTTTTCGTCCCATGTGCACTGTTATAAATGGGAAGTTGCTTTGAGTCAATTCATGCCAAATTTTTAGGTCTCTCCAAAGATTTGAGCATAGCAAACAAGGCCACAAGTCCTGCAGGTACCAGCAGCAGCAGCCAGCTGTGTGCTGAGCCTGTGGGCTGAGTGGTTGTGCCCCTGCTTAAAAGCACATAACTTAGATTACTCCGTTAGCAGAGACTGTGCCCTGGCTCATGAACACAGTGCTCTGCCTCTGCTCAACCTGCTTCCACAGATACAAGTGATCTTATCATCACAGCCTTTTGTGTCTGTGGATGTCAAGTAGAGACCACCAAACACCCTCCTACAGTAGAACAAAGCTCTGTTACAGTGGGCAGGCTCAACATTATGGGCACTGACTTAACATTGACAGTTTGTCCAGTCAAAGTAAACATGCTTTTTACGTGCCTGTACAAAAGCTGCTCCACTAATATGGCAAAAGGAATACACCTTTGTCAGTGGTGACACCAGACGACTGCCACGTGTCACACAGCAGCTGGCACTCATCCCTGTGGGCAGGATGGGCAGTAAGGCAGCATCCCAAAAGCAACCCAACAATATTCCAACAGCAACCCAACAACATTCCAATGGCATCCCAACAACGTTCCAACAATGTCCGAACAGCATCCTAACAGCATCCAACAGCAACTCAACAGCAACCTAACAATGGCCCAACAACATTCCAACAGCATCTCAACAGCAACCCAACAGTGCCACGACAGCATCCCAACAACATCCCAGCAGCATCCCCTGGTGCAGGGCTCCCTCTCAGGTCTCCCTGGGACCCAGGCCCAGTGCACACTGCAGCACAACTGTGGGCTGTGATTTGTTAGGACAGATGCAGTACTCGATTTTGGAGGGTCGCTCAGCACAATAGCAAACCACTCATTTCCAGCAAAATATCAGATTATGGATGGAGGGGAAGAGAAGGGGCTCGGAGAGATAAAACCATATACTGACAAAACAATAAAGGAAAAATCAATCTTGATGACAGATGAGAGAGGAGATTTACAGTGTAATCAGAAAACACAAAGAGATTCATGGCTTGGCAGAGTGGTATCCAGGCAGCATTAGTCTATAGATGGCAACACAATCGCGCCTCCAGATCTGTCTGCGTGTTTCTGAACAAAGCTCTCCGTGTGTTCTGTTGCAGTGGGCACTGCAGGCACAGATCTCAGTGCTCCATTAGCACACGGTGCCCCTCCGTGGCCCCGCAATCCTTGGGCTGTTCTGATGCAATCAGCCACGCAGGGCATGCACTGCAGCAATGGATGGAGATAAGGAGCTGCCCACAGGGAGAGGCAGTGCCATGCAGCTCCTCCTTGCACAGCCAGGGCAGCAATTAGCGTGGAAACCAAGGCAGCCCTGCGCTGTTAATGAGCTTCTGGCTATCAAGCCATCGTCTTAATTTCTAGGCAGTTGGATAACCGATCTTTTAGATAGGATCAAAATGGCCACTCAGCTTGAGTCCAAAGAAATCCTGATCTATGAGTTTAATACCATATAAAGCTTAACATACACTTCAGCCTGAACCGGTTCAGATTGCCTGGCACTTTTTATCTAAAAAGCAAGAATCACACAGCGAGACCCCGAGGTGATTTAATCATTGGTTGCAACCATGGAAAAACAAACTTTTTTTCCCTCTCTGCAAAAGCTGTCCCACCCTGTGATGGCCGCTCAGGCCTCCAGAGTCTGTTCCCTCCTGTGCGACAGGGGTGCTGGGCCTCCAGCATGGACCTCCTGTCCTGCTGTGCCCACCTCCACCTGAGGCCAGCAGCAAGCACTGGGAGCTGTCAGCAGCCTGCAGCCTGCCGGGCCGTGGTCCATTCAGAGCAGCTCTCTCCCCTTCTTGGGAAGGCGTTCATATCCCAGCTAGACCACCTGCAGCCACTGCACCACGCTTTCCTTACATCTTGTCTTTGTGTTCATAATCAGCTCAGGGCTCGTGGTAACAACAGCACGAACAAAATTAGCAGTGAGATAGGTTGATAAGCTCAACCCCAACCAAGAAAACCATGATACTGTGTCTTTTTTTTTTCCCAGCATCTCTCAAAACATCTCAGAGTAGGGTGTCAAGTGCAGACCCACAGGGAATCTGCAAACCCTGGCAACGTGCAATTGCAAAACAAGGCATGCACAGGGGTTAAACACCCAGCCCAGTCTGTAGCACGAATGTAGGTTTGTAGACACTCTCACCCTGTCAATTATTTAAAGAACAGACGGTGTAGAAAAACACAGCAGAACAAGTTGGAGCAGACGCAGCAGACTGGTGGTGAGTCTTCCTGACCATCCTCACCGATAACATCACCAGAGAGCCCTGGCTGTAACAGAATGACACAAGTTGTGTGGATGTCAACAAAATCGTTCATACAGCACTCTGAAAATGCACAGCATGGCACACAGAATAGAAATGACTGTGATACCAGTTACGGTGGGGAATTAATTCATCCTCCATGAAGCTCTGCATCACAGTAGCAATAAATCAGTTGACTGATAAAGGCAGCAGCACTGAAAATTACACCATCTTTTGGCCTACTGCCTCGATCAGGAAAATGACAGAGATTGGAAACCACATCACGCTCTCCCTTGGTCTCTCTCCCCTTTGCTCCATTGAAGCCTTGGTTAGCTCCTGCTATCTTTTATGTTTAGAATGTCGGGAGCAGAAATGTGAGCAGAGGAAAACCTTGAAGGCATCAGGTTGACGCCACACTGCTGCAAGTAACAGATGACTGACTGCCATCCATAATTTTTCCTGAGATAGTTTCAAAACAATGAACTCCTCATTTTCAAGCCAAGCCATTTGCGTGCGTCCTTTTCTCCTTCGTTCTCAGATGGTGGGCAACCAGAATTTTATTTTGCACAAAGTTCTTAGGCGGTATTCATCCATAATCATCAACAAAATAAGTTAATACATGTAGGCGACTATAATGACAGTAAATGCAGCGTAGGAGGGATAATATGTGCTTCATTGTCAATGCTCACATGCTGAATTAAATACTCTATTCTGGTCAAATGCTAATCCATTCCATGAGCACTTTTCCATAAACACGTTTTTTAAAGGTGGTAGAATACAGAAGTGATATGAATAATATATTGAATGAATCTGATAGATGTGAGCTGAAGAAGCGGCGTTGTTCTGCAGTGCATCGCTTGGCACCGGCACGAGCTGCACAAATAAGTCTTCATGATAACATCAGTTCAGCCCTACATCAAGCGCACCCATTAGGAGCACAGTAGCATCAGCCCTCAGCTGTAAAGGACGTGTTCTTTTCACAATGGTTTGGCCACAGCTGGCCAGATGATGAGGATTGCCTCAGCTTTGAGCACCGGTGACTACTGACTATTTCCCTTCTCTGATCACGGGATTGTAGGGTTTGGAAGGGACCTCTAGAAGTCATAGAGTCCAACCTGATACACTGGAGATTTTCTCTCTTCTGGTTCACACCATGGCCGTGGGGAGGGAAGGCAAGGGATGTACTGATGCTTTGAGCATAGCTGCCACAGGCCCCACACACCTGGCTGGTGCTTTAATTACTCTGCTAATGCAGGGAGGACTCCAACAAGCGGTAAGCAGCAGCACCCTGAACTAATGCCTTGCTTCTCTGCTGTCTGTGCTTCACAAAGAAATTTTCCTTAGCGATCCAGAGCAAAAGGCTTAGTATGGGATCATGTGGTAAGGCAACTTAGAAGGATAAGTCAGTCCCACAACACAAAGCTCAGCATTTAAAAAGAAGACAATGTGAGAATGGTACCTAAATGGTGCTGCCCATTTCAGAGCTAAGAATAGGCTCAGAAAATCAAGGCGACTTTCAGCAAGTAACTTAAGCTGGTTTTAAAGGTGATTCATTAGAAACCGCCAATCAGATCCAGCTTTGTGCTGAATGGTGAAATTGGAATAAATAAAAGAGTATTTCTGCTCCCGGCCCCAGAATGTCCCCAACCCCAACACCAGCTGCAGACCCACGTGGGGCAGCAGCCCTGGCCTGGGGGTCCCAGCAGAGAGGAACAGAAGTGGTGATGTCGCTGGGGGACAGAATGATCTTCAGAGCCCTTTGAGATGTGACGTAGGTGATATTTTCACTACTGAGGGAACAGAGCTCTTTCTTCATCCTTCTTCCCTCTGCCTTCTAGGCAGAGACCCACTGGTGGTCAGAAGTTCCAAGGCTGTCTATGAGTTGCTCTGTGCAACATAAAGTCAAAGTGCCACCTATTTAAAAAAAAAAAAAAGCCATCACACATGACCAGTTCCAATGTGCTGGTGGATTTCCTTAGATCCTGTGACTAATGCCCAAATAATTCCATTTCAAGGGTGCTTACTCCTAATTACAGACTTCTGCTTCACTTGCAAAGCACATCACCTATAATTGCGTATCTTTCCCATATCTCTTGGTCAGGAAAGCAAACCAAGCACTAATCCAAAAGACCTAAAGCTGAACATGTTGCTTATGGAGTTCGGAAATGCAAAGCAACGTGCGGGATGCTTCGGGACGGGGGGGATGGGGAGCTGAGTGCAGCACTGCCCACAGACCTGGCTGGACACAGAGCCAGCGAGCACTGCCAGCCACAGACAGCTGTGCATTTCTCATTTGTTTCAGAATTAGCTCCCTTTTCAATCTAATGTCAGTACTTACTGTTTGAACTCCGATGGGCTGGTTTGCCAATTATCATCAGTGTCTTTTGTGAAGCAGCTTGCCCAGGCTTTTAAAGCACAATTACCAGGCTGTTTCAGCAGATAGGATGCCTGTGACATTTTCACACGCTGAAAATAAATACATAAAATATAACAAAACAAGACTTTTATTAGTAACATACTTCTAGGAAGGAATATAAAGTAGCCATTAGGAATCCCGCTAACATCATTGGTCATTATGACAAGAAGGAAAATAGCTTTCTTAGGGCTTTGATTCCTTTTTTCTTCTTAATGGGTACTCCCTTTTCACCATCACCAGGAGACAGTCTCATCTATTAACACTTATTCAGCACTTATCACTTTTATATTTCATCACAACCTCGGCAAACCTCAGCTGCAGCTCTGCTCCGGCACCGTTCCTTCGGTACATACGGATAAGGATGCAGCACCCAAGATGCCCCCACACTCACTGCCACCATAGACACTGCCAGGTGGGGTTACCTGCCCGAGTCAGCCCAAAAGAGCTGTGTTCATACCTCATCCTAAAGGGTTTTTCAAAATAGCTGTTGCTCAGTTTCTCTTCTGTGAAATCCATCGCTCTGAGGGCACCATGCAGATGGATGAGTGCTGTGCAGGACACAGCTGGGCAGGGCTGGGCACAGCAGCGCTCTGTTCTGTGAGGGCAGAGCCCAAAGATGAGAGCTGTGCTAACAGGAGGCTCTGATGTGTCCCCTTCATACTCCTGCACTCTATTTAACTGGTGCTCTGTGTGCAGTGCAAAATCAATTACAGTGCAGCACCAGATTTAAATGCGGTGTCAATCCAACTGCATTTCTGCAGTTTGGTTTGCCCTCTGTGGAGCAGGGTCAGGCTCTGTTAGACGGGAACCAAGCGACAGCCAGACAGGACTTATCCAATTAAAACTGGAATGGCAAATTATTAAAAGGAGTCTGCGCTATTTCTAACGGTGCAAAACAGATGGCAGATAGGAGGAGTTCCATAATGACAGCCCAGAGCTGATCTCTAGGGCAAGAGGAGTGAATTACGAGCACCCATGGATGCAGCACAGCTTCCATCATTTGCTTTTTTCTTCTTTCCTGCACAGCAGGTCTAGCACACCACAGTACTTGGTGTTATGCGCTGGGCCCACGGCATACTATGTCTGTTAAACTTGTCTGCATAAAGGGTTAGGGTGTGAAACCCAGATTCAGAGCAGAATCTCTCTGTTAGCATTTAGGAGGTTTTACAGAGAGGACCCAGCCTCAGACGTGGAACTCTAGCTCTTGCTTAAATGGCTCTGGAAAAAAAAATCATAGTGCCATAGAACTGCTTCAGTTAGAAGGGACCTTCAAAGGCCATCTGCTCCTGCTCCCTGCAGCGAGCAGGGACACCCGCAGCTCCTTCAGTGCTCACACTCAGTCCTCTGACCTTGGCTGGGATGGGGCACCGCTGCCACTCTGGGCACTGCTCAAAAGCTCTGAGTAAACTGATGAGCAAAGTTCCTACACACTGTTCGTCCTTCTCTGTGGAATAATTAATGCAGTCTGTGTGGGAACTGACTCAGGTTACAAAGGCAAACCCTGTCTCAAGCCATGTGCAGCAGCTTCATCATTTAAATGCATTCTTGTGCGGTATAGCTACAACAGATGATTTGCTTCCCGTGGCAAGTCTCAGTCCTTAGGCTTATGAACGGATATCTCACACTCACTGACTCGGGTCTTCCATCTCCCCAGCCCCACGCTCACAGCCTTTGTTCTGGCAGGTTTGATCTGTTTGCCCTTTACACCACCGGTGCTTGCTGCTTAATTACCAGGCGGGGCTGCAAAATGGAAGCGTGCGGCCGCGCAGCCCACGTGCAGCGAGATCTGGAAGTGCCGCTCAGCAGGATTCCTCTTGCGTTTGTGAAATCACTCAGCAGAATTACAGCTTTTGCTGGCAAAGCTACTTAAAAGCAAATAAGGTCAAAAAAGCATTAAGGAGCCTGAAGGGAAAGCCTGGCATTATTCATCCGTACAGAACATAAAGCTTCTGGGTCAACCACGAGCAGTCCCAGTAAACATTTGTACAACGCTTCACCTCCGTAGATGGGGTGAGAGCAGGGGAATTATTTCTGTTTGGTAATGTGATGGTTTTCCTGCAAACCAGGAACGATGGGAGCGGGTGGGATGCTGCCACGCAGCCCCACTGCAGCCCCACCAGCAGCACGCTGCTCCCTGCAGGGCTCCCCTGCCTCAGCATGAGCAGGTGGGGAAGGTGGGAAGTGGAGGAACACGTGGAAGGAGCACAGTGTGGGGACAGCACTGACCCTGTGCTGTTTCAATGGCCCACTTACGTAGTGTTCCCATTTTAGGAGCAGTTGACCAATGAAGAATGCTTTTCCATTGGTTGTAATACCTCAGGTGCTAAAAACGTCTTTCTGGAAAAGACCAATACTCCTTTTACAGCACAGGTTATGGAAGCTTGAGTGTTGTTTGCAAGTATGAAAACCATCCTTTCAAAAAGTACTTCAGTGGAACCTGCCAGGAGTAACATTACAACTAACACCCTTATTAAAATAAATACGAAATCAAAAAGGTTGGATGCAAGTACAAATCCCTTATATCCTAAGGCCAAAAAAAGGGAAGATCCAACTCTGGGGGGTTTTGATCACAGCCCGTGCAGCAGAGGTGTGCTGGGGAGCACTATCGCATTATTATCCTTGTAGAGCTCTTCTGTAGATCTGCACATAGTGAAGATAATCTCTGAATTATCTGTGAGAAAGCAGTTTTCCCTTCATTTAATGCTGGCTCCCCAGGACAGCTGCTGTCCCCCATGAGCCTGGTGGTGTTGTGCAGCAGGACTTCTCACCCAGCATCGTACTGCTGCTCCCAGCCACGATGTTCTGCAGAGCTGCTCTGTGTGTCTACAGAGAGCTGTGCATATACACAGGGGATGGGCAGTACCTGCCATGTCCTGCCACAGCTTCAGCTCTGTGGTCATGGCTTAAGTGAAGCGAACCATGCTGAGATGAGAACAACAGAAAGTGGAATTAGGCCCAGTGTATCTGCCAGTGTGTGTCAGTGTTACCTGCTGGACTTCCCATCTCATGTCCGCTTTGCAGAGTGTAAGGGAGAACCACTACATTAAAAATACGTAACTAAATGTAGTTCAGCCTAAGAAGGAGGAGCTTCAGCCTCATCCAGGGGCGCAGTAAAAGAGACGAGCCAATATGAAGCAATTAAAAAACATTTCCCACGGTCAACCTTACTGAATGAAGTACTTCCCAGTAACCCAAAGAGAGGGAGTGTGCGCTGCACACTCATGGGCTCAGTCACGGGTCGTGAACTTGAACAAACACAGCTAGGATTGCATGGATAGGAGCAGTCCCGTCAGCACACCTTCGCTGTGAAGGAAGTCACCATTTTTACCTAGCGCCCACAGCTCAGTTCAGTTTAGATTGGGTAAATCTGTTCTGTTAGCATTAAGGATCAGACCAAACAAAATCAGCCACGACAACACTCTCCTAATGAATTTCAGAGCGGCAAAAACTGAGCTAGCTATTAGCAAATGTCAGCAAGCGATGCTGCACTTTATTCCAGAACAATGTCACAGCGATAAAAGGAAAACCAACTTCAGCCCTTATTTGTGCACGGGCAGCTTTCCTGCATGAAAACTTGCATAAATCGCAGCGAATCAAAGAGGAACGCTGTGTGTGACGCGGGAGCACTGCCGCACAGCGTGCCGCTTACACCACACCCAGCTCCGATTCACGTTATGGATGATACCCATCACACCTCTATCTGTCTTCTGCTGATGAAATTTGTGCAGTGAGTCAATGTACAGCATCCGTGTCAAAAGATCAGATATTGTATTTGTTTGTTTTCTAGCTTGCTTATAGCTGATAACAGCATAAGCCGAGCAAATGCAAGGAAAAATAATTCTTCACAGCACACTGGTCCCCCTGCACTGCCACAGAGACATTGCCATCGTGAGCATGAGCCCAACTGCATCAAATCCTGCTTAAGCATCATCCATCAGCTGCACAGAGAGCACTTTCCTCAGGCTCCTGTAGGGCTGACGGAGCTAAGCACGTTGGCCAGAGCCCAGCCAGGTCAGCATCACCCACACCACAAAGCCTCCATCCCACACCATGCCCTGTGCCACGGGGATGTCCCTGCCCCATGCACTGGGGTCACCACAGCCCCAGCTGCCCCCAAAGGATAAAGCCATCCCTGCACACATCCCCACGGGGACATCCTGAGGGGTCAGAACACCATTTCCTGTGCTCAGACCCCTTCTGTTAAGGATTGTATCTAACTCCAGGATCAGGTGACAGATTGTACACCATGTGATACACGTAGACATACCTAATAACCTTTTTTAGTCATTTCTAAATAAACTGTCTCTGATATGACAGGATAGGATGAGGGGTTTTGTTTTTAACACGCGCTTTGCAGTCACTAAACTGAACGGATGCCTTATTGGTGAGGGTGGGCAGCATTTGGAGAAGCAGCCCCTCCTGCACAGGCAGCCACAGACTCCCAGGGGACGGACAGCAGGGCTGGGAGGCAGCGAGGGCTGTGCCCCTGGGCTGGGCACTGTGCAAGGGGAGCTGAGCAGGAGCAGAGCACCGCAATGCTGCAGCACATGGGGGGTCTGTCTGCACCGCCAGGTGCGTCCCATAGGGGACAAAAGAGCTCAGCAGCACAGGTGGAAAAGTTTTTTTTTCAAAAGCCACTCAGAACCTGCCTCGTAACCTCAGTTCTGCACCATGGGCAGGAATGAAATCCTTTCCATTAAATGCTGGCTAGGTGAACTTCTCCCAGAATTAAAATACAGCAACTTTTTTTTTCTTTTTTTTTTTCTGTTGTTTCTAATGAGTTTACCTTGAGGTCAACATAGTCCCCAACTCTATCCAAAACTCAACAACAGCCCATAGGGATGAACATACTTATTTCCTGCATCTGCTCTCCAAATTAAATCAGAAAGTGCATATAAAGGAACATTCCTGGCAGTCCCCAGGGAAGCTCTGACAGAGACGTGCCGTGCTGGTGATGCTTATTGTCAGGAGTTCCACGCTGCAGCACGGTTGGAACCTTACTTCACTTCTTTTTCCTCCTTTTCTATTGCAGTAATTGTAAGGGAAATGTAACACCACCGTAGGGATAAAATCTGGAGCAGTGCAGTTGATGGTGAGATTCTGGTTGGCTTCAACGGATCGAGACATTCATTTCGGGTGTTACTGTGCCGCCGTGCCCTCACACTGCAGCACCACTTGCATTTGCTCTGGTGCTAGGAACGTAGAGCAAGGGCACTTTAGTGGCACACGTGAACGCAAAGGCAGAGCCTGTGTGCCATTAACACAATGCTGACGTTCAGCTAAAGCACTGCGTGGAACTACGAGCAGGTCCAGCAAGCCCAAACTTCAGCACCGTACAGCATCTTACAACACACATAGTGTTTTCAGTAGCAACAGCCTATGAGACGTGGGGGCTGCAGCCCAGTAGGACATACCCGTGTTTCTCGCTTCTATGTACTATTTTGTATGGGTTAGAGAAGATGGCCTCCGTTGTGCATTGTTTGTGAAATGTTTCTTATCCCAGAGAGGTGTACGATGTAAAATACGTCAGTGAAAAGTGTATATTTTATGTGAGAGGAAAATACATTTTAATAAAGGTAAAGCTTTGTTAGCTGTAAAAATGGCAACTGTTCAAGTGTACAGTAACTTCTTACTAATGTACGAAAATCTGTGATATTTTTGATTTGATTGTATTTGTATTGCCCAAATAAAACATTTTGGCTGTATTGTTCTTAACTGCTACTTCTTTCAAAGGGCATTAGCAGCTCAAGAGCATTCTTCATTGGGGAAGGAAAAAAAATAAAAAGCCATTTCCAACTTTTGTGAATGGCCCCGAGGGGAAGTCCATCCACTGACGTGCACAACCAACGCCCACATGGACACCTCTGCAGATTTCTCTCCAAGGGTAGAAAGGTAATCTCTCTTTTCCAGAGGCTTTCAGCTGAGAGCTGGTGGTGGGGTGAGGCCAAGAGCTCTCCTTCAGGGGGAGGGCACCATGGGACACTAAACAGCACTGCTCAGGGTGAGACGCAGCACACAGAGAACTTAACAGTGATTGCAACACCTAAGTCATCATGGCCTTCCCCCCCAGCCCCTCATCTTTAAGGGGAGATATAAACTGAAAAGATTTAACTGAAAGCCCAGACAGCACAGATCAGCAATATCCAAACACAGAAACCAAAGAGAACGAGACGCCATTATCTTATTAGCACAGATGATCACTAAGCTCCTTCCAGAAACATTAGTGATGACCCCACCTGCCTAAAGCATCTGTCTGGGCTCAACCCTGACAGCGAGGTTCTGTGGGCCCGCCCGTGTCCCTGCAAACCTGAGCAGGGCACGGGGATGAACTAAATGCAGTATGTGCTGAAGATGTGTCCCGCCTGACACTGACAGGGCTCCAGGTGGCTCCGAGCACCGTGAGGAGCACGGCTGTAATGGTGCACAGTTCCAGCAGGAGCTCGGAGCAGGGTTAGGCTTAAAGCCACTTTGGAGTGCATCACTCAAAGTCTCACCTGAGGACACACACTGACTCAGTGGCCCCAGGCCGGCAGTGTGCTCCCACAGCATGCAGGCTCCCAGGTTCCCTCCAAGCACATTCTGCCTCCACAGCACCAGCTGCTACTTCCATGTGCTACAAGTCAACCGAGCACTCCTGCTACGTGCTGGGGAAACGAATGGCATCAAGCACCTAAGCTTCCAGCAGTCCCACCAACAGCACCACGTGATCTTCCCCATCAACCCCAGCCATTCCATGTTGGCATGACAGCACTATCAAGAATTCATTTCTTTCTGTGTCCAGGCCTGAGAACAAAACTACAAGGTCCCAGGCAACAACACGTACCTAAAACACACCATGTTTCCAGCCATCCTTTTACACTGCTAACATGCAATGCAGGCTCCTCCCTTCACAGAGAAGCACAGGGCTCATTTACCCAGATCTGAGTCGGATGATGTCCTTCTTTAATTCTGTTTGTTTTTCCCAGAGAGCATTCACCCCTACCTGAGCAACGGCGCTTCTCAGCCGCGCAACGGGAAAACAAATTGAATTCTAATCAAAGGGTTTCTATTCTGATCACTGCCGGTCTACTTCCACTTCAGAGTTACCAATAAAATGTTAAAGAGTATCACCGGCGGATTCATTTTGATTGATGGCATCTGCCCACTCTCTTGCATTTTAAGGCACCTCATTACCGCGCATTCAAGAATCGCATTTCTTAGCGTGTTTAATAGCCCTTAAACTTTAGGCAGCTAATTGGTTCGGCTGGTGTCTCCGAGCCTTAGCTGCAAAGCCAAGAAAAAAAAGCACAAAAATGGAGAATATTAATGGTTTCTCCTTGGTAAAGATCAGCTTAGCAGCCAGTCTGAGTTCAGTTGACACACAGAAAAGGAGCTACCCGTATTTCTGCCCATCACCTGACACCAGACAGGTGAAAAATATGCCTTCTCAAGGCATATTTTTGCTCTATAGTTTTATGGACTGGTACACACCAGGAAAGTTACAGAGGAGAGAGCCACAGTATTGCATCACTTCCCAGCTGAAGAAGCATGTGCCTTCCCACTTCCTGCTGTGGAAGGGGGAGAGAACTGCCTGTTGCAAGCATGAGTTCCCCAGATGGGCTTATAAGGGGACAGTGATGGAATTCCTTATTTACTACCAATAGACTTCTGAGTCCATTTTGCAAAGAATGTGACTTTCCTGGTACATTTATGTCACCCCCCAGGCAGACAGAACTTGGCCAAGAAGTGCCAAGCCCCAGTGCCAGGACAGCCCATGCAGCAGGACTGGTACTACAGGTACACAGACTGGGGTGGTTCTTCCCAGTGACAGCCACCCCTCAAAGGGCAGCACTGCCCTCATTGGGCTGGAAGGCACAGCAGACTGCTGTGTCTAAACAGACACTTGATGCTTATTGAGCTCGCTTTCCTCTTCTTTGTGTTACACTTCGCTGTGACCTTGAATGCTGCCATCTTTTGTTCATTTGTTTGTTGCAGAGAAGGTTTTTCTCTCTCTCCCTATCTCGACAAGGATGAGAAATGGATTTTTCTCTTTACATTTGTACACAGGCACAGTACATCTCCTACACAAACGCTGTGAGCGGCAGCAGCAGTGTCATGGTGCTCTCAGCCATCTCATGGTGCTCCAGGCTGCGCTGTGTCCCTGCTCCCAGGAACAGCAAAGTGACGCCCAGTGCATCACTTGTTCCTCTGAATATGACAAGGGTGTACCTCTGATAGATGACTGTTCCCTGGTATTGCTTGTCCCAGATAACAGTGTCCCAAATCCAGATTTTTTCTATCCAAGCCTTCCCTCCAACCCAGAGCTCCACGCAGGCACTCATCACTGCATTTATCTGTATGTCGTTTAGACTTTGATGCCCTCTGGTTTAAGATACCTTGCTATAAAGCATGAGGTGCTTGGTGCCTATAGGCATGTAGTGCAGACAGCTGCAGCATTGCCCTGCTGCTGCCCATGGGCTTCAGGTGCAGCATTGGTCCTGGGTCAGAGCAATGACCTGCAGGGATCCCCTCTGTCTCACCTGCTTGGTGACTTTGGGATGAGGTGGGGCAGCCACAGAACCATACAACCATTCAGGCTGGAAAAGCCCTCTGAGCTCCTCAACCCCCAGCCACCCCCACATGCCCATTGCCCACGTCCCTCAGTGCCACATCCCCACAGCTCTGAACACCCCCAGGGACAGTGATCCCCACCCCTGGGCAGCTGTGTGCTCTCTGGAGAAGGAATTTCTCCTAATACCCAGCCTGCCCCTGCTCTGGCATAATGCAAAGCCATGACCCCCCATCCCATCACTGTTCCCTGGGAGCAGAGGCTGACTCCCACCTCATCCCAACCTCCTGCCAGGAGTGGTGGGGAGTGATAGTGGTGGGATTCCTCTGCTCCAGATCGATCCCAGCTGTGTCACAAGGGCATGGCAGTCACACACGCAGACTAACCAGCGTGGATGGGGATGTTCTGCCATTCACTGAGCCCAAGAGGGGACCTTCATCCCAACCTACATCTGCAGAGAGGCCTCCAAGGGGCTGTTCTCTCACACCTCACATCAGCAGGGTTTCAAGCTGCAGGTTGGTTTTGGTTTTTGAGCATTGTTTACTCAGTTGTAACTGAAAAGAGCTGTAGGAGAACCTGAAGAAGCCCTCTGGCACCCAGTGATCCGACACAGCACCATCGATGAATCTGAAAAAAGGATCATTTGTCTTCTGTTCCTATAGCAACCAATAATTTTGATTCTTGTGTATTCACGGATGTGTTGGTGCCTTGTTTCCATGGCGAGACACAGAATCCTGCAGCAAAGATGGCCCGGCAGAAAGGACGGCCCCAAAGGTAGGATGGCCCCATGGGAAGGATGGCCCTGCCCCTGTCCCACTGCCATGCACAGTGCTGCAACTGTGGTGCAAAAGAGGAGCAAATGTCACTGGAAAGTCAAAACTCCTCATCAGTGTAAACACAAATCCAGGGGAAAACAAGATGCATAAACCCCAGGATAAAGGAGAAATAAATCAGAAAGATCGGGCAGTTCCTCCTGCCTCTTTCTTGTATTTTCTTGCTCCATATGTCATCTTATTTATATAATGGAGAACAGTAAAGCAAGGCAGATTTAGAAAACATTTTTTCCTGTCTGAGAGTGGAATGATCGATGTTGTGCAGAATCACGGCGTCTGAGTAAAAAAAAGCTCTCAGGAATGATTTAAGGAAACGCACAGAAAGATTGGGTTCGGATGCTGAAAGATGCCCAATTAATTAATTAAATACTGGGACATGGTCTTGAACAGTGGAAACTCAAGAGAAGGAAAAGAATGGCACGAGGCTGCCTTCGGATCAGGAAACGGGAAAGGTTCAGCTGAGTGCTGTCGGATCCTGTGAGGCCCCATAGCAATGGCACGAGCCCATGGCTGGGACCCCGCCAGGTAGGATCTGTGTATGGGTTGCAGGCTGGGGGACACACAGCAGCAGTGTGAGCCTGCCATGCAGCAGCAGGGCACCCTGTGGTCCCAGCCATCCCACAGTGCCTCCAGCACTCCCTGGTGCCCCGTTCACCTTGCACTGCAGAATTATTTCTTTGCTTTGGAAAAAGGTGACGTGCTGTTTTCCCACAAGATTTATATACAACCCCTATCTCTTCCAGGTAGAAAGAAATGGCTTTCTCTTTACCTGTATTAGTCTGATGTGGATATTAATCTCCAGAAATACCCACACAGACTCTATCACCTCCAGGTATCTGCCTTTAATATACGGAGCACTGAATCATAAGCACCTAAAATCAAAACACACTCAGAATAATCTCTTTTCCCATTCTCATTCTTCCCTTTCTTCCCCACGCTCGGGGCTCCGCGGCGCATTACGGATCACGTCGTGGAGGAGGACTTTTGTTTCTTATTTGTCTCCCACTCCGAGATCGGTATCAGCTGACTTCTGCAAGAACAAAGCTTAAAACATCAAGGTTTCTGAAAGGGAGGAGGGTTTGGGGGTTTGTTTTGTTGGGCTTTTTTGCAGTAAGCAAGTCGCAAATAATAATACCTTCAGCTTCCCGGGGATAACTGAGTGTTAACGTGAATAAGTGGCCAGGCTGAGTGTGAAGAGTGTGTAAACACCTTCCAGAAAATGATTCCCACGGTGACTGCCACCCACAGCAGAGGTCTTTGGGCTCCATTGAAATGCGTTCATTTTTTGTGGCCGCAAATGCTCAGCAGCTGTATGGGAACACATCAGTGGTGGAAGCTGTCGACACACGGCTGACGATCAGTCTGCTGGGAAAATGGGATAATGGAGCTAATCCTGCAACAAAGGGTATGCACGTTTCTTTCATTTTAATAAAATAAAATAAACTACCACTAAAACGTGACAACACAAATCTAACACTTAGCAAAGGAAACTTTTGAAGACATCTTTCCAGGGGTGTGGAGCAGAGCAGTGTCCGAGATAAGGATGGATGGCTGTGAGTGCCAACCCTGCATGGAGGGGCAGAGCTGCCACCAGGACAGCTGCCAAACCTCAACCTTCAGCCACAGCCGTGAGTGCAGCAATGGAAGGAGAGCTTGGACTTCAATATCACGCACAGCTCAAGCTGGAGTATTCAGCTCGTGCTCCCATCAGCTGCTGGTGGGGCATCCCCAGGTGGGAGCACGAGGCACGAGTGCAGAAGCCCTCGGTTCTCCCCAGCATGACAGTGTGCTCCACTGGGTGCACCAGGACACCAGCACATGGGTGAGCAGGGGGCTCTGCCACCTTCAGCTGCCACTGTGCATTATTTGAAATCAGCTTCGTTACCAGTTTTAACTCCTTTCAACACATCCTGGAGGCCTTTTTAATTCACTGCCAAGACGTCCTCCCCGCAAAGCTAGCATCCCCCTGCTAGGCTCACCCGTGGTACAACAAGAACAGAGAGTACACACAGAGGTGCTTCTGCGGCACTGAGGAGGACCTGAGAACAAACAGCTTGCTGAGTCCTCATAACAAAGGCTCGGACGTGCAGGCAGCAGTACGGCTCTGTCCTATGCATGCACACACACTCACTGCTGTTTCTCATCCTGTCCCGCTTTTCAGACCAGTAACTCATTTATTTGTCAGTTTCCACCTCAGTTCAGATCATCAGGAGCAGTGTTTCTTCCCCATGCTATTCATCTGTGGCAATGTCGTGCTTCCCATCGTTCACACAAGCAGTAGCAGTTGAAAATGCTGATGCGTGGACCAAGTTCAGCCCCCCCCAGTTTCAGCACAGGGATGACATTTCTGTTTGTCAGGATCCATCCCACTGCTGCCCCAACCACGGTGGGTAACGAATGGATTAGTGATGCAGCAGCAGCCAATTATTGGGATTGGAATATTTCCCTGTTTTGAAACATCACCGATTATGGCGCACAGAGATGCGCATGCTTTTAAATCAAGGCTTTAATTATTAACCCATTTCAAAGTGTGACTAATTATTAGCATGTATTGGTACATATAAAGAGTTAATTATGCTGTGTGTATCTGCACAGCTTCTGTGGCATCCAGGCAGCACACTTTCCCATCTCAGCACCTCATGGCACTTCACTGCTGTAATCAAATGATCTTTGGGTACAGGTGTAGATGATTATAGAATCACAGAATCACTCAGGTTGGAAAAGATCTCAAAGATCATCAAGTCCAACCACGACCCAACCATACTGCCCTCACTCTAACAACCTTCTGCTAAACCATGTCCCTGAGCACCACATCCAAACAGTTTTAAACACACCCAGGGATGGTGACTGCACCACCTCCTTGCGGAGTCCATCCCAGTGCTTAACAACCCTTTCTGAACAGAAGTGATTCCTGATCTCCAACCTAAACTTACCCTGGCACAACTTAAGGCCATTTCCCCTCAATGATGCTGCAGTGCATCTTTATTGCTTCTGTAACAGTGCTGTATCGTTTTCTGCATTTTCTCCTTAGCAAGATGGATATTTCCAGACCTACCAAAACTACCTCTGCAATCCACATTGTTTCCTTAAGCATGCCAGGAAACACAGAGCTCTCTGGGGGGAGGAAAGGATTTTCACTGTGTCATGGTTTTATGATTTTTGGTATTGGTATTCCACATCATAACAACATGTAGTGCATTAAGAGTTAAAGAGTTAATACTCCAACTCCATAGATCATTGATATTTTCCGGGTATACCTGTCTCAGAAGAGGAGAACTACATTCCCCAGAGGACTTTGCGATGCTTTACATTTTTACGTATTTTCCGCTCAGAGGGAAAAGATAAAAACCCTCTGCGGTCACGGGACTCTCTCTTTCCTTCGGGATCGACTCAGCAGTGGGTGCTCGCTGCCGTATCGCCTTCAGCGTTAGCGTAAGGCCTTCGGTTTATCGGACACTCTCTCTCTTGCTCATTTTATTTGATTTATTAGCTTCAATTCCAATTATATTGTATTATATTGTGTTATTTTGCTTTCTGATATCTTATTTAGTAAATTAGCTTTCCTCCTCAGATCGTTGCCGCTGTTTTGTTTCTAGGCCCATCTCCCTTTTCCCTTTTCCCTTTCCCCCTTCCCCTTTCCTGGGGCGTGGGTCTGTGGGTCCCCCACACCAATCGTCACGGAACCGGGCTGATCCAGCCCGGTAAACCGTTGACACACTGTTGACAAAAAGTGACTGTAACACAATAGGATTGCAAGTCACCTTCCCTCCCCCAAAAAAGGAGAAGGAGCATCAGAGAAGAACATAAACAACAGTGAATGTATCTACTGTGGCTGTGCTCTGTGTTTGCTCACATCAGTACACAGAGCCACCACACCCCGGGTTTACCCCACAAAATGTATATGGGACAGAAGGCCCCACTTTGCTGCAGCTCTGTAAGGAGACGCATTCACGAGAGCACCTTTTGAAGCAGCTGCTGCACACTGCCATCAGTGGACTTCTCAAACACGGCTGTTCCTGAAGCATCTCATCTGGGTACCACAGGCAGCACAGTTCGTCCACAGGCAAAGCCTGAAACGTAGCACGTGGCCTCAACTCTCGCTCTGATTAAGCAATTCCATGCACTCTTATCTAGCCAGAGTGTTCTTGTGATAGCACACAAGAAGATTTTCTTTATAAGCTTTCTAATTAACTCCTGTTAACTTCAGTTTGATAACAAGGCTTAATGAAGTGTATCAGCGCCTCGTGTGGGCCTTCCCAATTGATCAATTCCCCCTTTACTCATCTGACAAAAGAACACCCACCCCCCATCCCAACACCCACATCCCTCAGTGCCACATCCCCACAGCTCTGGAACACCCCCAGGGGCAGTGATCCCCCCCGGGCAGTCTGTGCCGGCCCCTGACAGCCCTTTGGAGAGGGGATTTCTCCCAGTACCCATCCAGACCCTCCACTGAAGGTTGTGCATACTCAGGTCAGCAGAGCACGTCCCCACAGGGCCCCTCCAATGCCATTATTTCAGACAGTAACTTTCTGATCCAAGCACATTTGTTAGCAAAATCTGAGTCACCACATAATGGAGGTCAGCGTGCAAGTTCCTGGGAGAAGTCGAGACACATCCATTGACTTCACTGGTGATTGTATGGGATCTATGAAATGTAAATAAATATAAATATTGTTTACTGCAAGTTTACAACATGAGGAGCTGTATTTTTTAAATAAATCATGTTTTTGAAATTTAAAAAAACAACAACACATGCAAAGCTACAGATGGAGTTTTTATGTCATTTGCTCGGCAGACAGAACATTGAATCCTTCACCCATTAAACGTGTCCTCGACACAGATTTGCTGCACCTGCTGCTTTACATGTCCGTGCAGCCACTCTGAATACTGATGGGTATACCCCACTGGTGGGGGCCATCACAGCATGGCAATGACAGCAGCAATGGGCCTCTGCTGGAGGCAGTGCCATGTGCTGGGCATGAAGGTACCAGTCCCAGGACCGAGCTCCTCCTTGGTTCACAACCCAGGATGTTGGATGTTGCTGAGGACCCCAACCCTGTGCACCAGTGGGAGTGGATGGGATCACTCCAGCCCAGAGCTGTGCTGCAGGCTGGTGCAGAGGCTGCCATGACACCTGCAGCCAGGACAAGGTTGGCCACCTGTCCTTGGACTTGTTGATGGTTTTCTCTCATTAAAAAGTGATATTGAAAGAATAGAAAAAGAATAATGAAAGATAATAAAGGAAGGAAAGGATAAGAAAAGGATAGTGGAAGAGAATAAAGAAAGGAAAGGATAATGGCACTGCCGGAGAACCAGCCTGTGATGTCCAGATCCCTTTGCAGCAGCACCATCAGCTCAACTCCTGAGGGGCTGCCCTTCGTGCCTCCTGGTGGGCTGGCCCTGCTCTGGCCCACAGCTGGGACTACAGCGTGCTGAGCTCTCCACTTCACAGGGAAGATTTGAGGAGCAGTCTTCCACCAATTGAAACAATGCTGAATAAAAAGAAGTTGGAAAAGTAGCTTAAAAGAGGAATCACCAAGATCTGTCCAAGCTGAGAAGGAGATGGTCAAGAGCAGAGAAGAGGAAGAGGCAGTGGGAATGGAAGTGTGCAATTTGTACACACTTCATATCCTTGAGAAATCCAAAACTTGGTAACTTTTTCCATTGCCAGTGGACTTACTCATTTTACTCTGGAGACTTTAACCTTAAACAAACAACAAAAAAATCTTATTCTACCTCAGAAATAAATCCAAGGATTTTCAAAGCCATATGGATGTTTTATTTTTGTCTTGAGAGTGTTGCCACGCAACTTGGAGAGGCATCGGCTCCCTTGCAGTGATTGCCACGAAACTTCCATCCAATTCACTTCATTGTGTTACTCGATAGGAGTTTGGAATGACCTCACATCCATCTGCCTGTGTTCTATTTAGTTCTCTTCCTTCTAAACACGCCAATCAGAACATCTTGACCTTTCTTTTAGAGTCGCTTCTCCTCGGCAGTGCTATTGAAGACAGTGAAGCTAGACCAGTACTTACGGTGACTATTAAATCTCAAGAGCACTCCTGATTCTTCTTTTATTGACATTACAGCACCCTGCCCCAGAAACCAATGAGATTGGCAGGGTCTTTGGGAATAAAAATTGGTTTTCTGAGATATTTGGATCCAGCAAACAAAGAATAAAGGTCCGGGACCTTGAAAATATACGACAGTACGCACTCCTTACAAAAAATAAACACTGAAAGAGTTGAGCAGGAGATGGCTCATTCTCCATCCAGAGTGTAAATCAGAACTGTGCATCTCTCACTAACAAGTGCACCTCTGGAGAAAGTGTTTGGATGGGATGCCAAAGTCTGTGGGTGTCTGCTGGAGACGCCTGGGCCAGAAACAAGGCTAGGGAAGAGTGTTAGCAGGAGCTGCTAATTAGGAACAGTCACTAATAAATCAAACAGAGTCAGCATCCAGGAGAAGACAGAATAGTGAAATTCACATGAGAAAAATATTTGCCAGAAAAGTTATTCTTAAAAGAAACAAATACCAGAAAAAAGAGAAGCAAACTCGCTGGTAAATCCTTATTGTAATGAGCTGGGATCAAAGGACAAACTGCAGTGCATTTAGCCCTGCTGTTCAGTGCCATTATGTGGACGTGCACCACATCAGCTGCAGCTGTGGAGAGAAAGAGATGCAGTTACCAATTTGTTAATTGGAGCTTTAAATGAACAGGTTCAAACACAGCATGCTTTGTTTCATAGAGGACTCATTGGGGACCTGCTATCATAATTCATGGTTTGTGGTTCCAGGCAGAATATGCAATCTGTATCAAGGCGGCCCCTGAAATCAGGTACACCCAGCTCTGCTAACAAACCTGGAAAGGATGGGGCAGCTTCCATCTTCCAGGGGCATCAGGGAAAGCTGCGGCTCTGCTGAAGGGCAAGAGCAGCTCCATAGCATCACGACCCCTCTCTAGCAGTGCCCAGGGAACTGCAGCCCAGTCCCAGGCTCCCAGGTCATGTATCAGCTCTTGGCACTGCTACTGCCAGTGCTCCGTTTCTCGGGTTCGTTGCAGAGCTTTGCCCCAGGACATCCAGCAGGTTTTCCTGCTTCTGTTGGGCCCTGGAAAAGCACGGTGTTACACTTAATAATAATCAGATGCACCCAAGCTATAAAAAGCATTATGAAGTGAGCTTATAATTGCAGTGACTTGGTTCCAACATGTGGCTTCTTTACAGGTTCTTCGCCAGGAAATGAGGCGCCTGCACCACGCCATCTCCCGCAGCCTTTCCTTTTCCTTCCCCTAGTTCAGAATGTTTAAATATGAGATAAAAGTCAGACTGAACTGTCTCTCCAAAATGTTTGTTTGAGAGCAACATCACAGAGCAGGTTTAGGGACAGCGGGCAGCCAAGCGCAGCCTGCAGACAAGGCTGCGTGTCAGCAAGGAGAGCCGTGCGGGAGAATAACTCTCCGGTTGTCATTCATTATAAATTCCAGCAAAAATAGAGAGTAGGATTTTGATTTCTTCTTTCCAAGCTTATGTAGAATTCTAACCGGGGCTTTTGATTAAAAAGCAGTCAGAGTTATGAATCATTCATGGCAAACGAGTGGCTCCCACGCGTGGCACAGTGACCCATGGTTGGCTCATTCGCCGGCAACAAATAAAGCGGCACTTAACAAACCCAGACAGGTTATCCTGGTGGCACTGAGGAAGCCAAACCAGGTGCATTTTAGGATTCAGAAAAGTTATATATTTTGTCAGCATCTCACTGGGTTGCTTTTTTTTTTTTCCCTCTTTTTCTGAATAAATGAATGGAGTTGTTTAAGCGTAGTGTTAATGCTGGGAGTGCTGGGTGAAGGAATTCAATTGCGAGCCTGTCACTGGGTGCTCTTGTTTCACTGACAAGAGTTGTCATGTTCCTGGGACACCTGACATGAAGAGCACCAACTGATAAATAGCTTAAAGATGAAATTGTCAGTCACCATTATTTTGCACCAGCAATTACAGGAGCACTGCCCCGGGGAGCCTGGTGAAGCCCCCATGCCCCTGCTGGGCCAGCCCCCTGGAGCCATCCGCAGCCCCTCTGTGGGCTCTGCATAAGGATTACTGGCTGATATTTTGGAAATACTTCTTCCGTGCTTACAGCCCAGAAGGGGCCACGTAAGGTTATGACATGCAGGGTGGGAGATGATGAAGGAGAGGGGAGGGATAAGAGAAGACAGGTATAGCTTTAGTTTGGCAGAGGAAAAAAGAGCTGCACACACTTAGTCCCAAAGTTTTAGGTTGGATTTCTCCTGGGAGATAATTTAAATTGAAGATTCCAGCTGTAGATGAATTTTATATTACTCAGAAGGAAGGCGATGCCATTAACCTAGTTTGCCACCCTCACTCCCCAGCTGACAGCAGGGAAACATCTGAAAGGCAGCACTGCTTGGAGAGGATGCTGATCGACTTTCATACCAGCCCTTGGATACGTCTCATTTCTGGCTACTTCTGGAGGCTCTGCGAATGGCTGTGCTATAACCATAGCAACGCGGAGTTTTTGCACAGCATTCAAAATCTCTGCTGCTAAGAAAAAAGCAGAGGTGCTAACTCAATAAGGACAAATTGAGTTTCTAGCGGCATGAGGTGGAAGCAGGTGGGTTGCACCGGCCCCGTTTTGTTTCTGCTGAAGCTGGGGCTGGAGCTGCAGGCAGCACAGCAATGAGGCCGGGGTGGGAGCTGCTGGGCAGCACTGCAGCTTGGGCCGCATCTGCAAAAGCACTAAAAAGCACTACAGCATCTCCAGAAAGCCCTTCTGTGCACATATAAATATCTGTATTTTGGAGCAGTGGAGTAACACCTTTGCTCCATTCAGCGTTTCATCGTCCACCCACAGGGAGTTTGCTTTGAATTCAGTACCTGGCCCAACACGATGGGGAAGTGGGATCGAAATGGCACAGCAAGATTTTGGTATAAAATCCTCTTCTCGCACATGGAAGTGCAGAGCACTGATTTGTTTGGCATACAGCACATGGAAGTTCCCAGCTTCTGACGGGAGACCCAGCATCTCACAGGTGTGAGCTCTGAGTTTGGAATCACATCGGGTTGCTTTGGTCGGCATGCTGCTTGGAAGCATGATGAGGACTGGAACTGCCCTTTGGACTCCTTATTCTATTTGTAATTGAAGTTTAAGGAGAAACTAAGTTTATTCAGGAGTTTTCTTCTCCAATAAAAGAAAGAAAGAAAAGAAAAGAATTCTACTTCGTGACTATTCATTTCTCTGTAAATAGGACACTTGTCAAAATGATTTTCTGCGTCTGATGTTACTGTAATTGAGTGTTCTGAAAAAGGAAAGAGACAGTCTTCACTGAAATGTGCAAATTTGTAGCAGAATTGACTGTAAAAATGAGGACACCAAATTGCATTTGGCTGGTAAGCAGAGATGTATGAGAATTCACAAGCTCTCTGAGAGCAAAGGGAGAACTACGATTCTCCTTGGTGGGGATCGGCTTGTGTGAATGTGCCCCTCAGAACCAAAAAGCAAACTCTGGAGGATGATGCTGCCTCTCCTCTGGGTGTGGAGGTTCAGCCCATGGCCTGAGCCGGATCTACTTCTTTGTTGTTTTCTTTTGTCAAAACAAAATTTTTGAAGGAGCCAAGTATTCCGTTTCGGTAGGAAGCAAAAGCTGAACCATAGAAATGAACTGAAGGTGTAAGAATACCATTCTGAAACTGCAGGAGGGTCGCTATCCTAATTCTGACATCACAGAGCACTAAGTGGTGTAATTCAGCATCCATCAATAAAAGTATAGCTGAGATGAGCAGTATTGTGAATCAGTACCAAAACTTTGGGATTCATTCTTTTCTAATTATCCTCAACCCATCAAATACACTACTGACATGTCTCCACCAAATGGGGTATGTGTCAGTGCACTGGATTCCCTGCATGGCTGGGAGTGTCTGGAATCCTCTGCACCCCCAGGCCAAACTGTGCTCCTCCAGAGCAACAAAATTCAGCTGGACCTCTGCAGCACCGAGCTCCGTGGCACCCTAATTAGTGATGATGCTTCACAGCACAAGCAGAGTGGAGCAGGATGAGCATGGGAAAGGTTAATCACGCCTTGTTTGCCTGACGGTGACTCCTTCAAGGATGAACTCTTTCCAACCTGGCTTTTAAAAGATACGTATTAGATTTTCCTTCTGCATGCCTCACCTTTCCTTCCGAGTTGACTGCACTTGCCCATTAAATGCTCTCAGTCATATCGAAAATAAGCTTTCATGAACCACAGTAATTATAGCTGTCAATGTGGATAAGGGGCGTTATTTATTCTGCATCTCACCTACATGGTGCTCAAACATACCTTTTGAACATTATAAAGATTGGCTTATTTATGAACACGCTTCTCAAACATCACCTTCCCGTAGGCTGAGGATGCGTGCTCTGCTCGTCCTGCTGGCAGCCCGATGTTCCCTCGGGGTCACACAGCACAGCCCTGCTGCTCCCCAACACCACACGTCACTGCGCCCCGAGGCAGAGCTGTGCCCTGCAGCATTTCCTGCTCCCTCCCAAGCTCGCCTCTGCTAGGCACCAGACACAGCCTCCCCTCTCCAGCAAGTCCTTTCTTGAATCAAAATACCCTTTTTTGTAAACGTCTCAAATTCCATCTTAAATTATTTAGTATCTTTTTCCCCCGGTTTTAACTGTAACAGACTTCTATTTCTTGGATGGCTAGATGCCTTTTGCTAATTTCAGTAAAAATGTAACCACGATCAATTCATAACAATTTGATCCTGTCATTTATCCTCTAACTCAGAGAATCCTGATCCTTCATTTCTATTTACCATCTCTGAACGCATTAATAAGGAATCACTACTGCTCTTCTCATCTTGGCTAGGGCATGGCAGATTCTTTTAATCTCCATCCACCACCATTCAATTCCTCATATCTATTGGCCTCGCTGGACCTTTTAGCAATTAATATTCACCTTTATCAGATTTGGTCTTCGGGGCACTTTTTTCTTTCCCCTACCCCTAAAAATGTTCCACCTGGAACTGCTGAGCTCCCTCACGTCATCTGATGGGCCATGTCCTGCTCCATCACACACCTGGCCCACATCTCCAGCAGAGGGGCCCTCCTTTCATTGCCAACGTGCTGAGCTTGTACAGTGGGATCATCTGCTCTTTCAGGGGGGCTGGTGGGCTCCCCTGCCAGAGGAGGAAGGCTCACTGGTGATGTCTGACTTGCGTGATGAGCCCTCGCCTCCAGCCAGCAGAGAGCTGGTTCTGTTCAAGCAGCCCCAACATGGATCTGTGAGGATCACTGTCTGGAAATACATGGCCACTCTCCATCACAGCAGCTGCACTTTCAATCTTTCCACGAACTGCTCCAAAAGTGTATACACTTAATACATATGCAAATATGCATATTACACTCTGGTTCAACAGATCCTTTGCATCCATCACCGATGTGTAGTTTAGAAAAGACAATGGAATTTTAATAGATAGACTGGGACAGTGAAAACGGATTGCATGTTATGATGGCATTTTTACCCCAAAACACTACCTGGTGCTCTTCCAAACTGGCTTCAATTAGAAAAAAGACAAAATAAACCACAACGACCACCTAGGGAAAATTGCACCATGTTTAAAATTAAAACATTTCTCCCATTTGTTCTGAAAGAAAAATAAATAAACTCTATGTCCCCAATTATGTCAGTTCTGACACCAACTTGCCACATCGAGCCAACAGCAGAATGCTCAGCTGCTGTACCACAAAGTCTTCCAGCACTGGGAGATCCAGCACCAGCACCAGTGTGGTTCCTGTGCATGGACCTCTGACAGTCCCCTTCCACACAGCAGGTAATGCAGCCTCACTGGGTCGCTTATTTCCCCTAAATGATATGGTAAAATCATACTTTATTTTCAATCTGCTTTGGAGATTAAGTTTAAAAACTCAACTACATCTCCTGTGGCTCTAAAAAAGCCCTTAAACTGTATCGCAAATGTCAACACAATTGTGGGCAAATATATGTTTGGATTTTCCTGTCAAAAGACTGACATGCATCGTGAGCCCCTATTTATTTCTGAGAAGGAGCTCTAGAACTAAAACAACTGTCTGACAGGTAAAATTTGCTGGAGGAAATAACGCATCTGTATCACAACTCTGAGTGCAGGAAAGGATGTTGTCAACACCACCGAGAGCTCAGTTACAGAAAATATTGTTATTGTGTTTGAGTAAAAACGTAATGATGAAATACGATCCATTTTCATAATCCCTGCACATTTGTCTGTTGACACTCCACATTACTTCGGAGTTACATGCTGACAGTGGATGTGGAGGCGTGGGGGAAGCAGAGCACAATGAGCAAGGTGCCAAGGCAATGGCCACGCACATTTTTCCTTTTAAATCTGAGCTGGTTTCACACACTCTTCAGGCAAAATATTTCCTGTTTTTGCTTTAGTAATGACATGTAATATTATTTCATATGTCACAACAGGAAATAACACACCTAGATCCAAAAAGTATGCAAGGTTTACGTGAAAACAAAATGTGTCACGTCATGCTAAACTTACTTCTCTCCATTCAGCTTCTCCACCACACCAGAGGAAAATAAGAACCCTAGAATAGAATCACAGAATCACTCAGGCTGGAAAAGATCTCAAAGATCATCGAGTCCAACCACAACCCAAACATGCTGCCCTCACTCTAACAGCCCTCCACTAAACCATGGCCCTGAGCACCACATCCAAACAGTTTTAAACACACCCAGGGATGGTGACTGCACCACCTCCTTGCGGAGCCCATCCCAATGCTTAACAACCCTTTCTGTACAGAAGTGTTTCCTGATCTCCAGCCTAAACTCACCCCAGCACAACTTAAAGCCATTTCTCCTCGTCCTGTCACTGTCAGCAGTGAGCAGAGCCCAATCCCACTCTTGCTGTGAGCACCTTCCAGATACTGGAAGAGAGCAATGAGGTCTCCCCTCAGCCTCCTCTTCCCCAGACCAAGCAGCCCCAGCTCCATCTCTCCTTGTAGGGTATACATACAAACATCCAGGTATGATCTATCTGCACCTGAGGGGAATCCATGACACCCATGTGCACCCACTAAGGAAATGCAATCTGGCTTCAGTCAAAAAGAAAGCCAAAAGAAACCTGAAAGGCAACTTATGTGTTCAGAGTTACCTTGATATTTGGAGAATTGATCTCAAATAAACAAAAATGAAATTGAGCTACTATAACAGTGAACACTGGCGACTTCACTCTTAGTAGAACAAACATACCTAAAGTATTGTTTGTAACATTCATATTGTGATTTTATGTGCTCTTGGTGGGCTTGATATATTCTTTAATTATTCAGTTATTAAGTGACAAACAACATCCAACCCTCAGTAACCATCTCATATGAAGAAAATCTTTCCTCCAACAGCACGTCAGTGACACAGCAGTCCCCATCATTTACAGAACAATGCTATTATAAAACATCTGTCACTCATGAAAATTGAAACAAACTTTGGGAAGCAAACCCTCCAAACGCTCAGTACATCCTAAAGCCGCTTTCCAGCACCGTGTTTGTGCTTTTCAGTGTCTTGCCTAAACAATACCCATCCAGTTACGATGCTCTCCAAAAAAGAAACAGCTAAGCACTGTTTTGTGTGTACTTCTGAGCACATTCAACCACACCAATGCAATGAGATCTCCCTCAGTTTGATTCGGCCTGATGGAAGCACACCGCTCGCATTTAACTCATGAATTTGAAATTGTGATTATGTCTTGGAAAGCATCAATAAGGAACTGAGTGCTTTAAAGTGATGCTTAATATTCCTAGGTGCCCCACATAGCCTAATAAAGTGTGGCATGCAGACTCTGTACTCGGAGGCCACAAAATGAAAGAGCAATGAAGCACAGGCAACCTTCCCTTAATTACCTGGCTTTGATCTCAGCTGGCCTTCATATCATTTAGGTTTTCTTCCTGAAAACTGATATTCCGTGCTTGTTGGTCGGATTCTGTGTCTAGAGACAGGCCAATTAAACAGTTTTCTATACATTTTTTCATACTCAACTGTTCAGATTCATTAGGTTAAACTGAAGGGTGATGTATTTTTCATTTACTTCATTATTATCAGTTTCCCACATACACTTGAAGTCAAAATGGATCCTGATAGAAACAGGAATTCAATACAAACGTTCGCAGAGTGTTCTGAAATGTGAAGTAGATATTTTAATGGAGCTTTGCATTAGAAACATGGAAAAAGAAGATGAGCATATATAAAAAAAAAAAAACCTTCAATTGGTTTATTAAGAAAAAGGAGTACCCTACCTATTCACTGAGCTGAGCTGCCTGCTCACAGCGCCCTTCAGGACTTTAGACCTAGTCCACTTGGGTCCTGCTCTGTAAATTGAGATATTCACAAATTAAATGAATGTATTCGTCAATTTAAAAAAAAAGACATGTTTTTTTCAGTCCCCAGTTGGCTTTTCAGCTTTTAATACAAGCTTTGAAATAAATGGACAGAACAAACAGAAGTTATAGAAAAGCACTCTCTTTGCATATTCAGGCCAAGGTCTGACTTCCAGAACGTGTCCGACTGCATCCAACCGCTGCCTGGGCAGAGCTTCTCCGGGGAACTTCCTTCACAAGAAGGAAAATACCACCGAAATATTCTTCTCATTAATTTTGGGGAAGTTTTAAAACATTTAAGCCTGAAATTATTACCAGGTGAATTGCAATTTTGCTCACGCTTATTTTTAAAACAGAAAGTGCCTATTCCGATTCATTTCTTAATGTAAAATTTAAGACTTTCGTGTCTTGATTTCCCTTAAGAGAAATCCAGGGATAAGGAACAAATTCCTGGCCTTGAAGTCACCCACAGGGGGGTCTTTTTTAATGACCTGAATAGCACGAGGATTTTGCTCTTCAAGATAGAGAGGTATTCTCCGTGTACAGCCCAGGAGCCACACGAAGGCTGTGAAACCAGAGCAGCCTTCACTCCTTCAGAGCCTCTTCAGGCACCAGCATGAGGGAGCCCCCAGTCCCGAGCGCTGCAACGGCTCTATCGATATATTAACATTCAAATTCCCTGCCTTGAACGCCGTCACAGAGCGGGCCTCTCATTTTAGGTCGCAGCACCTGGGTAAAACGATGCACGTTACCGAAGTGCCACCTGCTGTACGCCATCGGACGGCGGCAGCGCATCTCTCTCCCCCGGCTCTCGGGGCAGTAACGGGATTCTCCGGATCTTGTATCTACTTTTTATTGACTTCATTGTAAAGATCTGCGCTGACGAAGGGACCACGGATTTGTTGCCACCTCTACCGTGGCACTAAGGCTGATCTTTCCTTCCAGCTCAGACGGATGAGTGCAACCGAGGGCTGTCATTCTGCCCAACCCCTGAGAGCAGCTCCCAGCCCAGGCTGCACAGCTCGGCGTCCAGGCGGGGCTGGGACGTCTGCACAGAAGGAGACCCCACCACCTCTGTGTGCAGCTCCAGTGCTCCGTCACTGCGCTGGGAAGACGTTCCCACGCACATGGCTGCACAACTTCCCACGCTTCAGTTTGTGGCCATTTCCCCTCGTTCTGTGGCCACACACTGCTGAGAGGAGTCTGGACGGGCTCCCGCTCCTCAGCTCTTTCCGGCCGCGGCTCAGCCCCGCGTGGATCAGTCCCGCGCGGCTCAGCCCCGCAGTTCCCGCTGACGGCACGGGGCGCTGCCACTGCGCACGCGCGGAAGCTGCACGCGGTCCTCCCGCCCGCTGGGGGCGCGCCTCCGTCTCGCTCTCTCCGCGCAAGCCGGGCTGAGGCGGCCGAGGCGCTGCCTGAGCGAAATTCGCGCCCGGCGCGGGCCCGGCTCGCTGAGGCGGCAGAGCGCAGGCGCGGCGGGCAGCCCGGGCGGCGCAGGGCCCCGGTCCTCTTCCTGCTGCTGGCGGTGGCGGCGGGGCTCGGCGGCTCCAAGATGTCGACCAAGAATTTTCGCGTGAGCGACGGGGACTGGATCTGCCCCGACAAGAAGTGAGCGCCGGGGGGTCGGGCGGGCCGGGCCGGGGCTCGGGGCGGGCCCGGGGAGCGGCTGGCGGCCGCCGCTGACGTGTGTCCGTGTCCTTGCCCCAGGTGTGGCAACGTGAACTTCGCCAGGAGGACCAGCTGCAACCGATGCGGGAGAGGTGAGCTCCTCCGGCCGCGCCTTTCCCGAACCTCTGCGCCCTTCTGGGAGGGAAGAACGTCCAGAGTTCGGGTTTAGTCAGCGGGGAAGCTCACGCAGGGAAGCTCACGCAGGGAAGCTCACGCAAGCCGTTTGTTTGTCCGCTTGCAGAAAAAACGACCGAAGCCAAAATGATGAAAGCCGGAGGCACGGAGATAGGGAAGACCCTCGCGGAGAAGAGCCGCGGCCTCTTCAGCGCCAACGACTGGCAGTGCAAAACGTACGCAGCGGTAACAGCCGGCAGTGCGGCCGCATCCGCGTCGTCCTGCGGGGTCTTAAAGGGAGTTTGTTAAGCAGGAAGGGGACCGAGCTCTTACACGGGCAGGTAGTGAAGGACAAGAGGGCGTGGCTGGAAAGGAAAAGAAGGGAGGACTAGGTCAGACGTGAGGGGGAAAGTGAGGCTCTGGCACTGTTACCCAGAGCTGTGGGTGCTCCAGTCTTGGAGATGCCTGAGGCTGTGGATGGGCACTGGGCAGCCTGATTTAGTGGCTGGCAACCCTGCTTGTGGCAAGGGTCTGGAACTAGGTGATCCTTAAGGTCTTTTGCAGCCCAAGCCACTCTACGACTCCATGTGTTGATACCGATGAGAAAAGAGTGCTAAAACACCCAGGTATTCCTTCAGAAGTGTCCTGCCGTAAGGACAGCATTCATCTCTGCTTGGTAGGCAGCATGTACAGAGTAATACGACAAGGGAAATATAACAGAGCAAAGAAGCCAACAAACTCTGATTTTTCTTTGGTAAGCCAAGATGCTTCTCAAGTTTAGAGCAGACGCACAGATGGAATTAGACGTTTTCTGCAGTATGATAGCTAATTTTTTAATGAGTGAAACTGAAGACATAGTTAAATACATGGATGATTTTGCAAGCAATCGGTTGAGAGTGTGAAGTTTTAAATCGAAAGAAGATGAATAAAGCACTTTGTTTCTTGAGAGAAGCTTTCAGGAGGGCTTTTAAGCGTTTGGGATGTGCTTGCTGATAGAGCCTTCTGACTGGTGAAACCTGGCCAGGGTTTTCCATGGCTTGCGTTTGCTGTGACCCAAGTGAAATACTGCCTCAGTAAAACAAAGTGCCAGCAACAAGCACATACATTTACACATACTGCTGCAGCAGACTGTTTCTGATGGTGAGAAAGTATGAGAGGCGTATGTCTGCGTGTCCATTTGGCAGCCTTGGGATAGCTGAGCATGTAGGTAGTGCCTCTTCACAGTGCATCCTGTGCATGCAGGCACAGTAACAGAAGCCAGCGGCCCTCTTGGGTCAGGCCCAGCTTTGCTCAGTCCTGTGGGCTCCAGCAGGGGTTCTGAGCAGCAGTGTCTGTGAAGGAATTCTCTCAATCAGATGTTTGTGGCTGTATCATGTCCTGTAGACCACCTCCTCTGCTCCTTGGGGTTGAGCAGCATCTCGATAATAGCTTTAAGGGAAGAGGAAGTGTGAGTGGCATTTTAGGGCACGGTGGGGTGGGAAATGCAGTAATGGAATTGATTGTAGCTGTAGCTGTGCAGCAGAGGATGACAGGGCTTGCTGACGAACATTCTCTTGGTATCACCTTTGTTTACTCTTCCGAACTGTGAATGCCACTAGTGAAGAGTAATGAAAAGTCTGTATTATTTCATTTTAGCTCCATGAGCACTTGCCTTTTTTCCTTTCTTTTTTCATTTTTCCTTTTTTTGGCAGTGGTATTTGCTTCCCCCTTTTCCTTGCACATTCTGGAATGGGAATTTGATAATACTGCTGGTTCCTTTAGCAGTCATATCCATAAAGGCTGCTCGCAGCTAACTGCTTTCCCTTCAGTTGTTTCAGAATCTTTTTGTTTAAACATCTCTTATATTTTATCTGAAGTAAAATATAATTATATGCTAATGAATTTGGGGCAGTCTTCTGCTAAGTTATCTGCCTGGTAATTTTATTTCTTTCCCCTTGGTCTGCTTACTATGATCCATGTTTACAACTTTTAAATGTTGAGGTGTAAGATTTGAAATAAAATGTTTCTCATTTATACTTTGTCTTTTTTCCCCCTCTGAAGATGTGGTAATGTGAACTGGGCCAGGAGGTCAGAATGTAATATGTGTAATACTCCGAAGTATGCTAAACTGGAGGAACGGACAGGTGAGTTGTGTATGGTTCTGAAATACTGAAATCATACTTCTTTTTATAATTCTGAACGTTCTGATTATTTTTCTTTCCGTAGTATAACTGATCTTTCACATTTAAGTAGATCTGTAGATTCTTACACTTTCAGTAGCACAGAAAGTAAAGCTTGGTTAAGTTTGGAAAATCATCAAATGTTTGGCTTAAATCACCACAATATTTGGTTTTGGTGTTAAGAAGCTTGGAAGGAGTATTGCTGCATTTTCTTGATCTCCAAGAGCTGGGGTACATATAGTGCCCATCTACAGAGGACTCAGCAGTAACAGAACACATTTTCGAGGCTGTGTAAACCAGACTGCATTTCTTAATGAAGGTTTGGTCAGAGTGATGCATTTTAAGTTCCTTCTGCATCAGCAACACAGCCTAGCAGAAACTAGGAGAGCAGATATCCTTACAGCTGTTCATAGTGCTTACACTACAAATAGATCAAAATGGGACCAGGAAGCAAATACAACACAGGCGGCAAAACCCTAATTCATTAAGAAAATAAAAAGTAAAAAGCTGAATTTGGTGCATCCCAAGATTGTCTTATTTTCCTGCTTTTTAAAGGCTATGGAGGAGGCTTTAATGAACGAGAGAATGTTGAGTATATAGAACGTGAAGAGTCAGATGGGGAGTACGATGAGGTAAGATGAGATGATGCCTTGCAGTGTCACACATGCAACATGTGACTTGTGCTTAGCATACCTGTGTTTGCATTGGATTTCCTAATGGTAAAAAGTGCTGCTGAGAAATACATCTCGATGCAGCTCTGTCAGATGCTCAAGTGCAAAAGCTTTGTACTGAAAGTAAAATGCATCTGTATTGTATTTTGGGGGCTGAAAACTTTGAATCAGTTCAAAGTTAACTGATGCAAGCTGTGTTTCTCAATATGCTTAATTGGTTTCTAGATAATGCATGTTTTCAGATGTGTTCAGCATTGTTTTATAAAGATACTCCAGAGACATAAACGTAACACTATTTCTTCGTTAAATTTGGCTTCCCATTAGTTTTGTCTGAAGGCACTAATTTTATCTGGCAAACATCTCTTTGAGAATCTCCTAGCTGACATTTCCTCACGCATCTCCCTCCGTTGGAGCAACGCCTGATTGAAATGGATGCATGTTTATTTTCCCAAAGAAGTCTTAGGAAAAAAGCAGTGTTGGGAATGACCTTTCATACCTCGCGTGCTAATGGAATGCAATTTCTTAGTTTGGTCGCAAAAAGAAAAAGTACAGAGGAAAGCCAGTTGGTCCTGCATCTATCCTGAAGGAAGTGGAAGATAAGGAATCTGAAGGGGAAGATGAGGAGGATGAGGATGGAGATCTTTCCAAATACAAATTGGATGAGGTACTGTGTTTTCTTTTGTGGATTGGATGGGTTGTTTTCTTTTTGTTTGGTTACTATAGAGTGGTTTAGCAGTGGGTAAAGTTTGGCTTGTATTTTTAGCTGCCTTGAAGTTGGGTAGGGGAGCAGCTATCAGAATAATGCTGCCTCCAGCTCTGGAAAGGATCTGAATGTGAGAACTGTTTTGTTCTAATGGCTGCACACTCAAGGATGTGAAGCCATTTTTTAGCCATTTTTTTTTAAATGAGAATAAACATCAAAGCTTGTTTGAGATCAGGATTCAGTAGTTTGAGATTTAAGTTGTAGGACAGCCAAATAAATTGAACATTACTGAACTTACAGGCTTTTAAAATTACCTCAGGTTGAGCTGTAAAATGGAACATCAGTAGCTAACAGAAAATGAGTTGTATGTTGTCGTTTTTCAGGATGAGGATGAAGATGATGCTGACCTCTCAAAATACAATCTTGATGCCAGTGAGGAAGAGGACACTAATAAGAAAAAGAAATCCAACAGGCGCAGTCGCTCTAAGTCTCGATCTTCCCGCTCACGTTCTTCATCACGCTCATCCTCTCATTCAAGCTCAAGGTCTAGGTCCAGGTAAACGGGTACAGGTCAAGGGTAACGCCAGGCAAAATGTCAGTATCTAACTTCTTTATTTACTTATTTTCTTGATTGCCTTACAGTTTTAGTTTAATAATGTTGACCATTTCATGTACAGAATTTACACAGGTAGATAACGTTCTGTTCTGGCCTTCCGTGGTTGCTCAGTGGGAAGGCCTTGTCTGTCTTGCTGCTTGTTTTAGTAAGTTAAGTCCATATTTCAGTTAAATTCTTTAAATAAATTACCAAAAAAAAAGCCCTTATCTTCAACTTTATTTTCAGACTTGTTGACCATAAGTGATTCAATGAATGTGCTTTTTCTAACAATGCTGAGTAGAGTATGTGATTTGAGAAATAGAAGAGTGGGATCGTTAAAGGAGGCAGAAGAGGGCAGTGATGCAGTCCAGACAGATTCAGTAGATGGACAGAATAGAAGCTATCCTGGAAGTAAAAATGAGAAACTTGAACTTTAAACACAGTGGCAGTGCGGTCAGAATAAAAATTTACAGAAAGGAGTTGTTCCTTTTCGTGATGCAGCTGGTAAGACACCAGAGCAGGTTTCCTGAAGAAGCTGCAGGTGCCCCATCCCTGGAGGCATTCAGTGCTGGGTTGGGTGGCCCTGGGCAGCCTGCTCTGCTGAGAAGTGGCTCTGCCCCTGGCAGCAGGTTGGATTAGAGGATCTTTAAAGGTTGCTTCCAACCTGAACCAATCGTGGAGTTGTAACAGAACGTCTACTGGGAAGATTTAGGAGCTCGCTTTATTACTTCAATTTGATAACATACGAACAACTCGGTGAATGTTTTGTAATCACATTATGTAAAACCTGGTTTAGCTTCTCAGCTGCCTTATAATAAATGCAGTGATAATACTGATAGGTTTAAGACCCAAAGTTGCTAACTCATAGAATTATAAAGTTCAAGTTTCTTCCAATCTTTGTAGCTCTGTAACTGCACCTCTCTGTTCTAACTGCTCTGATCACTGCCCGAATTCTTCAGCCCCTCATACTAACCAGATATGAGCCTTTCTCTGTTTTGTCTTTCTCCCTATTGTTATCATGCTTTCTTTTTCACGCTGCCTCTTCTATGAGAAATGTTTTTGGAAAAACAAAAAAAAAAAAAAAAAAACCCAGCCTCTTCTGAGCCTCCTGGCTCCCTCAAATGCCTTCTTGAGACCAGTAGTTGTTACATGGCTGCACGGAGCAGCACATTGAGTAACACTGCCTGAGCTGAGTGCCTGTCAGCTATTTTTGTAAATCAAGTGAGGTGTGTAGGAAGATCCCATCACCTCTTTGAGGAAGTGGCTGTGCTGTCCCATGCGTTATGTGGGCTGTGCTGGAGTGCAGCCCTTTGGTTCAGGGGTAGGAAGACCAAAGAAGGCAGAAGTGTTTCATCTGGCTGTAATCTTCATGATTCGCAAATGTTAACTGGGAGGAAAAAAGTAGTTTCACTTAACTAAAATTGCCTAGCAGTCTTTCAGCTTTCTCTTATGCTTCTAGGTACAAAAAAATTATTGGCAGTATCAGTGGGTTCGTTGGCTTTTTGTTGTGGGGTTTTGTTTTGTTTTTTGATGCTGAAATATTTTATTAAAGCACATTTTCGTAGTGCTTTTGTTTGGCAAAGCAAAATGAAAAAGGCATGGTAACAACACGAACTGGGAGATGGACAGCATGTGTATTCTGCCTGAAAAGATCATTAGAATTTGATTGCAGTGCCTTCTTTTTTCACAACTGTTACTGCACATCGACTGCCATTTCTTGCATATCTCTTGTGGTTTGTGCTTTAAAGAAACTCCATCAACGTGCCAAACTTGGGAAGATATCTGAGTAGTTACCAGTGGTGTTAGACGTGTCTGTATTTTAGCCAAGAATAAAGTGCTACTTAATTTTTAAATCAGTCAGGGAGGAATTGCTGCAAAAACTGAACGCTGCTTACAGACTGCCTGTGAGAGCTGATTTAGAGAGAGTTTGAGTCCTTATATCTAATTTGCTTCTCACAGAAATTGGTTTCCAGTTCAGGCGCGAACTGAAAAATGCAGGCATTGATTTCATGAAATAAAGGACTCGTTTTGCTGCAACCCTGTGGTAATTCCTGTGGGTTGTTACAGGAAACGTAATACAGAGCTGACTTCTGTCGTGTGTTAAAGTTACTCTTTACAAATGTACCGTGCCGATATTGGGAGGCAGGGGGAAGTTATCACCTCTCTGTGATGAATCTAGCCCAGTTGTCTTGATGCATAGTTGTCTCTGCTGCTAACAGCAGCAGTTGTTCTGCTGAATACAAGTCAAATACTGGAAAAAATCTTCCGTGTTGTTTCAGGTCCCATTCAAGAAGTTCTTCCAGTTCCAGATCAAGATCTCGCTCCAGTTCCAGAGAACACTCTAGATCTCGTGGGTCGAAATCAAGGTGAATGAGGTAGCACTCTCTCCTTGCAGAGAGAAAAAAAGGGCAGAAGAACCAACTGCTTGTTTATTTCACCGTAAAATTATTCTGGTCAAAAGCATTAACTCATTTTTATCTTGGAAATCAGAATTCCTGGGGTCTCTGCACAAGATTGTTGCCACTGCCGATGTATTTCATGAGAATGCGAGGTTTTGTTTGAAGAGGTTTAAGTGCTCTAAGCTAGACGAGTGGATGCCACACACCTGCACTTTGGAGGAAGAAGAATCTGAACGCATGTTCACTTGCTGCAGCAGTCTTTGCTGTTTCCACTTTGGCTACTTGTTGGGGAAGAACAGTAGAAAATATGCTATGCTTCTGTTCCTGTGCTTAGAGAGAATGTAATTTCCACTCGGTAGGGATGCCATTGTCTTCACAGTTGTGTGGGGAATGTTGCAAAAGCAATGTGCAGTCAATGGTGGAGAACCTTAGAAGCGTAAAGTGAGGAAAGAAAATGGAAGTCGAGAAGAGAAATCCGCAGTGGTGCCACTGCTGTTTGGTGGCAGTAACATTCCTTGGGTGAGCACGTGGGGTTCAGTGTGAGGTGGTGGCTGTGCTTTTAGGAAGGGCAGAGGGTCCGTGTGCCTCCTGTAGATGCTGAAGGGCTTGTCAGCTGGGCTGGCTGATTTCCCTGTGCTGCATGGCACCTGCCCAGTGCCCCCAGCGTGCTGGCTCGCTTGGATTCAGACTGCTTTATTATTAACAGTGGGAGCCCTGAGACTGTTTGAACCTGCAATGTGTGCTGCGGTTTTTCTTTGAAAATCCAGCATACTGAGAGCAAGTCTTGTTAGGTGCTGCCTCGTAATTCTGGGCTGATGGTTCAGGACTCCTGAGTGCTATTACAATTCTCAGGAGTGCATTTATTTGATTTATTTATTTTTTTTAGGTAACGTGATTTTTTTTTAAGCACTTGTAAGTGAAGCTGGGTAAACTTTTTTTTTCTTAAGAAACGCCCCAGTGACTGATATTCTAAGATATTATTTTGGTGTGGGAAGGTCTTCCAATCTACCTAAGTTCAGTTTGGCATTTGTGAACATCCCCTCTGGGATATTCACTGTCCTAGTAAGATGAAGAATTTGTTACCAGTGAGGTTTCAATGCAGAATATCCCTTAATACGAAGCGAAACATTGTTAAAGCAGTACTACAGCCGTGATTTTTGGGCCCTTGTGCTATGTGAATTTCACCCGTGGGGGGTCTGCACACAGAGGACCTCCTGTCCCGGTGTCCCACTGCTCAGTTGTCCAAAAACATAGCACTGGTGAAGGCTGGAGGGAGGTTTCCAAACCACTGGTGCTCTGCATATCTGGAAACACAGTTGAGCAAAGTGTATAGAGAGAGCTACTGCAGCAGTCTTTATTGGCAGTTAACTCAAGAGTAAGTATGGAAGGATCCACAGCCTTCTTTGATAACTCCCATGCTGAGTAGGGTAGCGAGCGTTGACAAGAGCTGTCTCGTTTTGTTCTTGCTTCTTTCTATATTGTGCCGGGATTAAATCTGATTTATTTCTTAATCGATAAAGATCCAGCTCCAGGTCCTACAGGGGGTCTTCAACCCCAAGGAAAAGATCTTACTCAAGCTCTCGTTCGTCATCGTCCCCCGAGAGAAGCAAGAAGAGAAGTCGTTCTAGATCTTCTTCATCTGGTGATCGCAAAAAAAGACGATCGAGATCACGGTCACCCGAAAGGTTTGGGTTTATGTAGAATAAGAATGGGTGTATTTAATTGTGTGATTCTTTTTATTTTTTTTCCTCCTCGAAGGACAGAGATTTGAGTAGGAAGCAATTGAATTCTGATATTAAAAGTAGCTCTCTCGCTTCCCCCGTTCTATTCCTGTTAAGGCCTCTTGGTTTGTTTTGTTGGTTTTTGTTTTTTTCCTCCTTCAATGAAGCTTCCTCGTGCTGGGAGCATGCTCCATAGCAGCACCTGGGCCACCGTTCTTGCAGTGTGTGAAACCGTTCACGTGTGCATTATTAATTTATCTTCATAAGCAAATACTGCATTTAGAAGTTACGTTCTACTTCCAGTACTTAAACCTAGTGTGGATTTTAAGTATTAAATTCACATTCGTTATCCTAAAGTGCTTTGAAGTTATTTCTATATTTTCATGAGGCCCCTATCAGATATTCTTGGCTTCCAGCTATTATAGGATGCAGACTACCTGAAGTGGATGCTAAAATTAATTTCAACTTATTTCTTTGCATGCTTTCTCCCTTTGTATCTTACAGACGCCGCAGATCGTCGTCCGGATCTTCCCATTCTGGTTCCCGTACGAGTTCTAAAAAGAAATAATGTCTTAAAGCTCACAATTAGAAAAAAAAAAAAAAAAGGATAAGATTTCCAGTCAGTGCATGAGACATTTTTAAGAAGTTGGTGTCTTACTCGGTCAGAAGTGCTAAATCTGCTCGTAGAGGTGCATGTCTGTCCTTGCTTCCTGGAAAACTGCAGCTTTGTTCATTCATGAAACAAAAAGTGAGATAGCATTTTAAGCCATAAACTCCTCAGAGGAGGCGTGAAGGTATTTTTTGTTGTTTTTCTTTGAGTAAGGGTTTTGTTTTTTTTTTTTTTTTGCTTTGTTTTCTAATTTTTAAAGACTCAGTTCCTCGATTTCTAGCTTTCCTATGTCTGAGCAGAGGTGGGTTGGGTACATTCGTGCCCCGCTCCGCTCTTCACGTGACAATTACACAACAAGGATGTGAGGATGTCAGAGGAGCCCATGAGCTTTCTGCACCTCCCGAGCCTGCTTTGTGCAGCTCTCATGGGACCACAGGGGTTAGTGTAGCTGTCGGGCTGTTGTTGCTCGTTGAATCAAAGTAGTGAGTTCCTGGGTTCTGTTTAGTTCCCCGTGCTGATGTAGACACGTAGGTGGTTGCCCCTTCTCTAACTGCTCAGTGCAGAGATGCTGCTACGCACCACGTCCGTCAGACAGCTCTGTAGGGGGGGACTGGGCTTTGTTCCTTCCACACGAGGACGTGTGAGACGTGGGGCACTGCCCTCCCCGTTGCTCCGGTCCCAGAGCTGCTGGTCCCAGTGCTCTCTGCAGTCAGAGCTGGGTGTGGTGTTTTCACATGCACGGATCCTGGGCTCGGCACTCCTTTCTCACGAAAGGATCGCTCGGGAGCTGCTGTTGAGGTGGAGGAATGGTGGATCTAGCTTCTCGGGATCAAGTGACCTTCCTGCAGGCCGTCTGTAAAATTCATTTTCGGCAGACAGATTTTCCAGGTATCTGAATTTTATTTATGTTTGAAAACCCAAATAAACTGTAGAAAGTTCTAGTACCTGAAATGTGTTCATCCTTTTTTTTTTTTTTTTTTTTTTTTTTCTTCTTCCCCTAAACGTATCATTTATGGCTTAAAATGCTTCACGGAGTTTATTTCATTAGTAGTATCACATTGAAACTTGGTCTCTCTTGAGCTCCGTTTGGTTAAGAAAGGTTTAAGTGTCTGCAGTGCCGTCGCAAGGTAAGTATGTCCAGGGAAGTTCTGTTTAAGCAGGCAGACAGCGTTATCTCTGCAGTTATGTCCACTGTACAGTTCCAGGCCCGTAGTGCACAGGTGATTTTTGAGATGAGTGACACCGAAAGAAACGGAGCCAAATGAGAACCGCCCTGCTTCCCCCCAGACACGTGTGGGGCTGTCAGACGGGCTCAGTGCTTTCGGTGCAGGAACATTTTGGTCATCTTTTTGCAGGGGAAAAAATAAAATGACCTGCCACTTCCTTAATGCTTCCTTTCCATCTGATTTCCGTGCTAAGTGTGCGTAGGTGACACAAGAGCAGGTTAGTCTGGTAACTGTGCCTCTGACGACTTCCGAGTCCAGCTGCTAAAGTGTAAAGAGCAGATCTAGTCGGCGCTATGTTGTTACCTTTTGTTTCTTTTTTTCCCCCTCCTTGTGCTCTGTATTGCAATTGTTGCTGTACTTAACCGGATGGAAGTCTTTACATTTAGCGAGTGGTGGCCTACAGACAGCAGAAAACGATGGTTTCATTTGGCTTAGATAAAATGTAAGGCGAAACGATGCTGTAGAGTGTAAATAAAAGCTGTGAGTCAACCGCGTGCTGAGTGCTTTGTGTCGGATCCGCCGCTCCGGCTGCGGGCACCGCGCGGCCCCAGCGTCGCCGCGCTAAAGTACTGCGGAAGAAACCTTCCGTGGGAGTTTTAATTGCTCTTATTTTTTTCCATCTTCGGCATAATGTCCGCCGCGTGCGTCCCCTGGTGTGGGAGGGGAGCCCGCAGCGTCCGACCTATTTGCGGTGCCGTCGGAAAGAAGCGCTGCGTTCGTACCGCGGGCACCCGGCGCTTTTCCTCCGGGAGCGTGCGGGACCCGCAGCCGTCAGCGGCCCGCTCCGTGCCCGCTCCGTGCCCGCTCCGGCCCCGCTCCGTCCCCTCCCCGTGGGCGGTGCCCGCCCCGCCCCGCAGCGGCGGAGCCTCAATAGCGGCGGAGCGGCGCTGCTCGGGGCGCGGTGCTGCCATGAGCCGCCGCCCGCTGTGCCAGCCCGGCCCCAACGGCACCGAGCCCATGCGGCCGCGGGGCAACGGCACGGGGCGGCCGGCGGAGGGCTGCGGCGCCGTGTCGGTGGCGTTCCCGCTGACCATGATGATCACGGGCATCGTGGGCAACGCGCTGGCCATGCTGCTGGTGTCCCGCAGCTACCGCGCCAAGGAGAACCGGCGCAAGCGCTCCTTCCTGCTGTGCATCGGCTCGCTGGCGCTCACAGACCTGACCGGGCAGCTGCTCACCAGCCCCATCGTCATCGCCGTGTACCTGTCCGACCGCGCCTGGACCAACGTCGACCCCTCCGGCCGCCTCTGCGCCTTCTTCGGCTTCAGCATGACCGTCTTCGGCCTCTGCCCGCTCTTCATCGCCAGCGCCATGGCGGCCGAGCGCACGCTGGCCATCCGCGCACCGCACTGCTACGCCAGCCACATGAAGACGCGCGTCACCAAGGCCGTGCTGCTGGGCATCTGGCTGGCCGTGCCCGCCTTCGCCCTGCTGCCCCTGGCCGGGCTGGGCCGCTACGCCCTACAGTGGCCCGGCACGTGGTGCTTCATCAGCACCGACGGGCAGCGGCCTGGCAGCCTGCTCTTCGCCTCCGCCTTCGCGGGGCTGGGGCTCTTCTCGCTGCTGGTGACGGTGGCGTGCAACCTGGCCACCATCGAGGCCTTGGTGTCCCGCTGCCGGAGCAAGGCCGCCGCCTCGCGCTCCAGCAAGCAGTGGGGACGGATCGCCACCGAGACGCTGATCCAGCTGCTGGGGATCATGTGCGTCCTGTCGGCGTGCTGGTCACCGCTGCTGGTAGGTGCCCTCCTCGGGGATGCCATGAGTGCGGATGGGGACGGACGGGGTGGCCCTGGAGGGCGGCCAAGTGCGGAGCGTTCGGAAAAAGAAGGGCAAAATCTGTGGAGGAGATGAGGGATGACGAGGGAAATGGGGAGGTTGAAGGAAAGGGAGGTATGTGACGAGACGGCGCTGATGGGAAGGAGGGGTTCTGTACTTTTTGTTTGCTCTCACTTTGCAGCACAACGTATCTCCGTGCTCTGCGAGGAAAGGCACAGCGTGTGACTTTGCAAGCACCCTCTGCTTTGCAGCAGGTCGCTCTCCCTGCCTTGCTTAGCGCAGCATTCAGGGCTTTTTCACTCGTTTTTCTCTCTTTAAGAGCCCCGGTCTCATTCCCCCTCGCTCGTGCCCCTCTTTGTCACACTGGGGCAGACCCCTGAGGAGGAGGAGGGGCTGCACACACGTCTGCTTCTTCTGTATGGGATGAGGGCACATCCGAGATCCAGAGCCCCTAGTTCTGCCATCAGAGGACAGTGTGGTTTGGGGGCAGTTTGTACAGTTTGGAATCGTTCAGCAGGAGAGGGGCGAAGCTTACTTACGTAGTAGGTGCTGTACGGCACAGGGAGGATTTTTCTCCCTCCTGTGCACAGAGAGCTTGAAGTCCGGTGGAATGGCCAGCAGAGCTAGCCGAGTTAAAAAAGAGAAAACAAATGAACTGAATTTACGAATATTATCCTTAGAAATTCCATCAAATCTCCAAAACAACACTGCCCCCAGAAGGAGCTCGGAGGCTTCAAGTGAACTTTCTGGAGGTGATTAATGGCCTCTGGTGAAAGTAAAACCTGATCCACGCTGTAAGTTTAGCGAGAACTCGAGCACAAAGTATCCTCCTCCTGGAACCCAAGGGGTCAGGTCTGCAAACACTCACCGCCGTGCTGCGGCCCCAGCAGGATTTCTGTCATTAGACAGCAGCTATCTGCTGTGTGCTCATCCATAATTAAAAGGACCAGAAAAAAAAAAAAAAAAGAAAGAAAGAAAGGAAGAAAGGAAGAAAGGAAGAAAAGAGAGTTGTTAAAGGCAGGAAATGTGTTTCCCTCTCAGTCCTTGTTCTCATATTCTTCCCCTCTGGACGCGGGCGCTGCCCTGTGCCCCTCCTGCTTCGGCAGAGCTGCTGCACGTGGGCTGCTTCCAGCCCAGCAGCACGGAGCAAAGGTGCCTGAGCTGGGGACACCTGTTGTCTTCCTTCGGGACGTGGTTGCTCAGCAAACTGATGACATTGCAAGAACTCCTCGTGGTGGTTTCCTCCCGCAGTATTGCTGCAGCCTCAGCAGTCGCAGGGCAGGCTCAGAGCTGGAGCACAGAACTGTGGGGGCTGGAAGCTCCCCCAGTGCAGCCCCTATAAGCAGTTCCCTGTGGCAGGTGCACAGGGAATTGGATTGCTTCAGCACCTCTCTGAGCTCCGTGCCAGGGTTCTGCTGCCCTCCACGTCCTTGATTTGTGTTGTGTTTAGAGGAAAAGAGGACCTGTGCTCGTAGTACAGGCACCGGCTCTTCTGGTGTGCAGTCACACCTCGACTTCAGCACGGAGAACCTGAAAAGTGCTCCACTTCCATAAGGCACTGCTTTAGCACAGGTGGCTTCCAGTGTGCTCTGGTACTTGTTTTGGTGCTCGGCTGCTGCACATAAGCACTGAAGTAAAGCAGCAGCAGTCCAGGACACGCCTGGGGTGACAGAGACGTCATTCCTTGTTTGCTCACAAGCACAGCTGCACCCAGACTCTAATTCTCACAGCAATGCTTTAGCAGCTCCAGGTTGCAAACTCGCTCACTCCCACGGTGATCCCAAGGCTATTCAAGCTGAAATGCTCAGCTATTCTGCTGCCTTTCCTTTTAAAAGTGCAAAACAATCACAGAAAGCACCTTTACTGGGAGAGGGGAGGCAGCAATGGCTCTGCTGAGGTGCTTGTCCTGTGCGGAGCAGCACTGCATCCTCCAGTGCTCCGCTTCCCCAGGGCTGGGGGCTGCCCACGTCCATGCCCCCCACGCAGGACTCTGCAGTTGTCGTGCAGCAGTGAAGGCCTGAGAGCTACTGCTGGGTTTTGCTGCGCTCTGATTGTCCTTCGTAAGAGCACAACTGGGTGGTAGAAGTGAGGCCACGTGCTTACTGAAGGCGCGTGATTCCCTGCCTCACTCTTCTCCTGCAAAACCTCCTTAAAATCCTCAGCCCTCCCCACAGGTGCCCGAGTGGACCGCGGGGGATGTCAGCCCTGTTTCACAGGCACGAGGTACTGGAGCTGATGTGCGGTTCTGCTTTGCGCTTCGCTGATTCAAAATTGCAGTTCTGAGTTCAAGATAAGGTGGTACACGGCTGTAAGCATCATCAGATGCTATCGGGAAAAGTCATATCCTGGCTCCGCCGTGGTTCGCCCACCACAGTCACTCTATTTCATTTGGAGATTCCTGTATTCCCGCTGCAGCTCTCTTTGCTTTGTGGGAGAGGGTTATTTGAGCGGCAGATTAGGGCTAATGGGAGAGGAGAAGCAGCGTAAACAGATAAATCTTCCTGTCTTCATGATGCACGGAAAGCACGTTTGGATTTTTGGAAGCTCTCTCATGAGAAGATTTGCAGTTTGGGACCAGGAATTTCACGTCCAATTCTTGCCCCACATTCCAGAGCAGCTACTCAGCCCTCGCATGGCCTAAAAATATGTACCTCTGAGCACAGCAGCAATTTGATGTCCATCTTTGACTGCGGATAGCAGCAGCGTGACCACGCAGACTTCAGGAAGTGCCCCCTGAGCACGGCTGCATGGACGGGCTTTGGGCACACGGGATGCCCTGAGTCCAGCCCTGCTCAGGGCTGCACCAGCAACTTATCCACAGCAGAGTATCTCTGCTGGTCTGCAATCCAAAATCCACACGGTTCCATACCACGGAGTGCCCACGTGCATCATGGGGCCTTGAGCTGCAGCACAGTGCCCCTGGCACCCCACACACGTACCCCAACATTCTCACGTGAGCTGCAGCCAGAGCTCACAGAGCGTCCACTTGTTGGCCACGAGTGCCACAGCAGCAGGGTTAGTGCTCCTGATGATAGATGGTTATCTAATTAATTGATTACCTTACCAGTTATATTACTCCTGGCATTCTGAGCCCGAGGTTTGTTGGCATAGATGGTGCAGTTCTTCTGACTTTGCTCCACCTGACGTTGTGCCTCTTCATTTTGCAGTCTCTCTCTTAATTGATTTAGGAGACCAGTACAGGCCATGATAAACAGTCCCTAAGGATATCAGAAAAAATTTCCAGTAAGGCAACCGATGCTCCAACAACTGTTCCATTATGTAACAAAGACCAAAATAAGCAGCAGTCGCCTGCTTGAGAAACGTATTTTATTAGTCTAATATTTGTGTGGCTCCATGGATTCACTAGTGAAAGAGCAAGGTCTGCAAGCCCAATCCAGGGTTCCCAGAGGATGACCCAGAAGAGCTGATGGAGCAGTGCTGGGAGTGATGAGCAAGGCTCGGTTCCCAGCAGGGGCACAGCGGGCACACGAGGAGGGGCTGCTGGGTGGGCAGGGTCCCACCAGGCCCTCACTCAGCTGGGGAAGGCTGAGTGCAGAGCTGGGGCTGTGTGGGCACCGTGTGCCATTCAGGGCGCTTGGGTTCTGTACCCCGTATTTTCACAACCTCTGCCTGAGGTTACTTTTCATTTTTGAGTGAGTTGAATGTAGCAGATGGAATCCTCAGCTGCTTCTATTTAAGGAAACAAAAACAATTCTACTTTGCCATCGGAGCTGCCCTGCTGTCTGGGACTGCCATGTGGAAGTTCCATGCCAACGCAGGGAAAAACGTCTAGACCTTGGGGTTGGCAGAGCCCTGACACAGAGCCCAGGGACGTGGGGGAGCATCCTTCTCTGGAGATATTCAAAACCCACATGAATGCTTTCCTGCGCAGCGGCTGTGGGGCACTGCTTCAGGGTTTGGGCTGGGAGATCTCCAGAGGTCCCTTCCAGCCTTTCTGCTGCCATGGCATGGCGACCAGACCCAGAGGGCTGTCCCTGGGCTCTCCCCAGCTCTGGTTTCCCCTCCACCACTGCTCATTGGAGCATCAGGAGCCGCGCTGCACACGCAGCCAGGTGCAGGAGCACGGCACCTTGCCCATCACGCGGCTGACACGCGTCATTTGGCAGCGAGCTGCAGCCCTGGGGCCGCTCAGAATAGGTTTGGATCCCCATGCTTATAGGTTCCTGGAGCACAAAGTGTGACGTAGCTTATCTGCAGAGAAGCAAAACGCCTCTGAAGTAATGTATTTAAAACAGCTGCAGCTGATAGAGAAAGGTCACAGGAAAACTGGAGGCATACCAACAAACCACCACGGAAAATTAAATATGTCCGACAGCTTTCAACGCGTGATTCACATTACTCCCAGTTATACGCTAGTATGTGAGCATCACAGCACCTGGTGCAGAGATGGGGGAGCTGATGGGGACAGGCTACAGAGCTGTTCACCTGAAGAAAAGAGGGCTGAGAGGGATCTGATCGTCACTGATATCTGAAGGGCAGGGATCCAGGGGAAGGGATCGGGCTCTGGGCAGCGACGGCCAACCTAGAGCAGCTCCCTACAGCAGTTGCACAGGAAAGAATCCAGGCAGGATTCAGATGCTCCTTGTAATTGTGATAATATGGAAATGAGAAAATGAGTCCCTTCAAGGCAGGGTTGCAAGGTCAGTGATTTCCCTTCGCAGCCCAGGACCGGACCTGGGGCAGGGAAGCAGCGCGTGCTTCCTCGCGTTGGCACGAGACCTGTAACTGTTTGCCTGGCAGCAGGAACATAGCAGCATGTCTGCCTCGATCCTTATAGACACGAACTGAGCTACATGCCCAGGGTTTGTGCTGTCCTGTGGTCATGGTTTGAGCTGAACAAAGGAGGCAGAAATCCCTTAGAAAATCATAGAACCATTGAAGCACTCCAGTTGGGAAAGTCCTCTGAGCTCCCCAAGCCCACTCCAGCCCACCTCCCATTCCCACCGTCCACGTCCCTCAGTGCCACATCCCCACGACTCTGGGACACCCCAAGGGATGGTGACCCCCACCCCTGGGAGCAGAGGCCGACCCCCCCTCTCTGCTGTGCTCCCTCTCAGGATTTTGTCTCTAGGGGTTGTTACATATAGTGATGCAGAAATGATCTCTTAACTGTGCCATTCTTCCCTTCCAACTTTCCTTAGGTAACGATGCTGAAGATGATCTTCAGCCACAGGTCTTTCGAATACTGCAAGGGGTTCTCTGTAGAAGCCCAGAGCTCAGAACTCTACAGAGACTGCAATTTCTTCCTGACAGCAGTGCGCTTGGCCTCCCTAAACCAGATCCTGGACCCGTGGGTTTATCTGCTGCTCCGGAAGATCCTGCTGCAGAAGTTCTGCCAGGCGGCCAGCGCCGTCTCCAAGTGCTCCAACAACGAGTGGAAGGAGAGGTCCATCACGCTGTCAGACGAAATCCAACGGGCAGCGGCGTGACGGAGCGTGGATCCGTTGCACAGAGACTGCTTTGGCCCACGAGTGGCTCTCCATCTTACTGTGAATCAGGCATGGTGACATCCACGTGAGCCGAGGAAGCGGCAGGGCTGAGCGCCGGACAAGTATTTATCCCATGTGCCAAAAATTCTCAAACATAGGAGAAGAAATTGATTTTGTTGCTAAATTCTTTTGTTACCGCGATTCCTCGTGGAGCTGCAGGACGTGGCTTGTCGTGTGCCTAAGTGGAGCCTGGGGGGGCTTTTGGCCCTGGCTGTAGGGTAGGAAAAAGTGATTCTCCTACCAGGGGGCACTTGGAACAGGTTCAGCGGATTCATCATGGAAGAGACCCAGTCCTACGTATAACCTTAATGCTTAGATTAGCTGCTTCAGAGAGTCTTTCGTCCTCGTTTCCCTGGAGGGACAGGGAGAGAAAATGGCAGATAATATGTGAAGATAATCCCGGGAGTTAAGATCTGGATTTGGAAGGTTGAGCTGCAACAGCGATGGCAGAGCGCTCCGTTTTGAGCAGGGGAGGAAGCCTGAGCCTGGTGACACGCGCTGCCCTGGCAGGTGCTCATTCTGTGTGGCTGCTGGGTCAGCTCAGTGCGGAGCAGAGCACGGTGTGGGCAGGCAGCAGCTCTCACAGAACTCTGCTGCTTTGCTTTCTTTTTTTATAGCAGCCATTGAAACACACATCATGCAAGTTGCTGATAGCAGAGCCCACTATAAAACTACTCTGCACAGATGGAGGGAGCGATAAACGGGTTGTAAGAGAACAGTGAGCGGTCTTCCTGTAGATTAGTGGCTAAAGTTTACAAGGGCAAAAAGAGAGCTTTTGTATGGGAGATTTTGTTTGGAAATGTGCACATCCAGGAACAAAATGAACATCAAACAACCCTGAAGCAGTGGGAACGCCACTCAGAGCTTCTTCATTACTGAAATGCCCTACAGAGCAACCAGAGGGGTACGGGAGAGCCACTCTCTCCATTCTTTCTGTCTCTCTTTCTTCCATAAAGACGAATTTTAAGGATATGGCAGCTCTGGGAACTTCTGAAATAAAGCAGACTGGAAAAGATGGGTAGAAGGACATGCATTCATCAAATCTCTCCTGCAGCTATTGTCAAGGTTTCATTTGAAAACCGAATCCTCACCCATTTGTTAGAACATCCGAGGCTTGCTTTCACAAGGACTACATTTCTTCCCATCTTCTTTGCCTTTTTTGTAGCTGATTGTCCATAATGTCTCCTGTTAATGGCCTCATAGGCAGAATTACCTGCAATTACAGTATATCAGGTAGTTGTCCACCATGTGCTATGTGCCATGTAAAGGAGTAAGGCAAGCGTAATTCTGCATCTGCTGGGAATCTCTGATCTAGAGCCTTGATTTTTGCTTCACTCTCTTTGCTTACAAAAGTAACTACTCAAAAGAGAAACCATTTTTCCTGTTCCGCTGCTGTGTTGTCTAGCTGCTATCTCCACATCAGGCAAAAATATTTCATCTGAGGGCACAACCACCACCTACGGAAGTGTGCTTTTGTGTGGATAGCGTGCAGGACTGCCGTGGGCACTGGAGGATGCTCAGTGCTGCCCAGTGCTGCCCAGTGCTATCAAGTCTTGCCCAGTGCTGCCCAGTGCTGGCAGGTGCCCACGTGCTCCTTGCAGCAGGGAGCATGGGGCATGGCTGGAAGCAGCAGCTGCACTGTGGCTCTGGGGAGGAGCCTTGCAGCAGTCACACTTGTTTTAGGGGCTATGTTGTGACATAGCAGCCTGTTCTCCTGCCCAGAGGATCACTGTTGTTCAGTCTGTGTGCGTAACGAGTCCAGTGCCTTGCACAGTGTCAGGATGACCTCAGGAATGGGATTGAAGCACTGGTGAGCAGCAGGGCCACAGTGTGGGCTCACTGGGGCAGCACATGGCCAGCAGAAGGGTGACTCAGAGGCTCCACTATCACCCCCTTTGCAGCTGCAACAGGAAAATGCAGTTCTTTTTCCTTTTTACAGTGGTAAGTGTTTAAATGCATACAGATTTTTTGTTCTTAAGTGAATCATGGACAGTTTCACCTTCCCCTTAAAATAGTTCTGTTGCTCTGTGCCTTTCCTTAGTGGAGATGAACACCCTGGGTGTGGATTAAGGCCATTCTCTCAGTCCCTGTGTGATAGAACACGAAGAAGCCACTTTAAATATCAGAAAATGGAGGAGAACATCTGCTTTCTTTGTTAGCAGCCGAGGAGTGGGAGCCCTATTTCTCAGCCATGCTGAACACACTGTGGTGGGATGGGGGAACGCACTTTCAGAGATGGATTCAAAAAGCTTGAGCAGAAATTGAAGGTCTTCTTTCCCATTACCTGTTTGAGTGGGAAGATGTATTGTTGTCGCATTTCCTTAAAGATGCCTTTCTGTGCGATGTATTTAAATTCCTCTATGAAAGCACTCCTAGTGCCAATTTCAATACGTTGTACTTCTGTCAGATTTCATGGAAGCTGTTGGATGGGAAAACTATTTTGAGATCACCTGCCTTAAAAACAAGCTTGTTGGTGTGCCTACTTGGTGTGCGTTGTATCTGTCAGAATAAAAGTGTATTAGAATACCTGGTCCTGAGCCTGGTTCCTTCTGGAGCCCAGAGACAGCCATGGGGCAGACCTGGAGCACCACCCCTGGGGTCTTCCCATACAATTTCCTGCCGCAAAAAACAATCAGAATAAGGTAGAAGTTGGCTTTGTTCTCAGCATCCATTCTGGACACTGTTTGGAGGTCCTCCCGAGGAAGCAGCCCTGCAGTGGGGCACAGAGGGCATGGGAGGCATTGCACATGGGTGTGATAGCAAGAGGAGCTGCACGGGGGCAGGAGGAAGCTGGGCTGTGATCAGCAGCAAAATGTGAATCATCGCTCGAATAGCAACAGCGAGATGGTCAGAGTCTGGGGCAGCTCTGCTATGGGGCCAGGCTGAGGGGCTGGGGGTTACCTCATCGTGGCCTTCAGTACTGAGGGAAGGAGAGCAATTTTTACATGGTCTGATAGCGACAGAACAAGGGGGAATGGCTTTCAGCTAAAAGGGGGGAGATGTGGGTCAGATGTGAGGGGGGAATTGTACACACAGAGGCAGTGAGGCCGCAGCACTGCTGCCCAGAGCTGTGGGTGCCCCATCCCTGGAGGTGCTGAGGCCACGGGTGGGCCCTGGGCAGCCGCAGCTGTTGAGTCCTTGTAGCCCAACCTTTCTGTGATGCTGCTTCTCCAAAATGCCCATTCTGTTTCTTCATTCACTCGGATGAGCAATGTTTTCAGATAAGATAACATTAATTTAGAATAAACACTCAGAAGTACTATGGGGACCAGTGAAGAGGATGTCAGCTGGCAGACAGCGCCAGTGCAATAAAAGCCTGAAATTTTGGGTATGCTTGTGTGAGCGCAGCCTCAGACCCACCCCCACGAGTACCACTGACATTCCTCAGATGCCAGCAGCCCCAAGCCACCCAGCCCACACTTCAGCAGCCCTGGGACTGGTTTGGGACCATGGGATTACAGAATCCCAGCATGGTTGGGTTGGAAGAGAGCAGTGTGAGGGACCCGGGATGCTCTTGTTCCCCAGGCTTGGGCCCTTTGGATTCTTCAGATCTCTTCCTTAGAATGTCAGCAAGAGCTCCAGCACCAGAAAGGCATTTACAGCAGTATCCCTGTAGGATGCAGGGGGACAACATTTGTGTAGTTGCTGTTGGGTTCCTGTTGCAGGGCCTGGTGCTGGGCGGTGGCCAGCTGAGCCCCGCTCTTGAAATGCTTCTCATGCGTTCCCAACCTGCTGCCGCCTCATTAAGAGCTGTGGTTATAAATTAACAAGCACTGCTTTTATTCCTCACCACGTTTCTCTCCTGGCTGCGTTTCACCGGCACAACCGGAGCCACCGGCGGCAGACGGGCGCCTGTGGGAGCCCAGGATCACCCAACACAGCATCCGTCTCAATGGGGACTCAGCCCTCACTTCGGTCCACTGCAGAAGAGAAAAGGACCACTTTGAGTGTAGATATGTTAGATATGTACAAAAGCATTTTATTAAAGGCGATGTATTTATACTTGGGGCCGCTGTGTTTTGATAATAAATCGCTGCGGAGGATAGGAGCCCCGGTTATTATGACTTTCTCTAAACACAGCCATCCCGCAGCCCGTGCCCGCCCTCCTGCCCGCCGCTGTTTGCTCGGAGTGGAGCCGCACTCACCGCACGCACACATAAATCCTGAGCTATAAAGGCTCACGGCCCCGTGGATGGAAGGAAATACACACCCCATCTCAGGGGGACTTCACAGTGTGAAGCACCAATTCCCAGCAGTTTGGCAATTTATACTCTGACAGGTCGAAGCCAGCTGGAGCTTTGCCTGCTGTGTTTGCAATTCACTGGCTCTGGATGTGAAGAAGCTTTAAAGAATGGAGACCAAAACTTACCCAGGAACCCTTTGTCCCCTTTTGGGCATCTTTTTTCCCATCCTGACAAGTGAGGAGAAGGTCACTGCCTGCTCTGCTCCATCCCACTGCCCTGCTCCAGGCCCAGCTTTCCAGGCTCTGTTTCCATGCAGAGCTCTATCATTTAGCTCAGATGTCTGTCTAAATCTTGAACTATTGAAATGTAAGCTCTTTACATCACAAGGAGCCTCTGAACTCCTGGCACCTTGTATGCTTTGATACCAGAGAGGAGATGAGATGCACCTGTTTGTGGGGAGCCTCACTGTGCCTCAGTCGCTCAAGGCTGAAGCCTGGCAGTGTCTGGGTACAGCTGATGTGCCGTGTGCTCGCAGCAGAAATACATCCTTAAGCCATCACACTGTCGTGGGTCTCTGCAAACAGCCCCCGATGGGCACTGTGCTGGGAGCACTGCTGGGAGCAGTGGGACACAGCAGGATGAGAAGGGCAGCACAAGGCTGGCTGGGGCAGGGCAGGGACTGCAGGGCAAGGGTACATTTCCTTCGTGGATTCTCCTTCATGCATTCTTCAAGGAGACGCTCTCAACTGTTAATGAAAAAGATCAACCCAAACTCCAATTATCTCCAGTCAGCTTAACTATCCTGCATCTCCCATCCCCCAGGCCAAGGGGCACCTGGCTCCATCCTGGGGACAGTCACCAGGTCCCCCACCCACCCGGAGGTCTCACTCTGCAGCAATTTGTATTTCTAATTCAAAACCAGTCATTCCACAGCTCAGAAATTTAATAAAGATAACATCGCGGTCACCTTAAGGAAGTTTAATAAACTGAGTGCTATCGATTATCTTTCTTTTTGAATAAATGCCCAGTCCTGCCCTATCTCTTGCTGATATGGATAATTAAAGCACACGTTTGGTGTGTGACAACACCAATATATTCCAGTGCCTCAGCCCTTGACGGTGTCCTCCTGCCACCAGCAATGGGCACAGCTGCTGCCAAATCCATCCCCAGAATCTGCACCCAGCATCTGAAGAGTTCAAACCCAAGCTGTAAATCCCAAGCCAAAGTTTAATTGCTCAAGGAAATGGCCTAAATGCTGCCCCTGGTGCCTGTGTGCTGGCTGTGGGCTGCAAGGGTGTCTGCCACAGGGCTGCAAGGTGTCACTTGTAGGGCAGCCAGGCACACATCCGTCTGGGGACAGCAAAACCCACAGCACAGTCCATGCCAGTGGCAGGGCACAACCCCTTCTCTCCTTTTCTCCTCTGGTGCTTCTCAAACCCAGCTGCAAAGCCACCATGGGCAGGTCTGGCCCTGCTCCCCCCTCCTGTGTATGCACTGACCCAGCGGCATTGTCTAATGTCCTGGAAATGAATTAGCATTGCGGCAATGTCAATAAATTAGCTTGATTACAGTAACAATGCAGAAGTTAATAATTCAGCTGATATTTTTCTGGACCCATTTGCAGCTATCGATTGGTTTGATGTGGACATTACTTGCAAGCAAAACATGCACGTGGCTGTGACCGCCCGGTGCCCACAGAGCTCAGGGGAAGCGACCCACGGCTGCCACAAGGCCTTGGTGTTTTTTTGTGGCTGCTGATGAGCCCTTCATGACACACGCTCCTCTTGCAGCCCTGCTCTGTGCAGCCAGAATCACAGAACCACTGAGACACTCAGTCTGGAAAAGCCCTCTACGATCCCCAAGCCCACTCCATCCCACTCCACCATGTCAAGTGCCCACGTCCCTCCAGGGATGGTGACCCCCCACCCCTTGGGCAGCCTGCGCCGGTGCTGAGCACTCTTTCAGAGGATAAATGTTTCCTAATATCCACCCCGAACCTCCTCCAGCACAACATGAAGCCTTTGCTGCCTCTTTGCTCATGTGCCTGCACACAGCCCCATGCCCAGCAGCCCAGGGACAGTCACTGGTGTGTCTGGGACACGTCACAGCCCACAGCCCCCCAGCCCCAGCAGCCTCAGGGTGCTTGCACAGCCCCTGGAAGCCAGCCGCTGTCTGCTGGCACAGCACCCAGACACCCTAGGCTGTCTCGTTGTCCTCCTTTTTCCTGAAATCCCAGGGGCAAGCCATGTCCCAGGAAAGGAGGGCTGTCTGCCAGGACAGGAGGGCTGCAGTGGGCAGCAGCTGGCCGTGGGACCCACTCATATAGGATCTGCCCACTGTGTGCTCCTAACTGACCTGGGGACCTTATTGGTGGTGCTGGGCACCTTCAGACACCCTACAAGCTGTTTGTGCAGCTCAGATGGGTGACACAGGAGGTCTGGATGTGTCTGTGAGGTCGGGAAGGGCAGACAGACAGACAGACCGCAGTCGGAAGAACAACCTCTGTACAGTTTCCATTGATGTCTCCTGGCCACTGGTGGGGTTTGCTTTTAATTTCATTTGTTTGTCAGCAGTCTTTTCCCTTTGGAACACAATGTTACTTTGGCAGTGCTCCTCAGAGGGATCTCTGCTGAAACGCTGAAAACATTTCACAACGGAGCCCGGCAAGCTCCGCCAAACGCCAGTTGTGTAATGAGAAGGGCGATTATTAATTACCACCCGAGCGAGATCTGTGGGAGGGATCAGCAGTGCTCTGCTCCTCTGCGAGTGGTGGCACAGGGCTTAGGGAGTGAGGGGCCAGGCGAGATGAGCCATGCCCAGCAGCATAATGTCTGTCCCTGCTGCATCCCCACCACATCCCCACCATATCTCCCCTCTCCTGTGCCTGGGGCAGTGAGCTCAGCCAGGCAGTGGTGGACGCACAGGGCAAGTGCAGCCCTGTGCCATGCAGAAGTGCAGCTGAGCTGAGATGCCAGCTATATCCCAGCAGCTATAAAACGGCAGGTGTGACTCCATGATACTTTTTTTCCCCAATGTGAAGGGCCCTCCTTCCTAGAAACCTGGGGAAAATAAAGCAACAGCGGAAGCACAAACAGGGAAAGAACTTCCAAAATGTCTGGAGATTTGCTGCAGAGCATATCGGAAAACCTGTGTGGCCAGGCCCAGCTGCACTAAATGGAAATGGACAGCTGTTCTCCCAGCCCAGGCTCTGCTTGTTGTCAGGGTTCACTGTGATTGCCCATTTCTTCCTCATCAGTTGCTCCTCCGAGCTGCCCTCACTGGGTTGGACCCTTGGAGAAGACCCAGGTGTCTGTTTGATGGGACAGCTGCACCACATGCCTACAGGCAGCATCTTCCACCTTCATTTCCTCACTTGTTCCTAAGGTCTCCACACACAGTAATGTGCCTATGGCCTTCCTGATCCTAGCCATTTCAGACAGGAGAAATCACTTATTCCTAGTTTTCTGCCTGATTTTCTACCCCTACAATGGCATGCCATAGAACACGTGGTCCTCTCAAGCCCCTTCTTCCTCCCTTAGGGGCTGCAGCCCTGCTGTCATGGCACAGGACAGGACCAGCTGCAGAGGGTACATCTTGGAAGCCCGACAGCACTGTAAATTCAGCACAACAGCAATGATTTATTCCTTTTCTGGGAAGCTTCAGACAAAGAATTTGTTATCTCCATGGAAATATCTCTGCTGCACACCTTCCAGAAACAAACCCTCCCCTGCAAACACGCAGAGCTGTGTGCAGAAGGGCCACACTGCAAGCTGCCTCTGAGCACTGGCATGGGGATGGCAGCTGCCGCAGCCCTCACACCCTCCAGCTGCCATGGGCCGTGTGAGCCCAAAGGGATATGGAACTACACTGAAATTAAAGCTCTCTTGAAAGCGCCAAAGAAAGATTAAAAAGTCTATTATCTTTGAATTTTCATTTTCAAACATAAAGTAGCATCCTTTTGTATGTAAAGTCTAAATATCAGATAGAGCAAGAATGGACCGACTTCCAGATTCCTTCTGTCTTGCTGTTGATGTGTGCACACTCAGTACACACCTCACATCGCATCAGGTGCAGTGATCTGGGCCAACACTGCACTTCAGACATTCACAGCAGCTGAATCCCTCCTGGAAGCTCCAAAATCGCCTCAGAAGATGAAAGCAAAGCTCACTCCTTCCTTCAGCCATTTGCTATGTGAATGCCACTTTCCCTCCTGCAGCCCTGGGGATGGCTCTGGGGCAGCACGGGGCAGCACAGAGCAGCACTGCTGCTCGGCTCCAGCAGTGCTCCATAACTCTGCTTTTTCCATCCTGGGTGAGCGATGCTCCTGGTGCAAGCAGAACACGACTGCAAAGGGCAGCGGCACTTGTAAGGAGATGGCCGACAGCCAGCGGCCCTTCACCAGCACATCCACACAGCGCTTGCGGATGGAGCAGAGGCACGCTGCCCGTGGGATGGAGCCTAGGTTTGCCTTTCAAATCTGAACCATGAAGATATAAATAGGAGAGCGAGCCTGGTCCATCAGCCTTTGAGGAACGAACAGAGGAATATAGTGAAAGCAGTTCTCGGCTTGGAGAGCAGGATGATGAAAAACGACCTGGTACAGCATCACGTAATAACTGGAATGAGATGGTGTGTCTTAAACGAGTCACATAAAATGAAGTATTTCTTAAGAATAACAACAGCGTTGTTGGAAGGAGCTGACTGGGGCAGACCAAAGCCCCCGGATCCAGCTCAGCCTGCAGCACGCACCGTGCAGATTTTGGCTGAATTTTCCACAGTGCATTGAGGGGTTGGGGGAGGAGAGCACAACACAGGCTTGCGGTGATGAGAAAACCCTGATTTGGAGGCAGACATTGAATCAGTGCTGAAGACACGCAGCAGTGGCATTGGCCAGCATGCCCTGAGCTGGGGGTTGCTGGTGGGGGCCCAGCAGCCATGTGCACGGCAGCGGTGGTCCCAGCACAGGGCACTGGAGAGGCTGAGATCCCTGCAGGGGGGAACTGAGCATCACCACGTGCTGCTACGTGGCACTGAGTTATTTCCATATGCTAGAGATACATGTAGGAAACACTGAAAATTTATGTTGCTTGTACAGAGGACCAAGGAACATGATGACCTGGGATGCTAACGTGGTATTCCAATGGGACAAACATGAAAGAGTCCGGAAATAAGTACCGAGATGATTGATGGGATGGAGGGCTCCAGAGGCACGAGGAATGGAGGAATGTCTCCTCGGGATTACCCTGCCTTTTTAAGGAACACTGAGACTCAGGCACAGGGCCGAGCCCACGCCGTGTGCTGGCAGTGCACAACATCCATCCACAAAGGCAGGGGATGCTTCACCACTAACAAATGCAGCTCGGGGATAATGAAAAACATCCTGGTACTGCCTCACCCAACAACGGCAGCGAGGTGGTGTCCTGGGTGAGACACAGAACTGAGAGAAGCTGCAGGACTTCACCATGTTCTCATAAAGCTTCCAAATGAGCCTCCTGAAGTTAATGAGTGACTGTAGCACACGTAGAAAACAAAGAATCCAAATATTGCTACTGCTTAATACCGGGTTGATTGCACTTCGTGCCGCTCCTGTTTTCCCACTCCTTTCATGCCTGTGGTTCCAGGTCTCTCACCGGAGAGTTAAACCCTACGGCTGAGAGCTCAGCAGCTTGGGGCATCCCATTGAGCTCAGCACTGCCACTCTGCTCCCTGTGAGGGGCTGTAGGACTGCCACGAAGGGCTTGAGGGCAACCCATCCATCCTCCCACCTGGCAGCACTGTTCCCAGCACACCCCAGGGCACACTGCAGCCCCACGGCGAGTTGTCACAGTGATTAGGTACATGGGGTTTTATGCAGTTTTAGTTCTCTCTTTGCACCAAAGCACTTAAGCCTTAAAAGATAGCTCAAGCAGAAGCACGGTGCCCACGTATCTCCTGTTGCACACAGAGGTATCGATTATTTGGCAGTTACTGGGTTGCTATGACACCAAACGCCACCGATCCAAAGCAAACAAGTGCTCTCCCCCGTAGTTCATAAATACTAATTACAGGAGAGCAGCTCAAAATTTTCCATTCAGAAAACATCTTCTAGTTTCTCCCCCATCTTTTCCCTGTATGACACTCTTTGCTTTTTACAACAACTTACCTTGCTCTTTTCACCCGTACTGGGGTCAGGCTGCAGGGCTGTACGTGCTGCTTCATCCCAGGGCCAGGAGCCAGAGAGCATCCCAGAGACACGGAGCTGGAGGGACAGGGGCAGGACGTGGGTTTGGAGGCTGATGCACAGCTCGCCAGCACACGCACCCAGAGCAGCACACTTCTCCTGGTGAGCTCAGACCTAGCAGCACAGACATCAGCATCTGGCTAAGATTAGGTCAGCCCTAGACCTTGCACCCTCTGATGGGCACATCGGTGTTTTCCTCAGTTTCTGGTCAAAGCTGAATTCTGGATGAGCTTAACTGGAATCTGGATCATGCAAAGGATGGGCAGAAAGTCAAATGGAGAATGAAACAAGCAAATAAATAAAACTCAAACACGGGGTGCAGCTCCATTGCAGTCTCCATTTCACCTCCCCCGAGGCAGCCACACAGCTGTGGCTCTGACTCCATGTGCAGCAGAAGATGATTGCTGTGCAGCGTACGCACCGCAGTCCTGAGCAGTCCTCAGGGACAGCAAGCTGCAGGCTTGGAAATGTAAGGCTGCCATTCCAGACCACCCGGCCATGTGGTAACGGCAAGCTGGCACACATCTGTCCTCCCCTTGCATAGAGGAGTGAAAAACAGCCACATTAGCACTGAACTCCAATAGAGTCCCACAGAAAGACCTCCAGCCTTTAACAAATGATCTAACTTCAACTCAGTAACATAAGATCTTCTTTAGAGTTTATTTGGACAAGGGGAGTCAACACGCCTCTGTGTCCAGGCTGGAAGATCATTGCTTCTAATTTTACAAGATCCAGGATGGAGGAGGGGAAGTGAGGACTCAGTTGACATGGGAACTGTTTGAAAGATACTCCAGAGCTGTGTTCTGCAGAGGTTCAACCTCTTTTTTTAAGCACTAGTAGATTGTTTTCATCAAGTTATGAAACAGCAGCACAGTATTTGGTGCACCAAGGTCTGTGTACAGTACTGATGATGGAAAGCAGTGGAGAAAATTGTTTAAAAAAAAATCCCAATGTTTTTTGTTTTTTTTTTTTACACTGGTAAGAAGCCAGGTTATGTTCTCTCAAGTATCCTGCCAAGATATACAATATATGACAGTCTTCATTTCCAGAAACTCAGGAGATGTGGCTGTCCTATGGCCCGAGCACATCACTGAGCTCCTGAGATGCTCAGGACCTGCACAGACTTTATGGTGACCCACACAGCCACGGGTGCCCCAGTGCCGGCAGCTCAGGCACCACGGCCAATTGAAGAGGAAAGCAAAGGGATTGCTGCCGTGTTTGTCCCTCCAGCTTGTTTGCTTAGCTCTGCAAACACTACTCCAGTTGCCCAGCTCACAGACAAGGAGCAGAGCTCCAGGTATTCCCCCATCCACAGCTGCTGCCCACAGTGTTTTCCAGGGTTGCGCTTCATCACCCCACACACACTGCTGGGGTGGGACAGCCCTGGAGAAAGGGCACAGAGGAGCAGCTGGAAAGTAGGGGACCTGAAAACATCATGGCACAGGCAGGGCAGCTGAGAGCAAACGTCCCACAGGTCACTCTTCCCCCAGGGACCAACAGCCAGCCCAGAGCTGCTCAGGGAGCTCCAATCCCAGCATTGTAGCACATGGAACAACCAAGTCAGAAATTCCCACACTTCTTAGCTTTCTGATTCCCCATTCCCAAGACAAGTCTCTGCTTATCTGGAGTGGAGGAGGAACTCATGCTGCACTGCTGAGCAGCACTGGCTCTGCACAGACACAGCAAGACCTGGTGGTGACACATTGCACCCCAGTAGCTGCTGCTCCAAACTCACCCCAGTGTTTCAGAAACACTCCTGTGCAAAACAGCTCCATACTGCTTTGGCACTGAAGTCAGACACTTGTTACAACAGTGGGAGGACAGAGAGGAGCTCAGAATCAGGGCTCACCATCGAGAAAAGGGATATGTTTACTCACCAGAAGCAGTACACAAACCCTCTGAGCTCCGTTCAGCTCATTTAGTGCTGTCAGCCCAGAGTGCAGATCCCATTTTCTTTGAATGTGCCAATTTTTCCGCTTGCTCACTGCAACCCCACTTGCTCCCTGCTCTCCCAGCAGACAGAGCTCAGCACGGTTTGGGCTAACCAGGGCTGAGAGAAATCTACACAAATACCACATGAGCTATGCTGACCCTCCCGACATAAGCTGGGAAGTGAGAGGGAAGCAGCACAACAGCTCCTGGCCTCAGTGGGCGCAGCAGGAGCACACCTACACAGCAGACACTGGCTCTCATCCTCGGGCCCCGGGAAGCATTTGTGTGCCTGTGAGTGGCAGCCCAGCTGAGCCCAGGGTATGTTCTGCTGAAACCACATCCCATGCCCCCTGTTAGCACGAGCACTCATTTAAACACACAGTAAATTTGAGCAAAATGTTGTTCCTATCGAGACAAGCTGAGAACAACCATAAACTTGGAGAGGCGACACATGAGGCTGCACAATGGGAGCAGACCCCCATATTTCAGCAGCCCCAGCCTCCCCAGCACGGCTGCCAAGCACCGTGTGGAACTGCAAGCACTCGGTCACACTCCGCCGTGCGGAGCCCTGCAGCTCCCGGCAGCTTTTGCACTCTGCTGTGTTGGTTGGGCACTGTTTGAGGGAGAGGCATTGAGGGAGAATAGCGTTCCCCTTCAGCGATCAAAGCAAGGGCAAGGTGTGCCATGACACTGCAGGCCGTGCCCAGCTGTGTGGGGCTGCACCCCAGCCCCCGAGCGCCCCATTTGCCCCACGACTCCGGCTTGCAGCTTGCAGGAGGAGCTGCAGCAGTTTAAGGCAAGCAGTTGCCTACTCCCCTTGCATCGCTTTCTCCCTGTAAACCTTAACAAGAACTTTGGGTGAGGATCTGTGCTCCCGAACGCCTGCAGCACATGTGGGAGGAAGGTGGCGGTGTGGTGCTCACCGTGGGATCAAAGTCACTTCCTCGTTAATAGAATTGTAGTGAAAGTGTTTAAAAATCAGCCACGTGTGGAATAAATATCGACTTTGGTGCTCGCTGTCTCCCGACACTGTTTTCCAGTGCTAACAGAAGTGTGACAAATTCCTCCTCACGTGTTTGCATCCTGGCAGCGATCTAATTGGTGAACCGTCGGGCTGCAAAATTGAGGCAGAGGTGAGGGCTGCCCACATCCTCCTGCACCCAGCTGTGAGTGACCTGAAGGTCTGCGAAGGCAAAACCAACCCCTGCCCGAGCAGAAGGCATTGCACAGCAACGGGAGGGCGGACGTGGGGCAGATCAGGCCAAGCAAGTTCTGCTGCTTTGCTGTGATTTTGCCTTCAGTATCGAATCACAAAGATTGAAGATAGCTGGAAGACCACTTGCATGTGCTTAAGGGCATTTTGTACATGAGTGCATCCGTCTTTACCCGCCAATATTGATCCCTATTTGTTTGTCAGCAGAGCGTGCCGGCGTCGCCAATATGCACTTGATGCTTAATGTGAATCAATATGGTTTTACAAAGCTTTTAAGATAGGCTGCTGAGGAAAGAGAAGTCATGCACGCAAATGTGTGGGAATGGGCACGAGGCACAGCGTGAGCACTGCCTGCACCCCAGCTCCTGCACAGCTGCTCCCCAGGTACACACAGAGACCATGCCCACCCACAACAGCACCCACACGGCCTTGCAGCTCTTCACAAAGCTCCGATATGACAAAGGAAAAAGCATCTACCCAGTTTGGACTAGGAATTTTTCATGTGCACAAGTATTCCGGGCAGGAAAAATGGTGGAATTTGTTGATGGGACACTTGATGCGTCTGTTGCTCACACCAGAATATTTTCAAAACAACTCTGACTTTTATGAGAGGATGAATGTGATGAACATTTCTTATATTTTAAACAAATCAGCTGTTTCCCTTCCAGTCCAAGTCCCCAGAGGCAATCTGTAAGTACCGTCGGTGGAGGATTTGGGGGGCTGAGAGCTGAGGGTCCATTCGAGTGCCCATTTCAGACCTATGGGGCAACTGGACAGAGCTCAGCTCTGGAGCAGTCAGTGCTGAAAGCTGGAGAAACCAACTCACCGTGCAACAGCTCTGCTGCTCAGAGTGGTGTTTGGGAGGATGTCTTCAGGCACTTGAGAAGTGCTCAAGTGAGCACTGAGCACGAGCATGGGGCTGGAGCCTGGCCCTGAGGCACAGACAGTGCTTCCTTGCCATGGGGCAGGGGAGGAAGAGGCATGCCGCACTGCTGCGTGTCGTTGGGCTATTCACAGGCACTCATTTTGCTAAATAGCACCTTGACTAAAACCATAAGAAGTTGGCTTCTCTCTTATCGAGTGCCAAATCCGGTGTGAGGTTCCGGCCCTTCACTGCTGCCCATCAGACCGATGCTCCTTATCCCACATCCTCACCCACGCTGAGGCTGAACTGTTTATGTGCCAGGTACAACAGCTCTCAGCACAGTGCTTACCCACATCACGCTGATGTGCAGCTTTTACCCTCTCCTTCCACAAGCTCAGTTTCCCTGGTTCAGTGGCATGTCAGGTATCCACCCCATGCCTGTATGTGCTCCCTAAAGCAAGTCATCCCTGCTGACCAGTGCCTGGCTCAGAAGCAGTCAGAGCACGGCTGCGACAGGGTACAGACAGCCCCAGGTTCTCTGGGCTCTCTCCAGACCGCCTAGAGCAAAGGCTTTACCAAAAGGTTCCTACCACAGAGCGGGCTCTGCTGTGGCCACGTGCCCTGCTTTCCTGAAAACACAGCCCATGGGCCCTGAGCAGCCATGTGGTTTGTGCTCCACTTGGCACCAGCACACGGCCCCGACACGGTTATCACACTGACACGGTGTGCGTGGCCCTGAGCTGTGAGCTGGAGGGCTCACACCACAGCTGGCAGCTCGCACCCTGCCTGCACAACCACAGCACGAGTGAGGGTTATTGCATTACCTCTCTAACAGCTGAGTCCAGATGCCCAGCTCTGAAACAAACAAAAAAAACAAACAACCCAAAGAGCAGAGAAGAAGACAAACAGCCCTGCACGGTGCAGCCACAGGGCCATGCTGCCCAGGGCTGCTGCATCCTGCTGGAGCTGCGGGGCTGCCTCGAGGAGCTGCAGCAGGCAGAGTGCCATGGGGCCGAGCCAGGCTGCTCCACGGCTCCGGCTGAAGAGGAGCCAGCAGCCGCTCGGGACAGATAAAGTAAACATTTTCAAGCAGAAAGTTCATTTCTGCTCTGACTTCATGGAGATGTTCCTCCCAAGGCGCTGGTCGCTGGACGTGGGCTGCAGGCTCTCCGTGGCTGCAGATTGCAGTGGCTTTGCAGCAGTGCCCTTCTGGTGGAGCCACGGGAGGAAACAGCAAATTAACAGGAATCTGTAACAAAAAAGGAACAGTTTTCTGTTAGAGGGAGGTGGTGGTCAGGAATGCAACACAGGGAAGGGAAAGCACTGCACAAAATACAACCAAACTCATCAGTGCATCAGTGCCCCCCAGCACCGCTGTCCCATCCCACTCCAGAGCACTGCCCTCATGTGCAGCTCCCCAAGTGCCTGCAGCTCACAGGGCCCCAGCACAGTGCCAGCACAGCCCCACGAGCACACGGGCAGGCTGGTGGCCGAGCACACAGCTCTCTGATCTGCCCCTCAGCCTGAGTTCTGTGTGCTAGAAAGGCATGTTAGAGGAGCTGCTGTGCTCCCAAAGACACAGTAAAAGCGGAGCATTCATCAGTGCTCTCCCCTGGTTTTGGTGTACATGGCGCACCAAATTTAACAAAGACATCTCAACTCAATGTGTGAGGACAGTCAGGGGGGCAATAAATACAAGAGCCGTGATGGATGTCTCTGGGATGATATGGATGGCCATTAAATACTGTGAGCATCCGACCCATCTGAGGCTCACCTTCTTTATCTCGTGCATGTCAGCAGTGCCTCTCTCTATTCTGACTGTTCCATACTTCTCCCTTCAGTGTAAGAAGTCAACTTAGAGTTCTGTGAGCAGGTCGGGACCAGGCTTCAGGAGGTGACAGGACACTGGCTCCATAGGACACCAGTTATAGGACACCGGCTGTAGGACAGTGGCTGTAGGACACTGGCTGTAGGACAGGGCTTGCTCCTGCTCACATCTCGCAGCTGGAATTCCTCTGTAAAACCATCCAAATAGATCAGTCACTGTGAGCAGGATGGAAGAAGCTGACGTGTCTTTGGTCTCCAATTTTACACAGCTGCAGCCAACAACCACAGACTGTCATGGAATCATTACAGAACCATTCAGGCTGGAAAGGCTTTCTGAGATCCCCATCTCCCCATCCCACTGCCCACGTCCCTCAGTGCCTCATCCCCACAGCTCTGAGCACCCCCATGGACGGTGACCCCCAACCCTGGGCAGCTGTGCAGTGCTGAGCTCTCTTTGGAGGAGAGATTTCTCCTAACATCCATCCTGACCCCCCCCTGGCACAGTGAGTGGCCATCACCTCTCTCTCTGCTGTTCCTTTAGACTCCAGCTCTGTGCTGGATGCTCTGCTGTTCCCCTGCTGCTGAGCTGCTGAGTACATGGTGTCATTGCCATCCTGGCACAGTGAGGCTGCTGGATGTGAGCACATAACTGCTGGCCGTGTCTGCTGTGTGCTAGCCATCGTAGGCTGGATGTGCTGCACCAGGACGGTGAGCATCTGTGAGCAGGGGTCACCCTGTTTAGTGGCAGCTCTACCTCACAGCCCGTGGGCAAGGGACTGGCAGAGCTTAACATTGTTTTCTGATCTGTTTATTGTTAGTGGAGGAGGAAAGCTCCACCACTACCTTCTTCCTCATTTATTACAGGCATTAAGTTAAACATCGCTTCCTCTTCAATTCAATCTAATCAAATTAATATCAATAATGTACTGACCCAGGCTAACCTAATTACTGCCAATATTTAATATATTTTCTGCAAGTTGTGCTGGGAATGAACTTCTTGCCTTCTATCATGAAGTCTGGAAAGAAGGAATGGCATTTTCTTCCAGTTCAGGAATCCGTACCATATATTTGCAACTAGGGGCCCGGTGAACCCAATTTGCTGTACTGACACCTCTGCTCCTGTCTGTGGGCATTGGAAATGCCTCGTAAGCCACACGATCTGTCTGCCCAGGCGTTTGGGTGGGTTTTCTTGGAAAACAACAGGAAAACAAAATGGGCACTGGGACTGAATGATCTGAAAGGTCTCTTCCTGCTCAAACTTTTCCATGAGGTTGAGTCCGTGGTGACCACATCACTTGCACACAGCTGAACACACACAGAAATCTTGCTTTCAGGAACAAAACATTCATTTCTACAACCTGGTGTGTTGGGACAGGATGAGACGGGGTGGAATGGGATGGGATGCCATGGGGTGGGATACAAGGGAATGGAATGGAATGGGATGGGATGGGATGGGATGGGATGGGATGGGATGGGATGGGATGGGATGGGATGGGATGGGATGGTGCAACTCATGTAAATGTGACCCTGCCACTGTACAAAGTTCACTTTGGGGTGCCCTTCCCTCCTTGGGAAGCACAAGGCTCCTTCAGCACACTCAAGGGTGCCCAAACCCAGCAGGGCCAGCAGCACTGGCTCTGCCCATTAGCGCAGAGGAAGACCCCACATCTGGGATGCAGAAAAGCTGCATGGCTGCATCTGCTTGCAATTCATTTCCGGGACATTAAATACTCATTTGGAAATTATGCAATTTTCAGTCGGTGGCAAATGGGTATGGTTAACAACAAAAGTGTTCCTGAACTCCCCAGCCACTGGGCAATGAATTTCCATGCAGCCTTATTTCATTAGTGCTTTAAAGCCGTAGAGGAGAAAGAAATTTCAGCCAGCAATCACCTCTGTGCAGCACATCTTCCTTCCCACTGCCTGCTCCCAGATGCCAACAGCTGTCTCCAGTCCCACGGCCAAGCATCAGACACAGCAGGAAAAGCAACCAGGGTGGATTGCTGTGCAAATCCCGAAGAGGAGTCCTGAACCCCCTCAGCTCCAGCAGGGAGCCTGGGGCAGCCCTGGGAGATGGAGAATCAACAAGCCAGGAAGTGTGGGATTCGCTTCTGTCAGTGCTAACGGACAGCAAAGAAAGCTGCGAGAGTCATGGTGCACAGCAGAGTAAATAAAATGCATCCAAGATTCCTAAGTGCCACCGTCCCAGTGAGCACGTTGGGTTCGGAAGGAGGAGCACGTTGGGTTTGGAAGGAGGAGCACGTTGGGTTTGGAAGGAGGAGCACCCCTGATTGCTGGGTAGAGCTGCGGTCCTTACTGCAGCAGCTGTCCAAGGGATAAACTCTATTTGCGGTGCAACTTTTGGGAACACTCTCAGTTAAAGATTTCCTACCACACTCCTAAAATAGCTGTTATTTGTTTCCAAACCTCAGCTTCTCAGCAGAAGAGGGGTGGCTCTGCTTCCCCTCCCTCCGTGCCACAAAGCCCTTCACCCCTCCCGGGCGCAGTCGGGCTCTGGGAAGAAGGGCTGATCCTGCAGAGAACGCCCTGGCAGCCGGCACAGCGACCTGGGGAAGTTGTGCAGCTGCATAAATATTTCTCTTGCGCAGTCAAACACAGACACCTTATCCTTCCTCGGCTCGGTGATAAAAAGCACGTTTTAAACAAACACAGCCTCAGACGGATGGGTTGTGTTTGCACGCTTCACGCCTGCCTTCATTCATTGAGTACACAGGGAGAGCCCCCAGCTCAGCGGGTCAGACGCGCGTGCAAAAACACACTGCACTTTCCCAGAGCCTTTTACGCAGTTCCCTTTTGTTTTAGAAGCTTGCTGCTTGTCGAAAGACACACGGAAGGCAGCTCTCGCCCTGCGTTCCCCTCATCCCTGGTGCTGCAGGCTCCTGCCCTGGCCTGGAAATGCCGCAGCCCCACATGAGCAGACACGCTCCAATTACAAACAGCAAATTGGTTACTCGAGGAAACAGACTTTTTCCACATTAAGGAGATGTCCGCAAACTGCTGCACATTTCAGAAAGTCTATTTATTTTCAGTCAGCGGCTGCAAAGTAATCTGCAAACAGATTTCAGCCCCGTGTATGCTTGCAAACTGCTAAGTGCCCGTTCACGCCAGGCGTTGTCCAACAGCACTGTGCAGCTCTGGTCGCAGCCTCAGGCCTTGGCACATCACTACCATCAGACACTAATGTAGATGTTTGTGTGCTTGTTTGGCAAAGAAATTCTCCAGCTTGCACATGTGCACAGATGTGTGTGTGCATGTGTGTGTGTGCAAAGCAGCCCACTCCAACATGGCAGGGAAGCTTCCACTGATGAAGACATGGGGCCTGAGGGTGAGGCGGTTCTTCATGGTTCTTCATGGCCAAAGTCTTCTTGAGCATGCTGCTTGAATATTTCTGTCTAAAACCATATCTGTTTCAATACTTAGTTTAAATACTTCTGTTTAAATGCTACAAATGAAATTATGAGGACAGGGTGTTCACTCCCAGATGCATCAGGAGACGTGCACCCAACCTCGAGGAGCACTTGCTTTGCCCTGGCATAGAGGATTACCAGCAGGGCCTCCCTTGGTCTGCACATCTCGTGTGGTGCAGACCAAGGACAGCTGCCCAGAACAAACAACTCCTGTTTCAGTAGATCTGAAGATGAATCATCCCCGTTATTTTTAGCAGATCGTTAAGGGCTGACAGCAAAATTTGCAAACCGACTCGTGGGTTTCTTTATTAATCTTAGCACAACCTTTTAAAGAAAACATGAACTGGGATTTGGTGCAAAGGAAATCCAAGAACTGGAAATAGCACTTCTGAGTTTTAATGTGGCAGTAAGATTGGACAAAATACACCTCACACCCATCTCCTGCTCACCACTCCCACGTTCCTCATAGCTGAACCAGCACAGGTGAGAGGTTTTATGCAAAAAGCACCAGGGGAAGGATTTCTATTTATGCCATCAGTGTTCACTTATCTTGTGCAGGGAAGCTGCGCCAGATGGGAGATCCCCAAAGAGTTTTACAAAGACCCCATAAGCTGCTTACTGAATAATTCAGCCCAGAGAAGAGGAGGCTGAGGGGAGGCTTCATGGCAGCCCTACAGCTCCCCATGGCCCTACAGCTCCTAATGGTGGTCCTATAGCTCCCCATGGCAGCCCTAGAGTTCCTCATGGCCCTACAGCTATTCATGGCAGCCCTACAGCTTCCAGTGGTGGCCCTACAGTTCTTCATGGCCCTATAGCTCCTAATGGTGGCCCTACAGCTCCTCACAGGGAGTGCGGGAGCAAAGCTGAGCTCTGTTCTGTGGCAGTGACAGGGTCCGAGGGAACACATGGAGCCGTGTCAGGGGTAGATCAGGTGGGGCTGAGGGAAAGGCTGTGTCCCACAGGGCAGTGGGAACGGCCCCAAGCTGCTGGAGCTCAGGGGATGCTGGGACACCACTCTCAGCCATAGGGTTTGGGTTTGGGGAAGTTGTCCAACCAGGTGTTGGACTTGGTGTGCATCCCTTCCAACTCGGGATGTTTCTTGCCTCTGTAATGTCAGGAATCAAGTCATCTTTCAGCAGCCACTTCTACCACGACTTGGTGCTATGAATGATGTTCCCAGAGCAAAACCCAACAGAACATGCGGTGAATTATCTGAAAACTGAGCAGGGCTGGCATAGTCCCAAGGAGCTGCCAGCTGCCCAGGGTCCTCCCAGCTGCCCATCCACCCCGTCCCCGAGCTGCTGCCTCATTCCCTGCTTCTCAGCCTTGATAGAGCACCCTGGCCCCTTCATGAACAGGACTGCTGCAAACTGCTTCTCTCTGGGTGATGAAATAGACTGCCTGCTCGCAGCAATGCCGACAACTGATCAAAATCCACACCTGTCATCCCCTCTACATCCCCATATTTCATTATCAGGTTCCCAGCACAAACACATCCATACATGGATGAGAACAACACCCTTTGGAAAATAATGGAGCAGATGGCACTGTTCCCGACAGCGAGAGTGACACTCTTTTTACAAGAAGCAGATGCACGGCCGCACGAACAGCACGGGGACCAGGCTGTGCCACTGCCACGGGTGGGCACACACCTTCCTGCTGTGAGCACTGTGTGGGAGCTGCTCACCGGGCCCTCCTCTGCTCAAAGCCTTGCGACAGCTTTGGTTTTATTTTGCCTTGAAGAATGGATTTAACATGGAGTAAATTGGATGCACCCTTTGCTGCAAATGGAAGCATTTGTTTGTTTGAGCCCCAAGGGATTTTTCGCGGATTATATTGGGCCCAATGATCCAGCTGGCAAGAAGTTTGCTCGGAGATAAAAAAGAAAGCCGAATATAGACTTCAGTATGGTTTTCATTAATAATAGGAAAAAAAAAAAAGTTATTTTGTGGTTAGGGATTAGGAGTGACTTTTCCCTTCTGAAAATGATGGGTCACCTGCTGAGAGCAGTGTGGGACACGCAGGGATGGGGACACATGGAACAGGACAGCAGTGCCTGAAATGAGTTGGGCTCCCCATGCCCCCAAACCTGGCCAAAAGCACCAGCACGTACCAAAGTCTGCAGCCTTCCTGCTGCAGTGAGGGGTGGGCACAGAAATCCAGGCTGCAAGGAAGGAACAGAGCTGGATGGAGGGAGCAGTCTGCTCATGAGAGCTGTGTCTGCTGCTTGCAAATGCACCACTTCACCAGAAGCTTGAGTGAATTGCTTTTGGTGCAGAAGCCCTCACACAGGATTTGACATTAGGAACCGAATCTATTTCAAAACAAGCCCTTGGAAAAGGCAGCACCATCAGCTGACATCCACGCATGAAGGAGGACATCAGCAGAGTTCTCCGGGTGCAGACACTTCTGGACAAAAAGCAGAGAAGAACAAAGAAAAGGAGGCAGCTCTGCCTGTGGGTTTCAGCACATCAATTCAACTTGTGTGTCCTTTTAAATAATGGATTTCTTTGGGGAAGGTGGTTCTCAAAGGGAGAGGGGTGAATCAGTTCCTCCCCCCAACTGTGGAAGCAAACAGGAGAGCCAAAGGTGCAGAGCAGAAGCAATAAGCAGGGGGAACACCCACAGAGCAAGCATGGCACCTTCTGATGCTGGGAGAAAGATGAAGCTGCTTTGTGTTTGGCACAAGGGAAGCTCAGCAGCTTAGAACAGACATTTAATAATAACACAATGTGCATTTCAGGGATGAAAGAATAAAAGGGATTTAATGGCGTTAGTCACAAAGCTCTTCAGCTTCATTTTTCATGTGGGGTTGCAGCATGCGAGACATCAGTGTCACAGTTGCGTGGGGAGTCTGCAGGAGGAAGCGGGCACAACGCCTTCGCATGATCACTGTGCAGCCGCCACTGAATGGCAGTGGTGGGAGGTGGGACAAGCTGAACCTGCAGAAGGCTTCAGCTGTATCCCAACCTGCCCCTGCAGGGTGACACAGCGGGTCTGGGCGGAGCAGCCCCCATCAGAAAGGCAGCAAAGTGAAGGTCAATGAGCAGAACAGTGGGAATCTGGGGAATCTTTTAAGATTTGGGATATTTGATTGTTTTTGCACATCCTTAGATTATTCTCTAACTTGCTTCCACCTGTGATCACCCTCTTTTCTATTCTGTCTACAAGCAGACGCATCCCCATTTGACTTCCTAAGATAGCTCTCACTTCAGGCAAATGTTTGTTTTCATATCTCAAGTCTTCTACATTTTACATCTAAGTTTCCCATTTCCCATCTTGACACATTGCTGAAACGAGCTGTGAACTCGCTGCTCCCTGGCTGAAATCTCTCACCAGAAGTAAGCACACAAATCCTGACACGGAGCCTGGGAACAGACAGCAGTGCTCATGCCTGCAGCGGGTCTGTTTCTGCTCTTCTCCATGGATCCAAGTGGAAGAATTCCTTTTACGTTCATTTGTCCTCATGGAAGCTTGAAAGAGGAGAAGAGAGAAATGATTAATCTAATCTAAATATAAAGATTTTCTTCATTCTCAGAGCCCGTGACACGCTCTCTTGGGAAATACTCCCATGTGAAATGGAATTTTGTTTCACTCTTTGGAAATCTATTATTCCTCTTGTGAAAAATATGAAGCTTTTCAAAGCCAACTTTGAGCAGTAATAATGTCACTTCTGCCATGGCGAGAACTCAGCAGGCACACAAGTATCAAAAACATTAATTATGAAGTTTCCCAGACAGTGATGAGGGAAGCTATCCAGCCCCGACCCGCTTCCGTTCCAGGGGGCTGCGGCTGCTGGATGCTGTGCCCACATATCATAAGGGAACTCTGCCAACATCTGACACAAACTGCACTTTCAGAAACGACAGATGTGATGAGAGACTCTGTGTGAGGTCAGGTGGTGGGGTGATCCTCACCTGCTCACTAAATGAGGCTTTTAATCAGGCAGGGGTCCGTGAGTAACTGGAATGTTCCTATTCCTTATACGGGAGCTGGAGGATCCTTCCCATCTCCTCTGCCAGAGATGAATTTGCAATGACTTTGCTCCTGCCAGCAACACGTTGTTTCATTGGGTGAGGGCTGTGCAAACCTAAATGCATTTGATTGTGGACAGTTATATGAAGCAGGTAACAGCAGTGCATGTCTGAGACTACAGACAGGATTCACTCCTGTCTGCAGACGACAGTCAGAGCATTATACAGTGCCAGGACATGAGTAAATATTGTCGCTACCAAAAGGAGATCTCATTTCCTAAGAGCAGAATGCAACTCTGGCCTGAATTTGCAGCCTAGCAGAGGGAGAGCAGGTGTCCCATTTCTCAAAGACCCACTCATCTTAATTTTCTTGTGCTCCTTGGAATATTACAGATTTTTGATCCAATGAAGATTTTAGAAATACACTTACAGACATTTATATAGTGTTAATAATCGTAGCCTTCTTAAGCCATGAAAAAGTTGCACATCTCCCCACCCAGCCCTCCTCTTCTGCTTCTTCAGTAATTCCTGGCAATAACGCAGATGCACAACTTGAGGCTTTTTAAGAGCAGCTTGCTATCACCCCACACACAAGGAATTCACCCTATATTTCTGTTGACCAAACCTATTAAAAGAATGACTGAGCTCAGCTGCTGCCATCTCATGCTGCACAATCTTAGGGCAGGACACGGGAGAACAAGTGATCTTCCTAAAGGGAGCTGATCAAAATGGGCATGCATGGGAACTGCTGGATCACGGCCTGAACCACTGATGGATCACCTGAGCACTGAGTCAGCCACAGGAGCACAGGTGAAGGCAGTGCACCTGTGTGAGCAGAAGGAGTGGAGTCTGGCTCCACCTCTCCCAGACCCCATTTAAGGGCTGACCACCACTGGGGAAGGATCTCTGCTGGAGATGGCTCCTTTGGAGTTTCCTACTGCAAGCCTATGACATGGGTGAGCACTTTGCTTTATTTCAATTGTCACCTTCCATCTGTAAAATATCTTGGCTACAGTACTATTTGGTATATGCTCAACAGAATGAATAATACCATACAGAGTGAAAGTGTAAGCCAGCTGCCACGCACAACAGAGGATAAAACAGCAGTGAAGCACTTCTCAGCCTCATACTCATTCCAGTGCTCCCCAGAGGCAGGGCTGCAGTGGTGAGCAGGCTGTGCTAACACAGCACTGCACTCACCTTGCTGGAGCAAATGCCCACGGCAGCACTGAGCACTCAGGGTGCTGCACAGCACTGTGTACACGGGGTCAGTGGGACTGCCAGGGCCGCCCGCAGGTCCACGCTCGCTGAGATGGAAAGTATGCACTTGACATTTGCTACATATATTAGTTTACATAATTATGACAAATAGATTTCAATTACAGCAACTTTCCTGTAAGTAAAAGCTTGGAGTTTCTAAGAACTGTTCTGAGTAATGTGCTGTGGCTCTTGGCTGTGCTGCGGCTGGAAAACCAGAAAGTCCTTCATCAAAAGGCTGCAACTGTGACAGCAGCCAAAAAAACACCAGAAAAGTGGTCAAGTTCAGGGAACCCTGGGTGCAGGAGCTGCAGGCTCCACTGTGCCACGTGCAGGCATCTCCCCAGCACCAAGTTGTGCACGAGCAGAGGCAGCAGGGAAGGACAGGACCCCGAGGAGCTGCAGCACCTCATACGGTTCCCTTCATTCCTAACACCATTAGGCCACCATGCAGGGCTCATCTCCTCCGCCCAGATGCTCTCTAATTGTCCTTATTCCTAGGGCCAAGCTCTATGCAGTCATTGTCTGGGGAGCAAATGTAATTTTTCTTCAATAGGAGTGCAATCTGGGAATCCAACATAAAAGAAGAAACTTCCCTTGAAGTGTAATGCAATCTGAGGCCATGTGTCCAAAAATCTAATCAGAGGATGAAAGTCGTCCTTTTACCTTCAGAATGTTCTGTGTGGAACACTCAGCAGACCACGATTCGCTCACTGAGGCCCAGCAGGAGTCCTTCTGCAGGATCCGTCAGATGCACTCGCTTATTTTGCCTCTGTTTTGAAGTTTGTTCTTCCCCACTTGCTGACATTATCCCACCTATATCACGTTTATCTCTTCACTTAACCTGGTCTTGCACAAGGTCCTGTATTATTTATGATGTTGGGGAACAGTTCACTCTGAGACAAACCCACTGCAGGTTCCCATGGTGAAATACGTGTGATGGTTTCCTTGGTCCTCACCTCAGTGGACTCAGAACTGGAAGTTGGGAAACTAATTATTTTTTCCCAGATTATGTAATTCTGACTTGGAAAAGTAGAGCAAAGTACTGCTTTTCAGTGAAGTGACCTCTTCTATAACCACTTTTTCAGTACAGATGAAAGACAGCTGAAGAAACCCTATTGTCTCCATACAACGATCACTACTTAAGAAGCAAAATCAACTTCTGTGCAAGCCAGCCTCGTGTGCTTCTCATGAAAAGCAACAAAGAAGGGGAGTGCTTTATCTCCTTTTGTCACTGCTAAAGGACAACAATACTGAGCAAAAGGAGGAGTGAGCAATCCACCACGGCTGTATTCCTGCCTTCCAGGTGCCCAAGTGGATCAATACCTCTAAAGCTATACCCATAGTTACATACACACTGAATTATTTGCTGAAGTCCTTCCCTTGGAATTCATGTCAGTCTGCTCTTATGCTTCAGGTCAAAGATTATATATACCCTGACAGCTGAGTAGCTTTTCATGGACCTCTGCAGGATAAAAATTAGTATCTGTGACACCCCACCCTCCTTCCAGACAGGTTAGCCGAGAATGAATCATAATGCACACTTCTCAGGCTAAGATGCAAATGAATGCATTTCATCTAAACTTCGCTCTTTTGAAGAGCTGATGAGAGAGAAGTCATCAAGGAGCATTTCCTATCAGCTCCCATTAGGAAAATGAAAGAGAAGAAAAGCACAGCCCAGGCCTGGCTGAGAAAGCTGGCGGGCCGAGCCCGGCACGGATCCTGCCGAGAGCCAGAGCAGCAGCTCCACGCAGCACACCGCTCACCTGCAAACAGCTGCCCTCTGTGAGTCACTCTCCTGTCCAAGGGAAAGCCATGCTTGCCTCGCACTGCAGTTAGCGTAGCGAGCAGTCACACCTCGGAATGTCTGTTTCTTGACAAAAGTAAAACCATGAATGATGTCATTTACCTACACAGGAATTTAGGCAGATTGAGGGTCGTTCTGTCAGCTGATCCGGAGTGAAGCAGGATACCAGACATCACAACAAGAATGTATCAGAGAAATTCAAAGTGTATTTTAATCAAAGGGATCCTAATTCCAAAAAACAAATCATTACCACAATTAGCACTACATTTTATTATTTTTTTCTAAGATAGAGCATCGCCTTTAAAAAGTCACCACAGTTTACCAGGTATTGGATTTTGCTTCAGTCAAAACCTCATCAGAAAACAACAATCTAAACGTTATCAGCAATATTTAGGTTAAATTGGTGGATTATTAAAGAGGAGAAAAAACGTAATTTGGCATCCTAAAGAGCATTAGCAGAAACAAACCCTACTGAGCTAACACCCCTTAAGCATTATTAAGGCAAATGAGAGACGTCCATCTCCCTGGAGGGAATCTAAATAATATTCCTGAGTGTGTCTCCTGGCTGCTCTCAAACACAAGTTACTGTCCCACCAATTCCAAAGGCAGAGGATTACAGCACAGCAGAAATGGACACACAGAACAGCAGAGGCTCCATATCTCAGTGCACAGCAATGTGCAACCAGATGTGAGCAGAACGAGCGTGGTGCCACAGAGCAACAACTCCCCAGGAATCCAGAGTTTGATTGAACAGATTTCAGTACTCAAAGGTATAACAAAGAAAAACCATTCGCAATGAGATCTTCTGCGTCATCTTCTTTAGATGTTTCAACATCTAACTTCCAACTTCAGATTTCAGTTAACACTTCAAAGCTTTAGGGTCTGGGATCTACAATGAGAAAGAAAGATGCGAGAGAATCAGGCTATGCACCTACATTGACCAGGCCCCTCTTGTGGTTTTTGGCATAAATAGGATACATTTTAGCACCAGATTTTCTTCATCTGTGCTGGCACATAGACGGAAACATATGGAGTTTCTGATGCTAATTGTTACTGGCATTCCACGCCACCAATTAGAGAAAAATAATAACATCTGTCTGCTCAGTACATCACAGTAATGCATCTGCTAAAACTGGTACAAAGCTCACACTCACACTGTACCCCCAATGCCACCACGCTCTCACACACGACATCCTGGAAGAGCAAACACTCCCTCTAAGTGCTTTGATGCCTAAAGTCTCCATTCAGGCTGACTTCAGCAGCCACCTTCACTGCCTAGGCTCCAAGGACGTCCCATTTGCAGCAGGAATCCACATGAATTGTGAACGACACGGATTGCAAACCTTGCTGCAAAGGTTTATATGCACTCTGTAAGGGACACTTCTGAGTAAGATAAAAGTGAAGTGAAGCGAGGATAACGAGGAGATGGTTGATGCATCACTTCATTAACTTACTGCTGAGATTCAGGATAAATGATGAAAGAGTTCACATGTGATTAGTGAGAAAGGCAGAGGGTTAGAGAGGAAATTAGAGAGGAAATTATTTTTAGAGCGAGGGCACTAAGCTAACAACCAACTTACTGCAGCTTTCAGAGCTTGGTCTAGGTCTTGCAGTAAATCTTCTTCATCTTCCAAACCAATCGACAGGCGAATTAATGTATCACTGATTCCAAGAGCTTCTCTTTCTTCTTTAGGCACTGAAGCGTGGGTCATGACAGCCCTGCAAGAACAACAAAGAAGCATTTTTTAATAAGATACATTATTTTTACTGGAAAAAAAAAAATCAAGCAAATCAGTCATCTGCCAGCATCCCCTACAGTACCATGAAGACTTCACACCTTCTACATAACTACAGGCTGAAAGAGATTTGCCATCAAGTACTCCACATTATGTCAACTGTGGTGAAGCCTGTGGCTTCCATCTCCCAGAGCTTCAGTACAGCATTTCCAAATAGCAATGAGTAAGAAGTGGATACTTAATCTGGAACAGAAGTTGAGAAAAAACTTGGTCTCCTCTTTCCAGACATTTTAAGTTTTCTGATCAGAAGTATCTCCACACACTTAAAATAGAGCTTTTGGAAAGGTTTATATGTACCACCTCCAGTATGAAATCCCCTGATGTTTGGTTTTCACTTCTGGCTCCTCAGATAACACATCACACTGTTCCATGCAAGTGGAAGAGTTTCCTCTCCCCAGATACAGAGGACCTAGCTATTTTTCCCATTTGTTCAGCCACTGACATCCACGACCCAGCAGTTACCTGCTTAAGTATGTAATTTTGACTGCTTAAGTGTTCAAAGATGCACTGTTATTCGAAAATGAGAAACTGAAGTAATTTAACATGTCTTTAATCCTAACTTTCCATATATTTTTTGACCAGCAAAGCAGATTTCAGTAAAATAATCTAATTACAGAAGAATCCTGGTAACCTTTTAACCTAGACAGTGGTGCCTACATACTGAAATCCCCACCGGGCCTGCTCGGCAGGCAGTCAGGCTGAGTCCGGAGCAGTGTACTGAACGTGCCCTCTTGTGTAAGCAGCTGGAATGGCAGTGTAGCCAAACCCACTCCATTCTGCTTATTCTAAATCTGGAATTGTTATCGTAATACCAAATGGTGGCTGAGTCTCCCAGCTAAGACACAAAGCATGGGAAGTATCAGCAGTAGTATTGCTGACAGTAGCGTAGAGGCGTTGCTAAAAGGCACAGTGCTTCTGGAACAATTTGTTCAACAGAAACAAGAGCTGGTGGGAAATTCCAGCCATGGACAGTGGCACCACAGAGCAATTCTGAGGAAACAAAAGCAACGCGGTGACAAAAGTGCTTGGGTATTTATTTAAAATGCAGGTCTAGAGCCAGGAGAGCAGGCCACGAGCACGGACACAGGCACAGCACCTGGAGCCATCTCTGCAGATGCTGCATCTCCCAGCACTGCCCTGGGGCAGCTTCCACGGGCTGCTCCCCTTCTGCTCCCACTGAAGGGCATCATACTTCTTCCCTCCCCACAGTCCACTCAGGACAGCGTACTCAATGCAAGTGGGCAGTGCCATTTTGTGTGCATGCAGAGACCACAAGTGAACAAATGGAGCTGGTGCCACTCCCCACATCTCACTGCAGAGCCCCGAGGGGCAGCGCAGGACTGCTTAGCTCTGACAGCACAAAGACACACACACACTATTTAAACCATGTGCACGTTTTCCTCCCCTTTCAACCTGTTCACTGTTGAGATTTTCCTAACAGGTGATTTTGGAAGAACCCCACAGCAGGAAAGAGCTGCAGCTGCTGAAGCCCACCCTGGGTGGCTGTAGTCAACATCCAGAGTGTGGGCAGGGAGGGGAAACCTTCCAGGCCTCAACCCAGTGCCCGCAGTGATGAAGGTTTCTGCACAGCCACCTCACACCAGTCTCCCTTCCTATTTTCACAGAAGTCATTAATTTCTGGAGAAGTCACCATTACTTGTCTTACACAACACACTATTCTTGGACCACAACTGTACCCAATCCATCTTAGCTTTGTATACCAGAACTCCCACAAAAATAGTTCAGGAATTCTTTTGTTGCTCTGGAGCGTTCTTAAGGTTGTTAAGATGAGGAATGACTTACGGAAGCTCTGCTAAGCTTTCATATCCTCCCAGGCTCTCAGCCAGAGTGAACACCTACAGGGAAACATTAAACACAAGTTAACATAAGAAGTGTAAGGTTATGAATGCTTAGAAAGAGACAGTGAAAGTAAAAAGAATTTCCACTTTTAGTACTTCTCATTTTTTCCCTAGGGTTTTCATCAGTAACTTCTGTATTTTAAGTAGTATTAGCTGTAATGAAGAAAAAAAGAAATATTTCTAATAGTTAAAAGACATTAAGATTTGAAACAGACTTCACTTTAAAACAGCTCTGAAGTGTCTGCAGACACAAAAATGAAATATGCCCATGCTGATCAAACGTTAACTCGGGATTAGTCCCTGCGTGGCACAGCATGGCCAGGAGAAGCAGAAGGGAAAATAAACAACATTATGGCACGGAGCCTGCCTGGGCACCAAGAGCATTCATTCTGCTCCAAGGAAGGATACAGCAGGCTGCCTCAACAAAGCCAAACACATCAAAAAGAAATTTCAGTTAAGGTTTAAGTGGTGATAACCTGTCCGTACATATTCTTTTTCCACCACCAGCACCACACACCTACTTTCACATCTATCACCCGGGCTTTTCAAGCTGGCAGACTTGATGGTGGGGAGCAGGGACAGAAGTTAAGATTCTTCCCATAAGACTGCACCGCATTTTCTACTCATTCCTTGCTTCTGAAGGCTCATTTAATGTCTTGAAAAACAGCCTGCCAAGTGCTTTGAAATATGACAGTAGTATTACACCAGCCATGACTTCTCCACCTTCAAATACTGGGGGCAATTACAAAAGGCCAGCTCTTGGTTAGAAGCCATGCCTGGGCTGACCTTACCTCATGCTGTGTAAACAGACACCTCAAAATGAGCTGAAGTATCCTTTTCTTCCCTCTCATTAGTGTCTAATTTATGCACAATCTATTATTTAGAGACGGTTACACCCAAAATAAATTAGGAGCTTCAAAAGTACAGAGGAAGACTCTCCCCACCCCAAGAAAAGAACCCTTGCTTCCGTCACCACGCTCAGAAGGACAGGTTCAGGTGTAGCGTGCATTTACCATCATTTACCTTTATACTCTTCAGAAAGGCAGTAGCATGTTTGAGATTTCCTTTAATGTAAAAGGATAGCATCCCAGGACAGCCAGTGCACTGCTTCTTGACCAGCTCGTGCTGCGGGTGAGAAGGCAATCCTGAAAAGCAAAGGAGCTGCTGTCAGTCAGTTACATCACATCACAGAGCACAGCAGCTCGCCCCGAGCTACACAGAACATCCTTCTGATGGGAAGGAATGTAAAGCCCATTGCTGAGACACCCAACCAAGAGCCTCAAACACGAGGGCTGCATGAGCAGCACAGCACCCAAGCCCTGCCTCACTCCAGGACGTCACCTGCTCCGCAGTCCTGCCAACCTACCGGGGTAAATGACTTTCTCCACTCGGGGATTTGACTCAAGAAACCGACCCACAGCCAAAGCATTGTGGAAGTGTTGATTCATCCGCAGCCGCAGAGTCTTCAAACCCCGGTTGCACAGGTAGCAGTCAAAGGGAGATGGAATGGCTCCAAGAGCTGCAGGGATGGAAACACAGAACTACGCGTGAAATAAAGGGGGGGGTTTTTTTTTCCAGTGAAACTACAGTCCTAATCTCCCAAATTTCTGAAGTTACAACAAGACAACAGTAAAGGCATCTGACAGGATCTGCTGTCCTCGTTTCACATACGTAGGAAGCCAATTAGTGAGATAAATTAACATGCTGAAGACTCATGCGTGAAATTCATTAGGTTCAATGCACCTTTACTCTTTCTGTTGTACAGAGGACACTACACAGAAGTTTATTTATTACAATTAAGAGGCGGAAAATAATTAGAATTATCCTCTGATGTGTGAGTTTTAAAAAAATCAAATATAATTAGCATGAATTAGATGAAACTAACTAAATATGTTAAGGTTTGTAAACCTTTTCGTAAGTGAAGTCAGGTAAACCTAGGAAAAGCTCGTGTTCCTTCTGCCATAGGTTTAAGCCTAACCTGAAGAGAGACCAGGTAAAGAGCCATGCCCCATGAACAGGCACTGCACATGGGAGGGATTTGAGCTGCTCTGCATCTGATGCTTTCTGGATGCACCACATACTCATGTATGTGTCTCGTGCCTCCTAGAGTGAGCTGGTACATCAAAATACAACACATCTAAAGGTATTTCCTATCTTTACTACTTACAGCCTTGTAAGAAATTGAGCTTTTCATACAGATCATCACGATTTACTGAAACGAGCCCCATGACAACATCGCTGTGCCCTAAAAATGCAACAACAGGAGAAGAAAGTTAGCCACATTTACCCCAGGGTTCTCCATAAACCTCTTTTCTCAGTCTTGGTGACAAGATCGTCCAATTTTGGCAAGACAGTGGGCTCCTTCTCAATGCTACAGCTGCCCTTGCTGTACCCTCACATGGAACATAAGCAGATTTCCACATGTTCAGAAGTGAGGGTCAGCAACACGCTCTGATGCGCACCATGCTCATGCCCCAGGTCCCCACCACAGGTGCTGCAGTGAGCTGCCAGGAAGCAGGACTTTGTCCAGCCACCAGCAAGCGTCCACGGAGCAGCAGCCAAGCAGAAAACTTCCACTTCAATCTGCACCACAAGCAGACGTGCTTACAGAGCAGCTGTTACAGCTGGGCTAGCTCTTAGGCTGGATTGTTTGAGAAACAACACAACAAATGTGCTTCTGAACGGGCTCCAGCACTGCCACATAAAACCTGCCTTGAACTTCAGCATCACTTCCAGCAGCTACCTCGTACTGAACTCTCTCATTCTGTTTTATGACTCAGTGTGTGCGCACAGTGCATTTCCAAAAGCCACTTTTGGCTTGTCCTTGCTCAAGACTGTTCCTTCTGGGACACTGTAAGACCAGCTGAACTTGGAAGGAGCCAGAGTTTGAAAAATAGGCTCTGATTTCGTGTATTTGTTCTTCTCATTAAAGCAAACCATCTGGGCTCCATCACCACGCAAACCCTGTTTGCTTGTTGGTGTTAATAGCAGCAAGTTGGCAACAGTTACTACCTATGGATTTATCTGTGGCAAAAGGATTTTAAAAGTGTCCATGAGACATGGAAGGGGTTCAAGGGGTGAGAGCAGAAGGGCTCGCCAGTAGCTTTTAAATGGCTTTTATGCAACAGCCTGAGTTGTGTTGAACCCAAGCACTCACCGTTCATGTACTTGGTTGCAGAGTACATACAGATGTCAGCCCCCAGGGACAAAGGACGCTAAAAAGAAAGGAAAATAATAGGTTTGACTGAAGTTATTTTTGCACTCTGGTTCCATCCAAGCTGTCCAGAAACACTGTGATCAAGCACTAAAAGTTACAAGAGAAACAAAGAGAAAAACAAAAACAAAACAAAAAAAGTGAGAGTAAAGAAAGATAGAAAACAGACATACAGGAAAGCCCAGGGAGACGCACAAGAACCCACACTAAGTCGTGATTTGAAAGCACTGCTCTGATTCCCACTGGTTTCAGTGAGAAATGAGAAAAATCTGAATGAAACAAGTGTATCTTCCATATTCCACAAGATCATACTTATGAAAGTTAGCCCTGCCTCAGCTAAGCAATATAAGTCACGCTGCCTCAAGCATATCTCCTCAGAAAAGGAAGGCCTCCACACTAAGAAGAACTTTTCTCAGTTCTCCAGAAATCCACATTGCTGCCACTGCACGGGAAGGACAGCTGACCACCTGAGGAAAGCACAGAGGGCATTGTGTGCCAGGGCTCCCCTCCCTGGTGCACTCAGCTCCCTGCCCAGGAGCCTCCACCACGCAAGAGGAAACCAACACTACGTTGGGCAAGAAGTTACGAACGTTTTTTTTTAATTAGTCCCTGAGTAAAGGACTTTGCACGTAATATAAACAGATTATAAAGACTGGAGAGCACTAATACATTAAAAGGTGACAAAGCAAGCAGATTTAGAATAAAAGAGTGCTGCTGTCAGCTCAAGCACGTAAGCCTACTCCAGGAACAGGGATAATGTGCATTCCCATTGCACAGCCAAGAGAACAGTAGCATAAACACCAGTGCCTTTTATACTCAATATTACTATATAAATCACTCCAAAATTATGATTTTCTTAGTACACTGTCTCAACAGGAGCCTGGAGGAGTTTAAAGACATTACCTATTATGCTTACTGGGTTTAATCATTACTGACTCTCTCTTAGGACCAATCCAATAAAATATACATTAACTAACTCACACACACAGATGCTGACATTTCTCCTTTCACACACAGCTTTCAACAGTAAAATAAATAAAAGGAAAAAAACAAAAACAAAAACAAAATCTTTGGTATATGCAAGACAAGCTTGAGAGCTGCTCTAGCCAAGCATTAACACTTCCTGCAGAGCTCTCAATTTATAATGATCTGAGTGTCCCTAGTAAAAAAATAAATAAAACAAAGACACCTTCCCTACTCACAGTCAAAAAGAAGTTCTCTTTGGACCTAAAACACCAGGGACTTGTTTGGTCTCCAGGGAAATACATAGGGATACTTCTGGCCCATGTTAAGATGAACAAGACTTTGAAGTTCATTATTTAGAAGCAGTTTTACAGTTTTAAAACTGCCATTACATCCCATATTCTAGTTATAAAAGCAGAAAAGCTGTACGAGTGTCCAAGGTCAAAAAACACAAACCTAAGCCACCTGTTCATCAAAATATTGATGAACAGTTCACTTTAACACCTGAAAGACACAGTTATAATGTTTAAATGCAAAAGAATTGATAGAAAAAAATGCAAGGGTGGAAGACAGAACACTTCTCCATCGGTCTGCCAGGATTCCCATCAGTTGGATCTACAAAGCACAAGACTTTGAAATGACCGAGAAGCCCTCAACCCAAAGGTTCAACTTACCTTCTGGATTGCATAAGTATGCTTATTAACCTGTGAGCTATGCTGGTTTTATTGGTGCCATACTGGTATATAGCTAGCTATAAAATATTCTGCATGCCATCTCTGCTGATTTATAAAGTGCACTGCTTGCATTTTGAAACAGAGGAGGCAATTCTGCAATGCTCATGGAAAAAGCACAGTTTTGGCAGTGGCTCCATTAAAAAAAAGAAAAAAAAGCATCTTTGAAGGCACTGAATTGCTGGAATGACTACAAAGAAAGCAAGCACTTACCTGGAAATATGCAGACATAAAACTGTTGTCTACTGCCAGCAGGATATCTTTATGCTTACGGATCACATTTGCACAGCCCTGAATATCAATGACCTTCAGCGTGGGGTTGGTGGGCGTTTCAATCCAAACAAGCTGTAGTAATTCAACAACACAAAACACCTCTTCAGAGATACTACGATGGTGGCGACAAGGCATGCACAGTACAGTGTCTGAAGCAAATCTTCCCTGTCTTTTATGTATTCTTCTAGGTACTTATCTAAAAACCTACCAAAGGAGAATATCCAGACCTCTCTCTTCACAAATAAACACAAGGTACTGTTACCACCATTTTACATCACCATCTGGATCACTTAGGACAATTTCATTATTATCAGTTCTACCACCACAAATACTATGCATTTTAAGAATCAATTCAGAAGTTGTAAGTGCTTTTAAAGGTTATCTTGTGCAGTGCCAGCTCCTGATGCACGTTTGCAGAGTGAAGACCAGGTGTGATTACTAAAGAAAGGTGAGACTTCTTGGGAGAGACAGTATCTTCCCTAAGAAGAACTGACATGTGAGGAGAGCAGCAAACCCTTTGAAAATGTAAGCACATCGCATCTGAAGAACACCTGACACAACCAGAAGAAAATCTTTGAGCCCAAGAGGAACTGTTATTGTTCCGAAGCACTGCTTATCCATTTTCATATCATAGTCACAACATCACTAACTACTTCCCCAACCCCAGAAAATTAAAAAAAGCTGCCTGGACTTTCAACAGGAATACAAGTATTAGACAACTTTTCTCCTGCAATACAGGAGGAGACAACACATTTATCTGAACAAGCCTTTCTTGATTGAGGACGTTTTCCTATCTCTAATCCTGAAGCACTTGGAAATTGGCCTACTTGTCAGTTCTTCCTGGAGACATCAGAAGATAAAGGTCTAGGCACTGCATTTGTTTTATTTTATACAGTAAACAACAGCCTGTCATAGGGCATTACAATCCCTGCACCCTCAGCCTAGGAAACAGGCAGCCAGTCAGCCACTAGCTCACTCCCTCCTCCTGGGGCTTCAGTGAGAACGATCATGGCTCATGACAGGCAGACCAACCTCTAACTGCTACCATGGGCAACTTGGGGAAAGCTAGTTCAACTTACTGCCAATTAAACTCCTTTCCTCCCCACCCTCCAAAGGGCAATTTCTCTCCTTTGTGCCACAGAACACCTCCTCCCACTCCTCTGTCCTTCTTTAATCTTGGGGGTCTCTGTTGTTTCTTATTCTCTTTTTCCCCTCCCTTCTTCTCCCCCCCCGGTGGCTCTGCCCTCCTTAAATGAGTTTTTATAGGTACCACCAACCTCAGTGCTGGGCTGAGGTTTGCACTGTGGTGGCCCCACCGCAGCTGTGCCCCAACCTCTTCCCACAGTGACCACTCCTGAGCCCTCTCCACCACCAAAACCTTGCCACAGATACCCAGTCTGTGTTCAAGGACACAAAGCACGTAAGTTCAGCAATTTCTCTCTCCCCTACCTTGGTCTCAGGTGTAATCGCATCTTCCAGGCATTTCAGTTTTGTACAGTCAACAAAAATTACATTCAAACCCATTTCCATGGCTATTTTCCGGAAGTATCTGTTTGTACCTTTAGAAAAGGAAAAGACAGAGACACAGAGTATAACAACCTTAGGAAGCTTCCCTCCCTGACCTCCAGCCTCCTGCATGCACCCATGGAAGTCAGGGCTGCACGCTTCTATGCTGTGCACCATGCACCACAAAGGGCGGACCACTACATTTCTATTTCTAAGAAGTCTAAAGATTGCTGTGTTTTTAAACATCACGGAAAAGTAACAATCTGTGTGACTCCACCTTCTCATTAAGAAGTAGTTTTTTAATTGGAAAATGAAACAGTTTTGCTGGAGCCCAAAACACGAGCTCATGGTCACTCCTGGGCTGCCTGCCTCCTCCCACTGAACCTCGCCCTCCTAAAACACACTGCACGTGGTACTTCTGCCTGGTGCTCCCCTTCTTCTGCATCAAACAATGGATCTACCTCAATAGCTCAATCACAAACATTCAGTGGACAACTGTGAGCTACAGCCCTGTTTAGTCTGCCTGCTTTTCACTTTTCTCCCAGCACTTTGCTATGCACTGTTCCAGTTTTTATATCACCTTTTCCCTACCCTAGTTACAGTAATTGTTTTTCCACCTTTCACTTTCAAGGTCTTCCTTCTATTTAACAAGTTTAATAAAAAACCTAGGAGAAGAATCACGGGGAAGATGCCAGCTGCTGTTTTCTTACCATCCCATTAAACAATCATGTAATAAGGAACAGAAAAAAGAGATTTATCCTTCATGTCTTCAAACCCCTTCAGTAGAAAATTTAAAGCAGGAAACTGAAGCAACTACCTGAACACAGGACTGCTCAGGCTGGAAAAATCCTCTGAGATCCCCAAACCATCCCCAGCCCACCCACCCATGCCCACATCCCACAGTGCCACATCCCCACGGCTCTGGGAGACCCCCCGGGATGGTGACCCCCACCCCTGGCAGCCCAGATGGTACTGCAGACCAGATGGTACTACTGTCCTCAGCCTGCCCAGATCCCTGTGTATGGCATTCCCACCCTCAGGCAGACAACTAAACACTAGACGTATAACATATTGAACACTTGGGTTAAAAATTAATTCATTGGGTCCTCTTCCAAGGTTATTTAATATTTATTCACTTATGACAACATGGCAGCTGCCATCTTCTAATGGCAGCATAGAATCAAATCCTGTATGTCCTATCTGAACACTGCATGAGTGATTTTGTTTCTCCAGAAAATACTCTCATTTCTACAATAAATGATACAGTATGTTCTCTCTTGTTGTAGGAACCACAGAAAATTGTCACACAGCAGGGAAGGCACCTGGCTCAAAGAGCTTATGCAAGTTCACAGCCTAATAGTGGACTGCATTCAGAAGACACAGCTGTAGTAGATACAGATAGTGTGATCAGGGAAGATGACAACAGAGGTGTCAGAAACCAAACTCAGAGAGAAGTATTCTGCCTTCTCATGGAGTGAAAGAGCTTTGAAGAAATGTTAAATTCAGAAAGTTCAGGAGAAACACAAGTAGATGCATTTAATCAGGAGCAGCAATCAAAATCACACTTGCACCTTACTTACCTCCATAGACATCATCCATACAGATAATTGTATCTCCTGCCTTTAACAGGTGAGTAATATTCACAGTAGCAGCTAAGCCAGAAGCATAGGCCAAACCTAAAAACAGAAAATAGGGGCAGAGAGATCACATTTAAATACGATACAAACCTGTCAAACTTGCCTTTGCTTTCTTTACTTTGCTTTAAAGTGAACCTGTTCTGTCACTCTCACCTCTGCTATCTCCCACTCCAAGCAGCTTCACTAGAAGTGAAGGTGCGACCAATCACAAGGTGTGACCCTCTGTGAGCACTGCAACAGCTGCTGCCCAGCTCACCCTCACATCACCAAATTCACTGCTGTGATACAAGGATGAGTTCATAACAGGAAACATGTTAGGCACGAAACACAGCAAGAAGCAGCAAAGGCTTTATACAAGGACTGGAGACCGAGCTGGGCTGCCCTCGGGGAGAAGTGCAAAGCAGCTCTGCCCATTGCCAGCCATCACCATGCAAACCTTGCTGCCCCACTGCTGGTGGCAGCCCAGTGTCCTCATCTCCCCATGTTACAGCTACTGTGGCCACATGCTGCCAACCTGCTCAAGGAGAGCATGAATTGCTTACTGTATTTCGCTCCATCCAGCACTGCCACAGCCTTCTCCAGGCAGGTCCGGGTAGGGTTCCCACACCGGCTGTAATCATAGCCCTGTTACAAGGAAGAATCAAATTTAACTTCAGAGAAAGCAGTGAGAACATTCTGGACAATGACAGTAACGCTGCTGGGTTTCTTAACAAGTCATCACTCTCAGCACTGAGGTCACCCATCCATCTTCTCCAGTGACAGCAGGCTACCTTCCTGGCTGGGCCAACCTGATCACACAGCATCCACTGGGATCCATCCTTCCTACCTTGTGAGTTTCTACTTGCTGTTAAAACTCCTGCAAGCCAAGACAAGACATTCACATGAGCTTTACCTGAGTTTAGCCAGTGCAAACTTTCATACAATCATAGAACCATAGAACTGTTCGAGTTGGAAGAACTCTTTGAAGGCCACCTGGTCCCACTCCCTGCAATGCAAAGGGACACCACAGCTCCACCAGGTGCTCAGACTCTGCCCCCTGACCTTGGCTGGGATGGGGCACCACCACCTCTCTGGGCACTCTGTGCCTATACCTAGTCTAAATCTCGTTCAGTGTGATGCCACTTTCCCTCGTCCAGTCACAAGGGATCCTGCTCAAGAGGCTGTCCCCTTCCTTCTTACAGCCCCTAAAGATACCGAAAAGATACTGACACAGTTTGTGCTAAGTGCCCCAGGAGCAAGAAGCCCACTGTGATTTACGGCTCAGAGGTTTAAATGTTGGGCAATTTACACTAAAGCTTTAATTAATTGAAACCTAAGCCACTGCTGACTGGCTAAACACAGGCTGTATCCCAGTGAGTAAAGAACTTACAGGAAAAAAAAATCCCCTGTTCTTTGAAGGACCTTTGCTCTAGACAGCAACACTGCTGTCTGATTACTTGCCTTGTTGCAGTGATTATCCAAGCAAATGCTAATCACACTGTTTAGAATTAATGAACCTGAAAGCAAGTTATTCACCCCAAACTGCACTGGGATGCTTAGGGCCCAGCCTAAAGAAGGACAAACACCCTCCACTGCGGTGACTCCACAGGAAGCAGCCTGCACCTGCCAGACCTAAAACTGTGTAGTCTGAGCTGGATCACATACCCATGAAATAACGCTGGAATGACGATGACAACTTGTGATCACCTGAGCGGCTGACGGAAGTGCTTAAGCACTCGAGACCACAAATGAAATTACTCCAAAGTGTCTTCTGAGCCTGTGGTGGGCATCCCTCACCTGAGGTAGTTCGTAGGAGAACACCAATGGAGGACTGTGTGCTGGGACACCGTCCCTGCCAGAGTGGCATGCCCCGTCTCCACAATGATCCACTGGTAAGGTGCACTAGGGCACCAGCAAGAGCCCATCTGCTCCAGATACAAAGTTCTCAGAAGCTCAAATGTTTCCCTGGCACAGGATCGTGCCAAGGTCTACGTTTCTGCACAACAGATTCATATGAATAATGACAAAAAAAAATCAACTACAAGAAGAACATGCACACGTGCACCGATGCCCCAGGAACCTGGCGGACCATCTTGGCATTTGCATGCACACAGGAATTCTGTTTAAGGACAATCTCCTCGCATTCAGGCATCTCACAGAGCTTTCTGCACACGGGCACATCACTGCATGACTTCCCCCGTGACCTTCAGCACCTACTCCTAACTACCCACAGTGGCACTCTGCCTGAGTGATCCCACCCAGCATCAGAGATCACAAGGCAAATTCCAACTGCCCAAGCATCAAAGTGTGACATCCTGCCCTGAGGTCTGGAACAAAAACTGCTTTGTGAGCTGTAAATTGGTGCTACTTCCCTGATGATGGTATTGTGGCCATCAGAAATCTCGCGACCACTCAGTGCAAACTCTCCCAGTGCTTTATAAAATGCAATAGAATATTTACTTGATCTAGAAGGCCAACGGAAGCAGCCTCTTACAAAATCTGAGCAAATGAGAAAAGACACGTAGCCCAGGGCCAGTAGAGGAGCTGAATACTGGTATCCCACAGAGTTCAAAGGAGCTGCACAAAGCATCCACAGGATGCCCCATGTGGAGTACTGCGCCCGGGCCTGGGGCCCCCACCACAAGAAAGACGCAGAGCTCTTGGAACGGGTTCAGAGGAGGGCCACTAAGATGTTCAGAGGGCTGGAGCACCTATCACAAGAGGAAAGGTTGAAGGAACCGGGCTTGTTGAGTTTGGAAAAGAGGAGTGGCCTTCCAATACTTGAAGGGAGAGGATGAACAATAGGGGGGGGGAGGGGGGACGACGACGACGACACTGTTTACATGGGTTGATAGCAATAGGACAAAGGGGAATGGTTTTAAATTAAGATAGGGGAGATTTCAGTTAGATGTTAGGAGGAAGTTTTTCGCTCAGAGGGCAGTGACACACTGGAACGGGTTGCCTAGAGAGGCTGTGGGTGCCTCATCCCCGGAGGCACTCGAGGCCAGGCTGGACGTGGCTCTGGGCAGCCTGCTCTAGTGCTTGGTGACCCTGCCCAACAGCAGGGGGCTGGAACTGATGATCTTTGAGGTCCTTTTCAACCCAGGCCATTCTATGATTCTAGTATATGGGGACTAGATATCTGAAGATACAAGGTTAACTTACTGATCACAGAGCTGTAGGGGCTGGAAGGGACCTCCAGAGCTCAGCGAGTCCAACCCCCTGCCAGAGCAGCTCCCAGCCCAGGCTGCACAGCTCGGCGTCCAGGCGGGGCTGGGACGTCTGCACAGAATGACACCCCACCACCTCTGTGTGCAGCTCCAGTGCTCCGTTCCCCTTACCGACGACACTGCACGATTCCATTTCTATGTCCGAGACACAGAAAGGCACGCGGCACGGCACGCGGCACGGCACGCCGCCATCGCAGGACACGCGGCGGTTCGCCACGGTGCCCCGCACCGAGCGGGGCCCCCCCCGGCTGCCCCCCCCCGGCTCGCGGCTCCAAGCCCGGCAGAGGCCGAGCCCGTCCGGACCCGGCTGATGAAATCGCCGTCCCCGTCGGCACGGAGCCCGGCACGGATCTCCCCGGGGCTCAGCCCGGCCCCGCCCGCACTCACCGCGTGCTGGCCGGGCGCCTGCTGCTTGAACGTGGTGGAGAGCGACACCGGCGGCACCAAAGCGCCCGAGCGCCACTGCTCGGGCTCCTGCCCGGCATGGATGGCCTGCGTGCCGAAGTGCGCGAAGGGCGCCAGGTAACCTCCCTCCATGGCCGCGCTGCGCTCCGCTCCGGCCGCGCGCGGCCGCGCACACCCCTTTACGGCCGCCGCTCCGCCCGGGGGCACGGCGCGGGAGGGGCGTCGCCGCCGCCCCGCATTGGCTCGGAGCCGCCGGGCAGCGCCCTCGCCGCGGGGCGGGGACGCGGAGCTGCGCCGCGCTCGGCCCGGGCCTGGGCGGGGAGCTGCGGCCCCGCTTTGTCTCCGTGCCGCCTCCCCCCCCGCCCCCACGTCGCTGCGCGGTTCCTCAGCTTCTCTGTTCGCAGCACGGTTTGAGCCAGGTCGGGAGGAACGAGCTGGAGCCAGCGCGCCGTGCTGGACCTGCACCGTGTGCTCCGGTGCTGAGCGCGTGGCAGGGCCCGACACCCGCACAGAGACACGGCAAAGTGACCCAAAAAGCGACTTCAAAAGTCGGCAAAATATCAGTGCTCTGTGGGGTGAAGGGCGGCACCTTTTGTCTTGAGGATGGAAAATGATAAGCATGCGGGTGAAAACATTGCCCACGTTGCAAACATAGCACTGCGTGCGATGGGGGACACGTGTCGTGCTGCACCACACCAGGGCAGTTCTGGGGCATGGCAGCGCCTCAGAGCGGCCCCTGCTTCAGCTGCTGTGCCCAGTTGAGCTCACGCAGCCCAAAACACAGTGCTTCTGGTTAAAGACAGCTGCTCTTACACTCCAACCTGGGCTCAAAATATTTATTTTTATAGAAGTTGAGGTAGATTTAGAGTCTTTCACGGCTGTTCCTGGAATACAGCCTTTGGATGTTGCTGCTTTCACAGAGCCAGGCCCTCATCCTCATAGGCCCCATCTGTGGGCACAAAGCGCTTTGCTGAGTAAATACATAACGGAACTCTGCAGATGGATCAGCCCCAAGGATTTGCCTGGGAAACATGAGAAAAGCACTCATGATTTTCTTCCTTTTTAGCAGGGAGATGCAGGCGTTTCTGAGGTGCTTCAGGACAGCACAGGCCCAACAGAAAAGAGAATTATTTCACTGAGACAGTCGTGGAGGCTACGATGTCTGAACATTTCTTACCTACCTTTCCCTCTGAAGCATCATTTTTCTCAATGGCCTCTGTCTCTCTGAGAAATGTCTTGCTCTCCAGCACGTCTCCCAAGTCAGTCATTCTGAACGCCTCAGAAAAGCGGGTTAATTTCTCCGAGCTGGCAAATTCCATTCACTGCCCACATGGATCTCATGTATTTTCATGTTGCCAAGTGGAAATAAGGAAAAAATGCATCAGGAGAGCACTCCTTGGTGCTTTCAGGACCCTGTTCAGCACTCTTTACAGGTTCAAGCACTACTGTTAGACACAGCTAGAAGAAACGAGTACGGATACCTACAGTGTGTCATCATCATTCTCTGCCCACCTTTGAGCTTTGAAAAAATGTTGCCTTCACTTTTCATACCTCCCTATTTTTTGACCCATTCATTTACTTCGTACACAAGCTGGCATTGTTCCTAGAGGCACATACCCATGAGAAATTACATCTCCATTATTTATTTCCTGCTTGAGAAATTCCATAAGTGTCCATAGGTTCACAGTGTAGAAAATGCAGTTCTGCAGTCACAATATCTGGTCCTATTACTTTTATCTAGCAAGAGGGCAATTTAAGTAATTCAGGAAGATAGAGAGTATGAACAAGCCAAAGTCAAGTTGTTAAACAGACAAACATTCTCAAGGGTTTCTGTGCATCTAACCATGGCTCAGTACAGCCCCCGTGAGGGAGGACATCTGGATTCACTACCAACTGCAGTTTCCTCAGAGCAGCTTCCATCAGTAATGCATTCATTATTTTTCTGGACTGAATAAGGGACTCTCTAATAGGCTGGTAAACAGTGATTTCACGCCTCTGTCTACTCTTCCCTGGCCTTCAATAATTAGAAGTGCAATCTGAAGCTTAGGAAGCACCAGCCAAAACCTGAGCTAGCACACCTCCCCCACAGAGAACAACCATACATGCAAACAGACCCTTGTGCTGCACTGGAGAATAGAGACATCAGAACTGCCAGCAGCGGCCACCTAGCAGCACCAACAGCATCACTCTCAATAATTCTGTTGGTAAATGGATCTTAATTCCCTCTAAAAGTAAGGAAAGCCAGACAAATCTTAAGGAAAGAGCAAAGAATGAAGTGATCTGTTTACTTATTTAGAAGTCCTTGTTAGAATTATAAATACCCACGCCAGAAGCTGCTGTGCTGTCACTGACGACACAGGTACAAAAATCACATTTCATAGTTCTTATCTCCTTCTAGAACTATTCTGAGTCACATAATAGGACGCAAACTGAGTAAAGAAAGAGGGCATCCAGAAAGGTAGGCTGCTCATGGCTGCAGAGCCAGCCTTTCTGACAACTTGCGGGTTGTCTTCCCTGGAATCACTGGTAAAAACTGCGGTCCTGCTGGGATGCGACACACCGTCATTCTCTAAATGATTCATCGCACCACTGTAAGTGCTTGCTGAAGAAGCAGCTTTTGGGGAACGCCAGTCCTGTGTAATGCAGTTGCTTTATAAAACAATTATGCATCTGCAAGTACTGACATAGGGACAGGACAACTGCTCTGTGTCCCCTGACACCATTTTCCAGATCCCTGCATTCTCCAGGAAACTTCCTTCTTCACAGTGACTTATCTTGCTGGCTGCGTCCCTTTGACTTCCCCTCGGTGAATGGAACAGCCACACAAACACGGCTGAGCAGCAGAGGGACTGAGCGGCATTTTGTTCAGCACAGCATCAGCAGCCTATTCCATTCTCATTTCACAAGAGGATTCCCAGAAGCAGCGTGCAAGAGCAGTGATTTGAGGAGCTGTGTTGCACGGGGCCACTCGACCTTTGGTAACCAGTAGTCACCTTGTGCTCAACAACGGAGGCGAAATGGCTTCTCACTTATTGCAGCATTGTGTGGTTCGCGTGCAGCTCTGGCACGCAGCAAGAGTGGACATTAGTGCCCATAGCTGAGTAACTAAACCTCAAACCAGGCCACCGCTTGCCTCCCCACAGCCGGACCTGGACGAATCAGTCTGTAGCTGAGGGAGCTTAGGGGACAGAAGGCTCCAGGGAGAGCTCACTACTTTGCACGTGGCTGGATAGAGCGGGGAGTGCCTTTAAGCTAAAAAAAGAGGAGATCTGGGTCAGATACGAGGGGGAATAGTTCCCACAGCGGCAGTGAGGCCGCAGCACGGCTGCCGGAGCTGTGGGCGCCCCATGTCTGCCGGCGCGGAGGCCACGGGCGGGCTGCGGGCGGGCGGAGCTGTGTGTGTGTGTGTGGGGGGGGGGGGAGCAGCCCCGCGCAGCCCCGCCCGCTCTCGCGCGGCGCTCAGGGGCGCCGCCGTCTCGCGGTGCCGCCAAGTCTCGTCCCGCGCCGCCGTCTCGCGGGAATAGCCGGCCAAGATGGCGGCGGCGCCGGGCCGTTGAGCGGGGCCCCGCGGGCGGGAGCCGTGCGACGGAGGCGGGCGGGCGTCGGGCTCCTGAGCGCCGCGGCTGCGTCAGGCGGGGGATGCGGACCGGACGGGATTCGCCGCCGCGGCTCTGAGCGCCTCGTCCGTCCGGCCGCGGCCTGACTCCCGGCGGGACAACCTCCCCCCCCCCCCCCCCCCCCCCCTCCCCGCCGCCCGCGGGGCCGCCGCCGGCGATGACCGGCGAGAAGCTGCGCTCGCTGCGCAGGGACCACAAGCCCAGCAAGGAGGACGGGGACCTGCTGGGGCCCGGCGAGGAGGAGGCGGCCGCCGCGCCCGGAGCCATCTTCACCGGGGGACGCGGGAGCGGCGGCAAAGGCGGCCGAGCCGGGGGACACCGCATCTTCAGCAACCATCACCACCACCACCAGCAGCAGCGGCTGCCGCTGAAGGGAGGCCCGGCGGGCGGCGGGACGGGCCCGGCCGCGGAGCCCGAGCGGTGCCCGGCGCACTTCCCCGTGCACGAGTGTGTCTTCAAGGGGGACGTGAGGCGGCTGTCGGCGCTCATCCGCACGCAGGGCATCGGCCAGAAGGACAGCCACGGTGAGCGGCGGGCGGGGCCGTGCTCGGGGCTCCCGGCAGCGGACGGTGCCCCTTCCCTTCCCTTCCCTTCCCTTCCCTTCCCTTCCCTTCCCTTCCCTTCCCTTCCCTTCCCTTCCCTTCCCTTCCCCTCCCCACCGTGGGGAGCTGCTTCAGGAGCCCGGGCCAGGCTCACCGGGCCCAGCAGCACCGCTTGGTGTGTGCCGTATCCTTTCTGTGTTGTGTGAGCTGCTTTTTCCTTCACCTGTCATATTTTAGAAAGTTTCATCAGGCTTTGGTGTCGTGGCATGCTCTGTCGTTTCTGCTTAGCTCAAGTTCTCATCTGTTTGCTCATGAGGAAGGTTGTGAGGCATGGGCTGTGGTGGTGCACCGGCACAGCTGCCCTGGGGTGGGGGTCACTGTCCCTGGGGGTGTTCAGAGCTGTGGGGATGTGGCACTGAGGGATGGGAGGGGGTGGGATGGGCGTGGATTGGACATCTCAGATGGCTTTTCCAACCTCAGTGTTTCTATTTTTAATGGCACATTTATCTTCTGTGAGGTTTGAGTAGTTAGTGGTGGGAGCTGTAATGATCCCTCTCTGCAGAGCAGTGTGGCCATACCTATCACCTGGATGTCACTAATAGGAACGAGTGCATTGCTGCTGTTTGTGGAAGAACTTCCTCTTACAAAGTCTTGCTTCACATCTGAGGATGCGTTTTTGCAAGAACCGTTTATCCTTTATTTTTTTATTTCATTTTTTTTTGAGTGTGTGAACTGTCACCTGTTCCCGTTTAGAGATGGCAGGACTTAAGGGACACTTGGGAGTGGCTCCTCTGGCTGTTGGTGGGGTTACCTTTAGGTTTTCCCCCAGTTTAAACGAAAATTAACTACACGAAAAAAAATATGTAGTTTTCGGATTTGAAAGAGGCAAAAACTTGCCATCTGTTTCTCCTGCTTGCTTTGGACAGAGAAGCTGAAGTAGCAGAAGTCGAAAAAATGAGCCTCACATTACTTCAAGATGTGTAACGATTCAGAGCCTTGCTAGGGCATTTTAAATTTTAATTTGGGGAATGTTTGACGTTATAAAAGAAGTTAACCTGTCAAGTCAGCTGAAGTTTCATGGTTAGCTTTGGTCTCTGTGTTTGCTGCCTTCTTCTAGAGTAAGATGATACTTTTCTGCAGGAGAGTGTAAGTCATACTGTATGTGGTGTCTGGACAAGTTGTGATTAAAGGGCAGAGTTACTGTCTTTCTCTGATGAAGAGATAAGTGTTCCCTTTGTTTCACTTAATTGTATTGTGTAAAATAAAACCATATAGTAATACGGGGGAATCTTGGGATTGGTATGATGGGAAGAATAACGTAATTGAAATTTAAGACCATCTCCACAGTAATGTAGAACACTCTGAAGCACAAAGTAGCGTTTGCTGGAGTAGCTTAGAGCTCGGTTTTCTCAATTGAGATAGGAAGGAGCATTTCTTACAACTGTCATAACATTTTTCTAAGTAGCCGGCTATAAATATAGCCACAGATATATTTATCCTGTCATCTTCATTCCAAGAGTTGCAGCAAAGTCTGGTAGAATGAAAGCAACAGGCTTGGAAAGAAACCTTCCCCCCATATGCCTTCTGCTGCCTTCTTCCCTACGTCTCTTCCAGCTCCTTATCAAACACCCCATCGCTGTAAGTTTAGTGTCTGCACTTTGGGGGCACTTAATTACCCATCTTTGCTGAACTGTCATCTTCAGTGTCTTCCACAAATGCTGATAACATTTTTTATGTATGTTTATATATATTTTATAGTGAATGCATATTTTTAATGGACATTCCTTCATTGTCACTGCTGATTACAGTAGGAACAGTGTGCATTTTTCTCCCGTCTTCCTCCAGATTTTTTTCTTTCGCTGTTCTTTTGCTATTAAATTAAAAAATAAAAAATAAAAAAGCACCCAAACCAATCAAAAACAAAAGCAGAAACCAACAACAAAGCCAAACCCTTGGTGCCCTGGCATACCAAAGGCCTGACTATTACTTCCTTGTTATTGTTTTCTTTCTGTATGGATCCATCTGTCACTTGTTTACGTATTTGAGCTGTGAGTTATTTGGCATAGATAACTTCAGCTTACAATTGTACCCCAAAGTAAGCCCGAAGAGTCCCAGAGCACGATAAGGAAGTGACAGGGAAAAGAGGAAGAACTTCTAGCAACAATTACTGTTTATCATTCAGTTCCATTTTTAGTATGTGTTTAAGTAGAAAAGCCACGTCCTGCAGATCATTCAGCTCACAGTGCTCTATAAAACACACTCTGGCTGTATTAATAAATAGAGTGCAGCCTGACTGGCTCTCTGAATTAACCTCAAATAAGGCATTACTTGTTGGTAAGACCACTATCATTCTTCTGAAAGACAGAAGCTTGTGTATGTTTTAGATTACTTTTATTTTTGCTGTAATGCACATTTGAAAGCTTCAAGGTATTTTCTGAAGAAAATAGTTGTTTCTGGAATAGATAAGTCTTGCTGAATCCCTATCAGAAAACACTCGGCTGCCTCACAGGTGTGCCACATGGCTGCGTGTGTGTGCAGCTGCTAACCCTTCATTAGGAAAGTACGGGTGGATTTTGTTGAGTGGCCTGCTGGAGACCTGCAGGACTTCAGGCACTGTTGTGTCACTGCTGTCTCAGGTTAAGGCCCTGTAGACTACTCAGCTTAAACTTGGGCTGGGAAAATAAATGCTGGTTTACAGAGCTATTGACACTGCAGAGCCCTTCTGTAGGTGGGATGGATAAGTGAGATTTGTTTCTAAGGTGAATCAAGCTGTTATCAAAGAAGAAACCAAAAGGAGAAGAACTTTGGTTGCAGCTGTGCTATACTATCCACGTGCTCAGTGTAGTAAGTCTAGCAACAATCACATCAAATTATGATTACATTGCAGTGAAGTCATCAAAAGTGTACGTCAGCCTCTTAAGAAGAAGAGTGCTGTAGATACAGCTCTAGGTAAACAATATCACGGTGAAGTTGCGCCCTCTCTAGTCTTACCAGAAGCTGTCCCGTGCAAAGCCACGTGTGTCCCTGGTACTTGCTGTTGTGCTTGTGCTGTAGTTCACTAAACACCTCGAGCTGTTACAGCCGTCCTTGCAGCTCTGAGAAGTGGAGCTCCCCTCCCGTGCCCTCATGCTCATTCTGGCAGACATTTTTAGGTGTCCTGAGTAGGAAAAACTGATCATTCGAAAAGCACTTTTTTCATCAAAATAATTTTTAACTGGAGTTTGTCTGTATGCTCTGGGTAGGAACTGTTCTGGGGCCTCAGCTGTTATTGCCAAGCTTAAGGAACTAAACATGGTTTGTGATTTGTATTTTAAGGTCGATGGAGCTGGAGGTCGTAGCACTATAGAGTTCCAGTGGGATGGTTCCACTCAAGTCCTGTAAATGCTGATGCTGCTTAATTCATGAGTCTTGAGTGCTAGAGGGAATGTAATAGTGTGGCTCTGGCCTCGCAGCTGCTGGGGTCATATTTACACTTGCAGCTTTCCTGGAGGAGGAGCAGCGCGGTGTCCTGGTGTTCCTGCTGGCCAGCCAGGCTTCCGAGATGAGAGCTCTGGGAAGATTTAGGCTGCTGCACCCTTCTGAGCCCAGTCAGCTCTGCTGCCTCTGCTTGGGAGTGTTGTGTGACCAGTGCTCTGGCAGCACTGGGTGCATCTGTCCTGTTGCCAGGCCTGGACCCAAAATATATTTGGGTGCCTGACTTCCATGGCAGAGCTGTTTGTGAAGTAGTGATGGATTTGTGCTGGAATGAAAAGGTGCAGGGATGTGTGGCTGTTCTGCATCCAGTGGTGTCTGACAAGGACTTGTCCTGGGCAGTGATAGAAGGCTGGACTGGTGCAGAGTGCCATAGGAGCAGTGGTGTTCCCAAGAGCCATGATGCCCTCTCCTTTGTGCCTGCCTTGCCTTTCCTTCTCCCTCCCCTGAAGTTTTACCAGGAGCTCTTCTCCCAGTGGTGCTGCATCAAACCTTTGCCTTTATCTCACAGTAGGCTCCTCTTTGCTAGAGTCTCACTGGTTAAGACCAGCAAGAATTGTATTACTCCTTTTCACCTTCCTCACAAGCAGTTTTTTATTTTTCATTCTGGAACTGATAGATTCTGATGTCTGTGCTTTCTCAGTTATCGTAATGACAGTTGTGCGTGCTTCCTTCCCTACCCCACTTTGCAAATTTCCTGTCCAGTTTCTGAATTGCACGCTTTTTGGTGTGAAGATCATAGAATCAAAGTAAAATCTGTGCTGGAAGAGCACTCTGGAGGTGAATGTAGTCCAGCATCCTGTGCAAAACAGACGGCATCAAAGTTGGCTCAGGTTGCTCAGAACATCGTCCAGAGGAGTTCTGAAATGCCGTGGTACTGCACACCTGCATTTCCCATGTGTGAGCTGGCAGGTTCACCACATCTCTCAGGAAGGCTGCCAGGTGCTTGGTTAACTTTCATTTCGTTGCTTCTTCCCAATGTGCCGAGCTGTTGGAGGCACTGGAGCTGAGTGGCACTTCTTATGCACTGTTTGAAAGGCGTGGTTTGTTTTGCTGCTGTTTTTTTTTGCTGGTGATTTCTTTTTTTTTTTTTTTTGCATAGCTAATTCAAAGCCACTTACAAACTCTGCCTTTGGCAGCTTGCCTATCTTGATCAGAGATTCCGTGATACTGTGGTGTGTTGGCAACTGCTTTGTACGGCCATCTATGAATGCTTTGATAGCATCTTTGAGATGTGCAGCACTACCCTTGGCACGCAGCAAGTGCGTAGTGCTAACTTGATGCTGTAAAATACCTCTAAAATCAGCTCTGTCTGTTATGATTGCAAAAGAAACTTTTTTACAAGTAATGTTTCTTAACTTCGCCAGGAAACATTTGAACACACGCAGCGATGTAGTTAAATGGAACAGTTCTTTATCCTTCAGCCCCCAGCATAAGGTGCATCAGAATTCTGGTAGCAGCAGTGATCCAGAAAAGCTGCTCTCAGTACCTAGGAGCAGCAGTGTGAAATGGGTCATGTGTCGCCAGGAAAATGGCCCTGTTTTTATTATCAGCTAAACATGCTGGAAGCTTTCTTTGGAGACGTGGCATTGAAGTAACCAGAAGGTGGTGGATGGTTGGTTGGTTTGTTGGTTTTTTTTTTTGGGGGGGGAATGACTTTTATTTTGCAACGTGTCCATTGCTGTGTTAGTAAAAATTTCATGCAGTCTTTGAAAAATTCATAAAATATGCTCCTAAAACTTTAATAAGTATCATATCTCAGAGAAGCTTTTACCCTAGATATGTCACGCTCTATAAGATGTCATACTGCTCAGACCATGAGTACGGAGGTTTGGTTATCACCTCTTGAAGACAGAACTGTATCACTTGTGCTGGAGCAGATTTTGTGGCGTAATTAAGAAGCCCTGCTGGCCCATGGGATGTTTCAGCTCTATTCTTTTTAACCATTGTGATAAAAAAAAAACGTACACTGGACTTGCTTAGAAGCTGCTCTGGTGTATATGTACGTGCACTGGAGCTCCTGAAGGAACTGCAGTGAGTGCTGTTACGTTGGATCTAATACCTTTTCTTTTTCCTGTTTATTTTAGGAAACACTCCTTTGCATCTTGCTGTGATGTTGGGACATAAAGGTTGGTAAAACCATCAGTTTTGTTACTTTATGTTATCCTGAGGACTTGGAGGCGGGGGTAAAAAAGATTGTTCTGTTTTTCTAAACGTGGTTTCGTGTTTCGAAGTTGTTGAAAGTTTTCTGCAAAGTAGAGGCCACGCACATCTGAAAGAGAAAACTGCCAAAGAAGTTGGGGCTGCCTGGTAGGCCAAAATGGGGGGCTAGGTTGGAGGAGGGAATGGCAGAGAGGAAGTTCTGACAGCTGCACTCTTCGGTGAGCCTGGAGCAGCAAGTAGCTTCTGTCTTATTGCAGAGTTAGAAGGACTTGGAATATCATAGAAGAATGTGAAACAAGAAACAGCTTTAAGCAGTGGAGGCAAGCACATTTGTGCATGTGTCCTCTGCAATGTCCAGACAGGGGTGGGACAGTCTGGGTAGGCAGGAGGTGTCATCCAGGCAGATCTCTGTTTTAACATGCCATTGACAGGAGGCTTACTGATTCCTGTTTGTGTGATGGTGCTGTTTTCCTTCAGCACTCTCCTGGTTAGTGGTTTTGCTGTGGTTGTTACTGATCTGCACATCAGAGGTCTTGAACGACCCCTTTTAGCTTCTTCCCCATTAGGAAGGAAAATATTTGCTAGAATAAAGCGACTCCATGGGTGGAAGTGTAATCCCTTACCTGCCTTTTGCATACTCCTTTCTTCTCTTGATCCAAATTTCTGCCCACAACCAGTCTGCATCTTTGTGTTCCAGGACCGGCTGCTCTCTGCAGGGTCCAGGACAGCCACCAGGCTGTGCTGCCTGTGGATCCACGATGGCTGTCACCTTTTCAGATCCTTGGGGGATTTATTTTACAGCAGCATTTCAAGACAAAGGATTCACATTCCTACTTGAAATAGAAACTGTTGAAGTAGGCATATTTCAAGACCAAGGGGGGGGAAAAAAAGCAACTTGGGATATGATTAAATCTCCATGACAGTAGAATTCTTTTTCGCTTCTGAGACAAGAAAAAGAATGCCTTGGTTCTCTGAGCTGTGTGAGTCCTGCACCTGGTGCTGCTGCTCTGCAGCCGGGCTGTTGTTACTGACAGCAGTATCATCTCACCAGAGTAAAACGACTTTGATCAGAGATGCTTCTTCTGATAACAAGTGATAGAAAAGAATGTATCACCTTTAATTCAGTACAGTTGAATTCTTCTTCTCTTGAACTTCGGTTGTTTTATGTTTTAGCTCTAGGATGAAAAGCCCTTACTGTTTGGTGCTGATTGGTTGGTTATTGTCACACACAGCATAGCAAGGAGAGGAAAAGCAGTTCTTCCCGTTACTCCTTTTTCCTTTGGCTGCATATCTGAGATCTTGCTTTGTAGTTCACCTCTTGGCTTCTTTGTCAGCCATCCCATGTGTAAAGCCCTTAATTACTCGGGTTATTTATGGTAAGCCTTTATGTAGCTTGGCTGGAGCAGAACTATTCACGTGTGATGTCAAGAGCAATACCTGGTTCTACTGTTCTGACCTTCACTCCTGCTTGGTCTTTGATCCCCCGAGAACCCCAGGGCCTTGCTGCCATGTTAGCCTGTCTCACTGATGCTGAAGGTCAGCTTTTCTCTCCAGGGGTGATGCATATGGACTGCTTGGCTGCATATAGCAGTGTTACAGCCAGGCTTCTGTGGATTGCAGGGTGAACTGGCATCCTGTTTGTTTAACTGCTGGTAAATGCCTGTTCCGTGTGAGTGCTGTCATTGCATTAGGCACTGTTTAAGCAACTGCAGAAAATATTGCTGCGTGTTTCTGGACAGAGTAGTTGGGGCTCTGGTTTCTTTATACCACAGAGGATAGTATATTCACCAGTAAAGCATCTCTTCCTTTCCTAACGCCACATTTGCTGGTGACTCATGATTTTTGCATCTTGAGTAACTGGTCAGGTTTCCTGTAACACCTGTAGGCAAGGAATCAGGAAGTGCCTCTATCTGCAATTCCTGCCCACCTTATTCATAATGAGGTGTTTCTTTAGCCTCCAGCTCCAGCTCAGTGCTGCTGTATCATTTGCAGATAGGTCAGGTTGACTTTAATGAGTTGTGGTGAGGAAGCTTTCCGTAGTTAGAAATGGTAGAACCATTTAAAATGAGGACAGCTTGTTCAAACCATGGGAGTACCAAAGGATTCCTTCTCTTCTGAATTTTAAGGACTACTCCTGATTCTACCATCAGCTTTTATCCTTAGAGACGGCAGTGCAGGTTGAGCTGAGACTGCGCAGGGAACTCATGTGTCATTCATGGGATGTTCATGTGCTCTCTTAGCACAACGTACACGTGCTAAGAGGCCAGGGGAGCATCAAGGCATGCTGTTATTGATGTGTGCAAAAAAATGTAGTGCGTGGCAGCTTTGTGCTGGCAGGGCACAAGCCCACAAGTTGTGCACTGTGTCGTGCTCCATGAGTGCAGTCTGTTAGTCCTAGGATAACCATTGCTTGCTGCACAGCATGTTCTGCACCTATTCTGACACTAAGGAGAGAGAGACATTACATAGAGAGATGGTGGAACAAACACTTTAAAATATTTTTTATATAGAAGAGCATGCATATACATGCAACAGTACATCTTAACAAAAAACCAAGTACAAAAAGCATAAGGAAATGTTTTGGTCGTTGATTGCCAGTTATGTTTTCCGTGCTCATATTTAATAGGAAAATGCTATAAATGATTTCATAAGCCTTTTCACAGTTTGTTTATAGCTTGAGTTCAGGATTTGGATCTGTGTTTTGATGGTCCTTAAGTGGTGGATATTCAATATATTGTGTTTCATTATTGATTCCTTTGTTTCCTCTATCGTGAATGATGTTGTTGCAGTACCCAGTATGTTTACTGAAAGTAATTATTGCTGCTTTGTTACAGAATGTGCCCACTTGCTTTTAGCCCACAACGCTCCGGTAAAGGTGAAAAATGCTCAGGGATGGAGCCCTCTTGCAGAAGCCATCAGCTATGGAGACAGACAGATGAGTAAGAGCATTGCTGGAGAGCTGTCCACATCCCTAGGCTCGTGTTCAGTCATACACACACGTACCCACATGTCTTTTTACATGTGTATACACGTATGAGTAAATATTAAGTCTTTGATTATGCCAAGGTATTATAAGCAGTTTCTGAAGTTTTTCTTCCTCCCGTGATCATAGTGAGTAATTTATAATTATTGTAACTTGAGGTGCATTACTCCAAAGTCTGATGAAATGCTTTATTAACGTCAGTTATTACTTTTTTAACCCGTTGCATGACAGCACTAACCTGCAGTTAACCACGTAGCGTGGGTTTACCTTGTGTTTAACTTCTGTTTAGTTACAGCACTCCTAAGGAAGCTTAAACAGCAGTCCAGGGAAAGTGTTGAAGAAAAGCGACCTCGATTATTAAAAGCCCTGAAAGAGGTGGGTAATTGGGAGGCAGCTCTGGTGGCCAAAACTGATTATGATAGAAAGTGGTAGCTGTTGTTCGTACAGTAAGGATGCTTTAGCAAAGTGAGAAAAGAAAAAGAGCTTGTTCATTTTGTGGGGTCACAGAACGATGTGCATTCCTGAGATGCTCCCTCTTCCAATTCTAGAAATTCAGACAGAAAAAGTCCTCATGTAAGAGAGACCTTTTGTCATCTCTGCAGCCTACAAGTTGAAGAATGTGTTTTTAATCTGTGCTTATTTCATTGGATTTTTTAAGGCTACTTTAAATCTTGGTTTGGTGAAGAACTTGCTGTTTTGTCCCATCACCAATCACAAGTGATGGTTATTTTTGTCTCTTTGTTTAATGCTTGGGAAGGAAAAAGATTATTTTCTTGAGATCAGTTCTGCGTGCAGCAGCCAGTATCTCTTGAGCACAATAAAACAATGATCAGTACTGATGATTGAAGTGTATTTCTAGAATATAAGTTAGGATTTGTATATGTGGGTGCTGGTAGCTGAAACCTGACTCGTTGATTTCAGCCAGAACACGTAGTTTGATGTGATTAGATGTGTTCAGCTGAAGCAAACCAAGAACTCTGTAGGCTTTTAGAATAGCTATTTACAACTTATTTTTTTTTAAATTCACAGCTTAATAGCTGTGAAACTTCATTCCAGAAAAATTCATTAGAGATTGGTAGCTTAAATGAAACTCACGTTTAACGTCACTGATTCTGCTGTTGGTGAAGCTTCAGAAACATTTAATCACTGTCTGAGTTCAAGTACTTACATCAGAGGGGGAAGAGGTATTTTTTGTCAGAACACAAGCTTTGCATGACTTTCAGCAAATTTTACAGTCGACCAAACTGTTAACGTATTCTTTTCATCCCAGCTAGGTGACTTCTATCTAGAGCTTCACTGGGATTTTCAAAGCTGGGGTAAGTGGCTGCATGTCCCTTCTCATTGGGAGATAGTATTATCAGTCCTCAGCACACCTCTTCTCTCGGGTTGAAATTTGTTTCTAGTTTGTATTTTGGAAAATTCATAATCCTGTACTGGAGGTGGAAGTTGAAAATAAAGGACAGACCCTTTTTTTTTTCTGAATTATTTTTGATTACTTTTTTTAGTTTAATTCAGTAATTAGGCACACAGTATGAGATGGGACGGGAATAAGCTCCTCATATTAACCCATAAGAAAACAAAATATTAAAATGCCTTTCTGTGGGCATTTGGTGTCACTGCAGAGCAGTGGTTTGAGCAGTTCAGCTGGATAACAGGACTTGCTGCATTTAATTGCTTGGTACCAGCCCATAGTGGTCATTTTCTGCAGGAGAGCACACCTGTGTTTGCATCACTCACTCGTTTTATGCTCTCTTGAGGGGAGAAACGTGCCCTGGGCAGTGCATCAGTGCTCATCGTTGCTGCTCTGAGTTGGCTCAGTTCTTCACAGTGCTGCTGAGGAAGGCACTGAAATGCTGTTGTGTCTGTTCTTATTGCTGTGGTGCTTCTTAAAATAAGTACAGCTGCATCAGCTGCATATCAGCTCCTAACACTGGGCTGACCCTCAGTTCCTTTGGTAGTATAACATTTCCTGAGGTTTAAAACCTTCATGCTTTGGATTTGGCTTCTGCTTGTGTTTGCTCCTCTTTAATTGTAGCTGGACTTTCAACTGGCGTGATACTGACATAAAATATCCAATGCAGAATTAAAATTCCAGACAGTTAAAGAGAGACTATTGGAATTTATAAAAGGTTTGGTTCATTTAAAATGAGGGCACTTCAAGTTTTATTCTGGTGCTGGTGGTGTTCTGTACAAGTGTGTGTCAGTTCTGCAGTTAGCTGCTGGACAGGCACAGTGGTGGTGTGCTTGTGCTGAGGTTATGAAGGGGGATGGATGTGCTGCATTTTTGTGTTACAGCACGTTGAAATCCAAGGTGGGGTACAGTTCTGCTCAGAGCACCTTGCAGAGGAACCTCGGTGTTCTAATTGTGCACTGTCTCTCTCTGCCTCCTTCTAGTGCCTTTACTTTCCCGAATTCTGCCTTCTGACGCGTGTAAAATACACAAACAAGGTATAAATATCAGGTAAGCTCTGATCTGCAGTTTGGGTTTTCTAAGTCGCAGATATGTGCCTGTGGTCTGGAGGAAATCAGGGCCTGCAGGTGCCTGTGAAACGCCCTTGTGTTGGTGCAGAGGTGCTTGGGGGCAGGAAGTGCTTTCATCTGCAGTCTTTTTCTACTTAGCAGTTAGAAGTTAGCTTTAATTCCTGAGCCACTTCACATGAGGCAGAGCCAGTTACGTCTGGTGCACAGAGCCTTTCATGCAGTTTGGCAGTGATGGGTTGAAGAGGAGGAATTTGATATTTGTAGCACAGGTTTTCAAATAAGTGAGCTTTCAGTATTTGGTGAAGTGTTGCTGCTCCGGGCGACGTGGTGCAGGAGAGGGATGCAGCTTCTCTTTGTAAAATGAGCGCTGTGAGAGGTTTGCAGGTTCCTGGTCTCGTGCTGAGCCTGGCTGTTCAGCTGCCTTGGGTTGGGATTTTGGACTCAGATGTCTTTTCCATTTTGGTTGCTGAATTTTAATGAGGGAAAATAAAGCTAGGATTCAGAAGGTTATAACTTTTCTGTATCTTACTGCAGCTTTTTAGCGTGGGCGTGTTATAACCTTGATTTCTTAGGTTAGCTTTGAGCCCATCGAGACCATTTCTTTTCCTTCTCATTTCTGTTTTGCTCTCGCAGCAGGGAGTTGTGAGGCACTCAGAGGAAGTGGCTGCAGATTCTTTTGTGAATTCAGAGGCCAGTACATGATGAGTACTGAGCAGTCACTATTTAGAACTGAAGTGGCTACTGAATTCAGCTCTTTAGCCAACTTCTACAGAGAAGGAAATACTCTAGCAATATTGCATGTGAGTTGCTAGAGAGATCTTTGTTCTCAGCTCCAGCTCTGGTTTGCAGCTCAGCAGGAGCATTTCCTTTCTGTTGGTGAGGAGGGAAAAAAATAGCAATGGTAACTAAAATTTTTCAAATGGGAATCCAGACTGTTTCTTGCTCCTCTTCATAACTGCAGTCACGTCTTACCAGGGCTGCTGGGCTCTGGGGCTGCTGCCTGCAGCACATGTTTGCTGCTGGGAGTAGTTACATTTCTCAGTCTGTAGCATATACTGGCTACATTATTTCTCACTTCCTCCTGTTTTTCTTTAGTAAACACTGTGTGTGTGTGTATAGTGGATGGTAAAAATGCAATATGAAGGTCTAGATGACACTTAACTATGAAGTTGGCACAAAAGTAGTCTGTATTTTCAAAGAATCAAAGAATCTTAGAGTTGGAAGGGGCCTAGGTGGCCCTCAGAGGTCAGCTCCCACCCAGCTCGATGGTAGGCAGGATGTGAGACCTAGGGAGTGTTCTTTGCCACGTTTTTATTTCTATATCCAGGCTTAAATCATGGAATGCTCTGTGAACACTCAGACCTTAATTTGCTTGTTTAAATTGTTTGTGTAAATACAAATAATGATCAAAAGCTTCTGCTTGAAAGCAGAGCTTACTGGTGAGCATACGTGGCTGTCTGTGAGTACCTTACCTTAATGTTCTGCTGTATTTTCACAGGCTGGACACAACTCTCATAGATTTTACTGACATGAAGTGCCAACGAGGGGATTTAAGCTTCATTTTTAATGGTGATGCAGCACCCTCTGAATCTTTTGTAGTTTTAGACAATGAACAAAAAGTTTACCAGCGAATACATCACGAGGTAAGGGGCTGTGTGAGCACAGGGTGTGGGATACCTCAGCCTTTCACTGTGCATCAGAAGTCTGAATTTGCTAATTAAGGCGTGCCTTCAAAAAGATCCAAACTCCGAGGAAATGCAAACTAAATTTTTGTTCAGCTGATACAAGCTTTTAAGATTTTATTGTGGTAAGCAGCATTTTCATATGAACTGGTAAATTGGAGAAAATAGAAGGTGAATGTATTGGAAAATACAGGGTCATTCTGGGTGGGGTGGATAAATGCATTTTAAATTTTGAAGCGTTCTGCTTTTAGAATTTGCTGTGGGCATAATTCAGGTGTCCTCAAGTAGATTTTTCAAACTTGCTTGCCATTGCTTTGCATTCAGTCACTCTGTGGCCAATTCAGTTGTGAACAGTGCAGGCTCTTACTCGTTGGAGCCCTTGTATTTGGTCAGGCTTGTGTTTGTAGCTCTGTCTACTTCAGCAGAAGGGTTTCTGTGGAGGTGTGGCTGGTGGTGAGCCTGGGTAAATCATGCTAGGACACTTCATTTGCATTAATATTTAAGCTGAAACGATTTGGCAGCCAGCTGGTGGTCAGAGCTTCCACGAGGCAGGTTGGAAATTCAGGAAGTGCTGCTTCTGGGGAAAGTGCCAGAGGAGATTGTTTATTGATTTCCATTTTTGTTTAATTATTTATTTTAAAAGGGAAAGGTTTGATCGTTATCATTAACTTCTATGCTTAATTGTAATCTTCCTTGTAGGAATCTGAGATGGAAACAGAGGAAGAGGTCGACATTTTGATGAGCAGTGATATTTACTCAGCAACGTTATCAACCAAATCAATCACCTTCACACGTGCCCAAACAGGGTGGCTTTTTCGAGAAGACAAAACAGTAAGCTGAAGGAAGTTCTCAGGCTGCACTGCTGGAGGGGAAATAGTTCAGGCAGTCGTGTGGAAGTGCAATTGGGAAGGATGTCCCTGCATGTCCCTGTGTCTGTGAGGTGCAGGAGGATGAAAGCATTCTGGCTGCAGTTTGCTTTGTGTATTCCTCCAGTCTTGTCATTCTGTTCAGGGCACAGATTCTCAGGTGTGAAAACATTGAAACATCCTTCTGATGCAGGAAATTGCTTTTTTGTGAGTAGCTCTGGAGAGTTTTGTAGTGATGGATGTCAGGTAGTGCCATTCACCACAGGTTTTCTGCTGACTTTGTTGGTTTTTTTTCCTTTCATGATATCAGAAATCTACACTCTAAGTGTGTAAAATACACAGCTCATTGGAGGGGTTTGTAGTAGGGTTTCCCTTGGCTGCTCTCAGATTCTTAAACAGTCTTTTTTCATTTCATTTCCAATGACAGAAAACAGCAGTTTCTGGGGGAATTACTTTGTACATAGGTTTAGTTTACATTAAAACATTTCAATCCTGAGCTCACCGTGCTGCATTAAATTGTTTGTACGTAGAAGGATTTAAATGATTTTATTTTAGCTTCTGTGATTCTTCAGTGTCTGATTGCTTTCTTACAGGAAAGAGTAGGAAACTTTTTGGCAGATTTCTACCTGGTTAACGGACTCGTGTTAGAGTCAAGAAAAAGAAGAGAACATCTCAGTGAGGAGGATATTCTTCGAAATAAAGCTATCATGGAGAGCCTGAGTAAAGGTGGCAACTTAATGGAGCAAAACTTTGAGGTATGCTTGCAGCATTCTTTTCAGCGTGTGAATTGTTGCATGGTGGAATAAACTTTCACATTAGCTTTCTCGTGAGTGATGTAGCAAGGCTGGTAAATGATATCTGTTCTATTCTGCTTGTCATAATTTTAGAATAGTATGACCTGTAAATGCAGTCCTGCTCATCTGTTTGTGGACTGTCCTGGTTGCTGCACGTTCTGAGACATTCCTTGTCCTGAATATTTCAGTCTTAATTTGTCTCTTAGCACAAGAGATGTTTTTAGCTGTGGCAAACCACTTTAATTTCTTTAGACCGAATATTTATTGTCTAGAACGCTCTTCCTGGTTCTTCTTTTAATTACATTTTCATTTAGCTTCATTAAAACAGATTGAGGCTGTTATTATCACCATGAAGTTGAGAGCTATTCAGAATGAGCCAGACGTCATGTGGGAGCACGCAGGCAGGTCCTTTAGGAAGGGCTGATTTATTTCTGTGCGAGCTTGTGCTTTGAATGAACTGATGAATTGATGCACTCCAGCAGCCAGCCGTACTGTTTGGGTGTAGCATCCAAACAGAGTCTGAGAGGTAGGAAAGCCACGGGAAGTTTCGGCTGCAGAGTGCACCTTTTGAATAGTAGAACTGTAAGAGGACGTAAGGGAAGATGAGTGCTAAGATGTGTTTCTCTGAGCAGCCCGTCCGACGGCAGTCCCTGACTCCACCGTCGCCCAATACCATTACGTGGGAGGAGTACATATCTGCTGAGAATGGAAAGTAAGTAGCTTGTTTTGCTGCCCTCAGCTCCCATGCTGACAGCAGTGTGCATAAGCAGGATTATTCCGTCAGCCGATGATAAGAGCAGTGGGTGGCACGCACCTCCAGCTTGGAATGCCACCACCCCTCTTAGCTGGTGGCCTCACGGGAAGATTTCCTGCCACATTCATTCCTGTCATTCTCTGAGCTTCTCTTACGATGGTAATAAGCAGTCTGATTCTGCATGTGTGAAGGAAAAGCTTATGATTTAGTGAGGGTCCCTGTGCACTGTGCTGCTGGTAGGCAGTGCCATACAGAGCTGCTTGTACTAGCCAGCTTTGTGTGAGTGCTCTCCTCTGCGTGAGCACTGAGCAGTTACATTTTCAGTTCATTTATAGAAGCTTTGTTTGTAACAGTTCCAAGTGGTTGAGTTTGCTGCCAAGACCTGAATGTCATCCAGCTCTGTTGTGTGGGGAAGGGCCCAGAAGGAAATGGTAGAAGGTGTGACTCCACAGATGCTATAGGTTATCCTGTAGTCACATGTTACCAGGGAAGATAATGTTACAGTACAGTCTTACTGAAAGATACGTGGATTTTTTTTACTAGTTTTCTGTTTTATGCTTTTGAAATGGAATAAACGTTCAAGCACAGTAAGTAGGTTATGCTGGAACATACAGGAACGTGTGTGTCTGTTTTAGTAAAAGGGAGAGCTGGTAACCGTTACCAGGAGGGTGTTGAGTGGAAGCTGATTTCTAGATGCTCTGAACTGAAGGACAGTGAGGTTTGTTACCTTCTGTAGCAGCAGAAGAATAGACAGTTGTTTTGTGTTCTGTGTTTTCCACTGTTGCCCTCTGGGGACAGCAAGGTGACGTTTCTGCTTCCTCAGAGATTGCTTCCAGCTTAACCTGTGGGACGAGCTCAGTGCCTTCTAATCGAGTGGGATGCTTTGTTCACATGTAGGCCATTTTAAGCAGTGTCTGGAACCAAGTGGTGCCTGTATCTCTAGGTAGCGGTCGGGTCTGTCTGCAGTGATTATTAATGGAATGCTCACGTGGAGGAACTTGGAATTATTTTCTTTTCCCTGATTCTGACTCGTCTCCAAGGTTAGCAGAACTCACAGAGATCTGAATTCAGAGGGCTGCCAGCCCCTGCTCACTGTGCACAGCATGTTTTATTGTGGAGGATCTTTACTGAGGTTTTCAAAACCGAGTCTTAACTCTTTTCTTTAGAGCTGAAGTTGCGCCTGACTTTGTCCTTCTCCCTTCCCCATCCAGAGCTCCTCATCTGGGTAGAGAACTGGTCTGCAAAGAAAGCAAGAAAACCTTTAAAGCAACGATAGCGATGAGCCAGGAATTTCCCTTAGGAATTGAATCGTAAGTGCGAGTCGTGGGGGAGCAGCGTCACTGTGCCCTGAGTGCTCGGCTCTGCCCGCCTTCACAGGGGGACCTCAGCAGTTTAAAGCTCACGCTGCTGAGGAAGTTACCCCTGGTGGTCACAGAGCTCGCTGCCCCTGTGCCTGCTGCTGTGTGATGGCACCTGAGCTCTGGCCGGCTCCGTCAACTCAGCATGACGCTCCCGTGTCCAGTTGAGTACATGCTTTCCCCTGACAAGGTTCTGCACAAAGTTCTGCTCTCCGGATCCGTACAGAGCCACACTGAGATCCTCACCTTCGGAGGAGAGGGTGTGGGGCTCTGTGCTTCGGTGCCTTTTGTAGAGTGGAGATGAGAGACCAACACCTCAGTGCCCCTTTGTGCTCCTCACAGTAACTGTGTGTGTCACCACGACCTGAGCGTGGCAGTGCTGATGTTGAGCTCTAGGGACACACAATGGACTCACTGCAGTTCCTCAGATCCCTTTTATCACCTTGCTCTCTGGGTACTTTGGGGAACGATTTGTAATGAATTTCATTCTCTTTTTGCAGATTATTGAATGTCTTAGAAGTAATTGCACCCTTCAAGCACTTTAACAAACTTAGAGAATTTGTTCAAATGAAGCTTCCACCAGGCTTCCCTGTGAAATTAGGTAAGGTCGCTCTCACATCTGTGGCTTTGTGTTCCAGCAGTGCTGTGCTCAGGAGGCCTGCTGAGTTCTGGAGGAAAGCTCCTGCATAACAGAGTGCGTTGTTGTAGATCTCAGGGGAACGTGGTTACATTGCTGCAAGGTTGAAAGAGGCAACGTGAAGCTCAAAGGAGAGCAGTCCTAGCTCTGTCATGGCATCTTCTGATGCTGCTAGGGTGGTGTTTCCCCGCTCAGTTCAGGATGTCCTGAAGTACCTCTTCAAGTACCTCTTTCTTTCTAAATATTAAACGAACTTTGTCCGTAGTAAGTGAGCCTGGCCTTAAAAGCACTCCGTAGCTGTTGGTGATGATGGGTAAGCCTTGGTTTCTCTGCTTTCACTGTACTGTTGTGCTTCCCATGCAGATATCCCCGTGTTTCCCACCATCACAGCCACTGTGACTTTTCAGGAGTTCCGTTACGATGAATTTGATGAATCCATCTTCACAATTCCTGATGACTACAAGGAGGACCCGAGCCGTTTCCCTGACCTCTAATTGAACTGGAAGGTCAATGGTGAACACCACCACAACAATACCAGCGTACCACAGCGAGAGCAAATGGATGCAAATAGCCCACAGATGTAGATAAAGAAGTGGGCCCTAAGGGAAAGGGATGAACTTACTAATCCAGAGGCAAAGGGAAAATGTGCATGGGGCGAGCGATGCAGCGCCGCCGTGGGCTCCCGGTTGGCTCCTGGCTGACACTGCCCCGGCGTGTCCTTCACACTTCTGTAGTCCCGTGCTGCAGGGTGGCAGGCTGACCCCTCGTGGCCCTGAGGGCACTGAGCAGCTGTGAGGACTACCATTCCTTTTTAAATTTTTTTACATTTCTTGTTGATACAGAAAGCACTCTCGGACCATTAGCATCAGCGCTGCCACGTCTTAGCTTACCAGTCCTGTGAGACGTCCCCCCCTACTTTAAGATGACCACGTTATGTTCTTTCAAGCTTTGTTTTCGAGAAGTGTAAACTTTGTACCATTATGTATAGCTCAGTACTTTGAATGTTAGTTGAGCGTAAATTAGGAGGAATGCATTTTCTGTAGTTGAATGAACCAAATGGTAACCATTAAACAATTGCATTTTCATACTGCAATATACTTCAGAAAGAGCATTTGCTGTGCAGGGGTTGGGCAGCTCCTGTGGCCCCTCAGTGTGAGCCGTGCTGGTGCTGCCCACGCCTGCGAAGCGTTGGCTTCTTCACGGGGCTGCTTGCCTGCCTTCCTCCTGTTGGCTCTGCTCGAGGAGCTGGCTGGGCAGTGCTGGCTGTGCCCACCTGGGAGCTCGTGAGCTGCGCAGCGTGCCCTTTCCTCCCTTCACGTTCACTGAAGAGTGCTGCTGTGTGATGGGGGAACGTGGCTGCACGTAGTGCCCCTGGGGCAGCGAGCTCGGGCATCAGGCGCTGTGAGAGGAGAGCTGCTCCTTGGGGTTATCTGGCTGCAGTGCACATAGAGTAGGGCTCGCTCGGGGGATTTGGTTTGCAGATGCTTAAAATGTTTCTGGGTTCATTTTCTCCCTTGTAGCTGGTTTCAGGTGGGAGCTCAGTGCTCTGCCTTCTCGAGGTTCTTCTCATTCCCAGTGGTGTGATCCCTGGCGGGACAGCAGTGCCCGCCTGGATCTGCTCGCTCTGAGCAAGGGCTGTCGGTGCTCCTGCCTGTGTGGCAGCTTTGGGATCAAAGTGCTGTGGTGTAGCTGTACAAACGCGCGCATAGTTTGGAAGCCGAATTCTCCGTGCACTGAAACCCTTCTGGGATCACAGCACGTGGGAGTCTGAGGATGGGGAACGGCAGCTGATCCCCATCCTGCACTGGGCCCCCCCGGGCAGGTGGGGGCTGCTGTCACCGTGCGGTGTCACAGGGAATGGTGGCGGTCGTCACCCGTCAGAGTGCTGTGTGGGCAGCAGATGTGGAACGTCAGAAGGAATGAGAGCACTTGGAAGAGCAAGTGTGATGAATTCCTCGGGGTGTTTTACATCTGTGCTACACAGGGACACCCCGGCAGCGCTGTGTGTGCAGCGCTGTGTGTGCAGAGGGGCTGAGCCCCCCCCCCCCCCGTGCTGTGCAGGAAGGTCCTGGCAGCTCGAGCACACGGAGCTGTGAGTGCTGAGCACTGCAGGCAGCTCTGTGTCCCCACCACTGCACTGCGGCTCCTTCTGCTCTCTGCTTTTTGCTCCCAGGATGGCTGGGAGATGTTCTTGTGAGTCATTCTTCACAGGGAGCCGCGGATTCGGGGAAACCGAAACAGGGAACGGGTTCGGATGGATTCTGCCATCGTTCCCTCACCGAACACACCTCCTGTCTTCCGAAGCGTTGCTCCTCTCGCCATGAAGGGACTGCGTTTCCCCGCTCCTTTTCGGAGCTGCTGATGCAGCACTGCACTCCCTTCTCTCCCGTGTTGGTTTACTGCTGAACCGATTTGTTGCAGGGTCCTCCGGGGCTGTCTGTGCTGGAAACCCACGCAGTTCCGTTTTCCTGCCCGTGTCCGTTCTGCTTTGTAGCTCTCGCGTTCGTTATCTGCACTGACGAACCCCACAGTGCTGCACGTTCACATTTCCCTTACGGTTTGTAACGGCCATGGGAAGATCGTCCCTTCACTCGTGCTCTGGTCCACGTTTTTAACTTTACCTTCACTGACGGTGATGTTTTGTTGTATCATTTGTTAGAATAAAGACCAAAACGTTGTCTGATTGTGACGCTGCTCCAGCCGGGTTGTGATAGAGGCCGTGGCCGCACCGCTCGGGAGCTGACCCGAGGAGGAAGTTCAACTGCTGCACTCTGCAGTGGCACTGCTGTGGTCCGATGTGAATTAAAGCAGCTCTGAGCGGACGTGGCAGCACTTGCTGCGCCCTCAGGCCTGGGCCTGCAGGCAGAGGATTGGTAAGGGGGCAGAGCAGTGCGTTCTGCCCCTGCACAGCATGGGAGCCGTGCATCGTGGCTCCCCTGGGCAGTCACAACGGCCCCGGTTTTACCACAGGACAAAGCTGGGTCCGTCTGCACGGCATTAATCCCAAGCTGCCACTGTAAGGGTCAGACTGATGCATCGGAGCACTTGGGAAGCCTCGCCTCCTCCGGAGGCAGATCTGACGTTCAGTGAGAACAACGCTATCACAGCTCGGTGCTGTGTGAGCTGTCCTGCTCCTGCAGCTCCCGGCATCCCACCTCCAATCGGGGCTGTGAGAGCCCTGCACTGCCGGCCCTACGCAGGAGGCAGTGGGACGCAGCGTGCGGGATTAGCAAACACAGCTTTGGTTCAGCCCGAGGCACACGGGAGTGACGCTGCTGCTGCTGCTGCACTTTGCTGGGAGGTGAATCAGGAGTCTCCATCCCCGCGTACACACACAGCGCTCTGTGCCGCATCACACCCCGACATCTGGCACAGCCCTTCCTCCCTCAGCTCCCGCGAGGATGGAGCACCCGTGGACTTTGTGAGGACCATGAGGTGAAGGCTCCCGGCTCGGCAGCGCGAACAAACACCAGTACAGCTCTGCAGGAACGGGAGTACAAGTTTAAGGGTTTTATTATCAAAGTTTTGTAAAACGATTTCAGAAACTGTACATCACCATGGCACAGACGGGAGCCTACTTTTGTCTCTTCACCTGCACAAAAGTAAAAGCTGTTGAACTTCTGGAACTAAGAGAACTGCCTGCCTACCTACCTGGCATAAACATGGAATCACTGTGTGCATAAGATCACTACCGCAGTGACAGGAAACACGGATCGGTTTATACAACTTGAGATCAAGTAGAAAGTACATTATCAAGTAGACTTGCTTTTAAAAGCATACCAAGGTCAGATTTAAAATGCACCACCTCTGCCACGCGTTCAGCTCACGAAACAAGAACACCTGATTGACTGGTGGTGGGGACCACCACCGCTGCCCCCTCCCTGCAGCGCTCGGAGCCAGCGCAGCGCGTTGCTGCCTGCCGCCCAGGGGGGGGGGCGAGGACTGACGGGCTCAGCGAGACCCCAGAGAGCTCTCAAAAAGCCCTTGAAAAGGTCTCCAAAGGTCTCAGAAAGGTCAGTGCATTTTAACTTTGTCAAAGCCAAAACGAAACCCACCAGGGAAAAAAAAAACAAAGGAAAACAAAACAGACCCAGAACAGCGCCGGCCTGGGACAAAGCCACCCCTGCCCGCGGCACCGCGCTGCTCTCCGGATGGACTGTCACACCGGTTTTATTCTGTGTGGTCACACTTCAGACCCTTAAGGAGATCCACTGTATGCTGTAGGACTTCAGAACACTGAGGATGTTTCTGCCACAATCAACATGCAGTCAGTGCATTCCCTATACTGCTCTATTACTGCAATGAATCAAAGTCTAGGAACACTATCATAGTGAGCTGATTTACTACAGGAGATCATACAACAAACAGTCCATGCCTGCTGTAGACGCATGCAGCTTTTTACTTTTGCTTGAAGCATCACCAAGTTAGTACACATCGCTTGGCTACGCGATCCCTTCCGGCCGGAACGACGATGTTCCCTCTCTAGAAAGCTTTTGATGTGAGTTAGTATCAGGAGCCTTACAAACCACGTGGAGCTGGGAGCTGTATACATCTATGTTTAGGATTAACGAGTACAGCATAAAAGAATCACACAGGAATGACACTGACGCACGTCTGCAGCCGCGTGCGCTGCAAAGGCAAAACTCAGTCGCTCATGTCCATGTCCTCCTCGTGGTGATCGTCCCCGTTCACTTTGGACTCCCTCGCTGAGTCCCCGCTCCCCTTCTCAGCCGCAGACTCCTTCGCTTTAGGAGAGGAAGCCTCTGCCATCTTCTTCTCCTCCTTTTTCTCCTTCTCGCTGTCGTATCCCTGCTCCTCCTCGTCGTAATCCCTTGTGACCTGCTTTGCCGAGATAAAAAGACAAATTAACACTTGTTTTCCCAGCGCCGCGGGCAGAGGGGCAGCGCCGCAGCGGGGCGGGCGGGCTGAGCAGGTCCTCAAACATACTTTCACGTCCTTATCGCTCTCGGATTTCCGTTCTCGGTCCTTCTCTTTGTCTTTGCTCTTTTTCTTCTTGCTGGTTGACCGCTCCCTCTCATCTCTACTTCTCTCTTTGTCTTTATCCTTCTTTTTTTCCTTTTTATGCCTGCAGTGATAAAATACGTACACGAATGAAAACCACGCCCGCGCCGAGCAGAACACGAACCCCACCCACAGTTACCCACAGCTCCCAGAAAGCCGAGGGCAGGAAGGACTGTGTGCACCGCGGTGCTGGTCGCCCCCAGAATGAAAGCAAAGGCCCTGAGCTCCCAGCACTGAAACACGAAGGGCAGAACCACAGAGCCTTCCTAAGGAACAGCCCGAGCTGCACTGCGGGGCAGGGCTTCACATGTCCACCAGAAGGCAGCAGAGCACTGCTGCACAGAGCTGAAGGGCTCAGAGCCCCTCAGCCACGCACACCGCCCGCAGCTCCCGGCTTGCTGAGTGAAAGGGGGCAGCAGGCAGCAGAGACCCACTCGGCTCAAGAAGGCAGTTCCCGGGCTGGGGAGGACAAACAAACCCAACCCGGAGCCCCCACCCCTAGAGCGCTGCGGGCTGTGCTGCAGCCGCCATCTGGACCTCCCCCCGCCGCGCTCCCAAAGCTCACGGACCTCCTGGGGGATGGGGACCGCGACATTTTCCTCTTCGGGGACCTGGGCTTTTTAGGTGACCGTGTTCCACTCCTGCTTCTTCTACGCCGTCTTTCTCTGCAGGGAAGAATGATTAAAGCCTTTTTTTTTTTTTTTTTTTTTCTAAGCTCCAGATCAGCTCAACACTCAGGAGACAGCAGTGCTATGCTGCTATCAGCAAAGCCCATGCAGCTGCTGAGCAGCAGAGAAAGCCACGTCCTCTTACACCACCACCTTAACAAGGACCCTCTGGCTCCAACTCCTTCAGGACATGGACTGACATCCACAGCAGAGACAAAACAGTTTGGTCTCATTACCACGAAGTTCATTTCTGAAGCAATTCTCAAAAAGAACACTACACATCACGTGAGTGCACGGTGCAGAAACCAGGAAGCAGCACAGACGTGACAGCAGAGCACTGCGCTCTGTGATGCAGCACACGCAGGAACCCTCCCAAGCCCAAACAATTCAGCAGGAATTACAAAGCAGCCAACAGACACAGGTGCACTCGTACAAGCACGTATGCATACGCCCGACACATCCACAGCGATCACCAGCATCCTACTAAACAAGAACACGACCTCACGAGGTGCACAAAGCATGCTGCAGGTGGGAACTCGTGAGCTGCTCTCCAGCCACTGTACCTGCTTGTGCTTCTGGACCGCCGGGTTGTGCTGTAGCTTTTGGGGGGAGTCTTAGAACGTTTCTTCTCTTTCTCTTCTTTCTTTTTATCCCTTTCAATAAAACACATTTTATGGTGAAGTCTTTTTCAGTCGCATTCACTACTGCAGCACGGAAAGATGAACGAAGACACAACTTCATCAGCTAGCAGATGCCAGCCAACTATTTCTGGGGCCAGTTGCATTAACATTAACAGAAAAGAAACCCAAACTTACTTCTTAATAAACATGAGAACAGCTCTCTTATAAATGCTACTGTGTGAGAACAGCACTCAATCTGTGCTCCTCGAGGCCCACGTTCCCCATTCCCCAAAGCCAACACGACCCAGCTCACCCATTCAACCCGCGCTGGCTCCTGTCAGCTCTCAGCTCACACCACCTATTTTTCCACACAACTGACTGCACACGTGCAGGGCAAGCTCCACGAGGACGTAACCGCAGACTGTTCTTATTAAAAAGCCACTAGCTCATTTTGCTCTGCATTTTCTTCTAAACAAAACACCAGACTTCTACAACTCGATCTGTAGCTGATCAGAAGTTCAGCGCAGGATTACCTGGTTTTGGAAGAGCTCCTGGATCTTCTACTTCTCTCTCTGGAATGAGATCTCCTCCTCCTTGGACTTTTAGATCGCCTCCTGCTTCTTGATTTTGAATGGGACCTTCTCCTCGATCTGCTTCTTGACCGTCTACCAGAAGTACATTGCACATGAGTTAAATATATGAAATGCTGATCAGCTCAATGCTAACTCTATTGCCACGCAGGAAACAGAAAAAAGAGCACAGAAAACCAAGCCAGATGAGTGGCTTTTCAGTCAGCTCTCCTAGCACCCTGCTGCTAAGCCAACAGCAGTCCCACCAGAGAGAAGTGGCAAGTACTTCTGAAGTGTGAAGAAATGTTTAACATGCCAAAACCAAATACAAACAACTCCTGACTGGCAGACAGCAAATGTACAAATGAGAGGGCCAGTTATACCAGCCTCACAAAGGCTGCGGGCACACACTGGCTGGGAGCTGACAAGCTGACAATATAAATAAGGCAGAAGTGTTTCTCTCCTCAGGCAGGTCGGCGTTAACACCTTTAGCTGGGATATCTGAGCAGACCGAGCTGAATGTGGAGCAGCCCAGCACGTAAGATTCCAGTGTGCTTGAAGACTGGTGCTCACAAAGGTCTCCCAGGACCTGGTTTTAAGATAAATGATCATTTTCACACAAGCACACTGGAAAGAGGTTGAAAGAAGAGAGGTTTAAGGAAGTGCTGTACGACGGACTGCCTCCTGCAACTGAAACTGCTGTCAGCAAAGAGCCACGTAAGGCAGAGGCTTTGTGCCAGGCTGCTGCCTATGTGACATAAGCAATCTGCTCTCTAAAAATCAGTCCAACACACGTAGGCAAGGAAGCCACACCAGCAGCTGTGCTACTCCACTGCTCCTCAACTTCCCACTCCTGCAGTCTGAAGTATTTCTGAAGGTATTTTTTGCGAGCACTGCTCTCCAACCCTTCCTACAGAAACAGGAGCAGGCCTTCCCCTCGCACTGCCACGGGGCCAAAGCACACTCAGCTCTCCTCACAGCTCTCCCAGGGCTCTGTGACACAAACACCACTCTGAAGGGATTCTGAGCACATCGTTTCAGCAGCGTTCTGGCTTTGTTTTGTTGCTAGAAGTAGCTACCTGTGTCTGGATGAAGAAGGTGTCCTCCTCCTCCTTGAGCGCGAGCGTGACCTTGAATGCCTTCTCTTTTCATCCTTTTTGTCTGGAGTTAAGAGAGGAAAATACTAGTTAAAAAAAACCCAACTGATGCTTGTTAGTAACCTAACTAGTAAGATCTTGTGAAGAAAAACAAGTTGGGCTTCACACTGTAAATACAATAAAGAACACCTAAGGAGTATTTTTGACACAGGAAGTTAAGCTGTAGCTCTCCTTTGTCTCGAGAGGATGAGCAGACACACAGGGCTGGACACGATGACCTCGAGGGGTCCCTTCCAACCCCTACAATTCTGTGATTCTGTGACATAAAAACCCACAGATTTGCATCCAAAATCAAAGAAGTCAAAACTTGGGTAATTTTGAATTTAAGCCCCTTAGAGAAGGGCAGCAGGAGGGCAGCGAGCAGCTGTGTTAACATCTCAGGTAGCTCATGAAGGCTGAGAAACCCCTCGCACTGCTTTCAGTCTGTCCCAAGTTGCTTCTCAGGCTTTATTGGATACAACATTTGCTCATAAACTGCTGCATCACTTTGAAATTGGTAAGTGTAAAACTAAGCCACAAGAAAAAAAGGGGAATTAAAGGAAATAAGTGCCAAGAGCAAAGATAACTTGAGGTCACATCTCCCAGCATCGTCCTGCTGCAGCTCAGTATCACAACTACTTGGATCACAGCTGTGACTCATGAATGCCACCACCACAGATGAAAGCACTCAGCTCACAGCAAGCAGAACTATGTCACGCCACCACCTCCAGCGAAGGGCTCCACCACCTGAAGTTACCTGGCTCTATAGCAGCAGAAATTAACGACTGTGCTTCTCGTACTCTTTTCATTGCTTCTTCTATTTCTTTACTGGAGGTATCTGATTTCAGACTTGGTGAAACAAGACCTGCAGCTACATGGTTCAACCTGCAACACACAAACAGCCATTTCTGAATTTGGGACATTCCTACATCCAAAGCACACAAGCCTGCGCTGCCAGTTTGCAGCCTGTCCAAAATGACTGATCCAAATGAAGCACCATCTGCATTCTGTCACCGTTCAGGTAACAGAGGATTAAGTCTGTGGCAAAAAAGTCTGCAGTGAAGTCAGTGTGTGATGAAGACAGAGCTCCAGGTGCTGGCAGACACAGCTCTGACTTACAAACAGACCTCTGCTACTTGCTGTTCATGTGCTGTATCATTTTGGAGAGGCATTTTTCTAAACACTGAAAGTTAACAATAAACACAAATACTTGCTATTCGCTCCCTCCTTTCTATCAAGCAGCAAACCTGCTGGCTTTTATTTCCTTCTGATAACACATGCAGACTGTTACTATGGTCTCCTACAATTGTGGCTGTGCTGCCAGCTGCACCACCACGCTACCAGCACAGGAGGGACCAAAATGGCATACAAGAAACTCAGCTTTTGTCTCTAGCAAAATGGAATTCTGGAGATGAACTGATTATTTTAAATATAAAAGAATTATTATTATCATGATTATTTCTAGACCCAAGGCAGAATAATCTGTTTCCTGTCCTCTTCTTCCCTCCAGAGAAGACAGAATCAGGAACGACCCCCACAGCATGAGGTTTCTCCAACCTGAAGGTCCAGCAGAACAAACATGGGATTCTGAATCACAAGAGATGTCATTCCCCAAAGCGTTCCCCGTAAGTACAACTGCTTGTAAACAACAAAGCTTACTTTGGATCCACTGTGCTCATCAGTTTCAGTAGTTGATCTGCTGCAAGAGACTGGGGGGTGGGGGGAAAGGAGAAAAGTTAAATTCATGTTGGAAGAAGCATGTGCTTAAGATCATCAGTGCACCACCGGCAGTGACTACAGCAGTGCCCACAAACCATCCCCAGTGAGTTACAGACAGAAGCAGCATCACTCTGCTTTGTAACCTGTGGATGGGGACGAGTGTCTGCCCGCCACGTTCGGAAGACACTGAAGCGTTTTTTCTCCCCAAGGAGCCAAACAGCCTTTGCTGGACAGAATCAAAGCACTTCCAAATACAAATGAACCCACTCATTGTATGATGCACCCAACACTCGTGTAGCGATGTATGCCCTCCAGTCCTCAATGTCAGCTTATCAAACAAGCAAAGTTTCTTTAAGAACTGCACGACATTTTTTTTTACAGCTCCTAAGAAAATCCAGGTATTACAGCACTGGGCACTTCCTGACCCAGCAGTATGCTAACAGAGCAAAGCCTTTGTATCCAGCAGTCTAAACAGAGGTGGCCATCTGCAGAACCCGGTCCAACTGGGTCAATGGACAAAGGAAATAATCATTTATCATTCCCAACGTGTATTTTTCTAATGAGCATCTCCGAATGCTTACTGCCACACGTGGCATGCACGACCAGCACACTTAACGAGGGATTTCCTCAGCACTGCAATAAATGAAGGCTTCCTTCATCTATGGACCGTGCTCTCCGTGCAGTACCTGGTTCTTATACCTCACACATGGGCTCAATGTTCTACTCACTGTTTCTTAGTGAGTAGAAATCCTGAAATCTTTTTTTTTTATCCCCCCCAGTTTTACAAACCTCCACTCTAACCAAGCCTTGGTGCTCTCCGCAAGCACAGAATTAAGGAGCCAGCCATCGTTTTTTAGAGCTGATCTGTCAGGAGATGGATTCACAGGATGGTGAAGACACATGCAAAGCATTTCACCGTCAGTCTCAAACTATTTATAGGTTCTTCTGACATTTAATTTGAAAGCACTGCAGACACCACTTATTCCAAAGAGGTGCTCATAAAAATCACTCGTGGGATTTTCAGACGGTGGTTGTTGAACTGACATAAGTGAAAACTGCTTCTCATTGGAGAGGAGGGTAGCAAGAGAAACAAAATCCAGACCTTCAGCTTGTTACTTAATACAGTGGTGAAAGCAAAGAACAGCACCAGCCTGACCCCACGGAGGAGCACGGGACAGCAGGGCACGCTGCACCACGCGTGACGTACCTGAGAGTTTAAGTTTGCTCCAGGAAGCCCGAGAGCAGCTAGGGCAGGATCGAGAGCAGGAGCTCCGAGAGCAGCTAAAGGAACAGCACCAATCTGTAAGGAAGGCAGCAGTCAGCCAGAGCACACCTGCTGGGTGAGAACTGTCAGCTCCACGTTCCCAAGTGTTCCACAAATATTCCAAAACAAAACTCTGTTGGGAGTTACTGTGAAAAGTCACTGTAAGCTCCGAGCCAGTCACCTCATTCCTCTGTAACCTGCCCCAGGTTTCAAAGCTCAGCTCCAGAGCTCCTCAACAGCTGCACGCGGGGACGTGTTCCATGCAGTCAGGAATAACAGAAGTTAGGCACAGAAGTGCTGTGCTCAAGCTCAGAGCTACCGAAGCCTTGCTCTCACTGGTTTGCCTCTATCACCTACCGAAGCCTTGCTCTCACTGGTTTGCTTCTGGCACCTTGTTTCGGTGCTCCAATACGATGCGTTTTGAACTTTTCTTTCCTGCAACGTACTACTCTCACTACTTTAACCTTCCACGTGATCTGTTGGGTATTTCATGAGCAAACACACACCACAACTTCTCCCCCCCCGCCCCCGCCTCGGCTGTAATATTAATGGAAGTTGTTTCTCCACTGCACATCACTCTCCTGTTGTTCAGGGATTTAAACTTCATCTGTAAGATCTCTCCTTGCCGGAGCTGTTGGGAGTTGTGCAATGGAGAGAAGGATCTGAGATGCAAACACAGAGGAGGCCGTGAGACCCCAGCAGCAGCACACGAGGGAAACAGAGGTACTCCTCCTAGGAGCAAGTCATCCTTTTGACAACAAAATGCGTCAGACAGCTGCGACAACGCTACCCACAGAGGCATGGAAACTGAAACACCCTGTGCACCACACAGCAGTGTGCTGTACGGAAACCAGGCAGCCAAGCAGGCAGCGAGTGAGCCACGGCCCCCCCGCGCCCGGCCCAGCCACAATGCATACCTGAGAAAGTGGGTTGGGAGTAGGCAGGAGTCCACCTCCAGGCAGCAGACCTGCCACAGCATTAGCTGGTGCCAAGAGAGACAAAGCCTTAGTCTCATCAGGAATGACTCCTGCAGAGAAATAGCCTGGCATTAGAACGCATTCTTTTCCGAAAGCAGAAAATACACAAATACACCCAAGAAAATGTCTCCCTGATACACCACCTGAGTTTGTTGACAGTACTTATGTTTGCTAAAATACAAAGCTTGATGGCTATTAATATTTATCATTAACTTTTTTTTTTTGTCAGAATGAAACTTCAATGCGTGAAAATTTGACTGTTCCTTTTTCTCTACAAATGGTTAAGTATCTAGAGCAAAAAAAAAATAGCACAATACACACTACTTTTTTGTTAACACTGCCAAGATTTCATCACCTGTACTCGATTTTTAAGTCATGAACCAAACGTAAGCAAGCACAGTCGGTTCTCCAGGGGTGTGCTCTCAACTTTCAAAAGCTGTTTTATGAACAACGACTCGTGTCGGCTGCTTCACTACAAAGCACACAGAAAAATCAAGATACACAAGACAAAAAAAGTTTGATTTAGGGGTTAATAATATGGTACAGTTCACTATGTTTTCTTTTACACCTACCATATAAAATTTGTAAAACTTAAAAGAGAAGGAAATATTTTTTGTCGAATCAAGCGTAGGGCTTTTGCTGACTTGTCAAACAGAAACGACCGACTGTGCAGATCCCCAAACACACGCTGTGTGTGCGTCTGCGGGCGCATACGTACAGGACATCGTGGCACATTCCTTACCTGTGCAGTAAAATGCTTATGTTCCCATATGTGCCATGCTTATTGTACCAAGAATGCTGCTACGGAAGGAACTTCTGGCCCCAAATCTTGCAGCCAACTAAGACAAGCGTCTTACTTTACTGCCTGCTCTGCACGTGTCATTTGAAGGGTCCTACCAGGTGACAAGGATTATGTAGGTGCTTTTTTTTTTTTTTTTTTAATTCTATCCAACAGCAAAAGCCCTATTCAGATGGATTAATTTGTTAATGTGCCCAAGCCCCCAGAATGAGAGTTCAATAAAACAATTTTACTAAATATTTGCAAATACCAGTGGTGTTTCTGTAACACATATTACGAAACTGCATCTCATCATAAAACATACAATATGTACAGGGCACTTAAGAGAAACTGGATAAGCTGCAGAAGAAAACTGTTGGGTGGTATTTTCAGCAGGGCCTGGTATATAGTTCAGGCTGAACCAGGGAAAAGAACTGTAAAACACAACAACAAAAAAGAAAAACCACTGTTAAATAAAGGTAATGGTTCCTTCCACCTATACTGAGAAGTGCCGATAATATAAACAAATGTACAACACACAGCACTGCTATCTGGCTCGTGTCATTGAGCTGCCATCAATTTAGATACCAAAAGTTATGGAGGGAGAGGAGGGGAAAAAGGTCACTTAGATAAAGGGCATTAACGCATAAATATATTAACATACCTACAGAGAGATTAGGGGGTAATTCTGCATGCAAAATTATGTCTCAGAGGATATTTATCAATTACAGCTAAACATTTCAAATTAGTGCAGCTACAACATTTCCGGCATCGAAACACAAATCCTCAGACTTAGCTCGAGACACCTCAGAGAAGATCTGCATTCATTAAAAAATCATGCATCCGATCCTCTAATCGTTTCTTAAAAAAAGTATTCAGAAATAAATACACTACAATTTTAGAAAAAGCAATGAGGCCCCTCACCAGTTAATTTTCATGCTTCAAGAGCTTTTTTTACTGCTGCTTTGTTAGAACCATGAAATACTGTATGAATATGTAGAAATGAAAGGAAAAGAAACAGACAAAAGAAACAAACATTAACCAAAGAACCTAGATACCCCCCCAGCCACCTTTAATCTTAAGAGCTCCTTCCAAATCTAGGAATATCACAGTGAAAATTACAATGAATACTAAACCTTACCGTAGACTTTGTGTATAGCTCTATAACACAAAGCAACAGCCAACACCAAAGTGTCTGTGTGTGCTAAGACTGGAGTGCGCTTGTGATATGTGGGATAATTACTGCACTAGACAGATAATAAACATTTACTTTAGCGACAGGCAATAGCAAAACAGAATCATCACAGCAGAAAATAAGAGACTGAGGGCCCAGTTCAGCACAGTAGTTAAGCATCTGCCTGACTTGAAGCACGTGAGCACTTTCACTGCGGTTTTACGAAACTTGCTGTTCGGTGCTTAAGCAACTTGTTGAATTGGGACCCTGCAGAACACAGAGGTAAAACGGTGCTCCCGTACGGGGACAACAGCACATGATTACCAAACAAGGGGCAGAGCTCCGTGGGCTGAGCGCACTGCTGGGGATATGCCACATCATTATGACAAAGCGCTCTGAATCGCTGTAACACCACAAGAAACAGCCCGTGAGGAGCTCTGTGACTCAAAGAGGCCCTTTAAAACACAACGAACTCGTTTATTGTCTTTATACAATCTGAGCTGAAACTACCAGGCAGATTGTTTCACGTGCCAGCTGTGTCCACCATCGGGCACGGCGGACAAGTCATGACTGACTGAGGAAATTACTCGTATGCTTGTTGGAAAAGCTGAGCGCTGGCATGGATCAGCACGGGCCTTGGAGACGCTTTGGTACCAGCTCCGGAGGACTGTTACTATGCCATGCTTTAACACAAAGAGAATAAGATGCCCTTCCCCTACACTGTAATACCTGGAGTAGGGAAAGCAGTAACTGCACGGCAATTTCTGAACGTGCTCTGCGCCCCCAGAAGCAGCATGTCTCAATCAAAGCCACGCTGCGGGGTCCTACGGTGCATCAATTAAGCTTCCGTATCTCTTAAAATTGCAGGAATACAAAGATAAGACAGTTCCCCAGGCCTCAAAAGACATCCTGACAGCATTATTACGTCCCCATAAAAGGTCTGGACCCAGACCGTGCACCAAATTTATTACTGTAGCATGACTTAATCTGCAGAGGTGGCACTTAATTCAAGCCATTTGGGAAAACCATCATTTCAGAAGTAAATCAGCACAAGAAAACAGTACAATGGAAATCAATTACTTCTAAAGCAAGTCTAGAAGAGTTTAATAAGACTTCTGCAAGAAGAGGTGTCTTCTCAGCACAGTTTTTAAGTTCCAAAAACCCTGCTCATTGCCTTTCAAATTACTGTAACACCCTAAAATGTAAAAATAAAAAGAAGAAGAGAAAATGTAGTTAACAAGTGGTTACACCAGGAAAACACTTGGGGACTTGAGTGCTTGCTGGCCTTTAGTTAATGTCTAGAATCCCCTGTAGCTGCAGAGGACCCACTGTTTTTCAGTCATCTGGAAGGGCTTTGCATTTGCCTTCTCCACTACAAAAATCACACACACAAATAACAGAGAGAAGAGTTTATTATTTAGTGAAATTCTATTAAAATATAGCATGGCTGAACAAGAAAACTTGGAATAAAAACTAGTACCAGCGCCCATTTGGCACCTCTTGGAAGATCTCACTTTCAAATTACATCGTAACTACTGAAACCCTTGGTATACTGGAGTTCACAATGAGAGGGAACGGCTTTGCAGGGAAGCCCCCCACTGTGGGCAGTGGCAGCATATTTCACAGAAGCATTACTTACTCTCCCGTGTACTCTCAGGGAGGGAGAAACCGTTCTCATGAAGAGAATGATGCAGATGTGAAAGATGTGAACGCTACTTAAGGCAAAGTTTCCTTCAAGTGGTGGCCTGTTTGCAGAACTCCATTTAGGAAAATGTCTCACTGGCATCAATAAAGAGCATAATTTGCAATTAATTCTGCCTAAGCTGATAATATTCTCAACTTCAGACACACAAAACCACTAAGAGGTAAGCTTCCCAATCTCATTCAGTCACTAAGTAAAGACAGCATTTAATCCATGAGCCAATTGCAACATACCAAGGGTTTTTAAATGCTAACAGTCCTACGTTTGACATTTTACTAATGCTCATTTTTGTGAACTAGACAGGAATAAAATGTCATCATATGCTGGCTTCATAGACCAGTAAACAATTCACAAACCTTCTGCATACGGAACCACTATCAGCGCTCTGTCAACGAACACAGTGTTTGTCAGATGCTGCGCCACAACTGCCGAGTCGGGGTCGTGGAACTTTACAAAGCACACACGCGAGGACACGGGCAAAGGAGAATCACTGCAAGAGAAGGGCAGAGATCAGTGAGACTGGCTGCGGCCAGGCTTCCTTATTAGCTGTGACAAACGGAGGAGACAAGCACTTCTCTCAAGGAAAACAGAGCTGTCTTCACACTACAGAAGCTCACAGGAAACAGGAGTCGTGTACTCTCCGCTTTAGCACCCACGTTCCATTTCTGAAGTAAACTATGAAGAGGGTAATGATCAAAATATGATTATTGTTTCACTTATTGACACTGTGCCATAAATGCTTCCAGCCCAAACTTCGCTGTGCTTCCTCCCGTGGCCAAGCACACACACAGGAGCCACTGAGGTCCCTTGGGAGGGAGGCACGCTGCTCAGCATGTGTCTGCTATTCAACAGTAACACCACAAAGCCCAAATTCAGGCATGTCACGTAGGCAGTGCCACAGCTGAAATCGCAGAGTGGTGAGGAGTTTCTGGACAACCAATCTGTGGCCACCAGCTCTGACCAGGACAGGCCCTGCATGCTGCACAGCTCAGAGCGAGCACCTCAGCAGGGCTCTGAAAAATCCCCAGGTATGGAAAACCCAGGAGCATGTGGAAACTCTGAGTCCCTTTAAGAACTAGAAACATTTACCTCCTACAAGGAGGAGAAAGAATGGTAGGGTGCGTGAGCCCCAGGGGGAAAACGACAACAACTACAGAAAGAATGAAGGCAGAAAAATCAACTCAGTACCAAGTTCCAAAATAGATTTCAGACGTCCAACCTGGGTGGAGACTGCACAGATTTTCCTTTGGTTGGTGATTGAAATTACGTGACAGCACAAGAAAATGTTACGCAGACAGAAGTGCAGAGAGGTGAGTTAGGAGCTGCCTACAGAAGGGGCACAGCAGGCACAGCAAGCAGTGCCAGGTTCCTAAAGCTCTACTTCCAAACCAGGGCCAGGCTGCCCCCAGTCTGACACCAGTCTCTGAGCAGCACTCCCCAGCTCTTCATGGCACTGACCCACCCATGCTAACCAACATCCAGAAACAGCTAACAAAACCGTGCTGAAAATGCTGCCAAACTGCTTTATCTGGAAAGCTGTCCAAGCCTTTAATCAGTTGAAATAGGGATTAGCACAACTCAGGAGAAACAAGAGCGACACAAAATAGCATCTATATACTAATATACATCTAATACTTTTGCTTTCAGTTTGTGCCGATGGCAAAAAACCTTCACCACCACTGAGCAAAAATCAGAGGAGTAAAGCTTAAATAATCGAAGGAGTTGGGGCACACCCAGATGGCACGCTAACCCAAGGTACAAAAATAAGCCATTTACCATTTAAAAAGAGCCACCAAGAGAAGGCCACTCCAAGTCAGCAGCACCAGAGGAATCCTGCCAAGGAACGCTGAGACACACAATGATTTACTGTGCATCAACAACGTATCAGTTCTGAAACACGCCAGGTCAGCAGGGCACTCCAGCCCTCACCTCCTAACGCCTGCAATACCTCCTTCCAAGTTCCCCCTATTCCAGTCTGCATTTCAAATGTTACATCTTATTTTGGAAGGGCCCTTCCTGCTGCTTACGCAAATGTTGCTGCTGCTGCAAAATCCAGCAAGGATCAGGCTGCAGCGTGCCAGGAGGTGTCTTTCAACATTACCATATTCATAGTGGAGTGGGAGGAACCAGAGGAAGAACAGCCACCCATGCTCCTGCTTTGCAGTAGTCATCCTTTCCTCGGAACAACCATGTAGCATTGGCACAGGCAGGCAAAGCTGCTCTTCTGAGGAGAGAGGCTGTCTAACTGTCACTTGCAGCTATCACAGGGAAGGCAGAAGGTCTTGCTGAATACCACATCATCCAACTGACAAAACTATAACACACGCTCCGAATTTTATTAAGCTTTAACTCTGTAGATTTTCAAGCAGATATGCTTTCTTCCTGATAAATTTCTCTCACTCCTAACGATGGACTGGACCATTCCCAGCCACGAGCAGGACCAGAATTCACACTGGTTTCTTCTGTAAGCTCTGACAGAAAGACAATCTTCACTCGCTAAACAAGACATACTGAAATCACCTCCTATGCGTGTCTGGAAACATATAGAAATATTATATATATATATGGATGTGTGCAATATAATTTTAATTTTGTTACATGATGTGTAGATAAATATATCTAACAAAATCATACAGTATATACATATACATATATATATAAATTTTATATACGTATGTATTTTGCAAGCTCTCTCAGAAGTCCATTCCCTCCACCTTTGCCCACCACGGGGTCAGGACTCCAAGTTTAAAGGAGAAGGAACAGAAAAGGCCTCAGCACAGAGGATAGAACCTACTCAGATTGGAAAATCCACTTCCATTCAGCACGAAATGAAAGCAGAGCCTCCTCAGCATCCACCCACCATCAGTCACCCAGGACAGCCACACGTCCCTGCAGCATGGACAGAGGCACAAAGGGAACAGCAGGAGAAATCCCGACAGCTGTCAGGTAAATCATGCAACCCAGCCTGAAAAAAAAGCCTTTTCCAACCTCATCTGCACAACTTTTTGCTAATTTAAACGACACACAGTTTAGAAAGATGCCAGTTTTCCACTAAGAGACAACAAAGTTCACTCCAACAGCTATTCAATATTTCTGCACCTTCTGTGCAACACCCATTTTGTTACACTACACTTCCTGCTCTCTACCGACCTCCTCCGTGGTTTTTCTATGGTTACAACTTCACAATGGCCGAAATCTTCACAATAACCCTCTTTCACTTAGAGAGTTGAAACAAAAGGAACATAGGCCAAACGTTCTCAGTGACTTTGCATGCTTTGAGATACCCAGAATCTCAGGTTATTTGCCTTATGTTGCCTTCTCCTCCATCAGCACAGAGCCCTCACCCAGACTGTGAAGGCAGAAGCCACAATACCAGCGCCAGAACAAAGGAGGCAGAAGTGAGCTGGGAAGAGCAGGATCCGAGCCGCACAGAAACAGCCGTACACCAGGATACAAGCCAAAAGGTTTCCCCGAAGATACTGGGGGATGGCTAGTACCTAACTAGCATCAAACACGGCGGACACCAGGACACAACTCAGAGCTCCCCAGAGCCACCTCAGCCCTCCTGTAACCCAATCCCAGGGCGTATGCATGGCAGACTTCAAAGCAACCCGGGGCAGATCCACCAGCTGCACTGAGCAAGGCCAGCGTTTCACGACAAGTTTGTGCGAAGGAGCTAAATCAAGCACACGCTGGACTGGCAGCCTTCCCCGTGGTAAAAAAAAAAACAAAAGCTGGGCTGAGCTTTGTTCCGCTCTGAACCCGCAGAAGTGATCCGTTAACACATTAAGTTAATATGTACCTAAAACCGTGCGAAGCGTCAGAGTCGGTCGATAGTAACATCTCCAGAAAATCAGACAAGGCGTGGGAACACCAAGCAGCACACGCAGCCACCGCTGGGTTTGCGTAAAGGCAGTTTGCTGGGGGCTGCCAAGCAGCTCCGGCTGTGCCATTACACGCAGCCACCCCGGCACGTAACAAAGCAGCGCTCACAGCCGCCGCTGCTTCAGTCACACTCCGCTTCCTTCCACATTTTCGCCTCCGACACGCCATTTCCAGCAGCCTATCAGCACACGTGGCACGCTCCCGGTCCGCACAGCACGGCGGGCAGCTTTCCCCGACCCTGAGCCGGCAGATCACACGAACGCTCAGCAGGAGGCTGAAACTAACGGCGGAGCACCGTTCCGCGCACGGGGACTGCGCGCACACACGGAAAGCGCTCGTTTTACGCCTCGCTCTCTCGCTTTCAGCCGCGGGGGTACGAGGGGACCCCGCTACAAACGCGCCTGTGCCAGCCGGGATCCCGCCGCGCCCGCCAACCCCCACGCGCGGTGCTGCGGGGCCGCGGCCATGCAGGCGGGGGAGGGGCGGGGGGAGGGGAGCGGAGGCGCGGACTCACTCGGGGGGGAAGAGGCGCAGCTCCTCGATCTTTCCGAGGAAGCCGAAGAGCGTCCGCATCTGCTCGGAGCTGGCGCTGGGGGAGACGTTGGTGACCTGGATCACGTCGGTGCCGCTGCTCGAGGCCATCGCGCCGGGAGCTACAAACACATCGGGGGGAAGGGGGGAACGGAGGAGGAAGGAGGGGGGGGGAGGGGGGGGGGGGGGAGGGAAGAGCGCGTCAAGGCCCGAGCAGCGCCCGGGCTGCGGCCTCCGGGCCGGGCGGGCGTCCCGCAGACCGCGGCCTGGCGCAGGAGCTCCGCGGCGCAGCGCGGCCGCCTCACCAGCCTGCCTGGGCCGCAGTGTCCCACAATCCCCCGCCGCCGCCCTCGCGCAGGCGCGGCGCCCGCTCTCCGCCGACCCACGCAGCCTCGCGGCGCCGAGCGCCGAGCACTGCGCATGCGCGTGTCCCCTGCCCCTCCCGGGAAGGCGCGGGGTCGGATCCTGCGCAGTCGAGCTGGAGGGCGCCCGGGGCCGCGCGGGGAGCGGGGCGCATGCGCACAGCGGGGCGCAAGGCCTCGTGTCCGCGTCCTCGGCGCGGCTCTGGAGATTTTAGCGGAGTTTCTGAGCCCCCCCCCACGCGTCCTCCGTGCGCCCTGCGGGCTCTGCTCCGGCCCTCAAGGGGCGGGTGGGCGGCAGGGCCTCAGCCCGAGCTGGACCGGAGCATTAGGGCCTCGTGCGAGGTGTCTGAGAGCTCGGTAGCGGCACCCGCTGAGATGCTCTGTGAGCACGGCACAGCGCCGTGTGGGTCCCACACAGGGATGAGATGCTCTGTGAGCACAGCACAGCGCCGTGTGGGTCCCACGCAGGGATGAGATGCTCTGTGAGCACGGCACAGCGCCGTGTGGGTCCCACGCAGGGATGAGATGCCTTGCTGTGTGCGCTCACTGTGGTGGATGTGCTGAGTGCTGTAGAGGATCAATAGTGGATTACACCCTGTGTAAAGCCACCAGTTACATCCCAAAATGCAGGAAGGTGCTCTTTAAGCAATGATTTTTAATAAACCAGGAAGTTTTTCAAGCTGTGTTCGAGAGCTCAGAGTTGAAGGTACATCCTTTGTGACGGGAGGCACAGCCTCCTGCATGGCACCGCAGGCAGAACCGGGTTGATGACAGAATCGCAGCACTGTAGGGGACCTGTGGAGATCACCAGGTCCTACCCCGTGCCAGAGCAGCTCCCTGCAGCGGGTACAAGCGGTTATCCCTCCGTGGGTGCAAGACTCTACACTTGCTTTTGTCAAACCCCATCTGGTTCCTCTCTGGGAGCAGTGCCTGGGCTGCCCGCTCCTGCTAACTGCTGGGAAGCAGGCGGAATTCCAGCTCTGGGCTAAGGGAAGAGGGAAAACGAACAAGCTTCAGTAAAGTTGCCTTTTTATTTGCTATCCCTTACGTGTATATTTAAAATGCTAAGCTTACAGAGGGAAGGTTTAGATAGGATGTCAGGGAAGTTCTTCACGGAGAGGGGTGAGGTGCCGGCACAGGGAGCCGGGCTGCCCCATCCCTGCAGGTGTCGAGGGCCGGGTCGGATGGGGCCCCGCGCAGCCTGCTCTAACGGCAGATGTGCAGGCTGGCGGCCCTGCCCGGGGCAGGGGGTCGGCACTCGATGACCCGGGGTCCTCTTCCAACCCAAGCCATCTATCGTCTTGCGGTTTTTTTCCGCGTTCACTCCTCTCACGGAGCGACGATGTCTCCGCCACGTCCTGCTCCGCATCCCGCTCGGCCTCCCCGCCTCAGCTCTGCCCCCATCCGCCGCCGCGACACCATTTGGCGCGGCCGCTCCGGACGGCAAATGGCGGCGGCGGGCGGGCCGTGCCCCACGCGGAGCTCCAGCAGCGAGCTCCGGGCACCGCCGCCCCGCGCAGCAGCCCCGCCCGCTCCGCGCGGGGCGGTGCCGTGACGGCCGGGCGCGGCATGGCGGCGGCGCGGAGAGCGCGGGATCCCCGCGCCGGCTTCAGGCGGGCGGCGGAGGAGCAGAGCCCCGCAGTGCCGCAGGGCCTGATCCGGGCGGCCCGGAAGAGCGGGCAGCTCAACCTGGCGGGCCGCGGCCTCGGCGACGGTGAGCGCGGGCAGCCCTGCCCCGGCTGCGGCCGCTCGGCGGGAGCTCCGCCGGCTCGGTGCTCTTCGCTTTCTTTGGTGTCGACATAGAATGGCCACCCTGTGTGTGTGTGTGTGTGTGTGTGTGTGTCTGCAAACCGCCGAGATGCCGGCGATTTGAGCGTGAAGCGTTGGGCTGAGCCCTGTGCTCCGGCTTGCAGTGCCCCAGCACGTGTGGCGGATCAACCTGGACACCCCGGAGGAAGCCCACCAGAACCTCTCCTTCGGTGCTGCGGACCGCTGGTGGGAGCAGACAGACCTGACCAAGCTGATCCTGGCCTCCAACCAGCTGCGGTGTCTGTCCGAGGACGTCAGGCTGCTGCCCGCGCTCACCGTTCTCGATGTACGTACCGAGATCCCGTTACAGTAAGATCGGCCTCACTGTGGGACGTGGGGCTGGATAGTTTTGGATCCGTGTTCTCCATTTCCTGCAGCGGTGGATGTGTAGAGGAGGCGTTATCGGGATGAGGGACTGCTGTCTCCCTGCTGGTGCACTGGTTTATACGCAGGCAGTGGGAGGTGGTGTGCAGAGAGATCTGGGGAGTTCTATCACGGGCACTGAAAGAACTGTTGCTGGATGCGGCCGCCTTTAATATGCTTCTGCACACTGAATATCAAATAATTTTCTCTCTCGGTGCTTGCTCTCAACTAGAACCTTACTAGATTGGCAGTTGCAGTCCTGCTATTGGTACTGAGGAGCGTACACAGGTGTTGCTAGTGGACTGAATGGCACTGAAGAGCATACTCAGGTGTTGCTAATGCTCAGAATTATTGTGTGCGTTAGTGCTGCTTGGTTTGTTGCAGAGTGGGTGGAAGAAAATGTACAAGGTGCAACTCAGTAAGCATTCCAAAACCTTTTATTTTCCAGGTACGTGATAATCAGTTGACGTCTCTTCCTTCTGCTTTAGGACAATTAGAAAATCTTCAGAAACTCGATGTCAGGTACTTGTTACAAAATCAGGGTATTGATTTTTCAGGGTGCAAATGAGAGATAGCAGTAAAACAAATCTCATTCTTACAAAAATTAATTTGTTGCTTGTTTGTTTGGTTTTTTTTGTTTTTTGTTTTTTTAAATAGAGAACACTTGTGTATTCAGAATTGTATGTTTTAAACTAAAACTGAGGGTCTTTGGTTTGTTAAGATAATTTTGACTAACACTCCAAAGTCTTGTTTAGAAGCTGAATACCAATACTTTGAATACTCGCACAAAAGCAGTATCAATGTTCATTTGCTGCAGCGTGGAAATTTTGTTTTAAAGGAATAAAAATGCTTTTTCTTCATGAATAATACGCATTGGAAATAGCTGTAGGTATCGTTCGGGCTGTAATTTTCATATTGTTCTGTTTACAGTTGTAATGGCAGAAGTTTGTGCATGAGGAGAGAGCGTGTTTCTTTTTTGTCTGTGAGCTATATCACAAACAAATAGTAGATGCAGCTGGAATGTCATGGATTCATATGTGGATGAAAAATATTCTTTAAGAAAAAATCATTTCCTCTTAGGAAACTAAAGCATTGCAGAGGGCTGTAGTTGTAAGAGGGAGATTTTCTTAAGGGTGATGGTGTCCTGAGCAGCATTCCTGCATGTGTGCTGTGACGTGTAAACGTTCTGCAGATGGAACAAGCAGTTCCGTGCCAGCAGCAGGATATCAGGTGCATCTGATGCTAGATGTGCTTTGTGCTTGCTCTGGGGTCTGAAGAGTTTGTGTCTCCAATGGTTGTGCGTGTTGTGACCCTGGTTTGAACAGCGTGGTGTGTAGCAGAAGTCTCTAGATGTGGTTATATTCTTCAAACTTCTTACCTGTAATGACTTCCCTCTGTTTGCCACGTTGAACACTAGCCGCAACAAACTGAAGAGTATCCCAGAAGAGCTGCTGCAGTTGTCACATTTGAAAAGCCTTCTTCTCCAACACAACGAGCTGAGCCACCTGCCAGAAGGATTTGGACAGCTTGTCAGTTTAGAAGAATTGGTAAATTACAACTTTTTGAAATTCACTTGTTCAGAAACATCAATCTATGTTTTCCTACTGCTAATTAAAAAAAAAAACAAAACAGTCTTAGAACCTTATGAATGGAGCTTATCAGCTGTTATGTTTTTGTGTATTAGCGTACGACCAAGTTTTGATTTGGATTTTCCAAATATTTGAAGAAAAATCAAGTCCATTGTGATCTGTTTGTCATGGGAGACTTATCTCTTCTGTTCACGTTTCTACCAGGGAAATCCTGAAGATGTCAGCAATCTAGTTTGAATATTCTGTCAGTAATTAACTTTGCAGCAGCATACCCATGGGATATTTTGAATGTCTCCACTTATAACCTCTTTTTCTTTTTTTCCTTTTTTCTTCACTCCTCAGGATCTGTCCAACAATCATCTTACAGACATTCCGACGAGTTTTGCTTTGCTCATTAACTTGGTGCGCCTCGATTTGGCTTGTAATCAACTCAAGAACTTGCCTGCAGATATCAGTGCAATGAAAAGTAAATACGTTTTCTTGGATTGTCGAGTGTCAGACAGCCAGTTCTGTAGTTACATTCAGAAATACACTGCATGTTGTTCCAGGTGAAGAAAGTAGGTTCTGAAGAATTAAAAGTGCTCTCAAGAGGACTTGCTTGGAATTATTTAAAACGACCAAAAAAAGCTGCAGCAGCTCTGTTGTATGAAACTTGAGTCCTCCTGTAGTTCGTGTTACCTGACAGACACTCAGGGAACTACTAGAGAAGTATAAGGATTACTGTTCTGCTGTGAGGCTGTTGGCCTTAGAACTGTGGTGAGCACTTTGACGAGAGCTTAGGGTGTATTTGAGTAGAAAATGAAGTTTAAATAAGAACTAGTTGAACTCACAGGAAAGAGGGACAGCATGAACTGGTCAGTGATAGAAGTTAACTTTTGTTGTGATACCAAGCTTGCTGATGTTCACATCGATTCCAGCACATATTCTGATAGCTGTGGCAGATCTGTAGGAACAGGTGGTAGACTGCCTGCTTTTCTGAGGGCTACAGAAATTATTTTCAGGTCTTTCTGAGATGGTCTGTGAGATTAGACCTAACCTTCCTGTTACCTGCAGTCCTTTATTCCAAACAAGAGCCGGTGTTTGGCAGTGTCAGTGAAGGCATTCCAGAATGTCTCGTGAAGAAGAAATGAAAAACAAATGTCTTGCTTTCAGCAGTGCTGATGCTAACTGATTTGGTTTCTTCCAAAGTTCAGATTTGACTTAATGCTTACATTAAAAAAAAAACAAACAGGCTATCAATACTTCAGTACTTTCACAGATAACTTTTTTTTGTTGTTGTTATTCTGTAGGCTTAAGACAACTGGATTGCTCCAAAAACTACCTGGAAACTGTGCCTTCTGAATTGGCAAGTATGGCATCTTTGGAACTGCTGTATCTGAGAAAGAATAAATTGCATTCCTTGCCAGAATTTCCTTCGTGTAAATTACTGAAGGTAAGGTTGATTAGTTGGGGTTCTGTAAATGTGTTTGCAATAAGCTTGTAGGATAATGACTGTAACGAGTAAACATACAGCTCACTCCTGTTTTTTCTTTGTAACTGTGGAGGAAGGGTGCATTCAAAAGAAGCACAGCCTCCGCATATTGCGTGGCCTTAATTTTCCTTGCATTTACAATTGCAAATTCCCTGTCTGAGAATGTCAGAAATGCGTTACTCGTGGCATAGCAATGCGATTAGGCCAACTGAATGTTTATGTCACTGGGTTTGTAGTCAATAACCAAATCCATCACAGAATGTAGGTGCTGTAGTTTGGCATAGCTCTGAACTTGGCACTTAAGGTCTTAAGCTGTTCCAGCGTTTTCTACCCCAGTTCCTGCTGGTATGTGAAATTCTGTATCTGTATAGCACATCCAGCAGCAAAAACTCTTTTTGTTTTAAAGAACCATTCATAACTGTGAGTGATTTTTGTCTCCATAGGAATTACATGCTGGTGAAAATCAGATTGAGATATTAAATGCAGAAAATCTTAAGCATTTGAATTCCCTCTCTGTGTTGGAACTTAGAGACAACAAGATAAAATCAATTCCTGATGAAATCACTCTGCTTCAGAAGTTGGAGCGACTCGACCTTGCCAACAATGATATCAGTAGGTAATGAAAAAAGAAAGCATGTGTCTGTGATGAGGCCTTCCTCGTGGCGTCTATAGATGGCTGATTCTATAAATGATGTATTTCAGTAATTAAAAGAAGGCCTGGACTGTAAAATGAAAGATCTGTTTCTGTGTTTTGTAAACGTTGCAGTTGCAGTATGCCTTTCTTCAGTGTGATATATATTCTGCATCTTTCTGTTAGAATTTGAGCTTCAGAATACCTGGCCATCTGGCAAACAGCTGCTGATGCTCAGGGTTGGTATTGGAGCAGTTCTGAGCTGAAATGGATTGTTTCCATTTGCAGATTGCCTTACACGTTGGGGAACCTTTCTCAGCTGAAATTCCTGGCATTAGAAGGAAATCCTTTGAGAACCATCCGAAGAGACCTCCTGCAGGTAAGCATGGTTAGATAGTAATGAAAGCTGGTGATGTTGCAGACATCTGTTACCCAAACGGTGCAGGCAAAGCGCAGTTAGAAAATGCCTCAGTTTGAAGGAGCCTGTTCAACTTGAGTCCATCACTTCTGTTTGTGTGACTTTGGTTGCTGTTCCCACGGGGTTCTGATGCGATGCATATTGTGGTGAGGAATGTGGAATAAAGCAGGTCATTGCTTCACGAGACCTGTTTCTGATTTGCTACAGATGTTGTAATGTATATTACAAATGCAGCAGTAGATTTCTGGGGGAAGAAGGATGGAGCAGCTGTCTGCTGCCTCGCCCTGCTGCAGGTTGCAGCTCATTGCAGTGCTGGGCAAGTACTTTATGTGGAGGTTTTCCTAGACAAGCGTGGATTTTTGTCTCTCATTTCCTACTTGCCTGAATTAAAAATCTAGGATTCAATTCCCAAAGAGTGTTTGCTGACAGATGTGTTTTGAGCAATGGCAGTATTGTGTACGGAGTTTTTTTTTTACATATAGCCTAGAAAGTGAAGGGTGCTATACATTACTTCTTTCTTTTGCCAGCTCTATGAAGTAAATGTTTACAAAGCACTCAAATTCTCTGAAAATAAACAGCATTGGATGTCCTCTGTTGAAGTGAAATTTTGTAATGTGTGTTAGAAATACGGGAGAAAATGTGTATCTGGTTAAGTGAGAGCTGTGTGCACTGCAGCTTCTCTCCTATCTTCGTTCTTCTGTTTTTTTCCTGTTTCACCACATTCCCAGTGAGAGTTCCTTCCTTTCCCTCCTCCACGTTTTCTTCATCCCCTCTGCATCCAGATCAGTCTTACATAGAGTGTAAATGTCAGCTAGAATGAGAAATGTTCACGTTCACTGCTTTAGTTCAGTCTCTTGTTCTAAACATCAAGGAGGAACGTGCAGTATTGTAAGGAAATCCTAGTTTTATCCTAAAACAAATGGGCTGGATGAGGTTACATATAATTACTCAGAGATCATGCAGTTAGTAAGTGTGTTTGTGCAGGAGAAGTTGCTGTGAGAGGACTGCCAGTAACATTTTAGGAGAATCCAGAACACCGAACTGTCAATTCCCATAGCAAATAGTGCATTTCTTCTTCAAGTGTAATTGTGCTGGAGCTTTTTAGAGAAGGATGAGTTCATTTGAACAGTTCTTCCTTGCTCTTGGAGCTGGCTAAAGGACTCCTGGATGAAAAGCTAAAAATGTGGAGCCTAAGGTGGTAGCACGGGGCTGGGAGTTTTCAGCTGGAAGAAATGCACAGAATTCTGAAGAAACAAGGACATCAGCTGTTGCAAATAGGGTTTTTCTGTTGAAACTGTTAGGTAGCTTTTATAACCAGCTGTGCCATGAGCTCCATCTGTGTGACCGAAAGTGTTATTCTTCATTGCTAGAACAGCTGTGTAAATACTGGTAAATGCTGATGGACTTTTTGTTCTTTCTTTCTTTTCTTCTTTAAAGAAAGGCACCCAGGAACTGCTGAAATACCTGCGAAGCAGAATCCAAGGTATATTGCTTTATTGAGTTGCATCTTAAAGAGAACCTTTCTAAGAAATAAACTAGAACCCACTTTCCTCCAGTTATCCTGCAGTGGTAGGTTTCTTTACTCAGCAGTTTGCTTCTATATTTCTGTGCTGTTCTTTTTCTTACTCTGTTGGATAATATAGCATTCTTCATGAAGTGTCATTGCTTAGAAAAGCAGTTAAGTGTTTTCCTCTTGTGTATTTTGGATGAGGAATTCAAGTTGTTTTTTTTTTTTTTTTTTTCCCTTTGGACATAGTGTGAAATCTCCATAAGAAATTCTCATTTGCAGCTTGCTGACTGCCTGTTGCTTTTGTCTCTGTAGAATTGTAGGTGAGGTTTAACAAAGGTAATGTGTATCATTCATTCATGTCATGTATGGGCAGTACAGTCCTGCAGTTCCCAGAAATTAGGCATGAGGAAGGCAGCCTCAAGGCCGTGGTGGTGCCATGAACTCCTCCATGTAGCTGTCTAAGAATGTAAAAAATCCTGGGGGAGAAAGTAATAGCTTATTTTCAACAGAATTCAAATCCTGGCCTATTGATCCCTTTGTGATTGAAGTCTTGATCCCACCCTTCCCTATGGAAGTAATTAAAAAGTCATCAAGCACAAATCAGATGAAACGTCTCAAGATTAATTCTCTGACCCAAACTGCTGCACATCTTTGCAGAATCCCCTTTTGGATGTAACTGGGTGAGTTAGAGAGCACCGTGCTGGTTGTGTGGATGCAGTACTTCTGGATTCCCTTCACAAGAAGGGGCCACAGGTTGCTGGTGTGCACACAGGTCGCTTTCCGAGTGCTTCCTCCCCTCATTCACTGAGATAATTCTCATTTGGCTGTTTTTCTTTTGTTGTGGGGGTTTTTTTCTTCTTCTTTGTTTTTCTTAAATTTTAAGAGATGAAATAGGAAAGAGGACTGAGTTCACTGGTCGTGTTAAATATATATCATGGAAGTAATTGTGCTGCACTTAAGTGGCAAAAGAGGCTTAACCTCTTAATTTAGAGGGGGCCTTGATGCTATGCATAGGAAAATTGTATTGAGAATGATACGTGTGACTTGAGTGGGCTTTCTCTCCATCTGCCAGAGGATGGCAGCATTAATTAAATCACTGCAGTGTGTAAAATTGCCTCGAAATGTCCAATTCCATGCAAATCTGATGTATTATTAACTTTGCAAAAATGAGTCGGATGCTTGAGAATATGCTCAAATGCTCATCTGCTAGTCGTGATAGTTTTTATAATTGTGTGTGATAAAATAAACTGAAGTCTTGCGTGGATTTTAGTGTTTGTGGTGTTAGTGGAGCTGTTTGAGCAGGGTGCTAAACCAGGAGCAGCAACGGACCTGTTCACATAGAGGCTTAAACTGAATAGTGCCTCTAACCTCCTGGGTATTCCTTAACGAAAGAATTACTAGTTGGATGTAGGTACAAGGGTTGGTAGGCTTCAGATCAGGAATGCTGCCGAATTTCTACTACTGCAGTTTTGTTGGCTTCTTTTAGTGGCAGTCAGATTTTTCATGTGTTTGGGCTTCTAGCTGAGCTCCATCCTGCTGAAGAGCCCCTGAGCTCCTCAGGGATATTGCCACAGCCTGGGTGTGCACAGCAAGGTGTTCATTCCTGAGCTATTCAGAGCAGCCAACAAGTTTTTCATGTGGGTTGGAGAGAGTAATCAGAAGGAACTCTACAAAGACAAAAGAGAGAATTATGATGGTCTTTGTAAATTTGAATGTTAAGAGTTAAAATGAACGACCCCCGGTGACGAGGGACACTACAGCTCTCCACCCAAGTTGTTCAGAGCACATCTGAGTGCAGCCTGTAGTGTGTGACTGTTCTGTGTTACTTCCAGATGACATAACCAGCCCAAATGAAGAGCCTCCTGCGACAGCCATGACGCTCCCAAGCGAGTCAAGGATTAACACGCACGCCATAACTACACTCAAATTACTGGATTACAGGTATGTGGTTTGAAATAGTGCCTATTTCTAAAGCTGGAAGAAAACTTCCCTTTTTTTTTTTTTATTAACTTGATTCATATCTTAACTTGATGCAGATTTGAATTGCAGCTCACCTTTTTTTTTGTAACGTTGTATGTTCACGGTACCATTCCTTTTAACTCCCTGCAATACTTGCTCCTTTTAAGTGCTTTTTTTTGGCGCTTCCTTAGTATCAGTAAGTCTCAAAACTTCTTAGGAAGTGTATTTTCAGTTTGTTCTTAAATTAACAATTTAACTTGTTAGGTTAGGAAAAGGTCAGAAAACCATACTTACTGAGAACTGCCGGATAAAGTGCGTGGTCCTGCAGAGAGTTGGGATGCAGAAAGGACGTGGCTGTAGTGGAAGGGCTGGGGTGGCTTTAGTCACTGTAAACTTTGAGAAGGTTCAGTACTTACGTGAGCTGCACATCACTGTGGAGGAGTATTTTCTGAACTGAGGGGGGAATTAGTTGAACAGCCATCTGCTGCAGTTTCTGGCCCAATCTATGGCATGTGTGCTGAGGTTGTGACATCATTCAGCTCTTTATGAAAGTTCTTAAGCCAGGTAACAGATCAGGTTGTCAGGGTGGAGCAATGCTGTTGCCCAGGTGACATGTAAAATGGTGATCAGTTATCTTTTTCATAACAGTCCTTCCAGGACTTCAGTTTGTAGATAAGGTATGTATCTGTTCTGCTGCTCATCGTTTTCTCAGAGATGACTGTTAATGAACAGGAGATGATTAGCTTTCCGTATTACTTAGCTGAATGCTTTCACTGTGCAGTGAGAAGCAGGTGGCTGTGATTCCTGACGACGTGTTCAACGCGGTCAGAAGCACTCCTGTCACCAGTGTCAACTTCAGCAAAAATCAGCTGACTGCCATTCCTCCAAGGTATGTCTGTAGAACTTCTTTATGTGCTGCCTTTTTTTTCTCTTTCGTTTCTCAGCATCTTGTGTTGAGTTTGGGTTTTTTTTTTTTTGTTGTTGTTTTTTTCTAATGAAGGATATTTACGCTTTTTCCTCTGTATGTGTACAAACACGCAGGGAATGTACTAGGGATGCTGAATAGTATGCCGGCATTTCTAGTGTGAGTGGCATGCAGGAGGGTCCATTCATCTGCATGGAGATCTCAGTAAAACGAAGCTTGGCTGTGTTCAGCAGTGCCTTCATTGTATGTTGTCTTTTGTACTGTGCTGTTAAGCGTTATTGGAATGAGTAAGGGCAGACTCCAGTGTGACTTCTCATCATAATCAAGTGGGGTACTTAACTACAGTCTAGTATTGTTTTCTCTACAAAGTGGTGCTCTCACATGAAGATAATACACGTGTAAACCTTGTGAAACGATAGCTCTGTACTCGAGAAGAGGTCCTTTGAGGATTCACTTTCTTCAGATAGCTTGTTTTTTTTCCTAAGGAAGCCTGAATAGTTTCCATGCCACTTTGCATAGCCCTGGACGTTTTTGCACTTCATCTCAAGGGAGATCTTAGTGTTGACAGCCATGGTAACAAACACTCGTGTTGTGCAGGGAGGAGGCTCACTGCATGCTGTAAGCCCACCACATCATGAAGGGCCGTTTTCAGAAATGCCACTGTATTTGTGGGGGTGGCTTATTTTAATTTTTGGACACAAACGTGCTGAACAATTAACTTCTAGTACACAGGACTCGAGGTGCTGCCTCACGTGGAGGAACATCTCTTGCCGGTGCCATTTGGTGAAGGAGTGCTTGAGCCACCCATGCTTGTTTGCTCTGTTAGAGGGGAGGAAGGTGTAGGTATGTGTGTGCACTGCTAGGTGCCAAGGAATTCAGTGACAATCCAGATAGGAGAGTTGGATGTTGAGTTTGTCTCGTTGCCTTTTGCTTCTAGTGTTACAACAGAGGTTCTGTTACAGAGATTCGGCAACAAGCTTTGAGTTTTTAAGTACTTCACATCAAAGAATCTTACTATTGTATTCCTTTTACAAGATGCAGTGAAGGCTATGTCTTGCAGTTCGTAATAGCAGAAATGTGGAACAGAAACAAAAGAGGGTACAGAAGTAACAGTCTCCTTCTGTTTGACTGCATGAAGAAGATGGGTAGTATTTTTGTTGAGGCATTCACAGGAGATGGCAGTGATGGTCATTGCATTTAAGCAAGTGGGCCTTCGTAGCAGAAGTCACTCTCCTAACCAGTGAGACAAGAGTGACCCTTCTGCAAACTTTAAGAAAGTGATTCTGAGCTTTGTTTTCACATGAAGTATAGGACTCCAGGACAGGCAGTTTTCCCAGGTAGAGTTTCCATTCCCAAAATGGCTCCTGAATTGTCAAGAACCATAGGAAGCTCCTCGATCTGTAGACCTTTAGAATAAAGCAGTTTTTCAGTAACTTGGAATGCAAACGTGAGCTTCCATAGTAAAAGTATATGTGATGTTGGGTTTCAGGATCACGGAGCTGAAAGACTCGGTTTGTGATGTCAGCTTTGGCTTCAATAAAATCTCTTCTGTTTCCTTGGAGCTCTGCACGCTTCATAAACTGACACATTTGGATATCAGGTTTGTGATGAGTGTTGGACTTCCTTTCCCAGTGACTCGTTTTCATGCCTCTTTAAACCAGCCATCTGTTGCAGTGGAATAGCAGCACTGAAGTAATGTTTCATTTCCCAAAAGGGCTCCCTGCCAGTTGAATGGCCTGCAGATCTCAAATAGCAAGCAGCCTAGATTTAGGCACTGGGTAAAGAACTCACAAAAAAATGGGTGAGCTCTAAGGCTTGCTGTGGTGAAAGCTCTCATCTCAGTCAGTAAAAGCTTCTCAGAGATGTTAAGATATTTAGAAACAAAACAGAAAACAATTCTGGGGGGATATCTGGGAAGTATTACAGTGAAGGTATCGACTCTGGTATTCTGCCTGGAACTGGAGCTTCGGTTAATGAAAAAAATGCCTGTAATGACTCTTCATGTCACACTCAAGGGATACCTCGTTTGTCCTTACAAACCCATCTCTGTATGTAAGGAGCTTCTGAATGGCTTCCTGTTGTGGGAAGTGCTGCAGTAACAGTGGCTGTAAGCGAGTTTGGTGAAGCCAGTGGATATCAGGCTCAAGGAGTTTTCGAGAGGTGTAGCAATCTTAGCAATTGACCTTGGCACCAACATCAGACTGTTTCATGAGCTTTCCTCTGGAACCCAAATAGCTGAACTGCCAGCCACGTTTCTGGAACAGTTAAGTGCTCAGAAATGTTTGGGAGTCTCTAAAGAGCGGAGTTTGTTTCCTTACTGGCAAACATGGGAATGCAAACTTGGTTTGCTGTCTCAATCCATTTATGAAGCAAGTGAGTGGTTTAAAAGAGCATGTTAGCACTGATAAACGTGGGTGTTCTTTAATTGTGAGTTCTTAATTAAAATCTTAGAAGTTGGTGATTATTGTTTGTCCTAATTTGATACACAGAAATAATGTTCTGACGTCTTTACCTGAGGAGATGGGGACACTGATGAAACTGCAAGTAATAAATCTGTCTTTTAATAGGTGAGCAACTATTTCTTTTTTTTAGTAACAGTAAAAAGAATTCAGTGTAATCTTCATGTGAGATAGGAACGAGAAGGGACTTCAGCTAACTGTGTGCAAATTCCACCCTGCTTTTTCGCTTTGTGCAGGATAATGAAGTCATCAGTTTAAACAGCAGCATGTGTAAATATTAACTTGCAGTAAACAATGCTGAAATGCTGTCCCATTTGAAAGGCTGTTTGTTTTATCGATTGCCCTGTTTCTGACTTTCATTTCTTCCTTCTGAAGATTTAAAGTATTTCCCAGTGTCCTTTACCGCATCCTGGCGCTGGAGACCATCCTGCTCAGTAACAATCAGGTGGGGTCCATAGACCCTCTGCAGCTGAGGAAGATGGAGAAACTCGGGACGTTGGACCTTCAGAATAATGACCTTCTCCAGGTGCCACCAGAACTTGGGAACTGTGAAACCCTGAGGTGTGTATTTTCAAGTGGTGACTTGTTTTTTAAGAACATATTCTGTCTGGTTTCTTCAGAGCATGTTTTGTCAGAGGGCAAGGCACTGACTTTCCTGTAGCTCTCAGTGGCACAAAATGGGTCTCTTACTTTTGTAAAGCAGTGCAGTTCCTTCCATAGTCCCTCAAGACTGTAGAAAATTGGAGGAGTTATTTCAGGGTTTAAAAATAAAATTACAGGGTAACGTGGAAACGTGTTTCGAAAACCAGATGCCCAAAGACTTGTTTCAGTGCTTCTGAAGGTGGGGGTTAACTGTGAGGATCAGTAGTTGGTGGATTCCAGCTTTGTGTTTTCCAGGAGGTCTGTGTTGCCTGGCCTAGCCCCTTAGCTGCCTGGTTGCTCTTTGCAGTAGGAGTTGTCTTTGTATTTGGACTGCCCCTCCTGCGGCATTTCTCTGCCCTCTGCCAAAACTGATTTGCTAGGAGGTTAGCAACTTAAATTACTAAAATTGTTTAAAGTTTTATGCTTAAAGTGTCCATTTTAAAGGCCAGGAGAAAACTAAGAACAGAAGTGTTAACGTTTGAAGATGAGACTGCTTTCATTAATGAAGACAAGTCATCAGAGATCTTAAAAACTAAAATGAAATGAATTCAGGCATGTTTATTACCAGAATTTGATGCATATCTTGTGGCAGTCTGCATTTGGAGAGTATATCAAACGCCTGATGTTCATTGCTGAGTTCCCAGCAGCTTTGAGCACAGCTCTCTGCCTAGGAACATCAGCTGTATGTGTTCATTGTATACTGGCTATGATGAGGAAGAAGAAGAATGAAGAAAAATGCCAGGATTTCTAAAAGGAGTATGCAGAATGACATCGGAAGGTTTTGTTGGTTGGTGTGGTTAAATGTTAAAGCCTAAGACAATGATGGTGGCTGTTTGTATTACTGCAGAGCCTGCTGGCCAGGTGGGTGAGCCACAGCCCTGGGTGTGCTTGGCTCCTTACCTGTGTGTGACTCAGGCTGCTATAAAAGAGACAGGAGCGTTCTGCAAATAGTGATGCTTGCTGAAGAGACACAGCTGTCAGTATTCTTACATGATGTGCCTCAAAGGCAGCTAAGCATACTAGTCTGTCTTGTCAAAAATAACAAGTTATGTGTGGTGTGGTTTTCCCCTGTGAAGTACGCTTTCTTGCTGGTCTTTGCAAATGCAAAATAAAAACACCTCCCTGAATGCGCACACACAAAAAAACTCCACAGCCATTTAGTGTGTGAAGTGAGCTAGCAGCCAAGCTGGAAAGTGGAGGTTGCAGTGTAACAGTTTTTCCCTTTTACTGTGCAATTTATGTACTTCAGAAGTTCTCTTTCTCACTCTGTATTGTGGCAGAGACTTGCTTGAGAAGTGGGGTATGTGTGTATTGTGCAACTACAGTAATATAGCATCACTGATCTATTGGCATAAGTGAAAATGCAGATGTGTCTGAAGAAGGTACGTTAGTATGAATTAAGGTAGCAGGAGTCAAGTGATTCTGGAAGAACAAAAGAGGCCTTACTAAAGAATTTCAAAAGATTCTTCTGTTTGCTGTGTATGAATGTGCTGCAAGAAGGAAAACCTGTGTACAAACAGCTCCACGTCTGTCTCTGCAGGACACTTCTCCTAGAAGGAAATCCGTTCCGTACGCCCCGAGCAGCCGTTCTGGCCAAAGGAACAGCTGCAGTGCTGGAGTACCTGAGGAGCAGGATCCCTGCGTGACGGGCTGCTTCCCTGCCTGCTCTGAAAGTGTCCTCCTGTGTGTCCCAGCACTGTGCCATCACGTCCCTCCCTGGCTGGCTGGGAGCTGCTGGGCTGGCCTGGGCCAGAAGGCATTGATAGCAGGATGCTTAGTTTGCATGTTAAGAAATTCTTCACCAACAAAACATTCTCCACTCAAGACTGCATGTCTCAGGAGTTGCAAAGTACCACAATCTGTGTTTACACTTTTTGTAAGAAACAATGCAGGTGAAAGCTGTGTTTGGTGATAAGTGTTTTTCTACAGTTAAGCCTTTTTTTTTTTTTATTTTTATTTTTTAAGAATTGTAAACACCAAAGTAACCGAGCAATATCAAAAAGCTCATTTCCCCCTTTTTGTATACCTGTTTTATAATCTCCTGTAGGGTGTTTGACCTCTCTTCACCACTGCCTCAAACCTTTGGTTGCTGGTCTGTACATGGAAAAATGAACCCTTAACGTGATGAGCGCGGTGTGAATCGTTCTGCAGACTGTGTGCATGCCCCGTGTCAACGAGAGCAGATGTGCCTGATGTTGGTAGCTGCACTGAAACAATAAATGTTTGCTGTTTGATGTATTTTGTTTCTAAATCTTTATGCTCCAGTTGAAGTTCTTAGCCAGTAGCATACAGACATTCCGTTCTTTTATTTGAATGCACTTCAGCATTGTGGAGGTGATCTCAGTTAATAAGAGTAACGCAGCGTGGGCATTAACATCATCAATTATCATTGATGATTCTGTGACTGATCCATTGCTTCTTGCAGGCGTGTGGATGTGGAATGGAAGCAGGTACAGCGTGGATTCCCACTGCTAAGGGTTTCTGTTTGTTGGGTTTTTTTTAAACTGCACTGAGTGCTTTTGCTGTAGGTGCTGTGGTTGGGCTCTGTGTGTGATTGCTGACTGCAGACCCTTCACTTGGCAAGCTGAAATGATCTTTTTAAAAGAGCTTTGAACTAAATGACATCTTTGCATTTAGGAACAGAGCTATACCTCATTCTTCACTCTGTGTGAAGGCAAGCTGACACCAGGTGGGTATGCTGTGTGTTTTATAAAGTAGAACGTATGGGAGGAAAGCATTTTCATTTCTTCCACCTGTTGTCACTGTAATGCAGCACAAAAATGTGATATGGCTTAAAGTTGAACTTCTCAAGTTTGAATGTGACCAGAACTAACATAAAAACACTTTTCCTTTTCCTCAGGGTCTTTGAGCTTAGCGAGCACCTTTCAGCAAGAGGGATGATGGCTGGTGCCCCTCCGGCAGCAGCAGGGGGCTGTGACCCAGCAGACAAGCAGCAGGCCTGGCCCACACACCCAGGGGACCCTGTGGTGGTATGTGGGGTGAGAGAGCAGCGGGGTGCTGGGGGAGGCAACAGGGCAGCGTTAAAAATGTGTGGGAATGTGTTCATGCAGAAAGAGGGGCCAGAGTTAAGGGCCAGAGTTGTCCTTGACTTGAACGAGTTGAGAGCTGCTCTGTGCTTACGTGGGTGGCTGAAGTGCTGCTGTTCTCAGCCCTGTGAGCTTCGGTCCCTGTGTGTCCACAAAAAGCAGCACGTGCCGGGCTGCTCCTGGCTGTGCAGCCACCCCGTGACCGTGTGAGGTTCAGCAGCAGTGCCGTGCTGTGCAAGTGCAGTTGCTTGGTTTTCTGGTCTTTCTCTGCTGCGTCATGTAATTAAAAGGCTTCTTTCCCTGAAACAGCCCTGAAGCACTGCTGTGTTAGCTGCAGATCCAGCTGAAGCTGCAACGTGCGTCACTGAGGAGAGGTGCAGGGGAGCTCTGGAACACTGAGAGAGGTGCGGAGGTAACGGCCATATCATTTTCTATCACTTGTAGAACAGTGGTCTGGAAAACTCAGATCCTTTCCATGAGTAAAAGATGACAAAAATTAATTACAATAAGGTGACGTTTTTATTATTTATACAATAAAGAGACTTTTTTTTTTAATGTTATTCAAAACACTTCTTTAAATACTGAAAAAGTTGGGTACACCAAAGCCGAAAAATGGCTCTGCTATACACTGCACAGCATTGTTTTAGTCCCTGTATTTGTTTTATGTACAGAAGCATCTGCAAAATGCATTCTAAACACAATATGCACCTTACGGGTAAGTGTCATACAGGAAAGAAAACTGGAAGGATACAACCTGCGTGTGCAAATGAGCTGACCATATCATTGATTGCACTGAATCAGTAGATTTAAAATAGAATTTTGAAGTACCTTTTGCACATAAAATGAAGCAGCTTTCAAGTTCAGTAAGTCTTTATACTGCAAAAAACATTAAGTACATTCACAATCTATGTTAATAAAGTAGTAAATATTTCTTCATTCAGCTTTATTTACATTAATACTGTAATTAAACTGAAAAGTACAGTTAGTCATTTGTAATATAGCAATCTTTTAACACATACAAAAATGACCATTTTCTGTATATAATTTAAGCTCAAAATCACAATTATCTCAAAATATTAATTACAATACAGCCATCTCCATCATAATTAAACATGTCCTTTATAAAATGGTAAAATTTTTAATAAAGTAAGCTGTTGGTTTTGAACTGGATACAGTACTCACGAGTAGAAAACTTAACCCATAAGTGTTTGTTCTGAGCAGGGCTTCAGGGCAAAGCCACGTATGCTAGCAAAGAGACAAAGAAGGCCCCGATGAACAGAGATGAAGCCTCTTGTGCTGCAGGGCTGTGGCTCGGTGGTGGTGCTGCAGGAGAAGCCTTTACAGGGGCGGTGTGAACTCAGGATTCAATGCAGTGATGTCGTTCACTTTAGAACATTGGCATCCGTTGGCTGCTGAGGGGATTGGCAGAGGCTCTTCTATTTTATTTTATTTTTTTTCCTAAGGGAAACTACTGAAGTGCCAGGAGAAGCAAATGGTGTCTTTTGAAGTTGGCTTTTGCAGAGAAGATTCCGGTGGGCTGCCCCAGCTCCCCCCACCCCCGGGAGGAGCACAGGTCACTTCGCGTGGCCTCTGCTGTGCCCACTGCTCCAGTGTACCCAAACCAAAGGTGTTCAACACAGAACCAAACCGACAGTTAATTCATATCCTATCCAAACTACTGGCCTGAAAGTTGTATCAGTACTTTGTATTCCTCTTGTACTAGCAAGGCTAACAAATGAGCTGAAAATAACATTGTAAATCTCTGTGCACTAGTTTAAATGGAAATTCTGTAGGCAGAAGACCTGGGAGGAGTGTGCTTAGGCAGGATGGCAAGAGCGGCACCGTAGCCCCTGGTGAGAAGCTCCAGCTATAGGTAACATCTTATTCTTAATTGGAAATGCTAACTGTAGAATCTGGTAAGGTGGGTAGTGACCCCACAGCTGAGGTTTATGATCTCCTGTGATTCTGATTTGGGCAAATCGGTGTTGGTGTTCTGTTTTTATTTTTGTAGGACAAGGGTTGCACCGTGGTGGAACACAGATCCCCGTGAGCTTAATCCCAGCCAAGGGGATGGGCAGTGCACAGACTCCAGGCCTTGTCCTGCTGCTGGCTGGCTCCCAGGAGCAGCCCCTGTGCCAGCCTGGGCCCCATACCCACCCCTGTGTCTTTGCTGGAGACCAGACCCTGCGTGTGAATGGGTTCCAAGGTGTATTTTTCATTTAGAGCTGTCTTTGCATTTCCTGTTGCATATGTCTCTATCAGATACATACATATGTACACTTATCTATAAATACGTGAGCTTCCCGTTGCATAAGGTAATTAAGTGCAATATTACAGGCAAGGAAGGATTAACCACTGAGGGTCTTTACATTCAAAGTGCTTACTAACAACAGCAAACCAAGTTCACGAACACTTTGTCCTGTAATTTTTAGTTGAACTTCTGGGTCATGAAAATTAGTGGTGTTCTACAACAGTGGTGATTTAACTGCTAGCTATTCATCTGTCAGCTAAAAATATGGCTGTTAGAGAAATATTTCAAAGGTCTTTTCATTCATGTTCAGAAAAAGGCCCCCTGTAACAGCGTCAGCTGCCTTTCAGGCAGAGCATTCCTGATAAACACCTGGAAACGTGTTTGTGGTCCCATGGATGCCCTGCATCCAGCTTGAGGGCTCCACTCTCACCCAGCTCTTAGCTCTGGAAAGCATCTCAGCAGATCTGAAGTTTGATAGTTAGAACAACTGGCTTCTAAGTATCAGAGTTAATTAGCACCCTGATAAAAATGGCAAGCTGTTAATGGTCAGTGACTAAACTGTTAGGACTAGAATGTCCCACAGGCTTCCTGCGTTCTTCTCTTAAAAATGTTTCTCAAAATAAGAAAAGCATTTTGGGAGCAGCTTTCTTTTCTTTCTTTTCTTTCATTTTTCCCTTTTTTTTTCTTTTTTTAGTAGCCAAGTGGTAACAAGGCTGCAGAAGAGCAAACACGTTCCTGGGCAGCTGGGCCCTGGGATTTGGACACATCTGGCCCTATGAGGAGCCACCAGCAGCACAGAGACATCAGCCCCAACACTGATCACGAGTTCCTTCAGACTTGCTGCAAAACGAGGGTAAGAGAACCCCAGTGCAGGTTTCCTTCTGCAATCCCACCCTTCCCTGAGGATCAGCTGTTGTTTATTGCATGAAAAATCTAAAAGAGAGGAACCCAGCACACTTCCCTTGAGATTAATGCTTCTACTAGGAGCTTAGAAACAGAGTGCTGTGTGGTTGACATGGGAGAACATACGGTGTGTCCAGGAGTGCTGCAGAGCCCAGCGAAAGGAGACCGTCTGCAGCTCTGAGCCTGCACTTGGATGAGCAGAACTCCCTTGCACACACACAACTGAACCTGCACGTGGAGCTCACCTCTGCATAAGCTGTCCTCTACCACCAGCACTTGCTATATTTGTGTTTATAGTTACAGGTTTTTTATGTGCAAGGCCTGCACATAGCTGGATGCCCACTTATGACCCTGGCCATGCTCAGCTGTGTACGTGAGGTGCTAGGAAATAAAAAGGTGCAGGTTATTCAGTAGGACTAATGTGGAAACCCTAAGCAGTCCCATTAAAGTCTAGTTGCTCCTATCTAAACCCCACTTCTATCAATTTGAATAAAATCAACACTAAGAAGAAACAGTTGGGTCATTTGGACAGTGGTGGCTGATGTTAAAGCTTCCCTTCAGCATGTTTCAGCCCAGAGTCCTCCTGGAGTCAGGTAGAGTTGTGGCTAAGGTACAGTGGGCATCCACTGCATGAATTCAATTTTATTGTAATTCCCTTTTCATTACAGTCCATTAATGAAACGCTCAGCAATCCTGACATACAGTTCTGCACACAGCCCCAATTTGTTCTTTGTCTCATGAATGCAGCATGCATAAAAATGCTTCCATGCTTCCAATGAAGCAAAAAATGCAGCAGTAATGAGCTCTGAAGGTCAGAGTTCACCCGTTCTCACCTGTGTTCACAGCTTTGGCTCTCAGCCTCTTTAGCCCTGCTGTGTTTGGTGCTACCAGAGCCCTCTGTGCATTGCAGCAGCTGTGTGCTGAAGTGCTGTAGCTTTGCTCAGGGAAGGAGGGGTGTGTGCTTCTGCACACCCACACTGCACAGCGTTACAGTAGGATGCAGAATTGCAGAGGCAGTGCTCTTTGCTTTCCTACTGGCAGCAGATGTGACAGGGCAGCTCTGAGCACGGGGCCGTGCTGCTGTGTGCTGCATGGCTGCGCTTGTGCACACTGTGTGTGCTCATGTCCATGACAGCGACTTCTGCATGAAAAAAGTTATCTCCAAAGGGGATTTAGGTGCATAAATACCTATTAATTAATTAATTTCCTTTCAGCTTTACTGCAGACTACAGAGGTACAATTTTCTGAACATGATGATGAATAAAACCTGATATTTTCTCTTAAAGGACAGTTGCCTTAAGGATGGGGACGTTGGCCTCTGATGTGCCAACTCATGGGGAGAGCTTCAGACGGGTTCTGCGGAGCCTGTGGGGTTCGAGGGGACAGTCTGAAATTACATCTGTGTGACAGAAACAGAAAGCTGAAAAACGGTAACATTCCCAACCTGGATCACGTGAGTTCAGCGAGCAGCTTCAGCTTGTGGTATCAAGACTATTTTAATTTATTGAAAAAACATTATTTTCTAACAATTTTTCATTTACTCAGGAAGTAAATTTTAGGGGCAGCATTAGCTCTGGCTTGCTGTGGATCTGGGAGCACGTTGCCGCTCAGGAGTTACAGGAGCTCTTCCACTCAGAGCACTTGCATGGGTAAAAGTATTAAGTCAGCTAGGAATTTATGGTTCGTTACTATTTATACTAATAAGCTCAATAACTCTTGTTCTTTAAAGAGAAAAAGGGAGATGTAAACAGCCATGGCACAGGCAATTTACGTGCCAACGTACAAGCCTCACTCCCAAGCCTCTCCTGTGCTTCCCAGTAGCCAAAAAAAAAAAAAAAAAAGGAAGAGTGCAAACAATTAAAGACCTGGTGCTGCATAACAGCCAGGGGGGACAGTTCCTGCTCTTACCGTTTGTGGGCAGGGCACACTGAAGGGGCACCGTTGTCTTGTGACATCATGTCAGTTTAGTTGGAAGTCTTAATTAGTTCAGCCAGCGTGTGCTTGAGGGGGAAGAGAAGAAGGGTTTGTGGGGTAGTGGCCTGGAGATGCCACTACCCTGTGAGCAGCTCCTGGCTGTGCCTGCAGCCCGTCCCAGGCCCTGGGCAGCAGCACTGGTGGCAGCACCTCGTGGGAGCATCCCTTGTGTTTTGCCTCCTTGCTGTCAGCATGGCATACACCCAAATTACTGAGGCAGCAGCAGTTGGGCAGAATTCGGTGCTGTCTCTGTTGAGAACAGCACGAGGATTTTACCTTAAGGGTTTTCCAATTTGGTACTTTGGTGGGAAAGCTCTTCCTGTGCTCTGTCAGTGCCACTCTTGTACACTTTGTCACGTGTATTGAATCAGTCCCCATTGGTCTGAGGGACTGTTACTGAATAAAGGGTTCTATAAAGGCTAAAGCCATACTGGTGATGGATGTGGCAAAGATACACATGACTGTGACACTGGGGAAAGGGGCAGCACAGACCGAGGCCCTGGCCCTTGAAATGGGAAGGATAGGATCATAAAATCAGCAGCAACAAAACAAGCTTTACTGCCGCCCATCACAAACTTCTCCCGTTTAGGAAGCGCAGCTGTCTAAACTCACTGCTCGTCCACTTGGTGTGTTCACATGGGAGCGCCTGACAGTGCCCCCCAGGAGGAGCGAGCCCGTCTCTGTGCCGTGGTGACACTATGTCCCGGGGCAGCCTCACCCTGTGCAGCGACAGTTCTCTCGTTAGCATGGAGCCAGCTATACACACTGCATATGTACAGGTATTTTCATAAGGCATATCATATCTTTGCATTGAAAATAAATGAACATTATTAAATTTAATTTAATATATACTTTTTCTTCGAGGTGTTTATGAAAATATTTTTTCTCTATATTTTTTTTTTTTGTATGTGACATGGTAGAAATATCTCATGGGAAGTACAGGTTAATATATTTTATCTTTATAAAGGCATATACAACTTTGAGGCAGTGTTTCTGATGGACAGCAGAATTCCTAAAGGATTTGAATGTGCTTCTGTGTTCTGAAATCATATGAAATCGACTTTAAGAAGTAACTTGATTAAAAAAACGCACCAATGCACAGCCAGAGGCTGACAATTAAAACTGATACATAGCCACATGAACCATATATTTATATCCGTAATATATTTTTTTTTCCAGGTGATTGGTACTAACATAGAGTATTATACATTTGGCACTACTGTTTGCCATTGGTCCAGCAATTGGCAAAAATTGGTTTCCTATGTATAAATCTGTTTGAACATTAGATCTGGCTAGACATATTTACTATTTATAAAAAAATATTTAGACAGTAAGCTCACGTTGAATAACTAGGTCTACTGTGTTCTGGAAACTCTTCAGTAGTAATACAGCTTTCTCGTGTTCCATATGTACAAAACTGTGTCCGTTTGCCTGCAATGCAAAAACAAGAGGAGAAATGGCGTGAGATTCTCTTTAACACCTTCATTTCAGGGGAGAAAAGGGATATTCAGAAGGGACAAATGAGCCTAAAATGAGCAACACAGTCATCTCCTGCAGCCAGGAGTGCGGGGGGACCTCTGCCCCCACAGCTGCTCAGTGGCCTCTTTTCCCATTCTGCTCTCAAACAGCTTTATTCCTTCTGAGACCAGATTTCAAGACTACTGCAAGTAACACTGTTACACTCCAACACTAAGGCGCCGCAATGCCAAGAACTGTCCTAAACCAGTTTTGGTGTGAGGTGCAGAGGCATGCCTTATGTCTCAGCTCGGTTACAAAGCCATAAATCCCTACCTGGAGGATCTTGTCGCCAGGCTGGAGCAGGCTGGATGCTGGTCCGTCAGGCTGAACCCTAGTAACAAAGATACCCTATAAGTCAGAAGTAACAGAGGTTAGGATGCTATTACAAGAACTAGTTCCCAAAATACAGGTGCTTCCCTAACTGCTGGGCTTGGGGCTCAATGCACTCTGGCAATGCTCTCAACACCAAACCCCTTTTTTAATCTGCAAGGAACCAAGCAGAGGCAGCAGCTTGTAGCAGCACTCATTGCCGCGGCCTGCTAGCTCCTGGCACCACAGAACCCGGGGTCATCTGAAACAGAGATCCCACCTCACCAAATAACGTGCAATTGGAAGAGTTTCTGGAAACAGACAGGAGTAACAGGATTAGCAGGAGTTCATTAAGGCAGAGCAGTGGTCTCCAGAATCCTCTCTGGATCCACTGTCTGCAGAGTGACTGACTTGGAAAGGGGATAAGTCATGAAATAATGAATATTTTTAGATTTGTTTTTAAGGATGCCTATAAAACATGTTGCTAAGCCCCCACATGATGGATGGAGCTCCGGAGTGTTGATGAGACTTGAAATATATCCCACAGAGCTCATGAGCTGCACCCACAGCCTCACCTCTTCCCTGCCCTCACCCAGCACTGCAGGGAGCACCTAGCACGGTCCCGGAGCTGAGCACGGGCTGCATTTCACTGCACACTGCTCTCAGAGACACCAGGGCACGTGGCAGTGCCATGTGTGTGGCTCAGAGCACCACAGCTGGTGAGGACAACGTTGGGAAGCAGTGCTTCAGCGTAATTGAGAAAGCCTCAACACTTAAAACTGTCACTCCCCTACACACAATGCTGCATTTTTGTCATTAGCAGTATTCTGTCTGCAGCTGTTGCTGTGCTGCTCGTGTAACCCGTGCAGGCACATTCTCAGTGGGACACAGGTTCTCCTTTAACCGTTTCAGACAAGTGACAGACAAGGGAAGCACAGTAACTAACATACATCAAACTGAAAGAGGACATGATGCTATAAGCTGCAGTAGCAGTGGGCAGCCAACAGGAAGGGTCTGAAGGGCCGTGGTTAAGAAGTCAGGTGGGCGTGTTCATAAAGGTGAACAGTCCTTGGAGTTCAGAATAACTGTTAGCAATGAGAAACTTGAAAGAAATTATGTTTGTTAGACTGATGTCTCCAAGAGCGTTTTACTTTTTCGTAGTGGGATCTCTTGTCATTCAGAGTGAGGGGGGAATGATTTTAATTCGCCGATCTCAAATTTTTGAAGCAAGATGAAGACCTGTTTTTAATTCCATTATTTGCCAAACACTCTCAGTACCCATGTAAGTCGTGGCTGCCTCCTGGGGAGGAATCCAGTGTTACCAAATAAGAGAAACTATAAGAACGTGTTTATCTTGGGGGTACACACAGCCCTCCCTTTCCAGTAAACTCTGATGGTTTTTATTGCACAGAACGGATGAACTCAGGTCTCTGGGTCTGTAAACCTACGTAGCTGATCATCACCAGGCACTGTACTGTTGCCAGTCACCCTTTTCACTGACCACACAGCTCTGTCATCCTCTCAAACACATAATTCCCAGAAGGAATGCTGGGTGTTCCCGGCCATCGTGGCACCTCAGTGCCCAAGCCTTTAATTGGCATTACAAACCAGGAGATTGTTTGCTGTGGTGTTCCTAAGCCACTGCTCATCTCCAGTCCACTCTGTGGGCCAGGACTACTTTGTTTGATGCCCCTGCTACAGACTGCTGTTTCAGTTACCTGCTGATCCTACTGCTGCTTCAGCAGTCCCTGCAGTGATGATGCTCAGTGACAAATTAATCGGGGCCTATACTGACTCTTAAAGGGAGAAAGTGAGAGAGATGACACTCTCCAGCACAGTCTGAAAATGTATCTGTGTGAAGTATAAACCAGACAGCCGTGTTACCTCTGTTCTGAGTCTCCTGTCTTCATTAACCAGCCAACCAAACAAAAAGCAAGCAGACACTTCTCCCCCAACAGAACAACACTGAGCACGGGAGAACTTTCCCCATTTATCACAACAGAAGTTCCTGACACTGTCATTCGTTGTATCTATGGCCCCCAGAAGTAAAGCATTCATCAGTGAGAAACGCACGACGTACCTTATCGGAAGGTTTGAACGGATTGCCTTGTCCACTTATTCCACCGCTGATACTGAACCCAAGGCCAGGGTTCTTCTCTATCCTCACACAAAACTAGGTGAAAAAGATAGAGCAAGGTAAGTCAGTGGCAGCACCAAAGCCTGTCCAAACAGTGGCATCTTCTCACGCAGTCAAGCTCACATCAGCAAATTGAGTTCACCCTCTCAAAAGCTGCATTGCACAACACAGTAAAAGCCATTAAAATATTGTTTTGAAATGAAAGATTGCCATGGTTTTAGCGTGCTACAGTGATAGTGCAGTGCTCACAGAGCTGTGCCTGTTTCTGCGTATATTTACATTATTCTCAGGGAGAATAAAGGCACTTGAGAGAAGGCAGTTCGTGTCTGCCCAGCCCTTCCCTCTCACTGGAACCTTGGGTAGTTGTGTCAGTAAGAGCAGAATCTGTCCCTGCACAGTCCCCGTTGTGCAATTGCACTGCTCCAGGTGTCGCAGCTCAGGGTGCTGTGCAGGACACACCAAGCCACGAGCAATGGGAAGCTCAGAGGTGTTCCACCTCCTGCCAGTATCGGCTCTGAGCACCAATGGTTTTTAAGGTATTCCAACAAATAGTGCTGAGCCTTATCTGTCAGGATGGATCTCAATGGCACTGGCTAATATAGTGTAGAACAAAAATGCCATCTGTACAACTTAATGACCACCCGTAGAGGCAGAGCACGAGGAATGGCTTCTGAATCTCAGTGCTCTGCCCAGGGACTTGAACCAGGCAGCTGCTGGCATGGATTGCCAAACGCTTTGCACAGGAGAAAGTTTTGGTATTGCTTCTGAGCCTTACTCCTCTTGTCAGGGGCCTCCAGCAGTCTGGCAGGGGCTCAGCAGCACCCACCAGGTGAGGGCCGGGGTGCAGGATCTGCCCAACACTGCACTGCCAGCACCGAGCCAGGGCTCAGTGGGATGCATTCAGCGTGGCCGTGATGTCAGCTCTGCTCAGGAGCCACAGTGCCAGCATTCCTTGGTCAAGCCATAGAAAACCAAGTGCCACTCCCCAGTGCTGGGCAGCACAGCCACCTGCCCGGCTCCCTGCTCTGCGTGGCACATGGCAGCGCTGCCCCAGGCTCCCTTGTACTGCTGTGTGCAAGGGGGGAGAACGGAACCCCTTTCACAGCATTACTCGATGCAGACACTCCCACCTGCTCCTGGTAGGCGTCCGTACTCCTCTGCCCCTTGGTCTGGATGAGGCATCGCCCCGTCTGCGGCGCTCGGGAGCTCTGCGAGGAGGGGATCTGGATGGGCAGCGGGGGCTGGTACTGCTGGATGGTCACCTTGTTCATGTTCCCCTCGTACTGCTGCTCCCGGCTGCGGTGCTGCAGGCTTTGTGACCCCATCAAGGTCTGGATGTGGCTACCTGCCTGTGGGTAACGCAACCTGTTAGGCCAGAAAGTCAGGAAGCTGAAAAGAAGCAATTATTGCAACTTACAGAGTCAAGTACGAGCAGACCTCTTAAACCCCACCAGAGGTTTCACGGTTAGGAACAATTGTGATTAAAAGCAGCAAGGATACACTCATTTAGTGGCCCAGAGACGTTCAGGGGAAATCAGCCAGATGCAGTACGTTTCACAAACAGAAAGTCATTTTCTCCTCATGCCACATGCGTCAGCTCAGAATGTATTAAAGCTAAACTGGAGTGGTTTATTAATCGCAGCAGACTCAAAGACAAAAACACAAAGCACAAACATTTGAACACTTTACTTGAAGGCCATGAACATGAACGAGCATTAGAAGTGCTCAGCTCAGTATCTGTCAGTCTCTGTGGACAAAGCGAACCTCCAGAAACAACCGTGGCACAACCCCTCCCCGTTACGAAGCTCTGATCTTTGTCAGCACTGACCCTTCCCAGCTCTGGTGGGAGACTCAGCAGTGGCGAGATGTATTTCAGTTGTTAATACAGCAAAAGATGAGAACATTCCGTACCCGTCGGCATTCATGTGGCCTTGCAAGTTACAGCAACCAGGGCAACGGAACTAACTGCTCGGTGCCACTGCAGAAGTACGTCACGATGGGTTTTCAAGAATGGTCTGCAGAACACTTCATCCTTTTAAATACGGTTGGAGCAACTCAAGTCACTGAGTGCAGCAAGATGCACCATGACTGCAAGCAAAACAGCTCTGCCGTGGTGTTTTGCTGCCCGCACCTGAACAAAGGGACTGCCTGGCACAGCCAGAGCACGTCTGGCAGGTCTGTGTACCTGAGATGGGTGCTGGCAGTGAGCGATGGCACAGAACTCTTACTGCTACACCCTGCTCTTCAGTGCCCAAACTCTCCTCAAAGGGCACTGACCAACTTGCTCCTGGAAGAGCTGCTGAAGTCAGCAGTACTGATTATTTATTGTGCTTCACAAGTCAGAAAGATCCACGGTTCCTCCTTGATCAGAAGAGAAGGGAACTGCCCCGGACATACTGGGAGCAATTCATTAGCTCCCAGCACAACAAGCTGTGCCCACTGGGGACTGCTGTGCAGGTCCTGTGCTTTGTGTGCCTGGCACATTGCTGAAGTATCCAAAAAGAGAGGAATCTCATAAATCCCACTGCTTGACTCAGGTCCAGCACATCCACCACAGCATCCACGTCAGGCACAACGTCTGCCTCCAAGGACAGCACCTATTTCAAATACAAACAGTGCTGTGCTTCTTCACTGAGAATCTCTGGATCTTCAAGTCAGCCCAGAAGAGCTGCGAACTGAGCAGCAGATGCTGGAAATGAGGCAGAAGGACCGTCCAGTTTCCCACTTTTGGCCAACAGATACACTCCCAAGTCAGAAAGGAGAAATGGAGACAGCCACGTTAGTACATTTTGTTTCTCGGCAGCTGTCTTGCTCCAGTTCCTCAAACTCTCCTTGCACAGCTGCTGAGCTCCGGACAGCTCACGCAGGGCTCCAGGAGTTCACGTGGCCTCAGCTTTTGTGTGCTCTGCCACCACCCACTGCTGCTGCAGAAACCAACCAGCCCGGTCCTGCGCCTGACCCTGGCATGGTGGACTTGATGGCCCAACTGCATCTTCCATCTTCATTCTCACTCTTCAGCCACTCTTTTCCATCAGCAGTGACCCCAGGCTGCCTTCAGGTGCTCCTCCCCCACACCTCTGCACCTTTCCCCTTATGGAAAAGCAGGTAGCTCAGAATGAAGCTGACTGCTGCCTCGTTGACATGACACAGAAGGGTAAGCATTGCGGTCCTCTAATAAAGCAGCAGGTTCCTTGATTTAAAGGTTAATACATCCAGCTTATCCATATGAGAAATATCCCATAGATGATGAGGTATCACTTAAATGATAACACTTGGATAAAAACAACGCTGGAGTTCAGTCAGTAGTGTGAGCAGTGGTCAGCAGCTGACCCCCACATCCCACACAGTTACGTAGTGATGCCTGTGTAGTATTCCCCCCCAAAGAACGGAAGTGCCACCACTTCGACCTCAAAGCATGGCTGTTTTCGGAACATGCACTGTGACGGCCATAGACATTCTCCACCAGCCTGAGTTCAGGGTCTGTGCACAGCACGTGCTCTCCCCTCCTCAAAAACACACCCAGCTCTCTCCCAGCCATTTCCAAAGGCAGCTCTGCCCTGGGCTGACCGCTCTGCACGAGCCCTTTCTCACTGTGACTGCAGGAACTGTGCACCAGGAAAACCACAACAGATACTACAGCTTCTGTTTACATCGTGTCATTGTTCCTTACAGTGCACTTCCTTTCTATAGAAGACTTCCAGAAGCCAGGGCCCTGCAGGTGACTTTCACTGGAAGAGAGATTAGCACTGTCACAACAACACACTGCAAAGCACCTCCTGAGGACGGGTAAACAGTTTTCAGAATTCATTTCTCATTGCTGTTAACAGACTCTGTTTGAGGAGATGATATCGCTGCTCCGCGTGCACTCACGCTGTGGCTGTTGCTGGAGGTGGGGAAGCTGAAAACAAACCCTGTTCTCAGAAATGGACGTTATTTGTTCTGCAGAAAAATGTCCCCATCGTGCCCACTGCTCCCTGATTTAATTGCTATTCCATCCTTCGCTCAGCACCCACTCTGAACAGCAATTACCGTTAGCTCAGTGCCCGATGCTTACAGCATAACCAAAGCAGCCGACCATGGCTGCAACAAGGGCTGCTCCCCGGGACAAAGCAGATTGCAGCACATTTATGCAGTATTTGGACTCACTGCATCGGAGCAGCGACACACTCCAATATTCAGAACCAACCAGAACCTGTGGTTCCTGACCATAGTAACACTGACAATGCAAGACATAACGTGGTACCCAGTTGTGTGAGTGGATACGTGCAGGTTCTGTCCCAAAACGTTTGCGAAGATGAGGATAAAAGATAACTGAGGATACAAAGCACCTTTTGAAAGGGGTGCTGCTGTCCTGGAGAAACATGTGAAGCCAGCTGGGGAGTACTTCTCATCAGTGCTGACAGTTAATTGCACTGCAGAAGTTACCAGTGGGCACATTACGACTCATAAGACTTCACCCAGGAGCAGGACCCACCTCCTCTCAGACAGCAATCGCTGTGACTACTGCTGAGCAGAGCTCTGCTCCCCTTGCTAAGCTAATGGTGGCTCAGGGTGTCCTGGTGATGGCAGCCCACGAGCTGCTCTCCACCTCAGCACATTTCCTTTTGGTCATGGACCGATGGATGTGATTGGAATGAGGAATTGGAGTGAAGGATTTGGAGGACAGGAGGGGGCTGTGGCTGCCCACCACGTGCAGGAATACATCTACAGATCTACTGTACCTAGTTCTCACACTGAGACATGCTACAGCATTGGAATAAATATAAAGATGTGTAGCAGCATCCAAACACGGCCCTTCGTTCCTAGCAAATGCGGCTTAAAACTCTGAGACCAAACCAGAGGACCTTCAGAGGTCCAACATAAGCAGCTCAATGATTCTGTAAGTCCATAAAAACTGCCTCCCCCTCCCTCCCCCTACAGCCCCTCCTCCTGCCCCGGCCGCGCCGCTCACCTTCTTGGTGACGGTGTCGGGGGGCACGTCCCGCCGTCCCAGCGGGTAGGGGTTCCACTGGCCGCTGCCCAGCCCCTCGTCCTGCCCGTTGTCCAGGATGCTGCTCTGCTGCGACGGGGTCTGTTCACAAACGGTAGGGCAGCCTTTAGTCACCGGCAACAACTCCGCACCAACCTTATTTCAGCAATCAACACTACTGCTAAAATGGAAATCTCTTAATTATCTATGGCATTTGGTTAACGCGCGGTCATATGCCAGCGGGACTCTGCAACTTAGAGATCTCAACAAATACACAGGAGAAATAATGAGCACAGCAAATGATGAAAGAAAAGAGAAAATCCGTTCACCCTCCATCCTTGTTTTCAGAAAAACAAATCTTGGCACAGTCACATACTTAAATTTGCGTTAATGGTTTGAATGAAAGCTTCCCTACTGGCCACCCAAACCATCCCACGGAGTGCTGAGCAGGGCTGGAAGATGCCCTCACCGTGGCTCGGGAGGACATTCCCTGCAGTGGCACTGTGAGCCCCGTGGGATGCTCAGCCCTCCCTGTTCTGTTTTCATGAAGCCAGGCACCGTTCACACGGCATGAACCAGGAAGGAAACGCTTTCCTGAATACGGACATAACACACACATCGTTTCCTAAATGAGCCTGGCTCCTGCTCCTTCCTGCCTCCTCCAGCTTTTCCCCTATTGCTGCGTTCCTTTACCACAGCTGAAATGACGCTGCCGTGGGTACGTGGCTCTGTGCCGGGGTGCCCTGGCACTGCCCTGCCCTGCTGCACCGAGCACACAGTGCTCCTGCAGGAAGCTCCTTCAGCTTTGGTTGATGCAGTGGCTTCCCTCCACCATCCGAGCAATTCCTTCTTCAGTTTAGGTTTGAAACGGTTGCAAAACACTTCTCCAGATGACTGAAGAACGCATGGGAGCGCGGCTTTGAATCATGAGAGCCGATAACCGGTCAGTTAAGAACTTTTCTTCTATGGTGCAGGCTGAGCAATCCTTTAAGAATTAAAAAGCCTTTAAAAATCACACTCTTCAGAGATCAGCAATCCTTAATTATTTCAAATCCAAGGAAACTGCCACCATGCCCTCGTTGTTCAAGAAGTCTTCCAGAAGAACTGGGACAGCTGTGATCTTCCTCATGTGAAACCGACAGCCGGAGCTCCGCCGTGCAGACGCGGGGTGCTGCTGCGGGGTCAGCTGCTCTTCTGCCTCGCACAGCCCTGTGCCCCTCCCCAAGGGCAGCAAACATTCTGAAATGAACATACTCCGTGCAGAATGCCACACGGAGCAGGAAGGGTCCCATGGGTCGGTGCAGATGCCGACCGTTCTCAGCTCTGCTCTCATCACTGCAGCCAACGCTGCGCCGTTCCCATGAGCGCCCGACTGATGGGCGGCCCTGAGTTCATGCCCAGTAAGGACAGAACACAGAGGATGCTTTCTGAATAGAAGAAAAAAGGAAGATTCTGTGATAAAAGTTCTTCTTTTCATTTTCTGCTGTCCTCTCCTTGCCATATTTCATTCACAGAGCTTGGATGGACTGCAAACCAGTAAAAATCAGTTATCTGCCACGCCTGAGTGAAAGCTGGGGTCAGCAGTTACACCTCATACTCGGGGCAGGCTGAGTGTAATTAACCTCATCAGAATACTTAATAGCTAAATACGTTTTTCTGATTTTCAACTGGACAAGCAGACCCCACTCATTACAATCCTGAATCCAGCCACAGCACAGAGGGAGCAGGAGAGGAGAGGATGGAGCTGCCGTGGCCTGGATTCACTGAGAAGCGCAAAATGCTTTACAACACATGAAGGAACAAAATCAAACAATAATAGCATTAAATATTCTTTTTCCAACAACAGTCTTACCCCCTTCCCAAATGCACAGTAAAGAACACACCCCTCATGCCCTTCAGCATCATACGTCACATGGCTATGTAGCAATGAAATGCCGGTGAGATATAAAGCAGAATAATTCACATGAGGCCATGCCCCAAACGCACCACCCCAACCAGTTCCTCACATATCCAGGTTTTCAATCCCATATCCATTTATACCCGAAATCTGTGGAAGCGATGTTATAATGTGTGTACAAAACCACTCCTGCTGTCCGGAGCTCCTGTCGGATGATGGGTGTCTGCGAGGGACTGCTGACAAGAGGTACCACACACCCAACAGACAGACAAACTCTTGGACAGAAAAACAGCACGAGCAGCAGCGGACAGCCGGCCGTGTCCCAGCACACACAGCCACACCGAGACCTGAGCTGGACAACGAGGAGGCACACGCTCGCACCGGGGCTCAAACCCAGGGCAGCTTGGTGGGAGGTGCGGATGGAGGCGGCAGCATGGAAAGTTTGAGCGGGGAACCCAACAGCGATCCCTGCGTGCGGTGTGCGTGCTGGTGAGCTAGTGCAGCTTTGCCTGGGAACCTCGCCGTGCGGTCAGCACAGCCTGCTCACGCTGCTGCCCCTGGGTTCTCTGGCACGCAGGGCTGGATGCGAGCCCTGCCCCGGCGGCACAGCCCTCTCTGGCACTGCACCAGCTGGCTGCAGCCACGCGCCCGCAGCAGCCCGGCAATTAGCGGAGCAGATGACGGCGTTCCAGTGCCCGGCTCTGCGCTCTGCTACTGTTTAATTACTCGCAGAGATGCAGCTCCTTTGCACCACCAGCTACTGCTGTAACGTGGTGAGGCACGCAGCGGGGCTCAGCACCTCCCTGGCACCCGGAGCCGGGTCAGCAGTGGCCCTCGCTGTTCTCCTCGGCCAACGTCTGCGTGCAGAGCTGTGTATGTATGCACTGATCAACAGCACATCATTAAGAGCTGCAAAACACTTAGCAAAAATATGAAAAATACTGCTTCTAAGGGCATTGCTCGAAACAAAAGTTGAACGTTACGTTAGGTGTGCTACGCACTTACTCATGGTACATATCAGCTATAACAGAGCACCCCAATTAATCCTCAAATGTTACGAATCCTGTCCCTAGGAGCCTATTCAACTGCACGTCATACATCTTCACATTAATGTTTTAAGGTTAAAGTCACAAAACAAAGCATGTTCTTCATTTCTATGCACACATCAAATCGTTTAGAAAACAATGGTCGCATCGTCTAACACAAGAGCAGAAAGCAGTAATGACAGCCATGTGAGCTCCTTAATCCAAAAAGCAAGATCATTGAGCAGGAAATCGGCGCTACCATCATCTTTGCTTTTTGGATTGTGTACAGTATAAGCATGAACAATAGGCAAAAGCTAAACCAGGAGAAAGCAAGGATTATTATCAATTTATTTGGTAATGCTGGTATATGCTGGCTATCCCATACTTACTTTCGGTAGAGGTAGCTCTTGAAGCATTTGGTTTTCAAATTTAGATTTAGTCTGCAAGTTTAAAGTCATGCTTCTGCCGGCATGCATTGCTGAAAACCCTCCAGAGTGCAGCATGCCAAGGCTAACTGTGTTGTGTTTGTAAGCAGCGGTCTGAGTAGAGGAAACAACCACGTGACAGGATATGAACACACATGCTCCTTCAATTAAGTATCACACATATATGGTTAATTTCACAAAGTTTTAGTTTAAGCAAACAAACAGTACCGAGAAGTAAATAGCTTTTTGATGCATGCACTGAGTCACACGGAAGCAAATACATTGCTAGTTATACATAAAATGGATACCATATAAGACTTCAACGCTGACAGCAGATGAAATATGTTCTTATCTATACTCTGAGAACTGCGGTATATAACACGGAACGAGTCCTTACTTTGAAAAATACGGCCAAATTTTGGTACGGCTGCAGCACCGCAGCTGGGCCAGAAAACACAGCTGGCATAACAGAGCCCCAGGGCTGGGAACTCCATGGGATGAGCCTGCAGGCAGCATCCCCCAGGCAGCCCGCTGGGAGCTGCAGACAGCAGGAGGCCAGCTCTGCCTCTGCAGCGACTGGGAGCGGGGTGTGACTGCAGGACATCGCCGTCAGCTTTCTGCCAATTAGAGCACTTCTTAAGCACAAACCCATCGTAAGCTCCTTGTAAAGATGTTTCTAAAACATCTGGGAAGCGCTTTTTGCCAGCAGAACCTTCCCTGCCTGGCTGCTGTACTGTGCCTGAGGGTAGGTGCTTTCCAACCTGTTTCGCACAGCACAGGGAACCAAGCTGAAGGAAGGAAAGAGCTTCAGCCCCTGTGCCGGTTCGGAAAGGTTACCCATCTGACCCTTAGTGGCATCTCAGTATGTGTCACATCTGAGCAATTGGAAGGGATAATAAATATATCCACGTATCCACGCCAAACTTGTGGATGCCTAGCATGGAATTTGCAGACGGACACATTCTGCAACTAACTTGTGCATCGGACCACAGCAGCTTTTCACGTTCGTTTCAGGTTATGAAGCAAACCCAGATTCATAAAGTAGGCCATTAGATAGTCAACATCGTTATAGAGATCATGCACTGTCCTAATTGCGTCATGTTTTGGATAAACAGGCAAAACTTCCTATTGCTAAGAGGAGCAACGACCATATTCCACATTAAAGCAGTGGCAGCGTATTTCCAGTAATGCTTTTCAACGCTACGAGAGCTTTAAGATGCCTCAGCTAACGGCAATCTGAAAACTGGAATTATCATTATCACCATTCTCTGATCTTTTTGTTGACGACTCTTTTCCCCATTTGGTCGCACTGCACGCATGGATCCAGCCTCTTTCAGCGCTCTCGAATCATTACCGGGGCGGCAGCCCTCGGCATCGCGCCCACCCCCGCTGCTGAGGAGGGGACGCGTGCCTCTGAGGCCGGCAGCAGGGGGACCTGCCCTCCCCGCTGCTCTGCGCCCGCCGCCACGCAACACGGGAACCATTACTGGGAGTTCTGGCGGGTACCGCCGCACGTGCAAATAGTTTGAAATACCAAAACACACGACTAAAGGCATTAATTGCAGAGAAGTGCCAAACATACCCTGTCTAACCTTCTAGCTTCTATATGTCTAAGTAGCTGTTGTCTCCAGTCAGCAGGCATTTTAGCACAGCTCTCATTTCCCTTCACAGGGGTAGGCCTTGTCTTTATATCACTGTTATCGGAAGGCTTGTCGCCATAGTTACCCAAGTTATAGTCTGATGGTATCTTTTCCAGCAGAGCCGCCATGGTAGGCCTCGCTGAAACCGGCCTGGTTTGAGAGGTACCGTAACTCTCTGTACTGTAGCTTCTTGCGGACAAGGGCCTCCTTTGGGTAAGGTTTTTAACGGGAAAGCTGCCAGTCTGGGCTTTCACTTCTTGGTAGGAAGGATGCTCGTCTTCGTACCTGCCGTTCCTCTTGAGGAACTGAGACTCGGAGATGGAGATGCTGCCCTGGCGCTCCACAGCCCCGCGGTACGGAGGCCGGCCATACCTGTCTGCAGGAGGCAGCTCGTGGGGCTCGCTCACCCTCCGAAACATGGACATCTCGGTGGAGCTGGCCAGCGAGTCCGCCCTCCTCAAGAAGCCCGGCCTGGAGCCCTGGCTAGTGAAGGGCGTGCTGACGGCATCCTCATTCACCGACGGCTGGGAGAAGGAGAACATGTGCTCCACGGGCGGGTAGCCGCGGTACCCCCTGGGGCTGACCAGCTCCTGGGGCAGGTTTTTACTCTGCGGGGGAATGTACTCGGGGTTGAGCTGGAAAGGCGGCGGTAACCTCTTCTCGGCCGTGACCTCCACTGCTCCCTGCGGGTTGAAGCTTTGGTCAAACTGGTAGACCTTCTTCGTCACAGATGACTTCTGCTGCGGCTGCACCTTGACGCTGCCGTAGGTCAGCAGCTCGTCGTCCAGCATGGGGACCGACTGGCTGCGGGACATGCTCAGCATGCCGTGCTCCGGGCCCAGCAGCTTGTCCACCCTCTCGTGGGCTCCTACGGTATCGTTACCAGATGCATAGTTTTCTAAAGGTATATTATAAACTTTGTATGTACCGATGTCTATCTCGTCGATACTTTGTGATTTCTTAAATTTGTTAGTTTTTAAATCCCTCATCATCGGAGAAAGCCTTTCTGTACTCTTGCTGATGGAAATAACGCTTTTAGAAGGATCTGGGCGACAGTGGATATGTGAAAAGACATTTGTGAGGCTTCTGTTAGCATTTGAATCATGATATTCCCATGCTATTCCGGGAGCAAAAGTGCTAGTGATCTCAGGAGACTCTTTGACATGATCTTTCCGCTCAGGCAAAGGGCTGGTGGTGGGAGTGTTTTCCAGTTTGGAAGGAAAAGCTGTCCTGTCTTCAAAAGGACTAGGGGTTCTGGTCCAATTTTGCCAAGGATTGGGAGGAGGCACTTCAGAATCGTGTGTGTTTCTGAGCGTCGGCTGCTCCAGCTCCAGAGGAATGCCAACTATCCTGTCCTGCCTAATCAACGGCCTGCGCCCGTGCGCAGATGTGCTTCTGGATTTGGTGCTCAGCAGAGGGTTAGCACCAGGGTTCTCCACCGCGCTCTCCTCCGCCACGAAGCCGGTGTTGTCGTAGTGCGAGCTGTCATTCCAGCTGTCGGTGAAGGTGTCGCTCAGAGGACGCCTGTCGGTGCGCGGCGGCACATTCCCTGCCGGAGCAGATTCCCGCTGGCTCAGTAATGGCTTTGTTTCGAGGGGCTGTGGAAACGACTGCACCAGCCTGCTGAAATAAAACAAAAGCAAAGCAAGGTAAAATTGCCCTCCTTTAGAGCACAGAAGCAGTCAGCAGAAAGACGGGCTTATAATGTGACTTAATATTCCCCCATCTGTACTCGGGCTTTGGGATCATGTCACGAGATGTGCACCTTATGTCGCTGATCTGGCACGCGCCTGCAGCAGCGTGTTGCACCGGAGCACAGATGCTGGAGGTATGTACACTGAGAAAACAAGAAGCAAGACAGGAGTCCTGGATGGCTCAGCGCCAAGCTCGCACATAAATCCAGCTGAACATATTTCCCTCCTTTAAAAATAACCTTCTGTGAGTTCAGGGGAAATGTTTTACACTTGCAACTCTTTTTGTAAAACAAAACTACCAGATGGAGCTTGTGCATCTTCTCACCACCAAGACGCTACACACCTCTGGTAAGCAGACTCCCTGTGTAATGTGAAGGGCCCGTGGACTTCCTAAGATGGAGCTACATTTGGGCGCCAGTGGCAGGAACAGAGCAGAGTGCTCCTTGTAGGGAACAAGAGCACTTTCTGGTTGCTGTTGGCCACTGTGGATTATAACTTCCAGTGAATCATACTGCAATTGGAGTTCCAGGACAGAGTGAGGCTCAGGACAGCATGAATGAGAGACGCACACACTCTGCTAACAACACTGAACTACAGCCAGCTGCAGCTTAGGACACAGAGCAGAACAATTACAGCTCAATTATTAGGTGCTTTTAGGGCACGGCTATTGTACATGGTTGGAAAAACAGCTGCAGAATTGTTGGCGTTTCTAGAGCAGGAGTGGATGGCCAACTCTGCAGCGTGGGCTGCACATTGCCACGTACACCCCAGGAAAATTGGGGTAAAATGGTACTGATTTGATCTGAACGTGTTAACAGCTAGCACACGATCATTTCGTATGCGTGTGACAAGGTAAGGCAAAAGGCAATCAGAAGCTGTGTTAAGAAAGAGGCTCACACCTGTTCCCCCACAAAGAGTTATTCACTGCTTCTTTAGCCGTTGTCTGCAAGGACCCCATTTTAACATGCGCGTTGGAGGACCCTGAGGAAGCCTGGGAAGGGGAATAGTCTGAGTAAGTGCCTGAGGAAACGCTGTTATTCAGACAATGGATCTTATCTGCTTCAGACTCATCTGTCGACTCTGAAACAAAACACAGCAAATGTTTTCAGGAGGTGGTGTTTGGAAACTAAACTCCAGAAAAATACATTTTCAAAGGCCTACTACAGTTATGCATATGTTTGTGTACGTAATTACATACATGATACATTTTACAGTCAGCGAAGTACAGATATGTTAGGTTTATCTATGCAGATTACGTATGCTCCCACCTAAAAGGCTGTAAGTCAAGTTAGTACCTTTCTTGTCTTTACCCAGAAGAACAAGTTTGGGTGGGTACAACGGAGTCTCTGGCAGGGAAGGACGAAGTTCCCCTATCCTCATCTCACTGGCAGGATGTCCAAAGGCATCCTGAGGAATATAATAACGTAGAGTAAACATAGGAAACAGCATCAATAAACATTTCAAAGCCTTTTCATGAATGTGACGACACACCGACACTCCACCAGACAAAAACCGTCCAACCACAGTGACTTCTCAGCTGAGAATTCTAACCAGCCCTACAGAAATGCTTCTGAAATTATGGGGTGATGCATTCATTTCTGAAAATGTGGACAAAACAGATGGAATTTGTAAGATATGCCAGGCCCGTGTAAGCATTTTTGATGAAGTCACAAAAATGCAGCTGCCAGTAGAAATAAATAAAAGAATAATATAAATATCTACTTTTACTTCAGGAGTAAGTGTTCCTCGTTCGTTTGTGGCACTGCTCCTTCCATAGATTCAGGTCTTGCTATCGCTACTTTTAATTAAATTAAATAATTTGGGCTTCAAAAACTTCTCTTTGGGAGCTCAGCAGTTCTTGACTTTCTAAGATTTCCCTGCACAGCTGGCAGTTCCAGAAGGCAATAGGATAGATACAGAAACTGAAGTAAGTTAAAAAGTGGAAAGAAAATGAGTTGTGGTCTTAGTAGGAGTTATTTTAAATGAATGCTTTTAAATTAGGCTCATGGCACAGCCAGAAGCAGGAGATTAAGATGAAAATACGCAATTTGGGGCATTTCTTATGGCACCACTGGGAAAAGGTTCAGGAATGAGAAAGGTGCCAAACTCAACAATATGTGAGTTGGGGGTACAGGGTTGGAGAGGATGCTGAGTGGAGGGATGACAGAGGAACCCCACACCGAGGAGGAAGATATATGGGAAACCCACGCTGGGCATTAGTGTGTGGGTTTGGGGAAACGTCATGGGGAGAAAAGTGATGGAGATGGGTATAGCAAGAGTGTGCCAACTAACACCAGTGAAGATCCTTGAGAGAAGGGGTAAGAGAAACATGCATCTTCTTGGAAGCAGGAGGGTGAGATGTGATTCTGTAGGGGATGGGAGCTGGGGAAGGAAAATATCTACTCAGAAAGAACAAGTTTTAGACAGCTACCAGGAGATAACAAAAAAAATAAGTAAAAAAAAACAAGGAAGGAAATGGTTAGAAGAAACATATCTGGGAGGGAGCTTTCATTCACGGAGACACAATGGGGATCCCTGTACCCAGACCTCAGCCATTAAAGGTACTCCAGTGATTATGGGTTTACAATTAGAGAGGAGTCAATAAAGGAGGGAGATGTAACATTTAGAGAATGTAACTAGATGTTAAAAACAGGTATGTTAATCCTTCCACCTCTGGTACTACTGGAGATAGCACCAAACCAACATAAACAAGAGCAGGCATCCTCACAACCTGATCACTTTACCCCATCAGTGCTAACAGTTATGCAAATACAGCTGATTATATGCTGTGATACTGCAGGATTTTACTACCCTGGTACACAGAGCTCCCCTGTGGTGTATGTTATTTCCCATGTAACAGTTCCAACGTACATACAACTTAAAGCTAGCAACAGTGCAAGGGCATTTCTCCAGTGCAGAACAATCATTTCTACTGCAGTGTCACAAACTTATCATGCAAAAGGACTTCTGAAAAGTAACAAAGTGCACACATTCAGGGAGTGAAATTTTCCCCTTTTGAAGCATGGTGCATGCTTCAAACTTATTTCTTGTTGTACCTCTGAGCTTTTTGTATGCTCTTCTTTCTCCTTCCTGTCCAGAGTCGATTTATGAGTGTTGTCTGTATCAGACAGGCGACTCTGATGGAATTCTTGCACCTAGAATCCCAATATCGTGCCGTGAAACTTTCAGAAGTTAAAAGCTCAAAATAAAATGAGTTGCTGTAAGGCAGGAAGGACCAGCAGTTCTGTTTCTGACATAACGATGAAAGCAGTTTTTATTTTAGGTGTCTGAGTTTATGCAGTTTTCTATGCCATATTCTTCCTTTCTTTTCCACCATTTTAGCCTGCACCCTAAGCTGCTCCAAACAAAATCAGTACACTTCGGAAAGAATCAGCTTGGCATTTGTGAACATGCCATGAAAGATGTAAAAAACCCCAATCATATCCCACTTAATACCTCTTTGCTTATAAGGTCCAAGGACAGAAAGGGCACTAATGGAAAATAAAAGGTATTATTAGATAGATCACTTGTGAGGACAAAGGAAGGAGAGAAATGTAATTGCATTTTGTGAGAACTTATTTCTCAGGACTAAACACAGAAGGACATATGCAGAGGATAGAAAATATGGGGAGCTCTTTTCCAAGAGGAAGGGCATGGCAGAAACTGGCAAAATAATTGGGAAAGAGAGATATTAACAACCGCTCATGCTGACAACATAAAAACATCAAATTAAAATCTAGAGAGCTGTGATTTTCAAAACAACCTCATTCTTAGTGTCTGCCTGCAAAGAACAGCAGGGCTCTGAACAGAGCAGAGCTGGGCTCGGAGCAGATGCAGCACACACGAGGCAGAGGTGATGGCACACGGCCATTAGCGATGGATCTGCTCCAGAGGAACAAGAGCAGAGGCAGCACTTCTGGACTGGTGAGGGCTGGGCAACTTGAAAGACTGCAAATAATAGAAGCAAATACAAGAAGTAAACAGCTCTAGGCTAAGGTTATTTGATCCAGATTGTAGTAAGGTTTTGATGAAAGATCACAGATAATGCAAACAGAGAGATGTCAGAGTACCCTTCAATAGAAGTGAGACTAACTCAGGCACAGGTGTTTTTCTCCTGAGAAGGACAGGCCCAGCCGTGCAGGTGTAGGACAACCCCTCAGCCAGGTCACCCCTCTGCGCAGAGGATGTCAGCTCTGGGCTCCCATGGCCCTGGTTTTGGAGAGCTGCAAAGTCTGGCCAACAAGAGCACAGAACGCAGCCTGCACCAAGCTGTGTGTGAACGCCTGTCACAGGACTCTGCTGACAGCTGTTACCAGACTCACCAAAATAAAACCCACTCACCAATTCAGAAATGCACAGAGTCCCCAACACACGGGATTATCCCACAGGGATGCAGAGCAGAGGGTCTGCTCCCAAATCTGTGCCACTCCCCTGCCACAACAGCAGCTCCCAGGAGGGCCATATCAGTGGCCATCAGACCTGAGGGATGCCCATGCAGGGTGTGATGACAAGATTCAAATCCCAATAAGGGTCTGAACTGTGGAAGGAAAACTGATTGTGCAACTGGGATGTGAATATGGGGAATGAAGGAGCCCCCAAACACATCCCACCTGGTACTGCAGCCAACACAGCATCAGCCATCTCCAGCAGGCAGAAGAGCTCCATAAGAAGACCCAAACTTGCTGATTTGGTGACACAGGTATATGCAGAGCAGACTGGGACAGAGGGATTTTGGGGGGCACTATGCAGTGAGATGTAACAGATCCTGAAAAAAAACCGCCATGGGCAGGTAGGACTGTTTCTGCTCTATGTCTCTGCTTTGCAGCCAGCAGCTGGAGGGATGCACACAATAAGTCACCTTGCTCCAGTGATCCTAAGTACAGCATTCAAGCACTGATTAGAACTCCCTATGTCCAAAGATGCCAAAGTCTGCAAGGATCTATTTATTGTGAAAACGTCATTTTACTTCAGAAGGCTAGTTCTGTTTGCTGACATGGTCAGACCTCTGGAAAGAAAAACTGCAGATGCTATCCAGCCAGTGCTTAGTCATGTACTGCAGAGGATGGCAGCCCTACTGGCATCTTCCTAAGTTATAAACCACGGTCCTACTCTGTTTTGTATGTGGCCTTCAGTGTGAGGACAGAAGGCCCAGCGCTGCCCTGAGTTACAGCACCTCAGTATCTGGATTGCACACCCTGTGCTCTCCCATCTCAGGAGCAAGCAAGCTCTCAATCCAGACAGATATGCACCCAACTGCAGACACAGCACTGGGGTTGCTGCCAACTGAGTCTCAAGTCTCTTGGAAGAAAGTCCGTGTAGCGTCCATCAGGCATAAGCCAGGCCCACAAGATGAGCAACTCAGAACGAACTGAAGGACAGTAAGCATCCTGTCTGGAGAAAGCTCTCTTGCAAAGCAGACCTCCAGAACAGAACATCATCACCTTCCTCCTGTGACTGGAAGCCAGCAAGGTCATAACCTCCATTAAGATCCTTCCTGCTATGAAGAAGCCATACGGCAAAACTCGATAATGAAGATATTTCTAGCTCCTCGTTAAATATAGGTCATTTTGTTGCAAAGTGCCCGTCAAGGCATGGCCTTGAAGGAGACACGAACTGAGAACCTTCAGGACATATTGTCCTCCCAGTCAAGGGAGACTGTCATTGTGCATCTCATTAGGGGAAAACAGCTCCCACAACAGACGCATCAGTGAATGAATTGAAGCCAGGCAGCCTGGGGGAAATAAAAGCTGCAAAGTCCTTCTGGAAAGGCAAGATGATCTTCTAGAGAGTCTCTAAAATTCTGACCAAGAGCAAAACAAGAAGAATACCCTTCTCCCTCCAACCCCCATCCCCCTAAAACAGTGCAGAGCTGGGAAAGTAATGAAGGAAGAGAGAAGTTAAAGGGATCGAGGCCTTGTTTTGATAGAGGCGAGATGAAGGCCTCAGCAGAGCCAGCACAGCCGCTGCAGCAGATTACTCAGAAGAAAACCACCTCTCCTTTTTACTAATAAACCTGCTAGGAGTTAACACAAGGGATGGAATGCAGCACGCAGGGTTAGAAAAGAGGGATTTTTTAAAAAACAGAAACCTGAGAGCTATGCAGAACTCTTTCCAGTGATTTTTTTCCATCCATCCATACAAAGAATATTAATTGTATAGATCTTAATTGTCAATTTTTGGTATTCCTCACTATCACTCATGAAAGGGGTACACAGTGTCATCACAGCCTTCTTTTTGCCTGCAAGGCACATCTTTCACAATAGCATGGGATAATGAACAGGTTTATTTTAAGTGATGATTAATTAAGAAGATGTTTTCTTATTATTACTGAAGATGAAGGGTGATGCGGGGGGGGTTGAAATGTAGTTTGTTGTTCATTTCAGATGTTCCCTTTAATTATTTAGAAACAATTTTCTGAAGACATGTGTAAATTAATTGCAAGAAAACCCAAGAGAGATCAGAAAAGAAACCAGTTTATCTGGCTTCAAAGGATGAAAACTGAGCACTACACCTGAAATTAGATTACCTTGTTATAAGACACTGTCTTCAGTCTAAATCTATCAGAGCACACCTGTATTTTCAAACTGTATTTTAACTTAAGGCTTGAGATCCTGTCTCCTAATTATCTGCAAAGCAAACGGAGCTTAATTATGTTTTATTAAATATGTTACAACTGAAATCATATCAATGTTATTCACAAAATCATTGACACATTTTCTACTGTTTCCCGCACCTCTTCTTCATCTTTAAACAGGAGGACAAAGGAAGGAACACATACATGACCTTGCTTTCCTGCCATGAGAGTTTCCCAGTCTGTCCCAGTGACAAGAACACTATTTTTCTTTCCTGAAGCTGATGAGATTTTGCTACTGGTCCTCACTAAGTACTAGGGAAACTAAAATATAGGCAAGGCCTACCATCTCCAATATTGGAGTGAAGGAAGATGAAAAACACATTTACATTGATAGAAAATAAAATAAACTAGGTAGAAAATAAACTAGGAAATTGCACATTATTTAGTTGCATTTCAGGAATTACTGCAAGGTCTTCAACGGATCAACTATTTTATATAAAATACAAAATACTTATTTTGATACTTATGGGTTAACAGTTAATGTATATTTAGAGAAAAAAAAAACAACAACACAATTATGTTTCTGAAATGTCTGCTAGAATACAGCTTGTAGACCTGTCCAAGCATCTTATAACCTATCAGTAAATGCTGCCAGAGTAAGAAATTTCCCCTATGTATAAGCTGTCCCTACAGAAAGCAAGATGAAAGTGTCAGCGAGCAGATGTCCTCCAAGATCGAACTGCAGCTCCTTATATCAGCTTTGCACAACCCTGTGCAGTATTTCGGCATTACCTTTTATTAACTATATTTGTGTCAGAATAGAAAACTCTTGCTGTGCATACTGATCCACTTCTGGCCAACATACACAGCTGGATTGAGTGACACTGAAAGTCACTGGGCAGCACCTGACCTGTAGCCCCCTGCAGTTAAGAAGTACTTCTGTTGACTTCGTTAACCTTTGACGAGGCTTGTTGGCTAAGTGTTACACGTAATGGGATTTTTAGAAGCAGAACCTTATGTCAAGCATCGTCAACAGAGCAAACTGATTTTTCATTTACATATCGATGCAGAGATACATGTAAGTCTGAGGTGAAACTCATGATCAGGTCCATTTTCTCACTAAGAGTCGGTCACATCATTAACATTTAGGAGAGAGCTGGTATATATCAATACAAAAATTCAGATACAGATTCATTTCAATCTGAAAACCTCAGTAGCATTGCAGAAAGAGCAACTCGGTATAAAACTAGGTTTACTTTGCAGAATTAAACTAGAAACTCTTAGGCAAGAAGCTCACAGCAGATGCAGCATAGCATTTGAGGGAGTTATACTAAAACCCCATCTTGAACTCTTGAGAGGAACAACGATCCTTTTACATTACCTCCACTGAAATCTCCTTTGGTGCCATGGGCCACTTGTGCTCATACTTTTCTTTCACAGTTTGTTCAGTGTTGGCGGTTGGTGCTGAGTTCTCAGGCCGTACTCCATGGCTTGTTTTGCCCACCAGATTTTGAACTGATTTTACCATATTCTTTAAATCCTCCGGGTATGGAGTGGGATAACGTTTTAGATTTATTTCAACCTGAACATTCATAAAAAGAATTAAAGCACAAATACAAAATGAAAACAGCATGCAAACTAAAACCATGGTTACAGTACTATGGCTAAGAGCACAGTCCTCACATTTTGCATTGACCTAATTGAGGTAGTCTGTTACATAGAGCTACCCTCATGGATTTTTCGGTTCTTGGACCGGACTTTGCATTCAGTTACACTGTGGCAACCTATAATGGAATTTCAGTGACACAGAATAATGGATGGGCATGCTTCCCTGCAGGCCTATCTTCCACCCTGAGAGAGTATAGTATTTTAATTCTGCACTTGGCTCGAGAGTACTACCATATTAAATCACACCTCTCCAAAATGATACTGATGTAAATGCAGAATTAATTTAGCTGTGTTCAGTGTAGAGAATTAATCAGAATTATCTATAACAGCTGAGAACAGCATGTGATCTATAGGAATCTATTCGCTCTTTGAGATGTATAACGTACACGCATGCACTCATTTTGCTCCTATGTATACAGAAATACAGGAAAACAGACTTAAACCACTACAGAAAAGTCAACCTGGGTCACACTGAACAGTACTTTGACTGACAGACCTACAGATTTCCTACTACAGTCAAGACTTTGAGCTTTTTGATTTCATCACTCCGAAGTAAAGAAATATTGTAGTCATCCATGTCAAGAGCAATCCTAGCTTGAAGACAACTCTGCAAAATCTCCAGGTTGAGCAATAGGAGAAGAGAGGCATGACAGCACTGTCAGCAACCTGCTCAGAGGGGATGGGACGGCAGGTTACCAGGCCAGGAGTGATCCAACTGGGAAAGAAGACCTACGTGATGCCAGCCTCTCCTTACACCTCCCCATCTTGTTACAAACCTCTTTTGTCTGCTGTACATCACATCCTGCCACGAGGAGAGATGCTGAGGAACCAAACAAAGCCTGACCTCAGCACACTGCTCGTGGCAGAGCCTTCCCAGCCCTACTCTGCCCTGCCCCAGGGTGGCAGCTCCGACCCCAGGCACAGCCCCCGGGATGCAGACAGTGCTGGCTGCACCCACAACTCTCTTTGGGCTGAGCCTGGGGTAGGAATGCAATGATTTTGAATTGAATTTCATTCAGTCAAGAAAAATCACAGCTCCCAGAGCAAGCTGTGCATGTCAGGATAACTGCTCCTGTTTACAAGGCTGTGAAATTTGACATTACTCTGTGTTTGCTGCATGATAAGTAAGTGGAAGCATTGACCACAGAGTTTTTACCTGATTGCATACGTGAGTTGCACAAAGGGAGCTTGCTTTTAATAGGTCACATTTGGCCACTGGATTTTACACCGCTAACAAGCAGGAAAAGGACAATTTTGGATTCAAATGGTTATGGTCCATCAATGGGAATATTTTAGAAGCAAAACCATGATCAATTTGAAAATAAAGCTATATGAAGTACTAGCATATAATTCTGAGCCACAGTAGAATAAACATTACATATAATAGATTCTGACATGACTTTAACATAAAACGTTAAATGTATGGCTGTGATGTCATATGTTAATAAAGAATTTCAACAGAAAAAAAGAAATTAAGTCTGTAAAGCATTACTAAGGCTGTGGTTGATTTACGGTTGAAAGAAATCATATTCAGATGTGGCCTAATTAGGCAATCGCTTTTTCAGAAAATCCGAGCCATGATTTAAAGGTAAAAGCTGCAGACAAGCATAGCTAGAACTCCAGGCACAGAGCAAATCCTCTGTAAGAACTCGCCAAAGAGAAATTAACTAAAAGACTGTCATGCAGTAGGCAAGGCAGACAGGGATTTCAGTAAGAGTCTTACACTGCTGGGCGAACTACACCATAAAATACCGACAGCTCTGGTAGGTGATGTGCACTACAAAGCAGATATTTTCATCCTGAGTTGGAGCTATTGCTACAGAGGAAACTGCCGATGCAACTCTTGCATCGCTACACCAAAACAGAGTGACCCTGACAAGAGAATTTTCAAACTTCAAAATTCTTTGTGGAAGAATGCATTGAATAATTTAAATCTTCGAATCAATGTTCGACAGCTTGGATGAGAATTCGGCTTTAAATATGACATACAGAAAATGAAAACTACATGTGCTTCTATAAAATGCAAACGCTCACAGTTATCACACATTGCTAACTTGGGATAACCTTCAAATTCATCCCACGAAGGTCTGGTGAAAATGCAAAAACTGAACAATTAGAACTACCCTGCAACCTGCTGGAACACGTGGAGGGCACACACGAAATCAGTTCACGTGCACACATCTGAACATAGGTAACAGCTCAGCCAAGTGGCTCTTCACTTTCATGGTCACTCACATTTGCAGATGAATTAACCTTCCTGGAAAAGAGTGCAGAAATACCACAAGGATCCAATGGTTTATATCCTGTTCATTGAACTTGAGGCAATCCTTTCATGGCTTGAGCAAAAAGGGTGTTTCCCATGAGACGGGAAGATTTCTGCACACCTACAGCAGGAAATCTTTTCCTGTCAAAGCCTGGGAGGACTTCTCTGCTTTGAACAGTATTATTTCCCCACTTTCAGTTTTTACAAGCTACAGGTAGCTATGGGTATCCAGTATACACACAGAGAGATAGGAGACAGGAGAGATGCTCTCCTCAGGATGCGCTCATGAAGGACATACCTGATCAGCTCCTAGCTCCTTACTTAGCTTTACATTTAATAATTCTTCCTTAAGCAACGACTAAAGGCATCTCCTCCAAAATGTAATGTTTGGCTCTGATGAAGAGATACCAGGATCATTTCAGAGAGAAGAACATTGGGTTGGAGGTGGGAAGGAAAATAGGTAAGTAAGAACTTCTGAAAATATATTTTAGTGTTGGACTCTTCCCCTGCAGTGACCCAAAGGGTAAAGGCTGCCTTGGCCTTCAGCTGCCAAGCCAAACATCAGGGACAGCAGAGCCCTGCAAGCCACGGCTCATCCCCGTGGCAAAACCCCTCATCCCAGCAGGAAGGACAGGATGGGACAGGCTGCCCTCAGCACACCCCCCAGGCTCAGGACGAGGGCTGTGTGCCCAAGGACAGCCCGAGATGTGGCACCGGGCTCAGTGGTGTTTCCATCCCTATTTCCCACACAGCAGATGGCAGCACTCAAATTCGAGTGCAGCAACAGCATTAAGTGAATGAAGGGTTTCATTTTTCTACAAAAACAGTTTACTCAAAGGAAACATTTGTTTCAGCCATCTGTAGTGTTCTGAAATATATTAAACCAAAAAGGGCTAAGCGATATAATTCTTATATTACATTTCAGTATCGAAAACAACTCTTGCAAATAACAGGTAATACAATTAAAGTCATTTATGATTTCAGAAACTATCTGTTTCTCTGTTAACACTTTTGAACATTTGGGCAGCCATGTCACTCACAGTAAAAATTTCAATAAGAAGTAGTGGAAAAATGTGAAACTCCCAGATACTCTGCTTTCCACACAGTTCATCTAGGGTAAAACATCAGTTTTATCTATTTATTGTAAGCCAGATTGCTTTTTTTAATTCATTTTCTGTTTTGCTAAAGCACCAAAGCAGTAGAGCCAATCATATTCGGTTGCAAGAGTTAAGTAAAAATTCCTAATTAGGAAAAATATTTGAACAAAAAATCAATTTTTCCAAGAATATCTAAATGGGATATTAAACATTTATTAATAATGGTTCTCATCAACTTTCACCTTGAGAGGAATATGGAATCCCCCATGGAATCCAAATATTTCTAAAGATTTGGGTGGCTGGAAAGTAAATCTAAATCTCCATCATTCTGCATTCATTTTGTCTTAGTGACGGAATGGGTGCCCAGCTGGGTACCCAACATGAAGGCGATGGGGCTGGGCTGATTTCTGACATCCCAGTCATGCTGTCTGGACAACAACCTCAAACTCCTGGTGCTGTGCACCTCAGGGAGAACAGGGATGCTCATTAAATGTGGCCAAGTACCTTCTCCTTACTTAGAGCAGAGGAACAGTTCAGTTCAGAACGTATATATTGGACTCTGTCTCTAATATGTGAACACCAGAATAAATCAAACAAAACTTACCTTAACTTTCCCTGCATTTTCCTCCTCTTCTTTTTTTTCTTCAAATTCAAAGGCAACAGTCATACGTTGCTGTCTCTGCTCCTCCCATAAAGTAGGGTTGAAACTATCACTGTCTGACTGGAAATCTATAGTTAAATTGTGGACAGCAATGCAACAGAACAAGAGATTAATGCACTCGGCAGAGGTCTGGAAATCATCTAAAAAACCAAAATCCTGTAATGTTGGGTCATTGTCTCAAAACTGCTGAGCGGGCAGTGGAAGTCATAACTAAAAAACAAACATTAAAAATAAATGTGAATGCTCAAATCACTAAGAGAATGGTGGAAAGCAGGAGGGCTTTGGAGCAGAGCTGGAGGAGTGTGGAGGTTCTCCACTGGGATGCAGGGGTTTCAGAGCCAAGCTCTGGTTTCGTCAGGCTCACAGCTCTGCTCCCTGTGACCCTATGTATGTGTCCAACTCACTGGGTTACACTTCTGTTATCCGCTTTTTTGTTTTTACGTTTTTTAAAACATACAATAACAATACTGGGTATTTTATATGTGGCCCAAGACCATTCCTGCTCTGTCAGTGCAGCCCAGGCAGGCCGGCATGTTGGACATCCGTGAGACTGGAGGAGGTGTCCCCACCTCTCTCTGAGAGCAATGGACTGGAAACGGGAGCTTGGTACACGACAGCACCTGGGCTGCTCTGTGCGCTCTGCCAGCTCCAGGGGGCACAGACACTGCTGCTCAGAGCCACGGCTGAGCCCCCCCATCCCCACAGCCTGCTGCTGCCCTGGGGGGAACTGCTGACGGGGTTTTACCTTCATCGCTGCGAGGCTGCTGGGGAAACATGTAGTTAGTCAGCACTCTCTGCTTTGTTTCTGGGTGAGCCTCAGTTTGCAGGGGGATGAGAGCCTTGGACTGTGCAGGAAAAGCAAAACAAAGGGCTGGTCACTCCGAGCTCATCTGTTAGCCAAGACAGGGTTCTCACAGGTGATAAACAGAAAACACAGGAATAACTGAAATTCTGAATGGAGAGAGCCCTCTCCATGGGCCAAAGCCAACGCTGCTTGAAGGCACTTCCTCCTCTCCCATTCCTCAGTCTGCCTGTAACTCCCACCAGGATCACCATCAGAACTCTAACACCAGAAACGCTGACTGTGCTTTAAGATTCCCCAGGAGAGCTTCTGGAACTCTGGAGGTGCTCCTGGGGCACCTCTGAGTTTTACCTCAGCTGGTCTTTGTTATTGCTTTGCTGTGATGTCACATCCAGGAGTGACTGTCACAGTTCACAGGTTAGAAAGTGATCTAAACCTTAGCACTGAAAAGTCAAAATGCTGAGAGAACACTGCTTGTTAGGAAGCATACATTTGGTGGATAGGTAGGGATGTTTGCTTAAGGAAACGAGTTAGAATCCTAATTTAGCACTTGGAGATTCATTCATCCGTGTGCACTATCGCTGCCCATCAGAGCTCCTCCCTTCAGCCTGAAGACTTTTGCTTAAACATATGAGTGAAAACTCAAGGGGAAATGCGACAACATGTTGAAGCAGATGTGCTGGTTGCTTTGTGCTGGTGGACAGCGTGCTTTGGGCAGCCCAGGGCAGGTCTGGTCCCAGAGGCACAGCACTGCCCAGGCTCCTGCAGCTGCCTCATACTGACATAGGAGGGACTCTTTTCCAGCAGCATTGTCCTCATCAGCTTCAGGTAAGGAGGTGTAATGGCTCGTGTTAGGTGTTATTGTAGGGTGAGAAAGATGAGGGTACAAGAATTTACTGCAGTTATTAAAACCTGCTTGGTATAAACTTGTCTAGCATTGTACTAATTGAATTTGTCTCCACTTAATCACACTCTGGAACTGTAAAACTATTCTGTCCACCAATACTGAAGGACTGATGGGGATTAATGTGATCAGACACTGGGTAAGCTGTTACTCCTCTCTGTGTTCACGTCACAGAATTTGTTTAAAAACAGAGTCCTAAGGAACAAACAGTAATGCCATACAAACCAAGCTCCCTGGAGCTAAGGAAGGCAGATCTAAAATAAAGAACTTAAATGAGAATTTTCTCTAGAACAAGACTGAGAGTTCTTGTGCATCTTCTATAAATTTAAACTCCCACTGGCTTAAAAAAATGCAGGAAGGGAAGTGTGGAGAGGAAAAGGGAAAAGACAAAAACGGAGGTGCAGAGTTGGAATAAGGAATGGGACAAACTAAGAACAAAGCTGAGAACAAAGCCTTGCCTCGTTGCTGTTAACACAATGTTCTCTTGATAAGTCTGGCTTTTTACTTAACAAGTTTACCCAGGTAATGCATGTCAGCCAGGACCATGTGCAGCTTGGTAGGAAAGCAGCAGCTGGGCCGGGACTAACTCTTCTAAAGCTGTGCTGCAGTGATGTGTTACATTACAGACCTCATTCTCAGCCCCTCTAAGAGCCCCAGCACTAAAGATATGATAGACACTGAAAGCTGTTACCTGGTTGTCAGAAAGCCACAGAGCTGCGAGTTCTTTGAGTTTAGTAAAAGTGAATGGTAAGTTCTTCAGTCTGTGAATGAGAAGGGAACAACATGAAGCTCTCATTTCTATGGCAGTTCCTTCACTACACACAGCACGATTGGCTTGATCAGACTAAAACTGCTATCATTTCTCACCTTTATTTTCTCTCACCTTTTATCAAAATGCATTATCTTACTAAGGGGATTGCCCTTAAAGTACTTCTACATTAGGAGAGACATTTATACCCTATCGTACAGAAAACACTTGGTCCCAGCAAAACATACAGTGAAGTCCTAGCAGCTTTCAGCATAGGGGACATAAACCTTTTTGCTTTATCAGTTACATTTTGGAGCACAAATTACTCGAGGGGGATGGGAAATTCCCTTTTGCAGAATAGGTATAAATTCAAAACAATATACGTTCACAATGAACCTAAATGACAAAAATAAACACAATGGTAAAAAACAGCCTTTTAATTCTACATGTGAAGCCACTTCCCAGAACAATCCATATGTGGGAGCAGGGAACAGATGGTAAGATCCTTGTGGAAGCTCCAGCCATGCTCTCTCAGGAAGCACCTTGTTCTGAACATGGCATTTTTACTTAGCCTGGTATCAGAGCCCTGGTCACACAGCACTGTTCCCCATCTGCGTGTTACAGAGGGCTGCCAAGAAGAATGGACTGCCCAAGGATATGACTGCAAAGCATTTATTGTGATCTAACAATAAAAAAAAGTGGAGAATCCCTTTCCTGAGGGGAGGGCAAACTGATAGCACAGGTAGAAAGAATGACAAATGTGTTCACATGCATCCCCACCAAAGACAAGCAGCCACCAGCAGAACTCCCTGCCCCTCTACCAGCAAATAACCAGAAATACCCACAGTCTTCACTACTGTGATTGTAACAATACCTTATTCTAAAGATGACCTATCCACACAAGTGAAATAAATTGACATGAATGTGTGCACACTCGGTGAGCTATGAAATACCCATGCAGATCAGAGCACTTTGACATGCGTGTGCACGTTTAAACCTATAATTAATGCCATGAGAGTGGCTGAACTTCCTGAGATTTAGTTCTCATTGCTATCTTAAAATGCATACATCTTTTCCATCTTTGGAATAGCGCAGTGAGGCGTTCTATGTGCACCAAGGTGATGAGATTAAGCTTTAATAGTCAACATAAAGGTTCTGAAATCGTGGTTACCTGGACATTTCACTCACTCTTTTTTTCTGTATAAAAAAGACAAGAAGTGGCTTCTCAAGTGACATGCTTATGCTTTGCTTTAGGACACAGTGTCTCTGCAGGGTGAGTTTCAGAACCCTCTGCAGAGCATTACTGCCGTGGTTCCCAGCTCACTCCACTTGAGTGGTGTACATCAAAGGGAGAAGCAAATCTGGTAAGCACACATGATGTGTGACAAGGGGAGCTCCAAACTGGTTTTCCATTTCCAGCCAAACAAAACACAGTGCTCTTCATTTGTAAGGCCCAGAAGCCTGGACACCTTGCTTCACATGTCTGAAGAAGACTGACTGTAAGGTGCCCTCAATAAGAAAAAAATTCAAATTAGAGATCAGTGAATGGAGGCACCCAATATCAGTGCTGACTTTGGGCAATCTGCCACCAAGACGAGACCCATCCTCGTGGTCTGACTGCAACTTCTTTTCCTTTCGGTAGTACAGACAACGTCTGCTCTGCTTCCACGCACCTAACGATGGCTGCAGTCAGGTGGTAGTACAAAGACGTGGAAAGTTTATGACTGTGCTGCTCAACAAAGAGCTCTTCTTTTATCCTGAGCACTGAAAGATCTCACTAGATAGCATGGAAAATTACATACATAATCGTTTCATAAGCCTAAGGAAAATATATGCACAATACTAGATTAAACTTTAATGGGGGCATAGATAATGCATTAAGAAGATGGTAAAATTAATTAACACACAATTAAGGGGCAAATTACTCCGTATCAAAAGAACCTTTTCTTACTATGGAGTAAACAAGGCCCTGCTGGAAGCTGCTGCTGGCCTGGGATACCTCTGGCACTTCGGGACACTCACACTGGTTCCAGCACTCAGCTGCACACGCCTTCTTGCATGAACAAGTTTCATTTCTGTGCCATTTTTACATCACTAATAACTTCAGTTTGGAATCTCTTAAACTGAATTGCAAGAAGAGCTAGACGTGATAATAAAATGTTCCCTCAGTGCTACTGATATTTTCTGTATTTATATTAGGTTAAAATACAAACAAAGTCATGCTAAAGCTTAAAGGTTATTAGCAGAAATGTTTATTATAAGTTAAGCCCTGAAGCACCAAGTGAGTTTTCAGCAAAACAACTCCCAGTGTTAGTAGTCCAGTAAAGCGTGAGATGCACACATCCTTCTTGCTGTGTTTGATTTTCACAAAGATAATGTTTTCTTATAAGAAAAAAGATTTTCCCCTGACATCCCCCAGGTGAATAAAAGCAAACTAAAGAAAAATGACACTTTGTGAAGGGACATCCCTGAGCACCAAGCCATTGGCACTGTACAGCCCCAGCCTCAGGGGAGTGGAGTATCGGTGTGTTACGACACACTGCAGTGAGGACTGGGAGTGGAGTAATTCCGAGCAGCCCAGCCAGTTTGGCCAGCCCAGGGACAGCTCTTCATGGTCACGCTCAGCAAACGGGGTTTTCAGAATGTGAAAGTTTAAAGGAACATAACTCATTGTAACTGTTGACATAAACACTGGAGGATGTTAATTGCCAGAAGTAATTACCTCTTTTTACAACACTATACGAATAACTGAACAGAAAAAGAAAAGATACACCAAGGAACAGTCCTTCATTTTGGAATGGATCACTATCTTATGCTTGCTTCATCTAACTTCTGTTCCTGAGATTCAGAGCAGTAATCAAGCTCTGAACACGGGACAGAAGCAGAAGCGATGCGAATACAGAAAGGTGGTGACTGGTTAAGCTCTTCTGTAAGAACAATCTAAAACTTGAAGAAAGGTTACTTACCAGTAACCGATGCTCTTTGAGAAGTGTAGCCCAAATGTACATTCTAACAATTCTACCTCTCAATCACAGGACTCATACCTGGAAGGACTCTGAGGAGAGAGGAGAAGCAGATGGAAGACAAATGTATCTGTGGACTACACATTGTGAAGAACACCGGTTACTGGTAAGACATCTTTTTCTCTTTGAATGAATCCCACGTGCATTCTTAGCAGTGAGTGAATCCAAGCAGCTCTCCCCAGGGACCCGCTACATGGTGGAGGTCTCTGTATCTTTCATGCATCAGTAACTGCACAACTACTTTATCAGAAGCTGCATTGCCTCTCGAAGCACCAGAGACGCCTGGCAAAGGCGAGGATGAATCCCCAAGTAGCTGCCTTGCAGGTAACTGGAATCAAAACTCTCCTGAATGCACAGGGTGAAGCCACCCACTCTCCAGTCAGATGTGCACTACCCCTCATCAGACTCCACCTTAACAATGTGATAGCAAGTCAGGGTTCAGCCTACCACTGCCTTTTATTGTGTAGTGACAACCTAACACAGCATTTCCCAGGGATGAAGAGCCTGTGAAAGGGATGAAAAGGTTTGGACCTGTAAAGATAAAAGGACAGAGGGCTCCCAGCTACGGCGATATGAAGGATAGACACAGCCTTAGTGTGTAAGGAATGGGAAAGAAAAACTGGCCTGTAATTCTCCAGTTGAAATTGAGTTCTAACATGAATACCTGCAGAAAATCCTGGAACTAAAGAATAGCTTCTGGTCAAATAAAATGAGCAAGGTCCATCTTAAAACACTGAGGGCCTTCAGAAGACAGGACAAGGGTGAAAGTCTGAAGTACCTGAAAACACAATATTAAAAAGGCTGGAGAGGGAGTCCAAACTCTGACCCACCTTTGAGCAACGTATGTCAGCTCACGAAAATGTAAGATTCTTTTTAGCCTGACTGGTGAAGAAATATTGTTTGTCCTGTTTGTCTCTTTGCTGAAATGTATCCAATGAGAACTTAATGGAAATCTCCATCATAGGGTCTAAAGCACATGACAAGTGTAGGCACTTTACATTCATAACCAGACAAGCTGCAGACAATGCAGAGGAATGGGGGCTACGTTTTTCCTCATCACATGCTACCTCACAGCTAAGTTGTCCATCACTCCTTGCATGGATGACCATCTGGAGAGAAGACTGTGAAAACATCCCAAGCACTCTGGCAAGGCAAGTTCAAAGCCACCAGGACCCTCGTGCTCTGCATGCCTGGAGCCACACTGCACTCCTCACACCATGAAGATTGCATCCAGAATGAACACTTCTTGTGGAAAAACTGCATCTCACATGAAATGCTCGAGTAACCCAGCTACCAACAGGGAAAGTCACTGGGATAAAGGTAATGACCTAAGAGGCTATTGGACATAAAAGTTCAACCACAGCTGTAGACACTGTAGGCAAAATTTGGCATGTGACAAAATAGAAGGACATGGCCCTGATCTAAGTTGTTCACTAGGATGAATCTGCAGTGGGCAGATTCCCAGTGAAATACTGTGTCCCCTTTGTCAGACTATGTATCCATGACAATCCTCCAACATCCAGCATGGGCTGACAGTCACAGTGACAGAGTCTGTTCCCTCTGAAATTAAGGTGCAAAGCTACATGAGCTGCCTGACAGAACGGACACGAAATCCTCCCTGGTGTCAGGAGAGAGAAAGTCACAAAGAACTGACAGATAAATTCTAAAAGAATCTACGATCATATGCACAGTCCATCCCCATTTATTGTTAGTACAAGGAGTGACTGCCAATCCTCAGAATATGTGTGCTAAAACTGGAGGTGTCACACAAAAAAAATCTGTCAGAGCAGAATTTGGTGTGAATGGGCCTTCCTTAGCAGCAGAGCCCGCAGAGATCTGGGCTCAACAGGTCTCAGAATGGGCTGCCAGGGAGAAGCCTGATCCCTGGGCCAGGGCTCAGGAGCTCCATGACATAGAACATGACTACCTGCAGCAAGTGCACAGGCACCTTGGATCTAGAATAGCCTTTCTGCTCTGCTTGCATGCCTGTGTCTCTTCTTCCTATGGCTCAAAAGGAAAGAGATGATGTGGTCTACCTTCTCTGTCATATCTGAAGCAGGGAGAGCAGAAGGGCAAAAGTATTACAACAATAAGGAAAAGTTCCTAACCACGAGAAGAGTCCAAAGACAGTCCTCATTAGCACATATCAAAGAATGAATGGATACTGCCTTAACGTTAATATCCATATGAAAATGGGAAAATGGAAAAGTCCAAACCAAATAAATAAATAAGAATCCAGCAGTAACATGGTTTCTGAGCTCTGTCCAAATGCTCTGGTGCTGAAACTTTGAAACTTCTGTTTCACTAAGGTGGGAAGTTCCACCAAAAAAATAAAAAGGAATCAGCATAGTCACAATGCCTCAGCAGGGCAACATGCAACTTCAGATGGAAATGTCATCAACCAAGTAGGAAAAAAAATCCTCCAGGCCCCTCAGGAGAAGTCTGTGAGGCAATTCAAACGTTCCTACCTCTTCTAGTCTAGACTGCTCTCCAACTAGCACTTCGGGGGCTGCAACTCACCGCACAGCTTTTCAGGTTGAGTTAACAGCTTCCCACCCCAGTGAGGAAAGACCATCTTTCTCCTGCCCACCCCCCCCCTTCCTGCCCTGGTGCACAGCCGCTCTGTACCTTCAGTTTCCTTTTGTGTCTGCCAAACACCACAGGGAGCAAACTGAATATGTGGGGAGAGTCAGAAAGTGACCACAACAAGAAATATACTTCTAGAAGTTTCAGGGAGTCAAGCCATCCCAGCCACTCCTCTGAGGAGCCCTAAGAAAGCACAAGGAGATGCAGGGCTACCAGCCAACAGGAAAGGGGAGTGGGAAGGACAGCGACTACCACATCCCAGCCTAGGGAACATCACACCATGAGATGCCACTCTCAGTGTTTACTCCACAATGGAAATCCGATTGCTTTCTGATCTCTGGGCAGACAGAGAAGAAGGCAAGTGGGCAGGAGTGCTGCTTTCACGGCAGCCAGCTGTCAGGTCAGCTTGCTCAGGAAACCTAGCATACTCCTACACTTCTGCTGCCTTCTCCCAGCAGCAAGCCACCCCCTCTCTGTCACCCCAGTAACAGCACTCAGAAAGCAATAATTACAGATGTAGTCATAGGCCTGAAATCTGCAGCTGACTAAGCAAAAGGAAAGAAAGGAAGAAGCAAAGAAAGGAAAAAAAAAAAAAAAACCAAACCAACCAAACACTTCTACTTCTTCAATGCACATCCACAACAGGTTTGAAAAAAAACAAAGGTCTGAGTGATCCAGCTCAGACTGGTTTGATGTGCCTGGGAAGGCACTGCAGCTGCAGTTCCCTGGCATCCCCAAGGTGCCCCAGCACAGCCCTTGTGCCCCCACAGCTGGCTGTGTAGAGCAAGGTGGGGCAGCCACTGCAAGCATCCATCTGAAAACTCACCACATTTCCAACAGGCTGCTTTCACCTGCATCCCTATGCGTTCAGGATCCCCAACTGCCTGGACAAAACTGAGCTAGGGCAGGACAGGGCAGATGGATGCAGAACAGCATGGGGGGGCTGGGTGCTGTGCTGGGAAGAACACTGGAGAGTTCAAAATGTGCCTGAAACACAGCTTCAAGATGCAGGTAGTAGATACAAAACCCCCACCACTGCAGTGTGCTGATGGGACAGTGCACCCATGTCCCTGGGAAAACACTGGGACCTGAAACCCAAAGTCAAGAAGATCTAAGAGCTGATTCTGGGACTCGGGCAGTTTCCATGGACCTGGAGTTCAGTTCAACTTTACGTACTGGTCCATAATAACATACTGTGTGATACACAACTGCAGTGAGGAAAATGATCTAATGGAATTAAGTACACAATTCTGTATAGATGTATTACAGCGATTTCAGCATCGCTCGATTTTATACTATATGCTCAGCCTTCATTTAACAAAACTGCTGACAGTAAATCAGACCCAGGTGCACACAGTGCTTCCCCTGATATTGACTGGATAAAAGCGATCACCAGTTGAAACAGAAGAGTGCTCACTCACTGAGAATTAACGTATTTTCAGAGCACACATATCTAGAAATTCCATGGAAAAGCCATTTCTGATGGCAGAGGGAGCGCAGGGTGGAGACCAAGAAAGTCTCACGGTACGCAGTGCATTTCTCAGAACAGAGAACATATTGGGGTTCTGCTGGGCTCTGACAAAATCCTTGCCCCACTGAAGGAAACGGAACGTGTTCCTTTGATTTCTATGGAGTCGGAGTGATATCTATAGTGTGTGCATGTAATGACCTCATACTGCAGCTCGTCACAATTTTCTCATTGGGCACGACATCAAATTATAGAACTGCAGGAAGTTTTAAAGGCAAACATCACACTTTCACATGGAAACAGCGGCACATAAAATAAGCAAGCAGCCTTTCATCTCTGACAGTGCACTGAGACTCAGACCCTTGCCCCGTTCCAACTTCCTTTGGACGTCGGTAGAATTAAAACCAAACTATCAAGATCAATCAAATCCCGATATTTTCCTTATAGTTTCAAGTATTTATAAATACAATTTTATATGTTTTATGTACATTTATATATCTTACATAAATAAAATTTAACAAATACCTAAAAAGGATCATCTATTTTTTTTAAAAAACAAGTTCTTATAATGCAAGTTAGGAACTGTACCTGTTATCGCTCAGGTTTAACACTCTCAGCTTCTGCATCTGACCTATTTCATCAGGGAGAAATTCCAGTTTGTTGGAGCGCAGAGACATCACGGTCACATTTTTACAACTTCCAATCTGTGAGAATGAAAAAAAAAAAAGCAAAGGTAGAACAATACTTGCTTGGGAAAAAGCTATTATTGCTAACTTAGTGTCAGAAGGTGGGCACATCATCTTTTGTTTTCCCTATAAATAACAAAGAATGGAAAACGCAGAATCTAACATCAGAAAGCACAGTCCTTTGTCAGAAACATCAGGGAAGTGCACTATGCTCCCTGCACTGCTGCTTCTGAGTGATGCTCTCACCTTTGCATGAAAATCAAACTACTAATTATTCATCTGATTTTGACTATTTTACTGCTTCTGAAGTAAATTAATTGCTTTGACAGATATTTTGACTTAACAGGGATGAAATCTGAGGCCCGTCACAAAACATTTTTATGTAATTTAAAAACAGAATCAGCTTCTCACTTCTCTGGGCAGCTCAGGAAGGAAATTCTCATCCACAGCCAATGTCCTCAGGTTGTGAAGGTAACCGATGGTAGAAGGTAACGACTCCAACTCATTACAGCTGCAGTCAAATTCTTCTAATAAAGACAAACTGAAATTGTAAATGCACTTGTTAGATGCTGTTTGAAGGTTAAGTAACAGAAATTAGCCATCTAAAACCTTAGGAAATTCCAAATCATCACCATTCTGCAGCCATCGTGCCCTGAAGATGGAACCTTTATTACAGATTTCCCTAGGAGTGGTCTATAACAATCAAAGTTTAGGAACTATTTGGCACACTATTCAATGATCTTATCAGGTGGAGCAGCTTAAGAAGGACTAGTTAGTTTCCCCCATAATCATTGCTGGCAGTAAATTTTCCAAGTATTCCACACTGGCAGTGATTGGGGCAGTTCACACTAAGTTGACGAACCAAACAAAGTTCACAGACTTAGCATACAAAGACATATAGCGGGTAAAGAAAAAACAGTGGTTTTGGAGGTTCTCTGTTGTGTCCTAAAGACAGGGGTGTACATCTTAAAAGCCACCTCCTCCTCTGGCAGAGCTGCAGGACAAGAGCTGAGGAGAAGCCAAGGGAAAGGAGCCAACCCAGAGCCCCCACCAGGAGTCCTTCACAGGCTGGTTCCTGCTCTCCAGACCTTGTCCCAGCACTACACAGCCCTCACAGCTCTGCTGAGTGTTTTATTTTTCCCTGAGGACTGCAGCTGGTATGAGAGAACTCTCCATATTTCAGTCTTGCTTTGGCAATTTGACCTTTGCTAATGCAAATTCTTACAAACAGGAATGAATGTGTGTCATATAGAAATAAGCATATTACCTTTATGCTGTAGACACACATACATACTTATTCTGAAGAAGCATCTACTGAATCTCTTGAAAACTTAGGTCAGATATAAATAATTTTAAAATTAACGTTGTGCTGCTCATTCAAACCATGGAATAAAAGTTTTGTGACACACTGTGAATACCATCATTCCCACTTCTACTGTCCTTTTTTTTTCTCCATACATACTATGATTTTTTTTCTCAAGTGCTCACATACGTGACAGAAGGACGTCCAACTTGAAAGCTTGGTCAATTAAAGATGCACACGTTCTTACTTTTACTGATAAGAGTTCCAGAAAACCTGAACCAGAAAAGCTCAAAAATAGAAAAGCTCATTTTGAACGACTGTTTCCAATGGAAATTGGAAGCTCTCATCCTCTGAACTGTAACGGTGTATGTTCCCATGACAGCAAAGAGTGACTCGACTTCATTTGAAAGATATTGTCTGGCACAGATGTTCTCAGCTTCTCTTCTCGCTGGTGACATCATCAGTAGACAAATGAGGATGGCCACAATTAAAAGCAATGAAGCCCTCATGAAACTGCGTTGCATCTCTGTAACCACCATTGCAAAGCGCGTAGTTCAGAAAGTGATATATTGTTCACCATGGCTTCTGAGAACATCTGCTATAATTCCAATCATGCTAATTTAGAGCTAATGAAATTTTAGCTAATGTATTAGCTTTAATGCCTTCTTGGGCTGAATTCAGATCATTCTCTATAGATTTCAAGAGCAGGCAAAAATCAGATACATCATCCACTGAAATGGGGCAGCTGTCTGTACACGCACTAAGGTTGATGCGGAATATTTTTGGGTAGATTGGTGGCACTGAGGTCTGGGCAGTGGGCATGGTGGGGTTGGGTTTGGGAATCTCAGAGGGCTTTTCCAACCTCAGTGATTCTGTGATTTCTATGGAACACTTCTCTGACACCACGCAGTGGCTCCGAAGTTACCACACCATTCCCTATGCATGGGCCACAACCTTTGCACCCAGAAAGCAGAAGAAGGGGCCTTGGCTCAGGTCCTGCGAATACAGTCTCCAGCCCCTGGGTTCAAACTGAAAAGCACTTTATGTAAAACCTCTGCTACTATCTAACAAGGTAAAGATAAATATATGCCTTAGTGTTTTACTGAGCTGAGTCTGCTGAACACAGCATCTTGCAGGGCAACTCCAAATGGCATTTACAGGCTTGTGCTCCGAACACTCCTGCCAAAAATGAGGGTGGCAGTTCACTGCTAACAACACTGACTCAGGCAGTGCTGAAATGCTCTGTGTCTCATCAGGAAATTGGTCCCTGGAGGGAGAATTCCCTCCTCCACATTGCTAATCTTTGTGTGAGAATAATACACTCTGCAGTGGGTACCGTGCCTATCATTTAGGAGAAAGAGACCCAGTAGGAAACCATCCAAGTGGATGAGTCAGAGAAAGGAAGTTCATTTTGATGGGGGAGACACTGTCCTCATTAAGTGAGGGAAAGTACTACATTTAAAAATAATGTGACAATATTGGGTGATTAACCTACTGTTCTGCAGTCACACCTTTCAGAGCAGCAGTATGCATCTCTTCCAACATAATCATGGATCCTTGACAAATAATACTGAACAGATATTAAGCAAAAAAAAAAAAAAAAAAAAGAGAGAATTCCCTACAATCTGAACAATTCAATCCATAAGAAAATATTGTCATTACAGATTCTAAAAAACGACTCCCAGAATTGCTAAAGGACACAATGGCCAACCTTCCTGCACAGTGCCCATCACAGCTTTGAGCCCTATGAGCTCTCACTGTCTGACAGAAGTGACTGCTGCACAACCAAATCTCCATTTTGTCACTCACACAGCCATCGTTTAACACAAACCATTAATATCACATCAATTTAAAGTACTTAAGAAGTCTACCACAGGAGGCCAAACATGAGATTTCTGTTGCTACAGACTTCATAGTCCACAAATTTGGCTTTTTTTCCCCGATGTTATATGAACAATAAAACTATTATTGAGAATATTACTATAAAATGGGTGCAGGAGTAGGACAGCACTGGCTATGGAGACTAGAGATTATTTCTACTCTAGAAATCTCACTTTACAATCATATCTTTGAACAAATCAAAAAGAATCCTTCCAGGCTTTAATTCTGGAAGACTCTCATCAGCCCTTGACTTGAGAAAAATACTGGGAGTGAAATAGTTTGTGGAGGTAGAACTCACTGAAGAGAGACTGGTTTCTGCACTGTGAGCACAGGGCTGGTGACAGGGCACAGTTGCACCAAAGGCACTTCTTTGGCTGAACTCCCTATCTTCTCCTTTGAGGGTTGGAACTAGATGATCTTTGAGGTCCCTTGCAACCCAAGTCATTCAGTGATCCTTCTGCAGGAATCCTGGGTGAGGGGGATGATGGAAACACAGGAGCTACAGCTCTTGATGTTGGCCAGGGGCTTTGCATTCTGAATTTTTTTCTAAATGCCAATTTAGATTGGATTTCAGAAGAAAAAGGTGTAGAGGAAGAGTCCTCCTACAAAAATGGCAGTGTTGAAGATGTCCTCAGCTAGGAAGCTGAAGAAGGGATATGTGTGTATGAAACAATATCTATCAAATCAAAGTACCTACTTCCAGGAACGGCAGAGTAATCATTGACAGAAGTAGATGGTTCTTTGTATTGCTTTGGAGACAGGCCTGGACCTGCCTGGAGTTTTACAATAAGCTGTGGACATTGTGTAGGTGATACACTGAGGCAGCAGAAGGAAGCTCTGAGCACAGCAATGCCACGCAGAATTTTGCACCAAAGATCATACAGTACGTGATTAAATCTCAGCAAATCAGTGCTTTTCATTTGAAGCCTGCTTTTATGAGATTTTCACCTTTTTTTGTATGCACCTACAAAATTGTCATGACTTTTCATTTGTGCTCCTTCAATATTTTAAGACACCTTCACACACATGGATGGTTTACAGCCATCTTCTTTCCAACATCAGTCCTTGCTGTTGCTATGGAAACTGCCATTCCCCCAAATTCTTGTCTTGTACTTGTTGCTCTGATCATCCAAATTGCAAGTGATTCATACAGAAAATACCCCTTCATCCTTTGTCTTGAAAAATATGGTATGTTTCAGCTTCCTATAGCTTATGTCGGTGTGAGTCCGCGCGAGTAACGACGCTGCTCCACATGTAAATGTTCCAAGCTGCGTGCCACGCACACGTTTTGGGATTATTTTGTAATCTAGTGCATCTTTGTCTTACTTTTGATTTCAGAAAATAATTAAATAAATAAAAAGACAAGTCAAAGGGAAAAGATTTTTCCTGGTACTCACTTTCCAATCGCATTGGGCAAAATCGTGAGCTGATTGTCATCGACTTTTAATGTTGTGAGCCTTTTCAGCAGCCCTGCAAAATGGGAAAGAAAGGAGGAAAGAAAACTATTTCACATACATCTTCACCTTCTGTAGCCTCCAGTATTAGTAAAGAAAAAATAATGCCCAGCAGATAATTTAGATCTAGATTTTAGAAATTATGCGGCATATAAACACATTTTTGTCCCACTGAAAATACGCTCCATTATAACATGGCACAGATTAAATGTTGAACTGAAACGCAACGAGTCAAATACTAAGTGTATTCTGAAGGCCTGGAAAATATGAAGAGGAAAAGATAAGGAATAGTATCCTGTTGGCCTGATTAAATGGTGATCAGGTCCCAGGGCACCAAAACTATCTAAAGTAAATGTACACTTGGAGTGCTTCACAAGACGTAGGTACAGACAACTAGAATCAGTCCTGAAGGCTTTTGTGCATGCAGATAATTATTTTTGTTAGGAGAACTGTTAGATTCTGAAGGGTGAACAGATGCATTACTGGGTAACGTTTACCCAGGGAACAACACTTTACTCTACACTGTGTAATGGGGAAATCAATACAACAGTAAAGACAGAAAGAATGGGAAAATCATTGCATCGCAGCGGCTGAAACTGAGCTTGATACGGTCAGAAAACAAGATTCCCAACTTCTGGAAGTGAGTGACATTTCAAAGTCTGCTTTTTCCCTGAAGGAGTTCCAGAAACACTGAAATAGCCTTTTTTCCTCTTTTTGGAACCAATTATTTGTCATTAGCATTGGGTATAACATAAATTAACTACTCATTGAGAGAAAATTATTAAGCAGAACGTGTCATCGTATGAAAACTGAAGCAGATGACAAGTACAATTAAAAGGGATATCAGACACATTACACACTTCTATCACAGTACATTTTGGTTGAAAAGTTTTCAAAATCAGCACGTTCCAGCAAACATCTAGGCTTCAGCAACACTGTCCTTTAAGAGGAAAAATTTCTACCGAAAAGAATTGCAGCAAGCTGTCACCTGCAAATGCAGTATTGAAATGATTCTGCTTTGCTTCAGTTACATCTATTATAATTCAGTAATAGGAACTTGGAAATGAGAACTGAGTGCACAGTTCACAGTGTAAGCATCCTTCTGTACCACAGTTATGTAACCTTGAAAATCAATCTGCACGTCAGAAAACTACATTGAGAAAAAACTGCAGGGCTGATGGTGAGATATCAAAATGGAAAAGAGTTGTAAAAGTCACTCAGTGATATTCACGTAGTAGAGTTTCATTAGGCAGCCATACATTCTGGAGAATTGACACTGTTAATTAAAATTAGATGTGTCCATCTCCTTTGGAGTTTAATGGCAGTTCTTGTTCCAGCTTTATCATGAGGTCAAGTGTAAAAACTGGAGCTTTTCTCACCTATGGAGTCTGGCAGTTGCTGCAACATATTTGATGACAACAGGAGGTCTTCAAGTCCTTCACATCCCGATATGTCCAAATCAACAGTTTCTATCCTGTTTTTTGACATATCCAGGTACACGAGCTGTTTTAACTTCCCTATAGACTTAATAGCACGTTACAAAGCGTTACTTCAACAGATAGATATTGCATGCCAATTTCCAAGTTTAAAGACAAACAACTGCAATACAGACTGCTACTGGTTATCTCAGCACACTTTTCTATTTGTCCCTCTGAAGCAGTATTGGTATTTCTTCCTGCAGAAAGGAAGAGCTGAAAATCGGCTTCTCTCTGAGCCCAGGGGATAATCCTAGGGCCTACTAAAATGCCACCTGTTGCTGTTAACCCAGCCTTCAGGTCTGCAAATGAGCTGCACCAACAGAAATGGTACGTGCCAAACTGATTCGAGCATCCTGGACTCATAAAATCTGGGTGAAGTTTGAGTTCTCAGTGTCACATGGATGTATTACTGCTTCGGTTGGACGCAGATCCCAGAGACATGACTCCCAGCTCACCCCCACCCACAGCACTGGGGTGACACATGACAGCGGTGCATTTCTGTGTCATACTGACTGTCCACAATTTGTGAGGTCTCAGGTCAGGTTTCAGATATTCATAGTTGGGATAGTCCCAACAGGTTACTTTGTGAATACATCACGTGCAGCTGAAAGGTCAATGAGCAACATGACAAAAATTCTCAAGTTTCTTTGAAAATCTGTTGGCATGTGCAGTTTGAAGGCAAGAGAAGCAATCTGCTTCGTGGTGCATTACCACAGGGTGGGCACGTTGTTCCAGACACGACAGCAAGAGAGATGCTGTTGTTTTCCGTATGCTGAAATGTACAAATGGTGTCTGAGAAGACAGTGGAAAATATCTTCCCCTCACAATGCAAACTACATGAGGCTCAGATAAAACAGGTATACTCCAATTTGATTACATCACATAATAACACAACATTCAGAAGATCTTCATGTGCATGGCTATTTTGAGCCTTTTATTTCTTGGTAACGATATTAGAATTAACTAAAAGTATTCACCCATCCAGGAAACTCGCACGTACTCATTTACTGCACGGTAATCTGTTCATCATTAGTATCATAGATTAAATTACATAAAATAAATGTTCATACCCCAGGTAGTATTTGCAGAGAATTATTGTCCATCCATAATTCTTTCAGATTTTGTATTTGTTCAAGAACCTCGGGCTGAGGAAAAGCACAGATCACGTTATGGACATTTACATCAAATGGTTCAGTTTTGTTGTTTGGTTTTTGCCTTTTTTTGTTAAATAAAACAGTATTTTCTGACAAAAAGATTCCATCTCCAGCTTCTTTTTCCATTACACGTATCACATTCTTGGGTAGTTAATGACATGAATAGTAAAGTAATGGAACTGAATTCACCCTGTTGCTCTTTTTAAAAATCAACAAAGAAATTTGTGCAAATTAAATGAATACCAAGAACTCCTAACAGTTCTTGCTCTAAGCAGTTTTTTGGCAGCATGCAATTTGTGAACAAGGGAAAAAAAGAGAAATGAGAATGGTGGAACTTCACCAACCATGTGCTGAAAAGAAAGACCCAATCTGACGATGCAGCAGAAGCTGAACTATGCCTCGTATTTAATGAATATTCTTCACACCAGCTCACAGAGGCAGACTCCTGAGCACTTTCCTGGACACACATCATTTATGAACTATTTAAGGTCTGCACCTGCCACATTCAGCACACAATGATCAAATCTTACAATTGTGGAAATACTGAGCCTTAACCCAGTGTTCTCTTGTTTTCAACATCCCAGATGTTAGTGAGGGAACCAGGACAAGGCAGTCTGCCCAGCCCATTTCTCATTACCAGCTCACCAGCATTTCCACATTTCAGCCTAAGCAGTTTTTTTGGTTTTTTTTCATGAAGCACTGTTTCCACACGTAAAACACGAGTTTCAATTAGCTCTGCAAAGTTGCAGAAGTTGTTTTCAAAGCCTGCCAGAACCCGAGCACTTCCTTTGGCTCAGGCTGAATCCAAGTCTGGCATTCTAGGAGCCTGTAGTACCATTTCACCACAATTATTTCAATAAAGAAGAAAAAATGCATCACTTCAGCATCTCAGCAGCTTAAGAGAGACATCCAACTGCCTCCTGTAGCCTAAATTCCTTGGAACATTGCAGTGCCCACAGGAAGTCCTCCTCCTGCTGCCCAACCACACGGTGTGCTACGGAGCAGCTCATTCACACGGAGCACGGGGCAGGAAGGAACCTGCCCACCCGCAGCTCAGTCCCTCTGTTCTACGTGCAGTCATGTAATGTGTTTCTATTAAAAAATAATTAGTCAATAATTGGAATGTAATTTATTTTGCCTAAGCTAATTCTACTGATTTTTCTTTTTCTTCTTTGATGGTTAAAACTGCTTCTAATTTCCAGGTTAAGTTAATTAGTGGTCATTTTGTGATATTTGTTCCTGTGATGATTAATGATTTTCTTCTCCTCCGGTGTTCACTGAGGTTAATACAGATAATCATAATTCCTCCTCTCATCTTTAATTTTCTCCCCAATTCCTCTTAGGAGACAGACACCTCCTCCAAAGGCAGCAGCCTGCTCCTGCACTGCACGCGGCCACAGTGCCTCAGTGCCTTTCAACAGAACCCCGATCCCCCAAGCACAGAGCACTGACGTGACACCGGTGTTAGTTGAAAAAGGGCATTTCTTACCAGTTCAGAGAATTCATTATTGCCCAGATCAAGTCTCTCCAGCTGAGTCAGCTTGTGCATCGACCTGTAACAGACGAGGAAATATCTAAGGTGAAGATTTTCTGTGGAAACTGTCGGTCAGCTTTTGCTTAGATAAGAGTAGAGCTCAGGTGATGCTGTTGTTGTAAAAAGAGTTAGATTAGATGGGGAGTGGTATTCAAAATTACCATGACACTAGAGAGAACAAGCAGCACCTCCATTTGAATATATTGATCTCTATGGTTTATGATGAGTGACTTGATTTTGTAAAAAAGGTTACTAAATTTAAACCAAATAGATTTATATTGCATAAAGATAGTACATTATATTACATAAAGATAGTATTCGTTTTGAAAAACTGAAATAATTATGCTTATTTTCCTCCAGGGCTGCACTAAACAAAGCATTTGGGACAGGGCATGTGCTGTGCAAGTGGTGCAACATGCCACGATACCCTAGTGCTGCCCTCAGCCTTCCCTCCTGCTGGAGCATCCCTCACCCAGCCTTGGCTCTGCCAGCACTTCCTCATCTTATCTGGAAGACAGCCTGGGCCAGGATCACAGAATCACAGAACCATTCAGGTTGGAAAAATGCTCCAAGATCCCCAAGCCCAACCCCAACTCATCCCCACACACATACCAACTGACCACATCCCTATAACTGATCCCTTCCGAAAGGCACAAAACACAGCTGCCCTGTTATGGATAAAGTTCAAATGCAATAAATTAAATACTGCCTTTGTTTCCATGAACATAACTGGGACAGGATCTTACTGCTGCTGCAGAGCTACTTGCTCAATCCTGGTAGACCAGTATGTTCTGAACACAGCACTACATGTAAAAAGCATTTTCTGCTCATCAATTATTATTGAAAGAAATAAACAAACTAAAAAAGTAGATAAACAAATATTTGGTTCTCAAGTTCCAGAAGTGACATATTTTATAACTTTCTGTAAGTGAGCAGTCTCCATGAATGATCTCCTGCATTTCTCCATCTTTCAGCTCAGCTTCAAGGAATGAAGGTTAGGGTCACAGAGTAAGATCAAGCATTGGACGTGCTTCTGCACTTGCGAGAAGTTAATAGTCTGCAGAGAAGAGTTGTGAAAATACATCTGGGCATCTTAGGTGGAAAAGTAACACCTGCTTTTGGAAGACAAGGCTCAAAACACAACGATGTAGTTCCAATCTAAAGCATGGAGTGGTTCAATCTGAAACAATGTTTATTGATACAGCTATGATCAGTCAAGATCGAGTGCACATTATTAAACTGAAAGTGTTTTTTTACACACTTCACACTGATCTCCCCCTCCCCTTTTAAGTCAGTAATATAACTCTTGATCGATGCTCTCCAGTCCCCACTCTGCTTCTTACTGCTGTTATGTTCCTATAGTATTCATTACTTTGAAATACAGCTGCTATAAAACCAAAAGAAGTGATGAAAATATTTTATCTTCCAGTAGTAACTCTTTAGTATGCAAGAGTGTCTGGAAGACTGGGAGCCATTCACAAAGCAGTAAGTGCCCCACTGGCATAAAAGATTATGATACTGAAGGAGGATAATGAAGTCACCTGCAAACACGAAGATTTTCCACTCGTTTCCCCAAAGGGTTCTGTTTGATATTACGCTCCCCATTAAAATTTTAGCTAACGATGTCTTTAACCCCTCTGGCCCTCCAACTCCACTGTAATTCTCTTTGGAAATATCATGCGAGAGCTGACTGAAATTTTACAAATCCAGACAAAAGCTCCTTATTTAAACAGAGCCATAACATACTTAAGTGAGATCAGTTACACTCAATATCTCATTAAATAACTTCTAAGTCACTGAAAATGTTTACATTTGGTCTGACTTGTGGCTTCAGGAACTTTCACCATTGTGCCTTCATTGATTTACCATTAGTCCAGCTCACATTTCCAACACTTAGATACAAGTTGCAGATGTTGAATACAAAATTTTTAATTAAGTCATCTTAATGAAGAAAGTAATTACACTAGTAATTGCAAACACTTGGTGATGACAGACTGTCTCACTACCACAAAGATTCTCATTAAGTTTATGAGGAGCCTTTCCATGGGCGCTCACCTCCCCTGCAGGACACGAGCAAGGCTGGGCCCAGACCATGACAAATGGCTGCAATCACTCAACCACTGTTGGCTGGCTGCTGCTCTGGAGAATGTCAGCACGTGAGCATTGCGAAGCCATCATTACCTACACCCACAGATGTTAAGAGCACTGGCTGTACACGTGCTCACATGTATTTCACTTTCACTTCTGTGTTTCATAACTGTATCTACCTTTGAACAAAACTTTTAGTTTAAAAGCTCTGTTTCACAGCACTGAAAATTCACTATAGAAAACACCTTTTAGCCACAACTTTAAAACATGATGGCACAGTTTCTCAAGACAGACAAGCAAATAGTTTCAGAAATGGCAGCACTTGTATGCAGGCAGAGGAATTTCAGCTAGCAACTGTGGGACTCTGCTGAAAGACAAAGCACACTGCAAAGGTACCCGTGGGAACATCCCATCCCATTTTCCATCACTCTGTGATATTTTTGTCTCTTTCATGCAACTACTTATATTTTTCTTCCAAAAAAATCCATTATATTTTTTATGTGAGGTCATTTTATGAAGGAGGAATAGGGAAGGTGCAATTATGAGTAATGCTCAGTTAAATATTCATTGCTTCAATGACGTAATGTAATTTAATTAATGTGATAATAAAACTTGCAGCCAAATTTTTCACATAAATCTTAATCCAGATTGCATTTGGATCCATTCCTCCGTCCATAGGTAACTGCAGCAGTTGTATGGAGGAGACCGCAGAGGGGTGCACTGCGTGCAGTGTGATAAGCTCATGATGAACTACGAGTGTGTGAAAACCAATGTAAAGAGCAAGATTATTGAATATTCGGTGAAAAATCAACATTGCTCACACCAGTTTGAATAACACTCACAGTACATGAGATGTAAGATGCACTACAAAGTTCAGTGGTATCAGTCAGAAACCATGGTGATGGCATACATTGCCTAACACTGCTTTCTTATGCTCTTGCAGGATTGTTTTGAATGTCTTATTTAGAAGTTACTTACCTACAAGTTTTAACACCTTAAATAAACAAAAAAAGACCTTACTTTAACAGCTTACAGAAAAAACTCAGCTATCACAAGTTGTCTCAGTGAAACCACGGCTTCACTACCTGCTCAGTTTCATGCCAGGTATGAAGTGGTGATGAAGCGAAGGTTTATTCAAAACCTCGATCACAAACTTCTGCTCACACGTTCATTTTTCCCACATCCAAAGAATTATGCACGGGGGTAAAAGAGATATCTCCAATAGGTAGAAATCCATGAGTGAAAAGGAGTTGTGACAGAGGCAGAAACACAACCAAAGATGTGACACAACACAATGAATACACACTTTTTGTGCCATAGGACAGGACTGACGCAGTGATAACAACTACACGCTGCATTTCTTTGAGCAGCAGCTCACAGTTATGCACTTATTTCAACTTCAATTATATCCAAGAACATATATTTTGCAATTTTAAATATCAACCCACAAGTCAGAGAATATATCAAGAGATGATTCCTAAAGCAACTCTTTGCCACTTTTCTACGGCCTCATCGTTACTACATACAGAAGTCAGGAGCAGGCAGCTCACCTGCAGCACAGCTGTCAGAAATGCCACTGCAAAAAGCACATCAATCAGGATAAAACCTACTGCAGTAAGAGGCAGTCCCCACCACCCTTTGCATATCAGCACAGTTTGGTTCCACAGCACAGTTTGGGAGAACTACCTCAACACAGCCAACTCATGCGGATGCTCCTGATGCTGCCATTTCTGGCACTCGAAAATCTGCAGCCTCCACCTCCTCTGCTGCTCATGCCACTGAACACACTCAAGTGGTGGGTGAGGGCAAAATTTCTATCTTCCAGCACTAAGGTGAGAAAAACCAATGCAGAAGGTGTCTGAACTCAGCCCACTGACCTATGGCACTGAAGACTTGGGAGACTTTACCTAATTCTGTGTCAAGAGTTTAAAATAAAAAGCACCACCGACAAAGATATCCACTACACAGAAACTGGAAATATAGCTCTTCCATGACTCAGTCAGAAAAATAACACACAGGCACCTCATTTCAGCAAAAAAAATTTCTGAGTACTAAATATAAGGTGTTAAAAACACGTCACTGAGCTAAAACAAGGCTTTCTGCACAGGGACCTAAATTACAACTGGTTTTGTTTGAGGTGGAAATGGAATGGGCCTCCAAATGAATATCTAGACTCAGGGTCCAGGAAAGAATCACTCTGCAGTTGGCAAGGCTTGCACTGCTGATCACAGTGAAATCATCACAGCTTCGACCCTCGATCACACACCAATTTCTTTCCCAAAATGGCTTTAAAAACCATTGGGAGCCATTTTGACATCCAAGACTGAAAACACTGATTTGGCCCTGACCTTCCATCTCCTTTGCCAGAGAGCAGAGAGAAGGCCCAACCTAAACATCAACTTGGTCTCAGTATCAGCCAGGATGAACTGAGTCCAATGGGCATTAATGAATCCTGAGGAGTAAAATCACCTGAACAAGCTAACCCAAAAGCAAGAACCAAAGAATGTTGCCCTCAACACATTTCATACTTAGCAGTCCCTTTGATTCCCCTTTCTACAAACACGGCCCAAAGAACTCACCAACGCTTAGAAAAAAACAGGAACATTCCCACAGCTAAAGCCACAGAACTGAAATGAGGATGAGCTGGGAAAAGACAAGGATGAATTCGAGATGAAAAATGATGCAACTGATAAACAATCTTTGCACTAATTGAGGAAGAGGGATAGAAGTAAGTGTGACATAAAAATAAAGACCATTGCAATCCATTCACACATATGTATTGTTTTTCAGAATAGTCAATCACATCCCATCGGGGCAGAATACAAGCAGCTGAGAGCCTTTGAGTTTTGCACTGCTATTTCTTGTTTCTCAGGTTACATAAATAAGGCATCTCACAGTGCAGAGAATTTCCCGAGGTTTGAGGGAAGGGATGCCACAGGGAACCTTCTGTGCACCACAGACCCGAGCTCGGGCTGGGTGCTGCCTGCCTGGTGGCCTTCAGGGGACCGCTGATGCTCTGCAGAGACATCCACAGTACAGCTTCTGCACCTTGATGCAGCAATGAATAAAAAAGTCTCTAAACTCCCCTTGCAGTTTTAACTGTATGCAGGCGTTCTTACTCTGCTGATGTTTTTTTTAAGTTGAGTAAAATTAAAAGAATACTGACTTAAGGTGCTCTGAGCATACTGAGCAATTTCCTTGCGTACCATAAAACAGCCATACCCAAGAAAGCTGAGCACGCTAATTAGATCTCATTAATAACAGTCAGAGGGAACTCTGTATGTCTCTAGCTCCACAGTGCTCTGGGAGGAGCTCAGGGTTCCAGTATAATTAAGAACAAAATGAGTGCAAGGTGAACCAGAGTGATTCTTCACGGTTGTAAATGCTCACCCCTCCCACCACTTTGCACTGTGAAGTCTCTATCTAGAATTCACCCCTGCTAGTCAGGTATAAAATCGAAATCAAATTTGCATCTGCTAAATGGAAGTTTTTAAAATGGACAAACAAGTGATAAATAAGTACAAAAACATTTGGCACATGAAACAGGCCTGCATTCAAGGCTCCAAGTTGTGCTTGGCCTTCCCTCTGTGTGTGTGATGCGCTGAAATCACACGACACAGGCGCTGCTGGGTAAGAGCCACTGAGCGCAGATCCCAAGCTGAGGTCTGGTCAGGATTACCCAAGGTGGCAGAAGAAGTGCCAGCACTTGATCAGAGGGCTACAAGAAGTTCTGGCAGTATCACCTTCCTGTTGGAGAGATGGAGAGAAACTGCCATTGCTGCCTTTAGGCAACAAGGATTAGGGCCATTTTTCAGACAAGTTTGGCCCACTGTGCACGGTCAATAACAGGAGAGCCACACAAAGCATTTTTCTGCATCTTCCCTGAGCAGCAAGTACACTTAGTTTAGAATAGCCTAATGCAAAGATATGCACTGGACGTGTTTTAATCATGTATTGCCAAAGTACTAAGACTTCTGGAATGTGACTTATTAAACTGAGCCAGAGTTACTATTTAGAGAAAACAGGTCAACACGGAAGATGAAAACATTTGTAATCTCAAAGTGCAAGAAACAGTTTACGTCTTTATAATAAACTAGGAAGAAAGTGGAACAGCCTTTCAAAAAATAGCAGTCTAAAGCGAAGCTTTTAAACCTATTTTTAGATGTTCCTGGACGCGTTCTCAGCTGATATAAATTCGGTTCTGTTGACTTCAACACACTTCACACAGCCTGTGGTTTTGCAAATCGAACTTCCTAAAACAGCAGCTTGGAGGTGGTAAGGATTTCAGCATCATAAATTTCAGTGAAATGAATGGGACTAATGTGCTCAAGTCACAAGAATGATTCGTATAACTCCATTTTCAGGATTAATGGAAATAATAATTATCAGATTTATGAATAACGTTTAATAGCTGAAAAATCTGAATGGATTTTGCCACGTTTTAGATATCTGAATATCTTTCTGAATCGTTTATTGGCTCACTGCTGCTGTGATGAAACCAAGGAAACAAGCAAGACTGTATCTGCAGTCTTTCAACATCAAAGAAGACAGAAATGTTTGTACTTATCTTAAAGGCAAAGCAGAATAATATTGAAATAGGGAACAAGAATAAAATAACTTTATCTGACAGTGTTTCAAACCACGTTTTAAATTGCCAAAGATGCTCCTTAGTGATACATGCCATTTTCTGTTCTAAATTGATATTTATAGAGGAATGCCAGTTTTCAATACACACAATGTTTGAACTACATTATTTTGTTTCTCTTTTTTAATTACCTTTTCAATTCCAAATGAAGTCTTAGCTAGATAAAAGTATGACCTTTAGCTTCCCATAGGTAGATACTGCCCATTTGCAAACCTAACCTCTATGAAATGCTTACTGTTATTTTTGATGTGCTCTGCCAAAGCAGAATCAAGACTACATGACCTTCCATTCCTTCAAAATCAAGTTACTATGAGTTTCTGATATATCTGTTCTGATGCTACTTAGAAACCGCAACCCTTGGAGTCTCCTTATACGTAGTAAAATATTATGCAAAAACTTCTGTTTTTTATAGAATTTTTGAAAACTGCACCTTTGCAGATCTCCAATGTTTAATCCAAAGAGGCTGTTAAAGCACAGATATTCTAACTTTAGACATTCCAAGAAGAGAAACAAAACAAGATTATCGACTTTCTTGCCTACAGTAAATAAGTGCAAAGAATCATTTTACAATATTTTTGGCAGAAAACATACTCAACAGCCTCAGTTCTCACAAATAAGACTCTGTGGCTTAACAATTCCTGTGACAGAACCACAGGACTAACTTATGTTATTTGTTTCTCTGCCAACCATACCCACCCATGTCCCTGTCCATGCAGGAGTTCTCTTCCAAGCTGCCCACCCCAGCTGTGCGTGCAGAGGCATCACCAACTGATCTCCCATCAGCTTCTGCTTTCTTAGTGTAACAGCAATTTTAGAGCCTTCTCCTAAGGGAAAGCATGCTTATATGCTTCGTGCATTCTTTTTCCTCTTTTTCTATTACACCTATAGCTCTTCCTGATCCTTGCTTCATTCTGAACTTTCTCTAATGAGGTCTCATTTTTTATACAATGCCACAAACATTTCTTTATCTCTAGTGGAAATACTTCGACAAAGAACATCTAGCTTTGTCAGGGCTCTATCAGATGGATGACTCAGACATTTTACATCCTAACAATAGACTCAAGGGTTTCCTTTTTCCTTCAGTGTGATTTCTGGCTGAAGGACCCCTCACTTACAGCATAATTCCTTATTAGTCTCTCAGTTCATTACCTTGCATGCTGTATTATTAAATTTCATCCAGTTTTAATTTCCCACATTCAGAATTCCATAGTTCTTCCAATTCCTCCAAACTTCTTGATAAGCTCTATTTTTTCCAAACATCAGCTGCTAAGGGTACCTTAGATACTTAGATGTTACCACCCTTGGTAACATCTCCATTGTACATTGTTTGCTAAAAGCAATATACTGCATAAAGACATAAACAAACCCCAAACCAAGAGCTCTAACACCTACTGGCAAGAAAATCAAAGAAGAGATGAGAAGCCACAGCATCATGTGGGAACAGTGAGTCACAGGGATGAGTACAAGAAATACAAGTATTTTCTCATCACTTACCAGCTCCTGCTGTTTCTCAAACGCTGATGACTCACCATTTACAAATGCAGTTTCTACAATTTTTCAATTTCACTCATTTCTACTGAAAGAAATCCCACAAAACTCTGAAAAGGTGTTTTCCTCATCTAAAACAGCTCTAAAAGCAAGGATCGCACTAACCACTTCTTTTTACTCCAAGATGCTTGAAAAACATACAGTCAGATTGCACGGCTGCTTTGTGTAATCAGCACAGATACAGTCTTCAGGTTCTTTAGTGAGGACAGGAAGCACCTCTGGATCATCCCCCAGGAGTCAAAAAAGTTATAAATGTCCCAAAGCATTAAGTTTAGGAATGACATGTCTGCTACAGATCCCCAAGGTCAAGTTCCAACCACCAACCCATCACCACCATGCCCATTAAATGAGTCCTTAAGTGCCATATCCACATTATGTTGCACTTGAGTCACCAGTGTTCTCCCACTGGGAGGGCAGTGTGAACTGGTGCTGTTGGCCACCACGCTTGGACAAGGAAGAGTCAACCAAGAGAGGCAACACCTACATCAATGAGGAGAAGAACTTAATTACTCACTGCAGCTCACTGCCACTAGGTTGTCTGAGAACAACCACTAGGATTCATTTGAGTAATATTAGACACTGAACATAAACCAAGAAGGGAGGAAGAAAGAGAAAGAGATACATGCAAGTCTCTACGATGTGCAGTGAATATTCATGACAAAGCTTCAATAGACTGTAGGATAACTTAAAATGCTTTTGTTGCTACAGAAGTGTGCTCAGAGTGTTCCTCTCCAGCTAAGCTGTAAATTCAGGTAGTAGCTTTGGTTGAACAATGGATGGAGCTTTACTTCAGTCAGTACAATAACTGCACTGCCCTGACACAGCCAAGCAGAGTGAAGAACACTGGGGAGAGGAACCATCTCTGAGCTTTGTTATGTGCCTTTGCTCCTAAAACACTTGCCTAAAAAAAAATACATATATATATATAAACAGGAAAACAGTTATTTCAACCAATCCAACTTATAGACTAGCCAGTCTAGCAACCCTCACCTCATTCTTCCCTACTGACACTGCAGATTCCCCACATTTTCTTCTGCTCCAGCCCTGACACTGTACTATCACTGCTCCTTGGTTAGTTTTTGTCAGGATAGCTCCCAGTTAACCACATGATGAGTGAGACAGCACATACAAGTACGTGTATATAGCATATATACCTACATATAGACGTGCATATGAATATATCTGCATACTTATACACATATCCACATACATATTTTGACTACATAAATGTGTGCACACACACCAAATGCATAGTTGCACACAGCCTCTACATACCACTGCTTTCTTCACATGCTGGTGTAACAATATTACAGGGGATTTTAGGCTTTATGATTTCCTTTTCTATTCTATGAGAGTTTTTAATGTCTGAATGTACCAGTTCTTTTCAGCATCGACACAGCTGAATGGGTCTTTGATTTAAGGTATATAAGACAACCCTTACCAATAATACACAATTCAAGTAATAATAAAACTCTTGGGAAAAAAAAAAAGCCAATATGGACATAAAAATATTGTCTGTGCTATTGAAAAGTCTGCCTAACATATCTACTTTACACTTACAATAAAAGAGGACTGGGAAAGTAATGGTAGGCTAAACAGGTGCCCACTGGTAGCACTTGGTTACAACCAATATTCTGGATTCACATTCACATTTTGAACACAGAAGTCTGCAATTTTCAATCTCTCAGGTAGAATATCAGTCTGCATTTGGAAGGTCTCCTCCTTAATGGAACATTTATTGAAACCAAACAGCCAGAAAATAGGCACCAGGCTTCAAGCTGCCCTCAGCAACGAAGCACTCCAACCCCCAGCAGTGCAGATCAGCTCCTGCTGCATGACTTAGGGCTGACTCACCTAACACAGAGCTTGTTTTCTACAGTGTGGGCAGCACAGCCATGACTTCAGCACTGTGAATTTTCATTCAAATCGTTTGCTATAACTTCCCAGAAACGACTAATTGGTAGGAAGAGGTGTACTTTGTGTAACAATGCATGTTAGCATAAACAGAAGTGCTCAGCATTTATTGAACAGTGGGAAAAAGAGGTGGGATTCTATGTCATTTACACAGTACCCAAAAGGAAATTACTGAGCATGCTGGGCACTGGAGGGGCTGGATTAACCCCACAGCTGGGGAGTCACTGCCAGCACACCGAGGGGCTCTGCTGGGATGGCCACACTCAGAGCCCTCTGTGCAGGGCAGCCCCTCAATACAGTACAGGGGTCACAGTCCCGACACAACATTTATTTGATAAATGGCTTCCAAACACCAACACAGACCCGCTGGCCTGATAATTGGCCACTAGGCACAAAAGGCCTCATTACTCATTCGTACAGGAAAGCAGCACTTCAATTCGTTCAGGTGAGACAAAGCCACACAGGCTGAAGCTGCAATTAAGAGTGGGAAATGGAGAAAAAGGTGGCAGCAGTGTGAAAGGTGTGTGTCTGCACCAAAAAGGGAATGGCGAGACAATACTGCGAGCGCCTATTGCACAGTCACTGCCTCGGGAGCACACGCACACTGCACAGCACTTACCAGGAGGATCATTAACTCCTGGCTCACCACTGCGATTTTAAAGCAGCACATTATACTCTGCAGTCTGTTACCCTCCCAACCACAGCCAGCTCCGTGCTCCTACACATCAGGATGGTGAGAGCAGCACCTCCACGTCCGTGTAGGTGCATCCCCTCACCTGCCACTCACGGGCACATATCCATGTGTGTGCATGCATTTGTGTGCACACACACGTAACTATGTGTGCTCTAATATAAAACAGAGTTGTACAACGATCTTAAATACATTTTTTCTTGCAAATATAAGAGAAACTAAGTGGGGTGCCTTCTGTTCCACTAGCTGCAACAGACAAAAAGTGCAAATGTACTCACGGGTGTCTATAGCACTGAGCCCAGAGCTGTTGGCACATCCGCTGACATCTGCTGAAAATCCCTAGACAGACCACACAGAACAAACAACCTACATGGGTAATGCTGAATGGCTGACAAACAAGCAGACTCTGCACTGCTGAGGAACAGGAAGGAAAGGTGGAGGTGCTCACTGTGTGCATGTACCTTCCTCATAGTGGGCATCCAACTTCCCCACTCTAAGATGAGGGGTGATGGCGTCATGTTGCAGAAGGGAAGGTTCAGGTTGAGAGAAAGGAGAAATTTCCCTTCCTAAAGAGAGCAGTCAGCACTGTCTCAGGCTGCCAGGGATGGGGGGTCACCATCCCCACTAGGGATGTTCCAGAGCCGTGGGGATGTGGCACTGAGGGATGTGGGCAACAGGCATGGAGTGGGGTGGACTTGGGGATCTGAGAGGGCTTCTCCAGCCCTGATAGTTCTATGTTCTGTGATCCATTCTCCCCACTGGGTGCATCCACCTTCCCCAGTTTGTGTTCAGGTCCCAATTTGCCATGTGCCATCTCACTGTGAATACACATCCAAATGAGGAAAACAGAACAGAATGGTTAACTATAAAAGGACAGAAAACATCTTCAGAAATATCTGAAAAAAAAAAAAAAGGCATAAAAAGTAATAATTTGTCTTTATTCAAGCACCTTGGGAGCAGGAAACCTGCCAGAGCCCACGGAAAGGGTATAAAATGAATACTCAGAAAGAAAGGTCACAGCAGAAAATCTAAATTAATTTGTATTCAGAGTTCAGGCCAGCTCCCATGCTGCAGCACTCACTTGCAGACTCAGCTGGGGGGGTTTCTTAAGCAGAAGTCAGAAGAAAGCAGAAAAAAAAATAATAAAAAGGAATAGAGTAGAACTGCTGAGAAGAGATGGAACTCGGGTACGAGCTCAGACCGTGCATGTATCACACCCAGAGCCCCAGCACTGGGTGATGGGAAGCGTGTAAGCAATGCACAGCAACTTCTGCATCACTCCAGGATACACCGAGGAAACCACGTGTCAGTGACTGCCATCTGTACCAGGCAAATTAACAGAAGCTCTTCTAAACAATGACATGAAGGGGTACATGGAGAAATACGACCCACTGGGAGACTTCAACACCGTTTTTGTGATGAGAAGGGATGACTCAGAGACTCCTATCAAGAGAGTACAAGAGATCTGGACAAGGAAACCAACCAAAAGCATGTGCAGAGGTCCACCCCTGGAAGTTCTGAACCTAAGCAGCTGTGTGAAGAGAGAGGGCCTTCACTGCATAAACTGGAAAAAACAGGAACTTTATATGAGTGGGAAGAGAAGCTGCCAATGGTGCCCAGCTCCAGGCTCCCACTGCTGACTTTGTAAATGACTCAGAATAGGATGTTGACCTACACAAGGTTTTCAGAAACCAAGTGATTTGGGCCTTGCCAGGGGGCGTGATCACTGCCATAAACAGGGCCGAGAGCAGGGCAAACCCTTTGGGCACCTACAGGACCCAAATCACTGACAGCAGCACACCGAGGGGCTCTCCTCCCTCAGCAGCCTCCTGCCTTCCCGTGTCTTCCCACCCAGGCTGGAATACAGCATTATCCTGCTAGACAGAAACTGGGAATTGCAGCCCTCCGTTCTGAGAAATCACTCAAACACAGGATAATTAAACACTGAACCACAAATTGCCTCATTCAAAACTCACTGAAGCCAGCAGAAATCTCTGTGCTGAACTTAATTGCTTCAGTTTGGGTGCAAAATGCCTGAAAACATCAGTGGCAATTGGAAAGCCTCACCTTCAGCTTCACATACATATTCAGCAGGGTAGAATTTACAGAGCAGAATGCTACAGAGCTATCGGGAGCTGCGCTCTATTAAGCATCACCCTGAGCCATACCACAGTGATATTACATGTCATTACAGCTAGAAAAGATCACCTTTACCAAACAGAATAATATAGATTATCCTGGTTGGGTCTTCAAGCCATGAATAGCACCTGCAGAGGTGGTTACGGTGCTCCAACTTCAGAATCACAGAACTGTGGGGGCTGGAAGGGACCTCCAGAGCTCACCGAGTCCAACCCCCTGCCAGAGCAGCTCCCAGCCCAGGCTGCACAGCTCGGCGTCCAGGCGGGGCTGGGACGTCTGCACAGAAGGACACCCCACCACCTCTGTATGAATTTGTTTTATGTGCTGGCAAACTCAACAGCCAAAGGGGAGTTCTTGTTTTTTAATGCCAGGTGTATTAAAGAACACTCTGGAGATCCCTGCTCTGGTCAGGGAGCTAGGTTTCAACCAGCAGGCATTAGTATTTACTTCATCTGATGATTCTGTAACTAAATTTGAACGTTTTGCACTTGGTTACCATGGACACATTTTTACAACAGCCTTGACTTGTTGACTGAGTGGCAAAAATAGAGCTCCGGTAAACACAAAACACATTTAATTGCTGTTTACACCAAGATGCTAAATGCTTCCCTTACAAAGCCTTCATGCACACAGAGCTGACAGCACAGCACAGAGGACAGACTGAGATCTGCTTTTGGGTAACTTTTTGTTCCACGTGTTTTAAGCTGCATTTGTCATGGTGACAGCACTGAGCAGGAGCTACTTCAGATGGTCTGACAGTACACTTCCAGGCTAGTTAAGAGCTGAAGCACAACATCAAAATTCAGTATTCACCTTTTCACATTTCTTCTCACAGCAGAACTACCAAACCAACCACCAGCATCCTCAGGGTCCCTTGTTCGCAGTGCACCAAACAACTCTCGGGACAAGAAAGGAAGCTCTGCAGCACACTCCTGCTGACCTGCCCCACCACCAGGCTGGAAAACCCGCTCTGCTTTATAGGAGTGCATGCATTTCCTGACTGAAGCTGTTCTGCTGTAGGCACAGCCCTCGTGTCACAACTGGACACAGCCCAGCACCACACTCACAACAATTCCCTTTCTCCCCTCTCACTTTGTTCCATAACACAGCTGTGCCTTCTACCACCACTCTGAAGGACAGTGTTTGCAAAAGCTCTTCTTTGCAGTGTGCCTCAGCAGCGTGCAGCACAGACCTCAGAGCAGAGCCGAGACCGACCGCCCATAATAGCATACCACGATAAATACCCTTTTTTTCTTTTAAATAAATAGTAAAATGGACATTTCTTCACTATTTTGATGATACAAGTTTCCAAACCGCATTGTAAACAAGCAAATGCACTTTGCTCCTTCACAGATTGCATTGGGAGGCTGCTCTGTGAGGTGACACTGCACACATTTTCAATGAATCAGATTACATCTTCACGAGAACAGGCTGTCACTGAGTCAATGACCAGGGGTATCTCACATTTTGTTTCCCTATTCTGTTTACATTTCATGTTTTAGAATGTTATACTACAGATGTGGGGTACTGAGCTGAGGTTAGCTGATTTACCAGAGCCCATCTTGCATTACACACTTGTGTTTTGCTAAACATCTTCAGTGCACTACCTTTGAATGGGAGAAAAAAAAAACACAACGTGAACAGAAATAACATCATCAGAATGACACCAGTAAAACTATTTTGCACTGTATAAAACATCAGGTCAAAGAGAGTTACATAAATAATCATCACTTACTTTGGTAGAGTTTTCAAGTGATTTTCCCTTAACTCCAAAATTCTCAATTTGACAAGTCTAGGAACACGAGAGAAAATGATTAGTTCATCTTACGAATTAGTTCAGAAATCCATTGGAATGGTTTGGAGCTACTCACCGGAGTCAGAAGAGTTTGCTTACAGAACAACAAAACATCCAGCAATTGTGGGAATGAACTTAACATCAAATGCACTCAGAACAAAACTGCCTTGAATTTACACAACTCTCCTTTCATGCCCTTATCTGAACTCTCTGACATACCTCAGTTCTTCCAAATAATTGCAAACGACTTCTATTGACAATTCCAACGAAGCAAACAAAGGAAAGGTGCGTTTCCCTCAGGTATTTCCAAACCCATGGAAACGAGAAGCAGCTGTTACTCAGTTTGCAGCTCTCTCTCATTTGTAGCCTTGTCCTCTGCAGCTCCACATAGGCAGCCAAATATTACAGAACAGATCTCCATTTGATTTTCTGTTTTATGCAGAAGTAGGACATATGCCCAAGTGCTGGCATGGATTGGAACCTACATACAACAGTACTTCACAATTCCACGACACTGTGCTGACTCTGACTGGGAATATTACTCAAGCTGTGTGAAACAGAGTGACTCTGCATCACTGTAACCCTGTCATTTCTAAGCAGAGGTGTTATATCAGAGCCACACCATGTAAGATTTTAGGTGGATAGCACTGTTTTAAATGTTCAGAAAGTTTATTGGTGAAATTCATGGTGAGTTTCAACAACTCCACTAACACTGCTTTTTCATGTTATCCTACAGTGAAGGCCCATTGGTGCCCTGTGTGTAAGCATGCACCTATGAGAAAAGCTGAAACCATGCAACAAAGCTCTAAATACTTCTCTGTGCAATACAACATTCATTTTCTGTTTCAAGAAACCTCAGACTTCCCTATACTTTGTAATTCTAGAAACCCACGGGTTTCCCTTTATCCTACCAAAAAAAAGGAAAAACCAAACTTTGTAAATCCTACAGTCACACTGAACCAGGACTAAAAGGAACACCTCTAAGAGAGAAACGCAGAGATGTTTACACGGTGCTCAGGTAGACTCTGCTCCCCTCTGTGATCAGTTGGCTAAATGAGACTGTAAGAGATAAACTGAACGTTGCTGTGGCAGAAGAGAGCAGAGCAGTAAGAGAGAAAAGAGCTGCATGTGGTTAGTGAAAAATAGTGCAATTTCTGCATGCTAACGTTGGAAGCTTCGGAGACATGGCAAGGATTTATATGTGCAGGATTACGCAAAGGGATGACATAGGAGCAGCATAATAATGACAGAATAACAACCACAACTGGAACCAGCATCATTTCATTTAGATAAAATCTGCATTTGTAAATGAAAAAATGGTCTGTGCTTTCTGCTAAGAGATGCAGAACACTGGAGATGTCCTTAAGAGGCAAAGATCTACAAAGGACCAGGAGAGCTTCAGAAGAGCATAATGAATGCAACTGCCCCATCAACAGCAAAACTACACATCTGATGAACTGCAGGGGTATTTCATGCCTTCGTTTTTCCTTGGCACTTGTACGTGCTGTCTGAATTCTAAACTGCAAAACTGCTTGTCAGATTTACTCTGATATTCCAAACACTCAGCAGCTGTGAGCAATGACAAGCTTCCTGCCTCTTTTTTTCTAGTATGTGTTTTCTACAAGTTATTGCTGTATAGCGCATAGCCCGAGCTCAGGGTGACAGTTTCACCAGGTAAACGCCAACAAAGTTACACTTTCTATTTCTCTGTGCCTGAGCAGTGTCATTTCCAACACCAGTTATGCCACATCAGTGTTGGTTTTGGAGTGCTGAGGTGATACTCCCCAAGGAACAGTGACACACAGATATGGGTAGCTGGATGGACCAGGAAAGAGACTAATATTAGATGAATTCTGTAACACCACCTTTTTCTCCTTCAATCCTTTGCCTTCCGAGCTATTTGTCCCAGTGGGCCATCAGAGGGCAGAAGGGCTGCCCTTTCCCTTGGCTGAGTAACAGAGAAGTAAGCATCCACTGATTCATGGTGCACTCTTCAATGGTCACATCAAACTGTCTTCACTTTGGTTTTCCACCTTTGCTTCACGCTTAAGTAACATGTTTTAGCTTGGCTCCTAATGCATTTATTTGTACTGCCACTCTACGTCCTTTCTGCACCGCTGTCTTTTGAACCTTCTCTTTTCTCCTTGCTTTTATCTTTTTGCTTTTGTTGCTCCACCACACTCAGCCATTCCTTATCTTTCTTTCCTACTCAGAACGTGTTTTTCTTTCTGTTCATTTTTCTATAGGCATACACCATACAGTTATTTCCTGCACTTGCCACAATTTAATAACACATTTGATCAAGGACAGGCCTCTTTTCTCCAGCTCTTATACCTCTCTACCTTTTCCCTAAACCAGCAAAGTGCTTCACTTCATCATAGAATTCTTGCTGATATAAAATTCTCTCCAACAGTAATAATTCATCAAAATAGGGCTGAAGAGACAAAATCTGTACTTTCTGTTGTTGTTGTTTAAAAAAAATAATAATAAAATAAATTACAGTTTTAAAATGGTCCTTTAAAGCCTTAAGTGGGTTCATGTGAAAGAGCGATGCGCTTTGATGACTAATCCTTACCTTCCAAAGTTAGCTGGGAGAAACTCCAAAAAGGCATCATTTAGATAGAGCTGGGTCAGATTTAGAAGCTGTGTGAAGCCATCTGGCAGCCTGAAAAACAGTTAAAAGCTTAATGCTCACGCTGAAGTTGCTATGGAAATAATAACAATGTATATTTAGAAAGAGAAAGATGACTTTCTCTCTCACCCTCTTTTTCTTCCCAAATTATCGAGACGAATTTACTGAGCAACTTTTTATGGATGTTTTTGACTGCTCTCATCTTTTCCACATTGCTATAACCATGTGAAATTTTGGCACATCCCAGTTATATCAGCCTTTTCCCCCCTTCGAGTTGACGCTTTTAAGCCAAAGGTGTATTCCTCCTCCCCCTCCCTCCCTCTGAGATACTGAAGTTTCATTCTTTCATTTCCTTTGCTCTATTTCACGTACCATGGGATTACAACAGACATTTGGTGACTACTGCTGCTAGTTTTTGGCAGGACTAAGGACTGCTGAGTCCCAACCCAGAGATGATGGCACTTGAGGATGCAGCACAGCTTACTCCCAAACACATCAGTTACCAGATGATACCAGACCTCTGGATTTTAGTTAACTTTGCATGCAATTTCTGCACTAGCAGCGTAGAAACAATAGGCTCCCGATACTCACTTGGATACTGGATTGACACTGGCTTCAATAATTGTTAAACATTTACAACACTTAATATTTTCTGGAAAGTCTTGAATTCCTGAAAAACATTGAAAGAAGTATTATACAAGTATGAAAACTGTCCAGCTTGTTTTGATCAGACATGAGTTCCCTTCAGATCAGACAAGCTCTAACAGCGATATACATACATCAGTATTACAGCCCAGGAGGTCCTTCAGCAGTAAATAAATTACAACAGGCAATACGGCTTGCAGTAAAAACACTGCACTGATACCTGGTTTAGATGATCTCCTAGAGTTGTTGTGACACATTTTGTACTGATATTTGTGCCTTTCATTCCCTTCCCAATTGCCCAACCTTTCCTTCTTTGTCCCCATCTCTAGAATTACACCAATGTTAATTTTTTTCTAGAGCCTAATTTTCAAGACAAATACACAAGTTCAGATATGCAAAGGTTTTTAAGTATATAAGTACATATTTTGGAAATGCACATCACCAATTTATCACTGGATATACACATCCTGTCAGCTGTTGGTCTGCAGTCATATCTTTAAATACATTAATAAGTCTGGTCCACAGGAGCCCACTAAGTTCTGAACCACTCTGGAAAAGGGAGTGCTCTGTAAGTGCAATAAAATGGGTCCAGCTCCTGTGTTTGTAATGCTCATCAGTCATAACGTATCACTGTGTACTATGCTAGAGAAGCCTCTGTTTTATTTATTCATTACGTTTAGAGAAATGTAAGTGAGGTGGCTATCCACCCACACTTGTCAAAAGCATCAGGTAAGAAAAAGAATGTAACGTAGAAAAAGAAAGAAAAAAAGAGTATGTTTGCTAGAGTACAGTTGGTGAGAATTTAAACTTTCTTGTTGCTGTTTGTTTACTCATTACAGTCCTTTAAGACACTTATCCTTTGGTTCTCTTACCGTTTTTACTGATATCCAGTTCTCTGAGATTAACTAAGCTAGCAATGGTGGTTGGCAGACTGGAGAGGTCATTGTCTGGTATGCTCAGCTTGCGGAGCGCTTGGCAGTTGAACAGTTGCTGTAACATAAAAAGATTCATTACAGTGATTCAGGAAAAAGCCAGTTTGGAATCATCTTCATAAACAGAAACAACAAATATTGCAAAACTACAGAAGAATTCAAAACCACAATGTTATTCTGACAGGCCAGTGTTTAGGAGCTGCTCCCAAAGGCGTGCAGCGCACGACACAGCCGACGTGGCTGGAAGGAATGTCAGTGCAGCTGTGAGTGGCAGAAAGGCCCTAACACCATGGAGCTCTCTGCTAAAAGCACACACTCATTGCAATTAACACTCTGTACGAAAGGGACTTCTGAGGCTTGTACTAATTTGAAATTTCATTCACATGGTAGGGGCGGGTTGGACTGGATGGCCTCAGAGGTCTTTCCCAATTTCTGATTCTATCATTTTACGATTTTTAATACAATTCCTTAACAAATTTTAAAATATTTTGAGAGTGACTGCAGACAAAATTTGCTTTCTACAGGAAGTGAAGTATCCTGCCACTATCTCAATGACACACTCTGTGAATTTCCCCCCAGAATTATGGACTTGACTCTAGCATTGAATTCTAATTCAATTTTCATAGGATGTCAGAAATTCCGCTGTGACCAAAACTCTTCCTTTCAACCTGAAGCAATCAATATACCGTGCTGACATCACCAGCTTAACAGGGCTGCTTTCCTCACACAGCCCCTCCTGCTCCTGTGGAGCCCCAGTGCACACTGTGAGTGCTGGCTCACCATTGGGCACCGCCAATCTCACTTCTCTTTACAAGCATCTCAAAAGCATTCTTCAAACAGTAATGCCGTGCTCATAACAGACTTGTCTTTCCATCAGACTTCTGTAGCAGAGTTGAGCCCAAATGCTCATCTACACACAGGGTGCAGTATTGTGGTTGTCTGGATGTGGCTCAGCCAGAAGGAGAAATTAACACTGGTGTGCAAGCACCATCTTGGTGCTCCAAGTGAAATTTAAATCATAACTGCATTTTTCTGAAGTCAGCTTCTATCACGACTCTTTAAATAGAACGAAAGCTGCTTGTCCTTCGAGTGAATTTGTTCTCAGAAGACCAAGAGGCAATCACAAGAGGGGAACCATGTGAATAATGCCCACTCGTAATGCTGAGACCTGTGCTGCAGCCACCAGCCCTGGCACCAGACCCAAAGGGCCTTCTCACTGAGAACCTCTTCTTTAAGCACAGCATTTTGGACAGGACTGAAAAGTAAGGGGAGTACCATGCTCCAGTGTTTGCCTTTACAATTTCCAGCCATGTTGCTGCAGCCCATGGCAACGTGCAGCACAGAAGCCCAGCAGAGCTTCAGTGTGCATACAAACTACACCATGCTGTTACGGCTGCAAAGTGCAGCTCCTGTGCCTGTTCCCAGCTGTTCTGCTGAAGCGTTATCATAAAAGACAAAGGAGGCATGCAGCTTCAAGCTTGTCTCGAGATATGCTGTGTGGCCTCACCCTGAGCACTGAGTGCAGTTTTGGGTACTGCGGCACAAAAAGGACATGGAACTATTAAGGAGTATCCAAAGGAAGGCTGCAAAGAAGGGGTCTGGAGGATGTGCAAGGAGCAGCCGAGATCCCTTGGTTTGCTCAGGCCAGAGAAGAGGAGGGTGAGGGGAGACCCCATGGTGGCCCTACCCCTCCCTCAAGGCAGCCTACAGCTCTTCATGGAGGATGCACAGCTCCTCACAGGGTGTAACCATCACACTGAGCCCACTTACCACCTCTCCTCCCCTCCCACTGGTGCTGACAGTGCCAAGGTGTGAGGGACAACAATGGGAGTTATCCTGTATGTGTCTCCACTTCTCCCTGAGGTGATCAAGTGTTGTAGCCTGCAACTCAGAGCGCCCCATACCTATTTTACCAACACATTGTATTTATCTTTATTAATGTTGCCCATTACAAGTTAAAACAGATTTTACTTTCTAATTATTTATAAAGGACAGTTGCTGGGAAGAATCTGTGTTTTTCTGTACACTGATTGCCAGGGATTCCACCTGCATCAAAATCAATTCTCTTCTCTATGTCATCGATTCATTTGACTCATGCAAATAGGATCGTATTTGCAGTGGCAGCTCATGACAAAGAGGGCAAAAGCAAGGAAAAGAAAGTCTTGGCCAAAGTCAGCGGGAAAGAGAGAGTAAGAATTACAGAATGGTACCATAAATCCTTAAAAAAAAAAAAAAAAAAAAAAAAAAAAAGGAAATTAGGAATGAAAAAAGGCTGATCTAATGAAGGCAGCAGAAAACCCCCCCACAATATTACTATGCTGCACAAAGTATAAGATAAAAAATCAAAAATGCAATAGGCAAAATGAGTTTGATATATCCATTTAAAGCTAAGAAGTGTATTGGTTTCTAGAGCGACACGTAACATCAGTATGCAGGGACACAACAGAACCTCTACCTATGCTTTTCTTCATGAGACTGTAAAATGTGCTAAAAGTGTTCTGATGACACTGAACTTCAATAGGCCACCGAGTCATTGAAGTACGTAATACTGGGAGACAGTAGAAATAGAACACTGACAACACAGATTTCTTCTTGGAAGCAGTGATTGGATTTCCCGTTTCCAGAGAGAGGAAAGTTTTCACGTTACTTCGCAGCACGTAATACAAACTTAGCGTGAGGTCATGCAGTGACATTTTAAGAAAGAATGACTTTTTGTCACCTACGATTTTATGTAAGTAGAGGACAGAGCTCGACATGTGGCAAAAATTATTTGGAGCAGAAAATCTGAGTAAGAAATTATTTGGTCTGTTTCATTTATGGCAATGATTAATAAACTCTTAAGACAAAGATGCGTAGATGATATTTAAAAAGCCAACCAATGCTCCCATTTTTCTTCTCATAACTACACAAGAGCAAGACTGTGTTAAATGATGCATTTACCCACACTCAAGACCAATCTAATCATAAGGATTTTTTCAGCACATAGTAATTGCTTCAAATTATTACTTACGGACAAAGTGAAATGAAAAAAGAGGTGCAAAAAATGCAGCCCTAATCATTTAAAATGACCCAAAGAATGTATTTATCTGCTGTTTCATATATATATATATATGTTCCGATATATTTGCCTTGTACTCAGCATTGCCATTGTCTCTAAACACCATGGTGATGCCTACCTTCAAGAGGTCAAAGACAAACATATCAAAAATCACTGGCTAATTTAAAAACTTCACATTTTCTTCTGTATGATTTTTCAGTTGCACTATTAAAATACACAAGGTTAACCATATATTTTTACTAAAATAGACACAGTCCTGAAGGTATTTCTGTTCCTAGTGAAATGATCTACACACAAGCCATTTTATATTTACAGGGACAAAAAAATCTCTGGTTCTCTGCTGTCCTTCCTAGAAGGAGGAGAGATAAGGCATTTCTCAATATCATTTTTTTCATGACACTTGAAGATTGTAGCTGCCCTGTCTTATCATCTGTAAATAGCTTCTTGATTGAGTGAGTAATCTTCAGCACTGAACCATCGTATCTGAATATGGGAACTCTGTGTAATGGGAAAAGTACGTTTTCTACATCGGGAAATAGAATTTATATAAAGTCTCTGTGTTGTGTAAGTCAGGAACATATTGGGAGATGATGAAAAATGGATTACAGTGGAACAATGTTTAATTAAAAGACTTGTAAGCATCTTTCATTATTGTTGAGAAAAATTCAATTAAGGAATGGATTATATTACTTCATGCTTCATTACGTAGCTAGCACCTATTATTAATTGTTTTTTCCGCTACCTTGCCCTCTTTTGTTTCCAGAACACTCCAGTTACACTAACTTTTAATTTCTTACAGTAAATATTAATCAACAGAAGACTAAATTTAAAGAATCTGTAAAAGAAGCTTTATGCAGGAAGGATCACTATAGTAACCTCGTTGCAGGACCTCATTTACAGCTGTCAAAATATCATTCAGACAGTGCCAGTCCCTCCCCCACAAGGATCAACAGCTCATCCTGACTTTTTAAAGCAGTGCTACTGATGATGTGAATGCAAGACCATCTGCCCCACGTGGCCATGTAATCCTGGTCTCTCAATACACCACTTGATATTTATCATTTATCAGCTCGTGAGCAAGCCACGTTTCAGAGCTGAAGCACGTGTTCAGTGCACGTTCAAGAACACAGCTTTGCCAACTGTAATACACGAAGAATGCAGATTACCTTGGGTAGCTCTTCGATTTGATTGGCATCCAGATAGAGCTCCTCTAACGTCCGCTCGAAGTTGAAGACCTCCTTTGGCACCTGCTGTAGACCACAGTGGGAGTAATCCAGCACGGAAACGATCTCTTCCTCACCGCGAAAACAGCGGCACGGCACCAAGCGGCCGATAATTTTCCTTTTGGTTGTCATCTCCAAACAGGGCACTGAGAGAAATGGGAGAAAAACATTTTTCTGAAACTATCAGTATGTTTGGGCCTGTGTCTTCAGAATCATCACAAATATAGCAGTCCATTTAAGATATATATTTTTTCCTGATGGGTCTCTGCAATCTGCGTTCTGCATGACTTAACCTGTTCTGCTACGAAGCACGACCAACTGGGACTTGCCAGTAAAAAAACAGTCTCAGTGTCCTGTCTATTCCCCTACACAGTGACAAGACCATCCTCAGTTCCTGTTTCTGTAACAATGAAAACCAGCTGTGCAAATTCTGTAGGTAGGAATGAACATGTTTCCCAGCCAAAGTGCACTCCATGCTTTCACCCCCTGCTCAGTTTGGGCTGCAAGTCAGTTAAGGGAATCGGCCACCGCTGCTTGGACTCCAGCTCTCCCTGATAAACACATCATTCCATCGCACCTGGTTTCCCTGAAACTAACAGACTCAGCTTTCTACAATGATTGTTGGGGTGCGCCTATTGTTCTTTTCTTCATTTATGTGCTCAGAAAGACATGAAAACCACCCAATAAGAAAATAAGAACAACAGAAAGCCAACAGTTTGTTTACCTGTCCTTCTGGCATCTCTCGTATTATCTCAGGCTGTGGGAACTGAGATAAGGGACACAGCAGAAATCCCAATAATTTTTCTGTGGCAGAATAAGCTACTGGGAAATTTCCCCACCATCTGTCCCACAGCTTCTAGACCAGATGTCAGTTCTGCTGATCTTCCTCGTGTACACAGTCCATACACGTACCTCTAACTCACGTGAGTAACAGTTCACACAACTGTGTTTTAATATTTTGCAGCAAAATAAGAATACTTTATACTACTTTTGAAATGAGCAAACATTCAGAAGCAGGTTTTATATATGTCGAGCAGCCTCTGCATCTCAAAGAGATACTGACATTTTGAGAAGTTATGCTAACCAGATTATAGATAAATCAAGCCATTCTGAAACATATTACCATAAAGCCAACAAGAACAAAATCTTAACCTCCCATTTTGTAAAGCAAAACAGAGTTTTGTGACATTTATGGAAAGAATGCACTTAATTAGCATGGGTAAAACAAGGCGCATCGGGATCCTCATCACGGGATGCCAGTGAAAAAGCAACTATATATTCATGCAAAATATCAGTGGAGAAAAACAGCACGGTTCTGCAAAATATCTTCCTAAAATAGCAGGACTTATAGAATTTAGTGCCAATCTGTGACTTCCTTTGTCTTCTCATCCGTTAAAAGAAGCTTCTCAGTGTCACGTAGGTGAAACTGAAGAGAAACAAGTCCTTTCTGCTCTTGGACAGCTCCCCATGCGGAGCTGAGAGGATTCACTATGAGTGAGCACAGATCATTCACGGTGCTTCAGACACGGAGTGAAATGTAACATGGAAAAAAAAATATTAAAGAAAAAGTATTTCTTTGGTCTGATAATGCCCTGTGTACAGCTTGCTAGAACTTTCTGTAGCACATTGGTATCTGGGAGGTAAACAAAACTCAAACATTCTATTAGCGCTCAGCAACGCCAAGGAGAGCCATACAAACTGTCAGAACAAACGCTGGCTTTCATGTTCTCAAGGTGCTGAAAGGAGCAGCAGTGGCAGTGCCCCCACTGTCCAGTTCTGACTTAAGGGTAAAGCTAAACACAGAGGAAAAAGGAGTCCTGTAATTTAGCTTCATCAGATACCAAGGTTGGAGGGATAACATAGAAGATGTGTCTTAATTGCAGGCAGCTAACACAATGAAAGCACTTCCTTAGTGAAGTTTATATAAACTTCTTAAAACACCAAAATGGAAGACACACAGATATGGAAACAGACACAATCCATTTTCAAGCTAATATATTTAGATCTTTATTTCACTTCTAATTCTGTGCTTTCCCTTGTTCCAGTTCTCTCTCAGCTCATTTTGCCCATTTCTGATTTATCCACTCCCTCCAAAGTCTCCTCACTCCCTCCCTGGCTGCCACGGCAGCACTCTCCATGCAGTCAGCCCACTTGGTTGCATGAAGTCTGCAGTTCCCTTCCAGAAACCCTCCCATGAGCTCAAGTAAGAGTGCGATATCAGAACAGCTGACAGCTGTAAAAGCATTGGTCACGAATAAGCTTTTCACAAGAAAAATGAAATTAGCTACCAAGATGCACTGCCTCTTTGTGTTCAAGCAGAGGAAGCAGCATTTGCAACTGCATATTTCAGAGCATGACACAATACAAATAGATGCCCTTGGAATATCAAATTATTTGTAGCTTCTGAAGGCATTTGAAGATAATGAACAATTGAGCAGTGACATGCACTTCAAAAACTGCTTGGAAAAACATCCTTCCCATAGGCATTACAAAGCACTCAGCTTTGCATTATTCTCCTCCACTGTAGGCGCACGCATAAAACAAACCTCACATTCCATTTTAATAGAAAGCCAGAACAATAACAGCATAACAGAACAGCTAGAAATGTACAAATAGCAATGCAGTGAGAGAACAGTACTAAAAATAGCAATTACAACAGAAAAGGCATTTTTAAAAATAGTTTTTTTTTTTCTCTTTTCTCTTCTTTTCTTTTTCTCTTTTTTTCTCAAGTTCCTCCATTGTTACAGTCCATAAAACATTCAATAATTTCTTATTCAATAAAAAAATTGGTGTTAAAAATTAGAAAGGAAAATTGCAAAGGGCAAACAAAGGTAATTTAATTACACTGTCTTTCCCAAAGGCAGTGATAAGACACGGTTGTCATGATAACTAAAGTAAATTGTTGAGATTATTTGGTTATCTGTTGGATTGGTCCTCTTCAGACACAAACAGAGCAACAAACAGAATGCTGTTTGGGCAGATCAGCAAGCTCTCCTTAAGAAAAGATCAGTGCAGCAATAAGGAAGGTTCTTGACCCTGACCCAAGGTGCGCTGCTAAGAATCACTGTGAAGTAACTTGACTACAGAAACCTCACTGCACATTCTGGCAGGATGACCACAGGAAAGCATGGAGCTGAACGTATTTCAGTGAGAGGGGGTCCTGCACGCGTCCACAGCCTGCTCCTCTATTTACCCTCTGTAAATAAAAGCAAAAGGAGCAATTGTGCTGGAAGAGCCTGCTGCACATCCCTTGGGGTTCACACTGTTCTTTGCAATCCATTCAGAAAGTACCAGTATGGAATTAAAGGACCTCTGATACGGCTGAAAGAAGTAAAATTTCATGCCTTGAGGACTAACGGTAATTAAACCATTCATTAATTTCAGTATTATTAATTCCTACCCTGGACTAATCCTAGTTTTGGTAATTATACTTTTCTTACCTACATTATATTCCTTCAGAATTCTCATCAAGCCTTCCTTTTGTTCTGAGAGTTATTTACTGCGAGATTAATTCCAAACAACTGCATTCATAATAAAATGCAGTGTACAATTACTCAATCATTCAGAATAATGCAATGAAAAACAAACTTTTTTTCCCCAAAAAGCATTGTGACCTCCTTTTAAAAGCTTTTAAAATATATATCCTTTCTTGAATTAGGTTAAATAAACTATGAAAGAAGCATAAACTAACTGCTACTTATCAGCTCCATGCATGCATCCCATTATCATTATCTACAGTTTATTCTCTTGCAAAGCAAATCCCTAATCTAAGAAAAACATTAGTTTTGTGAAAATTAATGGGATAAAATCGAACCTCTGCTCAGTTGATGTATCTTTTGTGCAGTAAAAACACTAAGTCCTGTTTCCTGGTATTCATGGGAGCAGCTCTCCTCACCTATCTACAAGACAGAAGCAAAGGAGATTTCTGCATGGTCACAGAGCTTTGCAATGTGGGGCATTTGTAACATAAAAACTGGCTTCAAGTTGCCTTTGGGCCCTAGCAGATTTCTCATCAACGGTCCATTTCAGCAAAGAATTCCCAAATTCAGTCCTTAAAAGATGTCTCTGCAGTTGTGAAGCCAGCTCTCTCAGCAGTCTGGGGCCTGCAAACCTCCAGCCATACCAACCTCCAGACTCATACCGTGCCCACTCACAGCAGGTCTCGAGGTTCCCTATTGTGCTGGCCCTGCATTCAGAGGGCTCTGCAAGAAACTGCGAAGTCTGAGTGATGTGCTACTGCCAAAAAATTGCTGAGAGACCCTAACATTCAAGGACACAGAACTGTGAACGAGAGCATTACGAGGCTGAAATCAGCGATAATGGTAACATTTGCCAGAGGGCCCAGAAAATATTAATTATATTCAAAGCTGCAGACAGTTCGCTTCACTGAGCTCTTTGTAATACATCCCAGATAAGTGATGATTTTTTGTTCCTTTTCTTTCCCTTATTATCAGCATAATCAACAACATTAATATGCTAATATGTTGGGTCTTTGCAAGCTATACAACCAAGCTTAGAAAGCACAAACACACCAACTCCTCCACCACCCTCAAGCTCCATCAGCCCTTCGAGTTCCCCACGGGGCCAACACACCCAGAGGAGAGGAAGGTGGAGGGCAGCTCTGTGACTGTCCCCATGGACCCATCCCTCATGGGCTTCCCCGGCAAAGCCAGAGCCCCAGCACCAGCAGCTCCCCAGCAGGATCCTTCTCCAAGCACAACTGCTCATCTCAGGAGCAGGCTGCAGACCGGGCTCCTCAGCTCCTCTTTTCTTTGCTGGACCTCGTATCCTTTTTTTAAACCACACCTTGCTGATGGTAGCACCGCTTTTTCTTCAGACCCCATAAAACAACTTGAAGCGTTATTTCTGATTCCAGAGCTGCAGGGGGCACAGAATGTACTCCTCCCCTGACCCCGGAGACAGGCTGGGGGATGTGGAGTTGGACTCGATGATCCTTACGGCACACTTCCAACTTTGGATATTCTATGATGCCCATTCTATGATTTCTATATTCTATGATTTCCCATTCATTTCCACAGGTCAGAATTTCACGTGACAGTTTGTCTGCAGAAACAGATTTGTTACTGGGACTATGACTACGAAGTGGAACAAAGATGAGCATATGGTTGTAATTGAAAGACAGAGAAAGAACCCACCCTCACATTTCCTTCAGGCAAAAACCTTCTCCTCACCAATATTCTCCTAACACTGAGCTGACATCCACTTTCATTTCCTCTCCACTCCTTTAATTAAGTGCACTGTGTAGGTGATTTTCATGGTGTCCATTTTCAATCTGAATCATTGAAATAATTAGGGAACTTCAAAGCACTCTGAGTCTTCCTAATTTTCAGTACAACTTTTCATTCATAATAACAGCAGTATGAATAATTTAGACATCTTAAACACTGCAGAAAGATTATATCTGTGTATATAAGCCATGCCTTCCTCATCTGGCTTCCAGTGTTTAAATACACAGCTCGTCTGTGGGCACGTCTCTGCTCTGCCTTGTACAAAACTCACTCTAAGTTTTCACTCATCTCTTTCTTTCTTTCTTTTAGAAACTATGATTAACAATATTAATATTGTATATTAATTAATACCTCTACTCTATTGCATTTTTTATTCTAGTCAAGATTTGGTCTGCAAAACCAAGAAGAGACATTCAGCAAAAGCAAAACCAGTTGGTTTTTTTTGTAGCCCATTCCCCCTAAAAATACGTTTTGCATAACCTGATGGAAAACTCCTGTTTTGTCCTGTTTGGTTTACACGAGAACCAACAGAATTTCAATAACTGCAGATCAGCAGCAAATGTTGAAAATAAATAATTATGCTCTTAATTTCCAGAAATTACAATCAGCTTGATGGTCTGCGGCACAGATCTTGACAGAATCCCAATAAACCAAGACAAGAAATAGCCACCTTTAGAAAAAGTGCATTTCTGAATCCAGACAACTTCCATTTATGCTCAGATCTTTGATGTGCTTCAGCTTTTACTTGAAGCAATCCTTTAGTTTAAAGATGATCTGGTACGAAATTTATTATGAACTATCTTTTATTTCTTGCCTTATGGAGTAATAAATTCTGCTGCCCATATGAAGGCCAGAAATGCTATCCAAAGGAACGATATAGAAAACATAATTTACCTGCTAAATACATTAACTGAACAAATGGCTATTCAAATACAAGCTGTGTAACTTTCATTAAGTCTGGCTTTCTTCCTCATAGAGGAAAGGGATCGCACAGAATACCCAATTACTTCTCAGCGGTTTACATCCCAATCCGTCTGCATTATTCGTGACATATTAATCTGCTTAGCAGGAGCTTACTGCAGGAAAACTGTACTCATTTTGCTGAGCTTGCAGAATGAAAGTTCCAGAGATAATAACCTGCAACTCCAAACTGCAGTTAGAGAAAAAAGTTTTAATTAACAGGGACAGCTGTGGCTCACAGCAAAAGCTGATCCGAGAGCCTGGGCAGAGATGTGCTGGGCTTCTGCTCCTCCCTTTCCACTGCCTTGCTCAGCACACGGAGGTACTGCCACACTGCAGCAGATATTACTGACATCCACAACAGGAGAAGGTTACGTTGATTTTCTATATGTCGTAACACCTGTTGGTTCAGAAATCTGTATTTCCATCATATGGTGATACTTGAAATACACTCAACAAACTGACTAGAGAATCACAGACCTCCTTAGCTTGGGAGGGGCCCTGCATATTGCTTGTTCACCATGGCAAATGTTCATGTGTGGCTACAAACCTTTTTCCAAAGTCTCTTCCTATCTGAAAAACAGCTTTTTTCTCTTTTTTTTTTTTTTCCTCCCAACCTTCTCCATCCCTGAAACTCCACCTTCTATCCCTTATGCTGCCACTGTGCAGGAATGCTCCTGCTGCTCCTTGCAGTCTCATCAGGTTTGGCCTGACCTGCAGCCTGCGACCCTGAGAACACAGACCATGCCCCAGCTCTGCACCAGAATGAAACCTGTTTTTGCATGATCATCCATACTTTCACCAGCTAAAGCCCATGCAGGGCTGGTTTGGGCCCTGAGCACTTCCCCACCATGCTCACCTTGTACAGGAGGTGTTTAGACTTCACCTCGCCATCACCCAGTCTGTCTCCTCCACTTTCCCCGTGACTCAGTGCCAGAAATACTGCTTTTTCTCTCATCTTCCTCTTCTTTCTTCTAGAAACGCCTTCTGTATTTTACATTACTAATGCCCCAAGCCTATCTAGATCTTCAGCCTTTTCAGGTCTTTTACTCCTCCAGCAGCAGTAACCTCTCACCTGCCCCATTCTCTCCTTCTCTTCTAATCTCACTATGGTTCTTGACTCCCTCCCTCTTCCTCAAACCCCCCCCCTTTGCCCAACTAATCTCAAGCACAGGTCTGACCTGTGAACCCATCCTAGCCTGCATTCCCTGGCTTCCCCTCCCCAGTGCCCCACACCTCTCTATAAGCTCTGCCCTACAAAGCATCACCACCACTTCCAACAATTACACTTTCTTTACTGCATAATTATTCTCTTTCCTAGGAGTTCATAGATAAGCATTCAAATTCTCCAACATAAATGCAGAAACATAAATCGATTCCTAAACACTTTTCTACCACTGCTCATTGCAACTAAAAGCTCTCTCCCCTTCCTTACTCTCTTCTCTCTACACATGAAGCAAATAAAACCTTTCATTGCCCATCAGTTTGACTTTCATTCTTCTATCCTCCTTTGCAGTTGTGGATTCAAATTTTAATTGCTCCCCATTTGTCTCACCATAATCACTAACGCTGCACATCTGCGCTGTGAGATGCTTGCATGTATGTTCACAAATTGGATTATCAAAATGCAAAAGCTGCAAAAATGACAGCACAAATGCAGTCTTAAAGATGTAATTCTCACAAGTATGCATGAAAATTGGTGACTGGAACATGAGAATACAACATGTCATGCACACAGACCTTCACCTCTGTCAGTACCTCACTGTCTGCAAGTACCCAACCACATCTCCTCTGGATTCCAGTGCACATAGCTGCCACGGTTCTCTCTCGCACACTTTTAGGAGGAATCAAGTAATGAAATCTGAACTGTGTCCTCTCCCCTCAACACCAATTAGTCCCAGCATTACCCTGGAGCTGCGACGTAGTGAACAAAAATACCCTCAATTAAATACCTCCAGAACTCAGGGAGCTCGCTCAGCCCATCTTCAAAGTTTAAAATATATTCATAAAAAAGGCAACTATGTTCATTTCAGGAAGAACAACAGAACTATGGCTCCTTTAGGTGGATTCATAGGAAGCACCTGCAGAGAGCACAGAGCCCAGCCACGCTCATCAGAATCCTGCAAGGTTCAAATCCTGGGGCAGGAAGGACACTGAAGGGGACACAAAAGGAAGGTGTAACAAGAAGCATCTCGGGAGAAGGAAAGCTGCAAGCCAATGCAATAAATGTACAGGACTCCTGGAAGAAGTTAATGATGCCATGGCAAACATGCATACTTATTTACTGATATTTCACAGGTTATTGAGCACATAGAGAGAATGCTGAAGAAAGAACACCGCAAGTAGCTGGAATTAATCATTCCCTGTTCTTGCTTACTTACTATTTGCCTCCACTTCCCCAAGGAAGATGGCAGGTGGCATATTCTCCCTTTCAGTAGGACAGGTTTTTGCACTTAAATGCACATTGCAGTTTTCTCTGCTTGTTGTTTAAGTGTTTTGCAGCTCTCAGCTGCCCCATCATCCTGTGCTGAGCTCAGAGAAGCCCCGCAGCCACACCAAACCGATCTCTCCTGTCATGGGAAGGGGAGCCTTCCCCTGCAATCCCCCTCAGCACAATGGAATCCCCCCCAGCCTAAAATACACCCTCTTGAAATACTGCCAACAATGCTCAGGCTCCTGTTTTAGGCACCAGGCCACCAGGAAATTCTGTTTGACTATTCAGCTGGGGTAAAGGCAAGTCCAGAAAGAGCAGTCAGGCATGGGGACTGGATTCTCCAACCCTGGGGGTGTTCCAGAACCGTGGGGGTGTGGCACTGAGGGACTTGGGCAGTGGGATGGGGGGGTGGGCTTGTGGAGCTTAGAGGGCTTTTCCAACCTTAATGGTTCTGCATTTAAGGGCATGCAGGAAAACAAAGGTATGTGGTTTGTTCCATCCTCCTGCAGCACAACCATGACACTCACTCCAGGCAGTAGGACACACTGAGCTGTGAAAGTTCCCGATTTAACCACAATAACATTGCAAAACCAAATATTTTGGAATATGGAATATTCAGAGGCAGCAATTGTCTGTTCATTCATTTTCCAGCTTGTGCCTATTCTCCCTACTCTTCCAACAGATTAATCAAGAGCACTCAGCCATTTTTTGGTGATTTTTGGCAGAACGCCATCACAGCCACTGCCAAATATGATATCCCTGCAAAACCCACGTGCTAGCACCATGCCATGAGGTACAGCTGCTGGCACGAGGAGGCTGTCATCTTGCCCCATCTTCAGCCAGGAGGAAGCTCGCTCAGGAGCAATCAAGTTCTCCAGGCTCCCTTCCTGGTCAGTGTCAGAGGGAAGCCACCTTTGCACGCAAAGTATTTCACCCCAGCAGGTGGGAATAATAACCCAGGCTGTTCAAAGCAGGGTACTGGGATAACCCTGCATTTCTAAGGGCTTCCATCAGCAGAGGGCTCTAGAACTACACTCATTTAGGTATCGTATTCCCTCCCATGATTAATCTGTCCCAGTTTTTTTTTAGTCAATTAACATGCTGTTCTTATGCTACAAATGTTCTCTAAAAAAAATTCTCACAGCTGAGCTGTCAAACTCTGAAATTCAGTACATCAGAATGTCAGGTTTTTAACAAAGTCCTGGAGTTTGTAAAGTATAATCAGAACTTTAATGCCCAATTATGCAATCTTAGCAATAACGTTCTGCAGAGAATTATATTGCTTTCACTGTAAACTGGGATCATCAACCAGAACTGTACCAAATGGTTCCACTCAAAAATACATAGGCTTGATTCTTAATGGAGGAGTTCATCAGATTTTATCTAACATCCAGCATTTTATCTAGCAGGTGTGAACAGACTAGTGCTGGAAGTTTCAAGCATTTGGGCACACTCTCTCCACTCGTCAACAATGAACGCCTTTGTTCTTCCCTTAACATTTCCCATGCTGATGTGGTGGCCATACCTTAGCTGCTAACTGCTCGTTTACAAAACAAGGTGCTCCCTGTCTCAGCTAGGTTACGTTAGCAGACGTTCTTCGAGGGCTGATACCTCCCCTGAGCAAACACAAGGGATGATAAAAGTACAAAGACATTTTTCACAGCCTGAAACAAAAGTAAAAAAAAAAAACAAAAACAAGTGTGGACTAAGCACTAAGCAAAATGTTGGCGTCCACCCACCTCCCAAAGAAGTCTCGCTGCGTAAGAGCAGTGATAGCCTTTTGGCAGTAATTTATAAATAGACTTACAGCTTCCATTGTACAATCTGCTCCAGTAACAATAAGTCTAGAAAGGAGCAGAACCATGACCTAGAGGCAAGTTGTTGTAAGATAAAGAGAACTGAAACATGGAATTTGTCATCCCCGATTGAATTAGCAACACTAAGGTATTTTAATAGGGATGTCTCCAACTATCAAAATCATTTCAACAACTACAACCTGTGACAAAAAGTCCTCTGAAGTAGGTACTACGCTAATGCCAATCAAAACTGAAACAACACCCCCAGATCAGACTGAACAAGAGCTACGTCAGCAAGTTCACACCACTGTTAGTAGAGCTGTTAAAGCACGCTCCTTTCCATTCCAAAAAGTTCAGGTTAATGCCTACAGGGACAGCCAGCACTACCACTTAATCAGCTTCGGAATACAACATACAAGCAGATGCACTTTATAAAACAAGTTTCCTGCAGTGCATCAGTGTAGTACTTGATATTTCCACAAGGAAACTGAATAAGCCTTATTTGTCATTTTTACCACGTAAGCGAGGATTACTTAGAAAGTTTTATAAATTCAATCCAGATTGTTCATGATGTCAGCAGTTTATTCCAAGTTATTACACCAAACAATACCACACACACAGAAAGAAATGAGAGATCATGCATTTACTAATGTACTAAATTTACTCTTTAACTCAGAGGTGATTCTGCTAAGATCAATCAAGTACTTTTTTTTTTTTTTTTTTGTCGAGTTCCATAATGCCAAAATAAAATACATTCACCCCCTTCATAGCCTTTAAAAGGGCAAAACATATTCTCTTGAGACTTGGCTCAAAATAAACAAAATTATCTAGGTACCTGCTTCTATCTATTGACTGGTAAGCAAAGTTCGCTTCCAGCTACAGCCACAAGACACAGTGGAACACCTACAGAGTTGTCATTGCCCATGGATTGAGTGGCTATGCCTGTGAAGAACAGCATTAAACTGTAATTGCTGCAAGGACTTTCAATATACTCACTGTTTTCCAACTCTCAGCTGCGCCGGCTATGACAGTTTCACACAGTGTTGTCATGCAAGAGAGGGACTTGCAGAAAACTCTTCTGCAGCAGACATTGCACGAGCCAGCAAAAAGTACCAAGGAACACTTCCCAGGCTTCGGCTTCAGCTCCAGCTTCTCAGCCTCGAGAGAGGTTCGCTGATTTGATGGTGTGCAACTGCAGACAGAAATCAAGGAACAAGAATATAACTTCGCTCAGATTGCCAGGTGTCTGTTGTAAAGAGTACAAGATTTACTGACTTGAAAATAAGGACAGACACACCGATGGTCACAAGATTTGGATGGTGCCCATTATTTCAATGCAGGAGAAAGTAGGAGAATTTGGAGTGGGACATGAGAGTGCCTGGACACTCATGAACAATCAGCAGCAGTCAAGATGATTAGAGAGAAGACATGCAGGAACAGCTAATGGTAGTATGGAGCAGGAACAAAAGCCAAGCATGTGGCTGAGGTGAAGGGATTGAGTCAATACAGAAGAAAGAGCAAATGGCAAATTGCAAAGGGATGCAATGATAGCTTTGCTGACAAACTGTGGCTCTTTGATCTCATAGCAAGTGCCACAGTCTCTGTCTCTATAGAGGTGATTACAGTTTTGCTGGGTCAAGTGACATATGGATCAGGACTGCCCTCAGTACAGTGCTGTAAGTGCCACTGAACCGCATCAAAAACTGAACATGAACATCTGAATCTCAGCCTGAATGAGGGAAAAAAAACACATTTGGAACAGCTTGGAATGTATCCCATTTTTCCCTCCCACCAAGGAAAACAGATGGTATCAGAAAGATGAACAACATCCCAACAGTCTATGCTACTGTTCCTAAAGAATAAAAACAGAGAGCCAGAGGAGTTTAGGATGGGAAGGAGCTTCTCTGGTGCACTATGACATCCTACTCTGGATTAAAACCACATCTTTAATTTCTCACCCAAACTCTTCTACCCAACCTCCAGTCATCAGCTTTCTTCCTTCTGGCAAGTCCTACGAAAATGTTCTCCAAGAACTTTACTTTTCCTAAGACTCAGACTGCAGTTACAAACTGGTTTAAAATCATTCAGAGGCTATTTCTACCTACTCATTCCTTTGCCAAAAAGCTTTTTGTAGGTATGAACTTGGTAGAATAGACACGGGAAATTCAGAAGAGGCAATAAAAACTTATAAAGACATTGAAAACATTCAACTTGTGGGATCTTTCATTGGTATCTGCCTATCTGAGGTATAAATTAAACAAATATTCTAAAACACTGTTATTTAAATAGAATTTTTCCTTTTGCCTTAATGAGAACATAGATACAGCTATAAAAGGTGATGCATGAAATGGCTTCTCTGTAACTGAAATGAAGTCAAACATACCATGGGTCTTTGAGCAACACGGTGTAGTGGGAGGTGCCCCCATCTGCAGAGGGGGGTGGAACTAGATGATTTTAAAGGTCCCTTCCAACCCAAACCATTTTATGATTCTATGATCTGAGCTCACCTGGCCTAGAAAGACAGGCCAGTGTTATTGTGTCTTGTAGGATACTGAATATACATACATTCCTAGCCTGTTCAATGTCAGAAACCTCCTAGTTCTGAAACTGATTCTCTCCGTACGTTCCTGCAGTTCCGTGCTTAGTAGTGCACAACTCCCAGCCTGCTCACTGCGTGACACAGTACTTTGGAGTTCAGGCTGATAGCTACTGGCAGCTGCCAAAATCCAGCCACAATTCCTCCTTCACTAAAAACCTTTTCAACATTAAAATCTGAACACGGGAAATATACTTGATTCGTAGGTTCACATTCTGCAGTTCAAAAACTTCATCAAGAAAATGTGAATGTGAGATCTGTGCCTCCTCAACATACACAGTGCCATTCTCTTCATTAGATTACTTCACCTTTCCTGAATGCATTCAGATGCACCTTCTGCTCCGTTCTCAGCAAAACCGTTTATTTTTATCAGTTGAAAGATGTTTGCATGAAAGCTGTTAAGTTTGATCTATCTAAGTAAAACTGAAAAATTGTCAGAATCTTCTAATTAAAGTCTTGCTTCTTTTTGCTCAAAGTGATCTCTAACACATTTATCCATTTGTTTTGCTCCTATCCAATCAGACATGGATCACTAATTAGTCCTGTTTCCAGGCTGAAGATAAGTACTGCTATGCAAAGTGGGGGGCCAAGGATAAACTTCATCAGGTTTTCCCTTATTATCTCTCTCAGATACTGACCACCTCCAGATCTCAGCACTCAGGGATCGAAGGACCAGCTCTGATTAAGTCCCTTAGGTTACTATAAACTGGCAGGTATAAATGAAAGAGCAAGTATAACTGTGTTCACTAGATTCTACCAGAGTGACATTTCTGTTTATCCATCCGGAGTGATTTTTTTACCATAAAATATTAGAAGGTCTTTTTTCAGCCAGAGATATCTCTAAAACTAACAAAAGCAACAGGAGAGCGTTTGCACCTGTGACTTCAATTTGTGATAAAAACGGGGAGAAAGAAATGGTATTCCTCACTTTACATCCTGATGTTCAAACCCGCCCTGCACCTCCGGGGGCACTCTGAGGTTTTGGACAAATGGAGCCAGTTAAAACTGTGGGGCTTAGTCCCCATCCCAAAAGCACTGCAGCCTCATTTCTCAACACAGGCAAGCAAAGAGAAAACCCAAAATGACAGGGCTGGGAGACACAGGGTGACACGCAGGTACATCTCCTTCCATTACCTGAAATCTACAATCCATTAGGTACTGTGTTAGGCAAACAGCAAGGGAGGTTAAAAAATAACCACTTCCACAATAATTGCTTTCATAATTTTAACAAGAAAGCCTCATGTAATTCGCTGCTGACTGTTAAACTGAAAGGGATTTTGTGGAAAAAGAATGCTATGAAAACGGCATTGTAATCCGACGTGTAAATGTTCTGTGCACCGATGGGTGACACTGCATCAGTGAAGGCTCGGAAACAGCCACCACAAAGGGAGAGCTCCAGGGCATGCAGGCATCAGGGGGCTTGGGAGCTCTGCAGAGCAGGCTGAAAGGTGCTCAACTCACCATTTGTGAACGTTAACTTCTAACACACCGAAACACAGAAAACTGGTTTCATTTTGTCACTTCCGATGATAGAAAAATGGTATTTTTAGCAGTAAAAGAACGTATCTTCTGGATTTAGAAGATGATCATCATAGATGTCAGTATGATGGAGACGGAAGCTCGTGCTGCTTTAGAACATGTTGTTTCTTGAAATTTTCCTGAGTGAGTTTCTTTCTATCAGGAAGTTTCCTAAAAAGCACCATCAGCTTACAGACACATCTGAAATTCAACAGCTTGTTCAGAGATCTTCCAAAATTTAGCATGAAGAAAGCACCTCCAAATACTGGGAGACAGGAGTTGGACTCCACAATCCTTTGCTCCTTCTGGGCCCTTTCCAACTTGGGATATTCTATGATTTTAACTATTTTACACACACTGACAGCAGCTAAATTTGAACCTGCAGTGTTGGGACCTTCTGAGCCTGTCGCATTTGTACCCAAGTGGCCCATCCACGTGCAAAGTGTGCGTTAGGAGTGGAGCTGATTGCAGAAACAAACACATCGGTCTGGCACTGAGTGCCACTTCAAAAGTTCACAATGTAAAATGTAGATTAGGGAGGAGGCAAACAGAGGATGCTCACTTCCTCCTCTCCTCCACTCCCAAAACATTCCATCAGTCAATAAACATTTAAATCAGGCAAACTCCTCTGCCTAAGTGTACAGTAATGCCCTTTCCAAACAGAAATGTCAGACTCTGCAATGACTAAAGATGACTCACAACCGAATTCTCAGCTCTTAACACTCAGATGAAATCAAGGTTTGAATTTCACATGGAAACACTTCCTTTCAGAAGTACATATATATGTACATACAGTTTTGACTGTCCTTTTAACCATGGATGTCCAACCTGCTGCCTTGTCTGGGCCACACTGAGTGAAGAGGAATTGTCTTGGTTTGTATATAAAGTATATAACAGTGTTAACATACGGAGCTAACAAAAGTGACATGTGAATTCCCAGTGTGAGGAAACACAGAAACTCTCTTGTCTTCAAAGAAACACAAGTGACAAGGTGCACAAAACCCGAGCGTTTCTCTCATAAGAGAAAGGGAAGAATCAAAGACTAAGCTGCCTGCCCCTGATCCCTGGTTAAATGCAATTGATCTTTAACCACCGTGGTAGAACGAGGAGAAACATTTCTCATTTCCTAGTCTGAAATTGATTACTCCAGCGACAGTGCTACGCAAGTACCTGTGTTCCCATGCAGAGACAGAAGTAATACCTATAACGCTGCACTCAAAAATGCAGAGATAGCATTAATTAATGCCTCAGATGCCATTAAGTTTCATGAAAATCAGCACGTAGAACATGAGATTTATCCCCATTCAGAACTTCTTGTTTGAATTCTCTGAAGACATTGTATGAGGTCACTGTTGCAAAATGAACTTCCAGAGTTCCAGCTTCGGAACCAAACCCTCGTGTAAAAATGCATTCAGTACATTCATGTGACTCCCCGTCGTATCTGTAGCAGAGCACAGCATGGCATGTCTTACCGTTCCCAATCATGTAGAAAAATGAAATACTCAGTGAACTAATTAGAGGAGCAGCTGTTTTCAACACCCATGTGTTAGACTGCGATAACATTTCTAGATGACTGGAAATAGCTGCTCCTCCATTCACTCACAAGGTGCCTAATATTTCCCAATCTGAACTACTGAGATGTTTCATTGCAGCACAAACAGAATGAATCTGGACCAAGAAAATGAGGCAAAACGTAACAGTTTGTACTGCATTAAAGTTAAAATGAAACAAAGACAATATTTTGACTTCTGTATACATAAACATCCATATGCTGTGTCAAATAATCTCAAATGTCATCAAATGTTATTTTGAACTCTTAGTGACAAGTAATCAAGTAATTGAAGCAGAAATTATAGCATCTCAAAGCTTTTTTTTTTTTTTTTAATTAAATTCTGATGTTTTCGGAACAGCCTAGGTAGAACATTAGCACTTCAGCATTGGCTGTGCAACAGTGGACTTTGGCAGCTTCAGGAATCTTCTCAGAAGTGTGAGTGGAACTGTGCTCCACTGGAGATGGACAGAAAGCTTCTGGTGAGGAGGGATGGGAGCACTGCTGGCTGCCAGCAGCACAAGTGGGTCTGATTCGTTCACATTCATGTGGTGGAAATGCTCATTAATGCTTCAGGAGATGGAGCATGTTGATCTCAAGGCAGAGAAATGACGTCACTTAACTTTTTCCAGAAAGACACATGAGTATTTTCAAACAGTCCTGACAGCCTTCATAATCCTGAGCATCTGCACGTTAACTTATGTGACAACGAGTCCTTCTCCTAGCAAGACTCTCCCATGCCACTCTAACAGCACAAATAAAGCAGCTGGAATCCACCAGGATCTCCTTAGTAGAGCTGAGAAAATCAGCACTACGCACCCGAAGCTGAGGTCCTCTGCCCTTACTGCTTTACTCATTATTTCATCAAGAGGAGGAACACCACAAATGGTTTGGTGACAGTGGCATGTTCATTATGGACGCTCAGCACCCAGACTGCTAGCACTGCCAAAAGCCACTGCTGAAAATCAATTCCGAATGCTCTAGCTTTGAGAAGGCAACAAATACCAACTTTTCAGCTCTCTGGCACTGCTCCATGTTCAACAGATAATACAGTTCTGTGGCAGTTATCTGTTCCTGTGTTGTATGAGACGCAGAGAGCACTCCTCAGAGAGTTGCTAATGCAGAAAACATCTCAAAATCACTTAGGCAGATAATGCCATTATTTAAAAGGCATTATTAGTAACATGGAGACAGATACCCTACACGAATCCACATCAGAGATATAATTGGAATCTCTGATTAGTCTCCTAGAAATTAAGTAACACAGATCTGTTTTTTAAAGGAACGTTGCCCTGGTTTTTTTTTTGTTTTGTTTTTTATTTTGGATAATCAGAGTAGTGAAAGTTAGATACAGTGAATGGAGAGGGCTGCCTTAAAAGTTGCATCAGCTCTTCAATATCTTTGGAACATCTCTGAAACTGACAGAAGCCCTCTGATTTGGGGGTTGGACTCGACGATCTCTAGAGGTCCCTTCCAACCCCTCCAGTTCTGTGATTTAAATCACCACCAGCACCTTTGGCCAGAAAACTGCCTGATTCCTCAGCAGTTTCATGCCTCCTCCTCAGAGGTTTCTTTCCTGCGCATTTTTATCCTAGAGGAAGTTAAATTCATAGCCAAATGGAAAGGAGGAAAAAGCTGATAGGCATCAGAGCCAGTGAATGGCCATGGTTGGAGGGGACCCCTGGTCCAAAGCCCTGCCAAGACCATGCCCTGCTGTTTGACTAACTCCAAAGGTGAAACTTGAAAGCCTAGAGCTCCGCTCCATCTGTTCCAGGGTTCAACTACCCTCATAGTAGAAGTGCTTTCATATGTTCAGGTGAAACTTCATTTGTTTCCATCGGTGTCTACACAATAAAAATGACCTGGCTCTCAGCTGGCCTAAACTGACATGGCTGTATTTATTTATTTGGGAACTTAGATCTCTTCAGATGAGGGCTCCACAGTGTAACAATGTGAAGTCAACCAGCTAACATGGAATGGAAGAGAGATGTGACCCTCACACAGCCCATTTGTAACAGGCAGCACCCAGCCTGGCCCCTCCTTGCACTGTGCAAGCCACAGTAGTCAAAGAACTTTTTTACTTTTAGAACACTACAGCAAGTGCCTCGTTCTACAAGGCCAGCCCTAGTTACAGCCCTCCAGTGTAACACGGGTTTCTTCTCTTCTGTGAATAAGAAAAAACTCCTTAACTGAAGGCGACATAGGATACTCCAGCAGTGGAAATCAATATCTATTACTTTAATATATACATATATTTACACACCTCTGCTACTGAACTAATTTTATGAAGAAAATCACATGTGATCATACTTCAGGAAACAGGTTTTCAGTCCTGAAGAAGCGCTGGAAGCAAACCAGCTTTGTAATCCCAATGGACAAAATAGCATTGTTATGGGAAATCCTAGGGCAGCTTTTGGCTCTGGCCTTTCCCTGTATCCACTGCCCACACGCCAAAGCACAGACAGAGGTCTGCAGTGCTCTGAGTGTTTCACATACTTTGACACCTGTTCCTGGTTCTTGACCAAGTTTTTACAGGAATACAAGATGTGAGTGGATTTTCTCAGAGCTGTTGCAGAGCTCAGGGTGCCTCCCTGAGCAACCTGGGCTGGGAGCTGCTTTGGCAGGGGGTTGGACTCGGTGATGGAAACAACCCATTGACAAGTAAGATGGTGTAGCTGGGACTTGTTACTGGGACTTGCCCTCAGCTGCACTTGTGAGCATCTGTACCAGCACCGTTTGTTTCAGCAGATTGCAGCTGAAATAACTAAAAGCAATGCTTGTTTTAAAATGAATGGGGGAGTGTTAAAGAACTTGCACTTTAGCTCTCTGAACGCTATATTGCCAGTTAATCCATTCAAATGATTATTGTTCCCCTTTTTGTACAGGCATAAGGATGAAAATCCAGTGACTGCTACTTGGCACACTTTCAGAATCAGTCCATGCACTGCACCCATTAAGCAGCTCCGATTACAAGAGGGTTAATATTTATAAAGGAGAAGAAACCGAGCATCTACTCACTGGTCACTCGTCGCTGCAGACTTCTAGGTGGTGACCATTTTGATTCACAGCAGTTCTTCGCGCAGCGGTATCCTTGAAAAGAAAGAGTGAACTTTAATTAAGTATGGTCAAAGAGGGCCCAGATTAAAGCAAGTAGGTCAGCACTTCCTCTGAGAAGTTTGCTTTGAATGAAGTAATTACAGCAGTGCTTGTGCTCCAAGCTCCCTATCTTTTAATTTACACTTTCTGCACTTAACATAAGCCCAGTCTAACCAGTCAACTTCAAAATGCATGAACTGGAATGAAAAAAGAATGAAAAATGAAAACAAGATGGGCAAAGTCATGCCTCCAAGCTGGGAGCTCCCAGCTGCCAATCAGCTAACACAGTTGCAGCTTTTTTATGAAAGGCTGATCATCTCATGAAATCAAATTTACCTCTACACGAGGCCTGCTCTGATATCTTGAAATTGACCATGGATCACAATGGATGCAGTTATTACAATAGATATTTGACACTGAACGATAACTTGTATTGACATCCTTCTAGTAATGCAATAGAAATAGAAAAATAAACAACAACAACAAAAAAACTGCTATAAACAAATGTGCCAGTAAGACAACTGAGAATGAAACTACCTAACTCAATAAAGGGACCACGAGGCATTCTGCATCTTATGAGAAGTTCTCCAAAATTAATTTTCAGGAACTCCAAACAGATTTTTCATCACTATTTAATATCGGTGCCAGCAGAATACAAAAGAATTGCCAAACTCTGTGGCGCTCCTTCTCACTCAAAGTCATAAGCAGATATGAAGCTCAAGTAAAAATAATAGTCTTTTAATCCAGGCCTACCTTGATCTCAACAGAGATTGGAAAAGCCCTCTAAGATCTTCACGGCCAACCCCAGCCCATGCCCTCTGACAGTGCCCCTCAGTGCCACTTCCATACCTCTCTGATACTGAAGAAAGAGGAAAGAAATGCAGCCATACTGCTCAGAAGCATAAACACTGGGCAAGGATTAAAGGCACACTGGACTGGACTTGCCATAGAGAAGGAACCACGTTGGTCATAACAACTTGTTCTTACAAGGTATTTGTTGTACACATTGTAAAAGTGTTTTGCTAAACTCAAGAAGATCCAACTGAAACTTTCTGGAATAGAATATCAAAATAGCTTTTCATTTCAACATTCTATATCCTCTGACAAACTCACAGGTGAACAGTTGGATTATATCAGAATGAAATGTCTCTACTGACCATTTCTCAAACAGTGATTTTGGAAGAAATTCTACAGTCTTTGTTCCAAAGAAAATTTCCTCTGGAACTCAAATTCTCCCATTCACCCAGCTGCAGTTTCCAAGCAACCAAAGCTCTGGGAAGGAGGATGCCTGAGGCGGGCTGTGGCTCTAGCACAGCTCCCCACATAGCTGCAAGGTGCTCAGCACTCTGCTTGGAGAAGAAAGGGAGAGTATGGGAAAGAGAAGGTGTCTTGAGCAGCCACAAACCAAGCACGGACAACCCTTGTACAGAAAATACAGATGGAAATGAGAGAAAAATCTCTGTATGAAATGGAGCTCCTCAGTGAATAATGAAGCCTGTTCATTTACAGACTAGCGCGATCTAATCTCATCCCTTGGCAGCTGCATGGCACACAGATAGCCAGTACCAGCCACCCACATCCACAGCCAGGCACAATCCAGGACAAGAAGATATCTCAGAGGGGAAGAAAAGGAGACATCAGAAATGTCCTTATTCAGTATTTTTAGAATAAGGACATTGAGGAAAGTACCAATATATAAAAGCCCTGTATTATTAAGGACATTCTACTACAGAACACTGTTGCTTTGTACAGCACCCCTAGGGGAAAACTGTCTTCTAAAAGGCTTTTAAACAATATTTATAGGCCCAGTAACAATAATACTTGCAAGCCTTTGAAAACCAGCCTATTGCTCTTGGCTAGTCTCCTTCGTTATTTTCCCATTGTACGCGGCACAATGGCCTTCTATCAGGTTCCCTGCAAAAAAAAGCTAGTTAAAATTAAGCTGGAAAATCATATATTTTGAAGTTAAGAAATGTCCAAAATAGGCTGGCCTTACCACCTTAATTTCACTTGTTTTTTAATGTGTATAATATGGTCGGTCTTTAATTGTACGATATTGTCCCCGTGGCCTAGGCTCTCTCTGAAGCAGAAGCACTGTGACAATGAAAGCAGTGTGTTAGGAAGCATGCTGGAGCTACCAAGCATACTGGAGATCCACAGTCATTAATTGCTTTTCATAAGCATGGCAAGGAAATTGTTCATTTCAGGGTCATCAACAAATTTCTGCACAAAATTCCCAAAGCATCAGAACGGTCTAAGCTATCACAGTAATGTTGAAGCACAGAATCACTGTGGCTGGAAAAGACTTCAGAGATCATCCAGTCCAGCCGCCCTCCAACCACCAGCATTTCCCCAGTAGGAATCACTAAGGATGGAGAAGACCGAATCCAGCCAGCAATCCAGTGCCCTTCCCAGTTGGGATGTAATAAGGGCAGCTCGTTTGCACACTGCTGCTGCAAACATGAAGATGTTCAGTGCACAGACAACTTATTTTACCCTGCAAAAACATCTTTTCTGGATTAAGTGATAAATACAGATGGTTTCCACTGGAGAACATCATAAACTGGATCGGCTTTGTCAGCGTGGCAGGGCCTCATTCTTACATGCTCAACTACTTACGACATATAAGTGGATTACTAATGATCATGAAAGACTTCTTTCCACTTCTTGATGCAGTTTGTTCACAACTTGTAAATCCCAGAGCAGTGGCACAGTGTGCAGAGAACCGACCTAGTGATAACCACCCTCCAGAACCAGGGGTCCGTACGTACCAACGCATTGCACTGATTGCAGCGTCATCTGTCACACATCTGCTGAAAGTGACAGAGTTTGAATACAGCTTTAGGAGGCAGCAAAGCCCTTTTCCATTCTCTCACTGCTGCTTTAGGAATGAAACTTTCCCAAGGACAGCCAAGCTCACTGGAGGAGAACGGTACCTCCTGTAAGCAGCAGTATGATGAACGCTCTATTTTCGGTACTGTGACTTTTCAACAGGAGACAGAACACTGTGTGTAATGTAGCACAATGGGTACCAAAAAGCAGCACGGTACTGCTGCCCTCGACTTTCCTGGTAAACTGAATGCAAGCTACTGGGAAGTCATTATCAAAATTAATATGTTACACTGGCAGATCCCAAAATGTGAGGAACTGAAGCAGAGAATTACAATCTCTGCCAATCATAACGGAGCACTACCAAACATTATGATCTGGCATACAGGAGAAAATATTTGTTTAATATACCATTTAACATTAAAAATATATATATCAGATGCACGTGTAAGGAGGATCCTAAGGAGGATCCTAGCCTAAGAGGCAAATCTATCTTAGCCCTTAAAACCAGAAGCTGCTGCCTTCCGCTAGCAGGGAGTTCACTCACAGTTTTTAGGCAGTGAGTTTGGAAACTGATTCCATCACACACATGGAATGGAATCTCTCTGAAAGCAATTGTACAGTTGAGCAGAACCAATCCCATGTGTGCAAATGAGCAGTTTTCATTGTCACATGAAAAAAAAAAAGTAGTCCTAAAATAGCCATTCTTTTCTAAGGTTTCAAGTAGAAGGCACTAAACAAAATACAACTGTCGAATGAGCAAATGAAAGCAATTTTATCATTTGTTCCCATTCCTCATTGGGTTGAGACTCAGAAAATAAGTATTGTGGCTCTGAGTGGCAGCAAAGTCTGCTTTCCTATGGAGATGTATTTTTTGTTGAATTTCCTTCTGATCAAAAGAAGCTTTTCCAGCAGTAGGGACACTCTTTGCTTTGGGGCTCTCTCCTGGACGGGTTTACTTTGCAGCCCTCGTCCTTAGTGGGACACCTGTGAGGCCACTAAAAAGCTTCCTTTCTTTCTGTCCTCCAGAAGGGATCCTGAGGTCTCAGCAGAGAGCTCAGGGGCTCCAGGCCTGTCTGATCACTCAGCTTTATGTCAAGGCACTGAAATGCCCATGAAGAGCCAAACCAGAACCTCCCGAGAATCTACAGAGCAGCCAGCCCAGGTCTGGAAATGGATTCAGAAACCTCCAGCACAATCTTATCTTCCTGAGGCCAATTTATGGCAGTTAGCAGTGGAAAATCAGAATCACCGTAAATAATACATCCACATGTATACTTCATATGAATCATACCAGCATGAGATTATTGCCAGCAAACGCCAACAAGTGCAGCACAGGCATGAAGGGAAGATGGGAATCCAGCCCCTCCCCCTGCCATTCACCACCACCAGGAGCTCCAAGTTCCATGAGAGGGAGCTGGGCTGGCACCTGCTGCATTACAAAAGCACAGAGAAAGTACTTATTTTCCTGCTCTTACACAGCATGCCGTGCCATGCTTTTGGTACATGTTTCTTATGCAATTAGAGTGTTTGTTCAAAAGAAAAAAAAAAAAAAAAAAAGAAAAACCCACAACAACCAGAAATGTAAAATTGCATAAAAGTTGAGATCCTTCTTGATTCAGACAAAGATGCACCAACAAAGGTAAAGCAACCGTAAGCACTGGTAATAACACAGTGCTCTAAAATGCCAGAGCATGACACTAAATTAATCTTCACACACGTCTGGATCACACAAGCACGTGGCAACACCCATCAACTTCTGAACTCACAGAAAGTGGTTTAAGGAAAAAAATAAATATATAATGTAACAAATGATCTATGCATGATTCTGAGCCATATTCTGTCATGCACAACACTGTAAATCAGCTTTAGAGCTAGCTCAACAGACCCTTGCAGCCTTTCTGCTCAATAGGAAAATCCTCCAGGGCACGCTTTTCCTGTAGCAGTACACATTCCATTTTTTCAGTCGGCTTCCAACGTGAGCTTAGCGGTGACAAAAAGAAATAAAGGTTTTCTCAACTGTAGGAGTCAGCTTAACGGACTTCAACAGAGGCCGAGCTCAGGATCACCAGTTGGGTGAACACAGGGACACACTTACAGACTGGGGACACAGCCAACAGCGAAAGAAATGGGAGATATCGTTCATCTCAAGGCTGAAATATATTTTAGAGGAAAATGAAGCTTCTCGTGTTGTCTCGGTTGGTCACAGAAACTGCAGGGAATGTGTGGGATGATTGAAAACTGGCTGCTTCAGAGGCCACTACAGCTGGCTTCATCCGCCGGATGTACTGCAACCTGAGACAGTATGGTAAAGTTGCTTTTATCCAGGCAGATCTTTCACAATTATCAGGTCAGTCTCAGTTTTATGTGCAATCTTATACACAAAACAATGCTGCCACTGTTCAGGCAAAACTTGCAACGCCTTTGAAGGTTTGTCATTCCATTGCATGAAATTAACGAATGATGATTCAGCACCAATCAGTTTTATCTGTATGTCCACCTGATTAATAGTGCCATGAGCTACCAAGAAACAAGAGAAACATGGAACATCACAATTTGGAGGGGACCCATAAGGATGAGCGAGTCCAGCTATGCTGCTCACAAGTCCCTGGGAGAGTGAATCAGCCCAATGTCCCACTGCTGGAATCACTCTCATTCAGCCCAAATGCAAGCACATTTTCCATTATCAGACCAGAAAATGTGGAGGTTATATCAGTGATGTTTCCAGCAGTTCAAATCATCCAATCATGATTCTGAGAGCTTAAAAGCAGCTCATAATTTCTACAGAAATAAAAGATGTCTTAGCTGGAACATGCCTATCAAATGCTAGACAGGTCCGTATGCCAGTGGATGAAACAAGGTCAGCTCTGCGGGTCAGTGATTTGCTTGGCTCCTTTCCTTCTGGATAGCTGGCAAAGTGTATTTGTAAAGGATTTTTCATTCTGCTATTTTTAAGGCAAACAAGTCATTTCAGACTCTATTGAGCTCGCAAATAGTTCTCTGGAATGAAGCATCTAAACTTTGCTCCTGTTTCTGTGCAGAAAATACTGTTTTCACTTGGGAAAGGGTGATTAGATTTTTAATTACCCAACTTGCACATAAAAGTGTCCTTCAGCAGAGGTAAATGTGTGTTTTATAGGCAGAGGTTAAAGTCCAGTTTGAAGATACGTCCCTTGGTGCCTATCCAGGAGGTACCAAGCTGCTAAGAACGTGGAGAAGGGCACATGCACACTGCTCCAACGTCTGAGCAGCAAGGTGCAGCACAGCACTGCAGGAGAACCACAGGGGAGCAGAGCATTGAGGGAAGGCAGCTCTGAGTGCATGGGGAGAGGACACCCAGAACAGAACCACAGAATCACAGCATGGTTGCTCAGAGGAAGCCTAAAGCCCACTGAGTTCCATCCCCTGCCATGGGCTGGCTGCCCCCCACCCACGGCCTCGGGCACCTCCAGGGCTGGGGCACCCCCAGCTCCAGGCACTGCCAGGGCCTCACTGCCTTCTCAGCAAAGAATAATGAGCAATTGTGCTCGATACTGCTCTAATTACATTGTGGCATATCTCATAAAAGGAATTCAGACGAAGGATTGCACACTATGTAGCTCATTGGCACAGTATTTACTGTCAAAGGATGCTTGCTGCAATATGCAGTAGATATTCCTATTTAACCACAAATCTTGGATACCCAAGGAAACTGTTTGGATGTTTTCATTTTAGAAGTTTAAGAAAGCTGAATCTATGGCTAATAATAAAATGGAATGGCTAAAGCTGGTCACTTTGTTAATAATTTAGTCTAAGTAACACCAAAAGTGATTCCTGTAACTTAGTACCTCATTCAAAGATCTATTTTTCAGTAGTGTCAAGTATTCAAAAATTAGAAAAAGATAACACCCTGATTTTACCCTGTGCATATGACGAGCACGAAAAAGAAATGAAGATGAGTAGTTTTTCCTTAGGTTCTTGTTCTCCTAGTTTTCCTTGCTGCCCACAGCCTCCTTCTGGCTTTGTTGCAGACTTGCCTACAGCCAGTTATCAGCCCTACAAGGGACAGCGCAGCCACATCTGCCCTTCTGATTTCCTGCCTTGTCCTTTAGGTCTGATTTCACCACTCATATTTCCCTAACAGTGATGTTAGTTACAATCCATTACCTCGTCGACAGGACACATTTGAGTTCCACTGAAATCAATGCTGTTTTGTACAGATACTGAGCACATGAGCTCTGCTCATAAAGAGTGCAAGAAATGTGTTTCAGGGTGAGGTCACCAGAGCCCAGCATTGCCAATATCCTCGACAAAGTGCTCATCAGAGCAACAGCCCTTAGCTCATTCCAATCTAGCAATAAACATCTGAAGACTTAGGTCCTCAAACATTACAGCTATATAATATTAATAAAATCCAAAAGCAGAGAATACAGACTTAATTGCGACAACAGGACAACTGCCCACCATACAGATGAAAATAACAAGAGTAAGAAGAGATAGATCAGTGCCTGGAGAGCAGACAGAAGCTACATCACGATCCATCATTTGCTTTGGGCAAGGGAAGGCGATCCTTCCTGCTAGCCCTGGAGCAACGCAGCACAGAGACTGCAGCTAACAGCAGCTCAGGAGAAGCAAAAGTCTTGCAGAGGACACTCCAGGCCCAGCTCTGTGCACTCTTACACAGAGATTCTTCCTGCATGAAACTGGACAAAGCTCTCCTGTTCCACCTCCCATCAACTCACAGATGGGAGGAGATGGCAGCAGCAGAACTTGAGCTGAAAAGAGTTGGGAATCACTCATGGAAAACATCAAAGAAAGAGTGAAAGCGAGCTGAGAAACAGGAAAAGTGAAACACTGCATTTTTCATTAGCAATCATGAGGGAAATCAGAAATGAAGAAAAAAAGCTTCCTCCAAACATTAGCAGCTAAGCACAAGTGTAATATGAGAGAAAATTACTGGGAAGAGCGGAGATGGAGGAGATTCTATCCAATATGGAAAATTGGAGGAGTGAGAGAAATGTGGATAAATTAATCAGCATTTTCTCTGGATGAGAGAGGATTGCTCCACAGTCTGATAAGGATGGCACAAGAAAGGAAAGAAGTGTGGATGAAAGGCATGTCCAACCTGGCTGCAGATCTGAACAGTGGCTAAAGGCCGAGCATGGACGTCAGGAAAACATATTTCACAGTTCTTGACAAAAAGACTTTTAAAACCATTTTGCCACTTTCATGATGTCATAGTCTTTGTCAGTAAATTTTAGAACAGGTGGGAAATCACACAAAGTTGTATTGGGATATTTCTTGAAAAACGGATAACGTGGAAACAAAATCTTTTATGTGACAGATGATGATGTATAAGGGTGACGGTGTAAAAACAAAGAAACAATGACTAGCTATCTTAGGGGGTCAGCCGTGCTCCAAATAAAGCTTCCGTGGCTAAATGGGCTTGGAACCATAAATAAGTTTTTCTGAAGCTCATGGAAACATAGAGGGAAACTGCAGACAAGCACTGGCAGCCCGCTACTAAAATCAAGGCAGATCACATCCACTGCTTTACCATCATCTATCTTTCCAGTTGCATCTTCATAAAAGGCTCTCAGGTTGGTCAAGAATGACTTCCTGTTGGTGAAGCCATGCTGACTGCCCCTAATGACCCTCTTATCCTTGATATGCTTGGAGACAGCACCAAGGATAAGTCGTTCCATTACCTTTCCAGGGATGGAGGTGAGGCTGAGCGGTCTATAGTTACCTGGGTCCAAGCCACTGTGGTGTTTGTATTTTAGTTGTCTTATGTTTGCCTAGCAACATGCCACATTTTGTTTTCACCTCCAGACGCTCTCAAGGGTTTATTCTGTGGTAGGATACTTCATTAAAAAACCTTCCCAGTTGTACTGTCTGTAGAAAACCATAAAACTGAGGTGAAAGGAAGGGAAAAAAATACAGAGCTCAAGTCATTACTAGACAGTTATTCCTCTACTGGTTTTTTCTGCTCTTGTTGTTGTTAGTTTGCTAGAAAGCAACTGAGCATTAATAGCTAAAGCATCTCTGTTGAGGGCAGCCTGCTCGCTGCTCCCAGGCCAGCAGCTCTCCAGCATGGCACTCATTCCCACGCCAATGGCTGGGGCTCCCGCTGGAATTCTGGACGATCTCTCATGTTTTAGCCTGCTAATTTCACTTCATTAGCTCCCATTTCCAAAGTGCATATGTTTTTTTTCCCCGTTGTACAGATGTTCCTTCTGACACATGCAATATATCACTCCCAGATTAACAGCGCTCCATTGCTTCTGCTAGCAAGCCCTCCCATGTGCTATTGAAACCTTATGAAACCACCCGTGTATCGAGCTAAAACTAACAGCCCATGTTTTAAAAGCAGAGAGAAATCTGAGGAAAAAAAAAAAAGATATTTAATAAAATCTTCCTTTCTTGAGTACTCCAGAGATGAAGGTAACTAGCCTGAGCAGGGCTGACAAACCAGCCATGCTCGGGGTACACAAAGTCACTTGACTCCTGTTCCAACCATAAATTTTGTATGGTCCTGCCCAGAGAAACAATGAATAAATGGCACTTCTGGAACTTCCCACTGACAGCTCTGGAGTATGTCTGCACTTCTATTCCACCATCCCTGCCTGTAGCAAGATGCAGACGTGGGTCTGTAACTCAAGGGCCCCACTCATGCAGGACGGGGCCGGCTCACCCCTCCAGCTCAAGGCCCAGTGCCTCCCTGCCTACAGCACCCAAGCTCTGTGTAGCACTGTCCTGCTGATCCACCAGCTCCTCTTTCACTCCTCACACAGCAAGCTGGAACAGAAACACAGACACAGAAGCAGCCACGTTCAGGCAGCCATATCCATGCATTCAAATAAACCCTGTGGAACCCGCGCACAGCTTTATTCCTCCAGTTTAGCCCATTAGATTTTGACTCCAATACTTTCTGCACCAGAAATGCCAGCGTCCCTCCCTGCTGGCTTCATCAAGGGCAAACGCAGCGACTCCGTGAGCATCCCGCACAGAGCACCTCCATCCCACAGACACCACAGCTGCTGGGAATCCAGCATTTATAGGATTGCACACGCGTGTGTCTGAGCACACTCCAGCCACAGGAGGTGAGGGAAGGGACTGAACAGCCATCACTGCACGGCTGCTTCTCGCTGCTGAGGAGTTAAAGCACAACCCTGTCCTCCAGGCACCCGGCTCAGCCACCCCGACAGCAGCAGTGCCCTGGGGGCCTGAAGTGCAACAGCTGCTACAGTCATGTCAGAAGGTCACAGATCAGGAAAACATAGTTAATTTGCAGTACAGAGCTGTCAGACCACGTTTTTGCTGTGGAATGACTAAAATGATCTGTCCACAGCTTCGCTCTCCCCAGAGGCTCTCAAGTAGAACACATCCTTAGCAGAAACATCAGCCACCTCGCTTTACGATCACAGAATAGCCTCACTTTTTTTTCCTCCATTTACAGAATTGTCTTCGTGCCCTGCTCATCTCTGGCACAATGACAAAGTAGCAATCCTTTCAAGTTAAGAGGTTATTTATTGAAGCAAAGCACACCTGAACAGCTTAAATGGGAGCACGAGAGGAAACACGACCTCACAGCCCAGGCACGCGACCAAAAGCTGGAGACCCACTCCGTCCCCATCCCCTGCAGGCAGCGGGACCCCTCTCCCTGCACTGCCCAAGGAGGATGAGCTGGCACAACCTACACATTCTTAGAGTGCAGACATCTCTCCTGCCGGCCCAGGGCTGTCTGCTCCAGCAGCACTCCTCAGGCAGCACGGTTCGCTGCACTGCTGTGCCTCAGCCACGGGTCGCTGAGCGTGCCCGCCTCGCCACGGGTTTCCAGCCTCACCGAGTGCGTTTCCTGCACTGAAACCACCCGAGCAGTGCCAACAGACACCCAGAGCAACACCAGATTACTGACAAACCAACCAAGGTGCCGAGACAGAGAAACTCAGGGAGCCCGGAGGTGCCAGAGATGGCCCCTGATGGACCGCCAGCATCAACCCAAGGGCCCCTCCTGCGGGGTGGGGAGCACTTGGCAAACACCCCCCAACATCCTCTCACTGACCCCTGATGTTCATAGTGGTTATAAAACCACTGATTAACTGATTGTCAGAATGTGCATTTAGCCTTCACTTAATTAAAAAATGAAATAAAATTGATGTGTAATTCGATGCACGCTCCTCGCTAACAGCCAGGACCACCGCCACTGATAGAGCACTGTCACTGCATGTGGAGCCACCCAGGTTGGAAGAGCCCTTTAAGAACTCTGATGCCCACATCCCCACAGCTCTGAAGCCCCTCCAGGAACGGTGACCCCACCACTCCCTGACCATCCTATGAAACCAAAAAGCAGAGTGCAGATCAGCACAGAAGCTGCAGCAGCTCTTGCCCATGCTGCGAGCCCCACCAGGAGAGCAGCCCAGCACCAGGCACAAGGAAAGCACCCTACAATCCCAAGCTGTGCCACACGCCCAACCTGCTGCCCTTGCTGATGCTTTAAACACCGAAAAGCAGAAGAGGATTTCTTACTGACATACAACATTAACAACGTTTAAGTTCTCGATTTTATCTCGTGCATTCTCTATGCAGAACTGACAGTTTGCTCTGCACCCCTGGGTTGGCTGTGTGGCTTTTAGCATAGCAGCTCTCACACTGGAGGAGATCAGCACTTTCCAAAAGCAAAGCAAGAGGATTCGTGTCAGTGCTCCTTCATGCTGAAGGTCCCAGCACAGCGGGTGTGCCCGGGGCAGCAGTGTGGGTGCAGCTGAGGGCTGCTACCATGCAGCACCGCTCTGCACAGTGCCAGTCCCAATCGAGGCAAAATGAACCATGAGCTCAACAGCACTGCAGTGGATCGTGCAAGGGACTTCTGTAAACCACCGTGGCTTTTTTCTGTCACACAGGAAACCACAGAGAGACACCACAGAGCCAATCCAATGCGCAATTTACTTGTCATCGATTTAAATTATATCACAAACGTACGTCGTGATCAGCAGCCCTGAGCGCAGCCTCAAAATGCTGCAGCACGTCCCCAGCTCTCCCGTCAGCTGCCACCTCCTGTTTTCTCCCCCCAGCACAAGCAGCAGAGATGTGATGATGCATCCTATGTCATACCCCACATTTCTAAAGGAAATGACTGACTATTCTACCACTTGGCACGGACCATTTGTATCCAGTGATGTAAAATCCCCACTGAACATTAGCAACTGCCTTTGGCTACGCACGTCTGCACGGCTGCTCTGCTCAGCAGCCTCACCCAGCACAGGGCCCCTTCTGAGAGCACTGCTCCTGGGCTCCCCCTCTGCTCCCAGCCCCGCCACACTTCCCAAATCTGACAAGCTGCAAACATTTCATCTCTCCTACAGCAGCGCTGGCCAACCTTCTCCAGCAGGCAATAAAAGACAAAAGGATCAGGTTCTATGTTAAATATTAACGATGCAATTTGTTTCCATCACAGGGCACCAAAAAGCAGCCATCCAAGTGTTTCAGAACCCTCCGTAACTCTGAGCACTTTGGGGCTGTGACTGTGCACGTGTATCTGTCGCCCGCGATTTGCTCCAGCGGATTGACATTCTCACACACATCACAAGGCAGCAACTAGAAGTTCTGGGTCAGATCCAAAAGAAGAATGACTTCACCGCTTGGATTTCTGCACTGCCTCAGATGCTTTCTAATGTTATTTAACATTCACGGCTGCCAGCAATAACTGAATGCTCACTGGACCTGTAAAGGATGCTCCTGGTACTGAGCAGAGAAGACAGGGCATGAAGAAGAGACAGAGAGAGGGAGAGGTGACCTGCCGAGGGCTGCCCATCCCCAGCCAGGCTGAAGGACTTCTAGGAAAGCTCTCAGCCAGGCTGCCTGCATCCAGAACTGTTCCTAGAGAGCTGCCCGCAGCCACAGCACGGCTGTACGTCAGTGCCAGAGCACTGCCCAGCCCCACAGAGCTGCACCTCCACACCAGCACTGCCCAACACTGCACAGCTGCTGCACCCCAGAGACCTGCATAGCTGCAAAGCATCCTGGCTGTTGTGCAACTTTGGGTTCTCGCTCTGTCATGTAGTGACATCACGTTAATTAATAGAAACGCGTTTGCTGTGAGTTAACTTACGCTAGTCAGCATCCATATCGATTGAGCAGCCAAGGATGGCACGGGACTCCAGAGACTTGTGGTTTATGCTCCACCTGGCAGAAAGTGACACAGACTGCAGCCCAGAGATGAACCCAGTGCAGTCAGAGCTGTTCCTGGGAAGGAACCAGCACTCAGAGAAAGCAAAATGCAGACACGACAGGGGTGAAGAATCCCACCCCTCTCCCATTCTCCTCCAAATTCCAGAGGTACCAAACAGTTGCAAACAGGAGTCTGATCTTTTAGCTGCATGCAATCACACGGACATGGCAATTCCATTTTTTATACAACAAACAAACCAATAACAACTTCTGCAGGAACTTGGAGCTGGGGCTCCCCATCAAAGCACACCCAGTAAGGCCACAACTGTGTCCCAGTGCAGGAGGCAGGACAGGACAGGACGGGACAGGACAGGGGTAGCCTGGGCTTGTTTGGTCAACCACAGTGCCACTTAGAACTGACTGCATACCCACAGCTTGACTAACACTTAGGTAAACAAAGCTGAAGAGCAAAACTTGAAACGAAGGATAAAAAGATAAAAATAGTGCAGACAAAACACCCGAATAGATTACACGTAGACAAAATACTTATCATTAATTATTCCAATTAACCTCTGGGGATCTGGAAACCAAAAGCCCAGCCCTTAACCCAGGGATGTTGCCCTGAGGTTACACTTCTATTCGGGCATGGGAAAAAATAAAATGAAATCTTGCCTTTCTCTCTTACTTGCTTCCCTCTTCATCTCACAGAAACGCCAGCAATGAACTTTTGCTTGCAAGGACGACGGCAGCAACGGACGGAACACCTGAGACCGAGTTCCTCCCCTGCTCCCCTGGTTCTCAGCAGCCCAGTTGCAAAATGAAAAGGTAAAAAGGACACATTTCCCTTTCCCTGGAGCCACTCTGGGATTGTTTCTATCATACTCCTTAATTGGCAGAGTTTTCTGTAGCCGGAAAAGATCTCTCGCTCCCCTCATCACGGCGAGGTTCAGAGCGCTGTGGGAACGCGTGGTGAGAGCCCAGGAGCAGGGCAATACGTTTCCAGTGTCTCCTCTGGGACAACGGGCAGATGACAGCTCTGCAATTCAGAGCCATTTCTCTGCAACTCGTTCCCCACAGCACGTGGGCAAAGTCAACCAAGAGCAGCCACCGCAGGAGAGCAGCCCAGCACTGCACAGCACGGCTGTCCTGCAGGAGCCGGCTCAGACGCACTCGGCTGGGCAGCAGTCCCAGCACTCACCACCACTGTTCAGAACAAATGTAGAAATAAAATAAGCTGATGGCTTATTGGAGCAAGGAATCCAGTGCCGCCTCTGCAGGCCAGTCTGCCATCAGGCATAACAGGAATTTATAGGAACCTGAGGGCTTTATTTCAGAAAGATCTATCAGGAGAGCGCATGCCATCCTTCTCTGTTCGTTTCTACTCCTTTTCTAAAGGCAATGTCCTCAGAGATTGTGTCTGCACATTTCTGGAGTCTTTGACATCTGTCCTAATACTCCAAACCAGCTGGTTACAGCCAAAACCACAGCAACCTCTCCTGTGACACACGGCAGGCCCTTGGTGAGAACTAGATCGGGCCGAGCAGCTGCTGAACCCAACGAGTAAGAGGGAAAAGGAGATAATCTGAGCAGTTACAGGGTGCCAGCCTGACATTGATCCTGCACGGCGTGATGGAAGGAGCAACGGGCAGCATTATTTATAAAGAATTACAGAGCCTTAACGAAGTAAGAGCCAGTACTTAGTTAATGTGTGAATTAAAAACGCTGCATTGAGTCAGACAGGCCAGCTTCTTCTGATGGGATTACAGGTGTGGGGATGGCAGCGCCCTGCTAACACAACCCAACCCAACCTGCAGGCACTGGACTTGCTGCCGTAAGGCTTCTGAAAGAGAAAAGAGGTGCATCACAAAATCAGGACGTTACAGCATGGGGACTTGAAACGGGCACCAGAAGACTTCAGAACAGTAGCCCAGCTGTCAATGGAGAGCCAGCACAGAAGCATGGTTTGAATCCAGGTCCCAGGCTTTGGCCTTTTGTTACTTCACCTCTTCTCTAATGACATAAGGCATGAAATCATTACGTGCAAGGGAATTAAAAATAGCTGAGCTGAAAATAACAAAGGGAGCGGGTGACTGTCCTTGGTTGGACAAGAAGGAACAAGCAAAGAGCACACGTTACACCGCAGCCAAGCACTGCCTTGTTGGACACAAGGACTGCTGTGCAAACAGAGCTGTGGCAGCAGAGGACCCCAGCGCAGAAAGCAGCGAGCTGCAGCACGCAGGGGTTACAGAACGCACAGCACAATCATGTGGTGCAGTGAACTCCTGCAGCCCTTGGAAGTGTAAATAAGGCAACACTGTATTGCAATAGAGAGGATCTATTAACTCCGGGCTTTGTGCCCACAATTAAAGAAAAGCATGGGGAAAAAATGGATGAAGTTCAGAGAAGGGATGGGAGACCAATCGAGCACCAGGAAAGCAACTTTCTAGTAGGGAAGGCCGTTTATCACAGCAACAAGAAATCTTTGCAGAGACTTGATCGAAGTTCGCATGCAATAAAAATGGAAAAAATGGGATCAATAGTAAGAGGTTCCCCAGCGTTAGAGACTGAAACCATGCAATGAAGCACACTACAGAAACTGGGAGCTTCGGGTGCGAGTTGTGATCCCAGAGATCTGGGGCACCTGAAGTGTCCACTGGTGGATCAACATTCTCTCTGCACCACGTTCAGAACAGCTCAGGTGTGTATCAGAGGCAGTAATGCCACGCAAGGGGCTGAATCTGCACAGAACCACTCTCTGCACTTCAGAAGAGCGAGGGTACAGCGCAAGGCAGAGAAAGACAGCGGAGGAAGGAGAGAGTCCCCAACACTGCCTGGGGCACTGCGCTGCAGGACGATGCTGGGGCAGCACAGACAGCAACGTTTGTTTGAGGTATGACAGCACTTGGAATGAAACTAGATGATGGAGCTCAGAATGAAGCCATCAGCCCGCGCTGTCCGCACGCCCTGCAGTGCAGAGCTCTCCTGCAGGAGGAGGCTCTCGCGATCCAGGCTGTGCAGGGTTGATTAATGAGAGCCGTGTCCCCGAGCGCCAGCCGCAACAGTGCTCTCTCAAATTAGGATCGGATCCAAACCTCCGTTCTGCTCAGCTCAGATCTCGTGGAAGCTCATTTCTTCCTGATAAAGCTTCAAGAGATTCAATGTCAAAAATGAGACGTTGGCAGGAAAAAGAATATTCAAAGGGTGGGGACCAAAAGAACCCATCCATGCGCAGCACGTCACACTGAATGCTGGGTAAGTCAATTAAAAGCAGTGAGCAATGCTCAGATGTGCTGAACGGGGCTGTAGGTCTTCCACTAATCATGACTTTACGGCAGATACGATGCAGCCATTTGGCTTGGGGGGGAAAGCAAGCAGGAATGCTGGAAGAGTCGTGAATGCCATCGCTGGGCCGGTCAGCACAGTCCTGCTCCTGGCAGAGTTTCCCTTCGTCCTTTTGGCCCAGAAGGATGAAGGACACAGCGATGCCCTCTCATCTGTAACTGTTTTTAACTCTGTGTGTTAGCTTCACAGAGCCACAGATGCTACTGACACATCTCCAACCTCTTCTTAGAGATCCATCAGCGAAAATAAATACTGCACACGTGTGGGATGCGCCACTGATTTGCAAGGCTGCAATTAACAAGTGCAGTGAGAGAAATTAAATGCTCGGAGGACTTAATAACATGGGCTCTATGGCAATTTCACTCTGCCTAGGAGAAAGTTTCCTTCCACCAAAGCTGGGAAGAATATTTTTAAAAGCAGTGGAATTAGAAGTATGATTGCAATCAATAAAGCCTTGCAGGGACTATTACTGCAGCTGTGCATCACTTCTGAAGTTGTTTAAATGCTTTACTTTAACAGACTGTTAAGTTTGGAAGAAGTCCATTATGAAGAACAACGCAGGTATCTTTACTCCAATAATAAATTGTGTTGGTCCACAAATGACATTTAAAGCGTGCTTAAATATTACACTTAATTTCGGTTCCTTTCCCCCCCTTCCCTCGTCCGCTCAGCCCAAAGCCACTGAGTTCGGCCTTCATGAGAATCTTGTTGGGGTAAAACATCCCTTGAGTAAAACCTTCAGGATTAGAAACAATTATTTTTAATGGCAGAGAGCTGGAAAAGGGCACAGCTGCCGCCCAGGGAGCGCTCAGCGAGGCTCAGGGAGCAGCACTCAGCTGGACGCCAGCTCCCATCCCACCCAGCACACCGTGCACTGCTCCCCCAGGCTGGCAGGGCTGGGGCACAGCTGTCACTGTCAGCTGGAAGGGCTCACGATATGCAAAAAATCACCAACCTGAGCCCAAATTGGACCCTTGCAACACCATCCACGTAAGAGGACTGGCAAAACGCTCAGTCAGACATCAAGCCCAACGTAACACACCCTCAGATTTCTAAAACATTTAGTCATTGTGCTTGAGCTTTGGAATAAACTCTGGCTGACACAAGAGCTGCACCACGCTGCTGGACAGAGCCCCAGTGCTTCCCCAGCACTGCTGCTAGGAGACGAGCACCAGACTGAGGTAAGTAAAGCACTGAGTGCATCAGGACAGAGAACAGCGGAATGCAGCTCTGAATTGCTCATCAAGAAATGAGCATGGCATTAGAAGTACTGAGAAGATCCAGCTACCATCTATTAAATGTACTGGCAGAGCTTCAAGGGTTTCCCACAACTGTTAGGTTTCTGGTGGCTCAGAGTGCTTTCCTGCTGCTGAAGGCAGGGATAAAAGTCAGGGGAACGGACACAACGACACAGCAGCACAGGCCAGGAGACAGCCATCCCACCACAGCTCCATGCCATGAGAGCTGACGTGCCCTCATCACTGTTTTCTGCTCTCTCTGCCTGCCCAGGGCAGGGCCCCCATCCCCAGCGCTAACCAGCCTCCAAGTCACCTCGCAGCAGCCTTCACACCCACGTGGGGGAGTTCATGGCTCCTGCTCTTCCAACCTGAATAATGCTGTGATTCCATAAGCTACCCAGCAACTCTGCAGTAAGCCCCCCCGGCCCCAAAGCCAGGCTCGGGTTGGGCCAAGCACTGTCCTAGTGCAACGAGGCTGCAAAGAGGAGCAGTGTGAAGCTGGGCTGCCTCCGAGCTGTCACTGTGCCCGGAGGGGCCTGGCACAAGCAACCAGAGAGCAATCTGGTTCATAATTGGTGTTAAAAGGGAAACCAGGAGGAGACAGGTCACCTTATGCAGAAAGGCTTACGGCCTCCAAGCCACAACTGCTGTCTCACGCTGAGGACCTGCACTTATCACTCAAAGGGATGAGCAGCATTCATCTACGTTACCCTGTGCTGTGCAGCAGAGTCCTGTTTTCCAGGCAGATTTCCTCACCTCTTCAGACAGTGTGCTCTTTTCTCCCCTTTACTCTCATTTTTGCTGAAGATCAATATAAACCATCTGGACGCAGGTTAAGGAGACACTGTTTCCTGCCCCACACCACTGCCAGGCAGCACTGGGTTTTATAGGCACTGAGTCCTAACTGATGCTTCCAAACAAAACTGGGGGGCAAAACCCAGAATATTATCAGGAGAAAGCGGGCATGACCACGTGCAGAACGGATTATCAGAACAGTCAGAGGCACCTCTGAATGGTCTCATGCTTCAACCACACTGTGCACTACCCCACGTACAAACACAGGTTTTGTTACAGAACTGCACTTGGCTCAGCCCAGAACACAACTTCTGATAGAGCTGTGCTGACCAAGCAAGCACTGGCAGCCTGACTGAAACCTCATGAAGGGCAATGTAGGCGACAGTGAACTCGGTGAACTTCTGAATCAGATTCCAGTTTGTTGGTGATTCTGGAAGCATGAAGGGACTCAGAATTCTGTCTTCCCCTCGGTGGTTTTAGGAGAAGAATGAAGATATTTATGACTTCCCTTACAACTGATCTGAGACATCACACATACTTGCACAAACAAGCCATGCCCCAGACAAACAGCGGTAATGACATGAGAGGTATTACTTCTCTCACATTAACATACTGCACAGGGCTAGCGAAAACACAGCAGAGGAACCAGCCATCAAAAGCCACGTGGGAATTCCGTACACAGGGTGCCTCAGTGGCAGTAAGTGTCTGTTGGGGCTCTGCATTTACCCTGCTGCCAGCTGCCCCAGCCCAGCTAGGTCACACTTCAGCCCTCGTGCCATGTGTGCTGTGCCACTGCTGTGCCCGCAGAGCCCTGGGGTTGGTGCAGCACTGCAGGGTGCTGCGATGCCATGCACCCCTCTGTGCTGTGAGCGAAGCAGTAACTCCCAAGAAACAGCTGGATATACTGGAAGGGAAAAGTAAATGAGTGCAACAGCAGAGCCGAGATGCAATGAATCCAGCAACGCTCAGTGCCAACGTAACAGTAAGAGACATTCACCAGTACGCCCATACAGAGACAGTAGAAGCAATTCCAGCAAGTTCACTGAGCCCCCTGTGTGACACCATCAGTCAGCAGGCTTTCCAGCCACAGCACTTTGCAATCCGCACTGAGTCCTGTCATCTATGTCGTGGCACTCTCAAAGTGATTACAAACAAATACAGCTTCTGCTCTCGTTGACAAATACAACATCACAAGTATGCAGGATGCTAAAATACCACAAAGGTATGAAACTGCTCCAGAACATCAGTTACAAACCACTACTGATACTGTAAAGTCATCATGACGTAAAATAAAGATTTGATGGGCAGGGATGGTGCATCCACAGGAATCTACAAGGAGAAAAGGTGAAAAATAAAGCTGGCTTTGCTATGGGGCAGCAGCAGCTGGAGGACAGCATGGTTCCCATGCAGAGCAGTGCCGGCCCTCGTGAGCGTGCTGACCTAACGCTGGGTTGCCATGGAAATCCATCACTTGTCCTAGCACAGTGTGGAAAAATAAGCAAGAAAAGCAAAAACGGGAGTGACGAAATGTGGGAGAATGACCTTAAATTCGTGTTTAGCTGCAGACTGCCTTTGCTTTCAAAGTAGCTTCAATAATGAACCACACTCATCTCCAGGACATCATGATGAAGCCTGCTAATAGGCTTTTTTCACTCACTAAATAATAATAAGCATTCCTGTTATATTCCTGGTTAAATAGTGTCAGTAGGCACCACTCCTATTTTAATTCCATTTCAATTCAAAATCCATTTTAGCTAATTCCATTAGCTAAAGAGTAGCTGTTGCAGCAGAAACATTGGGAGCGCTGGTGAGATGAGCGTGTTAGAAATGTGGGGTCGTGCCCCTCACTGCCAGAAAGACGCTGAGTCTCAGGAACAGCAGCAGTGCTGAGAGGGGTCTGGAGCACAGTGCTGGGGCAGCAGCTGAGGGAGCTGTGGGGTTCGTGTGGGGCAGAGGAGGCTCAGGGCAGACCTCACGGCTCCAGCAGCTCCTGGCAGGAGGTTGGGGCGAGGGGGGGTCGGCCTCTGCTCCCAGGGAACAGCGATGGGATGAGAGGTGACGGCCTCACACTGTGCCAGGGCAGGGGCAGGCTGGGGGCTGCGGGACATCTCTGCTCCAGAGAGCGCTCAGCACTGCACTGCTCCCAGGGGTGGGGGTCACCGTCCCTGAGGGTGTCCCAGAGCCGCGGGGATGTGGCACCGAGGAACGTGGGTGGTGGGCATGGGGGGGTGAGCTGGGGATCCTGGAGGGCTTTTCCAGCCTCAGTGACAACGTGACTCTGACATACACGGGCAGATGTCCTTCTCAGGCAGGCTCATCCACGTGAGCCCACCTTCACACCTGTGCTGCTCTGATATCACATCAGTTTCGTTTCATTCATATCTATGGAGCTCTCCCAACTTCAGCTAAATGATGAACCACAGAATCGCAGGGGTTGGAAGGGACCCCAAGAGATCACTGAGTCCATCCTCCCTAGGGGGACTGAGGATAAGAAACAAACAGAATTTGACCTTCCCAGTAAATCCAGAAAGAAAAACAAGCTCAGCTCCACGATATCTTGGAGCCACATCTCGTGCATCTGGTCATAAACTCCTTCCTAAGATGAATTAAATTAGCCTGCGTAATAGACATCAGAGCAAAAAGCTTAATGTGTTTTGATGCTGAGATGAGCTCCACACAATTTATTAGGAAACAAGTAATTATACTAAATCACAGTTCACGTCTGAAAACAAGGGGAACTGCCCCAGCAGCCGCAGCTTTTCCCAGCACATGGCTTCCAAGCACCCTGCTCTCCCAGGACAGCCCCGTGGCACACAGCAGGCTCCTGCAGCCCCTCTGCCCCAGCAGCAGGGCACAGCTCCTGCACAGGCACTGCCAGCTCCCAGCTACAAACACACAGCAAATAATGCAGAGGAAAGCCTGGGAGCCAGAGCAGAGGAAAAAGAAAGCACAGAACTCTCAGCTCCCTCATCCCTGTTTGAAGGAACACGTTACTGTTAATATACTGAGCTAGCCAGACCCCTGTAAGGTTCTCTGTGCTCCTATGGAAACTTCATGCTGTAACCATGCCATCCCAAGCCGGACCCTCACCCAGCCCCTGTCTGTGGGCATGGGGCTTCCCCCACCCCAAAGCAGGAGGGGCTGCACCTGTCACACATCTCAGTCAAACGCACCTGGATTTTCAGGAGGGTGGAAGAAAGCTCGAGCCTGGTGGGATGGACACCCCACGGTGGTTTCAGAATGAGAGAGCAGCAGACACGGGTACCTCAGGCAGAACTGTTCTTTCCACCTAGTCCTAACAGTCTCCAGAAGAAAATATTTATCAGGGAGCAATCATTGCCTGGAAAACATCAGCACAGGACCTGACAATGGGCTGATGTGCAAGCTTCCCTGTGAGACCAAAGAACCAAAGAGCAGGTCAGGAAAAGACCTGAAAAGATCTGCTTACAAATTTGTGCTGGCTGGTCTGAGAAAAATGTCCTCCCTACCTCCAGCACTGTACTGCCTCTAAAAAATGATGCAGAGAACAGAGAAATGGTGAGTAAACCTGGGGGAAAAAAAAAAAAAAAAAAGAACTCACCACCACGTAGCCTTCTAAACAGCCACACACGCCTGAACGCAGCCCCAGAAGAGCCACAAGCACTGCTTAATGTCCTCTCCAAAGTGACAGGGAACACCAGTCCCCTGCTGCCTCGGAGCAGCACACCTCTCAGCTCCCAGACACCTTTGCTGCAGTTTGTCCCACACTGCCTGGTGGTGGCACAGACTTCACGCACTGTCTGCAGCCTGAGATGGATGAGTGCACTGCACCCCTGCTGCGAGCTGCCCACCCCCTTCCCAGGTTCATCTGTTCCAGAACACGGCTATCAGAGGGACCCAAGGCCCAGAGGAGGGGCAAACAGAGCCCTGGCACTGCCAGGTGCTGGAAGGTATTGGAAAGCCCAGCAGCTCTCACTGCTCAGCGTTCTGCTTGCTGCTTAAAGGAGTCCAGGTGCTATTGTGGGAATGGAAGATGATCACGGAGCAATCTCTGCAATCAAGGAGGATTCAGATGTGTGTAGAATATAGAGTACATCTGCAAACATGTACGTACTCATACACAAAAATCCACACGCATTGTGTGCTGGAGACAAGGACAAGCACAGGTTTTTTACTCAGTGCTGAGGCGTTTTTCCTTCACCCTAACAAAAGGCAGCAGCAAGTTCCCTGCTGGAAGGCAGACGAGGAAGAGTAGGGCCCGAGGCTGAGGGGCGGCTCCTTGAGATGCTTTAACATTTAGAGTTATCAGCTCATTAAAAGACAACGATTCCTCTTCTTACTTCCTTGTCAGCTATGAACTTTCCTCTCAAAGGGCACTGCATTTCAGGTGTGCATCTCTTACCAAGAGCAAACTCACCATATTCTCTTAATCTGATATTTCTATTAATACCGTCGATGTTTTTTTAATGCTGCTCACCCCATGCTGACAAAGTCAGTACGCTCTAACTAATGGACCAGAAACATGCAGAATATTTCAGCAAGGACACACACTATTTCTCTTTCAGGTTTCCCAGAGCTATTCTAAAGTTATAAAAAACGATCCCCTTGCTGAAGTAAAAGGAAAGGACATACTAGATAAGGAAAATGCTCAAAATAGGGCTAAAAGGACAGGCAGGAGTATCACTTCCAAGCAAGGAGCAACTAAGTGGGTCACAGCAGAGCAGGGGAACACGGCTCAGATCTACCAAAGCCACAGGGCAGCAGTTAGGCACAGAGTTCTCATAGAAGGAGGTGCAAGTCCTGCACAACTCCAGCCCCTGCTCCCACTGTCACACCATTCCCCAGGTAAGGCAGCTCCGGGCAGGGACAGGCTGGCAGCAGAGGGGAGGACGGCCACACAGGAGCCCTTCTGCCAACAGACAGTCTGCAAAATGGAAAGCAGCAAAAACACAACGGCACAGCAACAACAGAACCTACCAAAACATCACCACCTAAGGCAACAAAGAAACCTCAGGAGCACGCGAACTTGCCATACCCTGAGCAAGGCATCAATGTTCCTAAAGACACCAGCGGAGCAGAGCCAAGCCTGGCTCCAAGCAGTGCAATCCCATTTGGCTCCATGTGCTGCAGGCTGGCTGTAAATTCAGCAGCACTCTGAGTTAGCACGGTGCACACAGGGCAGGCTCTCACCTGTCCTGGGAGCCCTTCCTTTGCCATTTGCAGTCAAACTGAGCAACTGGGGAGGGAGCAGGGTGGCAGCAAAGGAGAAAACCCAGTATTTTTCCATCCTTCCATGGATAATTAATCAAGAAATACAAAGAGAGTCTCTCCACAGCTAAGATGTCTCAGATGAGGGGTAAATGGGGCACGACACTTTGCATTACAACTCTTTGTGCTAAGTCTGCCCACCCAAAAACCACAGCAGTGACTGAGGAATGCCAGCAGCCCTCTGCTGCAATGGGCGCTTCCACTGCCTTAATTCTTAACTTGTCAAAGTCAACATATCACTGCTATTATAAATGGAAATGATCGTTCAGCTCCAGAGTGTTAACGACATCCCACTACAGAGAGTGCCTTTCCCTGGCAGGATGAAGGCTGGAACGCCAGCCAGCCCTGCAGAGCACACAGAAATACCCACTGTGAAGGGGTTTCTGTGCACGTGCTCATGAGCTCATGTGCCAGTGCAGGTAAGAGTCTCAGTGCTCATTTCTTAGCGTGCCTCTCACACACGCTCCTGCAGGAATCCTGAAATGTGGCTCTCCTGGAAAAAAAAAAAAAAAAAAAAATCTCCAGCACTTGGAAAAATACTGCAGCAGCTTCTGCAGCCCTGGAACAATGAATAAAGGAAAGCACGTTTTAAGGCACTAAGGGAAACTCTCACAAATACACACGTTTGGAGAGAGCAATAGCAGAGGGAATGGTGCAGGTGGAAAGGAGCTGCCCATCGGCCCTCATTGCTCTCAGCTCCACGGTTCCTATCAGGGCAGCACACGCAGAGAGCTGCTGCCTGGGGCCAGCCCGCAGCTCCTCGAGGCAGGAGCTTTGTCCTCCAAGCAGAATATGAGCAAACGTTCTGCACTTGGCTCACAAAACACAGCCCGGGAGGTTAGCTCACCTTATCAGTATGTGGTTACAAATACAACGTATCTGTTTGCTTGCACCTCTGGTACATTTGTTACTCTGTTAAGCGTCTGGGAAAAACTGTTGTTTAAAAACGTCAGCATTAAGTTCCAGCTCGAAATTGCATTGCTCCTTCCCACAGAAGGCAGGAGAGGGACCTGCCAGCTGTCACACCAAGAAGGTACCACACACTGCAGGCTGATGGCATCTCCAACATGAAAACACCTGTTTGTGTAGCTAAGTCAGTTTTGCTCTGATGAAGCTCTTTCAAGAAACTGCCAAACCCTGGAACGTAGTTAACATTGATCTAAACTACCTCTGTACTGCCATGACTGTACACAGGATCATAACTATTTTGATCCATGAGACAACAAGTGCACCTATCCATCCATCCATCCATCCATCCATCCATCCCCTGTGGCAGCTCCATGGTGCCCAGACCCGAGAGCTGACCCTTGGGAAGGGGTGGTTCCACGGTCCAAGTACAGGGCACCGTGTGGGGCCATGCCCTTCCCTTCCCTTCTCACCCAGCCCCAGCTCTCCCTGCAGCCAGCAGGGATGAAGCCTGCTCCTCCTTCTCCCTACAGCTGCGACCGTCACAAAGCCTTCATATAAAAAAAAAACATTTGGGGGGTGTTTCATCACGGGGTGGGAATGCAAAAAGCAGAGATGAGCATTCTCCCCCAAATCCCTTTGAAGATAACTCTGTTCCTCCACCTTCCTGAAGAACTCCTCATCCCTTCTTTCTCTTGAGTTTGCCACCATTCTGCAGCATCCATGTAGAACATCACACGGCACTCAGACAGCTCACTGGTTTTACACACAAAGCAACAGACCCCTGGAGCACCCCAGGAGCGCGTCACCGTGCCATCACACCGACATCCCATCAGCTCCTGCAGCAATGGCTGTGCACCAGGAAGAACATGCCCCATGCCCACGGTAGGTTGTTGGAACTGAACAGATTTAAAGGCCTCATCAGATCAAGGCCATTCTATGGTACTAGGAAGGTACATTCACCAGGAAGAAGGTCAGAGCATTTGGTATTTCCAGCTCACTGCCAGCACCCAGCCTGCACAGAACCGAGGACAGAACTGCATTGCTGTTGCTGGAGAAGGAACTGATGGGCTTAGGAAAAAATCCCTCACCATATAAGGGCTGTGAACATTTTCCCACTTAAGACAACGTGTGGGATCATATTCACAGACACAGAAATATGTTCTGTTCCCTGACACCCACAAGTCCTAGAACACCAGGCTGAAGTGCTGGCAAGAATAAGAACCATTTGTTAAGCACGAAAAATGTCTCACATAATTAGAGAACTGCTGAAAGCTACCAATTTAGTACTCAGGCTTTGAAATTTCAGATTTTTTATTGTAACAACAGCTAAGGCTTCAGCGTGCCAGGAGGTGGGGATGCCTGACACACGCAGCACGGATCAACAGAGCTCATAGCCAAGGCAAAGCTAAGCTGAGGGCATCAAGACCTGGTCACCACGCAGAGCACACCTTCAGCAGTGGCACAGACAGCAAGGGGAAGGAGCTGCGCTGCACCCTGCCTGACTGGGAAAGAGACCACGGGGAGAGGGGGCAGCCCCTGGTGGGCCCACACAGAGATCAGCAGTGGGAAGAGGCCAGATTGTGCTGAGAAGAAAATAGGTGGCACTGGATAGGGGAAGGGGAAGGGGAAGGGGAAGGGGAAGGGGAAGGGGAAGGGGAAGGGGAAGGGGAAGGGGAAGGGGAAGGGGAAGGGGAAGGGGAAGGGGAAGGGGAAGGGGAAGGGGAAGGGGAAGGGGAAGGGGAAGGGGAAGGGGAAGGGGAAGGGGAAGGGGAAGGGGAAGGGGAAGGGGAAGGGGAAGGGGAAGGGGAAGGGGAAGGGGAAGGGGAAGGGGAAGGGGAAGGGGAAGGGGAAGGGGAAGGGGAAGGGGAAGGGGAAGGGGAAGGGGAAGGGGAAGGGGAAGGGGAAGGGGAAGGGGAAGGGGAAAGGGAAGGGGAAGGGGAAGGGGAAGGGGAAGGGGAAGAGGTGCAACCTATTGCAATTGACTGCTCTATGCACAGAGCATGCTGTACCTCCCAGCCCCACTTCGGCAGGCTGCTAGGCACCAAAGGTTTCAGGAGTGTTCTTTTGCATCCCGAGCACATCGCTGACGGAGCAGCCAGGTAGTGCACCTGAACAACCTGTACCACTGCACCTCACCCAGACAACACGCAGAGCGGTTCTTCCTGCCCATTGCCCCATCTCCTTTGCTGTTCAAGCAACAAATTCACATTCTCAGATATTTTTTTTTTGCACTGGTTCTCACTCTTTTTCCCCCAGCAAAACATTTGGAAGAAAGCAGCATTTCCCCCCACGAAGCCTGAGCTCCCATAGCTGTACGTTGCTTTCGATCCGCTCCGAGGCACGTATCTGCCCATGAAGATGCACAGCAGAACACATAGGATTTATCTGCTATCAACAAATTGCTGCAATCCCAGGGAAGAAAAAAAAAAAAAGAAAAAAAGCTCTGACAAGAAGCTCACAGCTCTGAAGGACTTGTGCTAGGATTTGATGCAATCTGCCGCGCCGGCAAATTAAAGCCTACAGAAACCATGCTAAAATTAGAGAGAGCTGAGATGAAAACCAAAGACACACGGTGGCTCTTGCAAATCCTTAAATAGGGCTTGGTACAGCAGTTGGGTGCTCGGCTCACATCTCCCATGGCCACTGATGAAGCTGCACGTGGGACAGTCCCCATTCCACTGCTGTAGCCGTGGGTTCCCCGACCAGGCCTGCATCGTATTGCTGAGCGCTTCACCATCCCGTGCTGCTGCCCCATGCAGCTCTGGGGCTGCCCCACACAGCTGCAGTGCCCTCATCCTCTGTTCTCTGGGTCTGTTGGGAAGTCCTGTGCTCTCCTGCGTGGTGCATCGCACCGCTAGGTCTGAGAGCAGTGCGGCTCTGCACAGATGCAAATACCCTGGGGGGTACTCACTGCTCATTAATCTGAAGCTTTGTGACTTCAACAGCATGAAATATTGCAGGGATAATCATAGAATCACTGAGGTTGGAAAAGCCCACAAAGATTCCCAAGCCCGCTGCAGCCCAGCCCCCCACATCCCTCAGTGCCGCCTCCCCACAGCTCTGGGATGCCGGCAGGGATGTGATCCTGCCGCCCCTGAGCAGCTGTGCAGTGCTGACTGCTCTCTGGGGAAGAGATTTCCCCACATCCCCAAGCTGACCCACTCCTGGCACAGCGTGAGGCCATCAACTCTCATCCTACAGCGTCCAACCTTCCTTTCAAACCCCACTAGGGAAGCCACCACCACCGGTAACTGGTTTTTATTCAGTGATTAAGGAGCATTAATAAATTCCCATGGGACCAAGGGTCCAGGAGGTGGCCCAGGAGCCCTCACAGCCCCTCCTTGGGGCGTTCACCTGCCATGCTGGGCAGACACCCACTGCCCCACGTCGGCCCCAGTTGTGGCCATTCGGACACCTCTGCCCCAGGAGCTGGCTTCATTACACACAGTCACTATTCTTTGCAGCATTCATACCAAAAAAAAAAAAAAAAAAAGGCAAGTCAGAAAAGCTTCTCTAAATCAAATATTAAAATCCAGCAGTAGGCATCAATCACCCACAAAGGTTCAAGCTCACGGGGACACGAAGCCAGCACAGCTCACCGGAGTATTTCATTGCCAGACCACCGAATTAACGCATTTTTTTTAAAGTACGAACTAGTGGAAAACGAGAAACGCTTTGGTCACCGGGACTGCACTGCTGAGCGATGCACGGCCAGCAGCGGATCGCGCGGCTCAGGAGCGCGGCGTGAAGCAGGCCGTGCCTTGCAGCCCCGCTCCGGGTTGCCATGGCGAGCATCCCTGCACGCCCTGCAGGGCGAAGGCGCCGGGCAAGGAAACGCTTCGCATCTTACTAGATGTCCGCTAATCAGTCCCGACGGTGGCCTTTGCTCTGAGCACCCGAGGTTAAACCAAGGGTGCACGTGGCTGGGGGTTTCGCCGAAACGCACAGACGCAAAGCGAAGGGCTTCGGATGGAGTTAGAGCGTTCTGAAACGCCCAGACACCCATCGTCGCGATTTCCCCGCAGCCGACAACTTCCAGCGGCGCTCCCATCACCGCCATCACCCGTCCCCAGCCCGGCGGTCCCCGACTCCCCCCCCCCCCCCCGGGAGCGGCCCCGAGCTCCCCCCCACCGTCCCGAGGTCCCCGCTGGAACTCCCAGCTCCGCCATCCTCCGTGCGCGGGGACGGACGGTCGCGTCGGAGCCACACGGGAACGGGAATCGCTTTCCGGAACGGTAGCGAAAGGTGCCTCGGAGACACCGCCGCGCCTCGCCACGTCTCCCCGACGCTTCGGCAGCGAGGTGCGGCAGCCGCCAAGGGCACGGAATTTTCCAGGAGCCGAGCCAAGCTCGCCGCCGCCGCCGCCGCCAGCTCCGGGGGACGGCTACGAAACCCGCAGCGCAAAGCGACGAGGTCCGAGCGGCACCGGGGCACCGCGCACCTCCCGGCCCCATCCCCTCCGCTCCCCGCCCCGATACTCACAGCCGCAGCCGGGAGCGCGCGGTCCGGGCACTCGGAGCCTGCGGGGCCCCACCGAGGGCTGCCCGCGCCCGGGGCTCGGGGCTCTCCGGCCCCGCCGAGCACGGTCCGCCTCCTCCGTGGGGCGGCGCCGGGCACAAAGGCGGCGGCGCTGGGGCGGGTCCCGGTACGCGGCCGCGCTGCGCTCCGCGGCGGCGGCGCAAGGGGCGGAGCGGATCCCGGCGGCGGGGGCGTGCGGCAGCGCCCACCCCGGCAGCGGTGCGGGGATGCGGAGCGGTGCGGGGATGCGGAGCGGTGCGGGGATGCGGAGCGGTGCGGGATGCGGAGCGGTGAGGCGACGGAGCTCGGCATCGCCCCGCCGGACTGCGCCGTGGCAGGCTAAAGCTGCGGCGGTGATGCAAAGACCCCGCGTGGGCGCTCCGCCGTGGGCCGGGGCTGTCCCCCCGCCCTCGGGAGCAGCCGAGCCTGCGCGGGTGTCGGAGCCGCGCGTCGCTGCCGGCCCGCTGGGGCGGGTCGGAGTGCTGCTCCAGCAGTCTGCGGCTCCTCAGGTGTTGCAGCAAGCAGTCCTTCAAACGCACTGCATTCTCCCAAGCGGAGCTGGCAAACGGTGCATCGCTTTCCAGCCACCTCTGCCCATCCTCTAAGAAGCACAGAATCATTATGGTTGGAAAAGATCTCTAAGATCCCCAGTTCCAACCCATCCCACCGTGCCTACTAACCACACCCCTCAGTGCCACATCCCCACAGCTCTGGGACACCCCAGGGACAGTGACCCCACCGGGCGTCCCGTGCCAGTGCTGACTGCTCTTTGGTAGAAGAGATTTCCTCTTAATATCCAACCTGAACTTCCACTGGCACCGTGCTGGGCCAGGCGGGTGCTGCAGGACTCCCTCCTGGGCAGCAAAGGGTCTCCTCACTGTGCCCTCCCAGCACTGCTGCATCCCCTTGATGCACTCAGCAGGAGCTAGATGAGGACCACAGGGATCATCCCAGCACTGAGTGCCCCATGCCTGTGCCATGGGGACAATCCCTCGGAGGGGATAACCTGACATCCGTGCTGCTCCTGTTACCGTCACAGTGGGACCTGACATGGGCAGGCTCTGCCTGCCTGCCCCTCTAGCTTTCAGCAGTGGAATGGTTTGACCTCAGCAGGGATTCAGGAGGAGTCTCCAGTGTTAGCATCTCCCACCCAGCACTGCTGGCCAAGGGAGCCCTGCCTGCAGCGCCCTGGGGCTGCCAGCCCCAAGCAGGGAGTGAGGCGGGATAAAACATCCCTCCCATCGGAACACATTGAAGAAGAGAGGCAGCTTTTGCTGTTCCTATTCACTTGTACATGTGGCTAATGCAAGTGTTAAAATCAGGACATTCCTTCAGCAAATTCCATCAGAGACTTGATTCGCTGTGCGGATCCCGCAGACCCGGGCTCAGCAGTGTCACCCCAATGGCTTAAGACTGATAACACTGAAATAAGGTTATTTCCTCTTCTCATTTCTAAAGAGCCTGAAATATACAGAGAAGCAGCAGTTACTCACAGCACAGCTCCTTACACTTCATAAATGATGGTGCTGCATGGCTTTGCAAACCTCCCCTGCAGAATTCCCAATCTACTTCTTCCCTCTGGTTGCACCAGCTCCTCTTGAGTGCTCTTCTCCATGTTCTCAGGCATCAACAGTCTCCATTTCTGGAGGCTTTAATTTTTAAGAATGAGACGAGCAGGTGAATTGTAGGCCATGGCGGTACGGATTGAGGCTGAATTTTAGGTAACTCTGTGAGTAAAGCCAGGCTGGCAGATGCCAGAGGGCTATGGGGCGGTGACTGTGTGCTGCCAGGGCAGCAGGGACCTGGCAGAGAATGGTTGCTGGCAAAGCACCAACAGCTGCTGCCACAGGAACTGTCCTCAGTAGAGATTCTGGGGAGTCTTGGGGAAATAGCAGAGCTGGGGGTATGGTGGGGCAGGAGTGGCCCTGCCTGAACCAGAGGTCAGAGAGTCACTGCCACCATCGCCACCTCTGCCACCATCACCACCGTCCCCTCTTTGTGTCAGTGCATGAGTGCACCCAGCAGGCAGACAGTGCTTGCTTGCACCATCTCTGAGACCTCTGAGGTCTGAAGAGTCCTTGGAAAACAACACTGGGCACAGTGACAGAGGACTGAGGGGTGCCAAGGGGCCCCGCTCTGGTTGGGTGCTGGGCTGGAGTGACCTCGGGTGTCTGCACCCTGTGCCATGCTTCAGGGCTGCTTTGCACGAAATAGGTCAAATTGCACCAAAATAGGTCAATAGGAGAGTTGGGCCAGTTGGAATAAAGGGACTTTAAATGTCCCTTCCAAATCAAATAATTATGTGATTCTATGAAAAAAAAAAAAAGCAGGAATTGTGCTGTAAGAGGCAAGGTGCAAAGTGAACTTGTGCTGCACACAGGATGTCCCGGGTCAGGAAGCGCAAACTGTCCCTGCCCCGCACGTCCCCGTGCTGTGTCCTGGCAGTACCCATCTCTCCTGCTTCAATCCCACCTGGAGAGAGCCGAGCTCAGCAGTTGGATCCAGTACAAAATCTTCACGCATCCTCCCCAGACCTCATTCCGGCTCTCTCTCCAATCCGTCATTTCATCCAATTTTGCCACGATTTGTGCATGACCTTCCCTGCCGGAGCCACCCGTGTGAGGAGCAGATGAAGGTCACCCCCGGCTCTGCCACTGATGCAGGGAGCACAGCATGGCCGTGCTGCTGAGGATCCCACCCGTGCACCATGTCCACGGGCATATCCCCACCGTGCTTCCATCAGAGTGCGCATGGAGCCAGAGAAGTGAGCCTGGCTCCCTCCTGTGCTGCAGCAGCTGCTTCTTGCAGCAGCATGTGTCACAGCATGCAGCAGGCACTGCAGCACCGGCACACACTCCTCACCTGTGCCCTGTCTCATGCCCTCCAGCCCCTCCAGACGCTTGCACTCAGGTCTGCACCCCAAATTAGCGATAAAACCCCAGCTGCCCTGCTTTGAAACTGCCTTACAGGAGCCATTCTGCAGCAGCAGTGATGCTCATGGCAGTCACAAAGACACACGGAGCAGCTTTGCAGTTACCAAACCCCTCAGTCTTGCTTTGGTACAAAACCAACCATTGATTTTTTTGCACGTATTTAATACCGTGAACCTCATCCCTTATGCAAATGAGGAGAATACACAAATACATTACAGTTACCAAAACCACAACAGGTGATTCTGGCAAAGGTCTTTAGAGATGTGTTAGCAGAAACATCAGCTCTTCAGCAGCCCTGGGTTCTTACTGGCCCTGCACATTTGCATCCCCTAAAGATGTCAGTGAGTTGCAAGTGAGAAAAGAAAGCCAAACCGTGCCACCCACTTGTGTCACACCTCACCCCATGAGGTCACAGGGATGGAGGCACAGCTTTTGCTGATTTTTATGGATTTCTGCCCCAATTCAGCCCCGTTGCTGTGTCCGTGGGGTGGTCACAGCTCAGCACCCGCATCTCACAGAGTTTGATGCCAGCAAGGCTGGAGACAGAGGGAACTTTCAGCACATTCTTTTTTTTTTTTTTTTTTTTTTTTTTTGTCTAATACCCTCTTAGCATTTAAAAATAGAGCTGTTACTAAGCAATAGCAGTAAGTAGAAAGCAAAGCCTACCGAGGATCAGTTCTGTGAACAGGTATTTTTCCCACCCTAAGTACTGTAAACACTGTGGGCTGACAAATTATGAATCAGAGCTCCCCATCCCCACCACGAGCTGCCCCTGTTCCCATTATCCCTATGGAACAACGGCAGCAGCTGTCAGGAGACGGTTATTTTTGCTCTGGCTTTGAACACCTTTCTTTGCAGGTCAGATTCTCTGGCCTTTCCACACAGCTTAACATCTTAAAAAAATAAATGGGATGTTATGCTTATGTGCCCTTGCAGCCCAGAAAGCCACCTGTACCCTGAGCTGCACCAAAAGCAGTGGTCAGCAGGTCAGGGAGGGGATCCTGCCCCTCTGCTCTGCGCTGTGAGGCCTCACCTGGAGCACTGAGTCCTCAGCACAGGAGAGACATGGAGCTGAAGGAGTACATCCAAAGAGGAACACAAAAGTGCTCCCAGAGATGGAGCAGCTCTCCTGTGAGGACAGGATGAGAGCTGGGAGTGTGCAGCTGGAGAAGAGAAGGCTCCAGGGAGAGCTGAGGGCGGCCTGTCAGTATCTAAAGGGGCTGTAAGAATGAACAGGACAGGTCTGTGTGATAGGAATAGGGGAAATGGTGGGTGCCCTGCCATGCAGACACCCAAGGTCAAGCTGCACAGGGCTCTGAGCAGCTGATGGAGCTGTGCTCCCCATTCACTGAGGGTGAGTGGGACCAGGTGGCCTTCAAAGGTCCCTTCCAACTCAAACGATTCTGTGATTCTATGCTGATAACCTTAGAAGAGATAAGCAGTGTAATGCAGAGACTCCAGGGTCATAGCAGGTGGGAGCAGGGAGTCACTGAATCACAGAACAAGTGAGTTGGAAGGGACCTTAAAGCCCATTCGGTTCCAGGTCCCTGCTCTGAGCCACTTCACTAGATTAGGACAGGATATTCACCATATCCAGATTTAAACTGGATGCAATCCAACCTTCTCCCCCCCAAAAAAATCTCCAAAAGAAAATGGCAGAGCACACAACCCAGACCCCAGCATCACTACCGAGCCAAGTGCTCTCACTCTATTCAACTGGCATCTCCATGGCAGGTGCCTGCGTGGAGCTTTGTGCTGCTGGAGCTCGGGAGCAGGCCCACCATGCTCCATGGCAGCGTGGGCAGGGCTCACTGTGCTCCCCCAGTGCTGAAGGAAGCGTTGGGAGCTCACTGAGATGTCCAGGATCCAACAAATTGTTTAGCTACATTATTTCCTTAGAGTGGGAAAAACTTGTAAGATTAATTACTGCATGCACTAATTACTTCAGTTAAGTGTCAAAACTGCACAATTTAATGCTGTGTTTTCATATATTAAAGACATTAATTGCCAGGAAACAGTATGCCATGACTAATTTTTTTTGGGGGGGTGAAGAGAAATAAATATTGAGTATTTTTACTATTAGGAGCTGAAACAGCACAACATATTTGAAGTCAATGCTTCCCTGCTGAGCTGTGGAGCTTACAGCTTAGTGGCTGCATTACTGCTACCAGCCCCTTATTGGCCCCGTGGATCACGGCGCATGAGTTAGTGCAGCAATAACACATGGGGCCCGGGGGGGTGCAGTGCTAATGGAGAGCAAGACAAAGGCAAGAAAAGCCATTCACTCTGCTCTTCATTGCAGTCTGCACGTTCATAAAGACATAGAATCACTGAGGTTAGAAAAGCCCTCCAAGCACCCCCAGCCCACCTCCAGCCCAACCCCATCCCACCATGCCCACCTCCCTCAGTGCTCCCCACGGCCCCGGGACACCCTCAGGGGCAGTGGCCCCAGCACTCCCCTGGCAGCCTGTGCCAACACATCACTGCTCTTTTTAGAGATGTCCCGCAGCCCCCAGCCTGCCCCTGCCCTGGCACAGTGTGAGGCCGTCACCTCTCATCCCATCGCTGTTCCCTGGGAGCAGAGGCCGACCCCCCCTCGCCCCAACCTCCTGCCAGGAGCTGCTGGAGCCGTGAGGTCTGCCCTGAGCCTCCTCTGCCCCACACGAACCCCACAGCTCCCTCAGCTGCTGCCCCAGCACTGTGCTCCAGACCCCTCACAGCACTGCTGCCTCTCTCTGGACACACTCCAGAGCCTAGGTGCTGGGAGAGAGGGACCCAAAGCTGAGCGCAGCACGGAGCAGCAGCCCCACCAGCACAGAGGGATGGTCACCTCTTGCTCTGCTGGCACAGCCAGGATGCCGTTGGCCCGCCTGCCCACACCGCCAGCTCACAGTCAGCAGCCATTGACTAATATTTCTACATCCTTTTCCATAGTTTCCATATGCACTTCTCCTGGCAGAGATTTATTATTAAAATAAAGGTCATTTTTGTGCCCAGTCGCTTTGGGACTTTGCATATTCAAAGCGTCGGGGTGAATTTCCAAATAACGCAAGTGAAAATGGATGGAGAGAAAGTGAGGGTCTGTTCTGCAAAGCACTCCCAGCAGTATGGAACAGCAACTGCAAGGACAGGCAACAAGGAGTGGCAGGCAGCAACCTGCAGCGAGCAGCTTCACAATAAACTATCTCCCAGGGTTGTATCTCCTTGTAGCACTGGAGATGCAGGTTGTACTGAGAGATGGCTGTCCTGTCCCCACACCAAACCTCAGCTGTGTGAGGCCCCTTCCCTGCGCTCCCATGGGAGCACAGCGATGCTTTTTTCTCTGCTTGTCACAAAGGTGGTATTTAATAATAGTTATATAGTAATTATAAGAATATAATATTGGTAATAATATCATCATCATATCATAGTTCTGATGCAGGTAGTGATGAAGGTATGCACACAGCCAGGCTGTACTGCAGGACAAGCTGCACAGTGCTCAGCCCCAGAGCCCCTCAGCCACATCTCCAACATTTCCATCTCCCACTGTCCGCTCCGTGCACAGTCTGCCTGCCCCAGGCAGCAGCTGGGCAGAGAGACCCGGTCCCACTGCTCTGCCCACAGAGCCGGGCCGGATCTCACCTGGGAATGAATTGGAGAAAACACTGAATATAGCACTTGCGTGTCAGCACCAAGCAGTGCTCCACTTGGAGGGTCCCCATCCCATGACAGACATGCAGTGACAATCCCAGCCCGGCTGCTGTCAGCTCCCACTGCTCGCTTCCCCTCCTTACCCATTTTTCTTTTCTTTGTCTGCTCTTTGCAAGTCAGATTGGAAAGGGCAGTCAGATAAAGGTAAGAAAAAGCACGTATTGGAGTGTTATCTTGTGCCTTGTCACCACCTCTGGTGATGAGGAGGCAGCAGGCTTGGACAGGGCACGCAGTGAGCTATGCCTGAAGGTGGAGAAGAGGAATGACACCTGGGCAGAGGTTTCCTCCTTGGACAAGAACCATCACGCTCCAGGCCAGCCTGGTTTGTGGGTTGGTCCTTGCTCAAATCCAATTGCCCATTTTCTTCTGCTTTAATTTTCTGCTTCTGATTGAAGTGAACATTGCCTAAAAGCCTGGAACAGCAGTGAGCATCTTATGCTTCCAGGGAGCTCTGCATTCTCCCAGCCCAGCCATGGGAGCAGCATTTCAGGACAAAGACAGAGCCAGCAGATGGGCAACGCATGGAACTGAAAACAAGACCCCCAGAAACCGAGGAAAACATCTGTACTTTTCCTACAAAGTATCACATGTGAGGGGTGAAGTTTAAGCCCTGAACTCCCAGCTGATCTATGGCAGCTGTTCCGTGTCCCCAGGACCACAGATCACAGAAGTCTCTGACACAGACAATGTCAGAGGAAAGGAGAGGGCATCCCCCAGCACAAGAACTGACACTTTCAACGAACCAAGACCTCACAGAGGAATTCCTATTCGGGTAAAAAATGGAGCAACGCAAGAATTCAAAAACCAGCCCAAAGCACGAGATGCTCCAAGACCTCTGGTGACACAGGTTGGGATTTTCCTCTTTTTCCCTGTGTGTCTATTACCTTCCAACCCAGTGCTGAGGCTGCCTCATGTCACAGCTCCATGACACAGGTGGGCAGGGACTGTGTCCTTCTGCTGGGCCTTCCCATGAGGAAAACCAGCAGTAGCCTGGGACAACAGAGTGATGCTGTTGGGATGTCCTAGTGCTGCGTGGCACGGGGCAGCTTCCAGACTGAGGAAATCACGAGCTGTTCAGAGACAAATGCCAGTATTTCCTAAAGGAATTACAAGAGTTGTGATTAACCTGGGAGATTAAACGTGCTGCCACCAGGCAGATACCAAAAAACTGGCAACATAAAAGTGAGCTGAGTGTGACATGTTCTGACATCGCACTGCACGTCACTCCAGCACCCCAACTTCCCCAGGGCATCACGGAGTCACAGAAGCACAGCATGGCTGGGTTGGAAGGGACCTTAAAGCCCACTGAGTCCCAGCCCCTGCCACAGGGACACGTCCCATGGCCCGGGGCCCCCCCAGGGGTGGGGCACCCACCCTGCTCCGTGCCAGCACCTCGTTGCCCCCGGGTAACAAATTTTTCAGCAATTCTGTGTTTGGTTTCTGAGTAACATCATGGGCACAGCTCAGTATATGCTTAAAAGTAAAATATTCTTCTTGGTTTAATTACTTCTGCTGGACTTCATGAGGCTTCTCGAGTTCCCTTCCCTCCAACAGAGGAGGCATTCCTGCATTATTCACAGATAACCTTTCTCAGCCATGATCTAGGACAGACATCGTGAAAAACTTGACTTAAAAAATTTATTTTCTTCAGGAAAAAATAGCGAGTGAATATGAGAAGAGACCTCCTCATGCATTAGCTGCTCCACGTTTGCAGCTCTGGGCACTGGGGACAGGCAGCTCACGTGTGCCAGCCGGAGGCAGGCTGGGGGCAGCCTCTTTCTCCCCCTTGGTGTGCCCATGCCCGGCTCCTCGTGCATGACAAGCACCCTGCAGGAGCCCGGCCGCTCTCCTCCTGCAGCAGCACTTGGGTTGCTGGGACAGACCCTGACTGAGCCATCCAAGCAGGACACTCAGCTGCTGGGCTGCCACTTGCGGCTGGAACCAGCCCATGGCAACCACGCACAGCTTCTGCTTTGGCAGGAACGCAATGCAAGGTTCTGTTCTGAGGGCTTTGTGAAGGCCGGAGTGCAACCAGAGTGAGCAGCAGGGCTTGGTCACAACCAGTGCACACCACTGCACACTCTGAGCCGGTGCACACCATGGTGGCTACAGATGAGCTGGGTGCAACAGCAGGCAAGGCGTTCCGCTGCACTGCCTCGCCTTTTCCTTATTGCTGTGTTGCTGGAATCTGTAAGGTGAAACTTCACCTGCTGCTCTGAGACAAACAGGGGCTTTCTCCTTACACCTCCACGGAGATGCACTAACCTCGAAATGCTCGGACCTGGATGAGCAGCAGCACGGGGAAAGTTCTCTTTTCACAGAGAAGTGAAACCAAGGTCGGGTAACGGCAGAGAAATGTCAGATCGTGCTGTATTCACGGCATGAATACCTACTGTATTAGATACTGCAAAGTACCCACGCTGTCAGTGGTGCACAGCCAGCACCAAAGAGCAGCAGTGAGGGCAGCCCCGGAGCTGCCAGGCCCCTCCCATCCATCTCGCGTGGGATGCAACAGTGTGAGAGTGACCGAACCCACGGAACGCTGCTGGGGCAGGCACTGCTGGGAGTGGCACAGTCACTCTGTGCTTTTCACCCCTTCGATCACGGCAAGTATTCCGAAGCATCATGCATCACTGTTTTTTCAAGCCGGGCTCCTACCAGTTTCTTATATTTCTGAGCAAGAAAGGGAGGTTATGAAAAAAAACGCCGCCGAGGCAGATCGCAATCTGTTTGCTCCTGGCTTTGCTTCAGAGCCTCTGGGGAGGCAGATGCTTTCGCAAGCTCCGTGTCATTCCCTGCTAAGCGACACAGCGCAGGGCTGCAGGAGGAGCGGGGCAGTGCCGCCCCACGCCTCAAACACCGGCGTCACCAGCATCCAGACCATGGGAGAATCCCCGACACGGCCAAGCAACCCAGAAATGAAGCCCTGAAAACCCGCCCAGCACAGCTCCTGCATCGCCTCCTGCCCTTCCACCCCAGGCGGGTGCCCTTCTCCCAGCTCTGAAACGGTTTGGGGATGTGAGAAGAAGGTCCCGGCCTCCAAAACACGCTCTGCACCCACGCTACCAAAGCGGGGCGAGGAGCCGCCTGCTCCCCCCGCTCCTCACATCCCCATCCTGCGCACACCTGGCTCAGGACCACAGCACACCAAAACTGCGCCCGCCGAGGCCCCGTCGCCGTCTTACCGCAGGCAGCAGTGCGTCCCCGTGCCAGCCAAGCCCGGCTCTCCTCCCGCTCAGCAGCAGCGGCCCCTCGGTGCCCCCCCGCCGGGCATCCCGGGCCAGCAGCCCGGCACGGAGCGCGGATGGCTGCGGATGCCCGGGGCCGGCTCCTGCCTTCCTCCGGGAACGCGTGGCACATTCTAACATGAGCCGGCGTACGGGAACGAGCAGCTGACAACACCCCCGAGAGCTCCAGCCTCTGTTAATTACCATTAGAGAGGTAAAATCGAGTAGATAGGGCTCGTGCTTGATTTAAAATTAACATAAAAATGCGAAGAACAAAGGAACGCTGGCTCAGTTTGCTACGTGTGGCTATTTATTTGCAGCGTTTCCCGGGTTTGCTGCGATTTTGCGCCGGCAGTGGTCCTGCTCCCCCTGCACTAGCTGATGGTTCTGCCATACCACAAGGCTTCCCAGCGGCATTTTGACCTCTCACCAGCCCCGGATCTGCGGGGCTGGATTCTGCTGCTCCCCTTAGGCACCCCACGGGGATGCAGCCCAGCTGGGGGTGCCGTACCCGGAGCAGGGTAGCCGTGGAATGCAGGGATTGTGCTGCATCCCCACACCTGCAGCCGTTGCATCTCCCTCACCTAAGTGGTGGAGGACACACGCACACACGGCTGCAGCAGGACAGACAGATGGACACAAAGAGCTGATATACAAAGCCAGAATCTTACGCACATGGCTCACGGTGCCCTGTGCCCCCATGGCACCCACTGCCAAGCACCAGCACCAGCTCCTGGCAGCCCCCACCTGCAGGGACACAGCAACCTGAGCTCCTCAGCCCCACCACCCCCTGCCTCGGGCAGCATGACCATGGCTGGGACCAGGGCTGGGACCTCCTCAGGGTTACGAGCGCAGGGATGTGCCAAGGGAAGGGATATTGCCCTCACCTCCACCTACATTTGTCTGCAAGTTTGGAGAGCACTAAACATCCCCAACTGACACTTCATTTGTTATTTTTATATGCAAGCTCAGCCCATCTCCCCCCGGGCTCCCACCAAGCAGAGGCTGCTCACGCTCAGGACTCAGAGCTTCAGCTGTGGAAGGTAACACCACAAAGCCCAGCTGCTGCTTACTGGGCACTGCTGCAAGGCAGATGGGAGCTTGGACTCAAAGTGCAGCAACAGTGCTCCTCCTGGGAAGCATCACAGCACAGACAGCACTGTGCTTCAAAACACCCTGCCCTCCAGGCTGACCAAGAGCATTTCACATCTTCAGAGCTGAATATGTGAAGGGTTCCTTAATTTTAGTGTTTGGTTTTTTTTTTTTTTTTTTTTTTTTTTTTTTTTTTGTGTGTGTGTGTGTGTGTGTGTAAAAGTACATCAAACATATTTTGGAGGAGTTTTTCATATTCAACCACATGTGCTGGTTTTATTTCTCGAGACTTTCAGGTGTCTCTCCAAATGCAGAAGGATGCTGATGGAGCAGGGGACCTTGAGAAAGGGCCGCCCAGTGCTTCTCCCCGTGCTGCCGAGCTCAGCAGTGAGACTTTGCCATGGAAGAGAAAGGCATGGGGGCAGCACACCTGCATGGGGTGCCACAGCCTCGGCCCCTCAGCACAACGGTGACACCCGAGGCTGGCACAGGAACGGGGTGAGGAGCTGGCATTGCTGCAAGGCAGCCACCTCACGCTGCCCTAAATATAAGCCCTGGGATTATCCAGCATGCTGAGCAGGCTCTGCTTCCTCCTCACACTTAGTCATACCGTTCCTCCACTGGCATCAGCTTTGCAAGGAGCACGCCGGAGCCGCTGCCTGGCGGTGCTGCTGCTCGGAGGCGTGCAGCGCTGCTCGGTTGCCATGGCAAGGCTTCTCCTGGCTTGCTGGATGCGGAGCGAGGTGGTTGCTGCTCCTCCATCCCACGCCACCACGCATCACAGGACCTGAGCGATGCAGCAGGGAGGGAGCACGGCTGCACGGCCCCCGATGTCAGCCCCACACGTGGGACTGTGTCCCGACCTCAGTGAAGCTTGGGGTGGTTGATGCAAAGCACAGCCTGTCCCCTCCGCCTTCCTGCACGGACATCAGATTTTAACATACGTGCGGCACGTGCAGGAACCATCTCCCTTACCTATACATTCTTAACTGCCATTGTTTGCCAGCTATCAATCCAGATTTGGTACTTGCTCTGCAACACCGATACCCCAGCGATGGCTCTGGAGTTGGACTGAGCCATAAATCACAATTAATTATTCACAGAGAGGTCGCACACTTAAACAAAATAATGTCCTGGGAAAGCTGTGCCGTGAGCTGGATTTACAGCACGCATCTGCTAGGTAACTGGGAGACACTGCCAGGGCACAAAAGCCAGGACTGTGGCACATTACTTTTTGATAGGGAGAAATTCCACAGACCAATTCAACATTAATAGGAAGCTTGTTATGAATAAACATTTCATTGTAACAAAATTTAATTTTTCATGTGAGCACATCTTTACTTTTCTGCTAGTCTGCCCTACCAGGAACACGGGACACCATTCACCAGCGAGTGGCACAACTCAAATAACTCCTCCCAGACCCCATTCCTGCCCTGTCCTGTCCCCTTCAGTTCCCCAGGGGCACCAGCTGCCCCTGCCCATTGCTGCACTCACACTTGGGCTCCAGCAGGGAGCCCCCTCGCCTCCTCCCTGCCCCCACACCTACACATCGCTCTGTATATGGCTCTCAGCTCTGCAGCTTCAGCAGCAGCTTCTCTATTTCTGTCCATAACGCCACACTTTGATCCATGTCCCTGCTTTCTATTTCACACCACCACCGTCTTCCCCAGCCCCTGACATTCCTGATGCTTTTTCAAAGGAAAGGTTTTGCTCCCTCCCCATCATTCACATTGTGCACTAATATCTGCTTGCTTGGAGTGCTTGACCTTATTGATATATTCATTTTGCATATGCATTCCAAAAGACTTCCTACCCCATCCCACTACTCCCCTTGCTTTACTTTGATTTTTGAGGGATTTATATATGAGTCCAAGCCTTGTTACCTGCTACAGGAGTATTTTAAGCTATTCCCAGCCTCACCTGTGACCCAGCTCCCCATCCACGTCAGTACAGCCCCTTTACTTGCTGTATGTCCTTCTCCAGGTCCTGAGCTCTGCCTTACCCATCCCTTGATTCAGGGAACTTTCATCCACTCAAAATTCATTCCTATATCTGCATGATTGCCCTGAAACAGCCGCAGGGACAGTGACCCCACCACACTGCCCTGTGCCAATGCTCCTCTGTATTGCTTCACTATTTTGGAGCAGTTTAGTGATGGCAGCTCTCACTGCTGAATTTCCTGTTATCACATAGAGCACTGCTCACCTGCAAAATGCCAGGGGATGGACTGGGCACTGCTCACGTGTCCCTGGCGGTGCCCCTGGCTGTGCAGATGTTCAGTGGCCGCCCAGAAGGTTCAGAGCACAGTTGCACTGCTGGTTTCCCCCTCGCACAAACAGGAGCCCGGTGGGCATGGCTCCCAGGCTATGTTACCAAACATCTTGAAAATCCTTTGGGAGAGTGTTTGTAGAAGGTAAAGTCTGCTTTATTATAGCCCCGCGCTGCACTTTATCAACTCCTTTTTATTTTTTTCTCTCCTTATTTTATTCTATTTTTGTCTAAATGCAATTCCCAGCACAGCACCTGGACTCCTAAATGTCACCGTACTCCTCTCGCATCTTCCTTCGCCATCCATCTCTGCTGCTCCTCTCCTCCTGCCTCCCCTTTCCATCACTGGGCCAGGCTGCCCCTGCTGCCACGTGCCCCGAGATGCTCCGTGCCTTCCCCACTCCCCCATAGCTGCACTCGGGAGCATCCCCCAGCACTGCCCACCTGCATCGGGTGGGGAGGGTGAAGAGGGAGGGATTTTGCAGGGATGCTGCAAAACACCATCTGTGAGGAACAAAGCACATAGAGCACGTGTGCTGAGCCGAAAGACAGGCAGCCCTCTTGCCTCTGAAATTCGGTAGTGGAGCAGGTCCTGTTTCACTGTGGCACTGCTGCCGCTCACACCACAGATAAATGTGGTGCTAAATGGGATGCTATGACCTACATTTTATGTATATGATGTCTCCACTGCTGATAATGAGCGCAGAAACCTTGATATATTATCACTTAGTAGGCAGTATTTTTCCCTGCCTCCATCTTTAGGATGTTCTATGGCATCTCTAAAGCAAGTTGTATTTTCTTTAATTTATGTGAAATGCTGAACCTTCTGCAAATATTGCCATTTAAAAAACTACCAACGAGCATTCTTTGATGGATTTCTTTTATCAGTTTGAGAGTTGCAAACAGAAGTGCAAATTGGAAACCCAACCACAGAGCCACACTGCCCGCAGCACAGCAGCTCCAGCCCAGCACTGGGGCTGGGACATCTCAGCTCTCAGCTCCGGAACACCTGTGCTTGCCCACACCCATGCTATGCAGCAAGAAATTCCTTAAAGAGAGGTATGGCTGTGGTTAACACCAGACCCTGCAACAACTTGTTTTCTCCCAGAGAGCTCTCAGTGCTGCACTGCCCCCAGGGGTGGGGGTCGCTGTCCCTGGGGGTGTTCCAGAGCTGTGGGGATGTGGCACTGAGGGACATGGGCAGTGGGATGGCTGGAGTGGGCTTGGAGATCTTGGAGGGCTTTTCCAACCTCAATCATAGCGATTCCTTGATTCTACCTAGACCTCAGAGCTGTGCTTGTTTGGGCTTTTTTCCTTCCTCATGTGTAGGACAACCAACGAGAGCTGGCCACCAACACAGCACTGGCCTAAGAATAAAACCAACAGCAACGCATTCATTTCAGTATGCACAGCCATTCCAAAGACAACACTACAGCAGCTGAATGGCAATGGCAGGAGACCAAAGGAGACCAGTTACTGCAGGAAAACAAGTATGAGAATCAATGCCGAGAGCCCTTAAGGGGTCCCTAAGTGGGTGCCTCTACGGACTGAGTAAATCATGCACATCAGGATGAAGAGAAAAGCAATTTAATGCAGTAAGCACAGAATTCTGCACATGGGAAGGCAGGAACACGCCAAGCAACTCTCCAATCCCAGTACTGCTGCTGATGGGCCACCACCAGAGCCAGGATGTGCAGGAGCACCAGCACTGCCTGCTCCATCCATCACACAGAGCTCAGGGCAGCACGCATCTCCCCTGCTCACCCAGCAGCTGCTGGCCCCTGCCCCAGCACTACCAGCCTGCTGCCTACAGTTTTATTACAAGTAAATTTCCCCCCTTTATGTTTTTTAAAGAAACCATTTATCAGAGAATCATAGAACCAAAACTTAAAATGTGTAATTATGATTCCTTTAAATTATTCTCAAGTCTTTCTTTTTCTCTAATTATTCACGACCTGCTCAAACTAACTCGTGGTTCCTTGAGGTGCTGTGCCATTGGATAGAGGATGCCAAGATGTCTCAACAGAATTAAATGTTTTGCTTGTTACTTATCCAGATTTAATTAAAGGGTAGAATAGGTGTAAGGATGACACCAAAGTAAGCGGATAAGTTGGGGGGGTTGTGTTTTCTCTTCTCTTTTTTTTTCTTCCTTTAGGACTCTGAAGTGATGCAGAAATGTTCAATGGTTGCTAAGTCTTCCCAGCTTGTTCTCACTTCATTTTCTTGTAGGTGCTAAATATCGATGAGGAGAATTTCTCCGAGGCTCATCTCTATCGCAGGCTTAATCCAAGAGAAAAGAAGATTTGGGTCAAGCCCTGCAAGCACTGTGCTCATTCAATCAGAGCACAAAAATCAGCATTGTGATACAGCACAACCAATTGAAAGCAGGCAGAGTTTCAGGAAAATATAGCACCAGATACATAACCCATACACAATCAATCCATGAAAGAAACCTCCAAGCCTCACTCAGCCTAATTGAACCAATTCAAGCAGCAAACACAGCTGAGCTCATCTTTTTCCGTTTCACAGACGAGACCAAATTGGGCAAAGGATCCACATTTTCCGCACAAGTTCCCACTGTGGATCTGCAGTCCCACAGGAGCCCAGGGGCTGGGCCACCACTCCCTGCCCACAGCCACCCAGCACAGCACAGGGCTCAGACGGGCACAGCTCAGCTCACCTTTCACACCATCTCCAAATATTAATCCTTCATGGATACACTCGTGCGTCTCAATGCAGAAAGTCTCGGAGAGACTCTGTGCTGTGTTTGGTGGAACATCGAGCTCCCTGGAGGCACTGCTCCCCGTTGTGCCTCCATCACTGACCCACCGCAGCACACAGCCCTTGGCAGCGCGTGCTCTTTCTGCTGCCCACTGTAGGTTTTGGAGCTGGGCTGGGGGCTGCACGCCGGTGGCTGCTCCCACAGAGCAGGGGCTGATTGGTGTCTCAGGGCTGAAACAACTAACAGGTTGCAGCAGGAGTGAAGCCACTCACGGCCATCTCATTTCTCATCGGCTTGCAACATCACAAAATCATCCCTGATTTTGAGCAGAGGATCAGAGCAGTCCAATCAAATAAATGAAATGCAACATCTTAGAGTCTTCTGAGCAGAGCCTGCGAAGGCAACGTGCAATTAACCCAAAGCTGAGCCAGGCAGACGTTGAACCCAATGGAGTCCAAGTGCTTTGGCTGTGACGTCAATGGCTGCACTGCTGCCAGGCTCTGCCCCGAGCTCTCAGCTTCCCCTGCTTCCAGGAGGCCAGGTTACACCCTGCTGGAGTCACAGCCCTTGTTGCTGCCTCGTCCTGCAGCAGATGCTCTGCACTTACACGCTGTGCTGCGTTGCTCCCTGCTGTCATGCTTTCGATATTTGTCTCTGGTGGGCAATCCTGGCCTGCTAGTGCTCTCCTGAACTGGCGTTTACCAACATGGGGAGAGACAGAAAAAGTGAAGGATGTAATTTTCGCTTCCTAATGACTTTTCCCTGTCATGAACACAAGCCTCCTCTCCTTAGAAGACCACAGGCCAAATTATCAGTTGTCATAAGATCACAAACCTCTACCAACATCAGAGATGCTGCAGCAATTCACACTGGCTGGAAATATGCCTGGAAGTCTTTGCAGCTAATTCAGTTCAAAGCAAGTGAGAAATGGCAGATGCTACAGAACAGATTTCTCTGTGCCCTTTAACAAAGTTGGTCACCAGCTCACGGATTGCTGCCTCTAGTCCCCACGTGCTGCAGGAAACCATTTCCAGTGGTGTCTAGGTTGTGTAAGTATCAAAGCCACAAATAGAAGTATGGCAAACACACTTTGGTTTTAACCAAAGAGAGAATTGGTGCAGATCTTTCATTTATGGCGCAGCAACTGCTGGAGGACTCGGTTAACAAACAGTGGGCTGCTGCTCTAATTCATGGAATCATAAAGCCATAGAACTATTCAGTCTGGAAAAGCCCTTTGAGATCACCGAGCCCATTCCCAGCCCACCCCCCATCCCCCTGCCCACGTCCCTCAGTGCCACATCCCCACAGCTCTGCAACACCCCCAGGGACAGTGATCCCAACACTTCCCTGAATTAGGGCTTTGCCGGGCTGGGTTCATCATGGTTTGCTAAAGGCTTATCCCCTTCTGGGGAATTTTATGAGTGCAATGCACACTGTCTCTTCCAGCCTCATGAGCTAAATCTGCTTATTATACCTGGCTAGGAGGAACTTCCAGGACAACTCGGAAAATAAGAAAATGTGTACCCACAGACAGACACCCAGAAAAGCTCTCAGTGATCCTTTTTGCTCCAAAGCAGGGCAATGAGAAAAGGAGGATAAGGGAAGCACAAGGTTCTCTCCCCTTCTGCTCCCGGCCCCAGTGGTCCTGGGGCAAACGAGCTGCAGCCGCCAAGCGCCCGAGCACACGCTGCCAGAATAAAGGTGAAGTTCCTTCACTCTGTTTTTCTGAGTCACAATCAATAAGTCTATTATTATCCAGCCAAGGGGAAAGCAGACAAATCAGCCTTAGAAACATTGACGTCTGTGCTTCAAAACAAGGGAACTGCCAATTTGACCCCATGGAAATATTGATGCTTGCAAAAAAAAAAAAGGCACATATTTATTCTGTCTCATTTTGTAAAAACGTAATTACTGGGAGATGATGGCACTAGGCTGGGCAGGGAAGGCTGGCAGACCTCCTGCACCAGCTCAGCAATCTCCAACCCATCGCCCAGCAGCCAGCACTCAGCCTCCACAGGGGGGAAATGAAGTGCTGCCGCGCTGTCGCTGTGGCTTTGGCCTTGTCTAATACCTTAATCTGCTTTTCTGGAGCCCAGCTCCTAATGTTTAATTAAGGCTCCACTCGGTGCCCTGATTTTCTCTGCCCGCACTCGCTGGTGCCTCCCTGCAGCCAATAGGGCAACCCACAGCATTGCTGTCCCTCTGTGTGGGGCAAGCAGGGGAAGAAGAGCTGGGAAGGCCCACTGGTGGCATGGTGAGAGAGAAACAGATCCCACATAGCCACATGTGAGCACAGATGGAGCACCCCACACCTCCCACCCCACTGCCAATGCTGAGTGCTCCCCAGGGCTGCACATGAGGCCTTTGGGGGTATTAGCAGTGATGAAAAAACAACACATGAAGGTGTTTTCTTAACTTCAGAGTATACAGCACATTTCTGCCTCTCTATAGAACAAATGAAGTATTAGATGAAAAATTCACCAATTAAGTGGGAGCGACTCAATTGATTTCAGTGGACTTTCACCGACTTACTCCTGCTAATTCCATTACCAGGCCTTACGTGACATTTATACAGACGTACTTCTGCCTCCCTCCCCTGTCTGAATACAGAAGCAGTCCCAAGAAGCCTGTGGATCATTTCAGGTGGAAAACACTGCCAGCTTTACCCCCTCTAAGCAAACCTGGCAGCCTGCAAAGGTGGCTGTATGCTGGGGGCCTGGCAGCCAGATTTCAGAAAGAACACTGAGCAATAGAATCACACCAACTTTGATCCATTGCTCTAAAAATAAAGAAAAAAGGAGAACACACCTATCGCATTTTAAAGCGGTCCTCATTCCTGAATGTATGCACAGGAGCTGGGAGGGGACTGTGCACTGCCTGCACACATAGCCTGCTCCTGTGCACCGCCCCATTTCAGCTGATGCTTTCTGCCCACCCTGCCATCTGCTCTCCAGCTTTCTGGGTATCGCTCTGTCCCCTCTGCTACCTGCTGCTTTCCTGCAGGTGCTCTGCAAGCTCTGGTTCACAGCCCGCAGTCTGCTTGGCTGGACTCTGAGCCCCTAGCTGCCTTACTGCAAGAAACTCCAAAGTAGAATGAAGGGAACTTCTACTAACTCACAGTAAGACTTTCTAACTTCATTATATGAAAACCAGGTTTCACTTGAAATCAATTGCAATGTATGAGGCTGTAAAAAACACTGCAGATCCATCTCAAAAATAGCGTTACTCTTAAAAACTACACTGAGGTATCTCTAAACACATCGCTGACCTAAACTACAGCACGCACCTTAAATCTCCCATCCCCAGCTGGGCAATGGGCACCGAGTCCACAGTGGGCATGTGAAACTCAAAGGGGCTCCCACAAAGCTGAGGGGAATTAGTGCTTCAGGCAAAGATGGAACTTTCCCCCCAGAAGCTGGATGTAAGGCAGGTCACACAGGGGTGCTGCTGACGGCTCGTGGTTGTGCTCACAGCAGCTCCTCTGGGCACCTTCAGCAGGGATGCTCGGAAGGGCAAACATCAAGGTACAATAAAAGTAATAAATAAATGAATTAAACACCAGTGTCTGTAGGGGTGAGCATCCCGCTGCTTCGATCTGCAGCATTTCAAATAGTTGTTCTTATTTCCATACAGCTGCAGCCCGTGCAGAGGGACAGTGGCTCGTCCTGAGGCCATCACAAGCACAACAGAACCAGTCCCTGGGCGTCAGTTCATTCAGCAAAGCACTTCTGGAGCCTCCAAGTATATTGTAATCGAGCACAGTAAATTATTAGCAGTACTGCTAATCGCTTCAACCGGGAATTTAATTCTGTACAGAGCAGAGACAATTGCATTTTCACCACTCGGCTCTGCCCACACTTGTTACCAGTTTCTGTTTGGAAACAGTTTCCAGCTCTGCTGTGCGCTGGCAGCTCAGAGGCAGGACAGGGCACCACAGGCTACGGAGAGGAGATGTGATTCAGAAACACAAATAGATGAGGAAATTGGGACTGATGAGGAGCAAGCAATGATAATTCAGTTTAAAAGAGGGGACTCCAGCCATCAGTCCCATAGGGAAAGGAAGAGGATGAGCAGCTCCGAGCTGCATCTAGGGACAGTGCTGTGCCAGAGCTGCAGCAGTGGCGTGGATGGAAGCAAAGCCTCACATCCCCAAAACTACCCAGCAGGTTGCAGCCCCACTCAGTGAAGAATTCTGACTCTGACTGGATGGTGGCATCTCCACGGTGGTTTGAGTGAAAACCAGCAAGATTTGCTCGCTGGAGAGCTACCAGCACTGCAATGGCAGTAAGGGATGCAGGAGCACACACAGCCATGCAGCACCTTTGGGACACAGCTGCTCGTGCAGCAACATATGCTCTGCTGCGTGGTACTTTATTAGCAAAATTAACCAACTCAATTCCACTTAAGAGAAACACTGCAAACAATGATGCTTTGAAGAGGTGAGATGGCTATAGAGCAGCCATTCTGAATACAGCAGCATCGCAGAAAACTTCATCGCAGCAAAGCCTCCTGTAAACCTTGGAACACTTCAAGGAAAAAAAAAAATGCTGGAAAATACATCTTGGGGTCCACGTGTGAGGGGCAGGACATGGATGCAAGGGCTGGGCCTGAGCTCCCAGACCTCCCATGATACACTGACACAATGCTAGAGCTGGCAGCCAGCTCCCTGCCGCACCATCCAGCCCTGAGAGCTCGCAAATCTATGCTTAAAATCCAGCTGGAAACACTTAACAACTCCCATATGCCAGATGTAGAGGATGTTTGTCACAAACTGAACATCTACATTTTGCTCTCCTGACACAGTGCTATCAGCACACAGCACACCATGCTTGGGGACAGGATGTTGCAAAACTCACAGCTCTAGTTGTGGTCCAGGTAGGAGCCCACAGGGGAATGCCCTGCGACAGGGCCTGCTGCAGCCAACAAGTCACCTCATTTGGGTTGGTGATGCTTTTCATTTTTAGTCCATAGGTCCTTCTTTGTGCTGCTAACCATGGAGCAGCAGCACCTGCATGCACACACACAGTGAGAACAGAGATGAAGGCAACAAAAATGTTGATGATGTTATCGACGATGGTTTTGATGACACCGAGAGTGCAGCAAGCAGCCTGCCAGCCCAGGTCTGCGCAGCACAGACAAACCTCAGCAAACTTTTGTGCAGCAGGATGAGCCTTTCTTCTCCAAAGTGGCACCACTTGTGTTAATTAAATTTGAAGAGTTCATTAGGGAAATGGTAATTGCAATAACACGCTTTGAGGACGTGATGAAAAACAAAACGTGCTTGCAGTGAAACCACTTATCTCCTTTCCAGGTAACCTTCAAAGAGCCGTGTCAAGTCTAAGAAGGCAGCATTTCTGAAACACTACCTTTCCACACAAACCACTAACTAACCAGGGTGCTGTTCTTTCCCATTTTCTGTGCTTTACTTTCACTCACCATTCGCTGACCAGCTCCCCTCCTTCCTCCTGAGGGCTGCCAGGGGCTGCCATCATCACCAGCTTCCAGGCAGCCACGCTCACTGGCAGCAAACCCAGCCCTCCTCCCCCCAGTGCTGCTGTTGCTCCAGTACCAGCCAGCTAGGGCTTATCTTGCTGATAAGAAGTATGAACAAAAATAACTAACTACAAAAGGAGTAAATCAGCAGTGCAGAAGGATGGCTGGTTCCAGACCCTGTGTCAGCAGAGATCTCTTGCTGGTGCACAGCCGCACCCACTGAGCACATCCTCCAGTCTCACAACACCACAGCTGCAGAGAAGATATTTATTTGCACTGTGGTGGCACTACAAACTTCAGGTCTGTGCTGGGATCCAATTATGGCAAGTGCATGCTGATCTAATGAGGCACTGTGACAATGGGTGCAGTTCCCCAGGCCCCCCACCAGCATCCTGCTCTTCGCCCCCAGGGCCTTTGTAGGGCTGCTGCCAAGAACAGATCCCACACCCAGACACACACCCCACTTCCTTCCAGCCCTGCAGGCTCCCCTGAGCCATTATCAGCTGGGGAACAGGAGAGAAACTTCAGAAGTAATTGAGAAAAGTCTCAAGCTTCTGACCATTTTTAAACCTGCTTTTGTTTTATTTGCTTCTGCGAAGAAATCCTTTCTCCGTGTAAGCATGCTCTGCATCACTTACTCTACGAAAAGTCAGTGATTGCATCTGTTGGAGAGCATGCTGCAGAGATGTATTTTACAGTGAGAAGTATTACTGGAAGTGAGCATGGGTATCAACAGCTTCCCCTGCTGCTAAGGCTTAAGGACAAGATAGGACCCAGTTCTGGTCACACTGACACCCCACACATCTTCAGTCCAGAACGTTATCCAACAAACAGTTCAGATTTCAGGTCCTTACCTTTCCCATTTCAAGATGAGGATGTGGCACTGGACCATGTCAAAGACCTTGAACAAGTCCAGGTAAATGACATCAGTTGTGCTTCCTTTGTCCACCACTGCCATCGCTCTATCATAGGAAGGCTGCAGGTTGGTCAGGCAGACCTGGGTCAGACGTGAGGAGGAAATTCTTTGCTCAGAAGGTGGTGAGGTGCTGGCACAGCTGCCCAGACCTGTGGGTGCCCAAAGACACAGATGAGCCCTGGGCAAACTGAACTGGAGGGGGCACCCAGCACATGGCAAAGCTGGAAGGGGTGCAAGGGCACCTCCAATCCAACCATTATGGGATTCTGCAATTAAAGAGGGGGAAATGCCCTTTCAGCAACTCACATCTGCAAAGGGCAGGAATGCTCCCTGGGGTGTCCTTATCAGCACTGCTGGGTTTGACCCAACCATCCTTCTTGCCCCAAATGCTACAGCTCATCACTGGCTGCACTAGGCTGGGCTGCTTCCTGCTCACACTGCAGTGTTTCAGCCCCTTCTGCCTGCTGACAACACACACAGGGAGACTGCACCAGCTACAGTGATTCAGGATTAGTACAACAGCACAACACGTGGGCAGGTGGTGCCTTTGGGTGCAGCTCGGTACAGATGCTGGGAGGTGCAGGAGCCCCAGCACTGCCCAGAGGCAACACGCACTCGGAGGCATGAAAGCAACTATTAACACGTACAGATTTGAATCTAAAACAGTTATTCTAAAAGAGAAAAGATGGGACAAGTTAGAAGAAAAACAGTTCAGGTGAAAAGATGTCTTCAAAACAAAGTACTGTGAATAAAGACTTCACAAAGCACTAAGCACGTTCACCTTGCTTCCTGCAATTACCTGCAAGTTTAGAGCTACACTTTCATACCAGGAGCTCAGCTCTCCTTCAGTGCTTAACGACATGATTTTAAGCTCCAAAAACTGCCAGAAAGTATTAGAAAGTATTAATGACTTTTCCACTCTTCGGTTCACAAATACTCACAGAGATAGAAAGTTGCTTTTATAGCTGCTGCTCTATACTGTTTCCCATTGCAAATAGCCACGCATCCATGTTAATTAACTTAGAACCAGTGGCACGCCACAGCACTGTGCTCAGGAGCATGGCTGGGCTGTGGGTGTGCAGCACTCAGCCCTGGGCTGCTGGCTGCAATGGGATCACCACAAGCTGGGTCAAAGTACACATGGGGGAAGAAAGACTGAGGCACTGGCACAGGGTGCCCACAGAGTGCCCCATCCCTGCAGGCACCCACGGTCAGGGATGGGGCTCTGAGCACCGATGGAGCTGTGAGAGTCCCTGTTCACTGCAGGGAGTGGAGCAGATGGCCTCGAAGGGTCGTTCCAACTCAAATGACTCTATGATGCTATGATTCTAAAAGGCAGCAGGTGAGGCAGCTGGTCGTGGTGGGCAGGGACCGCACAAGGACAGCGTTCTGGAGGTGCTTTCCCCTGCACAACCTCCTGCACCACTGACTCTTCCTATTAAGAGCCAGGACGCACGGTGGTGAGGCTGCTCCCGGGAGGCTTTCAGCTATTCTGGGCTGAGCGGAAGGAACAGCGCTGTCAGAGCACGGAACGAGGGATAAAGGAGCTAAAAAGAGAACAGCGGTGACTTCACCCGCGTCTGCTGAACGTGTTAATGCTCATCTTACAGAAGCATTTGTTTTCCTTTGGTGACGGTCATTAAGCCCGACTTTAAAGTTAGTGCCTCGGAGAGATAAGTATAAGAATGAAATCAAATTCAACCTAATCAAATATCTGGAATTCACGCAAATGGTATTTCAACAAAGACAGATGAAATCCATAGTTATTGGATTGTACAGGCTTGACGCATGCAGAAGTTTGAGATCCCTGGCACACAGGGATACTTCCTCGTGCAGCATCCAGCAGCGGTGCTGGTGGGCAGAGCTGGACGGCCCCAGCCCAGCAGCACTGCTCATCCCCACCTGCATCCCCAACTTCCAAGCCACGTTCCCCTACCCCAGACCCACACCGTGCTGCTGCCTGTGACCTCCAGGCTGCAGAGATGTCCCAGTGCTGCCCCGGAGCAGGCAGCAGCCACCGGGCAACTTGGCGCCCTGGAACAGCTCCAAGCAAGTCCCCCACTCACCTCTGGAGGGGAGAACACCTTCCCCATGGCTGCCTGCTCAGCATGAGCTTTCAGGAGCAGTCTCCTTCTCTCTGTTGCACTCTGCTAATTTTCCCCTATTTTATGTAAATCAGGCAAACTAAAGACTTCAGCTGAAGACAGAGGGTTTGCCGGCACCAGGACAGCCCTCCTTCCCCAGAGCCTCTGCACGGACAACCACACAGGTATTGGGTGTCCAAGCACACATCCCAGACCCAGAGCCAACAAGACAACCAGAAACCCCAGGAATCTCCTGTTCCCCTTGAGAACATCCACCTCCTGTACCCAGCCTGGTAGAACTCCTCTGAGCAGAGTTCAGGTTTTGTTTACATGCCATGCTACCTGCACAGGCACTTGCCATGTTCTGGGGACAAAAACACAGGTGGGAATGCCCACACCTCCCTGACAACATTGGTTGGCAAAGCAAAGACTGGGAGCAACCAAGGATCCCCCTTGAGCATTCCCCACTGCTCTGTCATGTTCCCTCTCAGTGCCCCACGGGGAGGGGTGAGGCACACCTGCCTTCATAGGGATTTAAATGTGATTTTTCTCCTAGTGCAAATGGAACTTGATACATTCAGAAATACGCCAACTGGTCACCAGAATAAATGCTGCTCTTGTAGGAAGATGAGCAGAACAAGCAGCAGACAGCTTAAAAACCACAGAATGGAGGGACAGGGATATTTGCATTGCCATAACACGAGATGGATCAAAACTGTCACATCATCAGAAAAAGGGAAATGCAGACCCTCCTTGGTTGGCTAACAACACATCCCCATGCTCCAGTGCAGAATAAGCAGGAAGACACTTCCCAGATAAATTATGTTCAATTAGAGATGGTGAAATCCAACTGAAGCAGGATGCAGACCACAGCACAACTCCTGCTTTGCAGACTGGGACCTCATTTTCCTCTTCCTGTAATTACAACTAAATCCTCTCCTAAAAGGCTCCTGCTCCGGGTTTGCTCTCCATTTTTAATCATCCTCCTAATCTTCCCAAGCACCTCAGAGCCTCCCTGCTGCAGGCTGCCTGAGCTGCTCCTTACACTGCACGAACTCAGTGCTCAGAGGGCAGACGTGGTCCAGAGGTGGGAAATCAAGTTTGGAACCAGATGAGAACCAGATGATCTCTAGGATTCCTTCTGACCCAAACCATCCAGGGGTCCCATGAAGGCAGACCTACATGCACCTGCTGCACTAACGGTCCAGCAGCACTGTCCTCAGGGCAATGCAAGAAGAAGTCAAGAGGCAAAGGAGCCAAGGAACCTGCACCAGAACACCAGCATATAAATAGAACAGATGCTCCTTAAAAAGCATCAAAAAGCCATTGAGAGCCTGGGCAGAAATAACTCCCTCTGGCTTTCTTCCTGCTGCTGCTGCTGTAACCCAGAGCAGGCTGGGGTGAGCAGCTGCTGGAGGCAGCGTGGTGGGAGAGGCACCAATGAGTCCATCAGAGTTCCCTCTAGGTACAAAGCAGGGGACATCCTGATGCACATCCAAGCAGGAGAGCAGCCAGAATCATAAGATACTTCAGGTTGGAAAAGGCCACTAAGATTATCAAGTCCAATTGTCAAACGTCAACGAGCTGCAAAGCCTGACTGGGGCAGCAGGAGCTGACAGAGACCTGCACAGGAAAAAGGACTTCCCATGGCAGCACACAGGTGGCAGCTTGGTCCCACGGGGCTCCGCCAGTCTCCAGGCCTGACCACTGCAAGGCAGGTATCCCCTGCTCAAGGAGGGAAACCACTTCTCAAGTTTACCAGTAAAATCCCCAAGAGTTGCAAGCCTGTTCTGCTCAGGTTACAGTAGTGAGCCCAGCCTTGTAACCATTTAGCATTTATGCTTCAGGACTACACACATTTAGCAAAACATTTCCCAGGAGGCTCAGATCCTCTCTTAGGGTTTCTGAAAAGAAGACACAACTTGCTTATAAATTTGTGATGCAATGGAATTGCAAAACGTGTCAGCTAGAGGGGTGGGAGATACAGCCCAATATGTTCCCTCCAAACACAACTGCACTGGTGACTCAGTGCCAGGCTGCACCAAAGGCAGGGCACGCAGAGGGCTGCTGGCAGTGGCTCTGTGTGTCCAGGTAGAGGCTGCTGTTGTACCTGGCTCAGGGCAATCCCAGCTACATATACAGAGCAGAAAAATAACTCCTTGAGAGCAGCCCTGTGGAGAAGGACCTGGGGGTCCTGGTGAGCAAAAAGCTGGGGATGAGCCAGCAGTGTGTGCTTGCAGCCTGGAAAGCCACTGCATCCTGGGCACGGATAAACATTCCCAGCAAAACAGAATGTACTTGCACTCCTATAAATCTGAAGGGCAAAGTAAAGCCTCTGTACAACTGGAATACATCTCAGACACAGGTGGCACTCCTGTCTGGTGTGAGGGACAAGAAGCTCCACCATGGCAGCAGCCCTGAGTGCTCTCCAGATGGGCATCATCTGAAGGGAGCAATAAAACAATTTCTGGAATTATTATCTGCATCATCTCCAATGCCCCCTGCAAAAAACAGATGCCAGGATTTAGTTATGAGACAAGGATTACACTGACAGCAGTCAGAGTATAGGGAGCAATTTTGACATTCAGAAAGCTTCTGAATGAAGTGCATTGTCTGAGAGCCATCAGCTTCAGCTGTACTGAGCGCACAATGCGTGGTTTCTATCAGCTCCCAGAAATGCTGGGAGATGATGTGCTGGATGCTGCAAGGACAGGCTGAGAGCTGGGCTGTGCAGCCTGGAGAAGAGAAGGCTCTGTGGAAACCTGAGAGCAGCCTGTCAGCATCTCAAGGGACTGTAAGAAGGAAAGGGACAGACTTCTGAGCAGGGTCTGTGGAGATGGGACATGGGGAAGTTGTTTCAAACTAAAAGAAGGGAGAGTTAGATCAGATATGAGATTTAGATCAGATATAAGGAAGAAGTTCTTTACACTAAGGGTGATGAGACACTGGCACAGGGCGCCCAGAGAGGTGATGGTGGTGTCCCTGCAGACACCCAGGGTCAGGGGACCCTGGCCACTGAGAATGTCTCTTTTTAACTAGAAATGGGATTGCTGCTGTTGAACTCAAGATTAGTTCTTCCTGGAGTCACATTACTGAAAGGAAGCACTGGCTGCAGCACCCAGAGCACATCCCTGCTACCCAGCACTGAGCTCAGCGTTTCTGTAAACACACCACACTGACAGTTTGCTACTTGGCATATTTTGTGTGAAAACACAGGAGGAAATACGCAAAGCACAGTGGAGAGCATTGCACCTCTGTGCAGGTACACTGTACCAATAAGCCTGGTGCCACTGTCAGGTTTTATTAAAAAGTTCCTGGGAGAAAAGCTTTGCTTACAGCTGCCTGTTCCCTTACAGGTGTGGGGTGAGGAACCAGAACACCCTCAGGCACCAGGCTGTGCCTCAGACCTTGTTCTTCCATGCCCAGCTGAGCAGCACTCTATCCAGAAGATGTTATTGAAAGCTTTAACAGGCGGTGCACTGCAAAGATAAAGCAGAGAAATAACATTTTCCTACAGGGAAACACACTGCAGTCCCCACAGGGAGTGGCTGCTGCTGTCACCCTCAGGTTCCCCAGTGCCAACAGTGAAGGCTCTCAGTTTGAGGCAGTGAAAGAAGTCTCCATCACGTATCACCAGGGAAAAGAAAGAAGAACCACACACAATGAGTGTCCCAAGTGCAGTGCTGCACCTGGAGGCAACGCACATCAGCAGCTCACAACATTATTTGAAGCAAGACCCAAACCTGCTCAACGCCACCACTTAGTGAGCTCAGGCTCCTGGCACTGCTTCCCAAAGCCTGCACAGCCAGCCTGAAAAATCCTCCTGAGAAGCTCCCTAATTCACCACAGTGACAGCCAACAAACTGGGTAAGAAACACAATGCACAAAGTTAGGCTGCAATTTGCCCCTGGACTCAACCTGAGTAGAGCACATGGGATCTCTGAGTTTCCCTCTGCATCATCCCCAGCACGCACACGGACCAGCTCACAGGACTCAGGCTGTTCCCAGCATACCAGCACTGCTGAGGTTCACTCCTTCCCCACAGCTTCAATCTCTGGTTTACAGATCCATTTCCACCTCATTCTTGTGTGGAGCCAGGAGTTGGAGTTGAGGATCCTTACAGATCCCTTCCAACTCAGGATATTGTATGATTCTGATGCAAGAGGGGAAAGCATACACATCGCTTCCATGTTACCAGCTCCCCACATTCTGGACCGCTATGGAGGAAATAATTGTGAGTGGCTCTGCTAAAGCAGCACTCATTAACTTACAGTGCTCTCCTCTGATGCATGGAGGAAGTAAGGTTATTTCTTTCTGATTCAGTGAAATAATTTAGTTCCACTTCTCTGCAAAGGACTGAGTCAAAACCCACCCACTCACCAGCCCTGCACACATCCTCTGACCCTGCCGCAAACCCTCTGCAAACCCCTGAGCCTCTGCTGCCTGCAGAGGACCCAAGGCACGTCATGTTGTCACCCTGTCACCATATCAGTCCCACTACCTGCACACCCTGACCACAGTTGCACAGAGAAAAAGTGTCCTGACCCAGCAGGGAGGGAGCAATGCAGCCTACCACTGCACTGTGGCCAAGCCTTCAGATGGGGTTGCTCAGAAAATTTAAACATGCGTTGTTTTTAAAAGTTCAAAGACATCAACTATAAAGACTGGATAAAAAACCTCACGCTCTCTCTTCGGTATGTTTTAATTGCTCTCTTCCCGAGGTCTCTCAACCTTTTAATGAGTCATCTTCACAGGAGCACACACATTTTAGAAAGACTCTCTCCAAAATTGTACCAAGCTGTTTTCATCCACTCTCTCTTGCCCATAAAGCAGGACTATTTCTGGCCACGAGCGCTGAGAGACGGCCAAGAGCATTAATCTAAATCACCACCATACCTTCCAACTGTAAGACACCATCAATATTTTGTTTACTTATACAGAATTATTCATTCATTTGATTTTGCAATTCAAAGCTCAGCAACCCTCTCCCCTTCTCTTCCCTGCAGCACCCAGATTTTGGCAGTGGGAAGCACCAAGGCTGGGAGGGCAGCAGGCCAGAACACTCCTGTAATAGGCACAAGCACTTAGCTGCAGATAAAATACTCAAGTTAGGACACCTAAAACAAAAAGTTAAAAGCACTACCCTTTATTTCTTTCCTTCCTTCCTTATTTTTCTTCTAGGAAACCTCTAAGCAGAGCTTTTCCCTGTGCTAAGGCTCCTCCTGTAAGTTCAAGCCAGTACTTCCCCTGGTAACTAGAGATAGGATGAGAGGTGATGGCCTCACACTGAGCCAGGAGAGAGTCGGGGGTGGGGGGGGTGGAGAAATCTCTTCTCCACTGAAGAGTCAGCACAGCTGCCCAGGGGTGGGGGGGACCACCATCCTGGGGGTGTTCCAGAGCCATGGGGGATGTGGCACTGAGGGACATGGGCATTGGCCACAGGGATCTGCAGAGCCAACACCGTGCTGGTCCCCTCCTGCCTTCACTAGGCAGCTGCCACTGCCACTGACTTCCAGCACAGTGCTGGCTAGTGAATATAAGCACAAATAAGATACTGTCATTTTTCATGGCCAGCTTAAAATGCAGGAAACAAGATGCTGGAAGAAATATGCTTTGCCTCGCACAGCAGGCAGATTGGATGTGGAAATCACTGGCTGAATGATTACAGGACCCTGAGGTGTAACCTCTACTGTCACTTCTTCGCTGCTGCCTCAGTCGGGTGCTGGTGTGAATTTCACAGACAGGAGCTCAGTCCTTAAGCTCACCCCAACTCCCATGACACTCCTGGCCAGGACCCCTTGGAGTGCAGCAGCAGCAGGCCTCCAGGTGCTGGAGTGGGACTCAAGGAACCTATGTGAAGCACACCACCAGCCTGGCGCTAATTACCATGCTCCACACTTAAATCATCAGCTTTTCTCATTTGGCTTTCAATGCAAAATTATTGTTATTTTAATAGGAACAGAATGTACTCAGCACATTTCTGCATAAATCCCAGCCTGAAAGCAGCACCAAAGCAGGGGGACAACACTCCCCCACCAGCACCAGGGGCACCCAAAGCCCCTCCAGGGGTGGGATCTGTGAGGTTCCAAGAGCTGGAACCAGCACAGCCTTCCCTCTGGACAACCTGCCAGGGGGCCAGCTCCTCATCCCAGCAGCACCATCCCACAGCAGGCAGCCAGCTTGCCTAATGAAAACAGCTCCTCATTTTCCCCAAAAGGTTAAAAATACTAGAACACAAATTTGGGGCGTTTCATGAATAAACCGCACTTTTTCCCCTCCGGTTCCTCAGTCTGTCTCCATAGTTACCAAGACTGGCTGGGCTGCCTGTGCCAGCTAATTGATTTTCAGGAGGAGCTGATTAACGAAGCAAAGCAGTCGCCCCGTTCCGCAGGGCAGCTCCCTTCAGCAGCCTGCTCCTTTTGGTTTGGTTGGCACGCTGGGGATGGGTTGGCAGTTGAACTCTGTGATCTTTTCCAACCTTAATGATTCTGCGGTGCTACAGTTCTCCCCAGAGCTGGGTCTGCAGCGCAGCACAAACCCAGCTGGGAGTGACAAAATAAATGTGCACCCTTAACTGGGAATGGCTACTGCATTTTATCAGAGAATTATGGACTGTAGAAAAAGACTGGACAAGTGCCAGGTGCTTTCCATTACGCTGGCACGCTCGCCTCGCTGAGGCTGAATTGCATTCCTGGAAAGCAGACACCTGGGTGGCTCAGCAGCCAGCAGGGAGGAAGCTACTCACTCAAGTTGCTCACCAGGAGCTCAGGGACAGGTACAGATGGACAGACACGCCCATGTTTTTTTCCTTCTGTGCAGGCTACTGGATAATGCCTCTGCTGGGCACCAGCCTGGAGCCAGAGCTTGCACTGCAACACCACTGCAATGGTGGAAACGCAGTTTTGCACATTTGGTGGTTGTGGCAATGCGTGTGCCAGCAGCAAAAAGCAGCCCTCAGGGTAAGAGCAGTGACAAGCAAGAGCTGCCTGCTGTGCATGGCATGCAGGAGCTGTGCTGCATTCATCTCGTTTGTGATGGCTCCCTCCTTCGATTTGCTGTCCCTGCTGCACCCTCAGTGGTTGGGCTCCGCAGAGCTGTAGTCCCTGTGCTCAGCAGGATAGGGGCAGTTGCCAGGGCACAGCCCCCACCTGCAGCCAGGATCCTGGGAAGCAGCACTCCAAGGCATGCTTCCACTTCATGGGTGAGCAGGGGGCATGAGGAAAAAACCCATTCCCATCAAGCAAATAGGAAGCAATAGGTGGCAAAGCACCAGCCCATTGCGCTTCCAAGGATGTGTTTCCAAAATTCCAAAATTTTTTTTGTACAAGCACAGAACAAACCCCAACCCACACAATGCCAGGGCTGTGCTGGCTGCTAACCCACTGCAGGAGCATGGTATCACATCCATATTATGCTGACTGTGGAAGAGGCTGACCCCAGGGCTCATCCATCTCCCTAGGATGTTGGGAGGAACCAACACGGAGCTGAAAGCTCTCTGTAGGCAGAAGGCATCTTACAAGCACACAGCCACACAGCTGCCACACAAACCTTTGTTCAGTGAAGCAGTTCTTTCCTCAGCTTAAAGCAGGAGCGCCATAGTGAACAGTGCTACTTGAAGCACTGGGTGTGCACGCTCATCTGAGTGTGCAAGGTGACTTCTGCCCACAAGTGGGCAACAATCAATAAGATAGTGTTTGTTAAGGCAAAATACAGTTACCTTCAGCTTCCTTCCCAGACTGCTTTAGTGTTACAGGGTAACATGACTCAGATCAATCAGAATAAAAGATGAAGGAACTCTATCTTGCTGCAGCAAGCACAGCTGAGAAGTGAGCAGCTAGTTTGGAGAAACAGAGACACAGCATTATTTATGACACATCCTCAGTGCTATTTCAGTGATTAAATAATTAGGAAGAGAGATTAAAAATCACTCCAAATGAGCTGAATTCTTAAACACCCCCTTCTCCCCTACCTAAGGGAAGCATGGCGACAGCCTTTAAAAGAGAAGAGCATATCCATCATGCCTGGCCTCATCCACGAGAGCAAGGGGGGTTATTCCCCTCTCTCCGTTCTTTTGCTTGCTTTTCCCACATTGTATTTCATCTAGGAGCAATAGCTGCCAAGTGACATGAAGATCTATCAAATTGCCACTGTCCATTGAGCCAGACAGGTAAAAGATCCCTGCAGGGGTGCCTTGGCACAGCCCGTAATATTTGCTAACGGATTTCCTTGTACTTAGAGGAGACAAAACACTTTAAATGGCTGCAAGAGGGTAGCAGGGAATTTGTGGGGGTGAGAATGGGGAAGCAGCTGTGAGACTAGAAATGTGAGAAGGGCCAGAGCTAAAGGAAGGTAAAAGCACTGGCTCTTAAATGAGGGTACTGTGCTGCCGTAAGGCACGCTGCGGTGCATTAGTGCACCTTGGTCAGAACAGATGCTGGTTTGAGTTTGGGAAACAGCATTAAGCTTTTCTAAGTGTTTGTACTAGAGGTCGATCTCTCTACAGGACAAACCTGGATGTGCTAGAGAAATTCCAGAGCACATCTGAGTGATGGCACAGCCCGTGTGCAGTCTGGAGACAGCAGCATAAATAGAATCACAATCACTAAGGTTGAAAAAGACCTCTATGCTCCCCAAGCCCAGCCTTCCCCCACCCCATGCTCATCCCTCAGTGCCACATGCCTGCCGTTCTGGAACACCTCCAAGGATGGTGACCCCACTGCACCCTGGGCAGCCTGTGCCTGTGCCACTCTTCCAGTGGAGGCATTTCCCAGCCCCCCAGCCTTCCCCTGAACGGCATCAGGCCATCACCTCTCATCCTACTGCTGCTCCCTGGGAGCAGAGGCAGACTGTAAAACTTCATGAAGATAGCAGAGAGGCAATATCCAGAGGCAAATCCATTAACAACATGAATAAAATTGTTAAAACCATCTGATCCTATGAGTGAGCCCAGGTTGGTAGCACAGAGCTGGGCCTTGTCAAAGTCAAGGCAGCTGCTTTCATCGCACCCTCCTCTTCATGTTTTTTAGCACGTGCACATATTTTGCCACTTTAGGTCCTATTGTTTTGTGTTTCCACATCTTCCAGCTCACAAAGTGCTGAGAGCTGCTCTGGCACTGGGACCAGCATCCTTCTATGTAACATGGTCTTAAAAATGAGTGCCTTTTGTCCCTCTCCTTTAAACACACACTGTATACCAGTTTTCGAGGTTTGTAAAGGCAGCAGCAATTTTCTGCTAAGTGGATAATTCTGTGCCAACTGTAATGATTCATCAGACGGGCGAGTGGCTGCGGCTGGCACAGGAGCTGCACTCCACAGAGAACCTGGAATTTTAAAAAGCAAACTTCCCCTTTCTTAAACAATATTCTCCAGTACTACAACATTCCATTAAGTGTTTTAAAACAGAGGTTTAAATACCAGTTACCCAAAAAGCTGGAACACCTCTTAGCGATGGACAGAACAACATGCTTCTGGTGGAAGCAGTTGGCTTCCAACACCCATCAGTGAGATGGGGCTCCTCCCAGAGTGCCTGCTGTTGGTGGATTATTGATGAAGAAATGCTGGACCACAACCAAGTGCTCCCCAGGCATCGCTGTGCAGAGTGCCCCATCTCCTGAGTCACATCACTGCTCACGTACCACGTGGTACAAACCCACACTCCCAATAGTTTTCCCTGAAAAACTTTTAGACCTCATCCAAACATCAGTTTTTCGCCATATATCTGCTCACACTGAGATCAGAGATGGGAATATGGGAAGGAATTTTCAGCTAACTGTAGTCACATCACACAAGCACGTAAGGGAAACAGTTAACACTCCAAAAGCTTTATGGCCTTCACTAGTTCCGCTGAACTGCAGGACCTGTGGGCTAATGCATGCGGTGTTGCCCCAGTTTTAGGGTGCTCTCTCTCTCTCTCTCCATGACCCACCTCTGGCAGCTTGTTGCACTCACTCTGCCTCAAGCACATGGAAGCTGAATGATGGCTTTACGGTCATATTTAGGGTAAAGGTAGAAACGATGCTTCAAGCAGAATATATCCACTTTCCTGATTATTTCCAGACAACATGTACATTATTTGCCACAGTGACTTCTGCATATACCCTTTGCCCCTGGAAAACCAAACATCCCACTTTGCTATACCATTTCCAGCTGTGAGCTGTAGCAGCTCTACTCACTGCACAAGCAACACTTCACCTCTTTCCCACACCCCAGAAATACTAAGCACCAGTGAGCCTCAGGGTATGGTATTTGCACTTCTGCTTTGTCCTACTAAGAAAAGGAAATCCTACAGCTGATCTCTTCTTGCTAAATTTCAGACAGATTCCCACATTGTCTCTGGTAAGAAGCACATCACCTCCATTCCTGACACACAGCAGCACACAGTGTGAAGCCCCCTCCCCACAGAGGCATGTACTGCCCAGCTGCTCTCCTCACCACAAGAGCAAAAAAAACCAGATGGACAGAAAAGCTTGACTTACAGAGAGACCTCCCCAAAGTGAAAATGCAATTAATGTTACTGTGGAGATGGGGGTGCATGGAGCAGGATGCTGTGGGGATGGGGTGTGTGGTGGGATGGCCAAAGGGGATTTTAGGGAGCAGTGCTTCCAGGCAAGAGATGTGCAAGGATAGCTTCCAGAAAAAAAAAAAAACAACTGAAGCTTACTACTTTCCATGCAAAGCAATGAGTCCAAGGAAACCTAATTCTTATTTCACAGAAGATAAATACCGCTATCACAGTACTGTGATTTATTATGCATACTTCAGGTCCCAAGCAACCCTACACATGAGCAAATCTAATGCCTAGAACAGCATCGTTACTACAAGGTAAACCTATATTTGTGATGTGATAGCATCTGCTCAGCTATAGCTTTAAATTAAAAGGTTGGCATGGCAACAGATGCTCCCACGCTGCTGTGTCTGCCTCGTGCTGCCATTTTGCTCAGGATCCCTGGTGGGTTTCGGATTAACCGCCCACAGTATTTCACTTTGACTAACAAAGCAGGTTTGGGCTGAAGCACCAAACAAACAGCTGACACACTGCATGGACTTTCTTGTTACCTAGCTTCTCTGCCACTTCAAACCCCTTCCTTCTGAATCCATGCTATTTTGGGTATGCCAGGCTCCTCCTCGAGGTGCTGTCAAGCACCAGTCCCAGCACATGGCCCTGGAGCCCCCACCTTTGAGGTTAGATATTAGGAAATATTTATTCTTCAAAAGAGCCATCAGACACTGGCTCAGCTGCCCAGGGGGGAAGGGTCACTGTCCATGGAGGTGCTCCAGAGCTGTAGGGATGTGGCAGTGAGGGACATGAGCAGCAGGCGTAGGGATGAGTGGGCTTTTCCAACCTTAATGATACCACGATTGCCCCAGCACACAGGGCTGTCCACACGTTAGTGCAGGAGCAAGCAGCATCCCAGCACCACCAATCTGCAAGGGCTTCCACAGCATTTTCTCTGAGGAGCATGAATGCTGTGATGTATTTCACAACATAATTGCTCCAACTCCAGCAGCGTACCAACCGAGTGAGGTAAACGGGCTCTGGTTACCTCACGTGCAGCCTCTGCCCAGCTCACTCTGAATTCCCAATGCAGAAGCTCTAATGAGATTTACTTTCAGAGCAAAAAGAAAATTCTGTCTGAAGATGCAGGCAGTATTCCCTGGTTTCTCAGGGATGCTCTGTATGAATGGCAGCACTTCCCACAGCTCAGGATTTTGGGTTTCATATTCACTGCTTCCTCCTGAGAAGGCACAGGACACTTCCAGTCATTCCTGGGCATAACATACACGTGGGGCTCATCTGAATCTTGAGGACCATCAGTCAAATTGTAAGCATAGATGGAGCAAGCAGCCCTTAACAGCTGTGATCTCTGTGGCCCTTCCATAATGCAAAGGGCTTTTTCCCAGCACAATACAGCTGCCAGCATAAATGAGCCCCGGAGGGAGAGAGACTTCCCAGGACACAAAGGAGGCATGAAGAGGTTCAAAGATGAGATCACCTCACGATGTGACCTGTTCCTGAGATGTTTCCCAGCATGGTAGATGCACTGTCAGCCCTCCTAACACCAGCACTTGCAGCATGGCCCACAAGTGCTATATGGATGCTGCACTACTGGTCTGGGACTCATTATCAAGATGTCTCCAACAGTGAAATTTGGTATTAGCTGTGAACCACTGGCTGCCCAGGAAACAAAAATCAACAATTACATGGTTAACTAAGAAAAAAAATCTTCATTAAAAAAAATAGTGCCGTCCTGTAAGGAGCAAAATTAGGGAAGAGATGTGCTATACAGAAGATGACTGAATCACAGGGACTACTCACAGAAAGGCAAAGTCTAAGTTCATTTTCCAGACACACACTGCTCAGGGCCCAAGCTATCTTCAAAGCACCACGTAAGCACCAGTTCAGCTTGACACATCAATCTAAGATTTAGCTTGTTTTAAGACCCTGTGTGCAGTACAGCTCATCCCAGAGCTCAGCCCCCTCAGGTTCTTTATCTCCCTGCAATTATCTCTGTGTGTTTCACTCTCACCCAACCTGAGCTGGCAGGCCTCAGCTGTGCCAGGGGCTGTGGGCTCACCTCCTGCCTTCTAACAATAAGACAAGCAGGCACAAAGGCTCAAATCTCAACCTGCAGTTGAAAGTCCTGATTTTTTCATTAATAATAATTAAAAAAAGACAGAAATGAGAATCATTAAATCACTATGGTGGGAAGACCTCTGTGATGCCCCTCAAGCCCACATTCCTCAGTGGGACATACCCACAGCTCTGGAACACCCCCAGGGACACTGACTCCCCCCAGCCCAGGCAGCTGTGCTGACTGCTCTTTGGAGAAGAGTTTTCTGATTGGGCATTAGGAGATATAAGTTCTTTTTGCATGCAGCTGAGCATCTTAAGAGCTCTTCAGCCTGTGTGCTGCTGGTCCTACAGCTCTGGGTGACAGACCAGTATGGCTCCAGACAGTAAGAGCCACCCTGAACAAATTCACAGCTCTCACACCTGTAGCAGCTTTCAGGACCAGCAGGCTCTGACATTCCTTGGGTGAAAACACTGCAGTCCCCAGGGCTGCTCTGTCCCCATGGACCCCAGCAGCTCACTGAAACAAACACATGTACTGCTCCCTTAACTCAATCCATGGTCACACTCCTACATTTATCAACATTAAACTTCATCAGCCATAAAATCCAACTATCACAGTCTAAACTTCAAGTTTAAACTTCATAGGTTTGTTTTTTGGATTGTTTTTTTTGAACCACAGAACCATTTGAGTTGGAAGGGTCCCTTCCAATCCGACCATGCTGTGATTCCATGAAAAGCCTCAAAGGCATCAAGCAGTTCTGCTGCGAATCTTGCGTGCGCCTAAAGTATTTTTCCCTTAATTAGATTTTTCTACTGTTCAGAGGACACCAGGGGACCATTATGATCTCTGCTACAATGCAAGAAAACAAAGCTCACAGCTCCATGCTTACGTCTGAATAATTTAAATGGAATGGTTTACAAAGCCCCAGTTTACTAAACACAGCCCATGCAGTCCGTGATGACAGGTTGGATGTAAAGCCAGAAGGACTACTGGTGTTCTCATGTCAAACCAATTTCAGGTGCTACTGAGCCCTGTCATTGTACGTGAGCACCCGAAGTCTTCATGGTGCTGCTGTTCTGATGCACTCAGTGAGAAACCACAGAAACACAACTGCAAGCACCAGCACAGCAGAACCACCACCACAGCCTGGAGGAGCCACACACTACCATCAGCAGGAGCAAATGCACACAGAGGGGAAATTCTTGAGCTGACTGCTATTCAAAGTTTATTTATTCTGTTTCCTTGCACTGGCCTTGCTGCATTGCTAGGCAACCCTTCTCCTAGCACAGCCGCAGCTCCCAGCACTGCGTGCTCACCTGCTGCATCCAGCCCCTCAGGGTCATCCATTTTCTCATCATTGAGAGATTTTGTGGAGCCTGCTCGGCCAAAGAAGGATTAACATGTGCTGAACACATCTCTGCAGGTACAAAGCAAAACATGAAGCAGCACACAATGCTGCAGATCAGCCCAGGGCCCCCATACAAGGAGGTCACAGAGCAGTCAACCCCTGGGCTGTGCTCCTTCCAGGGAGCTGAGCACTCCTGCAGTGCCATAAGCAGTACTTGATCTGGGCACCCTTCATCCTGTACCTCTTTCCCATCTTTCACCTGAATCTGTTCTGAAATTGTTTTAATACCAAACCCACAAACAGCCAATTTCAGGCCAGATGACCCCACAATCTCCCCAAGCCAAGTGTTTTGGCACGTGTCTGGAGTGCCTTACAGTTGCAGCTTCAAAAACTTTGCTTTTCCTTATCAGCTGCTCACTCATTACACTCTAAATTCATCCACAGGAAAATGGATAAAACCCACACCTCCAGTAGCACACACTTCTCACATAACATACAGAAGGGGCTTCTGTCAATTAACGCAGCACTCTGTATGGCAGCAGGTCTCCCCTGTGTGCAGAAACACGTCCAAGACCACTGCGGCTCTTGCTACATTGCCTCTAGTCATACTGAGAGTCCCATTACATTTCATTTATCTATATATAGATAAACCTTTTTACTGCATATTTTCTTCCAGTCAAATCTCACACTGAGGTTTGGATCTTCATGGAACTCTCACATCTCATCAAAAAGCATTTCTCCCTCTGAAAAGCTGTTTTGCAGAAAGGTCCCACCTGACTCAGCAGGTCAGCTCCCCATGTGCGTTCACAGCGCTAGCTGCTGACATTAGGGACAGAAATAAGTTCTCACTGACTTTTATTCCCACAAACTCTGCAGTCTGCGCACAGCCAAGGCTGAAATGAGGTCTGCTGTACCCCCACAGGTCACCACTCAGCACTCACATCTGAAATTCAGAGCTGCCACAGAGTTTATTAATGGCTGGAGCTGCTCCGGGGGCTCAGACTGCATCTTCAGGCACAACAGTCAGGAAAACACCACCCAAGCCTCACTTGGTGCTATCACAAAGCAATTTCTCAGTCCGGAATTGCACTTCAGAGCCACTCTCCTTATCAGCACTGCTAGTGCTCAGTGTTGCCCAACGCTGCTGCCAAGTGTAATTTCCCTCTTCTTTCTTCTTGGGCTCTTATTCATGCCAAGCATCAACAAGTATAATATTGCTCCCACTTCCTCTCCTAAATGTTAATAAAAACATCACATCACTCTGGTAGCAGGATCAGATCCTTTTAGGAGTGACGTGTCGGTGCAGACAGGCTTCCCCACCCGGCCCTTCTGCAGAGACCTCTGCAGTTATCGCCCAGCCCAGAGACCACAGAACGCTCTCACGGCAAAGCTGCAGCTCAGCAGCTTCCCCAGGATTCACAGCCTGTGCATCTGCAGCTCAGCACTTCAAAGTGACAGGATCACAGAACGGTTGGAGTTGGAAGGGCCCTTTGAAGGCCATCTGTCCCAGTCCCCACAACGAACAGGGGCACCCACAGCTCCACCAGGTGCTCAGGATCCATCCCGACCTTGGGTGTCTGCAGGGATGTGGCACCACCACCTCTCTGGGCACCCTGTACCAGTGCCTCATCACCCTTGGTGTAAAGAACTTCTTCCTTATATCTGATCTAAATCTCCCCTTTTTTAGTTCGAAACCATTTCCTCATATCCTATCTCAAGGGATCACTTCTGTGGCCCTGGTACAGCCCTGCTAGCCCCATCCTTAAGCTAAGCACCCATTTTGCCTTATTCTTGCCTAACATAGCAAGCAGCAATCTATTTTGAGCTCCCATGTACATATCCATTCGAGCAACAGCTTCACAAATCAAACCCCACTTCAAATACAGCCAGCATTACCTGTAAAACACAACACTGATAGCTATACAATATTGCATCATTTTAGTGGAAAGTCATAACTGATTTAATTCAGAAGTGGGCTATGCATGACTTTGTATTTTATTAATAAACCAATTTAAACTCAATGTCAATTAAACAAGTTTTGTTCAGAATCATCAGGAAAAGCTTCAGATAACATAACCTCCCTCCCCTTGGTGAAAAACAGCAGGTACAGGTTCTCAACACAAATGAGAGGCACTGAGCACACATCTGTTGGGGGAGGCTCTGCTCTCACACTGCTCAGTGGCTGTCACCAACACAGACCTCAGCCCTTGCTGCATGTACCACCTCACGGGCTGGGAAATGACTCAGGATTCAGCAGACACCCTTGAAATGAAACCAGTCCTGCAGCAAATGCTACGTCTGTCTCTAACTGAGCCAGGTCAATAGATAAGTGTAAATAGAAGTAACTGAAATTTGAATTTCCCATAGTAACTCCAAGAAGAGCCCACATGTTACTGAGCAGCAGACTATGAGTAACATTCACTTTTGGGGTTTTACCATTTTCCTTGGAATAACGGCTTGGAACAGCAGCTTTAATTAGACAAAAGTCCTTTTATTTCATTATTCTTCTCTGAAAAAACAAATGAATGCCTCTGTCAGCCATGCCCACCCTGACACCACACTCAGTGCTACATGGGGCAGGATCCCACACGTCGACCCACTGCCAGGGCTCCCACACAGCCACAGCCTTGGAGAACAGCACACTTGGGACCTGAGGAGGAAGAAAAGCCCCACCCCATCTGTGTGCACCTGCCCTGGCTGGGGCACTGCCCTGGAACCCCACACCTGGCACTGGGAGCACCCCACAGCCCTGAACTGAGCCCAGGGATGTTGCCAGCTGCCTAATTGGCACTGAGGAGTAACAGTTCAGCACACCTTGCACCAAAGGTACACTTAATACCTTATGCTTAGGGTCTGCTTCTTAAGAGAAAGGAAGCCAGCTTCCAGTTTTAAGGCAATACCACAGTGTTGCAAATCTGTCTGCACGCACCTCTGTAAACGCTGCCTGTGGGTGAATAAATATTGCTCCAATTAGCAGCGTGTCACATCAAGTTTAAAAAAAATCCAGTTTCCCATCTCCCTGAAAACCTCCAGCTCTAAGGAGACCATCACCAACAGGCACCATGCTGCACCAGCCCCATCAGATCAGAAAAACAATTCCACCAGTAAAAGAAGGCGGTACTTCACCTGCTACTTCTCACCCAGATATCCTGCTAAGCTCTCGAGATTTATTCCTTGTCTGATAAGCAAAAGCAATACCAAATGTATAATCCAAAGCAACAGTTCCATCCTTTACGTTTAATCTGCCCAGTTGGGCTCTCTCCACACGCCAGCCCTCAGCTCTCAGCAGCTCATCTGCCCAGCACAATGCAGGGCACTGCTCCGGACAAATGTCAGAGTTCTTCATGGACGCTTAATGTGTCAAAGGCACATCTTCTTAATTAAGATCACATAGTTTGACATCACGGGTAATTCGCTACCCACACATCTGACTAATACACTGTCTCCAGACCAGCTCAAGAGATAAAACAACAATAACAAAAGCAGCTTTTATAAATCCAAGCACAAAAGAGCTTAGAACCAAAGCTGGACATAAAGCACATATTACTGCCGTTCCCTACAGTGGCTTTTCTCATCACTGAGGTGGCCTTTTCCCATCACATACTACAGAATAAAGAGATTTACAAAATCAAGAGCATCAGAAAGCTGTTAGGCAGGGAAATCTCAGACTTCCTGCTTATCTCAGTACCTTACCAGCATGTGCACTGTATGAAATATGATGTTGACATTCTGCCAGTAAAACTGTGAGAACTCAAGCGTCACTTTGTTTTCTCTTCTCACAGTTTCTGGGCTTTCTAAACAAGCATTTAAAGCAGTAAGTTGGGTAGGGATGACTCCCACTGGAAGCCTGAGCTGCACAGTTGTCCTTTCTCATTTAGGAGGGGCAAGAGCCATACTAAGAACTGACACGTTGCAGGGTCAGCTGCGGTGGAGCTTGGGCCACCCCCTCTAGAAGTCCTAGGGATGATTTGGTTTGCAGAGGATCTGATTAAGGAATTTATTCTTCGCGAGACCAGAGACATGTGGGACTCCTGGCTGGGCTGCAGGGAGGCTGGAGCACCTCAAACAAGCACACAGCAGACAGAAGTCCACAGCTGCCTCAGACAAATCTGGAAGGGGGCAAGAAAAAGCAACGCAGAGGGTATCAGAGTCTTTACACTGAGAATGCAATTAAAAGGAGCCTGAACATCCGTTTACCTCAATTAAATCAAGGAGGTGGGCTGGGCCCATAAACCAGCAAGTTTTCAAACTGCCAGGCTCAGCTCCATTTAACCCATAAAATACAATCTGGGTTGGGTTTATGCCATAATACACAGTGTTGAAATAGAATGTTTCAGGTAGCAATACAATACTGAAAAGGACATAAAAGCCAGAGGAACAGTGGCCTGCATGTGCGAGCAAAAAAATATATCCCAGACCAGCAGGAAAGAGAAACACATGGCCTTCAAATAATATATCTTCATTATTCACATTCTTTTAAGTATTATGAAGTGATCTTAAGCATCCAAGTAAGCCTCAAATGACTTATGAATACAGAATTAATAGACATAATTAAGAGGCAGCATGGTATGTTTATGGATGAGCTTGGACACAACAGAAGCAGTAAGTACAAAACCAAGCACAGAAATGTATGATACAAAAGGTCTGAGGGGCTGTGGGAGGACAGGAGCATGGCTGCCCCTGCCATCCTCCCCACGCACTGCAGAAACTCTGCAAAGCATCCATTGCTGGAAATGATCATAGAATCATTAAGGCCAGAAAAGAACTCTAAGATCATGAAGTCCTACCATCAAACCATCCCCACCACATCCACTAACCACATCCCTAAGGACCACATCATCAATGAGTGCACTAACTACTTCGGTGCTAGAAAGAGCTTTAGAGGGAATTTGGCCTAAAAAAAAACAAAAAACTGGGTTACCTCCAATAAAGTGCAGTAGCACTGACACTCCCTGCAAAAAACACCAAGTTCCAGACACATGCAGTAACTAAGAGGAGAAAAGCCCCACTTCCCAGTGATCTGCAAAGAAGGCTGATGCTCTCTCCTCTGCAGCTTGTGCTGTAAGACATGCTCTTTTGGTTTAATGGCCTGCAGAGCTCAACCAAAAGCGTGGTAACTGCAGCAAGATAATATGGGTCAGTTCTCACAGCCCCCACACGAAACCTTTGTAGAAACTTGAGGCAAAAAGCCACAACAGAACATAGGATGCAGGAAGTATTTGGTCGTGACCCATAGCTCCTCCTTGATGAGGCAGAAAACAGAGATGGATGGAGTAAGGGAAAAAAAGCAATGGAGAAAAATAGCATGAAAGTGGCTGAATAGTTGAAATTCAGTGTATTCCAGTTAAACGAGGGCAGCATATTAGGAGCAATCCTCCAGGCTCAGAACTGCTTTCAGGAGCATGGCCATAATCTACAAAGAGCCAAAGGATTCCTGGCTTCGCCTTGGCCCTAGGAGTGGATTAGCTGGGAAAAATCAAAACAAAAACACAAAGACCACAGCTGAGTTCTCACGGCTAAGCCAGTATACACAGTACTGTATTTAAAGTCCTTTACAGATCAGTGACTTCCACATAGCAACCGTGTTTGCCATAATCCTCATCTGCACAGCCTCTCAGCTCCGCCTGGAGGAGGAAGCTCCTTGCCACAGACTGGCCCTGTGCGCCAAGCAGCACTGAACTTCAGGAACCAAGAAAAGATATTTGTCCTTCAGAGAAAGATGGCAAAATTGAAATCATTGTGAAGAAAGCTGGAAGCCAGAGACAGGGGTCCAAAACCAACAGGTCTTGTGATTTGGAGGTGGCTAGGAAACCACACAGCCTAACCACTCTCAAAGGAAAGCTGAAACATCCAACATCCCAGCAAAAGATCCCCAGCATTCTGATCACAGCCACCTCCCAAAAGGAGGGATTTTTTTATTTCTCCAACAGGTTGGAATAACATTTTGTTTCTGTATGAACAAGGACAAGCAATGCCACATGCAGCAGGACACACAGTGCTCACAGCTGGGAATCTGGGCTCCTGCAACCATCTTCCCCAAGAGGGATGAAGCAAGAGCACGATCTAAAGCACTGCAGAGGAAAGCAACTCCAGAAGACAGAAATGCAGAGCTCTTATTGATGACTGTGCTGTCACAAACACCATTTAGTGTCACGTCAGGAGTGTACAAACAGCTGACATTAACATACAGCAGAAGGCTTGACAAAGCATTAAGGATGAAATACCTTATTAGAAAAAAAAAAAACATTCTGCAAATAACTAGTGATGAATGACTTCTGAGAAGTTTCACAAATAAGCTTGAAGTTGCAATTTTTTTTTGCAGACTCACATCTCAATATCAATGAATATTGTATTCATCTTCTGGAAGCTTTTGCATTTGGGGTTCTGTTGCAGCAGTAAGACACAATGGGGAGAGTAACTCTTCGTAGGATTATATTTCTCAGCCTAACAAGAAGTATCCTCACAGTGCTCCCATCTTCTCTTCTTTAGTATTAATGCATTAACATTAATAATTACTCATTTTTGTGTCATACTAGTGGAACAAAGATGGATAAATTGTCTGATAAGATTTTTCTCATGACTAAATCAAGCATAAAGGTAATCTGCAGAACAAAACACTGGCTCGTTCCTGTACTGAAACATTTATCCCACTTTTATACGTTTCATTCTCCCACACATCAGTATGGGCTGCAACCATTATCTGCAGCCAGCAGAAATCAGCAGTGCCTCAGCACTGAGCAGCTGCAGTCAGCTGCTGAGTGATGCCACAGAGGATGCTGGAGAAGCAGCAGGATTACTGATCTGTTCTGGACCAAGTGAAAACCACCGCTGCAAGGTAACAAAACCCTGATCTCCAAAGCACTATAGCTCTGGTTCTAGGTCGGTTTGTCCAACCACTCTGTTCCATCTCACTGATACCCTTGCTCCAAGAAGAACAAAGTAGACTTTTCAACAATTCAGTGTGCAGGACAAACCTGTGATATGTGAGCCTGTCAGGAAACATTCCCAACCCCCAGACTGCTCCAAACCTGACCCCCATCTACTTGCCTCCTCTTTCTCTTGAGAGCAGTGCTAACCCACTTTGGGATTGCCCCAAGCTGGGCTCTGCCAGAGGGACACAGGAGAAACCAGGCTCAGAGTGCGGAGCTAAAATTGTAAAGAGTTGATGCACTTAAAAAAAAGACAACTAATTTTAGCTGCCACCAATATGTATACTAACTTATTTCCACTTTGATGTTGAGCCAAGTCTAAAAGTATCTTAAGGGACCGAATACCCAGGATGCATTATTTAGAAAAACATGGGAAAAGCAGTGCAATTCATGTTAAAGATGAGCTGCCAAGTATTAAAAAAAAATGCTTGTGTGAATTTGCTTCTTTATATGGCCTTGAAAGACTGTCTGCAATGGCTTTGCTGTACTGGCTCTTTGTTTTATCTTTAGGATATTAGGAATGCCAATATTAGCCTGTTTTTCTACAGATTTCTTGGAGATCCCAAGGACATACTTTTAAGCAAGCCTTAAGCAGAGATGCTGGAATTTTAGCTAAACCTTCCTTCCTCTGAAATGTTAATTAGCCACTGCATTTGAAAATTTTAGTGGAAAAAAGCAAAAAGCAGAATTTCAGAATATTTTCTCCTCAACCTTTCCTTTTTAAGCACAGTTTTTCACATCCATTCTTGCTAAAGTTATCCTCATTTAGTTTTTCAGTTTTTTTTTTTTTTTTAGATCAAACAGCTGAGAAGTTTAAAGTACCCTTCTGCCCCTTAAAGCCTCTTTCCAGCTACCAATGCCTGGTTCCTCTGTAGTTTATTAAGGGAGCCAGCAAAACCCTATTTGCCAGGCTATAAAAATGCAAGAAAAGTTGCAAATTCTCCACGAACCATCACTATAAATATCCATTCTCAAAACACATTGCTCATGTTGCAAATGTATCACCAACTCTTGACAAACAGTGTTACCAGACAACTGTGAGCTCGTCCTTTTTATTGCAAGGCAACTGATAACAAGCCAAGTCACTCAGCTAATTGTACAGTCACATCCTGAACGCATTGTGGGTCTTTCCCCTAACAGCTTTCCAGCTCTCCCTTTTTTGCAACAACCTGACCAAAAACATCACATTACGAAGAATAGATGAAAGGAAGCCAAGGGCTTCCAATAGTCCTTTCATCATCTGCAGGTCTTCAAAAACCAGTAGGCTCCTGCCTCCACCCAGAGACTGAGCACGCAGCACTGTGCTGTAAACATGCAGCAGCAGCACATAGCTCCGGGCAGCACAGACTGGACTTGGGCTTCAGAAGGTCAGAGAATCATAGAATGAGCTGAAAGAGAGCTTTAAGGGCCACCTAGTCCCACCTCTGCCCAGTGAACAGGGACACCCACGGCTCCACCAGGTGCTCAGAGCCCATCCACCTCCCTGGGCAACATCTCAAGCATGATTTATTCTCAAAAGAAGGTGGCAACACTAGCATATCCAACTCCCCTTAGCAAGTCTTATTGCAGAGGAACACAGTCTGGTTGAGGCTGGAAGGGACCTTCCTCAAACAGCAGAGCATTCCAGCTACAGCTTGTCCTGGCTCTACCAGTCAGTTCATGCAGTGCTTCAGCAGCAAGGTGGGCACAACTGGCTGCAGTGGAACGCACACACAGCAAGAACAGTGGTGTCAACAGAGGAGAGACAAATCTGCACCAAAACTACGCTGGACTACACAGAACATCCCAAGCTGGAAGGGACCCACAGGGATCATAAAGCCCAACACCTGGCTACACACAGGATCATCCGAAATTCAAACTATATTCCCCTTTGCAGACACTGAAAACCAGTCTTCTTTGTCGCCTCCAAAGCATGCAGCAGGTGAATTATTCCCTCCTTGGCGCAGTATATCAAACTCCCTTTCTTTTGGAGACACACCTCGAGAGCAGAGCATTCCCTGCAGCCAGTCAGCCCAAGCACAGCAGCCACGGTATCTGCTTTGCTCACATGGCACTGCTTCCATATCTGTGGCCCTAATCCCACAATAAATAGGCTTTATTTTTTGCAAATAAACTCACTGCCAAATAGTATACTATCTGGCACCGCTTTGTTTAACTGAATAATTTGCTAGGACCAAATTACTATCGCCTGTATTAAATGTTGAGATTATCGAACATGTGCTTGTTCTGAATTAATATTTCATTGCTCCCGGGCCCTGTGTGGGCTGGCTGTTCTCCTGGAGTGCTTTAGCACCATGGAAACGTTGGGAGATATTTTCTCTAAATTGCATGAATGGTTGACAGATAACAGTACAGAACCATGGAATTAAACCCTGGTTGCTGATGAATTCTGATGAGCTGCTACGGTGTTCCTGTTGTTTCAGTTTTATTTTTAAACCTGGCAACATCTGCCCTTGTCCATTATCATTTCTGAAAACTTCAGTATCAGCGGGCAGCGCATCTGCGTGACACGTGGGATATAATTACCACAGCCACAATTCAGAGGGGAACCCTTTAAAGTTGAGAGAACTTCAGGTAAGGAAGAAAAGAATTAAGATCTCTCAAGTGAATAAAAACCTCACCAATTGTTTATTTTCCTTTTAATTTGTATGTTCATGGCAGGATTAATTCTCTAAATAATCCCTTGGTTTTACAATAGTCAACAAAACACTAGTTAAGCTCTATTCCTCACAGTCATTGACAGTAAATAGATAGCTGGATGTAAATTGACTTTCTGTATTTCTCGAATTAGAACTGTTCAATAACTTGTAGGACAAAGCCCCAGAAATCACAGAGCATTATTATACAATTAGGCAGTTTTACAGACTACGTTTTAAAGTATAAATTGTGCTGCATGATTCACTGCACTGCAACTGTTCAGGATGAATATTACCTTTGAGAACATGTTTAATCTGCCCATATAAGCCTCGGACATGCACCTTTCTTGCAACACTTGCTCTGCTTTATAGGGTACTGCTGAGGTACTCCACATTCTCAGCATCACACAACTGGTCGCTGGTGAGCCAATCATGGTTTATCCCTGCTACTACAGAAGGCAACAACACTGTGCAAATGAGATGAGACATGGCACCAGACCTAGGCACATCAACAACCTGTAGGGAGGGCACCACGATATGCTGCTGGTACTGGGAGCTGATGGCCCAGCTCTGTGTGTGCCTGCATGCAGGGCCATGTGCTCCCCAAGCACCTCCATTCAGACACACTTATCCTGTAACCTGCAGTAGGGGGTTGGACTGGATGCTCTCCAGAGGTTCCTTCAAGTCCCTACAGTTCTGCAACTCCGTGATAATGAAGTCTGTGTGCTTCAGCCCTTTGCTGCTGAGCTGCAGGCTGGAGTTCAGCCTGCTCTTGGGATTGGTTGGACAGGCCTATATCACAAGCAGAACAAGGAGGAACAATTGGTTTAGCTTTTATTTTAAATTCAGTGACATCTTTCATAACCTACAAATTATATCTCTTAGGATGAGAGAAATCAAGCAACAAATTTAGCTACAGTTTTTGTCATTTTGTAAGAGCAGAGCATTAAGAGTTATATCGCTGAAGTTGAGGCTGAGCACTGCCCCCATCTCAGCCCATGCTCTGGATGCAACCTGAACCCCAGTGCTGTCTCAAGGATCCACCACACCTCAGACATTTTCTATATGCACTTTAAGCACAAATTTTTGAAGTACTTTCAAAATTCTTTCCTGGCTTTAATCAGAACACACCACATACAGAGTAACTGAACTTTGCTATAGGTGACAGACTGACAGCCTGAAAGGGATCTGCTTGTTTTAACCCATCCAACACACACAGCAGCAGGGAATCAGAGCACAGGTGGTACAGGGCAGGTCTGAGAGCCAGGGATCACACTGTGCCATTGCCCACCTGCTCCACTGCCTGCCAGAGCTCCTGAGGAAGCCCTCCTTAAGGAATCAAGTTGTATTAAAGCCATTCATCTTAAGTAAATATGCCCTTGAAAACTCCTGGTAAAACCTTTACTTTGGGGATGTCTTAAATGAGACGGATCCGAGCCAAATTCCAGATTCCAAATAAGACATCTATGAAAAGTTGTAGAACTCCAGCTCTGTACTTGGATTTGATCTGATTTTGTCACTATGGCCTTTTTAAATATGCAGCGGTGAAGCCTAGAACTGATCAAGATCTTAGCTCAAACCTGGATTTGGAATGCCTCAGGAGCTATCTGCTCTGCGCTCATCTGTGCTACTAATGAAGGATGGCATTTAATGAAGCCTGAAGGACTGTATTACCATGGAGCTGCACAAACACATACAGGTTGTAGCAGAAATGCTAAGTCATAGCCTAAAATAGTGCTTGAGCACCTGGTGGGAAAGGAAAGGCCAACCCAAGGGAGCTTAGGTGCATGCAGTGTACCTGAATAACCAAGAGCGGAGTCAGGATCCACCTCTTCCCAGAGCTCATTTAAGGGATGGCAGTGGAGGTAAGGGTATCTTGCTGGAGATCCCTGCCTACCTGAGGCCTTCTGAAGGTAGAGCTCCTTTCCTTCATTTCTGTGGCTGCTGCATTTGGGCTCATTCTCATTTGCTGTATCCAAGGACTTTGCCACCCCACTATTATCATGATACTTTCCATCCCATTGTAGCATTACACAGGTGAAGCAGTCCTCTTTGCAAACACACATCAGCTCTTTCATTTTTGGGAAAGATCAAGCACAGCTTGACTACTGCCTGACCAAAGCTCTCCAGCCCAAGAGGTGCATGGTGGTCTCCCCATACCCAGCATTTTCAGTGTGCAGGAACTAAGACAACAATTATGCTTGAAAAGCTTAAATTCAGAAAAGCTAGAGCTAAACGAGGCCATAATCATCTAAGAATACATCTGTTTATCTCAACAGCTGTTAAGAAAATGAGACCATTAACTATATTTCAAAACACACTCTACCTTTAAAACACTTATCTGACAAAAAAAATTTGATTTTCCACAAGTTATGGTCCAAATAGAAGAGCTTTTTTTAAATACGCCAAACAAGAAAGTTCTACTCATAAATTACAGTCATTTCTCCTGTGTTTACAGTGCTGTAAGTGGAAACATTCAGGAATTGTCACTTTTCAGTGGTTGAAGTCTCCCCAGAAAATTAGTTCCCTATTTTCTTCAAAATTCATCTGTGAGAGGAGCGGAGTCCTAATCCAAAGGCTTCAGGAGCTGAACTGCCCAAACTTGACACTTACAAGAAACATGCACAGTACTACATGGAAATCAAGAGCAGCTGTGAAGCAAAAACCTTGCAATCACTTTGAAAACATAGAAATGAATGTAGAGACTGCTCACCTTCATCTTACCACTGAGTACAAACCTGAATTCACTCCCTGTGTGGCTTCTAACCAGCCTGAATTCAGATGATGACTTAAGGAACATCTGCCAACTTGTATGCACAATGTTATTATTTGCAGGGCATTAACATTGCCGAAAAACTCATGAACAAATAGACCCTTTTGGGTGAAAAACAGCTCAGTGCAGTTACTAACCTGTGTGCATGGTTCGTGAACAGCAGGTAAGCAGCTGGTTCCACACACACAAAACTGAAAATGTAACTGGCAATGTAAAGCATGACTCCTTCAGTTTGCTCTTTGGCTGCAGATATGTGGGTAGCCTGGTGTGCTCTCTTCAGCATTCAACATGAAATCAAGTCAATTTTCAACACGTTACTACGACAATTTTGGCATTGCTGAACATGCCCATATATCTAGCCTAAAATTAGAGTTGTTGGAAGCACATTACTGGGGGAAAAACAAGCTGAAAAGAATAATAAACTGATTGTGGATGGGACTGGTTGTGCTTCCACTTACTGAGATTACTCAACACTTCAGACTGCATTTGCTTCACAGAGATGATATATCAAAATCCCTCAGTCTTTTACTAGTGCTTCCAACTCACCTCAGGTAAAAAAAAGATTACAGATTTTTAAATGCAAGTCCAGAGGGAAGAAAACTCACTTTCCAAAAGCAGTGTTGAACCTGGAGCTCAGGCATTCTTGTGATAGACGTAACAGCTCCTAGGTGGACCAAGGATTCAATCTCCATCTACTGTAATCTCTATGGCACCATCTATTCTGGACAGAACGTAAGGCATTCTAGTTGGACTGCTCTACTGTGCACAAAGATTCACCAAGAGCAGCTGAAAAGAAGCCAGGGCATGAATATCTCAGACTGGCTGCACAAAGATGGAAACAACTGCATTCTGAAGGTATGCCTATGGTGAGAGGAGCCAACCTCCGGAATTGGACACAAAGGTTTCTATCCATTAGGACACACCATCAGACAGAGTCCGACATGAAACAAAACCACCAGAAGTTCCCAGCTCCTCATGGCAGTTTCTGCATGAATCCAGCCTTCTCTTTCCAGACTTTCTAGACTCAATAGTTACTCACAAGATTCTTCCTAACCAAGCACCATGGAGAGAATCAAGTCTTTCCTCTCTTCTCAGCTGTTCTGACAGCTGCCACCAAATCTGGAGAAGTTGTCAAATTTCGTCTGGTTCAAATTCCTCTGCTCAGTCAACAGCCCAACAATTCTTTTGGTCTATCTAGATCTACTTTGCAGAAATGAAAAACTTATTTTTAGCCTTCTATTTAAACAAAATAACCTACTGCTGCACGAAGGTCATTTTTAACAACAAGCTCTAACAATTTTAGAATAGTACCTTGTCTTTGAGTCAGTGAATATTTAGGTTTTCTTTTAAAAAAGTTGGCTAGAAATTGAATAGCTGTAATCTGGTATAAAGGATGCCAGTTGATAATAGTGCACTGTGACCTAGAAAAATATTTAAGAGACTGACATTTTTATCCACAGCTTACAAATTAGGTACAGACATTTGAAAAAATGTTTAACTCTGTACAACTCAAATCCTACTCAGTGTAGATTATACAGCAGTATTACTATGAGTCTATTGCAAGTACGCAAGAGTTGTGTTAACTGAATGCTTTTGAAGTTCTGTCAGTGTACTGGTCCTTCTGTGCAGACGTCCCAGCCCCGCCTGGACGCCGAGCTGTGCAGCCTGGGCTGGGAGCTGCTCTGGCAGGGGGTTGGACTCGCTGAGCTCTGGAGGTCCCTTCCAACCCATGCAGTTCTGTGGTTCTGCACTGTCAGAGTTGCAGAAGTGAGGATTCTAACATCCCTGACCTCATTTAAAAATGTACCTTCTTCAGATTACACTGAAATTAATGAAATAGAAGAGATTGAAGTACCCACATCAAGCAGCATTGTCAACTGCCCAGTGCATCTTTATCTTTACAGGAACCAGCACATACGTGATGTTCTGATCTGCGTAGCAAATGTAATTGAAATGTAAGCATACGGCTTCCTTAGGGTGAGAGGGCAACAGAAACTTCAACAGCAGCCCTATCTCACCAGAAGTAGCAGTGATTGTATGTTAATTGAGAGAACGCTTACCAAGCCTCTCACCTCCTCAGTTCCTCCTGTCCTTGTTTCACATGGCCAATTTGCTCCTTCTGTCTTCCCTCCAGGATTTTTCTTCAAGTGTAGTTGCTAATCAAATCACAGTGATTTTCAAGTGGTTCCCTTTCTATTTGAAAAATTTCTTTCCCCCTCCCTGAATTAATCCTCTGAGAAAAAAAAAATGCTTGCACAAATACAGTCTACCTTCTAAACATTTTCTGCATACACATCACCCATGGATTATGAATAGTAGAAATAAGATGAAAATCACAGAGGAAAGAGACAGACCGAACTGGCTGCAGCAGAATAGAAACTGTTTATGCTGTGCCTTCCCTCCTGCCAACACTTCAACACAGGCAGATGCTGGTAGGTCTGCTCCAGCGCTCCTTCCACGTGGTCCAGGCCTGCCCAGCCTTTGCCAGGAGGTTCAGCAACCAGGGAAGGGACAGGAGAGAAGCAAAGCTTGCTCTGAGCCTACTGCTTCCACCCATTCCTCCTCTTGTCCGAGGAAGTCCCCTGCTTCCAATTAGGGCAAAACCAGAGGACTAGTTTGAGTTTTGAAGCGTTCATTGGAAAGATAAGTGTCAGTTATCCGTACTGCTAAGCTACACTGCACACGGAAAGTTCAGAGCAAGATCAACGAGGGATGAACAAAAAAGGGCTAAGTCACTTCTGTACTTTCTCCAATGACTAGACTTATTTGAATTCCTAATTGAGTTCCTGCTCCAAATCCCAGCCTGCAGACAGACAGCTAAGGACTGATAGATACCCACAGCTTTTCAATTGCCTTTCTCCCCCATCTCACCAAGCTGCTTCCCAAGCTTTCATATCCTTACAGATCCTGGACCATATCAGCCTACTTCAGGAGCTCACACATAGCACCTCCTGCTGCCTCTGCCGCTGAGGAGCAGCATACACATCATTCTCCCTGAACAAGATGGTTTCCAGGCTGATAAGCAAGGTATCTGTTTGTGTTAATACAAACTTGAACTAATACGCTCCCATAATACAACACCTACATCGCACTCCTACAAAAAAAAAAAGCTTCATACAAACTAATGGTTAACAGCTCAAAGTAAAATGTTCGCAGGTTCATTGGAAAAGAATAAAAAACAAAGCTCACCTTTATTTTTTTCCCCCCCTAAGGAAGCAAAGCGGTCTTAGATCACCAAATGCAGTTAGAGTTGTGAAATACAGACTCAGAAGCTGGCAATAACATCCTTGCAACAGCACAACAGACCTGTGTATAAAGCTGACACAGTACGGTTACACCTTAGCTGGAAAAGCAGTGTGAGAATTGCACGAACCTTCACCAAATCAACATGCTGTTATTAAGCCACGTTTAGCAAATAAAGCAGCTCCGTGCCCCAGCTGGTCCTAGAAACAACTTTTCAGGATTAGAAAAAACAGCAATACCACCACCACGTGGCAGAAATCAATCACATCAAGAAAAGGGTAAGGACGTGAATTCCATCTCCTTTGGAAGCTGTCAGACAACCTAGAGCAGGCTCCCGAGCTCAGCATTAGGAATAAAGGTTTGCTGTGTTCAGTTTTTGGCCCCTCACTGCAAGAAAGACATCGAGGCCCTGGAGCAGGTCCAAAGGGCAACAAAACTGCGAGGGGTCTGGAGCACAGGGCTATGAGGAGCAGCTATAAATAATATTGTCAGTTCCCAGGAAAAGAAATTCTGCTCCGTGTTTTCTTAATACATTCTTCACTTTTTTTTTCCAAGCTGTTTGAATCTTCCAAATCACTTCAACAGCTCAAGAGACAACCGGACTTCAAATTAAGAATTAAGACAGTGCACCTGGGCTGATAGAGGCAGCACAGCACTACCCACTGCAACACCACATCATGCAATCGTCATTCACTTCTCTGGGGAGTCCTGCAGATGCTACAGAAGGTGTAAGAAAACCCTGAAAATCATCTGAGTGCTTCGTTATTTCCAGTGACAAGGACAGCTCCTTCCCCTGCTGCTGCCACTCCCCACGGAGGAGCAGCTGCCCTGCTGAGGCTCATGGAGAACAAGGGAGCACCGGGAAGCACTGAGATGAACACCTGAAAGCGCATACAACATTGATGCCTGCTGCTCACAAATAACACCATGATGGAAAGTGGTAAGTGTACCATCTCTAATCTGAGCATTTCCCCTTTTGGATGCGATTCTCCGCCTCTCACTGACAGCCAGGAGGCATGAATGTGCTCAATAGCACCATACCCTGCATACAATCCCATCCTTTGATCTTTTCAGTAACCGCCTTCCAAATTGCTGCACTACGAAGCATTTTAATGTGTACTTTGTATGGGTGGTTACAAGCAAATGAATGATTTAGTAACAAAATGTTTGGAGTAAACCAATTGAGTAAAACTGCAGAGGGCACGTGCAATCAGGCAGGATTTGAGCAACAGCTGCTGCACATTTGTAGGATAATAGATGCGATGAACTACTTTGAGAAGGAACCGGGCACAGCTGCAACACCATTTGCAAATGAGAAGCAGCAACGAAGCAACCTCATGAAAGGACTGTTTGTCAGACCAACCTCACTGAAAGTGCACAGCTGGGTTGGGTTTTGCTTCAGTTAGTTTGGTGGATAAGGGAACCAGGAGGAAATACACCTGTATCTGAAGCAACTGCTATTTAAAGGTCCACAGCCAAGTTGGGAAACCATTCTTCTTCCCAAGTACAAGAACCACCAATGAACAGACATCCTGAAGGAAAGCCTGCTTTTTTGTCCAGGAAAGCACCACAGAAGAAAATTCCTAGCATGCCAAGTAAAACACTGCATTATCAGATTTCCTTTTGCTGTTACTCCCAAAAGGAAGCTATGGTTTGCACCTTCTTTTCTAAAAGAGATCAACGCCATGTCACACAACACACAATTTGCCCAAAGCCGTTAGGGAAGCACTTGCCAAGGTGTTATTTTAGACTCAGTGACAAACTATGCTGAAGCTTTAATTGTACGCTATTCCACCAATAACTCTTAAAAAGATCAGAGCAAGAACAGCAGGTGAATCACTTCAGAGCAACACTTAAACTGAAGACGGCCAAAGATAAACAAGCAGATGCAGACAACACTGAGTTAATAGAAATTACACCATCAGTTCAAAAAGCAGTTCTACAAGAAGAGCACTTACTGGGTAGAAACAGCACCATTTCTGTTCCACAGTACAACCTCTCACTGTAGATTGCCACACAAACAAGGCTTAAAACTGAACACAGTACTTCAGCTGCTGTCCCCAGGTCCCAGGCAGAAGCAGTTAACCACGTGCCTTGAGCTGCTGGTGCTCCTGCTGACACATTCTGGCACAGGCCCTTCTTGCCATCAAGGCAGCCTGCAGCCCACACCCAGCTCTGTGCCCACCAGGACCCACAGCTCTTCCCTGCAGAGCTGCCACCAGCCCCACACCACGCTGATACGCAGCCAGCCCAGCGCAGGACTCAGACATATTTCATTCCCTTCATAAGGGTCAATGATTCTCTGCTCATTCATACTCCCTCGACTAAGAAAAACACCTGGTTAGGGGGTTTTGCTCTATCTTCATTTGAAGGATACTCAAAAAGCAGACAGACATCCAGCCTCACTGGAAACTGTTCAGTGATTTGCTGCACTGCTCATGTTTCTCTTCAAAGAGCTCAGAGATCAGCATAAGCAAAAACAGCCAAAGATACTGACACTTCCTCAAAGCATCCAAGAAAGTTTCATGAGTTTTTATTATTTCCATTGTAGCTGTAACCAAAATGACTTGAGAAATGCTTTTCAGAGTGAAAAAAGCAAGTATCTGTTCAGATACAAAATCCATGACATCCAGAAACATCCACCTTACTTTCGTACATCTGCTAGCAATCTGTAGGCAGTGCAGAGCAATAATGCCCTACAGGACAGAGATAAGGTTCTAATTTATTCTTAGAACATACTTCAGCAGAATTACTTCACTAATAACCTGCTGCAGTACACAGTAATACAGCAGCCCACACAGTACAGCTGACAGCATGAAAAAAGAATGATTTTGCACAAGAAAAACTATTGATTTCACATATTACAGCAGAGGTGGCTTTGCTTCCAAGGTTCAGATCTCTCCTGCTCCCTCCGCCTATTCGTCCTTCCGAGGTTTCATTCAGCAGGCCACAGGAGGACTTTCAATCATCTCAGGCCATCCAAATCTCACTGCTGAACTGACCCAAAGAGCAACTGCTCACATTGGATGTGCACTCACACCAGGCACAGCATGCCTTGGACTAGCCAAGTCTTCCTGTGCAGTAACTATTGAACGAGCCTCCCACTGCTTCCCTGCAGGAACAGCAACCACATCAGTGTGGGATGCTCAAGATTTTACCCACCAGGTTATTTAGGAAAACATTTTAAAGTACATTTATACACTTAAAGCAATCAAGCTCATTTTCAAAAGCACAAAGATGGCCAGGTACCTAACTCACTTTAAGGATGGTTGTGATTCAAAGCCAACACTATAGGTGGATATCCACCTATATGGCAGTGCAAGCCCCAGGCGCTTCTCACCAGTGCCTCTGGTTTGAAAAGTGTCACAGATTGTGTGTTGACCAGTGCTCATCTGCTGAGAACAGCTTTCCCAGAGCACATCCTCTCTGCTGATGCTCTGTACTCACTGCCAAAGCTGGGAAACTTCACATTTTTAAGCACAATCATCATCCTTCCGAGCAGAATTAAAACCTCAGCCTAGGACAGTGACAAAGCAGAGGGATTGCTCCAGAGCACCAGCCAGCAAGCATGGGAAAAGCACACAGCCCACATTCTCACTCTAATGGAAAACCTATGCTAAAACTGAGTTTCAATACACAGAATTACCTAAAGAGCAACAGGAATCCAAGAGAAAACAGGGATATGCCTTTGGGATCTACGTAACAAGACACAGGCACTGCACACACCAATAAGAAAAGCACTTTAAAAATCTACTTCTACCACAGTTGGCTGCCCCATGCATCTCAGTACTTCTGAAAAGCTTGGATTCTGGATCACATAAACCCAAAGGACATTTAAGTAATGCATCAGCACCGAAATATTTTTCACTTTTAAACACTGCAAAGGGAAAGAGAACACTGCGCAGTAGAAAAATCAACTTACCTAATCTGCACATCAGCTTGAAAAGCCTGCATTGCAATTAACATGAGAACTCCCAGCATTCTCCATGAAGACATCTAATCAACTGCACCTGGCCATAAATACTCTCATCGTAGCTGAGAAGCCCAGGGGCACACTGTGCATGCCTGACTGCCACACAGGCATCAGGTGTGCAAGGCACAGAGTCTCCCCGGGGAGGGACCACACTTGCCAGCCAGCCACGCTGAGGAGCTCCAGCTGGAGATGTCACCATCCCCTTACAGACTTGTCCTCTAACTTCGGGTCCCTATACAGCCTGCGTGTGGTTACCCCAGAAGGACTACCCAGGTCTGCAGTATGCGCTGACATTGAGGTACTTCAGCAAGGTGGGCTAGACCTCACACCAAGCACACATCCCCTGCAAAGCAAAGCAAGCAGCTCTGCACTTCTCACACGATGCTGAGCAAACAAGAAGCACGCTCAGCAGACTCCCTTCACTGAAGTGCACTTAGCAGCCACCATTTAATTAAGTCTTCAGCCAGACAACTAGGGGAAAAAAAAAGCACATGAGTTTATTAATATAACATGATCCAGTATATAAAGAACCTTTGACAGGATAATAAACGATGTATGAAGGGCAAAGCAAAAGGGTCCTGATTTAAGATTACTTCAAGAATACCACAGGCCTTAAACTATCTCTTCTAATTGCTTGAATCCAGAACATCTCATGCCTATGCTTGCAAAGAGTTTATTTACAACTAGAACTTCAGCTGCACACAGTATCAATACTTAATCACCTCAAGCATAGTAGCTGAAATAGATAGTAATATGTCATTTCTGCACACGGCATCTTTGAAGCCTATTAAAAATAAAATAGGCTTTCACTGAAGTTGCAGTCTTCCCCTAAGATGGAAGCAAGCACCAGCTGTTAATTATAGATTAAACACTTCTACAAGACTTTGAAACTGTACTTGGAACTAGCCCAAATAAACCGAGCTCTGAGCTCAGCAGTGCTGAAAATGCAAAGATCGCACAACTTCATATCCATGTTAACTGCACATATTTACTACAAAGTGAAGGATCTCTTGCAAAAGGACCCTTTGCGCAACACCCTCTAGGAGGCTAACATTCATTTTTTTACTCTTGGTGGCACAGAGACTTACATTCTGTTAAGCACACTCTCTCCTCCACTTGATAGGGGTTTTTTTGGTCTTTTAAGGTAGTTAATGTTAACATTAAGAAAACTCTCCTTGATTGCTGTTTCAGCTCCAAAAGCACTCCAAGCATGTTTTGTTAACGATTGCATTTGACCCAACATTCAAAAGGACTCACATTTTTCAAGTTACAGTATGACAGAAGTGAAACTTACAAGATAAGGGATTGTATAACCATAAAAACTGACTTCATGACTCCCCTTTAGAGCTTCCACAGCGTATCACCGTACTTTTGTAATCCACTACAGAATAGCTACTTAAAACACATTCAGAAGAAACAGCACACAGGCAGGCAATGAAACTGAGCAACAGTTATCCTACCTGGTTGAAGGGAAGGTTTCCAGCCTCACTGGTTAACGCCAGGACAACTGCTGCACCAACCTCAGCACCTACCAGCAAGAACCAGGAATGGGACTGGAAGCAGCTGCTAAGACTTATGGTCCTTATTACTTCTGCTAACCAGTACACCTGGGGAGTGACCCTGCCCTCATCAGAGAGAACATGCTGCAGCTGGGACCCAAACTGTAGCACAGAGAACAGCTGAGCAACTCAGAGAGCATTAAACATCTTTATGCTTCTTGTTTCATTTTGCTGAATATCAGGCAGGTTTGTTTTGCACACTGTAAGCATAGAAACTAAACTCAAAAACTAAACGAACATGCATGAAAACCTCGCACCAGAGCACTAACAACACATGCTTCTGACACCTTCGTGGCACTTCACAAGTGCCCCACTCTCAGCTTTCCTGCAGGTTGTGTTTGTGCCAGCAAACTCAGAGACTGCCATTCGTTGTCAGCGCTCCTGACTGCCCCAGCTGCAGACTGTCACAGCTGCTATTACTTCACGTGCACTGCCTCCAGGGGAGCACAATAAAGAAATCAGATTTTCAGTTTGCTGTGAGCTACATCTCAGCGTAAAGAAAATTACAGTTCAGCAGAGGAGATGAAAACTGGCATCTACTCATACTCAAGTTGCAAACATAGAGGTTGAAGAAAAGACCCACAGCGTCGTCTGCTGACCCAAGCATTTGCTGATCTTAAGAGAATACAGGTGGAAAAGAAAATGGGAAAGATAAAGGGAAAAAAAACATGTGGGGAAAAAAGGAAAAGATGGAAAAGGGGATATGGGGACGGTGAGGCAGCAGTACGTGCTGCAGAGGCAAGATGATTCCGTCAGCAGCAGGAGTTATTCTTGCCACCCCCTCCCAGCCTCCTGCCGAGCAGGAGCAGCCCCTCAGGCCTTCCTTTCCTTGCCTCACTCTTCCTCCGAGCCCCCACATGCAGCAGCCTACAGAGATCTGTCAGAATTCTGACAGCTTTTGAAAAGTTGTACTTCTCACCTTTTTTTAACCTGAGAATTTAACTTGAGATGAAAGAGGAAGATTCATAGATAGTACGGGAGGTCTTCATCATTCTTAGTACTGTGCTATCTGTGTGGATACATCCATCGTCAAGGACTCCTTTGCTCAGCACGTAGCAGAACATCTAATACAGCACAGAATGTGCAGGGAGCCAGGTAATGAACAACACAAAGGAATTCAGCATGCTCTGAATACTCAGTGATTCAGTTTAACTGGAGTAACTGAGGGCTGTTTTTGTCATTTGGCACATTGGATGAGAGCGTAGAAAAGAGGAATAGAAATGAATGAAAGCATGGGAAAAATTGTATGGAGAAAAAGTTCAGAGTCTAGCTTACATCGCATGGCTTACAATGACAAAGCAGAAGTGACAAAAGTGGGATAGGCAGCAAGTGCTTTGGAGGAATCAGATCTCTTCTGCATGTCTCACAAGACATGAAAAAGGCTTTAGCTCAATTGAGCGGGTTGAAAATCCACTTTTTTTGCCCCATACAACATAGCTCTATTGTGTAACCCCTTGCTTTAGGAACAAATAATTTAACACTACGGTGAAAGGACCAGACAATGACATATGAGGAGATGCTGAGGCAGTGGGTTGGCTCGGTATTAAGACATTGTGCTGCTGTCTGCAGCCATAGAGATGGAGCCAGCCTTTCTCAGAGGTGCACAATGGAAGGACAAGCAGCAGCAATTCTGACTGTACGTGAACAACACCTTTATCAAGAGGGTGGTCGAACAGGAGCAGGAGCCCAGAATGTCTGTGGACCTCTATCCCTGGCATATTCAAAACTGTGGCTGGCCGAGGTCCTGAGCAATTTGCTCTGAGCAAAAGTCTGTGTCCAAACCACACAATTCTGTGGTTCTACCCAAAATTACGCATGTATAAGCATTTATACAAAATAAAACATACGTGCACCCAGTATCAGTTTCCAAGTTGAATAAAAGCAAATGCTTTGAGGGGAAGACTGGAAAGCCAAGAGTAATGTATTTTCTTCTGAAGCATCTTGCTCTAATCAACAGTTAAAGATAGGCTCGATCAAATGCAGACACAGTTCGCGGGCAGTTTAGGCACCGCCGTGGGCTTTCCAGGCTGCACTGTTTCTACAAATGGTAACAAGAGAGCAATGGGGCAGGGGATAGCCTTTCCGGTCAGAAAGTGCTGTTAGTAGATGCAAATTAAAACTTGGAATTGGATCCATTTGATGCCTTGTCCCCGCAGTCCACGTGCGCTGCGTCTGTACTCCTTCAAGACAAAGGCAGATTGCTTTGCTATCGCCAGCAGCCTCTGCCATCCGTGCCCCTTTAGGTCTTAGAATCACCTTGAACTTGTGAATGAACTCCACTCACTTTTGTTTTACTACTACTGTAAGCCGCGGCAGGTGATACCAACATCAGACCGTTCTGACGGAGGTGAGGGGAAAGGGAATAGCGCTCTCTTTTCCCATTCCTTGGCCTCTCGTGCCGTCATTTTTCCCTGAGCAGGGAAACCTGCAGGCAACTGGAGTCTGGGCCGTGAGAGCAGGAGGAGCTCCCGTTTCCATCTCCTAGGATGTAAGCGGAGCTCAGCAGAGACGGACCGCGCGCGTCCCCGCCGCACTCAGGACTTTTTCTCCCTCCATCCCCGCCCCGCGCTCGGGAAGGATCGCACCGCCCTGAGGGGAGGTGCCGCATCCCGCCCGCCCCCGGCGCGCAGCCAATCAGCGGCCGCGCCGCCGATTCAAACCGCGCGGCGGTTGGGCCGCGTCCCCGTGGGCGCCCCCGGGGGCAGCGATGGAGCGGCGCCCGCCGGGGCCGTACCGCGCCACGGAGCTGGTGAGCAGCCCGCGCCGGGAGGGGGCCGGGGCTCTGGCGTGGCCGTGGGGTGAGGGGCCGCGCCCGGAGCAGCCCCGCACCCCAGGGCGGCACGCTCGGGTCCGGTTGTAGCGCGGTTGGAAGGGCCCTTTGAAGGCGGGCAGCCGCGGCTGCGCGGGGCGCCGTCCCTGACCCCGCCTGTCTCTTCAGGCGCCGAGTGCCGCCGTGTCTCTGCCAAGTGATGCGATGTAGGCGATAATGTTCGTTAACACGCTGGATTGGCTGACGCGCCTGCGAGGCCGGACTCTCTTCAGCAGCGTGTGGAGGCAGGACGAGGGGGAACGGCCAGAAACGGCAGCACAGGAGGTCCCACGTGAACCTGCTTTGGCAGGCGGTGGGGCCCGGTGGTCTCTAGAGGTCCCTGCCAACCCCTGTGATTCTTCAGCAATTATTTCCGCCACCGTACTGTACTGCAGTTTATTGTCCTCGTCTTTCAGCTGTCGCCTTCTGTCCCTCATCGTTTTGTTTCCTGTGCAGTGGAATGAAATCACGAGGTATTTCCGAGCCGGCATGCCGCTGCGGACACACAGGCAGCGCTTCAGAAAGCACGGGAGCTGCTTCACTGCCTCAGAGGCTGTGGACTGGCTGCACGAAGCGCTGAGGAGCAGCAGGAACTTCGGGCCCGAAGTGAGCAGGCAGCAGACTGTGCAGCTGTTAAGGAAGTTCCTCAAGAACCACGTAATTGAAGATGTCAAGGGAAGGTGGGGCTCAGAAAACTTAGAAGACAACGGCGCACTGTACAGGTACTGAAGCGAAAAGCAGCGGTGAGTGCTCTTTAGGTTGGCCAGTTGGGTTGAAAACAATTATTACCAGAATTTTCCTCAACTGTTCTGCAGGATGTATATCCTGCTTACTGAAAGCTCTGTCTATGCTTCTGTCTGCCCAGTTTTTTCCTTGACATGTGTGCTACATGCAAGGGCTTCAGAGGGGACACAAAGCTAACTTTTTCTAGTAGTGCTGCGGTACTGATGGCCCTCACTTCTCTAAGTCTGATCTCAGTGCTGTATGAATAGCTCAGCTGTCTCTCACTTGACTGAGGCATTAAGAATAGCCCGATGTGAAGTTAGAACACTGTTCCAACACTTATATTATAAAGAAAAAAGCAATCAGCAATTTTAATTCCCTGGATCTTGTCACAATCTCATTGCGTCATGCTTCTGGTAAACGACTGCTTGTATATCTTTAAATTCTAAATACATCTAACATCTTTCCTTTAATTCCAGGTTTCCTTCAACCTCCCCAGTTAAACCTCTGCCATCTTCACGTCAACAAAATGAAAACTTGGAAACCTTCTCTAGAGACAGGTTTCTTAAGCTGCCACATTTATCGAGGAGAACTCCTAAAAAGCAGTTACTGACATCTCTGGTAGTAATGTTTCTTACATATTTTTAGTTTCCATGTATTTCCATTGTCTTTTAAAAGCAAAACCAAAAAAAAAAGAAACCCATACTGCCTAGTAGCAGTCATCCTCTAGGGATGCAGTTGTGTCACATTTCCTTGTAACTGAAGGAATAAGTTGTTAGGTTCTTCTACACAGCAGGATGGAACATTTGTATAGATTGACAGAAAGATGCAGTTCTGTTTTATAATGAAGTGTCCTGATTATGTGTGCTGTTTCTCTTCTTGCGTGTGCAAAAAGATTTAATTAAATAATCAGAAAATATTCAAGCAGAATTTCTGTATGTAAACTATGCAGAAATGCAGGGTGCCTAAAATAGGCAGAACTGTAACACAGCACATCTGAAATGCAGGATGGATGTAGAAGGGGTTGTTCTTTTAGCAGAAGAAGTTTAAATACTCTTTAAATCTACACAAAGCTGTCTCTTGCTCAATTTAATGGCACTGGGTTTGTTGGAATGAAGGGTGGGGGGGTGTTCTTCATGCTGACACATTATCTAGATGCAAGGAAAGATTACTTGTCTCCTCCACCCCCCAGTCGCAGTCTTGGAGCAGTTTTTGAATGATTCTGGCATTGAGTAGAGTTTTAATTGGGTTTAATTGGGCATCTAATCCCATCAATATGGGAGGCTTTTTGTTTTCTTATTGATTCTGCATTTGGGCTTGCTGAGTGTGGAATTCTCCCTGGTTATAATATCTCCCAGCATTGGGAAAGCTGCAAGGTGGAGCTCTACGAACGAGTGGTATGATACATCCTCAGTGGAACTTCAGTTTTGTACACAGCAAACTTAAATCCACTTTAAATGACTGCCTCCTGAAGGGTCTGCATCTCCATGCATAGTGTTGATTTTGGCTTTCTGAGGCGTATGCTCATGTTTCAGTGCTGACATGGTTAAGGTTATTTGCTGAATCCTCTTTTGGTATGTAACGTTCTTCACAGAGAGCAGTGTTTGTATCTCTTAGAGGTTTCTTTACCTTCTGGTATAACATGCCTGAACTGCTCGCTTTCAGGAAAATGTGGAGAAAACAAAACTGGATAAAGCAACAGAAAATAAAGAGGATGCACTGTGCAGGAAGGAAGTAAGCCAGGAGTATGTGCAAGAAACTTGGAGAAATATCATTATCTTACAGTAAGTAAGGCACTGCAGGAAGCACCTTCCCTGCCTGTGTGCACGTGTTCTGTTTACAATGGGCCAATGAAGATTCTGACTTGCAAACATTTTTGTACTTCTTAAGACTAAAGGTAAATATTCTATTATTTATATATGTTTTCTAGGGTATTTTTGAACATCATCTTTTGTATTTAAGAGATGTATTGCTTGTGCTGAGTTATCTTTTAACCCCACAGCTGTTCTTTCTTCTCTCTACTCGTTGTTTTTTGGTGCTTGTCTCAAAAACAAGCACGTCCTCAAACTCTTCTTCTGTAGGAGAGGTTTCATTAAACTGCAAATCAACTTAGCAAGCAACTCTTGTTTGAATGGATGCAAAGATCTTGAGTTCTGGGTTAGTTTGTTTGTTACTAACAAACTTCTTAAACAGAATCTGTTTTCTTCCTCCCTGCAGTTTGCAAACCATTTTAGGCCTTCCCTCCTTGGCAGAAGTTCTGCAGCCAACACAGATAGTTCCTGAGTATGTCATGTACAATATGACACACACAAGCAAGCATGGTGTTGTTATTTTGCAGAACAAATCAGGTAAGATTTTCCTAGCTTTGCTTTAAATTTCTGGGCTGTGTAATTAGAACAAAGGCAGTAATTGACTATGGTAATATAATTCATAATGAGGCTTTTACACTTCTCCAAATTAGAGTACATTTCAGTATGCTTGCCTAGAAGGTCTTGTGGGCGTATTTCACTAAGTATGTACATATGTGTAGTAATGTTTAAAGTTAACCTTAAATGATGTCTGTGTGTATTTAATACCTGCACGTTACTGTTTGTATTATTAAGTGTTCAGTATTCTGTATAACTAATGCACTTATTTATTCTAGAAGACCTCCCCCACTGGGTGTTGTCAGCTATGAAGTGCCTTGCATACTGTAAGTAATGCAGAGCTTTTAGGTTCCAGAAGCTGACTGTGAGAGCTGAAAGGGAAACACAGCTGAGTGTTGAGATCAATTGTGAATTTCATTTTCAAACTCCCCGTGGGAGGGTTGGCATTACTGTAGTTTGGAGATAAAAGGAGATGTTAAGAGTTTGTGAATGTATTTGATGGGTAATATATAAAGGGCATAATGAGTTTTCACTTACTCTACTGCTGAAAATGAGCAGAACTCCTCAGTGGATACAGAAAACGTTTTATGCTGCTTCTGCTTGCAGATGATGTAGTGCTGAACTGAACAAATGCCAGCAATACACGCCATGATTCTTTGCTTGTGAAACAGTTATTCCTATAGGAACGAACTTTCACAGTTCTTTTCAAAAGGACAGTAAATAAATACTGAATGTCCATTCTTCGCCTCTTTTTAGGGCCCAGAAATAATGATATGAGCCAGCCGACTTACAGTGGATTTGAACGGGACGTCTTCAGAACAGTTGCAGATTATTTTGTCAATCTCCCTGAACCTTTACTTACTTTTGAATATTATGAACTCTTTGTTAATATTTTGGGTATGTATGAATTCAGAAATAACAGGGTGAGCTCTAAGTTGATATCAACTTGGGGGAAGAATAGATCTGTAACTCAAAGTGAATCCTGACCCCACTGATCTGTATGGCAGCTTGAATCTGAGGGTTGCCTTCAATGGTGTCGTTCTGTATTACATCAGTAATTGAAATGCAGTTGCAGCTCATTCTGTGCAGATCACTGCCTGAGATAACTTTCTGAATGTTCAGTAACCATAATTTAAAACCACATGCTCATCTTTGTCCCTCACTTTTGCAGGCTACTGGCATTCTTTATTCTTGCATGTTGGTTGCAAGTGATTGCTTGGGGATTGAGCTCATTTTGATCTTGTTCTACTAACTACTTAGTGTCTTATTTGTTGCCTTCTGTTCAGTTAGCAGCTACTTTTCTTTCTGAACTTGTTTGCCTTCATACCACTTGCATCTTAATTTATATTTCATTTTCTGATAGTTATGTGTGGCTTCATCACAGTTCCAAATATATGCAGTGGAAAACATTCTGTCCGAGATGAGGCACGTGAGCAGCAGTCTTCAAAACTCCTTCACTTGAACTCTTTCAAGTCAACTGAATGTCTTCTTCTGAGCCTCCTTCGCAGAGAGCCAAAGGGAGAAAAGGAGGAACGTGAAGCTTCCTGGAAATCTTCTTCAGAAGAGCTAGCTGTTCAAAGGGAGAAACTGCAGCAGTGTGAGCTGACAAGTAAACAAGGCAGTGCTGACAACCTTATAGGAGGAAGCTGTCAGAACCTTTCAGGTTTCAGGAATGAACAAGATCTGCCTCTAGCATTTAAGACAAGATGCTACTCTTTGGAAAGAATTGGGAACGCTGCCTCTAGAGTATGTAATAAAGGAGAACCAGATTTCCTGAGGAAAACTAATGTCTTGAGCACAAGAAATGAGAAGCAATCGCTACCGTATGAATCCAAGGCTGGTTCTGTGTTAGAGTTTGGTTTGGATAACGGGTACCAAAAACAAACTGGTTCAAAGAGACTGTCTGCCCCAGCTGTTCAGGGTAGAGAGCTATTTGATGAAAAGCCTAAATCAAAGCAAATATGCAGGTCTCAGAGTTTACTTGGGAGCAGGCACTCCAAAAGCTGCACTAGCATCAATGTCCCAGTTGCTGAAATCACAGTGAAGCCGAGGTCCCAACTTTGTGGGCAAGGAAAGCCAAACACCTCAGTGGCTACTTCAGTGGGCATCAGGACTGAGCTTTCTGACATCACCATCAATAAGAGACTCTGCAGAAGTACTGTAGGACTTTCAGAATGCTCTTTCACTCACTCTCTTATGTTGACTGGCACGCAAAGTAAGATGGCTTTACAAAGCATGTCGTACTGGCTTATTGTGTTGACTAACTTATCTCTGCTTCCTTGCTTTCTTTGGCATGGTTAATAGTTTTTTGTATCTATATAACGTAAGGGCTTAAAGGAGTTGCTGAGCTGTAGCGTTTAAAAGTGTTTCCATAGCTCTGTTAACAAATGAGTATTATCTTTGGATTCTCAAATTGGATTTATCAGAATCTCCCTGTTCAGGTAAGTGACGGTGCTTCTGACCTCGATGCTGTCTGAAGAACATCCTCACAGCCCTCCTCTTGGAGGTGTCTTTCTGCAGTGTTTGAAACATGCTTACTGGGCATGCTTTCAGAAATAGCATTATGGTTTTATCTCAATTGTACCTTTGTAAAGCAGTTTGTAATGAAGCAAACTGGGGATATACACACACACACACACACACACACACACACACACACACACACACACACACACAGAAACCCCACATAACATTGATCTACAGTGTTCTAGCTGATAGATTGCTACGAAAATGAAACATGGATTATGAAAACGAGATGTAGGTTCCCTTCATTGGCGGGTGGAGCTTATTTTACTGGATGAAAAGTATCTTGAAAGCTCATTCAAATCTTAACACAACTGCGTTTACGATCAACTTGTAGATCTCCTTCAGCCTCACTTGGAAAGGATAGCTGTAGAGGCACTGCAGATATGCTGCATGCTGCTTCCACCACCAAACCGCAGGAGGATCCAGCTGCTGATGCGCATGATCTCTCGGATCAGCGAGAACGTCGACATGCCGCGGCTGCACCCCGCGGTGGGCACGCGTTCCTTGGTAAGAGCTGTGCCTGCTGCGTATCTACTGCTTCAGAAGCATTGCTGAAGGAGTGCTGAGGATACTGGCAGTAGTCAGGACGTGAGTGGCACTGGCTTACTGCAATGAGTAGTGATTAATGAACAAATTCCTCATCTCTATGAGTTTCCAGAAATCTAACCTGAGGGAAGCATTCTCGTGACCCCATACTGATATGTTTCAAATACAGATATTGCTTTTGCTTATTCTGGGGGAGTAATTTCTCAAAAGAATGGAAATGGTTGTTCAGTCTGATTTCTCAGTCAACTGCTGTTGAAGATTAAAAAGTGTTGGCAGCAGTGTTTGACTTCTATTGAGCTAAGTATTCATGTAGCTGAAGTGATGATACCTTCCGTTCTAGAGAAGGAAGACTTTGCATAGTGAGCTTACAGGCTTCTGGCTTGGGAAGTAAGTTTTTTCCTGGCTTGATCCAAGCTGTTTGTTTTATTTGTACCAAGTAAGATTAAACAATGTCATCTCCACTGCCAGTTTAAAGTAAGACTATTGAAAGCTGGAAATAAGAAAACTAAAATGTTTTTAAGAGCCAAAGGTATTTCAAACTGACTGTAAAGGTGTTCATGACATCGAGTCAGCCTATCTTTCTGCCATCCCATGTGGCTCAAGACCACTAGCATCTTTTACAGTAATATCTTTTAAGAAATATATTTTAGACTTGTACTCTTTTGTACTGAACAATGGTTTGTGGGTTTATTTTTTTTCTCTTCTGAAGTAATCACCTTTCCTTCTCTTGGGCAGGAGACATTGCAATGAAAGTTGTCACTGGGTTCATTGTGTCTCTGTGCAGAGTGGAAGGCACATCCCCCAGCTGCACACACTAACCATCTGCTAATTAATTCCAGATGATCCAGACTTTTTCTCGCTGTGTGTTATGCTGTGAAGAAGAAGTAGATCTTGATGAGCTGCTTTCTACACGATTGGTTTCGTTTCTAATGGACCATCAACAGGAAATATTTAAAGTGCCAACTTACCTGCAGGTTGCAGTGCAAGACCACATAGAATACATGAAGATGGCTCAGGTTGGTGGCACAACAGAAGTTTGGGTGCCTTTGCTGACTGCAGGGTATTTGTTGCTTCCACAAGTTGAATGAGAACTGCAGATAAAAACACAGCACATCAAATGCAAACTTGTGTTAAGCTGTTGGTGCAGCCATAGGCATCAGCTACCTTACAACCCCTTGCAACTTGTGGTATTGCTGTAAGTTAATATGCTTGGATGTTAAATATGGGAGCTCCTTACCAAAACAGGGATCGTTTGACTTTGAAGACCTTTTCTTTGATTTTATTGCAGTGCAAATATCCAGGGGAAGAAATTTGTGCCATATTACCAACCTATTCATACTGTGAGCGAATAACCCCGCAGGAGTTCGAAGAACAAAGGGTTTCTACCTCTCAAGCTGCTGTGGCAGAGTTGTTAGAGAACATCATCAAAGATAAGAACTTATCTGTGAAAGAGAAAAAGAAGAAGTTAAAACAGGTAAGGAACTTATTGGAGATTTGAGCAATGCTGGAAAGACTGGTGTGAGGGGAGGAGCTCAGTCACGAGACACCGACCAGAGCACGAGCAGACCATGGAGAAAATGCCTCTTACATAAGGAGCTCTGAGTTTGCTTTTGTTTTGGGTTGTATGGTGTGGTTCTCTTTTAAGGACATGTCTGAAATAGCACCTGAAACTGAATACTGAACAGTCATGTTCAGTGACTCAAACACAGCAGAAAACTTTTGTAAGACTCTGTTCTGTGATTCTGTATTAAGGTGTTGCACTGGCTGCACAGATTGTCATTCAAATGACAGAGATTTGTCTCTTATCTTATGCCAAAGTAGTGGTGTTTTTTTTTTTTTCCTTTAAAAGGTCAAGCTCTATGTATTCACAATTCTGAAGCATTCTTTTCTGTGGAATTAGCTTTGTTTTGTAACTTGTATGTTACTTGAGATTATGGCCCACTAACAACGTGCTGCCTAATACCAAAGCTGCAGTGCAGCAGTTCTGGCAGGATTTAATACTGGAGGTTTTTTCTTTTTGAGAAAACCTTTGGCAAGTGTCTCTGACCAATTGAATAGTATTGTACTTGTCCTAGAATCTCCTAAGCAAGTCTTGTGACTTAAATTTGAACAAGCAGCTTTTTTCAAGGCAAGCACGTTTGTTCCGCTGCCCGTTCCAGCACAGCCTCTGCTGCACTGACCTCCACACGTGTGGTGAGAACTTCATTTTCCAGGAGCAGGCTTCAGGAGTTAATTACAGTTGATTTAAACCTAAACTTCTGAGTAAGCAAGCAGTAAGAAGCCACGCACAGCAGCACTTCCTGCAGGTGAAACAGGAAGGAAATAAACCAGAATACTCAAACAGTAAAACCTGAAGTATATGTTCACATCTGTTGTGAGTTCCCACCAGAGCCCAAAAGCAGCTCATTCAGTCAGGGCCACGTATCAGCTGAGTTTGAGTCAAGCCCTGCAGCACAGCTGTCTCACAGTCGTGCTAGCTGTGCTGGGGCAGTGAGCAGTGTGGTGAATCTCAGCTCTCTGGAGTTATTACACAGTTCAGATGCTTTGAACTGGGGAAAGCCAAATGCATGCCCCTTCCTGGGGGGGTTCCATCCAGCCTACATCAAAAGTCGCAGAGAGTGTCATAACTTTCTTTAGCTGTAAATTCTGCTCAGGACTCCTGATCAACCTTTTGAAAGAAAGCAAAGGATGCAACCAAACTCTCTCTGAACCCAGGTATTTCTGTGCATCCCTAAAATAAATAACTCCTTCAGTGAAGTCGTTCTCTCTCTTGAGAACGCCTTCAGAATCTCCTGGATGGTAACTTCTGTTTGGTGAAACGTGTTCATCACTGGTTTTCTGAAAGGCAGCTGTCCAAGCATACCCAACATGCACACCCATGTGACAGCGTGTCTTCAGGTGGTGACTGCCAAGCCCTTCTTACAGGGTAAAACCTGACGATACAGTTCAGAATGAAATAGAGGGTGACAGAAGCAATAGCTGCTGCTCAGTTATCAGTGTCATCGCAAGCAACTGCCATTCCAAATGGAGATAAGGGCAGGTGGTCGCTGCTTGGAGATGGAACGGTGTGGTGTCTGCTGGAAGGGCTGTTCTGCTCACAGCAGTTGAAAATCATGGGAATAAAATGAGTTCTCTCATTTCAGCAGGAGATGAAGGTCTGACAAAGCCCCTCAGTCACTGTTAATCACTTGAGCTCAGAGCTCAGAGGGTGCAGCTCAGAGACACTTGAACTGACAGCCTCGCTCTTCCTGCTGACCTGTCTGTACTCAGTGACCTGTGTTTGCATCCTGCACAGCTGGGTTACATGTGGTTTTGTTGCTTTTTTTTCCTGTGCAGTCTGGTTCAACATTTTCTTGTGTGTTTTCTAGTTTCAGAAGGAGTATCCTCTGATATACCAGAACAGATTTCCCACTACAGAAAACGAAGCGGTGCTGTTTGAGAACAAACCCACCATCAAACAGCCCATGCTCAGCATAAGAAAACCAAAGCTTCGCAGCCTGAGATCTTAAGGTCAGCTGTGTGAGTGTTGGCTGAGGGATGGACCGAGGCTGCTGGGGATGGGAATCTGCAGTGGCTGTGCAGGTAGAAGGAAGGGATGTTTACACGAACACTATGCTGACAAGTGCCAAAATAGCTTTTTCTTTTGGAGGTTACTTTTAAATTCCTTCTAAGAGAGGAATAAATATTTATCTGTTTACAATTTAGTCAATATATTGTTCTCAACAAAATAAATGTGCAAATGAAGCTACTAATAACCAAAAATGTACGTATGGTTTTCATATGGGAATGATTGATGTGCATACTGTAACATCTGTAATGTCTGTTCAGGAGCTGGTGCCATGAATTACAGTCTGTGTGCACTCAGTTGTTTGTTTGGTGTGGGTAAGTGCCTTCACTGTCTCAAAATACTTGTCTATAAGCACAAGGAAGTTGAGTTTGGTACTGAACTAAAACTCATTATTTCCAAGGGGGTGGGAATTCCCCAGGAAGGAGTTGTCTGGCTCCTTGCAATATTTGTTTCCTCTTATCTGATTTTCTTTAATATTTATTTATATTAAAGTGTGCAGTATATTTGTGATGCTTTCCTGGAATGTTTATTTTGGATGTGGTGATACAGTTCTCAGACAGCAGTGGCAATAGGTGACAGGGCAGTGACCAGGATCCCAACACACTGCGTTCCCTGTTCTGATTCCAGGATGAGGAAGTGGACCTGTGTTAGAATGGCTGCGAGAGAACAGCCTGAAGCTGTGCTAAAGAAGGCTTCAGCTTAGCGTGGAGGCAGGAAAACAAAAGCCTATAACGTGCCAGGTTCTGCCTGACTTTGGTGCTCAGTGTTGTCTGAGGGAGCTCTGTTTCCCTGTATTATCATCCATCCAAGGAAGGAGTGTGAAGTGCTTTTGTTTTTATCCCCCAACAGATGCTTGAGAGCATGAGGGCGTATAGGGGAATGCTGAAATGTGATGAAGCAGTGCTTGTCTTCTTAACAGGGTAAAAATGCTGTAACACATGGGGAAAAATGGGGACAATCTGAACCTTTAAGCGTTAAATGAAACATGGTTTAGGTAAAAAGTACTGCAACTTTGGAACATGGTGATTTAGAACTCTCACCTCGGAGACCATGCACTGTGCCTGGCCGTCATTCAGGAGCAGAACTGTGGGGGTTGGAAGGGACCTCCAGAGCTCCGTGAGTCCAACCCCCTGCCAGAGCAGCTCCCAGCCCAGGCTGCACAGCTCGGCGTCCAGGCGGGGCTGGGACGTCTGCACAGAAGGAGACCCCACCACCTCTGTGTGCAGCTCCAGTGCTCCGTCACTGCACTGGGAAGACGTTCCCACGCACTTTGCTGCACAACTTCCCACGCTTCAGTTTGTGGCCATTTCCCCTCATCCTATCACCACACACTGCTGAGAAGAGTCCGGCCTCATCCCTTTGCTTCCCGCTCCTTAGGTATTTATGGATGTGGATCACATCCCCTCTGAGTCTTCTTCTCTCAAGGCTGAACAGCCCCAGCTCTCTCAGCCTTTCCTCATGCAGGAGCTGTTCCACACCCTTTATCATCTCTGTGCCCTCTGCTGCACTCTCTCCAGCAGATCCCTGTCTGTTTTGTACCAGGAGCCCAGAACTGCACACAGTGCTCCAGGTGAGGCCTCACCAGGGCAGAGCAGAGGAGGAGGATCACCTCATTCCACCTGCTGCTCACACTCTTCTGAACGCGTCCCAGGATCCCATTGTCCTTCTTGGCCAAAGAAATGAAAGTAAATCTCTACTTCTCTCTACCTGCCCTTATATAGAAATACAACGTATAAAGTGTGTGTGTGTGTATATACTCACACTTTGCTGATGTTATTCATAAGGATCTCAGCAGTGACAGTCCTCAGCTGTGTTGTACATCATCACTGTGTGGTTTTGCTCTTTAAGGATGAGCTCTGGAGGTGGCAAACCAAGGGCTGCTCAGTTTCAGCCACTATTAGTGCAGCTTCCATATCCTGTGGCTGCCCTGGTGCTTACACAGCAGCTGCTGGGGGCTGTGGTCTGCACACAATGCTGAGTGCCCCATCCTGCTCCTGCCTGCAGGACTCACTTTGCTCTGGGGTCTATGGAGCGTTGGATAAGCACTTTGCTCAGGTAGCTGTGCTCCAGTTAAGCAACTTACTCAGCCAGGAGCTCCTGCTTCTTAGGATTTGCCTTTCAGCAGCCTGCCCTCGTTATTTACCGGCCCAAATCCATGTTATTTAATGTTTAATTATCTAAGGAAGAAAAACTTGACTAAACACACAAGCTGAGCAATGGGGCGTTCCCACAGACGAGAACTGGCTTTCAACGGAAGCCTTTCTCAGCTGTCACTTTGTCCAAGTGAGCTTTTGACCGCTTTTCCTTTTGCATTTTGTGCTGCGGAGCCTGTGGTTCTGCCTGGGGAGCAGCTCGCCGTGCAGTGACCCTGAGCTGCAACGTGTGAGCTGCCTCCAGCACGGTGCCACCACAGCGCTGCAGGGGCTGGAAGGGACCTCCAGAGATCAGAGCCTAACCCCCTCCCAGAGCTGCTCCCAGCCCGGGTTGCACAGGTAGGCAGCTCCAGCGCTCCGTCACCCACTCTGTAGCACGGTTCTCTGCTGCTTGAGTACAGCTGTGATCTGAGAGCAGCGAGCAGAGGGGTGCCTGCTCGTCTTGCATTCACAAGGAAAGAAAACACGTTCCATTGTGGCTGTGCCCGCACGCACGCTGCCGATGGGGGCCGTGCACTGTGCTGCTCAGCAAAGGTTTAGTTTGGCTCTGCTCCCTCTGCTGTCGGTGTGAGCAAAGGGCTCCGGGCTGCTGCTCAGCTTCCACTCTTACAAAAGCCCACGCGCTCGTGTATGTGCACTGTGGCTTTTTAATGTGAGAATTAAGCTCGTATGACCTTGTTTAGTCTGCCGTTTTGAAACGCCTTAATTTGGTTTGGGTGTTCTGGTTCACTACGAGATTTTATTTGAAAAACATGTGAAGCTGAAACGTCGCTCCCGGCACTGGGCAGCGTCCCACCTCGGGCTGGGTGGCAGCAGATGCTGCACGGGGTGGGGGTCACCGTCCCTGCGGCTGTTCAGATGTGGGGATGTGGCACTGAGGAGTGGGCTGGGGGAGCTCAGAGGGCTTTTCCAACCTGAAGGGCTCCGTGGCTGTAGGGGAGAGGTGGTGCTGGTGGCCCCGGGCACGGCTGCTGTCACCTGGCTTCTCAGGAAGGGGACGCAGTGACTGCGGTGCACAGCTGAGGTGAAGTGCAGCTCTGGTTCCTCTTTGTTGTTTTTGTTTGTTTGCTTGTAATCTGTTCTGCTTGGGAAGAATTTAGGTCTCCAAAAAACCCCTCAAAGCTGCTTTTCGTGGCGGCAGCGACACAAAGCCTCGCGAGGCGCTGGGAGGATTTGGACCTGAAAGCCACCTCTGTTCCAGTGCTGAGCCCATTGGCTGCGGGCAGCTCCCGGCTCTCCTTCCCACAGCCCCATAAAAACCCACACACAGCTCCGGGAGCCTCAGATCCTGCACCGAGACCATGTACAGCCAGTGAGTGCAGCTGGGACTCCCTGCGTGCGGGGCTGGGGTGGGCTGCTCCCTGGGGCGGTGGGGTGGGGATCGCGTGGGGATTTCGGGCGACGGTCCCTTCACTGGAGGTGTGACCGTGTGCCACACGAACCACGTGCTTTGATAGAGATCAGAATTGGAGCTTAGCAAATAATTATCGTCCGTGTACTCCAAAACGCTTTGCTTAAACCTCTGCTGAGAGGTAAGGTGAACGTCAGCTGTCCCCGGTTTGTCCCTCACGGACCTCTTGCTGGGGATGAGATGCCTGCTGCCCCACAGCTGCTTCCCCCTCTGCACCCCCACGACCTCCTGCTATTTCTCCCTGCTCCCCTCTCTGGTTTTTGCGCCGCTCGGAAGCTGCCAACCTAGGCCTGGTGTCCTTTGCAGGGTGGAGCACCCCGCAGGGGGTTACAAGAAGCTCTTTGAGACAGTGGAGGAGCTGTCCTCGCCCGTCACTGCCCACGTCACAGGTTTGTGTGCCCTCACCACCTGCTTCCCCGGGAGCACCAGGGCCACACAGCCCAGGCCTGGCGGCTTTGCAGGTCCTGGGACACGGGGTTAAATGAGATCAAGGAAGACCACGTCTGGGACATGGCTTGAGTTGATGACAGGGAGTAGAGGAAGGATAAAGCAGATGAGTGATCCTTGGTCTTCCAAGGACCCACATCCTATGGCTCTGTACAGTAAGAAGAGTCCATAGTCCTAAAGACTCATGAAGGGTTTCTCTCTGGGGCAGAGGAGGCTCAGGGCAGACCTCACGGCTCCAGCAGCTCCTGGCAGGAGGTTGGGGCGAGGGGGGGTCGGCCTCTGCTCCCAGGGAACAGCGATGGGATGAGAGGTGACGGCCTCACACTGTGCCAGGGCAGGGGCAGGCTGGGGGCTGCGGGACATCTCTGCTCCAGAGAGCGCTCAGCACTGCACTGCTCCCAGGGGTGGGGGTCACCGTCCCTGGGGGTGTCCCAGAGCCGCGGGGATGTGGCACTGGGGGTCGTGGGCGGTGGTTGGGATTGGGGATCTTAGAGGGCTTTTCCAACCTGAATGACTCTGTGGTTCTAAAAGCAGCCGTGATCTTTTCTTTAAAAAATGATGATTAAAAAGATGAATAAACACAGGATTAAATATATATATATATAGAAGACAATATTTTGACTACGCTGCTGCATGTCCTGCAGGCAGGATCCCCACGTGGCTCAGGGGCAGCCTCCTGCGCTGCGGGCCCGGGCTGTTCGAGGTCGGGGCTGAGCCCTTCTACCACCTCTTCGACGGCCAGGCACTGCTGCACAAGTTCGACTTCAAGGAGGGGCACGTCACCTACCACCGGAGGTGGGGGACACGGATGGGAGCTGCTGTTCTTTTGGGGCCCACGTGGAGGAGCTCCAGCAGGGATGTCCCCCGAAGCGAGGCACGGGGGCAGGCTGCCTGAGAAGTGGGGGGACCCCAGCCTAGAGGTGCCAAGGCCGGGCTGGATGGGGCCCTGAGCAGCCCACGGCAGGGGGCTGGAACTGTTTGGGATGGAAGGTCCCTCCAACTCAGCCATCCTACAGTTCTGTGCACAGCAGCTGAAAATAACTAATAACTGCAGCTTTTCCTGCAGTACAGAAACGTTCTGTGAAGATGGGGGCAGCGGGGGCTGCTTAAAGCTGCCACCACAACGTGCTCCTGGGGGCTGCAGCTGCCCGCCGTGCCCAGGGCTCCAGCACTCTGCATGCTGCAACACAACCCTGCTCGCTGCCCGCTGCTGGGTTCACAAATGATCTGTGTTTGTTCTATTTGCACTGCCTGTTGTGTTGGTGTGACACCCTTAATGTGCCTCCCCCCCAGGTTCGTTAGGACAGATGCTTACGTGCGAGCCATGACAGAGAAGAGGATCGTGATAACGGAGTTTGGTACCTACGCGTACCCGGACCCGTGCAAGAACATTTTCTCCAGGTACTGGGGCCCTGCCGAGCACTGCAGCTTCGTGCTGACCTTGCTGCGGCTGCTGACCCCGCTGCCTTCCTCCACAGGTTTTTCTCCTACTTTAAAGGGGTGGAGGTCACCGATAACGCCCTCGTTAACGTCTACCCCGTTGGAGAGGACTACTACGCCTGTACGGAGACCAACTTCATAACCAAAATTAACCCGGACACTCTGGAGACAATTAAGCAGGTAGGCTTCGTCAGTCCGCTCCCGACACGGGGCACCTCGCCTCCCGACCCACTCACCCTCGTCGCAGACGGGCGATACCACGCGTCCCCGCGCTCCGTCTCCAGGTGGACCTCTGCAAGTACGTCTCCGTCAACGGGGCCACCGCCCACCCCCACGTGGAGAACGATGGCACAGTTTACAACATCGGCAATTGCTTCGGGAAGAACTTCTCGCTGGCCTACAACATCATACGCATTCCCCCGCTGCAGGCAGGTCAGTCCAACACCACGCCAGCAGCGCGCGGCTGGGAGCTGCCCCATCAGCATCCCGCTGTTCCTTTGCAGACAAGGAGGACCCAATGAACAAGTCAGAGGTGGTGGTGCAGTTCCCTTGCAGCGACAGATTTAAGCCCTCCTACGTGCACAGGTAACCGTGCCGGGCTCGGCTGGCTGCGGGCACACCCGCCGAGCTCTGGCTCCGTGGTGTGCAGCACGCTCGCCATCTCAGAGCGGCTGCTTTGGCAAGTGAGTCTTCCTTGACTGAGCCCACTGCTGAAGTGGCAGCAGGACTTGGTTTTGCTTGTCATCAGCAACTAAAGCTAGGGCTGGTACCGGCAGCGGGGTCTGTACCCCGGCAGGATTAAGCTCTGTGTACGGCTTCCCGTGCTGCTGTGCTGTGCACGGGGCCCCCGTGGGCTCCACGTGCTCTGTGTGTGTTCCCAAACAGCTTTGGCCTGACCCCAAACTACATCGTATTCGTGGAAACCCCAGTGAAGATCAACCTGCTCAAGTTCCTCTCCTCCTGGAGCCTCTGGGGAGCCAACTACATGGACTGCTTCGAGTCCAACGAGACCATGGGGGTAAGCATGAGGTGGCACAAGGCCTGTGCCCACCGCCCCACGCCCGCTCAGCGGTGACACCGACCTGCTGCCTTTCAGGTCTGGCTCCACGTGGCGGAGAAAAAGAAAGGGCGGCTCCTCAACATCAAATACCGGACCTCAGCCTTCAACCTCTTCCATCACATCAACACCTTCGAGGATAACGGCTTCCTCATCGTGGATCTCTGCACGTGGAAGGGGTGGGTGCCTCCACTGCCTTCACAGACCACTCCTCTGAGATCCCCACGGCCCCGGGGTGGTGAGCCCACCACTTCCCCAGGCAGCTGTGCAGTGCTTCCTCCTCAAGGCCTCACATCAAGATGGAAGCTCAGCCATGAGCCAGCTGAATTTTAGGGAAGCAAAGCAGCCGTTCTGGAAGTCCTTCCTGGCAGTGACCACTTTGCTGTCTCTGATCCCATTCCTGTGCAGATTTGAGTTCGTTTACAACTACCTCTACTTAGCCAACCTCCGAGCAAACTGGGATGAGGTGAAGAAGCAGGCAGAGAAGGCGCCGCAGCCCGAAGCGCGCAGATACGTGCTGCCCCTCCGCATCGACAAGGTACCACGGGCCCGCCAACCAGCCCTGCTGCGTGCACTGCTCCTGTGTTCCACTCACTCACACTGAACTCAGCCTTCTCCTCCCCATAAAAAGGTTTGATCCCTAAAGCAGTGATTTCCAGTTCCCCATTGCGGAGCTCGTCCTCCCTGGATGAGTGTGAGCTGCTCTCTGTCCTGCACTGCTGCTCGAGCAAAGCACACAGCCCACAGCGAGCCTCCACCTGCCTTAGTGAGGGGAAAAGTGACACGTGTGTTCAGCTAATAAGCACAGCAAGGGCAGAAACACAGGCTGGGTTTATCCTGATGGGCAGGCGTTCTTATTACACTGAAAGCTGGTTCGGAGAACAGAAGAATCAACCGTTTCTGAGTATATTTCTATTCTGCAGCTCCACGAGGCTTTGCTGCACACGTTTAGCTTCCTTGCAGATGCACTCAAACTTGTTTCTCCATTTGTCTTGGGCGCTGTTCTTTGTCCCAGGCCGACACAGGCAAGAACTTGGTCACTCTGCCCTACACCACAGCCACCGCAACGCTGCGCAGCGACGAGACCATCTGGCTGGAGCCAGAAGTGATTTTCTCAGGGCCACGCCACGGTAAGAGGACAGCCCTGAGCCACTGAGGCAGCACCACCAGCCCTCCGTGTCCTGCTCATCCTCATGCACGTATCCCTGTTCTTGCAGCCTTTGAATTTCCACAGATCAATTACAAGAAATACGGTGGGAAACCGTACACGTACACGTACGGGCTGGGACTGAATCACTTTGTTCCAGACAGGGTAACTGTCAGGGAAGGGGTGAGGCACACCTTTTTGATGAGCTTTTGCTTAAGGCCAAGTACGGGCATTTCTGAGATGTGGTCTTATTTCCCTCCCCTTAGCTTTGCAAGCTGAACGTTAAAACAAAGGAGACCTGGGTGTGGCAGGAGCCAGATTCGTACCCATCAGAGCCCATCTTCGTTTCCCATCCGGATGCTCTGGAGGAGGACGATGGTAATGAATGATTTTGGCTTGTTAGCTGGAGTTATCTGCAGCCTGAGTCCACTGGCCCCTAAGAGCCACCTCCAGTGGGGCACCAGGGCCACGCAGGAGCCAGGGGCCGGGCAGGCCACTCCTGCCCTGCTCGAACACTAATGGTGAGGTTCTGAGCATACAGAAAAATCAGAACTGAACAAGACATAGGACAAAACCTGTAGGTTCAGTTCATCCATTCTCACTGCCCAGCCTTTTTCCATCAGGAACTACACTACTTAAAGAATTCCGGATGGCCAAGCTTTGTGAAATTAAAGCTGTCTTAAGCCAAGTATGTTTTTATCTGTAAACTCCTCCCCCCCTGTGTAGGAGGGCGGGGTGAACTCAGGCTTTGGCTGTGGAGGACATGGAGCTGTATTCACGCCAAGCACTGCACGCATTTATTCACACATTCCCAGCCCTGAACCTACTTTGGAAGGTGGCAGCACTAGTTTTAAAAGGCATCCAACTCATCCCCTGAATTCCTCATCCCTGAGCAGGAGCACTGAAGCCAGCAGCCCCTGGCTGTGCTCAGTGCCTGTTTCTGTCCCCTGCCAGGGGTGGTGCTGAGCATTGTGATCAGCCCCGGCTCGGGGCCGAAGCCTGCCTACCTCCTGATCCTGAACGCCAAGGACATGAGTGAAGTGGCCAGGGCTGAAGTGGAGGTGAACATCCCTGTGACCTTCCATGGACTCTTCAAAAGAGCGTGACTGCTCCCGCAGCACGCCGCGTCAGGCCTCTCCCTGCTTTGAAAAGATGCAGCCTCCGTTTGCAAGCGTGCAGAAAGCGACACTGAAGGAACTGAGGTCATTTATTCGTGCGAGCACTTAGTTGACAGAGCTATGGAATGGCTTTGGTTGGAAGGGACCTTACAGCCCTTCCACTTCCAAACCCCTGGCACAGCTTACCCAGCACACTGCCCGCAGCACTGCCCTGACACTGAGAATCTCAGGTGCTGTGCTTATTTCTCACGATACTTACCACACAACAAACCAGGCAGTTAAAGTAACAGAAGCACAGTGTAACTCCAGCCCTGTAGGCACGGCAATGTTACACAGAAATCAATGTGCTGTTACTGTTGCATGCTTTGAGAAGAGGTCATTTTTGTCCTACGGGGGTGCTGTGGATTGAACTCACCTGGTGGTCACTGCACTGGTATCCTCAGAGCAAGCTGAGGGGAGCCCTTCCGTGGTGCTCTGCAGCATGGTCTCGCAGGCAGAGTTCTTTGCTGTGCTAAAACTTACACGCGTTACTCTTTTTGGGCATCTGTGTCTTCTCTTTCCCTTTGCTTTTCTCAAAGTGCTGTTTGAGTTCTGCATGTTCTTAATATGGAAAAAAAAATTAAAATTAAAAGAAAAAAAAAAAATCAAGCAATCAGTACAGCTTAGGGTGGATGTGCTTCATGGGAGTGCTGCAGAATCACAACTTAATCCCTTCTTTCCCCAAAATGAGTTTTCAACTAACGTAGCAGGCTGTGTTTCTAAATACAAACCCATTGTAAATAGACCTGAAATCCAGGATTGTTTCTTTGCAGTGGTTTAACACTTTTATTCATGGTATCAAAGAATTAAAAAATAAATTACGTTAAAGCTTTCCAATATCCAGAGCTAACTTCAAAGGGTGATCCCTTGAGAAGGGCTGCAGTCACATTCTCATCACGGGGTTCTGGTAAGGAGATAGCACCTGGTATTTCTGCTGCTCCATAATTTGTAAGCACTGTGCAATTACCTGATTAAAAAACAAAAACACAAACAAGATAAGCAATGAACCTCTGAAACAACGCCAGCAAAGGTCGCTGGTTAAGCGGCCATTCAATAACGCAGAGCTTCTTTCAGTTATTTCACAGCTACACTCCTAAGATTTCCACTAACACATCAAGATGTTCTGCTCAGATGTCCACCTCCTATTTCCTGGTGTCTCGTGAGAGCAGGGAAAGAAAACACACAACTGGTTTTGGGCTTTGAACAAAACCTTAATGCAGCACTTCCAGTTTTACCACCTGGTACACACAGAAGTTGGCTCTGCCAAATCCTTTCCTCTATCTTTTGCTGGGAATGTAAGAGCTGAGGATTTTCCCAGTTTCACTGCTAGCACAGCAGCATGCACTGTCTTGGAGAAGATAGATTCCTTTAAAGCTATGCTAAGCATGGGCACGCGCCGTCAGTTCAGACAAAGCTGAACTGAAACTCCATTTGGAGCAACAGCCAGGATAAAACAGCAGAACCTCAGTGTAAAATAAATAACTGCATGTGTGAACACCACAGCAATTCAGCCCAACTGCCACCCTTCCTTCACACGAGTGGTTCCTAGGGGAAGGAAGGGTCTGAGCTTCTCACAGCTCTCCCACTACCAGAGCTCCTATCCACACCCCACAAAATATTTAACCAGCACTGTAGATACGTACCCCAGTTAGAAGTATTAATTGTTATCAGGACATATTTGTGATCACTAAGTAAAAAAAAAAACTATCAGACAATGCAACACTGCAAAACAGCAGTGGTGGCTTTTAGAAGTCATGGAGAAGATGTCTAACTTAGAGAAATGAAAGATCCTACAGCAAAAGAATGAAAGCAAGGTGAGCAGCAAAGAGTGAACTTCACTGCACAGTGCAAACATGGTCACACGCAAGACCAAAGAGTGGGAGACTGAACCAAACTGGAAAGGCAGCAGTTAAGAGGGTCACTGAGGAAATCCTGCAGTCAGAATGCTACCAGAGTTCAACAGAGCCTTTTATGTAGACCAATGGGGTAGAGAAAAGATGAGAATTCAAAGCCAAATACCCAGAAAAAACAGAGTTAAGAACTCAGAAACCTGGTTCTGGGAATCAGCATGCCAGCTGACTGTGAGCAAACAAACCAGAAGCTTGCACATCCGTCACAAGATGAGATCTGAGGGTAAGAGCACATTACAGAACATACACTGGGAAAAAACAAAGCCCCTCACCTTTCTGGTGTTCTGGGGGAGAATTACACCATCATCCCAGAGTCTGGCAGAAGAGTAAAACGCACTGCTTTCTTCATCTAACCTGGAGAAGAGAGAGCATGAAACATGCTTAAAAGCAGAGAAGTTTAACAGAACACCTGGCTGGCAAAGTTCTGGTGTTAAAACCCACTAGGATCCTGCAAATACATAACAGATCTGATCCCCCTGCAGTGCAAAGATGATCCCCTGCATTCAGAAAACGACTGCTTGTTAATTTACAGCACTGAGCTGACATTGTGTTCTGCGGTTTCAGGTTTTTCTAAGTAAAAATGTTGCACTTCCATGGGAAGATCCTCAGAGTAGATACGGAATTACATAGAATTCTAAAACAGTTTTCATCAAATTCAGGTTTGCATCAGTTGTTTGGGATGTGTTGACCTGAAATACGAGCAGAATTAGGTACAAATATCAGCATAACTGCAGGCTTTTATTGTTTAACATCCTTACTTTTGTTTCAGATGTTTTAGCTCTGATTCGTCTGCACAATTACTGTCTCCTGCTTGTGGGACCGTGGACAAATGTCTTGAATCCACAAAAGCAACTCTTGCATTAGGCCACAAGAACAGAAAGTTTGGACTGAACGATCTCCCACACTGCAAAACCAAAACAAAAAAAATACAGTACAAACTCAATGAATTTAAACACCAAAAAAAACGGCCCTACAAAGCCACGATCAAGTTCAAGACAAAATGTAACAGTTAAATTTGTAAAGCATTCGTGATGCAGATCCTCTCCCGTTACAGCTACGGCTTCTCTATCAGCACACATCCCAGAATCCTTGCAGTTGGAAGGGACCTCTGAAGGCCATCTAGCCCAAGTCCCCTGCAGTTAACAGAGGCACCACAGCTAGGTCAGGCTGCCCAGGGCCCGATCCAGCCTCACCTTGGCAGTCTGCAGGGATGGGGCATCAAGCACAGCACCAGGTAACCTGTGCCAGTGCCTCACCACCCTCACCGTGAAAGACTTTTTCCTTATTTCTAACCTGAACCTACCCTCTCTGAGCCTGAAGCTGTTTCCCTGTTTCCACACTGAGGAGTGTGTCCCCTTCTTTCCTGTAGCTCCCCTTCAGATGCTGACAGGCTGCCATCAGGTCACCTTGCAGCCTTCTCTTCTCTGGATCCCCTGCAGGATCACCCACCACAGTCCCACTGCAATCAGTACTGGCATTTATCACTTCACCATGTTTAATCTCAAGTGAGTGAAGAGGCCAGTGCTCTTCACAACAGCGCGATTAGCACACGCAGCAGCACAACTGAAAACGCTGCAGTCCTTGACCACTGAAAACAAATGAGTGCTGTGCAAGCAGCAGCGTTGAACCCTCAGCAGTGACGTTTACAGCAAGCAGTGCTGAAAAGATGAATGCTGGTGGAGCCTTAAGGCAACGAGCAACCCCACTGACGTCTGTGGGGCCCTTACCATGGCGTAACTTTCGCCCCCAAAGCAGCCACCGATCACTATGGTTATTTTGGGAACAGCTGCACACGCGACAGCGGCCATCATGGAGGCCTGGGCTTTCAGTCTGCTGGCCTGAGCCTCCGCCTGAAAGGAAACAGGTATGTTAGTTCTGCACTCTTCCAGATTCCTTCCACTTCCACCAAACTCGCTACCCGTTCTGTTCTTTCTTTACAATTCTACGTCATTGTTTCTTCCAAAGCAGAAAGGTGGGGTAACAAACACCGCCCACGACGCGACCTATTTCACAACAGCAGAACAGTTATAACCAGCGCGCAGAAACCTGAGATCCAGAGCAACTCTGGGTGCCCCAGGCATCAGCAAGAACCAACAGGCTGCATTCAAAGTGAGGAGCACAATGAATTCTGAATGTTACAGCCTGTGCGACCAGCTGGGCAGCAGGCAAGCATGCAGGCCTGCTCAAAATCAGAACCAAGTGACAATGTGAGAGGAAGACTTAATTATGATGCTTCTTCATTTAAGCATCAGAAGTGGATTAAAAATGACATTTTCCTAGCAAGTAACACTTTTCAAGATGTACATTAGCCAAAATGAGAACCAGGGAGTGCTTGAACTAAGGATGGCACATGAACACACCGTACCTGCGAGATGCCTGTTGGGTGTGCTGCATGTGGAGCTGTGTTCTGGAAAAAGAGGATGGGAATGACCCGGTGACTGCACAGCTGCACGAAATGGCTGCCCTTGAGGGCAGCATCATGAGAAAGCTCCCCATTGTTAGCCACTACTCCCACCAAGTGCCTACAAAACAGACACATGAACATTTTCCCCAGGAATGAAGAGAAGGAAGCACGGCACAGCCTGCTGAGGGATGGAAACAAAGGGGTGGCACGGATCTGCCCTTCCACAGAGATCCACACCATGAGAGGATGCAATTACATGCACCATTTCATTCAAGGAACCTCCTACCCCCTAACAAACTAGACGTTTTACAGCACTCCCTATGCATAAAGCACAGAAGCATTACCATGGATTAACACTCAGGAGGCAGGGAAGGGGACAGACCTGCCACAGTTCACACTGCAAGACAATAAGGAGTCAGGATTTTGGGTGATCTCTGTTTCCTTCTAACATACAACACAACAGTCAAGCTGAAAAGATGGTATCTTTTTATGCCAAAAAACTCTCAAAAGCACATTGTCCTGCCTTTTTTTTTTTCAGTTAAAGATTTGGCTGGAACGTTGTATGCTTTATGAACGTGCTCGGAAGACCAGGTCTGCCCTGAACTCATCTGTATGGACACCACTCCATCTCCATCCTGCAGGAGATGGGATAACTTTGGAGTCAGTTTGGGAAGGAACACCTACAGATGTCATTTCTTATTCCTTACAGAATCTGCTGTGATTTCAGAGTGCCAACTGTCCATCCAGTGACTTAAGTGACCCAATAAATCATTTCACAAAGTCGCGAGAATGATTCATTTGTAATCACTCTGCTGCAACCAGCCTGAGGCACAGTGACTGTGGAGCACAGGGATGAAGGATAAGGCTTTCTGGAAGCATTTCTCATCAATTTCTCACTGATTCTGAACACCATAAATACTGTTACGGGAACAGTGTAGAACCTGACAGTGGTACCAAAGCTGTTCAGGGATACACATCCATGCACATGGATGGTGAAATCTGAAAGCTTTACCCTTCCACGTGGCCAAATCCTGTCACTAATGTTGTTCCATAGTCAGCCTTGAACTCCTGGAACCTGCTCCCATCCAGCAGGCGGCTCAGGACCTGCAAAGAAACACACAGTTTTGCCTGCAGAAATCTAGGTGAAAGCAGACTGGTCCTGCTGAAAGATACGCTCTCCTCAAACAGTGGGGAGACCTACGTTACACAAGAAGTCAAACTACATGATCACAGTGGTCCGTTTATGTCTCGTGTTCCAATAAATACTCAATATGCACAGAGAATCGAGTCTGTGTCTTTGTTTGATCACCAACCACATCATCTGAGGCACAGTTTGACCCCACTATTATTTCTCTACAGAGCACAGCTGCTCCCGTGCAGAAAATACTACTCAAACCCATGTTCAGAAGGAGCACAAGAGCTGCCAGTCAAAGCTACACTGCTGACTACAGCCAATCCAATCCCCTTAACACCAGCAGCTTACCACTGGTAAGGATACAGAGCTCACTCCCTCAGAGAAACCAAACCACTCCTAGAACTACGTAACAAAATACTGCTGTGCAGTTCTGCACGTCTCTGCAGAGATGTCTGGCCCAACCTCAAACCAACCTAGTTTGAATTTCTTTGCTTTTGCAGTCAGCATTTTTCATTAGGCATCTGATGTACAACACAGAGCCTAGCCCCATTAAAAAGAAAAAGAAGAGAGATGGGAGGAAGCAAGAACAAGCTCCTTTCTAAAGGGATGCATGCTCTAAAGCAGCCAACATAGTACAAGACACACTGATGGAAAAGCATCCCAAACAGTGCACAGAAACAGATGGGGATCAGCTGGCGTGATCTGTAATTATCTCTAGCAGGCTTTCTGTTTAAATATTTTCAGCAGCTCTACAGTGCCATTCTGTTTTGCTGCAGACTCAAGACTGGTTGGCAACATTAGGCAACCATCTGAAATTTCCCAGGTACTTCATGATATCTCCAAGGGAGAAGAACACCTTACTGCCTGAAGATAACAGCCAGAGCAGACCCAAAGAATGAAGGAGTACAGGATCTGCTTACCAACTTTACAGGAAGAGTACACGCATAATCACGTGGTGCCAGCCCCAGGAGCTCATCAGAGCTATAGAGAGGGTGGTCATGCTCCACGAGCTGTTCTGGCACAGGCTCATAATTCAACGTTGAGATAATATTTCGAACACACTCATAGGCTTCCTTTTCTGAAGATGCAAAATGGTCACTGCAGCCACTGATTCTAAGAGAGAAAGCCATGTTAATTAGTAGTAATGAGATCTGAATTCTGATAGAAAATGAAAACCAAAGGAAAACCCTCGTCTCTGCTGTGAACATCTGACATTCCAACAACATCACGCATTTCTGTTCCCGTGTGAATGAGCTCAAACCATTAAGTCAGTGGAATTTCTGTGCAAACCAACCCAAAAATCAAATAATACTCCTGCATACACAACTGAATATCACTAACTTCTGCAATAATTCATCTATTCTTTCTAACATTGCCATGAATTATTTTGTGTACCTAGTGTGAAGTGTAGCTCCTCCGAGGTCCTCTGGAGAGACATATTCTCCAGTAGCAGCTTTCACCAGAGGTGGGCCAGCAAGGAACAGCGTTCCAATTTTATCCACCATCACAGCTTCTTCGACCATGGTTGGGACATAGGCACCTCCAGCTACACAGGAGCCACACACCACTGCCACCTGAGTGATACAGAACCAAAACCAAACCAACGTGCTAAAGAGAGCAGAACGGAAAGGCAAAGTCATTGCTTTCATTTCAGAAACATTCAAGAGACCAAACCACAGCCTGCAGAGCCACGAACTAAAGGCACAAATATCAGCATGAAGGAGGCTGCCCTTGGCAGCACAACGTTTACTCTGAAACCACCCGATGAGCTGATGCTTTCCATACAGGTCGGTCAGCAAGCACTCAGAAGATCCTTAATGCTGAAGTTTTCTGCTTTGTGAGATACTATCTGCATTGCTCTACCCACAAACAGAAAAGGTGAGCTTTCAGAAACGTATCACATGCTTTAGAACTGCTCCCAGAAGCTGTATTAAGAGAGAACTCTACTACACACACTTGTATTCAGAATGACACCGTACCTGAGGGATTTTCATAGCAGACATTATTGCTTCATTGTAGAAAATCCTGCCACCATGCAACTTGTCAGGGAACAGCTCCGACTGACGTGAGAAAAGAAGAGACACAGTGAGTTCTGGCACTAGCTACAAAAGCCAACTCTTCCTCTTTCCTTCCTTCATTCACAAAAGCATTGCAACAATTTCCAGAAGGTCACCACTGACAATCACACCCAAAACTTTCACGTACAGCATTCTCTGCTGCCTTGGCTGTCCTTACACATTGTGCACAAAACACCCGTGGCCACGGTGTGCCAGAAGCACGGGAAAGGTTCTTGTGTTCTGAGAAACTAATCTGTTGTACACCAGCTTCTATTGGAACCACAGGGATGGGTGAGCTCAGGTTTGTACTTTATCTGTGGAACAACTTCAGGACAGTTTTCCTTTTTACTCAGCTTTTGGTTCAGTTCTTCAGTTCAGATAAAACCTTCCTTACCCACCTGGTTTCAGTCTGGAGACAGAATAACTAGTCTCCTAGCCACACAGGTTTGTACACTGCTATCACAGACTGCAATAAAACACAGAGTAATTCTGAAGATTCTAATGTTGAAAACAGGCACTTCTAACAACGTTCTGATTTATTAAGGACACCAAAGCACTTTGGCACACAGAGGAGTACCCATGCTACCTCCTTGGTCACCACTTCATCCCAGCACTGATATTCAAGCTTCCACATTTTGATGCTAGATGCAAAATCAGCCAAAGCCATCACTGCTGTTACGTGTCTTGAAATCACCTCCCGGACTCAGATTCTCAGACAAAACCCAACACAACACAAGTGAGCCAGCCAAGAAAACAAAACATAAATCAGAGATTTCTATAAAATCAACATGATTGAGACAAGGAATGCATTCCTCTGCAAAGTGGTTCTGGAATTACCTGCAGTGGAAGGAATGCTCCCCCGCTGTCAACGAGGTACACAGACACCAGCCTGTTCTGCATGGCTACTTCCTGAGCCCTGAGCTGCTTCTTCACTCCGATCGGATAAATGGTTCCTCCTTTTACAGTGGCATCGTTTGCTATGAAGAGACACCAAATCCCACAGATCTTTCCAATTCCTACAAGAGGCGACACCGAAACGTATCAGACTCTCTAAGTTACCACGAATGAAAGGAGGAGGCCAAATTGTAAGTAGGGCATTATTTCATTATCACTATTTCAATACATGCAAGTTAACTTGCAAACCCTACGTATAGAAGAAATGCATAGCTCTTCTCTGGAATGAGACACTGAAAGGTGATGACATATATGCACACAGCAAACAAAAAAATACATCTACATTACACAAGACAGAACTTGAAATACAGTTACGCCCGGTAACAATATAAGAAAATAAATAAAGTTTGACTTCCAGCTCTTGGACTGAGTTAACGGGCAAGAGAATTAAGAAGCACTGAGATGAAACTGAACGACATAAGCCTGTGGCTAGAGGAAGTCAGGATTCCACAATCCATTCTTCTGCTCACTGTTTAAACTGGAACTGCTCTTCAAAGAGCAATGAATTTGAGAAATTCTACAATTTTAAACTACAAAATGAACGCCACAGGGCCCGTGCCGTGCAGGAGCTTGGTCACCTTTCATTCCACAGACATCAGTGTATGCGACACATCGTTCTAAATCCTTCAGACAACCTTTCAGTCTGCACAACCAGATTACAACCATCGTGTACTGCCTGCACCCACTGCGGTTGCATTCAAACATCACTTCTCAAATTACCTCGGTCCAAAACCCTTCCCCTCCCCAGGCTGCATCTCCAGCACGGGCCAACGCAAACTATACCCTCAACCCACGCACATCTTGAGATCTAACATGAAGCATACTTAAAGAAATTAAGCCAATGAACTTCATGAATTCCCCAGTACATTTTCTAGCAATTACCAGTCAGGCATCCAGCAGCAGGGACGTCACCATACGGCATACTGAGGCCTGCAAGGGGAGACAGCTCGAGGAAAGGTTCATCATCAAGAAGCAGCTTCAGGCGCTCCCGAACAAACAGCTTCTTGTTTCTCTGAGTGTGACGCAAGATGGCATTCTCTCCCCCTCCTTTACTGACCACCTGGAGCAGCTCTGAGTATCTGATTTGAAAAGAAAGTTTCAGTTTATGAAACCTTCCCTCACGCCTTAACCTTTCACAGGTTTCGTGTAGCACTTAAACGTACTGCACAGACTTCATCCCAGTGGCCTGTCCAAGTCTAGCATCAACCCTCCCCCAGAAAAGTGAAATAAATATTCTATCTGGAGTGCATGATTGGCTAGTAGACATCATTAAGCCCATATCCCTCTCAGGAGTTGCCCATATGCCTCCAGCACAGCATTTCACAATATATGACAGTACTCAGTCCCTGTCAGCAAACCCACAGGCAGAGCACAGCAAAGGGGCAGACTCCAGCCACCAAAGCACACTCTGAGAGATACTGACCTCCAGCAGCAATTTTAGCCCCTAAGTTTGCAGGTAGGAATGAGGCTACCACAGCGTGCCAGTCCCAATTCAGCACAAACATTTACCCCAGCTTCCAACTACATCCTGACAGAACCCAGCCCAGGGTTTCCTCCTCCACTCCCCCTCAGCACATGCTCAAAGTTTGCCTGGCAGGCCTAAAAAACACTCAGCAGCATGGAAGATATACTTTAATAACACTAAGTACTGCAGTGTCACTGTGATCATCAAAAAGAGAAACTCGTTACCACTCGTCACTGGGCTGCATAAATTACAGATAACAACTGGAATTAAACTGGAAACAAATGTGGTACCTCAAAGAACTTTGCTCTGAAACAAACCAGGTTGTGTAGTTATTCTAGGTATTTTTTTTTTTTCGCCAAGATGCATCTGTAAATAAAAATACCTTCTGACGTAACTATTCACAAACCACCGTGTGTGTGAACCCATTACCTTACCACGGGTTCCTGCGGACAGCAGAGGTTGAAAAACCTCAGGAAAAAAAAAAAATAGGGTTTTTAACAGTGTTGCAAACGCCACCACAGGAGGGCACAGTGTGTATTCATAGCTGGGCTCCAGCTCATGCACCAACCCTCCGAACAAAGGCCTCTGAATTCTGCCACATGACCCTTAAGAATACATAAAATCTCTTTTCCTGTTTTGTTAGCGTATGATGATTCTTTAAATGACTGAGACATCACCTCTCTGTTTGTATTCAAAATCAAACGTGAAACGCATCTAGGGAAGGCTCAGAAAAACAATCCTCAGCAATACACACAGAACAGCATCATGGGATAACACTGAGACACAGCCGGCACCCAGGTTTAGGCACTGCAGTCAAGAGAAACTGACCAGGAAACAGCACAGGAAACAGCAGCAAGGAAAACAGGTGGGGCTTCAAAGTGGGCAGGACAAAAATGACCAACAGGTTTTGTAGCTTAAGGTTTTAATGAGCGGTCTAGGTTAAAAGCTCCTAAAAGCGCCCACACATAACTCCCCCATCATCTGAGGTATCGACACACTAAGAACATCACGAAAACAAGCTATTACCTTTTAATAACAGCCTCGCTGTTCTTTAAATTCTCTTCAAACACGTGTCGGTGCACGGACAGGACGCGTCCATCCAGCAGTGGGTAACGCTGCGCACACTGGCCGTGCTTTGCTTTGCTCCGTACTGCACGGCCGGGCAGCGTGCTGCCTGTCCCGCTCCGCACCGCCTGTGCCAGCTGATGACTGCTGAGGCCCGTGTATGTTCTTCTGAAGGCACGAGTTACGTGCAGGTGTCTCGGCAGCAGTAACGACGCCAGGTTAGGGGAGGGCTTGCAGATGGAGCACAGGGCAACGGTGTTCCACATGACCCTGGGGATGGAAGTGAAACGAGAGAGCTCTGTCTCCCTCCCAGCACTACTACTCAGCGTCCCCTCACCGACAAAGGCAAAAAATTAAGAAGCATAAATAAACGACGCGACGGCTCCGACAGCCACCAAGCCACAGACGTGGCCACTCCTAACGCGCGCTCACACTGCGCACAGCAGCGGCCTCAAGCCTCAGCCGCGGCACGACCTTCCACGAGGGCCCGCGAGCACGGCACGGCACGGCACGGCACGGCACGGCACGGCGGCCCTCTGCCCCGCCGGGCACCGCACAGCCGCGCCCCGGCGCCTCACCGGGGGTTAGTGGGCCCCGGGGGTTAATAATGGGCCCCGGCGCGGCGCGGCGGGGCGGCCTAGGCCTCGGCCCAGCACAACCTCCTCCCGCTGCTCGCCGCCCCCCCGCTCCGTCCCCGCACCCGCCGAGCCTTACACGCAGCCCACACCGACCGCTGCCGGCCCGCCCCGGGGCGGCTCCGCTGCCGGCGGGGCCGTCTCTGCCCCTCTGAGGCCCCCGCTCAGGGCCCGCCTCCCCCCGCAGGCCGCGCGGCGAAGGCCGCTCCCGTCCCGCGCCGTCCCGCCGCAGCCCTGCCCGGACCCGCTCCGCCCTGGAGCGCGGCAGCCTCGAGAGCATCGCGCTGGAGCCTCACGAAGCACAGAAAGTTAAAACCACGCTGCCACAGATCGGCAGCCGGCAGCGCAGGACCCGTGCTCCCAGGGACTCGCTTCCCTCCCGCGCCTCGCGCTGTCCCTGGGGCCGTAACCTGCGGCTCGCTGCTGTCTGCAGCCTTGTTGACGTGTGCTGCTGCCGGAGCTCCTCCACCAGCCTTGTTAATTAGGCTCCGCGGAGGTAATTAAGCAGTGAGTAATACAGCAGTGAACACGAGTGTCCACAGAATCATAGTGGTGAAAAGGACCTCAAAGATCATCAGTTTCAACCTCCTGCCGGTCAGAGCGAGGTGAGCAGTGGAAGTTTGTTACTGATGCTCATAGAATCACAGGATCATTCAGGTGGGGTCTTTTTCAGTTGTAATGCGTTAGCTCATGGTACGGATTGCCCAGACTCTGTGCTCACTGTGATGCTGTATGCAATGCACGTTGCTTAACTCGGGTATGAAAGGGAACTGAACATTCTCACACAGGCCAAACAATGCTTGATAAAGCAAACCCTCTTCACTGCATTTGAGCCTCGGCGTGTGTTTTGAGTGTAAGTTCATCAGATGACCAAGCACCGGTCATCCTTTCTTTTTGTGGCGATTGTGATGGCAAATCCTGTCATGAGATACTGATTTATCTTTGTTAGTCCTGAGCGGAGCGTCGTTTGGTTAATGGACACCAAAGGTAAGCAGAGTGAGGTGGTTAAAATAGCTTTTCTGGATGGGTGCAGCCTTCAAGCACTTATTTTAGAGACTTTTGAATGCTGAGAACTCAGAATATAGAGTAGCGTTTAGGAAAAATGTTAGCATGGCTGCCTGCTTTAAGGTGAACTGCAGCTGTGCCAAGGAAGGAACGAGCCATTTAAGGAACACCAAAGCTCTGAGTGAAGTTTTTATTCCACTTTATTTAGGAACTTGCTGGAGCGCACCGGATGCCAGGGGAAACCAGAACACACTTCTTAGATTGTCAGACCAAAGGCAGGAAGGTTCCCACAGGGCCCTGCTCCCAAAGCAGCTTCTGTTTCTCATTTAGGTTTTGTTTCTTAATACCGAAAAGCCTGTAGTGGCATTCTGACGGTTGTGGCCTGGAAATTTGTCTAAATTAAAGCGGGTCTTGTTTATTTACTTAAAACAACCGACAGACTTAGGCAGTCCCACAGCATTTTTTAGGGGTTGCATAATCCCGAAATAGGTTTAGTTGATTCAAAACAAATATGACAAAAAAGCATTTTTTCTTAGGCCACTGGAAGTATTTGTATGTATACAATAGGACATCTGAGAAGCTGTAGGTATGCTGGGTGAAGTGTCTGGAACTGATAGGAGGTGTTACGGGCCTTACTTCTGTTGCTGGAAGAGAAGTGAGAACACGATTTAAGTGAATTGAAGGTGGAGAAGTCAGGAGACAAGCTCTCCAGGTAGAGCATACCATCCCTCTGGTTCCACAGGGTACTTCAGGTGGATACGTGGCTGCTCCCATCCTATTTAGCTTCTTGTTCTGTGTTCTCTGGGGCTTTGTAAAACTCCACATCTGTTGATACTGAATGTCCTGTGGCAAAGCGTTAACTCCATTGGAGGAGGAAGACAGCAGGTTTGGCAAATGAGAGATTTGGGGACTTCAGCATTTATCTTTTGAGCTAAAAGACCTCAGGTAGGCCTACATACGTGCTGGGAGTATAGTACAAAAGAAACACCTGAAAGAATGAAGTCCTGTGCAACTCGGTTCATGCCTGGGAGCTCCTCTGCCTCAGTCTCTGCCTCTCCTGTTTAAGTGCTGGGAGACCAAACTGCAGAGGAAGATTTCTGGGATGAGGAGGAGATGTGGCAGTGGTGGTCAGGTACATGACAGTTGGATCGCACATTTGTCTCTTGCCACAAAGAACTTACAAAACCCTGAGTGATGACATAAAAATTATGAACGTGGAAATGTAACTCTTGTGGAAATGACCGGGAGTGTGCACACTTGCCATACTGCTGAGAGATGTGAGACAATGATTTGTCTTGTTCCTGTAAAATGCAGAGAACGAAAGGAGTAGAAGTACATCTCTCACAGTGCATGCAGTTCCCAGCTGCGGGGCCAGAGCCTGCCCTGGGCTACACCAACACAAGCTGCTGAGGAAAAGATTTGGTCCTGAGGCTCCAGGAACCTGTGACAGCCAAACCAGAGGAAAAATCAGTGCCACTTCTGTGGTTTGGGTTGGAATGGCAGAGCTGGCAAAACATCTGAAATCCTGGGATGGCTCCTGAAAAGCTCTCTGGTAGATTCAGCACACAGCAGCTATGTGAAGGTCTACTGCTTCCCCATTTTAATGGCGTAACCAAGAGTCTTCTGAAGCCATCTGAAAGCTCCGTGTTGTTTGGAGGAGATGTCGTTTCCAAGCAGCTGGGTTTCTCACTGGGCCTTTATTCTAGGAAATTGCTGATGGATTTATTACACCATGAGTGTTTGCTGCTGAGTGGTGACACCAAAGCCTCAGACCACGCTGGATGCTCACCATCCCCCGAAGGCGGTTTGTAGGGCTGCAACAGCTAGTAATCGGTGACTGGATGTGGTCAGGGGACTTAGATAAACATGCAGAGGAAGAAGATGAATCACAAAGTAAATATGGTATTGACGCTGTAGGAACTGCAGATGTACTGTATGTTGGTGGCAGATGTGACATACCTGCTCAGTGACTTCTTGGACTTCTCTGGCCCTACGGTTCAGGTTGCGACCAGCTCGTCTTTGTGCTCCCGAGATCGTTACTGGTGCATTTTCCCGTACCTTGAGTGATGAGCACAGCCAGCAGTGAGAGTCACAGTGTGCCGTGCAGATCACCAGCGTGGCTGCACAGTGTGTGTAGTTTTCCCCGTGCCTGTAGCATGCAGAGAGCAGGACTGCAGCCGTGGGCACAGCGGAGCGGTTTCCCTGCCCCTGCCCATTACATCACTTCAGTGCTGCATGCTGGTTATTTGCTCTCTATATCGCTGCCCCCCAGGAGGTCCAAAGAAATCAGCAAATCTCCCCCAGCAGAGCCACGAATACCTTGTGCAATTCATTCAGGCGCAGCAGGAAGGCCGGGGATTAATCCGAGGGGGAATGCTGTGAATTCCAGCACGCTCTTTCTTCCCCTGGCACAGCTGGTGGTGGGGATCCTGCCACATGAAAGCCGCGCTGTCACTATCCATCATCGTTACTTGGGCGGCCGCATTCCAGGGCATGAATTGGCCTCATTTGGTAACTCTGGTGCTGTTTTCTTCTGCCACATGATACGCAGGAGGAATCCAAATTCAAGTGCACCTCAACGTTCCGGCTTTCAGTCGGTTTGTAGGGGTTTCCAGAGTCCCTAAGACAAAATTAGGATGGATGTATTTCTGAAGGATGGGCTGCAGCCTTGCTGGGACTGGAGGTGGAGCAGTTTGTTACAGCCCATCTGCTTAGCACCACGGCGGTTTTCTCTTTCTGCTCTTAAATTCCCTAAATGAGATTCCGGTGATGTAACAGGAAAGCTATTCTTAAGCTTCTTACGGGAAATTGTTTTCTATAGGATGGCATTGTTTGACTGCAACTTATTGTCGTAGTTCTTAGTAGGGGTAAAATACCAACGGATGAAGCTGAATTCTTCTTCCTTCATAGAATGCCTCTATATGTATTAATCATTTTCTTTTCTCCAGCCCCGCAATCTTGCCCACTGTTACCTAGCTCTGCTCTCCTACACCTCATTTAATGGCTGATCACCTTGGGGAAGGATCTCTATCAGGGCACAAGTGAGCATTTTCCTTTATTTTGATTGTCTCTTTTCATCACGATAATCTTTCTAACTATACCATCTGTAAAATATGTCAGCTACGATACTGTTCGGCATTATTCATTCTGTTAACCATCCACTGAGCCAGCAGCAGCATCTCATGGATGGTAGCGATGCTCTGCAGGGAGCAGAGAGGCAGGAGGCTGCTGGGAAGCATTGCTGCCAAGCAGAACTGGGGTGAAAAGCAATATGCAATCCTTTACAACCACGAGAATCGATTTATTTTCAATATATAATTAATCACAGATTCTCTGTTTGGCATTTGTAACTCTGCAGTATGTGAGCTGAGCATTTCGGGCCACCGCTGACATTTTGTTCTACATAATTCAGTGTCTGTGAGGAAAATTGATTCAGGTCAGTGTTACACCACGACTGAAGAAAATGAATTCTCCTTCAGATGCTTTGCTATGTCTGCGTGTTATTGGCTGTAGGTTGACTTTTTGTGCTTGAGAGCAAAGTCTTCTGATTGTCGTTTTCTGTCAGGACCGAGAATTCGTGTGAGATTACAGGAGGTGTTTGTTTTGGCAGTAGTGCTGGCTTAAGTAGCTCCTCCCTCTTGTGCACATTCATGTACACATTTCATTTGCTCCAGGACAGGGTCAGGTTGGGTGTTAGGGGAAATTCCTTCCCCAGAGAGCACTCAGCACTGCACAGCTGCCCATGGGTGGGGGGGTCAGTGTCCCTGGGGGTGTCCCAGAGTCGTGGGGATGTGGCACTGAGGTACTGCTCTTCTGGAGCTCCCCAGCCCATCCTGCCAAAGAGAAATGACACTTAATCATTCCTGGGTGTTTTCAGAACACCTGATTCTGACAGGGAAAGCAATTTGTGTGGCTTAACTGTGATTAACCGTGATCAACACTTTCCTCCCCTTGATTTGAGTCATACCACCTTATTTTATCTGAAAGGTTAATCTTAGATTAGCAATTGGGGTTTTGGGAGTTAGGTGGGAACGACCTCGTTCCAAATAATCCACCGGGACAACGTGTCATCCCAGGAACCAAAAATAACTCCCCGCTCGTCTCCTTCCACCTGCTGTGCCTGCGGGGGCTGCCATGGACGCAGCGTTGGGAGCAGTACCTGATGCGTCCTGCCCTGAGCTGGGGGCTACAGCTTCCTGCAGGTACAGACCGGCAACCCATGCGAACGCCCCCAAGAGTCTGGAAGAGACGGAGGAGCAGTGACTCAGAAGTGAGTCATGGAGCCTCCCCGGATCTATCCCGGGATGAGGGACGGCGTGCACCGCTCCTTCGTCTGGTCTGTCTCGAAAGGACAGGCCAACAGCCCCGAGTATAATTGTGGAAAAATAAATGTTAGCGGCAGCAATCCCTTGGCAGCAGCAGGCTGTTCTGTTTTGTCCATCACACAGCAGCAGCACCCCCAGGCCCTTGTGTGGTACAGCAATCTGAAGGCTACCTAATGATTTAAAGATCATAAAGCCACTTTAATGTCACAGTCCCCATTCTTTGCCAAAGCACAGGAACCAAATGGCTGAGGATGTGGGCTGTGACAAAATCCTGCTCCAAATCCTGGAGCAGGGCTAATTGGAACCTAGTTGGGACTGCCTATACTGTGTGTCCCTCATGGAGCTGGAGCTGCATTTGTCTTACTCAGCCTTATGCTTCTGCTTTCACTCTCCTGTGTGAAGTACGGCACTCATTTTACCTCTGGTTAAGCTGGTTTAGCTCACAGCCTGGCAAGAACCTGCTGGCTTTGTGAGATTAGGAGTGTACTTTCTGCTTGCTGAGCAATCGAAGGAGCACAGCGGGCATGCGTGATGAGCATCAGGAATGTGGAGGAAGGAGGAGAGGTGCCTCCCCCAGACATGCCAGAAAGCCATCGGGTCAGCTCACATCTCCCCTAACTTCACCCTGAACTTCCCACCACGTGCCACACTGGAACGGTCAGCTGGTTGGCAGCAAGGGAACGGGCATTCAGAGCCAGAGACTGGCGCAGGGTGGGAATCTCAGCTGAATCTTCCCCCTTCTTTCTTCCAGCTCCCCTTTAGATAATGAAATATATCTTACTTTCATTAAATTTCAGGGATTTTGGCAAAACTCCTTCAGAGTAACAGCTCAGTTTTCAAGATGATGAATATCTACTGTAATAATTCCATTTCATTCTTGCTTTTGGCTGAGATAGGTGTTGATAATGGCCTCAGAAGAGAAAGCCTTCAGTCCCTAAATGGTCAGAAACATCAGGAATCCCACAGTCACAGAATTGCAGGAGTTGGAAGGGACCTCAAGAGGCCATTGAGTCCAACCTCCTGTAGAGCGGTTCCCTACAGTAGATCACACAGGTGGGTGTCCAGATGAGTCTTGAATAGTTCCACAGAAGGAGGCTCCACTGCCTCTCTGGGCAACCTGTTCCTGTGCTCTCACCCTTACCATAAAGAAGATCTTCCACATCTTAGTATGGAACCTCCTGTGTTCATGTTTGAGGTCCTTTATTACCTCTGTGGCCCTCTGCTGGGCTCCTTCTAGGAGGTCCCCATGTGTTTTGGCACGGGGAGCCCAGAAGTGGACACAGTATTCTACATGTGGCCTCGCAGGGCAGAGTAGAGGGGGAGGGCAGAAAGATACCAATTCCCCTTTACTCCTATTTCTTTTGCACTCTTAAAATGACGGTATGGAAGTTTGAAGTGAGCAGAGCTGACGAGCTCGCTGTGCTTGGCACTCTGACCAGCACAGCATCAGCAAAGCGCGCACATCTGGATGGGAGGGCAAGGTCCGTGAGAGGCAGCACTGCCCGAGAAGGGCTCCGTTTCTGCAGCATTCCCAGCTCAGCGTCACTCAGAGTGAATCCAGAATAAGTTGCCACACCTACAAAAGCAGGCAGGGACTGATGGTCGTTAGCTGCGTGAGGTCCGTGCTGTGCCACGGGAGTGCGTCCCACCGGCTCGGAGCACGCCGTGCCCCCATCGTTCTGCCGAGTTCCTGCTGGATTTCCTTTCCAAATGCAGAAGGAGCGATGTCACCGACCTCGGGGAGCAGCAGCACAGAAGCTCCCAGCTCGCACACTGCGTAGCGCTGTCCTTTACTCACTAGCAGGAAATGACCTTTAACTCCGCTTTTGCTTTATGAGGCAACTTTCATTCCAAGCGCAGTTCTGTTTATGCAACTGTAAATCAGCAGATTAAAAACAGATCAAAAAATCTTCGCCCGCGCACGTGTTGCACGAATCGTGCAGCGATAACCCATCCAGGGCCGAGCTCCGGGATGCCGTGCTGCCCTCTGCGGGCTGCTGGGCATCGCGCTGCTCCCAGGGAACGGCGATGGGATGAGAGGTGACGGCCTCACGCTGTGCCAGGGCAGGGCAGGCTGGGGGCTGCGGGACATCTCTGCTCCCACAGAGCGGTCAGGCAGTGGCACAGGGAGTGGTGGGGTCACCGTCCCCGGGGGGGTTCCAGAACTGGGGGTCGTGGGGTGATGAGCACAGACGGGGTGAGCTGGGGCGAGCTTGGGGATGTCAGAGGGCTTTTCCAACCTGAGTGGTCCCGTGGTCCTGTGGTTCCACACCACGTCTGCAGCAGCACCAGGGGAGGAACCTGGGCTCTGAAAGCACTTGGCACCTTGTCACACTACGAAATGGGCAACGCTGTCTGTGAGTTAGGTTGGAAGTGCTAAAACATCGCAGCTCACCCTCCCGGATCCCTTCCCCGCTCCACCCCACGGGCAGGAATTCACACTGCCTCCGGCTGGACCAGATGGGAGAGCAACACAGCTGCAACCACACATCTACACCCCCATTCAGACAGAAGGATCATCCTGCGGCCGGATCGGCTCCTCGGCCATCCCACGCGGAGCCGAAGGAGAAACTGGGCACCGACAGAGCTGAATGCGGCGCAGCCCAGGGCTACACCTGGCACCAATTTTCTCTCCCCTGCAGCAGAGGGGCTGTGCAGCACTGCCGTTGGAAGCAGGGGGAGGCGGGCAGGTACAGCGATTTCTTTCTCCCTACTCCCAACAGTGTCCTTGTTATTCTCCGAATATTTGTGTCTCTGCAGAAGGCACAGACATTTCAGCAGCGGCTTCTTTAGCACTCGGATCCAGCACTTGATGTGAAGTTGCTGTGTGCTGTGGCCCGAAACCTCCCTAAATAGGAGGGAGTGATGCAGGGGTCGCTCACCTAACGGGGCGGAGGCACACAGCCCCGAGCGGACACACGTAGAAGAGTGGTGGGGAGAGCACCGAGTGCTGCCTTCATAGGTAGGCTGGAGCAGAACGTGTCCTTTCCCCACGCACTCCCATTCTCGACACGGCTGGTACCACAGCAGAGGTCTCTCCATGAGTTCTTTCCTTCTCCAAACCCACAAGCAGCGCTGGAGTTAAGGAACGGAGCTCTTTTCTCACCTTCCATCTCGTTCTTTTCCATCTCTTGAACGCACGCAGATAGAACTGTGCGCTGGCAGCACTTTGCCGTATAACCAGAGGAGCTGAAATGTCCCCGATTCTGATACAAAGCAACTACGGTGATTTGCATCAGCGTGTACAACAGCATTTGGTAAACATGTGCTCCATCACCACACAGATCTGATGTAGATCTCAGAATTGTCACTCTGTTAGTCATGTGCTTCCTGTATTGATGCCTTTATATGCTAGAGCACCTCTTAGAAACAGAAGTGCTGAACCAAAACATTTGCTCAGGTATGTAATCCCAGAAAAGTGAGTGAGCACTTGAGTAACGCATGAAATCTGTGTCAGAGTTTAAGACGTGTGCTTATACTGATTGCTTTTACTGTAAAGAAATGCCTAACAGCAGGAAAAGGAAAAAAGAGAACGGCGCGTGAGAGGTCAATATTAAAAAGTATCTGGGTCTTTGTGTCTTGCAGCTGGAGCAGAGAGCTCCAGGAATGCTGACAGACAGCCCCGGCTGCTCTTTGTGCTGCACTGTAACATGATGCGGCCTTGCAGCAGGCCTGGGGGCTCTGCAGCAGCCCCACACCCGAGCTGTGGCCTTATACCTGACTTGGGGGGGGGGGGGGGTGCAGCAGTCCCAGCCCTGAGCTTTGGCCTTACAGCTGACCTGGGGGGGTTGCAGCAGTCCCAATACTGATGCTTTCATTCTGCCACCTTGGTGTCTGTGAGCAGAGCAGGCGGTGGGCTGCCTGCTGCTGTGTTTGAATGTAAACCACTGCGTGATGGCTGGAGACCACAGAGCTGTAATTTTTTTTCCTTCTGAGTTCCATCTCTCATCACCTGTTTTAGAGTCTGAGTAAAATGAGGATAGCAAGGTCCAGCCCTGCAAATTCCCGTGACCCTTTTGCCTATAGACACAGAAAATGCTTTGTTTCTTATCCGAGCTGAGTGCTGCTGGAGCAGTGGTGGCACAGACCGCAGTTTACAGCTCCAGGTACAAGGCACTTCAGTGCCCTGGGACACAGAGTTGGTTGCAGGTGGGTTAATTGTGCCAGGGAGGCAGGTAGTGCTGCTGGCTGCCGTGCCAGGCTCCCCTCCCTGCAGGACACAGCTCCTCAGTGCGGGGTGCTGCTGTGTGGGCAGCAGGGGAGAGATGCCACCAGGCCCTGGGGGGCTGTGGAGAAGGAGGGGGCCATGGAGCAGGAGGGGACGTGGAGCTGCAGATCAGGAGGGGCTGGCTGTGGAGCGGAGCAATGCTGCAGGAGCACAGCACCGCTGCAGCCGTCTGCCTGCCCATCTCTGGGCAGAGCATGGCATCACATGCAGAGTGAAATTAGAAAGAGAACCGTTTTTTCTTTCTAAGCATTTCCCTGTGTAACGGACACACTTGTATTTTAAGAGAACAAAAACCCTCTCTTACTCAAAGTCCTCCCCTCGTCTGGAGCAGCTTGCCTTGATTACATCGTACTAAATTACCCATCTTGGATATATGATTCTCTTCCTTTTCTCTGCCAAGAGCAAAAATATGAGATTATTTGGCAAGAGGAATGTGTATCTAAAATGTCAAATTACAGCTCATAACGATTACGGGATAGTTCTGGCGATAGCCCTTTGCGGTGGCTCCAAAACAGATGTCTCTTTCTAGGAGATCTCTAGAACCAAGCCGTGCTTTGTCTTTCAGATGGTGCTTCGAGAACGCTTCCCCAGCACACAGTACTGAGGTGTCCGTGTCCAGTACAAAAGTAGTGTTCTTTGCTTTGCTTTTGCCCACATCCCCACAGCTTTTACGTGTCAGTATGGTAGATAATAAGATAATAAGCCAGATCTGACAGGGGCAGTGTGATCTGTGCGCTGGTGGACCAAGTGGGCAGGGGGAGAGCAAAGCACGCACACCTGGCTTGCAGAAGTTTGGTTCTTGCCGCAGGGTTGATCCTCTGTAACCCCATAGTGGTGGCAGTGTGGAGATGGAGGAGCTTAGGGGTGCTGTGCACGAGCAAAACCTCGGGATCCTCTGCATCATCACTCAAGGAGATAGAAGGGTTTGAGCAGAGCTGTGCTTGCTGCCAGATGAGCACCAGGTCAGGGCAGAGGGGTAGAGGAGGAACTTGGAAACGCAGTGATGGGGGTGATGGATCTGCCACAGCAGCTCTGCTCATCGGACCAAGGGCTGGCTTGGCAGGAGCAGAGAAATGTTGAAAATTTGGGCTTTCCGCAGTTCTGCTTTTGATGGCTTGTGCCTTCTAACCACACGGCAATTGTAAAGGCTATAAATAAAACTTAGGAATCCAGTTTAAACAGTCTTTAATAAAATAAAAATTATTTTAATATGCTGTCATTGGCCCCTCCTTCAGGACATCTCAAGTCTGCACTTTCAGCCCGACAGGCTGTGTTCTCCATCAAAAATGAGCTCCGTTTTGCTTTCCCTGCAGGCTGGAGACCTCACCGTCCCCACCAGAGCTCCATCCTCATGCGTTTCAGGCGCTGTTATGCAGGGAAGGCTTTGAGGGCGTATCAGAGAAAGACCATTAGGAGAGCAATCTGGGACGCTGCCCTCTGAGCGTTTCCAAGTTCAGGCCCACACTCATGAGTAACAGCTCTGCTCTGCAGCTGCTTGTGGGGACAGGAGGGCTGGAGAGGGAGAGAAGGGCAGAGATGCTGAGCAGTGAGGGCTGCAGTGAGGATGCTGCCAGTGCCCGGTTCTGCACAAGCAGCACGCAGTGCTGCCCCACATATCTTGTTCTCTAGCAGCTGTGGTTGCTTGCAGGTTGTAATCCTGGTGGGGAGGTGATTCCCTTCCTAAGGTCGTGTTCTGTTCGCTTGTGCTGTGTTGGCATCAGAGCAGCTGCGCCAGGAGCCCGTGTAGGGATTAATTAACCAGTGGCATTCCTCCTGCTCAGCTGACACAAGGGCAGCCAGCAGGGAGTGCAGCACGGCCGCCGTGGCACAGCTTCCCCGGGCAAGTAAACCTGGGACGTAAGTCAGAAAACCATGGAATCATTCCAGTTGGAAAAGCCCTTCAGCTCCCACTGCCCACGTCCCTCAGTGCCACATCCCCACCGCTCTGGAACAGCCCCAGGGATGCTGACCCCCACCCCTGGGCAGCTGTGCCGGTGCTCTTTGCACGAAGAAATATTTCCCCTAATACCCACCCTGACCCTCCCAGGCACCATGCGAGGTCGCCACCTCTCTCTGTCCCTGAGACACTGATTCCTGTTCCTACAAGCGAGTGCACGCTTAGCACAGACCCACCCTGTGGGCTGGGAATTCTTCTGGGTATTTATAGCTCAGAGCAGGGCTCAGGATGGAGCGGTGCTCAGCTGTTGGTTCGCCCCGATCCCCGAGCAGTGGGCAGTTGCAGGCTGTGGATCTCTGCCAGCTCGTTGGTATGAGCCCTCCCCACCAACACTTCCTTTATAGATGGATGCTGCGTTACCAGCCATAGAACAGGGTTTTCTTACAAAGATAACATTTCCCTTCCCATCCGGGCTCTGGAAATAATGCAAAACGCCCTTTTCCCCTTTGAGAAAATGTTCCGTGCTATCAGTGTGTATGGAAGAGACCGAGAGCACACATCACCCACAGGAGCAGTTAAGAGCAGAGAGAAGCAGGCGGTGTTCTGAGCGCCTTAAACACTCTCCCCCTCTGGCAGTGAATCCCGTGCTGTTTGTCCCCATCAGCTGCACCCACCGACGCCCTTGGGCCTTGGAAGCACATCTGCATCAGTGACGCCGCTGCCTTCATCGCGGGCATGAAGCACGTGTGCATTAAGAGCTATTTTTAAAGAGTGAAGTCATAGCTGTAATGTAAAAGTGAAGCCAAAACAAAGCTGAAGAGGTCAAACTTGAGAAGCTTGAACCATCCTGAACTAATTCCTGACGCCTACACCGCGATCGCATCGTTAGCCCCACGGAGGGAGAGAAGAATGGGATAGCCCTGCAAATCAAGGGGAGATCGCAGAAGTGGGAATCAGCAGCAGCATCTGGTGGTTCGAGGCCACAGCATAGCCATGGGGATGGCTTCTGGACCCTCCTCACTTGGATTTTGGGCTTGGTAGTGTCACATTTTGTGACAAAATGCTGCTCTGCCACTGTCCTCCAGCAGTGGATCCATGGGGTGGCCCGGCCAAGGGCTGGGCATGGCTTGCTGCAGTTTCCTTACGAGGCAAAGCCTGCGCTCTGCTTCTCTACCGTGCAACACCTCTGCCATCTCTGCCCCTCTGCCTCGTGTGATGCACAGAGCTGCCGTGACTCTGGGCCGTGCAGATAGGCACCCGGAGCTCTGCGTCCCACCGTGAGCAGTGCTGGGAGTGGGCAGCGGCCGCACGGCTCCGCCAGCACTGCAGTTTTGCTGTCTGTGAAGCAAAAGAGCAAAGAGACATTTTTTTTTTTTCTTTGGTATGTGTTTCTTCTGTGCGTACTGTTTTTCTTGTTAACAACTATTTGCTTCAGGTCATTGTTTGTTGCACCTCCTCAGTATTTGACCCGTCCTTCATTTCATGTGTAGCTGTGGCACTGAGGGACACGGGCAGTGGGCACGGCGGGGTGGGATGGGTTGGGTTGGGTTGGGGACCTCAGGGGGCTTCTCCAGCCTCAGTGGTACTGTGAATCCTGCCCATCTTTAGTCAGTGAGCGTTTCCCTTCGTGGCATACATGCCCTCGAGGAGTGTTTTCAGTCCTACAGAGTCCCAGGACATCTCGCTTTGGAAAGGACCCACGAGGACCGCCCTTGGCTCCACATGGGACCACCCAAAATCCAAACCCTCCGTCTGGAGGAACAGCGTTCCTCATCCGAAGTCTGACAGCAGCACCGCGCCCCGCCAGTGCCGCAGGGCACCGGTGCCTGGAAGCAGGATGACGGCGGCGGAACGAGCTCATTCTTACGGGCACACCGAGCAGCGCGTGTCCCCCGGCCCCGCTCCGGGGTCCCGGGACGGGCAGCGGGTGGGAGCGGCGCTGAGGAGGACAAAGCGGCGCACAGCGGGGACGCGGGAACCGGAGCGTGGCCGGGATGAGGGCGGTGCGGGTGCCGCGCCCCGGCCGCGTTTCGGAGCGTCTCGTAACCGCTGGAGCCGGAGGGGCACTCCGAAGGCCACGGGGGACGGGGCCGGGCCGGGCCGGGCCGGGCCGGGCGGCGGTGCGGGGCCGGGGAGGGGCGGTTTGGGGGGGGGGGGGGCGGCGCCACGTGATGCGCGTCCCCGCTCCTTAAAGCCGCCCGCCGCGCCCGCCCCGCCACAATCACGGCCGCTCGGCCCCGCCGGCAATCAGTGCCGCGCCCGGCCCGGCCCCGCCGCCACCATGGCCGGGGCCATCATCGAGAACATGAGCACCCGCAAGCTGTGCATCGTCGGCGGGATCCTGCTGGTGTTCCAAGTGATCGCCTTTCTGGTGGGAGGTCTGATCGGTGAGTGCCGGCGGGGCGAACTTGGTTCCCCCCGGCGCGGTGCCGGTGCCGCGCGTCCATCGGCTCATTAGCGCGGCTTTGTCGTTAAGCACGCGGTGCTCCGCGGGGCCCTTTGTGCTCTCGGGCCGCCGCCTGCGGACGGCGACGGGCACGGAAAAGTTTGCCCGGCCTGCTCGCGGCGTGCGCCTGGGGAAGGCAGGGCAGCCGGCAGCATGGCGACCGGTGCCGCGGGGCCGTGCCGCCCATCGCTGCTTGCCTTTTCTTTTCCCTCCTTTTATAAATCTGTTTTTTGTCTTAATCCCCACCACCACCCTTGTTAGGTTTTTTTTTTTTTTAATTGCTAATTCTGCTTTCCCTCTTTCCGCTCCCCCGTCTCCGGGCCGCGGGAGCAGGGAGCCCGCCTGCCTGCGGCAGCGCCCGCCAGGAGGAGAGCGATGCTAGCAGGAATAAGGGAACGGGTGTGCGTGTGTGTGTGTGTGTGGGGGGGGGGGAATTGGGGGCTGCCTGCCCCGGAGCCGAGCCCCGAACCCGGAGAATGGAGGGAGAAGGATGGAGGAGAGCGGGCTGGGGGCAGTCCCGGGGCTGCGGGGTGCCCCGAGGCACAGTGGGGGGTGGATGGATGCAGTGGGGTGGGATCGGGGTTCCCTCGGCTGGCACACGTCGCCCCCTTTTGTTTAGGGGAGCGCGGGTGGGACGCTGTTGCAGCGATCTTGATTTCGGAGGCGCTGAAGAAGTAGCTGCAGCCGCCGTCCCGAGGGCAGCTCGGTTGCTGCGCTGCTCGGTGCTCCTGTCCCCACGAGTTGCTGCTCCGTAAGAGCTGGAGAAACTCTGCCCGACGTAATCTGCGAGAACTTTGTTTCCATCCTTCTCTTTCGCGGTCCCAGAGCAGCCCCTGGCAGCACAGAAGCTGGGCTTTCTGCTCCCGTGGGCCCGAACCCGCTCTGCACAACACCAGGATTGGCTTTTCTGTCCTCTTCTTCCCAAGGAGCTGGTTCAGACGATGCTGGGTCAGATGTGGGTTACTGAACCCGATGCTGATTCATTGGATGTGGCTTCTTGCTCCATGTTGCGTGGAGAAGCTGTGCTCCATGTTCGTAAGGATATCTTCGTTCCTAGAAGCGTTTTGCCACAGAGCTCTCCAAGTTCATAAGGCATAAGCTGTGTGTACAAAGCAGTCCTATTGAAAGCTGTGATTCTGTCTTCATCTGGGGTCAGGTATGATAAGCAGATGTATTTGTGTTTAGGATTGCATGGACTAAACAGACCTCTTCCTTTCATCTCGAAATCCCTGCAAACCTGAGCAGAGCCTGGATCCTGTTCCTTGTGTGGTCCACCATACATGCCTCCTGTGTTAGGGCCTGGCCTGGTGCTGGGCTTTGGGAGCTGCTGGCAGTGTGGTAGTGGCTCAGGGCTCAGTGCCTCTTTCAGCCCCAGGGTGACTTTGCACCAGTCACGCAGGAGCACCTTCTTTGTTATGGTTGTTATGGGCAGACCATCTTCCGTTGCTGGAGAAGCCCACTGAGTCTTTGGGCAGGTAAAACCGTGTTAATGCATCGCCCAGACTGCATCCCTGGCTGTTCTGCAAAGTGCCCAAGCCCTGGAGGACGGTGCTTGGGCAGCTGCTGGCAGCTCAGAGCAGGGCCGTGAGTAATGCTGCTCGTGTCGTGCAGGGGGTGAGAGCTGAGGTGCCACTGAAATAGTGACCCGGTCTGGTTTGATCCAGCACGCCAAGGAGACAACAAGAATCCAGTTATTTTAGTGTGTTCAGGTCTAGACAAACCAAAATATGTACACAACGGGAGTGCAGCGACAAAGCGAGCTTGGCCGTTCCTGTAGCAGGGAGTTAGGTCATGTTTCAAAACAATGACTAAGTGCTCTATTTTAACAGATTATTTTGCGAGTAGAAAATACACAAATGCAACACATTGGTACCTGATAAGGCTGGGGAGCTCCCTTCTCCTGAGTTGTGCTTTCTGACAGCGCTGGTCCTCGATAGAGTTTGTGAACAACAAGCTATTTATGTTTAATAAAGCTCGTGTACTTCCATCAGCACTTTTGTTCAGATGCAGAACTTCAGTCAGCATCCCCGTGGGTTTTTGCTTAGAAATGTGCACGGGCAAAACGTGGGATGAAGGCATTGCAGGAGTCGCAGATAATGGAGCGGAGCTCCCGCAGAATCTACAGGAGCTGAGCAAAGCTGAGGTGTGAGATGAGCTGAAGGGGTGGTTTTATTGGGCTGTTTCTTTGCTGCTTTCTGTGGAAGAAACTACCCCTCCTTCCCCCTGAGCCCTCCTTGGGCAGCTGCTCAGTAACTTGCTCAGGGGCAGTTCCTTCCAGCGCTGCAGATTGCTTCAGGACCTCCAGGACTGCATTACTGCCATAGCAGTGAGCTGGCTTTGTGTACCAGGGCTCAGCAGTGGATACAGGCAGTCCTGCAGCTGCCCATACATCCTGCAAATGCGACTGTTTGGAGAAGTGAAGGCGTTTATTTCCTCACCGGGATGAGGGGATGCGTTTGGGAGCGAGCAGCTCCTCTGCTTCCTTCGCTTGCTTTAAGACTGAAGGAAAAAAAATGGAGTTGTTTTGACTGGAGCCAATAAAACTCCTGCTCGTGTCTCTTGCCCAGAGAGATAATGAGTCATGAGTGCAAATGGCTGAGCAGCTATCAACAATCCCAGCTCATTATCTACATGTCGGGTTTGGCTCCCGAGCAGTGAGTTTCCAGGATTTAATTTCCTTTCCCAGGATTTCATTACCTTCCTGGGGCTGAGGTGGAGGCGGCCGGGCCCAGCCCAGGCATACTTCAGCACCCCCAGCCCCCCCCCCAGGCCTCAGCCCCCCCAGCACGGTGCTGCACCGTGGCCGTGCATGCCAATGGTGTGCCCTGCGCGGAGCACTGCCGGCCTCGCAGCCTTGGCAGGGCTCTGGTTGCCTTTGGAGAGCGGACGTGAAAGGTCATCATTGCCCGATTCTTCTTTGGAGGAGCAGTAACTGTAGCAGAATGGGCGAATGTGCCAGGAATCAGCAGTTCCCAGGCAGAGAGGGCCGTGCTGGGGGCTTTGAGGAGCGGGCAGCCAGAGCTGGAAATCCTTTGAGGTAATTTTTTTTCTTTATTTATTTTTATTCCCTCCCCCCCCCCCCCCCCCACTCTTCTCACGGTTGCATCAGTTTCAAACTAGAGCTCACTGGGGGTAGCTGTGTCAGGGAAATGCTGTGCCTCACAGCTTACATGCAGCAGGAGCTTCTCCTGCCCCTCTGTGGCTTGCAGTCTGCACTTGGCTTTATCAGACTGTGTGCATGTGGCCTCTACCCTGCAGGAATGACCGTGTGGCAGGAAGGTCCTGCAGCACAGAACAGCCTCGGCCTTTGAAGTCGAAGCATCAGTCCTGCAGGGTGCCTGGGAAGGAGGAAGGGATGTGCACGGCACCTCTGTGCCTGCTCCAGCCCTGGGATGTCACCGATGGCACTTGTGGCATCTGGGAGGCTGCAGCTCTTTGAGAATCAACTCGTGGCTCCTCCTGCTCCCAAGGGGCTCTGTTGCATGCACACTGCACAGATACTGGCTGCAGACGTGGGCTGGGAATCTCACAGCCAGTCTGTGTTTGAATGGGCAGGTGCATTCCTATGGCTCAGGAGTGATGGATGTGCTGGGGCAGGCAGAGCCAGCAGTGCCCAGCTGCAGGGCTGCCCCACCACGTCCCCTGGAACAGAGTGCACAGCTGCTGTGCCCTGCTGCAAACTCCTGCTCCCTCTTTACTGAGAGTGGGACACTTTTTCCTATTCTTCTTGGTGGAAAAGCAGTTACAGTTTCAGCAGAAGTAGGATAAAAGATGATAAAATCTCACAAGAAATACCTTTCGCAAGGGGAAGGGGCTTCTCAGGTAGCATGGTAGCTTAATGGGTGCTAAAAAGCAAATAGTAAATAGTTGGGGAGCTGAGAACCCAATTTTGGGGCAGCGGTATTGAGTTTTCCTTTATTTTGTTTTAGAGATGTTAGAATATTTAAATGGACAGCAATTCTGTATGCAAAATCTGCCATCAGTCTGAAGAAAAATGGCTTTCATGTAGGCTTGTGAATACAGTAACTAGCCTTAAACAAGAGGGATGGGAAGATTTCTGCAGTGGTCAGTCACTAACACTGAACTGGGAGCAGTGAGGTTAGGAAACAGCACTTTTGTGCTGCAATAAATGTATATTTACAAGTAAATATAACGTTATTCAGGTTCTCACAGCTCTAGCTGGAAAACCTCTGTCTGTTGGATGATAAATTAGCTTGTTTATTCCTATCCTGCTGTTGGTTAGCGTAATGAAGCAGAAGCCCATTGTGTGTGCTCATTGGGTAGTGATGGCTCTGCACAGAAGGGGGTAATTGAGTAGAAAAGCAGAATGCTCCTGGTGCATGGGAGAAGTTAACACCACATGAGGTCAGTAGGATTCAAGCTTTAATCAATGTAGACACAATGCAACTGAGATTTTGTAAAGGGCTTGTTTATGGTGCCAGAGCGAGGGTCAGTAGTTAATTGGAGATGCTGCAGGTGTTCTAGATGAGAAGGTGCAAAAATCCTTATCCTAGAGGTAAGGACGCGTGTGGGAGGAGAGGATGCTGCTCCGGTGTGTGGGCTGAGCGCTCTGTTTGTGGGGTTGGGGAGGAAGGAGAGATGTGTTTGAGGGTTCATGGTCAGAGCCTCATTAGATTCCTCTCTGACAGGCTGGCCAAGGAAGCATCGTTCTGTAACCTGAAGCTTTGATAACGTGTGTTTTGATACAAAAGCCAGAATTGAGGGTAGGGTTTCATCATTAACTGTGCTCGTGTTGGCTGGGGAATGGACACTCCTTTTTAAGCAACCAAGCTGGGATGGCCGTCTCTGAACTACAACTTCTGCAAAGCAAATGAAAAAGATCTGTTTGTCTCATTCAATCTGCCCCTGGGCTCAGCAGTGCAAGGCAGCTGCAGCCCATGTGCTCCTGTCCCTCCGGGGGACACGGCTGCTTGTGGGATCCCTGAGTGTGTGGGATGGGATGGGATGGGATGGGATGGGATGCTGCAGCACTTGGCTGGGCAGTGTGGGGGTGGAAGCAGAGTGCAGGGCTGGAGGTCCCAGCTGTGCAATGGGTGCTCCCTCCCCTCCTGCTCTGTGTAGCAGACAGGAAGTGGAAGAGTTTTGATTCCACTTGAGATGGAGGAGAGAAATCCTCAGTGTTTGGCAATGGGATGGCTGCCAGTGCTGATGAAACCCTGCGCTGAATCAGCTCATGGGATCTTTGGCTTCTCTGACCACTGCTTGTCAGTGGATGTGGAGTCTGCTGAGATGCCTCCTTCAGCTCCTCTCCTTTGGAGTGTTTGTGTAACCCTGCCATCTCCTAAATTTCAGGTGAATCACAGCTCATGATTCAACACGATGCTGAGCAGCTTGGGATTATTCAAAGCTGAAAGCAATCTGGCTTCTGGTTTCCTGTCTCCTGTCCCTATTAGCTGCTGCTTTGTCCTGTGGACAGAGTTACGGCAGCCTGAGCATACAGATTTTCTCAGAGACAATGGCTTGGGAGGCTCCTCAGTGCCCACGGACTGGTCTCAGCCCTCAGACCCAGGATGTCCTTGTGGCGCAGTGGCTCAGGTCTCCTGATGCTCTCTTTGTTTTGCATAGCACTCTGTAATGCTGTTAGCAGACCTGGCTGCAGTTTCCCAAACCGTTTTTTTTTTTCCCCACTTGGTTCGACACTTGCTTGGATTTAATGGGAGCAGAGCCAGACAAGGAACACAAGCCAAGTGCCGACGGTTGTTTGGTGCGTGGCTCCCGACGAGAAGTATGTATAGGAATTGTCTCTTGCTCCTCAAAGCTGTAACTTTGGCAGGGGGATACTTGTGTTAGCATGCCAGGCCTTTAAAATTGTAATCAGCCTGCGATGAAAACGTGTATTTATGGCTGTAATGAGCTGCATCAAAGGGGGAAACATGAGCCTTCCCCGCAGAAGTCACTGTATCTCTTAATTCAGTAATGCCTGCTTCTAAATCGCTCAGATCTTACCAAGTTCAAAAGCTCTGAGAGGGCTTGGCCTGACTGTCTGCCTGTTTCTCAGCAGCATTCTTCGTACTTTTTCCCAGCTGCAGTTTTAGGCACTGCTACCAGGTCCTGCATTGAGCTGTGGTAGAGGAATGTTGTGCCATATGAGTTTCATGTTTAATGCACTGATGGTCCTCCACCTCCAGCTCATTGTGGCACCCTGGGCTGGCAGCGAGGCTGGATTTTTTTTTTTTTTTTTTGTAATTCTCAGTATATTCTTTCTTTTACTGCTTCGTTCTGGCATCTCAAGGGTGGTGGTGCGCTGGTTTGCTCCATTTGTCTTATTGACAGGCTGGAGTTGTGCACGGGGTGCCATCACCTGATGGGGGTGTTTCTGATGGGCTGGGGTCTGCCCAGCAGTCCTGGGCTGTGTGTCAGAAGGACAATGGTGACAGCATGGAAGTAATTCTGTAGGAGCCCACGGGCAGGCTGACTGCAGACTGTACTTGGCCTCCCTGGCTCCCTTCTTCCCTGCGGGTGTTGACATCCCAGTGTCCATTGCTCTGTGTGCTCCTCCTGCTTTAATTCCTGGTGTGGGAATGTTTCAGTGCTCCTCACTTCCATTGGAGTGATCTTACACTGTTGAATTTGCATTTAACTTTCTAACTTCCCTCCGTCTTCCTTTAAAAAAAAGGGTAGGACAGGTTTGGTGTCTCTGTTAATTGCAATTTCATATTTAACTGGGATTACACAATTCCTTCAAACTTCCAGTGAGGGCAGAAGTAAATAAAACTCTTTAACAGCTTAGTAAGAGTTAACCTGTTCCTTCTGCTTGCCAAAGCTTATGAACCTGGAAGTAGTTAATGTGAGCACGTAGTGATACTTCATGGCTCATACTTCAGAAAATAAGACAGCTCTGTTTCAGTGCAGCAAAACGCATTGTGTATTGTGCAGTGTAGTGCTGCATCTTGTGACAAAGGCCTGTGAGGGTTGGGAGTGTTGTCACTGAGTGCTGGCACCCCCAGGTCAAGGAGCTGTGAAGAAGAAGCATTTGATGCATTTGTTTGGAGTTGCTTTCAGATAGCTGAATAGGGAGCTGCATGTTTTGGTGGGGAAACCATGGCATGAGATGCTTAAAGATCCTAAAAGCGTGGTTCTCTCACTTTCAGCTCCCAGCCCCACTACAGCTGTTCCTTACACGTCAATGAAGTGCATAGATGTAAGAAAAAACCACCACAAGACCAAGTGGCTGATGCCCTGGGGACCCAACCACTGCGATAAGCTCAAGGACTTTGACGAGGCGGTCAGCAGGCAGATTGAGGCCAATGACATTGTCTTTGCTGTGCACATCCCTCTCCCCAACAAGGAGATGAGCCCCTGGTTCCAGTTCATGCTCTTCATCATGCAGCTGGACATCGCCTTCAAGATGGACAACGACCTGAGTAAGTGGCATCCTGCTCCTTGTTCCACGCTGACCGTGTGTGTTTCCCAGCATCAGTTTCATGCTGTGTTTATGCAGTGCCATGTGCTGACTGCTGAGTGCGTTCACGCAGGGAGGTGATGCAGAGGGGTGGGGGTTAGCCATGAGATGTTGCAGTGTGGGACCTTCCATAACCCACGTGCTCTGTGGCCTTGGGCACCTCCAGGGATGGGGCACCCACAGCTCTGGGCAGCAGTGCTGGGGCCTCACTGCCTTCTGAGGGAAGAACTTTCCCGTAACATCTAATGCAAATGTCCCCTCTTTCAGTTTAAAACCATTCCCTCTTGCCCTATTGCTCTAGGACTGTGTGAAATGATCAAGATGTACCCTGTTTTAAGTTCAGCAATTTGCTTTCATGGCATATGCTCCTTGGTTCCTTGCGGTTTGCACAGGTAGTCTGAGTTGTGGAGTGCCCAGCACTAGCTTGCACTAGATCGAGCCCCTCTGGGGGCAACTTTTTGCCTTCAGTCATAGAGTCATAGAATCACCAAGGCTGGAAAAGACCTCTGAGATCATCCGCTGCAGCCATCCACCTACCACCAGCACTTCCCCACTAAACCGTGGCCCTTAGTACAACATCTGAATGTTTTGTAAACACAGAGCAGGTGCTGTCAGGTGCTGAGATGCATCTGTGCTTGGCTTGGATTTGGGAAATGTGAATGCAGAGTACTTCACTTTGAAGCTACAGTGATCCAGGTGAAATGGCCAACCCATACAGGTATGGGAACCATGGAAGAGGCTGACATACTGGGATTCTCCTGCCTGGGAGAAGGTGAAACACACACAGAACAAATCCATTGAGAATCTGCAGGGAAATGAGGAGCTGCATGGGCAGTCTGCTCTTCCCCTTACCAAAAGACAGCTGTAGGTGTGTCTGCATGTTCTGAAGTTGTGGAAAATCCCTCTCTTAACAAATACAACCAACAACAAACAATTTGCCTCTCAAACTGGTCTGAACTGGAGCCTTGGCAGCTGTTTGGCCGGAGCAGCCATGCAACATATGGTTGCTGAGAGAAGTTAAAAATGGGGCTTTCTAAACCTTGCGTGTACCCTATAATCATCTCTAACGTATAGAGAGGCTGTGTGCCTTGCTCACTGCCCAGGCTTCACCAGGCTGCTGCACAGAGCTGCTGCTGCTCTGCCTGGAAGCACTGAGCTGGAACAGGCACCTGGCTGAGCACCTGGGGCAGGCTCTTAAAATGCTAAATGAGCTTTTTGACAGTCGTTTCTCCTGCAATTGCAGAGCCTTTCCTTCCTTTTCTTACTTGAGCTGCTCCATGACCAACTCCTTCAAGGCTGGGAGCTGAGATTAAAAGCAGAATTAACTTTTCTGGTTACTAGAAGTGGAGTTTTGGGGATGGTCTGTCCCACTGCCCCAGTGCTGGGGGCTGGGTCAGAGCTGCTGGTGCTCTCTCTCTGTGAGAAGTGTTTGGAGAGAGGCATGCCAGTACTTTGCATTGTGTGAGCTTACTGGCACATCCTGCAGGTTTCCTTTCATTGGCTGAGGGAAGTTTAGAAGTGCTGCTTTCCTCCCCTGCTTGTCAAGCTGAAGTTAGATGCAAATGAAGTCTGTGAAACAAGTGGGTAACACTTCTTGCTTGCTAAATTGTGTTGTAACATTTAAAAAAGAAAAAGCAAGGAACTTCTTAACCTGCAGTAATTACCTGTGTGTCTGAATCTTGCTGCTAACTTAGCTTCAAGAGCTTCATTCAACAGATGATTGGTGCTGGCTCTGAACAGCAGGCAGGATCACCTTACCTCTTCTTTCCAAGTGAAGTGGGACGATGCCCCTGTGCACGTGTGAGATTTATTTTTGACTGATATTTTCTGATCTGGACTGCTTTGGGTCTGGGCTGTTTGCACTTAACAGGGAGCAGCAGGCCTACTCAGAGCTGGGTATTACTGAAGGACATCTGTATTTATCAGAGGGCAGAGCAGGATGGTATGGAGGGACTTCTACAAGTGTTCTGTCTCCAGAATGTTTTCCTCTCTTTTTATATCCAGTGAATCTGAAATATTAATAAGTGAGAGGCTTCTGGCTGCTTTGCTTCAGAAAGAAATTGCACAGCTGCATGCTCCTGTTAAAATCCATGGTTTGGGCCTCTGGTAGGCTTTGTAACTTCAGAGTTAGTGGAGCCTGGAAGCATAATGCATGTAATTGTGAAGTTTCTTCTGTTTGCTTACACGTGCTTCTTCCCAGATAGCAGGATCAGCACGCAGCTGGCACACAGCTGTCTCCCAGACAACTTCTCTATTTTTAGGCTATTGAAATGGGTGGGAAGATACCATGAGTGAAATCATACTAGAGTGAATCCTGGAGGAGTTCTTGGGTACTGAACAGTCAGCAGTAGAATGTGCCAGAACTCCTGCTCGGGCAGTGCTGGGAGCGTGGAAGGCACAAAGCAGCCCCTTGCTCACTTACAGAGACAGTCACCTTGAGAAAGACCTTGAAGATGCCCAACCCATTCCCCACATGTACCTCAGTGCCACATCCCTACTGCTCTGGAGCACCCCCAGGACACTGACCCCCACCCCTGGGAGCAGTGCAGTGCTGAGTGCTCTTTGGGGAAGTGGCGTTTCCTGACAACCCTGCAGTGGAGGTCTCAGGTCCGGGGGCTGATGGTGCCTTCTCATGGTTGGCCATCCTGGAACACACAGATAGAAAGACCAACCGAACATGGGCAGGCTTGGTAAGTATTTTCAGATAAACCTGTGATACTAGTGAGGTTGTCACTCTGCTGCCAACACCCGAGCTGATTTGCCAGGCTGCGGATGACACAGGCAGTATCTGCACTTTGTGTTGGCCAGGGTTGCTGAGGCCGTGCTTTGCAGCAGCCTGACGTGCATGGCTCTGGCTCCTGGTGCTGGATAAGGCAGATTTCTGTCTGCGTATTCATACCTTTTGTTTTGGGAATTTGTGGAGAATCTTGTTTGACGTGCATGGAGGAGCCAAGCCTTGACTTTCCTTGAATGCCTTAGCATCTGAAAGGCAGTGTAGGTGCCTGCCAGCTTGTCTTCCTCCTTCCTTGCACAGTTCTTCCCCTCCTGCTGTGCCTCAGACTTGAATAATTAAAACACTGCACTCTGTCTCTGCTTTTCTGAGTCTGTCCTCAGCCTGAATTCACCTACCAGATTGTTTGCTTATCTGTCAGGAAGGCAGTACCACTGAGCAGAGATGTGTGGGGATGTGGCTGCTCTCAGCCTTCTGGTCCCAGAACTGTCCCGTGTGGGTTTATGTGTGAGGTGGAGATGCCAGGGGTGCCTTGGGGTGGGCATCTCCAGGGAAGTTTGAGTACAACAATGGGGGTATTTCCTCATTCAGTTTCGGCCAAACTGCAAAGCATTGGCCTTGGTTGTTCCCCTACAGAGATGTATGTGCCTTACTGTGTACAAAGCTCTATTCTAAGGGGAGATGGTACCCCCACGTAGAGAGTGATGGAAATTCAGACATGGATGGTAATTCATTACTTCACAAACATACACTGGTATATATTTTCTGCTGTCTGGTTTTCATCCTCAATGGCAGCAGCAACATTTGGATTACAGAGATGAGATAATGAAAGCTGTTTTTGTTGGATTTAGTCCCAAGCATTCCAGTTGGTTTTATGGCTTCTGAAATGAAGTTAGCAGTTCTTTTTAATTGGGCCAAGTTCAGCCTTATGTTCCCATTTATCTGTTTTCACTGGTCTTCTAAATAGCAGATCTGAGATGGCAAATGCATGTTTCATGGAAACCTGACCAGCGGCTGCGGGAAGGAGCTCCATCTCAGTGGAGATGGTGTAGATCACATATGTGCAAAAAATGCTCAGAAAAATCCAGTTGCATCCACGCTGAGGCATAACAGAACCACCTCCAAACGCTGTATAAATAGCAAGCTGAAACCGCCCGTCCCATCCACGCCCCTTCCCATCATTTTGGATGAGTGTGCCACCACGTAGTCCCCACACAACTGTAACTGAAAACGATGACAAATAGATGGGATGCACAGCCCTTCTAAGTTCCTCGCAGACACGAAGCGCTCTCCTGCAGTGCTTTGAAGGCCGGATTTTTTTCGGAGCAGCCGAGCGTTCCATGATGAACTTCAGAGCTCCCCAAGCGCTGATGTTTCCCTGCAGCCCGTTCCCTGCGCAGCCCTTGTTCAGGAAGCTCTGATCAGTGCCTGCAGCTCTGCGTGCCTCCCTCATCCCCCTGCACGGGGCAGTGGGAGGTGTGCGTGTCAACTCACCCACAAGCTGCTGGCCTGGAGCCGCAGGCGTGCTGCTGCATGTTTCCAGGGACCTGCAAGTGTGAGCAATTAGCAGCAGTGAGAGCTCTGTCTGGGGCCTGGCACGGCAAGCAGCAGTGCACCTGAAGCTCCCGCAGCTCTCTGAGGGGCTGCTGATGGATGGAAGCAGGTGAGGTTGTAGCACGCACATGCTGCAGAACGCGTGCCTCCTTCAGAGCCTTCCCCTGGAGCTGTGCCTGGTAGAGAGGAGGATTTTGCACCTGGTGGAGCTGGTACAGGCTTGCCTCGGGTTTTTAAGCTGTTTGCGTTGCTGCTTGGCACACTTCAGCTGTAACTCTTTCAGTTTCATGGGCTGACTCACTTGGGATACCTGAGTGCGGCTGTTCTAGCTCCGTTTCCTCCTAGCAGCATGTCATGGTTTTATGATTTCTGGTATTGGTATTCCACATCATAACAACATGTAGTGCATTAAGAGTTAAAGAGTTAATACTCCAACTCCATAGATTATTTATATTTTCCGGGTATACCTGTCTCAGAAGAGAAGAACTATATTCCCCAGAAGACTTTGCGATGCTTTGCATTTTTACGTATTTTCCGCTCAGAGGGAAAAGATAAAAACCCTCTGCGGTCACGGGACACTCGCTCTTTCCTTCGGGATCGACTCAGCAGTGGGTGCTCGCTGCCGTATCGCCTTCAGCGTTAGCGTAAGGCCTTCGGTTTATCGGACACTCTCTCTTGCTCCTTTTATTTGATTTATTAGCTTCAATTCCAATTATATTGTATTATATTGTGTTATTTTGCTTTCTGATATCTTATTTAGTAAATTAGCTTTCCTCCTCAGATCATTGCCGCTGTTTTGTTTCTAGGCCCATCTCCCTTTTTCCTTTTCCCTTTTCCCCCTTCCCCTTTCCTGGGGCGTGGGTCTGTGGGTCCCCCACACCAATCGTCACGGAACCGGGCCGATCCAGCCCGGTAAACCGTTGACATTTTTGGCGCCCAACGTGGGGCAAAGCAGCTGCCTTAGCCGGGCAGAGACATACTCTTAGAGTGAATCTCTGTCTCTTGCTAGCAAGCTTATCTGTACTGCTGGTACTGTACGGCATAACACGACCTTGAAGTCTGGGCATACTGCCATTTGTTCTGGGATATTTGTAAACTTTTTTGGGTGCTGCCAGCTTGTTTTAGTAAAAAGAAAAAAAAAATGCTCTCGCTTTTTAAACTGCTCTTAAAGGGGCTGCATTTCATTGTTTTTTCCCTTTTAATGCTCCATACGTACTGGGACCTTTTCCCTGAGCACCTGCAAGATCCTGAGAACTTGAGCAGATATTTGAGACAGGGATGTTGCGGCTCAGACAGATCTGAGGAGGCCCAAATTATTTGGAGTCTGGCTTATGCCAATCAGACCTTATTCAGTACTATCCCAGGGAGGCACAGTGTTTCTGAAATAGAGCGAGAGAGTCTCCGAGCCGAAAGGGATAGTGTCCAGATCCAGACAGAGAGTCTTTTAGCTGACAATCAGACTCTCCTGAACAATTTAGACAGCCTCCAGTCTGACCAAGACACCATCCAGACCAAGCAAGTTGCTTTTCAGTTCGAGAAAGGCGCCCTCCAACCTGAAAGAGACACCCTCCAGTCTGAGCAAGACGTCCTCCTGTCTGAACAGTACTTCTTCAGAACTGGGCGAGGTACCTACCAGCCACAATAGCCTCTGCCCCCCAGCCAGGTGGGGGAGAGGGATAGTAGAGTGCATTGGACTGTGTGGATTCGATGGCCTGGCACATCAGAACCACAAAAATCTAAGGTATTGGTGGACACTGGTGCACAATGTACTCTAATGCCTTCAAGTTATAAAGGGACAGAATTAATCTATATTTCTGGGGTGACTGGGAGTTCCCAAGAGCTGACCAAGTTGGAGGCTGAAATACGCCTCACTGGTAAAGACTGGCAAAAACATCCTATTGTGACTGGCCAAGGGGCTCCATGTATACTTGGTATTGATTATCTCAAAAGGGGATATTTTAAGGATCCCAAAGGGTATCGATGGGCTTTTGGAATAGCTGCTGTGGATGCAGATGACATTAAGCAGTTGTCTGCTTTGCCTGGCCTGTCAGAAGATCCGTCTGTTGTGGGGTTGCTACAAGTGGAAAAGCAACAGGTACCGATTGCTACAAAAACGGTGCACAGACGACAGTACCGCACTAACAGGGATTCCTTGCTCCCCATTCATAATCTGATTCGTCAGCTAGAGAGCCAGGGATTGATCAGTAAAACTCACTCTCCTTTTAACAGCCCCATATGGCCAGTGCGTAAAGCCAGTGGAGAATGGAGGCTGACGATAGATTACCGTGGCCTGAATGAAGTCACACCCCCACTGAGTGCTGCTGTGCCGGACATGCTTCAGCTCCAGTACGAACTGGAGTCCAAAGCAGCCAAGTGGTATGCCACCATTGACATTGCCAATGCCTTCTTTTCAATTCCTCTGGCCACAGAATGCAGGCCACAGTTCGCCTTCACCTGGAGGGGCGTTCAGTACACCTGGAACCGTTTGCCCCAGGGGTGGAAGCACAGCCCAACAATTTGTCATGGGTTGATCCAAACTGCGTTGGAACAGGGTGGTGCTCCTGAGCGCTTACAATACATTGATGATATCACTGTGTCGGGCAATACAGCAGGGGAAGTTTTCGAGAAAGGAGAGAGAATAATCCAGATCCTCCTGCGAGCTGGCTTTGCTATTAAGCGAAGCAAAGTGAAAGGGCCTGCACAGGAAATTCAGTTCCTAGGTATAAAGTGGCAAGATGGACGTCGTCACATCCCTACAGATGTGATTGACAAAATCATTGCCATGTCTCCACCCACCAGTAAGACAGAGACCCAAGCTTTTCTGGGTGTAGTGGGTTTTTGGAGAATGCATGTTCCAAACTATAGTCTCATTGTGAGCCCTCTCTTTCGGGTGACGCGGAAGAAGAATGATTTTGTATGGGGCCCTGAGCAGCAGCAGGCTTTTGAGCAAATTAAGCAGGAGATAGCCCGTGCCGTGGCCCTGGGGCCAGTGCGGACGGGACAGGATGTAAAGAACATCCTCTACACTGCTGCTGGTAAGGAAGGTCCCACTTGGAGTTTGTGGCAAAGAGCTTCTGGAGAGACTCGAGGCCGACCCCTTGGTTTCTGGAGTCGAGCATACAGAGGGTCTGAGGAGCGCTACACTCCAACTGAGAAGGAGATCTTAGCCGCGTACGAGGGGGTTCGAGCTGCTTCCGAAGTAATTGGTACTGAAGCGCAGCTCCTTCTGGCACCTCGACTGCCAGTGCTGAACTGGATGTTCAAAGGAAAGGTTCCCTCTACCCATCATGCTACTGATGCCACTTGGAGTAAGTGGATTGCGCTGATTACACAGCGAGCTCGGATGGGGAACCTCAGTCATCCAGGAATCCTGGAGGTGATCATGGACTGGCCTGAAGGTAAAAAGTTTGGAACAATACCAGCAGAGGAGGTATCACGTGCTAAAGAGGCCCCACCATATAATGAACTACCAGAAGATGAAAAGAGATATGCCCTGTTCACAGATGGATCGTGTCGCATTGTGGGAAAGCACCGCAGATGGAAATCTGCTGTGTGGAGCCCCACAAGACGAGTTGCAGAGGCCACTGAAGGAAAAGGAGAATCAAGCCAATTTGCAGAGGTAAAGGCTGTCCAACTGGCCTTAGATATTGCTGAACGAGAGAGGTGGCCAGTGCTTTATCTTTACACTGACTCATGGATGGTGGCAAATGCTTTATGGGGGTGGTTACAGCAATGGGAACAAAATGGCTGGCAACGGAGGGGTAAACCTATTTGGGCTGCTGAACTGTGGAAAGATATTGCTGCCCGAGTAAAGAATATAGTTGTGAAGGTGCGCCATGTAGATGCTCATGTTCCTAAAAGCCGGGCAACTGAAGAACAACAGAATAACCATCAGGTAGATCGAGCTGCCAAAGTTAAGATGGCTCAAGTAGACTTGGACTGGCAACATAAGAGTGAATTATTTTTAGCTCGATGGGCCCATGAGACCTCGGGCCATCAGGGAAGAGACGCAACATATAAATGGGCTAGAGACCGAGGGGTGGACTTAACTATGGACGCTATTGCACAGGTTATCCATGACTGTGATACATGCGCCACAATTAAACAAGCCAAGAGGATGAAACCTCTTTGGGGGGAAGGGCGATGGCAAAAATATAAATATGGGGAGGCGTGGCAGGTTGATTATATCACCTTGCCACGATCTCGCAATGGCAAGCGTTACGTGCTTACCATGGTGGAAGCAACCACTGGGTGGCTTGAAACATATGCAGTACCCCATGCTACCGCCCGAAACACCATTCTAGGTCTCGAGAAACAAGTCCTATGGCGACATGGCACTCCAGAAAGAATTGAGTCAGATAATGGGACTCATTTCAAAAATTCTCTTGTGAATAATTGGGCCAAAGATCATGGTATTGAATGGATTTATCATATCCCCTATCACGCACCAGCTTCTGGTAAGATTGAAAGATACAATGGGTTGTTAAAAACCATGTTGAAAGCGATGGGTGGCGGAACATTTAAGCACTGGGAGAAGCATTTGGCAGAAGCCACCTGGTTGGTCAACACCCGAGGATCCATCAATCGCGATGGTCCTGCCCAATCCAGCTCTCTACCTACTGTAGAGGGAGATAAAGTCCCTGTAGTGCATGTAAAGAACATGTTGGGAAAGCGGTTTGGGTCCTTCCAGCTTCTGGAGAGGGCAAACCTCTCCGTGGAACTGTCTTTGCTCAGGGACCTGGGTCCACTTGGTGGGTGATGCAGAAGAATGGGGATGTTCAGTGTGTACCACAGGGGAATTTGATGTTGGGGGAGTGCAGTCAGTAATTCCATGTATATACATCTATATATATATATGTTATGTGTGTGTGTATGTAATGCATGTTAATCATTGTTCTTCTATATGTATCAAGCATGATGTAATGATGTGGAATAAGGGGTGGAATGTCATGGTTTTATGATTTCTGGTATTGGTATTCCACATCATAACAACATGTAGTGCATTAAGAGTTAAAGAGTTAATACTCCAACTCCATAGATTATTTATATTTTCCGGGTATACCTGTCTCAGAAGAGAAGAACTATATTCCCCAGAAGACTTTGCGATGCTTTGCATTTTTACGTATTTTCCGCTCAGAGGGAAAAGATAAAAACCCTCTGCGGTCACGGGACACTCGCTCTTTCCTTCGGGATCGACTCAGCAGTGGGTGCTCGCTGCCGTATCGCCTTCAGCGTTAGCGTAAGGCCTTCGGTTTATCGGACACTCTCTCTTGCTCCTTTTATTTGATTTATTAGCTTCAATTCCAATTATATTGTATTATATTGTGTTATTTTGCTTTCTGATATCTTATTTAGTAAATTAGCTTTCCTCCTCAGATCATTGCCGCTGTTTTGTTTCTAGGCCCATCTCCCTTTTTCCTTTTCCCTTTTCCCCCTTCCCCTTTCCTGGGGCGTGGGTCTGTGGGTCCCCCACACCAATCGTCACGGAACCGGGCCGATCCAGCCCGGTAAACCGTTGACACAGCAAGATCCTGGCAAAGAGCATTTTTAAAGGCACCTGTGCCTCAGATGTTTCCTAGGAGGAGGTCCGGGAGAGACGTGAAACCCAGGAACCCTCCCCCCCCCACGTTCATTATTTGCCCTGCTGGTTTTCCCTCCAGGTGTGGGGCAGTATGAACGTGCTGTGCAGTTCTTACCTGGACACATCAGTTCTGTGTGTGTTCAATGTGCAGGCAGAAAGCAGGCAGTGCTGGGGTGGGCGGGGGGGACCTCAAAATCCTGATGTAGAGAGGCTTTGTTTACATAGTATGTGTAGGAGTCATTTCTGAAGGTGCAGCCTTTCTTTTTTGCAGCAGGGACAACGTAGCTACATTTCCATTTTTCTTTGTTTCTCCTTATTCTTTTTATAAGGCACTTGGGATAATGTTTTCTTATCACTCCAGGAACCCTGATTTCTCTTTTGAGAGCAGTTATGTGCAATTTTAAGTGAATTGTGCTTGTGATGTGCTGTGATTCTCTCCAGCAGTATTTCCGTGTTCCCTGCCCAAGGATCTCTGCAAACCTTTTTTTGTTCCTTCCATTTAAAATCTCCCTGACAGAAAGCACCTGTGTTCAGGAGCGCATTCCAGGCCTTTTTATTTAAGGTGTTGGGCCTTAATGTTTATGGCAGGTGATCTACGTCCAGCAGAAACCCAGCATTACGTGGATGGATGACTAAATGCCATCATGTCCAAGCGAGCAGTGTCCCCCTGTGCTACCTGCAGCAGCAGTGTGTGCCGGCCCGTCCCTCTGTGCCCCTGCCTGCCTGCAGTGAGGGCTGCTGATGGCTGCCTGCCCGTCCACCCCTGTGACCGTCTGGGTTCCAGATTATTGCTCCTAATGCTGCATGAATAAGTAAAGCTCTTTGCCCACAACCACAGCACGGCTACGTCACGGTATGTCAGCAAGATGCCAGGGCTTCGTGACCACTAAAAATTAGGTTCTTTCTTCTCTACTGGAGAGGAGATAAATATTTTGGAAATGGTAATTTGAACCGTGCCGTTTGGAACGCCGAAAATTCCATCCTTTGAGACTGTGTGCCTCTCACAGGTCCTTTCAGCACGCAGAGGCTCTCCCAACTTTGTGGTGTTCTGTGCTGCTCCTGAGAAGCTCCATGTTTCCTTTCTCTTGCAGAAGAAAATGCAGAAATTACCCTGGATGTGTCCTTAGCATATCGTGATGGCATGTTTGATGACTGGGAAGAAATAGCACATGCAATAGAGATCAGAAAGCTGAAGTGCACCTTTGGTTCCCCAAAAGTAAGGTGTTCTGGTGGTGCCGGAGGTGGGGAGGTGTGGGAATTGTTCTCCTTTCCTTTGTGGTGTTTCTCAGAATCGTTCCCTTGCGACTTCCAAGCTTGTTGCCTTCTCTTGGCTCAAAAGCTTTGAAAATCAAATGAGCTCCACATGCATTCTGGTTCTGTTCTGGTGATACAAGGGAAAGGGGTGAAGTCAGGCAGGGGGTAAGAAGGGTGTGAGGTCAGTGCGCAGATGCAGCTACAAACAGAGTTGAAGGCTTTGGGATGTGTGTACCCCATGCTGCTCTGAAGTGTTTAGACCTTTCTGTCCTGTGCTTCTGTGCTGCACAAAACCTTGTTCTTCAGGAGTGGCAGAGAAGCATACTGCAGCGCTCCCAGAATGTGGCAGGGTGGGAGTTTCTTAAAATAACTTCTTAATGCCTTAGGCTGCAAAGCATACACGTAAAAGCTACAAAGCTTACGAGTGACGAGCATGACGAGCAGTGAGAGCAGAGCATCTTGTTTGAATATGTATTTCTTTTCATGTTACAGACTGTAATTTCTGTGCTCAAATCAGTCTGATGTCTTCAGAAGGCTTTTCAGCCCCCTGCCTTGCTCTCCTGGTTCACAGTCCCTCTCAGAAGGTCACCTGTACCTCCAGTAACACCCATGCTCTTCCACAGAGCCATGCAGACGCAGTAAATATGTATAAGGTGTGGAGGAGAATATTGCTGGTAAAACAGGACTTCAGACACTCCAAATTTAAACATGTGGGAGGGGTGGCAGATTTGTCTTGGCTCAAGCTGTATTTGCTGGTGGAGGGATTTCAGGTCCCAAGGCAGTCTTTTATCTTGAAAGGCTCCGCTCACTTGAAGTTAGGTTTAGGAGCCTGAAACATGAACCTGCTTGAGTTTGAACGCCATCGACTCAGTGGCCCAAAGTAACACAAATAATCTAAGGAAAACTGTCCCCAAACTGCTGTGTCTCCAGGCTCTGCCCACCCTTAGGATAAGGTGGGGGTGAGCAGGTGATCTCTCGGTGCCAGTGATGCTCCCAGCTAAGCTGAGTGCTGGGGCTCACGGGCCGTGCAGTGCTCAGGACGCAGCTGACCGTGCTCTTCCCACCCTTCCTCTAGACCCTGGAGTCCGAGGGCCGTCACTACGACTGCGACTTCCTTCCCTTCATGGAGATCGGCAGCGTGGCTCACAAGTACTACCTCATCAACATCCGCCTGCCCGTGAATGAGAGGAAGGGCATTAATGTGGGCATCGGGGAAATCAAGGACATCCGCCTGGTGGTGAGCCTCCTCCCGCCCGCGCTCAGCCAGCGGCTCGTGGTGCCTGCAGACGGCGGTGGGAGGGCATGTGTCTGGAGAACTGCATTAATTTGGCCTCTGCTTTTCCCACCCGTGGTGACTTAGCTTCATGAGTATCTTGTTACTTGTCTGAGGGCAACTGTGTCCGTTTTTTTCCACGCTGTGTCAGAAGGGCCTCTCTGACCGCTTTCTGCCTTACCATGGAAGCTGTGGGTTTTGGCATTTGTTTCCTCTGAAGCCTCCTCAGATGGTGTGGGTGCTAAGCAGGCAGCTGCTCCCTTCCTGCCTCGGCCAGACCGCGTCTTTCAAAGGGTGGTTGAGTCTGCATGTGCTTACGTGATGAATTCAAGCCCCCGCTGCCAGCTGCTGTAAGCAGGACAGCACTCATTGTGTCAGAACTCATACAGGTGTCACATCGCACCTTGTTTCTCCTCAGGGTATCCACCAAAATGGAGGCTTTACCAAAGTGTGGTTTGCCATGAAGACCTTCCTCACCCCCAGCATTCTGATCATCATGGTGTGGTACTGGAGGCGGATCACGCTGATGACACGTGCTCCTGTCCTGCTGGAGAAGTGAGTGAGGGCACTGCGCTGGGAAAGGTGGCCCTGAGGGAAAGGAGAGCAGTGCTGAGTGGGTCCTGACCGTGTCAGTCCGTGTGCCAGGCAGAGCAAGCAGCTGGAACTGTCTCTTCTTCCTCCTGTCCACTCCTTCCACCAGTAGACACCCATAGCATCTCTTTTCTGTTACGTTAACCTCCCCCCTCCCCCCCCCCCCCCAGGGAAGGAATAGCTGCATTTAGCCCAGACGAGCTGAGTCCCTCCTTGAAAATCTGCTGCTGCTGCCCAAATAGTGTGGGGTTTTCTTGTCGCTTGCTGGGCACAGCTCTGGCTTCTGTGGCTCTGGGTCCCCTCCTTGCAAACTGGAAGGAGCTGGTGTTTGTGTCTCTCCAGGGTCATCTTTGCTCTGGGAATTTCCATGACATTCATTAACATCCCAGTGGAGTGGTTTTCCATCGGGTTTGACTGGACTTGGATGTTGCTCTTCGGAGATATTCGACAAGGCATTTTCTACGCCATGCTGCTGTCGTTTTGGATCATCTTTTGTGGAGAGCACATGATGGTGGGTATGACAGAACAAAAGGTGGTTTCCATGCCCCCTCATAGCAATACCAGAATCCCGTGGTGGGCACTGCAAACAGTGCTCTGGGGATTTGTTCCAGCTGAGAGGACCGCCGTGCTAATGTGCTCTTCCTCGCTTCTCCTCCTCCCCATCTTTCAATTAGGACCAGAATGAGCGGAACCGCCTCTCGGGGTACTGGAAGCAGGTTGGACCCATAGCTGTTGGCTCCTTCTGCCTCTTCATCTTTGACATGTGTGAGAGGTAGGTGTCACTGCCCTCCAGCTGGTGTGCCCCAGGAGCCTTCCCTGAGCAGTGGGCAGAGGCTGGTGGCCACCTTCAGGCACGTGGGTTCATGGTGCCTTGGGGACCGTGGGGCTTGACCCACGTGGGTGGATGTGCAGTTCTGTCTCGTGAGGAGGGAGCGGGCTCCTGGTGAAGATGCTGAGGCCTTTGGGCACCTCACAGCAGTGCATCTTGTCCTGTAGGGCCAGAAGGATGTGCCTCCCACTTCTGTGTTCTCCTTGCCCACAGGGACAAGTAGCAGGGGCAGCTCTCTGCAGATATGGGGTTCTCTGTGAGCATTTTGGCCTCTATGACAGCTCTTTCTTCTCTCTGCAGGGGAGTGCAGCTGAAAAATCCCTTCTACAGCATCTGGACCACCGAGGTTGGCACAGAGCTGGCTGTATCCTTCTGTCCGGCCCAGGCAGGCCCAGCGCACAGTATTGGTGGCTGAGGGAGGTGGGCCTGCCCTGTGGGTGCTGCTGCCCGATATCTGCAGCCACAGGAGGCCTTCTTCCTCCTGGCTGGCCAGGGCTGGGGCGCTGCAGGGTCCCGCGGTGGACGAGGAAATGGTGGTGGGAGGTTCGGTGCCAGATGCAGGGACCAGTGCTGTGCTCGGGGACATCGAGATCTGGGAGGCAGCACTGGGGATCCAGATGCTGATTGTAACACAGCCTTCCCACCGAGAGGTTAACGACTGTTGGGATCACGTTAGAAGAAGTGAATCACCCAAATAATGTTTTCAGTTATTTTATGCTGTTTTCTTTTAACTCTGCCGCTCAGATGGCCTTTATTATAGTCGCAGGAATTTGCTTGTGCCTCTATTTTCTCTTCCTGTGTTTTATGGTCTTCCAAGTGTTCAGAAACATCAGTGGAAAGCAGTCCAGCCTGCCAGCCATGAGCAAGGCCCGCCGCCTGCATTACGAGGTAGTCACCCCTCGCTGCACAGAGCCTTTGCTTTTATAATGTCTTTTCACCTAAGTACTCTACTGAAACCTTCACTGTCACTGCAGCCACAAGCTGGGAGCTGTTGATATTACCAACACCACTCCATTTTTTTAATGGCACAAATTCAGATTTACGGGGTTGTCTTTTCCTAACCAGAATGCAGGAGGGAAACTGTCACGCTCGGGTCAGAATCGGACGTGTGCAACTCATTTCCCCCTTGTGCTGTTCCTGTCCTAGCTCTTTAGCTGCTGCAGAGCACGAGCAGCTCGCTCCAGGTGCTTGAGCTGAGAGCCTGTTGTTCTCATGGCTGTGTAAACATTTGTCACCAGCATCATTCTGTACAGTACAGGCAACTTTCAGCAGGTTGGTGATCTCTCATCAGGATTGCACGTGAAAAACAGCAAATGGGACTTGAAAGAATTTGCACAGGACGTTTAGTATTTTTTCCATCTTTCCCTTTAGCAAGAGGCAGAAGATGTTAGCTTGTGTTATAGGGCTGTTGCAGCCATGCTGTAAGTAGAACCATCTGGCAAGCACGAGTCTGGTCTGGAAACATAAAACTAATGGTCATTTATTGTCACTGTATAGCCCAGTAATTATGCACATACAGACATTACCATCAAAATTCCAGAACTTGTCGAAAAAACGCAAATATTTTTAAAGCAAGAACTTCGCTAGCAAAAGCAAATAGAGAATGTGGTAGGATTCCCAGCTGAGAGCCATAAAGACTTTGTCTTACTTTCAGCATCGCAGAAGAATGCGAATTGTAATTCTGGCAAGCATTCAGCACTGCTACAGCTTCCTGCAGGCTCTGGGGTGGGAATGAGCCCACACAGCCCCCTGGCCTTGCAGTTCAGTGCCCCGCTGTCTTGCTAAAACCTGAATGCTCTCTGCAGCCTTTGCTTAACAAAAATCGGGAGCCCTCAGGTACGCTGTCCTGTGGATGGAAGCTGTCCTGTGGATGGAAGCCGTAGCTCAGCCTGCCCTGCCTCCTCTCCCACGTTAACTCTTCATCAGTCAGTCCCGAAAGCAGCTGTAATGGAAAGCAGGAGCTGTCCGGACACGCACACCCCGCTCGGAGCATTGGGGAGGAATGCAGACGTGTGTGGGGAGCGGAGAATATTGGCTGTCATGAATGTAGCACAGAGGAGTGGGTGGAGGTTGTTTTGGTTTGGGGTTTCGTGGGTTGGACCCTTTTTGTCTTTCTTTCTTCCTTTTCTTTTTTTTTTATCCTTGTGTCCTTTACACGCTAAAAACAAGAACGTGTTTTTGTGGATTCTGTTAATGTGAGCGGTGGCATTTCTCTCCAAACAGGGGCTGATCTTTCGCTTCAAGTTCCTGATGCTCATCACCCTGGCTTGTGCAGCTATGACAGTCATTTTCTTCATCGTGAGCCAGGTGAGTGTGACCGAACCCAGCTGCGTTGGGGAACATCACCCCTAGGTTCTGCGGTGGCCAACGTGTGGAGGTTCAGAGAGACCAGGTGTGCATCTCATCGGCACATTTGAGAAGAAGTTGCTTTTTAAGGAACTCTTTCCATGTATTTGAAGTGCTGCCATGAAATTGCTTCGGCTGAAGCTTCCCCTGAGGCCTTTGGCTCGCAGGGTCTGTGTCTTTTGAAGTTTCAGCCATTTCTGAGAACTCAGCGAGAGCAAAAACGTTCTGTTCACGTTAAAAGAATCTGGTGGCTTTCTATACCCACAGAGAAATGCCAGAATTCAGTCTTTCCGGGCTCTGACTTTACAACCCTGTTGTTTCTAGCAGGATGTATACCTACTTATTCTGAGCTATGATGCAGTCTCTGTCGCATGAGCTTGTATAGCTGCTCAAATATGCTTTGATGGTTTACTTCAAGTAACAGTTTGCTGTTCAGATTGCATCTGTTTCAAAGCTGCCCTTTATGGCTGTTCCTAAGCATAAGCAGCTTGCAGCTTCAGGAGAGCAGTGCTACAGCCTTGCAAATCCAATACTGCAGAATTACCCCTGCAGGAGTAGGTTCTCTTTCGCTGCACTGCTTACGCTTTGGGGTACGTGGTGGGTCCCAGTGGAAAACACAGTAGCAAAGGATTTTGCTCTTGAAAGTCTGCTAGGCTGAAGCAGTCTTCGTCAGTGCCAGTTGGTGATCAGTTCAACACTGACCTTAGGCGTAACACAAAGGCTCTTGTCCAGCAGCTCTTTTTTCAAGGTGAGCTTTAGTCTTCCCCTGAAGGCAAGGTTGTGCTGCTGTGGCTTCTCTTTGGGGCAGAATGTCCTGTCGTTTTCGTATCAGGAGAAGGCGTGCTGCAGTCACTCATCTTTTTCTTTAATGGACAGACAGCATTTCAGCACGAGCAGTCCATGATTAGTATTGGTGATGGTTGGGTAAGTCCTGACAGATCCCTGCGTATCAAAGGTTGCTGCAGTCAGCCTGGGCCTCATAAGAGAGAAGCAGCAAGAAGGCACCCAGCGCTTCAGCTCCTGGCATTATTCACACTGCTTCCCCGTGTATGGAAGGTCTATTTATAGAAGTCTCACGTTCTCAGATGTAAGTGGCTGTCTCTGAGATGCTTCCCTTCTTGTGGCAGCCTTTGCTGAACACATCAGCTGTGGCAGCTGTATGTTGCAGAACACGAGGGATTTGACTGCATTTAAGAATGATAACCTAAAGTTGGAGGAGGCCCAATGCAGTCCCATTGCAGGCAGTGTTTCTTGCTCGCAGGCTGGGGCTGAAGCAGACATGTCTAGCCCAGCTGCACTGCCGTGTATTTAGTGCCCTGCTCTCATGGAGCTGACACTTTTCTCATTGCTTTTCTCCAAGCTGGAGCTGTCGCAGCCACATCTGCGTTCTAGCAGCGTGCATTTAGAGCTCAGCTGTGACTGCTTTCTCGTGGGCAGGTGACAGAAGGCCACTGGAGGTGGGGGGACGTCACGATCCAGGTGAACAGCGCCTTCTTCACCGGCATCTACGGGATGTGGAACCTCTACGTCTTCGCACTCATGTTCCTGTACGCGCCGTCGCACAAGAACTACGGGGAGGATCAGTCCAATGGTAAGTGGCCCTGAGTGCTCTGCTTGCAAAGGCTACATTGCAAGAAGGATGTAAAGTGGGTGGTGCTTTTCGTGCACCTTTATTGCCAGTTCAGCACACAGAAACGTTGGCAGATATCTTCATTATCATCTAGGTTAGGTAGGTTTAAGTGTTCAGCCATAGCTGTCTAAAGCCTTGTGACTTGGCTTTTGTGGTGTTGCCCAGTTGTGACTGCATAGCTCGAACATAAACAGAAACTTGGGCAAGTGCAGAGTGGCAGTGCTCTTGGTTGCCTTCCAGTGACCTGCCGACACACTGGCACTGTAATGCCTCAGATAAAGCATTCGCACAAGCACACAACAGCAGGGGTTGGAAGGGGCCCTAAAGGCCACCTGGCTCCAACCCCCTGCCACAGAGCTCATGGAACTGTTGTGCAGCCCATGGCTCAGGTTGTTCCTGAGAGCCTGGAGTGAGTCAGACACATCTTTTGCCTTGGAACTGAGCATTGCGAGGACGGTCTGATGGCGTGGCTGTGTTTTGCAGGTGACCTGGGGGTGAGCAGCGGGGAGGAGCTCCAGCTCACCACCACCATCACCCATGTGGACGGCCCCACAGAGGTTTACAAGCTGGCTCGCAAGGAGGCCCAGGAGTGACACGGAGATGTCAGGTGCAGTGGCGGGCACAGGACGACGCGATGCTCTCCTGCAGGAGCCGTGTCCGACGTACCTTGCTTTTTGAGCACCTCAGCTTGTGTGTTTCCACAGAGCAGTGACACCGAGCGGAACATTTGTAAACTTTAATATGGCGTAGTTATTTCTGGGGGGAGGGCTGTGTGTATTGTGTTACTCTCAAGCACATAAATATCTGCTAGAAAAGCATTACTGTTGCAAAGTGGCACGTTCCGGTGTTAGGAGGTGGCAGACCTGACCTTGAGCAGTTTCTGTTGGGCAGCATGAAGCTGGTGCTGATGGTGAGTTGGTGGGCACGCGCTGCTCTTCTCCTTGTGTGTGACTTCAGACAAGGGCTCGGGCTGGCCTGGAGTGAATGCCTCTTTTTTCATAGAACCATTAAGGTTGGAAAAACTCTTTAGGATCATCAGGTCCAACCATTGAGCCGTCCCCACCGTGCCCAGTAAAGCATTGCCGTCTGCAGTCATACTGAACCACGTTTGAGGTCTGTTTTATCCCCTGCAGCCCCACATCAATCATCTGCCACTGGAATGAAACGCAGCTAGGGCACAGGGCTGTGATGTTTAAGTCCCAGAAGAAGAGCCCTGTGCTCCATTAGCAGAATTTACAGCTGTTTGTTAAATGCAGGGGAAAGGAAAAAACATTGCACGAACAGTGTGTGCTCCTGCCCCAGTCCTCATTGACCCGAGCTGTGGGCAGTGTTGGCTGCCCCACTCCAGGTGCTGTGTCTCTGTGACTGAAATCACAGCAGCACAGAGGTGCTGAATGCCACTTAAAGACGTCACTTTTGGATGGTTTCGGATACTTGAACTGGAACTGTTTTTGCTAAGTGTGTATCTCTGTAAGCTGGGATGCTGGTGCTCCTGTACTCGAAGCAAAAGAAATTAAAAGAGGGGGCCCATGAGCCCAGCTGGTAGCTCACGAGCCATGTGCTGAAAGAACAAAGTGCTAGGGAGAGCAAGCAGGATGTTTGGCAGCAGATCTGCCACAAAGCACACAGCTCCAGCATTTCCCTCGGCGCAGTGCTCGACTTTGCAACTTTAATGTTCTTCTTTCGCTGGGTTCTTACGTGATATTTATGTTCTTCCCATAGGTGTGCCCATGGTTTCTTTTACAGCGTAGTATAGCATTGCATTTTTGTAAAGGCTCTTTACAAATGGGGCATTGCAGCTTTCAAACCAAACTGTGTGTCAGACACTAACAACTTGTTTACGGGGCACGTGTGCGTGTGAGCGCGTGTGTGTGTGCGTGTCCACTTTTTTATTTCTCCATTCCTAAGCCCTACTCATACGTCTCAGAATTAGTCCCTTGATCTTATTAAAGTATATCCTTTATTTTTTTTTTTTGTTTAGGTTGAGTTCACTTTTTACAGAAAACTTTTAAGCAACCTGGAAAATGTGTAGCTTTGTTAATTTAAATAAAATAGCCACTGGAGAGGTTTGTTGCAGGCCTGGTCAGTGGCTGCAGCACTGTGGCCTTCCTGCTGGGGTCACTCCCCGCGTTGGGCTCTCACTGCCCAAACCGTTCTGTGATTCTGTGACTCACTCAGACAGTTCTCTCCCATCATTTTTCAGACCCTTTGGGCTGCGATGCCAATGGCTTTTTGTCCTGCAGCCCTCTGCTGTAGGAGCAGTCATCGGCAGCACTGATTCTCCCAGGTTTCTGTAGGGCCTGCGGAGTTCCTGCTGCACAGCATACAGTCGTGGGGCTGGAGAGGGTGCAGGGTGTGGGATGGGTGCATGTCTGCACTGCTGTTTGGTTTTCCTTCAGGCTCCACCACAGCCTCAGGGTTTGGGTGCCCACCTGCATTGCTGCTGTATTCCACATTCCAAGCACCCGCTGCTCAGCCTATTTTCCTGCACCTCAGGAATGCTCTGGGCATGGGGAGAAATTCCACCCCTTCTGGCACGGGCTGTGAGTGTGGATGGCTCCACCAGCTCAAAGCAGTACCTTGGCTTGTTCCTGGTGCCTCCAGCAGGTTTGTGGTTGGCACAAGCAGCAGAGCATCCCCATGGGCAGTGGCCAGCTGCTCTCAGTACAGCCACGGGGTAACTGGAGGATGCTGCCTTGACTAAATTACATGATTGCTGCCTTTGAGATGGGAAGTAAAAGTTTCCCGGGGGTTATGCTTGGGAAACAATGGAAAAATTGATGAGAACAGATTGAGTCCAAAATCCAAACCACTGCAGCAGGAGCTGCCCTGATAACACAGCAGTTGGAGGGCAGCTCCCCGCAGAGCACGGCTCCGAGGCTCAGGGAGCAGCTGGAGGGAGGCAGTGCTCCCAGGCCCCGCTGGATTGCAAAAGAGCAAATTCATGAATGTTAAATAACGCTGAAGCCTCCAGCAGCCTCCTCGTGCTTGGCGATGGGCTCCAGCGAGGTCCTTTGCTGCCCTCTGCAGACTGCGTGGTGTTAATTGGGTTTAATGAGGAAAGGAAAAAAGAGAAAGCCGAGTACCGAACATGGGCACCCCACTTTCTCTGCTGGCTGCCAGCAGATTTACTCCTGGAAGGATTTTGCTCTGTAGTGTTTCACAGTCTGCTTTCCTATCAGCACGTGATGGTACACTCTGCAGGAGGTGGTGGCTTCTGGGGGATTCCCATTTCAGAGACTCACTGCTATAAGAGATCAACAGGAACGTCAGGCTTCAGATCCAGAGTTTTAAATGAAGTAAGAGATTCTGTCTTGGCTGCGGTTGCTGTCTCCTGCCTCCCATCCCTGCCAGCTGTGAGGATAGTGGAGGGTGAGCCTTCCTGAGCCCCCACACCAGGAATACCATCCTCTCTTCAGCTGTTACATGACCTGGAGTTGAGGAAACTCCACCAGCAAGCCTCAGCGTTCCCCTCTGCTCACTCCATCATTATTCACTGTGCCCAAAGCTCCCCAGGGCTTCCAGGAGAAGGGCTCTCCTCCATGTGCAGCTCAGGTGGGTGCTGGGGCTTCGGAATAGATGAGGCTCTGGAATGCTTTCTGCCTAGGGTGCTGCAGAAAAGGGCTGGGATCCTGTAGGTTTCCTGGCACAGTGCTGCCCGGTGCTTCTCCCTGCACCCTGCTTGCAGGAGGAGCTCTGGCAAACAGCTGCTTTCCATTTAGAATGGAAAATGTGGTCACTGTCAGCTCCACCCTGAGCAGAGCTGCCAGAGGGGGGGAGCCCAGGCAGGGCTGGCTGATTGGGATCAGATGGGGAGCAGCCCCAAATTGCACTGCCCTCTGAAACAGCTGCTTGAAAAGGGCATGGCTGCCTCTGAGCAACAGTGCCTATAGCTGAGAGAGTGGGTAAGCTAGTAATTGCTGGTTAGCACGTCCTTGTGGCTAATAAGTACCTTGTAAACACCAAGAGCAGTGGTTGAGAAATCGTCTCTGGAAAGCCCTGTTGGTGATGGGATTCAGGCACAGAGGGTGTGCAGGGGGCTGCGAGAGCAGTGCCAGGTGGGGAGAGGGTGGGTGCTGGGGGGTTCTGCCTGACACTGAGAGCTGTGAGCTGGGACAGTGTGTCTGTCAGCCACTGAGTGCTGCAGCTCAGGGCCAGTGTTGAAAACTGGTAAGAAAGGGACACAGACGTCTCTCAGGATGAAAGGGGCTCCAGTGACAACCACTGTGGTCTGGGCATGCCTCACAGATACATCATTTTTCACTGCACAAGGTTAAGTTTTCCCCTTTCCTCTGCAGCTCCTGTGACTTCTGCAGTGATTAGAGCTATGTCTGTGTGTAACCAGGCTGTTGGCTTTTTCTGCCTCGTTACCACATCTTCTTCATGCACACTGTGATAGCGGTTGTGCTTTTGCCTTTCTCCCCCCTGTCCCTCAATCCAGCACTGATTACCTCCAGCATCTCCAGGTCCGAGTGGGAGAAGAGCAGACGTGAAGCCCGAGGAGCTCAGCTCTGCTCACAGCCTGGCCAGCCACTGGGAAGGGGCAGTTCATTTCTCCTTTCACACGTGAGCCTGAGTAACTGCTACAGTGCCATACGCTTCTTCATAAGCAGGACTTGTGTGAGAGGTCTGAAGGTGAGCAAGTTCTGTCCTTGTTCTCCTGGGGATCAGTGGGTACAGAGCAATCCTTTCTTTGCTGAGCTGTCAGCTGGCACTGCATAGGGCTGGAGTTCCTTAGGCAGATGTCCTAGAGTTCCCTTGGGTACTTTTTCTCCCTCTTTATTTCATGCAAGATACCCAGGTGTTGCTTGAAACTGCTGTCGAGCTGGTTTGGGTAACACTGCTTCTGGGGGAAACATCTGGACTGGGAAGCAAACTCTTCCGCCACCCAAACTTCTGGTGAACGCTTTCAACTAAAGCAAGTGGATTTAGCTCTTGCATCCTCCCTTTTTTCTGTTGTTTTCTTTTTTTTTTTTCCTTTCCTCTTGTGTGGGCACTTGTCAGCCAAAGACACATACAGTAAGCTTTGTCTGCATTGAATACTTTCTTGATTTCATTCTACATTGCGTGCTACAGATCTGCTGCTTTGTGGAAGGCTCTGGGTGGGGGGGCTGGCTGCTGAGAGCTGCCCATGGGATGGTGGTGGTGCACTCAGAGCTCTGCAGGGCCCCCTGAGCTCAGGGCAGTGCTGCACATCTTGCTGTGAGCGAAGCTGGAGGCTGCGGCACTGCACTGCGATTTTGAACAGCAACACAGTGCTGATACAAGGGACTGCTTTTTTTCATAGATTGATTAGGTTGGAAAGGACCTACAAGATCATCTAGTCCAACCATCCTCCCACCACCATCCCTACCCACCAAGCTACTAAATCAAATCCCTTAGCACCTCATCTAAACGCTTCTTGAACAGCGCTAGGGACGGTGCCTATATAGCACTCCTTCTAGAGAAATGATTTCATTGCTGAAGGCAAGCAAAACGCCACTGGAGGAGCAGGGCAGAGGCAGCAGGCACCTTACATCCAGAGCAGGCGGACTGCTCCAGGTTTTGCCTTTAAAACCAGGCTGGCAGCAGGGACACTGGAAAGGAAGCGTTGTGATGCCCAAGTCCTGGGCTGTGCCCGCTGGCAGCTGGAGGTGACGTGGGGCAACGGAGCGTTAATGTGGGTTTTCCTTAGAGCTGTAGCGCTTGCTTAAAGCTTGGATCCAATCTTAATCAGTATTTTTAGTTTCCGTTACTCTGGAGTTCTTTTAATTCCCAGAAATGCTGACAGCAGCATTGCAGTTAATTGCTGAGGATCTATTAAGCGATACACAGATCAGGAGGTGTTGAATCAGAAGTGTCAAATGGACAGAGAGGGGCCCAGCAGATTTCCCTTGCTGCTTTGCTGGAGGAAAAATGATTATGACAGTGTTCCTCCTGGAGCCACTGCCTGGCTCGCTCCCTGCCATCCAGAAGCCCAAGTGCTTCTGGATTTGCACTCAGCACTTGTTGCTAGCTTGGGGCTGCTTCCTTCCTGCAGGACCCGGCCCGTGAATCAGTGCCAGGAGTACGTATGGGGAGGAGAATATCTGACAGCCCTTCTGCAAGAGGAAAACGTGGGCAGTAAGGGAGCGCCCACCTGCACGTGTATGTCTGCAGCCAGCAGCACGGTTAGTGCTGTGTCCTACTTCCCAGAGCCAAGCAGGCGCACGGTTAGTGTAATCAGCAGCTTTGGGTGATAAGCAGTGTTGCTGTACATGTGTGGTCTGTTGCTGCACGGTGCTCGGAGCACTCCCTGAGAGTAAAAGCACATCTTCGTCTTCTGCCATTGTGTTCTGCAGCGCGCGCCAACAAAGCATGCCTGAAGCAGCGAGGAGATATGAAAATGCCAGAGATGGATGGAAATGAGTGGCCGCATAGCAACCTCCTGCTGAATGGGCATGGCTGGGCACTGGACTAGCACTGCTACACCCCATTTGCTGATGTTTTTTACTTTTGAGGCTGCATCTAATAATGAAGAAGATCAGGAGTGAGGAAAGGAGGGCAAAGCTGCAGGCATCAGCACTGCACTGCTCTGGTCGCTGCTCTCAGACTGCTTTGTCCTGACCCACCTGCTACCCCCGCCCTCAGCTGAGCCCCTCGGCTGCAGCAGTCCCTGAGCAGCAGACCCGAGCAGCAATGCGCTGGCACGAGCTCACGCTGTCTGTAACACACAGAAGGAATTCATCCCATTGTTCCGAGCTGCTCCTCCGGGCCAGACGGATCCACAGCTTTTCTGTGAGCTGCTTCGCTCTTGGAACAGCAGGCTTCAGTGCAGAAAAATCAGAAGGGAATGCTCATCCTCCAGGAGCAGCTGTCGGTAGGGCTAAGCTCACTGCTGGGACATGTCTGTACCCGATGGTGCGAGGCTTCCCCCACAGCACCAGCAGGAAACACAGCTCCAGCAATCTGGGAGCCCCGGGCATCGCGTTAACATGCCACCCGCGTTGCACTGACTTTACAGTCCAGCCATGTTCCTCCCTCCCTCATGGGGAGAGGGGAGGGGAAATAACTTCCTTTCCTTGAATCCCCACCAAAGCGTGCTATGAGCACAGGCGGAACGCAGGAAAGGGAGGATCGGGACAGAAAATTGGAAAAGACAGCAAAAGCAGCGTATTAAATGTGATTCTTGAGTCAGCACGATGACTGCAGCCTTCAGGAGGAAATGAGCTCACTCTCCCCTTTGCTGCACGCCTGCTTGCTCCTGCTGTTAGTCCGTGGTTGGGAAGCCCTTGCTGGAGTCCCCACCACACACTGCAGGAAAACTGTGTCAGTGTGGCACTCAAACTGTGGGCTCAGTGGAATCACCTTACCTATAACTGCCCTTGTGTCCATGCTTTGGACGGGATGAGAGGTAATGGACTTAAGCTGTGCCAGGGGGGTTTCGAGTTGGATAAAAGGAGATGTTCCTTCTCTGCTCCCCAGCCCCTCTCCTTTTTTCTGGGTCTGTATCCTTCAGCAGTCCGTTCAGCATCTAACAGAACAGCCAAGTCGCTGATTCTTTTGGCTCATTAAATTCAGGCAGTGCAAAAGCATGGAGCTCCGTGCCAGGGCGCTGGGATGGAGCGTGGGGGAGGAAGGCTGCTGCTCGCTGGGACGGGGTGCTGGCTGAGGGGGCACGCTGCGAGTGCTGGCACGGTGGCAGCTGCCGTCATCAGCTCTGTCAGCAGCAATGCCACAGCCAGCGTGACTCAGAGCCGGGGGCGGACAAGGAACAAAGCCCAGTTTTGGCAGCAGCCTGCCTGCGGGGGTCTGTGCCCCCAGTTGCTCCATCCTGAGCTGGGGGGATCCCCTGAGAATGCGCTCAGCTCACGTAGTGGCAGCGATGAGCGGGTCCTGTCTGGCGATTAGGGTGTGTGGACACAGGCACGCTCATGGAGGACACCTCCAGCACACTGCGGTGATGAGTGATGCCCGACCTGCGAATTGTATCAGACCATCTCCTCTCCCTCCTCCAGTGCCCAGCAGGACTCCATTGCTGCTCTGCTTGAGGATGAACCTCGCTTCACTTCTGGCTGTGGGCATCTTTCTGTTATTTGTGAAGTGCCTTTCTGTCAGAATTGCTCCGGACTGCTCAGTGAACCCAACCCAGGTGTCCGGGGCTATGCCTTCCCAAAAGCAATCACAGGCACACACCTCTGTGTTCCGGCTCGGGGAAAGCCCCGGCCTGCTCCTGGCTGTTGGTGGATTGTTTCCTGTGCTTACAGTTAAGCATGAGCTGAGTGAAGTTGTCAAGTCAAAATCTCTGTTTTGCAGGGAAATAAAATAGGGATAATTTTGTTGTTTGTTTGTTTTTGCAAGGGGGGGGGGGGGGGGGAGAGTGTTGAAGAAGAAACTAGGAAGTGTGAGCTTGCTTCCTCCTGCCCCGTCCCAGCTCCTGCCAGGGGAAGGGCAGCACCGTGTCCCCTTCCCTGCTGGGAACAGCTCGCTCAGCTCTGGAGCTGAATTGTTCAGGGGACACGTGCGCTGCTCCCCATGCATCCTGCCAACAGCAGTCCTGCTGGCTGCCTTGAAGGAGCGACTGGTGCAGCCGCTGCTGTTTCTCTCGTACAGCTCATTGTGCACTGTGTGTTCTGCGTATGATTATTTTGCAATAAAAGTGCCCCGGGATGATGGCAGCACCCTTTGTGCTCCTCACGCATGGCACTGCAGCCCTTCCCCGGGCACGGGTTTGCTGGGTCCCCTGTCCCATGGCTGCGGGTTTTGCTCCGGCCACGTGCCACAAACAGAGCTGGAGCATCCCTTCGTTCACTGCTGGAACTGACAAAAGCGTGGCCGAGACAGGAGGAGGAGCAGCTGTACACGACTCACAGCAGAAATCTTGCTTTGCATCAGCGTGGCCAGAGCGTGCACAGAGTGCAGACCTTCTGTTCTCCAGGTTTGTTATTGCAGCGTGTCCCTTGGCTGAACTCTGAACGTTGTTACACGCGGAATAATAAGAGCTCAGCGGAGATAAATGATTGTGGTGGACAGGATTCCGCCCTGGGTACTGCACCAAATCCCACAGGCATGGGCTGCTGCGAAAACCTCACGTTCAAGGTGGTGTTTATGCACTTTGCTATGGGCTAAGGGGAGCAAAACAAAAGAATCAAACGAAAAAGAAGTCTTTGCAGTAGCCAAGGCTGAAACGCAAGCTGCAACAGCAAACCGTGGCTTTGTAGGATTTTTCCACACGGGCACGTGTGGAAGCGATGTAGGGACAGAAGGACAAGGGTCAGGGCTGCTGCTCCACCAGCCTCGCTCCATCTGGCTGCTGCCCACCACCAGCACCTCCTCGTCCCGGAGTTATCCCAAGCAGAGCTGTGAATCAGGAGGTCGGGATGTTCACATTTCTGTGCCTACGTTCTGGATTCCCGCTGGCCCCACGCCGGCACCGTCATTTTTCAGACATATGGTCACACTTTGTCGGGCAGTCGCACAAACGGTTGCGAACGGCAAAGAAATGCCTTCTTTAAGAACAAGCGAATAAAAGGAAAGGAATCTCATTCATCACTGCGAGAACGGCTGGAACAGCAAATCCTGCTGTTTGTCAGGAACTGCTCAGCCAGTCCAGAACCATCATTTTGCTGCTGAATCCTCAGCTTGTGGCAGCGTACTCGGTGTCTGCCAAAGCTCCAAGGAGGTCTTTCCATCCACCCGAAGGTGGAAAGTGGGCTCCGTTTTCTCCTCCTCTTCCCTTGCTGAGCCAGCACAGGTGGGACAGGGCCAGGAGCCCACGAAGCACGGCAACCCGAGTGATGAGAGAGACCTGCTGATTTAGCCCTCGAGAGGGCACTGCTTCCTGGAGCCGGCTGCTGGAGATCGAGCGAAACTCTTCCGTTCCGAACAGAGATTCCTTAAGTTCCGTTCCTTTTGATAGACAGATCTCCTGCGTCGTTTTTTTTTTTTTCCCCCTCTGGCTTTTTTTTTTTTTTTTTTTAATTTCAAAATTCAAACGGGAATCTTCAAAAAGTGGCTCACTTCAAACAGAAGCAGACACTTCTACGCTAATTAGGGAAGAAACCTTGGAAAACTGGACCAGACACTGTGAGAAGTCTGGAAAACTGTGGCGGTAATGAGAAACACCCCTGGACATGGACAGGAGGGGGACACAGGGCACGTACTGAACCTCGGCGGTTTGTGCCCTCCTCAAACATTGCAAAAATCGGCCAAACCTTAACCTGATCTCACTGCAGGCTTCTGGAGCTGTACACAAACTGCAGGCAGCTCGGGGCCCGCAGCACCGCGCCCTGCAAGCCACAGCAGGCCGGGCCGCTGGGACAGCGGGCGAGCCGTGACAGCTGCCGGGCCTGCTGCACCTGCCCTGCTCATGCAAATCCCATGCAAAGCCCAGCTCCTCTCCGTGCTGCTCTGGGATGCACTGGGGGAGCCGGAGAGACCGGATCCGGTGGTGAAACCGTGGAACGGAGGAGGCCTGTGGAGCTGGGCTGGCGATGGCATGGTGGAGGAGCCATGGAGGAGGCAGGGGTGGGCGACTCCAGCTGAGTTTTGGGGGGACTGCCCAAACGTTCCCTCCCACTCTGCTCTCCTTGGCCACGGACACTGAGTAAGGAGCGACTGTGGGCATCGGGCACTTGTCTTGCAAACCAGAATGACCTCCAGCATCCGCCTGGATATCGGTTTCTCAAGTTTGAACTGAACCGCAGAATCATCACCGAGGTTGGAAAAGCCCTCTGAGCTCCGCAATCCACCCCCCCCTCAAAGCCCACGTCCCTCAGTGCCACATCCCCACGGCCCTGGGAGACCCCCAGGGACGGTGACCCCCACCCGTGTGCAAGAAGAGATTCCTCCCAAAGCCCGAGCTGCCGACACGACGCCATTCCCACCCCCACGAACATCGACCCTTCCTCCCAGAAGCACCGCTCCGAGAAGAAAAAAGCTGCGGAGGGGTGAAGGGGGGGACCCTCTTCTAAGAGGAGAGCGTTCATGGGGAGCCCCGCGCCCCGCCCCGCCCCGCCCCAGCCGGGCCCATCGCCGCGCGCTCCCGCAGCGGCCCCGGGGCAGTTCGGGGCGCAGCGCACGCGGCCTCCGGGGGCCGGGCCGGGCCGGGGGCGGGCGGGGCGAGCGCGGGCGGAGGGCGGAGCGCGGGGCGGTCGCCCCTGGAGACGGCAGAGGGCGGAGGACGGCGGCGGTGAGCGCGGGCCGGGGGCTGCGGGCCGGGCAGCGGGGCGGCCGGGGCCGGGGCCGGGGCCGGGGCCGGGGCCGGGGCCGGGGCCGGGGCCGGGGCCGGGGCCGGGGCCGGGGCCGGGGCCGGGGCCGGGGCCGGGGCCGGGGCCGGGGCCGGGGCCGGGGCGGCGGCGGCGCTCAGGGCCGAGTTTGGAGTTGTCTGTCTGTTGCTGCGTTTCTGTCTGTTTGTATTTATTTATTTTTTTAATAGTTATTATTTTTCCTGATTTTTAATCCCCCCCCCCCCCCCCCTTCCCTTTCCCCGGAGCGCCGTTCCGCGCCGCAGGGCCGCGTTGGGGTGCGGGCAGCGAGCCGTCCCCCGGCGGCCGGAGCGCGTCGCCGCCCGAGTTCCGAACTCCGCCGAGCCGCGGCTCTTCGGTCCTGGCGGAAAAGAAGCGCTCCCGCCGGGCAGCGCCTCGCGGCCTCGCGTGGGTGGAGCGGCGCCGGGAAGCGGAGTCCGATCCGGGCCGGGACAGCGCGGCCGCGGAGCGCCCCGAGGTCGGGGACGTGCACCCGTACGGGTTGTGGGATGGGCTGCTGGGCACGAGCTCTGCGCTGACGGACGTGGGGGTCCTGGTGGGTGACTGCTGGCCGTGAGCACTGTGCCCTGGTGGCCGAGAAGGGATCTTGGGGTGCACTGCAGAGAGCGTGGCCAGCAGGTCGAGGGAGGTGATCCTCCTCCTCTGCTCTGCCCTGGTGAGGCCTCACCTGGAGCACTGTGTGCAGTTCTGGGCTCCTGGTACAAAACAGACAGGGATCTGCTGGAGAGAGTGCAGCGGAGGGCACAGAGATGATAAAGGGTGTGGAACAGCTCCTGCATGAGGAAAGGCTGAGAGAGCTGGGGCTGTTCAGCCTTGAGAGAAGAAGACTCAGAGGGGATGTGATCCACATCCATAAATACCTAAGGAGCGGGAGGCAAAGGGATGAGGCCGGACTCTTCTCAGCAGTGTGTGGTGATAGGATGAGGGGAAATGGCCACAAACTGAAGCGTGGGAAGTTGTGCAGCAATGTGCGTGGGAACGTCTTCCCAGCGCAGTGACGGAGCACTGGAGCTGCACACAGAGGTGGTGGGGTCTCCTTCTGTGCAGACGTCCCAGCCCCGCCTGGACGCCGAGCTGTGCAGCCTGGGCTGGGAGCTGCTCTGGCAGGGGGTTGGACTCGCTGAGCTCTGGAGACCCCTTCCAACCCCTACAGCTCTGTGATTGTCAGTCACAAGTTGTTTGTTTGTGTCCATCGTGGTTGTGAATTCACTTAGAAACAAAACTAGGTGAGGAAATAATGGGACAGCAGTAGGATGTTGTGCTACGGTACCACTGAATGCGATTAAGGGATTAGGATGTAGTTAATGACTTCCCAATCCCGTATTTCAGCCTTGCGTTGGATGTATGGCTGTAATTTAGGGTATCTTTAATCGAGTGCCAAAGTGGGAAATGAATTCTAATGGAAAGCAGCTGGTGAGGCCGGAGTAGTGCCATGGAGCCGGCTCGTGTCATGACGCAGCAACGGGACTGCTTTTATTTACCTGCTAACAAAGCCCCAGTGTTGAGGGAGGCACTGAGGGCTCCAGCAGTGATGGCCACTGCTTGGGACCATCTCTCCATCTCATCATACTGAGCCGTGTTGTGTTTCAGGTATTCCTCTCGTTTCAGATACGTGTCTCTGTAGCTTTACTTTTGTGAGCACTGCGAGTGCATTTCTCAGGCTGCGTTCCTCGGAATATTTCGGCCCGGATCATGGGAAGTTGCTGTGTAGCACAGAGCCACTGGAGATACCCACAGTACCTCCAAATGCTCTGCAAACACTGAGCCCACCAGAGAGCTGCCCTGTAGCACTGCTCTTCCAAGTGGGAACGAGCTTCCTGCCCAGGTCCTGATGCAGCATCTTCTGGTTAGGCTCTGTTGCAACAGCAAACTCAAATTGCTCTGGAAGTTCATGGTGCAGCCCCTCAATCGTCACCACTGGTCCCCCCCACTTCACCCCTGCTCAGGACCAAAGGTTACAGCACGAGCCATCTTCTCGGGGCAGAAAAAAGAGGTACTCACTAAGCATTGTGTAATCAGCTTGCTGTGATAATGTTGGCCAAATGATTTAGCTGCATTCTTAGAAGGATTGTGTTTCTGCAAATGAAATGGTCATCTGTTCTTACCAAAAATGCAGAAATGAGTGGGGCTGTCGGCTCTCCTCGCGTAGAAAAGCCCTTATCTTGCCGAGATAGGAATCAGTAGTAAAGCTTTCATTGGCTTTAATGAAGGCAGAAAGCAAGTTCCCCAGATCTGGAAAGTAGTTGCAGGCTCGCTGTTTCTTGGGAAACTGGAGCTGCAGATGTTTGATGGCTCTCGGGATTTGCTCGGAGTTAATCACTGCTGGAGTCATGCAGCTGTTTTCTGCATTTTGTCATGTTACACAAGGAGACCCACTTTTTCCAAAGCTGAGCATTTGTGCTGCGCTCAGCACTGTGGTCCCCTCTGGAATCCCCTCGTTTCTGTTCTCCACAATAAGCTGATGAGGACTGCGGAAGGGAGCAGGAGAAAGTCCTAATGTCACGAGGGAAAAGTTTTTACTCTGAATGTTGCAAGGGCTGATGAGAAGTACCTCAAACAGCAGAGGTAACGGCAGACGTTCCGGTAGAAGTCTCTATTTTCCCTCTGACCAGAGAGTCCGACGAGTCCGTATTTTTAGCTTTGTTTCTTTGGCTGTTTGGTGGAGCAGGCGGCGTGTTTATGTTCAGCTTCCTGTCTCCATGTCAGCGTCTTGGCATGTGATGGAGTTCGAGCGAGAATCGGAGCGCCTGGATGTGCTGGGTGATGGAGGCAAGCTGTCTGCCTGTGCCTGCTGGGGTGCTGGGGGGTACAGCAGCCTTTTTCTCCTCGCTGGGACGAGAACTGGGCCATTCACACCATCACAGTTCCAGAGCTGCTTCACCCTGCTCAGGAACTGAGCCTGAAGCATCGTGGTACCTATCAGAGGGTAGGGTGCTTGGGGAGTAGGTGCTGGTGCAGGATTGAGCGTGGGGAGGAAATCAGTGGCTTTTGGTGCTTCTGGATGAGGAGAACAAAGCATCTCCCAGTCACAGTGGGATGGGGTTGGACAGGGTGTGGTGTGGGTTGGGGTTTTGCAGCGGGACCAGGCTGCTGCTCGCCCTGGCCATGGGTGCAGCCCCTCCCTGGAGCGGGGGCTCACCAGGGTGGGCACACGTCGGCCTGAGGGCTCTTCTCATCAGGAACCAGTGGATATCACTGGAAAGGGAAGGCATGGCCTGACAGACAGGGAAACCTGTTGTTGCAAGTCCAGCTTGCAGAGCAGGAACTGCAGGTGGAAGAGCCTCGCAAGCAATGGCTCTGCCCTGACAGAAAGGTGTACTACTGGATGCAGTGCTGGCCATCTTTGTGACAAGCCTTGGGGCCACGCATCTCCCGTGTTCCTGGTATGTTTCAGTGCTCCCTTCCCTGGGCTTTCCTCCCTCCCGTGCCTTGAGATGCCACCAGCAGCCAGCTGGGAGGTGGGCAGCACCGGCACGCTTGGTTCCTCCAGCATTGGCATTACCAAGCTCTTCCGCTGAGGAAAAAAAAGAAATCCTTTGGCTCATGGTCATCCCGAAAGCATCACTATTTCTGTGCTGCAAAGCTTTCGTAGCATCAGCACACTTGTACGTGATATACACGTGCTGATGTATATATTTGTGCGTATCACATGGGTGTGCTTGGCAGAAATGCATTTTAATTGTTTATCGATGTGAGCTTCCACTTAAAAGCAGTGACAGCGTAGGAAGTCTGCCTGCAGAAAGGCTTTTCCTGGGCTGTCTGTCCCTAATTGGGCATGTTTGGATTTCTGTCCTGTTTTGTTAGGTCTTTGTGCTTAGATTTGCTCAACATTTGGTACGGTCTTCAGTTCTAAGATATGTGATGTATCTGTGTATACCTTTTAAGTTAATAAAAGAGAGAAAGGTTCTCTGCGATGTCGTTAATCATTGCAGGGAATGGCCAGAAGGATTTCCAGAAGCAGATTTCCTTTATGTTTTTAAAAAGGAAACGGTGCAGATACGAAAGGCATTTACACTCACTGCCATCTTCCAGCATCGGGTGAGGAGTTCTGTCCCGGGGTGGCTGGCTCGAGTTTGCATGGGTAAAATGAAGCTCAAGGGAAAGGTGCTGTGCCCACAGTAGTCCCTGCTGGCCGTGGAGGTACGGAGAGCCAACACTTTGGGTATGAAACCTCACTTGAACAGGGCTGTTGTGCTGCTCGCATGCTTGCTTTGTAGCTAATCATTATTTAAAAGGAAGTGAGAAGTCGGTTGGGACCTCACAACCTGCTTCTCCTCTGTGTTGCAATAGAGCATCAGCTTCGGACGAGCGTGGCTTAGGCAGGCTGGCGCATCACACGAGCGGGTAAGGTTGTGTTTCTGTGCAAATTCACTTTATTACCGAGCTCGTAAAATCCTCCCTGGTATCTAGCAGCATGAAAATTAAACCTTAGAAGGAAGAAAAATGCACGTCCTGAAAGGTCAGGCAGCAGTACATCGGTTCACATACAAACCGCATTGTTCCCCTGCCCCGCTCCCCTGTGCTGCAGGACACCGTCCCCTTGGCACAGCTGCCGCAGGAAGGCCTGGGGCAGCAGGGCCCTGCAGCGGAGACACACATGTCCCAGAGGTGCTCCTTTCTGAATCAGAGTCACGTAGCAAAGGATCCCCAGTTTAGTTATCAGGAGGTAACTGTGAGGAGCAGAGCCCGAGGAGTTGGGCAGTGCGGGTGGGCTGCCTGCTTCCACCCAGCCTGCGCCGTGCGGCTGTGACACCCGGGGGCTTCAAACCCGTGGGAGCCCTTCCAGGACTTCCTTCTTTTTGGGGGGAGCTTTTTGAGTGGAAAGAAGACTCCTCCTCTCGCTTTGCTCTTTATATCCCAGCCTGTGGCTGCCGCTGAGCCCGGGGCCTGGCAGCGTCCTGCAGCGTGGGCCTGCCCTTCCTCCCAGGAGAAGCTGTGCGTGGGCTGGAGTACCGAGGCCTTGTGGCTCCACAGTGGAGAGTGGCCTGTGATTTATGAGCTCTAGTTATCTACAGGGCGCTCTGGAGCTTGATTTGTTCTCTGTCAGGAGGCAGAGGTGGGTAGGTGAAAACTTTTCTTACTTTTCCGTAACGGTTTTTGGGGCCGTAGGAGCAGAGCTGGCCGTGTGTAAGCAAGCAGAAGCTAGTTTTCATTAACAACTCATTTTGCACGGTACAGCCATCACAGGTATGTGCAGGAGGGCTGCGTGCTGCGTGTTTTATTTCCTTGCTGTACGTGAGAAGCACAGGTCCCGAGCTGGGCTAACAGGGGCCGCCTGCAGCTGGGCTGTCTGGTTTTATGTAACTCGTTCTTCCACTCTGCACAAGGATTCTAACAGCAGCCATTGGAATCTGGCTGCCGTTTCCAGCATGGGAAACAGTGTGGGATCTGCTGGCAGAGCCCACGTGTGCGTTCCCTTTCTCTGTGGGTCTCGGAGCAGCTGCTGCTGGGGCTGGCACACCAAGGGCTGCCCTGCATCCCTGCAGCCTGGGGCTGGCAGCACCCAGCCACCCACCGTCCCATGCAGGGCTGCGGGCCAGGTCTCCCTGCCACTGGCAAACGGTGCTGGTTTCCCGTCCAAAAAGTGTCAGCGGTGATCCTGGATCCTGCCGTGCCTTGGTTAATGAGTTATCAGTGTCCCAGCTGCTTCCTCAACTTAGTAATGCCCGGTGCGTGTGGTCAGAGGTTTGCAGCATACCTGAAAGGGGATGTCTCTGCAGAGATACAGTTGTAGAACTTTGCACTGTAAACGGCAGGAAAGGTTAATACACCAAATACTAATGAGTATTAGATCAGTAATTGCTGGTTTTTCAACTTCTGGCATGTACTGCACACCCTAGAGTGTGCCTCTGGGTGTGTTGCACTGAGGTTGCACACACACAGGCCTCGTGCAGGCCAGATATTGGGAGACATTTCTTCCAAGAGCAGTTGGGCAGTGGCAGGGGCTGCCCTGGGAGCGGTGGGGTCACCGTCCCTGGGGGTGCTCTGGAGCTGTGGGGATGTGGCACTGAGGGCCGTGGTGGGGTGAGCTGGGGTTGGGCTCGAAGCGGAGTTCTCAGGGTTGTTTCTCCTGCAGCTTATCGTGGCTGCTGGGTTGTGTTGGTAGAAGCTGAGGGAGCACGGCTTTGTGGTGGGGCCGGGAAGTGGCTGTTTCCTTCCCAGAAAGGGAGGGACGTGATTTGCCTGCAGCTGCAGTTCAGTGCAGGTGACAGGCAGCTGCCCTGGCTGTGTGCTGCGCTGGGAGCCCAGCGGGGCTCCTCCTGCCCTCGGCTGCACGCTCGGGTGGGTGCGTGCCTGCAGCATGGAGGGCCCCCTGCAGTTGAAAATCACCAGCTGAGGTTCTTGCATTTATTTGGCTTTCGTGCCAAACAGGCTTCACTCCAGTGGTATGTTGATCTCATTCTGTTTTTCCTGTTAACCCGTATCAAAGTCTTGTAGTCGTGTGTTGGTTCCTCGAATCGTAGCACACTGGGAGGGAGGAGGGGGTGTGGGGAGGCTGTGGGCTGCTTTTGTTCGCTTTGGGGGCGACCAGAGGGCCCTGACCACGCTGTGTGCTCAGGAAGGGAGTGAGCTGGGTGGGGGACGGCCTGAGGCAGCGTTCTGCGGAGCCAAACTCAAACTGAAATAGTCTTTGTGATCAGGATTAAACCACAGGTGGTCACCCCTTTTTGGTTTGGCTTTCTTGCACGGTGAAGTACTTAATGTTTTTATCTGACTTTGTTTCAGGGTCATTGCACAAATAAAAGCAAAGCAAGGCGGATAAGTAGCAGGACTGCCTATGTAGGTGAGTTTCCAGCACTGGGAGCAGAAATGCTGTTTGAAGGGAGTTGCCTCTCCCACGTAAGTCAGGCTGTTCTTTGCTGGTTAGCAAGAGGTAGTGTGGAAGCCTCTGTAAATGTCCACATTTGCTGGAGTACTTTTGTAATTAGTTTCACCATGTCAGAGTGCAAACCCTTCTTCCTATAGTCTCCCTTTTCTTGAAATAAATAATCTGACAAATGCTTGTAGCCACACCTGCACAGTCATAGAGCCATACAATCACTGAGGCTGGAAAAGCTCTCCACCCCCTGGGCAGCCAGCCTATGCCGGTGCTGACTGCTCTTTGCAGAAGAGATTCTCCCAGTATCCAGCCTGAACCTCCTCTGACATAGCATGAAGCCACTGCCTCTTGTCCTATTGCTGAGACTGACCCCCCCCCCCCCTCACTACCACCTGCTTTCAGAGACTTGTAGAGAGCAGTAAGGTCCCCCGAGCCTCCTCAGCTCTGCAGCCCTGTAACTGACCCAGGAACCGGGGAGCTCTTAGCAGAGCTTCTCCCCCAGCACTCACGACTTTATCTTTTTCAGACAGAAGAATTTGCTGAAGGCCACGGAACCTGAGGCCGGGCAACGTCTTGTGACTCCCCAGTCTGGTGCTTTGACTGCCAACTGCTCCTGCTTTACATGCTGTAAGATCAATGGATTTTGATATAACCAGAGTCTTTCTGTAGTTTATGTCTTCTCTTGTAAGTAAGCTGGGGATGCTGTGTGGAGGAGCAGGTCCCTTCCTAGGAGAAGAGGTACCCCAGCTTGGTAGGGCATGCTGGTTGCCTGTACTGACAATGGCAGGCTGAAGGCTTTAAAACAGCGCTGCTCAGATGTTTTTCAAAGTAACCTTGATGTAGAAGTCAGCTTTCATGGCTTTCATTTATACTAAAGATAGAAAGAGTCCAGTCAGTAAAAATACAGTAAAATGAAAGCAGGTTTTTCCGCTATTCATTTCCCAGCAAGTAAATTGGGTTTGACAGAATCATGTGTTTGGAGGCTGACTTTGAAATGAAATGTAGCTGTGGTGCAGGCTCAGCCAGCAGAGCCATCCTGGTGAAACAGAGCTGGTGGCGAAGGAGCACGTCCTTACTGGGGCACGAGGAAGGGAACAGTTGTTGGAATTTTGTTGGGGATTTTTATGCATTTTAGAAAGATGGGCTAATGAGGAGACGGGCAGTATTGTTTGTAGTTAAAAATAAACAAGAAACGTTTTGAGAATTTATAGTTAAGATCAATCTCAGGTATAGGTTATGTGAAGAAGCAAGCACCAAAGTAGTGTGTTCCCTGTTTCAGGGAGCTCTGTGCGTGCTGTGGGTGTGCCTCACATATAAAATAGGCACTTGTTCAGACTGCATAAAAAGACAGCCAGTTCAGCACAGAACAGAAGATTCTGTACCCAGCAAGGAAAAAAAAAAAAGGATGTTGGATGTTCTGGGGCACCTACATTGCAGCCTGTGGGGTAAATCCCCAGGAATCAATGTCCTCCACTGAGAGCACCATGTGCTACGTGCTGCAGTTGTGAACTTTTTACCTTTTCTTTGTGCAAAAGTGTCATCCTTTCTTTACTGAAACCTTTGTAGTCTATGTCGAACACTTGGACTGTAGGGCGGCGTTGAGGCATTTCCCTGCTTGTCAGATCCCGTTTCCCACCGTGTTTAGCAGAGGGAAGGCACTCAGCCGTTCGTTCCCTCTCCGGGCATCTCACCCTGCCTTCCACTGGGTGTCAGTGCGGCCCCGCGCAGCGCTCTCTGATCGGGTTACCCTTAGGACAGCCAGGTCCCCGTGTGAGGATCGCCGTGGATAGCTTTTGGAGCACTTACTTCGAAGGTTATTTCAGTACCCAGCCACGGTGTTTAGTTCCTTGGCATGCAGTCACGTTGCTTTGGGTTCTGCAAGTCGAAACAAACCCAGCGCGGAGGAGCAGTGACTTCCCACAGGAAAACTGACTGCAGCATTCAAGTCCCAGCCCAGCCTGCAGCTTCCTCGCTCCCACGCAGGTGCCTGTGCAAACTGCACGTGCTGAAGTGCTCGCAGAGCTCAGAGAGCCTGCAGAAACCAGCGAACCCTTGGTGCTGCGTGGCAGGCAGCAGGGCACGGCAGCTATCTCAGGTGCCACAGAGGGGTAAGCGGAATTGCTGTCCTCAAAACTCTGATGGGGTGAGTGGGTGCTGGTGGTAGGGTGACTGCAAAAAGGTCTTGAGGGGAAAGCTGGGAAGGAGCAGGGAGCTGGCGGCGTGCTTGGGCTGCTGGAGCGCCTTGGTGGGCAGTGGTAATGTGCAAGAAGGAACCAGCTTTGGGCTTTCGGAAATGCCTGGGGAGACTGCAGGACAGGGCATAGTTTCACTTGTAAACCTGCAGCATTTGCTGTGGGATCACCAGAACTGTAAACAGTGGATCCCACTGTACCTCTTTGCAGTTGTTCTTGGAGCAGAAGTGCTGCCTTTGGCCAGGCACGTGTGATTGACAACCCGTAGAAGGGGTGTGCCCAAACCTGCTCCTAGACCTGTCTAATAGTTCCTCAATCCCAGTGAGTGTAAAGGGAAAACGTTTCTATGTCCCAGCTCCCAGCACTTGGCCTCTATCAGCCCCAGCGTGGTTTTTGTCACTGTAAAAGGGAGACGTGCTGGAAGCTTGCACATGCAGATTAGCCTTAATGTCAGGTTCACGCTGACCCCAGCTCTGGGCTGCTTTATTCATCTACAGTTTTGAGATATTCAACTTAAAAGGTACCTTGTTTTGAAAGAAACAGTAACAGGACAGCGGGCTGAACCCTTCTGCAGCTGCCATAGCCTAGAGCTGCCTCCGCGTACACATGAAGCACGAGCTGTGCAGCACAGAGCTGCCATGCCCGGCCGAGCTCCAGAAGTGCTGCTTTAATTACATCTCACTCAGCAGGTGGCCCAGCACTCCTAGCTCCAAAAGAGTAAAGAAGATAGATTGGTCTTTAATTATCCCAGCTGGAGCCCAGCTGCAGCGCCCGCCACGTACCTGCTGAGGCCGTTGTTCTGAGCGCCTGCTGCATTTTAACCTCCTTCCTTGCAGCCCATGGAAAGAAGTAGGGCAAAGTCTTAAAAACAAGGTTCTTGTAGGGAATGGGGTCAGCTCTGCCTGGCTGTAGCTATTTCTGTTCCTATTTGTTAAAAAATACGAGCGTGTGCCCTGCGTGAAATGCGCTCTGCAAGATTCATATGTTTTTGTAGTGAAGCCTTCCCATGGCCGAGTGTGGCCGGTGAGCATCCTCCTCTTTTAAAGATGGTTATTTAAACAAACCAGAGTCCTCAGTTTTCCATGGAAGAAGGTGTTTTCCCCAGAAGATGAGCTCAGCCTTCCCACTGCCCTGTTTGGTTTGCTCCACTCGTTTGTTGACTCTGCTGTCAGTGCAGCAGCCTTGGCCCAGCACGCTGCTGCCAGTGTCTGGACAGGGCACGCATCCTTCTCGTGCCTCGTGTTGTTTGCACCTTCCCCATAATAATTCTTTCCGCTGCTGACAACCTTCAAACAGAAATGTGTTTTTTCACCGCTGAAAGGAAGGGTTTGTGCGAGGAAGGGGGAGCGGCGGGTGGTGTTGGAAGCTGCAAGCTGCTGCCTGAGCGTGGTGAAATCCTTCTGCGCTGGGGTTCCCCGCGTCCCTGCTTGATCCCACCCCCTGCTGCGTGCTCGGAAGAATTCTCAGCATTTCTGTACATCGAGTGCCTGGCCGTGCCCCTTTGGAGCAAGGCATGTACTGGAAAATGTTTTCCTGCAGCGGCTGATTTCAGCCTTTTACAGTGGAGGAGTGGAGAAGCGATAAAACCCAGAGCAAGGGTAGGGGCAGTGGATGGATGGGGGCACAAAGTGACCATGAGCTCGTGGCAGCGTGTGCCACGGTGCTTGGGCAGAGCAGGGTTGTGCCTGATGGAGCCCAGGAGCCCCGCTGGAGCCCGTGGTTCCTGCAGTGGCAGCTGCTGCTCCCTTCTGCTCCTGTGGGCTCTTTTATTAAGAGGGACAAAATCAAAGCTGTGTGGTGTGCTGGAGGCTGGAAGCAAAGAGAAGCTCGTCCCCGTGGCTGTGCTTCGGGGAGCCCCGTGCAGAGGGAGGGCTGCAGGCAAACCTCACCCAGCAGGCGTGCAGCACGGGCACGGGAGCTCACTTCTTTTATTAGAGCAGCCATAGCCGGAAAAAGTAAACCCCATCTGTTTTCAGACATAGCTGAGCGTGTTTTCAGCACTTCTGTGGAAATGCTTTGGTCTTGGGCAGGATTGCTGGGAAAGGCTGTCGATGGGACTGATAATTTGGTCTCATTTTAGCTCGTGAGTCAGACAGCGGGGAGTTGCACCATGGCTTCGGCATGGCAGGTTTCTCTCGTCCCTAACTCCTGGTCCTGGTGGGCCCTTGTTCTATGTGGGCACTCTGGGGACAGTGGGCTGTCCCCTCGGACAGGTCCTTGCAGCAGCAAGCACAGAGGTCCTCAGCAGTGCTCCTGTCCAGGTGTTGCCACAACTGCAAGAGGTCACGCTGGTAACGTCTGTGTCCTCCCTTAGGTGGTGTGCAGAGCAGTCTGTGCTGCCCTTCTGTGCAATCTGCTGCATGTAACTTCAGGCACATGCACCCTACGAGAGATCACCCTGTTTGAGACGTTCACAGCAGCTTATTTATCAGGGTAGCTGCCAGGAACTCGGAGGGAAAACAGTGTTGGGAGATGACCTACTTGTATATGAAGCTCTCTGCAGTAGAGATTTGGTAATCTTAGGAGGACCATGAAAGTAATGCTGCTTCTGTTTGTTTGGAGATGAGGAAACATGGCAATTTAATTTTCTAATGTCATGTTTTTGTTTTTTAGGGATCTGATTTATTAACAGAGCAAGTCAGTTGGGAAAATAAGCCCTGCAACTTCCCTAACGAGGTCACTCCTGGAGCCAGGCAGGGGCTCTGGAGCGGCTCCACCCACTCCAGTGGCAAAAGGGGTCATGGCAATGGGAAGCAAAGGCAGAGCAAAGCCAGCCTGCACCCAAGCCAGCAAATTGAGGGGGGGAACCTATTAGATTTTAATTCCACAGTGATGTTTTTTAAAGGTTTTCTGTCTTTAAAAAATGAAATACTGAAACCAGAGCAGTCGGTGAATGTGGAACCATCTCACTCCTCAGGGATGTGACCATTACTTTGCGAGAAGATCACAGTCCTTCTTGTTTGCTTGCTTTTTCTTTTCACACCATAGTTTTCCAGTAGAAGAAATGAAAACCACGGAGCGTGGGGTCAGAGTTAGGGTTCGGGTTGTGGTAGATGAGTGCTCTGTTTGTATCCGTAAGCAGCAGTGTCTCACTGCTCCAAAATGACAGTGTTACCATGCTGACTTAGCAGTGCACCAGCAGAGCTCTTTATCAACGCAGCAGGTGTGCTGCCTATCAGATCCAGCAGCGTGAGGCCCTGCTGGAAACCTCTCACCAAAACGTGAGCGTGTTGGGCAGCTCGGAGCCAGGGCCATCCTTTGCACGGTCATTCTGCAGCACAAAAGCTGCACGTCTTACCTGGCATGATCTAATAGCAAACAGTTTTGGAACAGAGGAAAAAAAAAAAAATAGCCGATGAGAGCTGACACGTTTCCAGAGGAGCCGTGTGTTGGTGCAGTGTTCTGCTGCTGCTGCACATCCCAGCCTAGCAGCACTGGAGCTGCGTGGAGCAGTTGCTCACTGCTGGGTCTGCCCGGTGGAGGTACAGTGATACTTGTGCGTGGTCTGGTTTAACCTGTTGTGTGATCCTGGGCCATCCCTGACGGATCCTGAAGGGCTGTTCTGACACGTTCGGTGCTGTGGGAGGCAGGGAGGTCTGGGTGGGGGCAGTGCTCTGCTTTCATGCTGGTCAAAAGGGAACCTCTGAAAGGGTCTTCTGATTTCACACTGCATTCTTTGCAAAGCAGCCGTCAATCTCAGATTTGTTACCTTTTCTTCGTGGTGCTCTCTGAGCAGGAGAAATGTCTTCTAAATACAAATTCTGCTACTGTCTTCAATTCTTACCCTTTCCCAGCAATTCAGCAAATCATCTGAATATGAACTTTTGCAAACAGATGGTGACTGTTTCCAGACAAATGTGTTTATGTCCGTCAGCTTTCCCATTTCTCTTGAGTAATTTGCAGGTTGAATCACCGACCACGCCATCAAAATGCATTTTAATATTTGAGTGACGCCGGTGTGAGCGATGCAGGACGCTGTGGGGTTCTGTGTCTCTGTGATTAACGCACCTGCCTCAGTGTGGTGCTGCACGCAGCCCGTCCGAACCGGTGACAGGACTTGCTGGGCTGTTTGTGCACAGCATTTCCGACACCCGTGCATCCCTCCTGACAGCTGCAGCTTGCACACTCGGCTGCAGAGCTGCTCCAGGAGCACCGTGCCCGCCCTGCTGCCCAAGCTGAGTCACAGCCCGGCTCTGCCACCTGCTGCCTCCCTGCATGCCTTGGGTTCGAGCTGGAACAGGCTTGCAGCGCTGCAGGGCGAGTTGGTGTCGTGGAGAGCACCCTGCCTTCCCTCCTCCCCCAGCCTGCTTGCACCAGTGTCGAGGAGCTGGTTGTGATCTGTGGTCCCATGCAGTTACTGCGGCTTTGCAGGCACCAGGAGCAACTTTTAACTCCGCTGCATGGGGTGCAGCCTCCCCCAGGAGCCGTGTTCCCACACCTGGGGGAGATCTGCTTGGGGTCTGGCAGCAGGGACAGCTGCCCCCTCCCTGTGTCACCGAGGTCTGCTCTGATTTCAGGTGGTGTGCTGCAGCTTTCCTCCTGCTAACTGCACAGATTGAAGGAGTTAGAGTGTGTGGTTTGTGCTGCAGATGCAGCGTGTTCCTGCAGCGGGCAGAAGCCCTGCGTGCTGCCGAGCGCTGCTTGCTGCTGTGATCTTTGCACTGGCACAAGTTTAAAGACTCTGAACCCAGAGAACTTCCACATTTACCCTGGAATTGGTCACCTGGAGCTCGTGCAGCGTTTGAACCAGTTTTGTCTCATGCCTGTCTCCTCCCAGCTGCACACCTGCAAAGCAGGCCAGGGAGCCCAGGAGCTGCCTGCTCGGCAGCCTCGTGTCTCTGTGCACATCAGAGAGATTCGTGACTGTTTTCAATATCTCTTCCAGGAAGTAAGTTTCTAATGCTGCCCAGTGCCAATTATTAGATCCCTCCTACCTGCGTGCAAGCAGGAGGAATCGCTTGCCCATTTGCAATAACGAGCCATTGCTGCTGCCTGCTCCCTGGCCAGCAAAGCAGTGTGTGCTCTTTCAGGTCCCTGGCCAGCAAAGCAGTTTCTCAGCTGCTGGGTGCAGCGTGCAGCCCCAGCCTGTGCTTACTGGGCTCGGGGGTTCAGCAGGGAGAGCAGCAGCACTCTCTGCTTGTGACTCAGCGCAGGGGGTTTCGAGGAGCAGCAGGACTCAGCTGCCAGTGGCAAAGCACGAAATACCTGTTAGGACGGCACTCACAGTGTTTCTCACTGCTAGATCATAAGATGCTTAAGAAGAAGTTAATCGCCTTAGCTTTGTTAATAATTTAAAGATGTTTTTAATGGATATGGGATTGAAATTATATTTTCTCCGAGTCAGCCAGTGTTGTCCCAGCTGCACTACGGACTCATTTATTGCACAGAAGCCATTTCTCATCTGCTCAGCAGAGCCCCGGGCAGCGTGCTGCCTGCCAGGACTCTTGATGCAGGTTGCAGCCCCTCCTGCTTCACTGCTGCCCTGAGCTGGGTAGAAAGGGGTTCGCTGAACTTCATTGAGCCAGCTCCTCCTGCAGGAGCTCTTTGCTTTTTGCTGTAGTTGAAGCAAACAGCAGCAGGACTGAGTCTTGCATGCCCAGCACCCCGCTCAGAGGCATTTTGGAGTAACCAGGAGCGTTGCTGCGTGGTGCAGCGAGTTGGTAGCAGGGGAAAATGCTGGAGGATGCTGGGTGCTGATGGCATCGCATCCTCTCTGGCACACAGCACTGCTGTTGGGCGCGCGCTGGGCATTAACACTGCAGAGCCCTGCAGGAGGGACAGGAAGTTTGGAAACGTGGGCTGTGCCAAACCAGGGGTTCTGTGCACAGAAACGCTGTTCTCAGCACACAGAGCACTGGGAGGAAAAACAGCACTGCTGCCCTGGGCAGCGTGTGAGAAGCAGAGGCCTGCGAGGAGAGGCTGCGTGCAGCCCCAGGAAGGTCACATTCAGCTGCGTTCATCTCGAACCCCTGTAGTGCTGTAAATGATTCGAGCACAGCACCACGGAGCCGGTTGTTCTGCAGGACCTGTGTAAAGCAAACAGGAATCTGTGCACTGCTGGTGCTCGCGTGCCGCTGCACAAGTGGGTCTGGCAGGGCAGTACTGCCTGGGAGCAGCTCTGAGCTGCGGGCTGCCTGCTCACGGCCGCATTTACTGTGGCTCTGCGATGCTTTTTGGCCAGGACCTGGTTACCAGCGCTCCCCAAACCGCTGTCCCAGTCCTTCTGTTGTGCAGTGTTGGGGGCAGGAGGGGCTGCCCCACCGCCATCGAGCTCCTCCGTCGCCGAGGTGTCAGCCCCTTACGATGCTCTGTGGCTGAGGCTGGCCAGGCTCAAGCTGTGCAGGGCTGGCAGCTGCACGCAGTGACAGCAGCATCCTCCTGCCCCGCTGAACACCGGCCAAACGCCGCCCGCAGCGGGGTCCCTGCTTTCCCTCCTTACCCACAGCAGCCAAGTCCTGGGGCCGTGCTTTTTTTTTTTTTTTTTTTTTTTCCCCCTGCTCCGCCTCCATATATGGCCATATGGGAGCAGACGGCAGCTGGGAGTATTTCTGTGAACTTTGGCTGTTGTTTTTTTTCCTTTTCCCTGCGGTGTTGTGGAGCTGACGCAGACCTGGGGCGGGGGACAGGAGTGCTGCGGTACACCGGAGCTCAGTGCAGTTTTTCTGGGGGTGTTTGGTGCCGTTGTGTAAAATAGGAAAAACAGCAGTGCTTCTTGCAGCTTGTCGAGTGTCTGCAGAGTTGTACTTTGTCGCCTTGGGTAAAATAACCCGTTGTCTTTCCCAACAGAGCATCGCCGTCGCACTGAAAATGTCGGGTAAAACAGCCAGCACCACCAACAACATAGCTCAGGCCCGGAGGACTGTCCAGCAGCTGAGAATAGAAGCCTCAATAGAAAGAATAAAGGTGAGAGCACGGCCCTCCCCAGCCCCTCTTTTTTCTCCTGTTTTCCCCCGACAGGACACGTGCAAGGGGGACACACTTCAGATTTTCCCTCCTCTCGACATTTACATTGCAGCCCAGCAGCTCCGCATAGCACTAAGTCATTCTTAACTGTGCCCGAAGGAGCCGTGGGTGCCCCATCCCTGGAGGTGCCAGCAGTGCAAACTGAGAAACACACACAGCAGAGTACCCTTCCTTGGTGTGGGGTTTGTGCAAGGAGAGACCATATTTAGTGTTCTAGAAAGCGTTAAGTCATCTGAGGACACTTCTGTTTGTTGTCCCCAGCTTTATAGACAATAAGTTCCTTATTACAAACCTGCTGCACGATTTTGAGCCCTTCCTGTTTGTTTTTGGCCTTCTGCAGGAGCCCTGTACGAGCAGAGCCATCCTATTGCCTCGTGTCACAAACTAGTGCCAGAGCAGCTGGAGGAGCTCCCCTGTGTGGATAGGGCTGGCCCCAGGGCGAGGCACAGGGCTCTGGCCGAGGCAGGAAATTGGGTGTGGGCCTGCGAGGTGCTGGTGGCCCAGCATCCCTCCCTTCACACGGGGTCACGTCCGCTCCTGTTGCTGGCTGTGGGGAAATAGCAGCCGCTGTATGTTCTGTGTTCCGCAGGTGTCGAAGGCATCGGCAGACCTAATGCTGTATTGTGAAGAACACGCCAAGAAAGATCCGCTGCTGATGGGCATTCCTGCTTCCGAAAACCCCTTCAAGGACAAGAAGACGTGCATTTTGTTATAGGGGCAGGGCAAGGCGCAGGCAGACTGTAGGCAAACAACCTGTAAGGTACCCGCTATTCACTGTCCTCTTCTCACACGTAGAAATGATCTCTTAGGCTTTCTGAAGCGTTTCTTCCGCTCCCAGCCTCCGGTAGGAAGCGAGATTTCCCACTGAATCTCCTCTCTCTTGGCCAGGGGAGCGCGGTCCCCACGCAGAGCCGTGGCTCCCAGCGCGCTCCCGCTGCGGCCTCGCACACACAGACCAAAGCTGCCCGGCTTTGCTGCGCAACAGAGCCGGGCTAAGGGTTGGAATCCCCATGATTAAACGTCGGTGGTGTCACACTTGTTGAGATCACGTGTGCCCGCGGAGCAGGGCCTCCCTCCTTAGCATTCAGAGGTGCGTTTGTTCACACTTAGAAGTGCATTATCTAGCAACAGCTGCCTTGAGAAATGATGGTGGTGAGTGTTGGAGAGCTCCAGGCTCACGCCGACACCCTTGGTGCGCTGGTTCCTCTTGGCAGGGTTTTTGTGACGTAAAACCTAACGTGTCGAGAGCCCCCAGGTAGCCCGGGCTTTCTTTCCTAGCCTTCAAGAGGAGCTGAAAAAAGCAGTTTTCAGCTTTAAATCCACTTTTCTGATTTGTCTCATCGAAAACCTGCTGGTGTTAAAAAAGCCCAAGAAGCTGTCAGAAGAATCAGAGGCGACAGCCTCGTGGTTGGTGTCTTTGTGGAGGACCAGAGGTGTGGTCCCGGCGCTCGGAGTCTCATTTATGTTTTGTACGGGGACTCAGAATTGGGCTCTTTCCTAAATTTCCTTTGTAAAGGGGAACAAACAATGCCAAATTGCATCCGGACTGTGGTTGTGCAGGTGTAAGGGGGGTGGGGGGATGGGGCCTTTCCATCGAGCAAGTCATTTTATATCTATACACAATAAAAAAGTCCTGGCGTGTGTGTATATACATACATATATATATATAAACTTTAGCAGAATATTTATGCAGACGTTGCATCTGAACGGAATCCTTCCAGGGGAGTTTGGGTGGTGCTGAGTGCAGCTGGCTGCCACGCGTCCAGCCGCGGCACAGGGCTTCGTGAGGATGCTCACAGGACTTAGGAACTGCTCGGGCCGACTGCCTTACGTTGCCCATCTGCCATTTCTGTATCAGGTCATACTCACACTGTTGCTGATACATCGAGAAGCTCTGTATGTGTTGAACAGACAGCTCAGAAACGGCGATGGGAGCCTGGCGGGAAGAAATCTGCACTGCTTCCTCTGTTCGTACATACCAGTTACTTCTGTGATTATTTTTCTAGTGACGATTTCCGAGCAATAATGGAGACGAATGTAGATCCTCTCTGATCTATCATGTTTGTTTGTTTTTTTTTTCACTGGGCCGGCCAGCGTTGCGTGGGGCGTGGGCAGGTGTGGGGCTCGTTCCTCCTCCCAGGGGCACCCTGCACGGAGCTCCCCGCCCCACTGCAGGCATCGCGTGCCTCGGGGTCGGGCTGGCTGACGGCTCTGCGATGCGGTGCAGCGTTGTCCCCTTGTACGCTGGCTGTGACACGAGGCCGGCGGTGCTGCTCCCGGCCTTCCCCTCGCCCAGCGCACGGGATGCTTTTTACCTTTGTACTTTCTAATAAAGGAGTCCTGGCACGGAGCTGCTGGCTGCTCGCTTTCTGCGAGGGGGGGGGGGAGGATTTACTTGTTGTTTTCTGGTTTATTTTTTCGTTTCGTTTCTCTGGCTTGCTTTGCCAAAACTGAGTGCGCTCGGACTCGTTGTTCTCATCTCGACATACTTTGGTTTTGAGTCAAAGGTCCCATGTTGGTCAGCAGCCCGGGGAGGGAGGCTGCTCCCAGGAGAAAGGCTTTTCGCTTTACACGTGTGTGTGTGTCAGTGCACACACGGGGGTGCACGGGCTGCTCGGGACAGCTGTCCCTGTGCGCTGTGGAAGCCAGGCCCGAGCAGCAGCCCGAGGGGCCCACTGCGGGACAAAAGGAGCGCGCTGCGCTGGCACGTGTTTGGGGTCAGCTGCACTCGGGCTTCACTGGGTCCGTGACATCTGCGCTCCCAAAGCGCCGTGCGCCAGAATGAGGCATCCTGAATGCAAAGGGAGGAGGAGGCAGCACGGGATCAGCGCCGGGGCTGCGTTCGCTTTAGAAATGCTGACTCCGGCCACACGCCGTAATCACAAAGCTAAAAATAACGCGGTTGGGAAGATCCCACGTCGGGCAGCCCCGGGCCGGGCTGCAGAGGGGATGCAGAAACTGGGGGCATGGAGCAGGCGATGCTCTATCCCAACAGCAGCAGCAGGGCCTGGGGGGAGGAGGGGGATGGGGGGCAGGGGAGGGGTCGCTGCCCGCTTTGTGTGCGGCAGCAACAACACACGGGGGCTGCAAATGGAGCACTGGGAAAGGGGTTCCCACACAAAGAAACAGGGTTTCCCCAACTTGGAACGAACCCCAGGCCCTCTGGGGGCTGTGAGGGCTTGCTGAAACACTTCCTGCTGTCTGAACTTCGCTGCAAAGCTGCCGGCGCTCAAGAAAAATAAATGGCATTTCCTGCAGCACAGCACAGCACAGCACAGCACAGCACAGCACAGCACAGCACAGCAGCTGCCGATCCATTTGCTGGGCTGGGAGGGGCCGGGAGCGAGCCCAGGTGCCATTACAGGAGCAGCGCAACAGGAGCTGAGCCCGGGGAATGCACACAGCAAAGCAAAACCCGGCACCGAGGAGCAGAGTCAAAACTTTTATTTCAAACAACAACCCCCCCCCCCTCCCTCCCTCCTCCCTCCCCCCCCAAAAAAATAAGACCAACCAAAGCGTCGTCCGATTTCCAACAATTACAGCAGCAGCGGCTGTGGAGCGACTGCTCCAAGGAAGTCCGCTTCGCAAACCTCAGCGTATAAATAATTCGTCTCCTCGGTATCATAAAATAACTTATTATATATCTCAGCATTTAAAAACCTGGAGAATCAACGTCGTCCCCCCCCCAAAAAAAAAAAAAAATACGGCAAAAACCGTTCGGATTTTTTGGAGCTCCTTTTTCAAGGGAGATTTCAACCAGGAAAAAATGAAAAACAGCCCAAGGGGCGGTCGCACGTCGCTCCGGGGGTTGGCTCTTCCAGCTCCGCTTCCGTGCTCCTCTCCAACACTTCAACATGACATCAGCTTAAGAATTATTATCATTAAATCTTTTTTTTTTTTTTTTTAAGCTCCCCTCCTGTCTTCTTTTACTCAGGGTCGGAGGTCGAACATCAATCCCTGAGCGGGGGGGGCGGCGGGGGGGGGGGGAAATAAAAAAAAACCAAAAAACAAACCGATGTCGGGAGTTTTTTTCTTTTTTTGGTTTTCTTCTTTTTTTTCGGGACGAGGTCACCGCTCGGGGAGGTTGATCACGGGCACCCACTGATCCATGTAGCGACTCTCCCGGCAGAAACACATCAGCTGACTCAGCGCTGGATCCTTCCACTGGGAGGAGTGGGGATTCTGGATGGGAAGGGGGAGGAAGGTTCAGCAAGAAAGCCACTTCGATACAACAGCAGATTTCGGTCCCGGGGAGGTTCCCGAGGCCGAGACGTCGGCGTTCGCCGACGTCTCGGCCTCGGGAACCTCCCCGGGACATTGACATTGAGTCATCCCCGATGAACTCACCGTGACCAAGACGCAATGGAGATCAGTGGGTGGTTCAGGACCGCCGTCGGGAAGCAACAACTGGGCCAAGCGAGCCGGGTTGCTGACCCGCAGGATGTTGATGTCGTTCTCGCAGCAGAAAGCTTGGATTAAGGTGAAGTGGATCTGCAGCGCGGCGTCTCCTTCTTCTTCCTCGTCGGCAGCCAGCAGGCACAACACCACGTTGTCGGGGTCACTGGGTGTGGAGTTGGGGGGGATGATGGGGGGGGGGGGGAAAGCGGAGTCAGTGATCGGACCGGTGGGTACCCGAGGGTCGGGTGGGGGACACTGAGAGCGGTTCACTCACACGTTGAGCAGCTTGGCCGCCTCGTAGACACCCAGGGTGAGGCTCCGCTGGCTCAACGCTTTGCTCAGCACCTCCTCCAGCGCGTCGCCCGCCTGCTCCATCCTGCACACGCACACAGCCCGTCAAGCACCGGGGACCGTATCGCCGCCGTTCCCCAAGTTGCTCGCAACCCCCCCCCCCCCCCCCCGTCCCTGTACCTGCCGGCGGTGCGCTGGTCGCCAGGCAGCTCCTCCAGAGTCATAGTGCGGCCGCGCGGAAGGGGAAAGGGAGCGCTGCCACCTCCGGGCCCGGCCCGGCCCGGCCCCGCTCCCGTTCCCGGCCGCTCCCGTGCGCCGCTCCGCTCCGTTCTCTCCGCCGCCTCTGGGGGACAAAGGCGCCCCCACCGTCATTATCCGGCTCGCTCCCAGCCAACCCGCGCTGCTTTCATTTGCATACGCGCGTTCTATTGGTTCATGCAAATGAGCTCTCGGCTTCTCGACGCCCGGCGCCGAACTTCGCCGTCGCCCCGCGCTGCCACGGGAACCGGCGGGGCGGCGGCCGCTGATTGGCTGCGGGGTTTGGCGGGAGGGCGTGGCTTGAGGGGTGGAGGGCGGGGTCTGGCGGAAAGGGGCGTGGCTTGGCGGAGAAGGGGCGTGGCTTGGCGCCGCCTCCTTCCCCGCGCGGTGCTGCCCCGCGTGGCCGCGCAGCGTGCGCGGGGTCAATGATTGATGCGGGCGCTGAGTCACGGCGCGGGGACGGGAGAACTTCGCTCGTGGGAGCGGCGCCGGGGCAGCGCCCGCGGCCACGTGCGTGGAGGCCGCGCGTTCCTGTGCAACAAGCCACGAGCGTGGGGGGGGGGGGGGTCCTTCTCGGGGGCGGCTCCCGGTGCGCTCCGTGGGACTGAATTGCGGGGACAGCGGCCGAAGCGCGCCCCGCTCCGTGGGCGGCTCCCGGGGCCCCGACCCAGGGGCACGGCGCGGCCTCAGGTGGGCGCCAGATGGTGCGGCCCAGCGCAACAGGTGGGCGCATTGTGCGCGGGTCCCAATTAACTTCGCCTCATTAGCAGCCGGAATGGCAGCCCCGGTGTAGGGGGCGGGATTATACGCGGGGCCGCTCCGAGCCGCAATCGTCTGGGCGTGCCTACGAGCAGCGGAGCTGCCTTCCTGCCCACGGGGAGCAGCCCCCCCCCCCCCCCCCCCCCCGCTCTGTTTGTTGGGGCTTCGGGTGCTTTTTCCCACCCGAGAGCGGAGTTCGCCCCGCTCGGAGCCGCGGTGCGTGCCGCGGCCACGCGGTGCCGTGTCGGGACGCGGCAGCTGCGTGGGACGTGCCCGCGGTGGCCCCGGTGGGGATCTTGGAGTGAAACAGTGAGAAAAGGTGAACTGCCGAATTATTTCTGAGTGCGTTGTTCCTGCGTTGGAGCCGCGCTTCGCCCACGCTGCGTTTCGGTCCTCACCGCCGTCGTTTGCGGGGCTGATGCCACGGCGATGCCAGCGCCGGGGTGAGGAAATCAGGCTCGTTGGCTGCCGGTTCCTCATTGCTCACCCCCACCTACACATCCCCGCTCAGCATCCTCCAGCCCCGCGTACCGCAGCCCCGGCATGCCCTGCTCCCGCATCCCCCTCCTCGTCCTCCCAGCTGCAGAGGCAGCGGTCGCTCCCTGCAAAGCAAGCAGCAGCTCGCACGTTCCGGGCAGTCCCTTTATTTTCCTGAGCTCCAGCTCCCTGCAGGGATCGGTGGGCACGGGAGGGATCCCCCTGTGCCCCCCCATTCCCCGCTCCGGGGTGAGCACGCAGCTCCCAGCACCCGTCACCCCCACGCAGCGCTGGCAGCGCAGCCCCAGGCAGAGGGAAATGAGAGGGAGCAGAGCAAGCAGAAGAATGCAGCAGTGCGAGCCGCGTCCTGCTGCCTCAGCCAGCAAAAATGTCCTGGGGGGGCACGGAGAGCCCCGGGGTGTGAGCACCCTCAGACCTGCACAGGATGAATCCGTGCGCTCTGATTTTTGGTGCCGGTCACACGCTGGGTCCGTCCCAGCTGGGTGATGGGACAGCGGTATGCCTGGGGACCTACTGCCCGCGTGGAGATGTTTATCTGTGTATACAAATCACGCGTACATGGAATACGAACACCATCATAGAATCGCAGCGTGGCCTGGGTTGGAATGGCCCTTAAAGATCATCCAGTTCCAACCAATCGTGATATATGATGTGCAGCGTTGTGAGGAAGGGAACAATGTCAGCGCACGGATAGTATCGAGCCCAGCTTCTCGTTCTCTGCGTAATTTCCGTTCGCCGGAGCAGCAGGGGGAAGGCAGCCAGGGGCGCGTGGGATGCTCTGCGAAGTCCTGTTGGATTCCAGCAGTGGGCCGGGCTGTGCTGCGCTGCCCAGGACAGTGCTGGGGATGAACAGGAGCACCAACAGCCGCAGGCTTTGCTTGTGCCGCACCGGTCGGGCAGCCCGTGCTGCTCATTAGCAGAGAGCCGGGGCAGCTCCTGTGCCTGTAATCACCCTAATGAGCAGTTGCCGCGCTGTCTGCAGCAGCGCGATGCCGTGACCTGCTTTCAGGCCGTTTGATCTCGCCTGCCCGCGTTTCCCCGCCGGCTGCTGGCACACGTGGTCCGAGCGAGCCTGGCACCGGCACGTTCAGCACGCCGAGCTCCACGCTGCAGCCCCAGCATCACCCACGGACACGGCACGCTGCTCCGAGGGCACGAGCAAAGCTCCCCGAGAGGCTCGAGGAGCAGCGCTGAACCAGAGAGCTGATCCAGCCAAAGAGTCACGGCCTGGGCCGCAGAAAGAAATTAATTAGCTAGAAGGAGGTGTGCTTGCTCTTCTGCAGCCAGCCGGGGTGCAGGTACAGCTCCGTGGGGTGTGGTGGCACAGCAGCACTGCTGGAGCACCGTGCACGGTTTGCTTCACCCATCCCGGCCTTCGCAGCACTGCAGTGGTGCCTGCTGCCCCGGCCCTCCTCGGGGGGAAATGCTTTGTTCCTCCTTCCATCTCCTGAGGACAGAGCACAGCAGAGCCCACTGAGAGCGGCTTGGGAAGGGCAGAGCAGGGGATACCTGCTGCTGGGAGGGAGCTGCACTCACAAGTTGCTTGGGATTCAGGGGAAGCAGGAGCAGGAAGGGCTCAGTTGGTCTGGGTTAACTGAAGTTCTGTGGCTGCACACTTTGCGTCACTTCTCTGCTGCGCATCTCCACGTGCAGAGCAATGCTCAGCTCTTTTGCTTTCCCATGCACGTACCTTGTGTGGAAGCAGTGCTGTTGCTCACATGTTTACAGCCCTTGTAACGACACTGCTCTGGAAGAACCGTGCTGAAATGAGCAGGGCACGCAGGAGAGCACTGCGCTGCAGCTCCTCGGAGCCGTGCAGGACGTCTGCCCACTGCCAGCACTGCTCAGCTTCCCCTCAAGAGCCCACGCGCCAGGAGCACTCAGTGCAAAGAGCTGAGCACTAAGCAGTCTGAGTTCCAGCTGCTGCATTCCCTGCATCTCACTGCAGACGTGAGCACCGCGCTGAGTGCTATCTCCATGCAGCACGCCGGGAATGCAGCGTGAGCAGCTGCCAGAAAGCTGAGCAGAAACTTGCTGAAGCTGCTTAGCAGCATGCCGCGGTGCGGTGACGCATGGAGCTTCTCTTGCAGCCACGGCTGTACTTTGTTCAGAAGCAAATGTCGCGTTCTCTGTACAAGAAGTCAGTGCGGCCTCAAAGAACGCCTGAGCAGCTGTGGATGTGCTGCGTGTTCTGGTGGTGCCACGTGCCTAGGGAGAGAACCAGCACTGCGTGCTGGTAAAGGTTCCTTAGTTAAAAATTAGGACAAACACATCCGGGGAGTGGAGCAAAGACCCAAACCAACCCCTCTCCCCGAGCCTCCAGCTTGCTGCATTTCCTCCTCTTGCTTAATAAGCCGACAGCTGCTGGCAGCACTCAGAAAGAGCAGAGCAGGGCGATGCAGGCAAGAGCAGCGTGCGTCCTTATGTGGGGGATCCACTGCCTCAGGAAGGGCTTCCCAAAGGAAGGAAAGCAGTGCTGCTGCGAGCTGTGGCTGCGGGTCATGGTGGTGAGGAGCAGCAGCTGGAAGGTGGGCCCTCCTCACCGTGAGCCACGCGAACTGAAGAGCAGCAAAAAAAAAACCCAATAAAACCATTTTCCGAAGCCATTATTTAACGTGGTGTGACTGCTCGAGGCTGGAAACGCAAACGTTAAGAGATACCCTCGCTGAGGACAAAAGTAATGCCCAGAGAGGTCGTGCGTGGTGCCCCGTCCCTGGAGTGTTCAGGGCAGGGTCGGATGGGCCCGGGCAGCCTGGTGCGGTGTGAAACGGGGAGGTTGGCGCCCGTCAGCGGCGCTAATTAACACCGCGAACATCTCCCGTCCTGCACGGCCCGCTGTGCGCGTACCCGCCGGGCAGCCGAGCGCTGACGGAGCGCTACAGCGGCTCCACGAAGCAGCTCAGCGCGGGACACAAGCGCAGCGCCACGCCCCCTCAGCACCGCCGCCCTCCCGCGCGCGATGGCGGCGCGGTGCACGCCGGGAGCTGTAGTTCTCCGCCCGCGCGCGGGCGGCGCTGTGCCCGTGGCCGCCTCCGAGTCCCGGCGCGCCCCGCGCGGGGGGGGGGGGGGGGGGTGAGGTGCCCGGATGTGGCCGGATGTGCCCGGCGCCGGAAGAGAAGCGGCTCTCTTCGCGGCCGGCCATCTTGTGCGGCAGCGAGCAGGGCGCGGGGGGGGGCCCGGCAGCATCGGAGCAGGATCCCGCCGACGGGGGCCCATCATGCCCGGACACCTGCAGGAGGGCTTCGGCTGCGTCGTCACCAACCGCTTCGACCAGCTCTTTGATGACGAGTCCGACCCCTTCGAGGTGCTGCGGGCGGCCGAGAGTCGGCGGAAAGAGAGCGGCGGCGGCGGAGGGGCCCAGGGGGGCGGCGGGGCCCGGGGAGGCCCCGCGGGAGCGCAGAGCAACTCCTCGGGCGGAGCCGGCGCCGGAGGGCCGGGCCAGGCGGGCTCGGGCGGCGGAGCGGGCAGCGCGGCCAAACAGCTGCGCAGGGAGTCCCAGAAGGAGCGCAAGAACCCGCTGCCGCCATTCGCCGCCTCCGCCGGGGGAGAGCGCCGGGAGGAGGGCGGCGGGCAGCCCGGAGCGCCGCTGCGGAAGGAGGGTGAGCACAAAGGCGGCGGGAAGCGCCGGGCCCGGCGGGGAGAGGGGGAGGGAGGGAAGGAGGGAGGGAGGGAGCGGCCCCCGGCCCGCACGTGGCGGGAATGGGGCCGCGTGGCGCGGGGGGGCGGCCCCGGGGAGCCCCGCGGAACCGCACGTGGCCGCGGCCCCAAGATGGAGGAGCGCGTGGGGTGCCCCGCGTGTCCCTGTGGGTGGGTTCGGCCCGGGACGGGGTCCGGAGGGGGCGGCTGAACGCGAGAGCGACCTGTGCGCGGGCAGGTAGCTGGGGGACGGGGGTGGGGGTGGGGGACGGCTTTCTGCTGCAAGAGGGGAGCGTTAGTTCAGGTTGCGAGGGGAAAGCGCTCGCCCAGAGGCGGTGATGCCCTGCCACTGCTGCCCCGGTCCTGGAGGCGCCCGAAGCCGCCGATGGGTCCTGGGCAGCTGGGGGCACGCAGCCCGGGGGCGGGGGTCCTGGGGTTCTGCGATGGGAACAGCAGGAATTAGGAGAACCCACTCGTGAGCTCCGGGCGGTCGGGTGGGTGCTGGGGTCTGTCACGCTCTGAGCAGGAGGCACTTGGCTCGCTTTTGTGCAGCACCGAGGACTGAGTCGGAGAGCAACGCGCGCTTCGTGAATAACTCCCATTCTCTGCCGTGATTGCGCGGCCCCGGAGCCGTGTCTCTGTGCGGGCGCGGGGCGTCCTGGCTGTTCGAAACGGAGCTGGGAGTGCAAACAGAGCCGAGAAATGAGCGGAGAGCGGAGGGGTCGGTGCGGCAGAGGGCCGCGTGACGAGCGGCGGCTTTGTGGCGCAGGTGGCCGTGCAGCACCCCGTGCGGGGGCTTGGGTTACACCGGCTTTTGAGAAAGAAGTTATCACACGACGCTAGAAGGTGCACTGCTGGGTCGTGAGAGATGGCTGAGCGGCGCTGGGATCTGATGCAGTGCTCTTCTCCTATAGACGTTTTGTGTTTCCCAGTGCGATGCCGAGGTTTTTTTTCCTGGGGGGAGGGGGAGTGCGGTGCTTTGTGGTGACCGGTGGTTTCCTTGGTGCTCGTGTCCTCCCAGAGTGTGGGTCAGGTGGGAGCCCACGCGGTGAGACACGGCAGCGTGCGTGGGTCCTTGGGAGACAGGTCGGGAGCTCCCAGTTCTCGCCTTTTCTTTCAAGGAGGAGCAGTGCTTTGTTGTGACAAGGAGTCTTTTGTGGCTCTTCCCGGCCTTCTGCTGCTGCCGTGGTGCCCTGGGAGGTGCAGTGCTCTGCTGCGTTACTGCTTGCAGGTTCTGCAGTACCGAGGGGTAACGCGGTGCGGTTCGTCTCCCGGGAGCTCCAGGCACACGGTGCTGCACTTGACGTTGGATTGTACGTTGTGTGGCTGGCTCTGCTGTGCCTCTGCAGCCAAGGGGCCCTTCTCAGCGTGAGGGCTCTCCTCGGAGCCAGGGGGGTTGAGGCTGAGGGGGTTGAGGCCGCTGTGTTTCTGCTGGAACCAGCCTTACCGAGCAGGCAGTGGCTGCCGTGCAGACGGGGTGTCAGGTGAGGAGACATTGTTGGTCTGGGTGTGTTGGCGTGGATATCATTACAGCTGTAACTTCTGGGGCCCCACCCAGGTGCGGCGCTGCTTGTTCGGCAGGAACTCCCGTCTTTGGGAATATTCAAAACTGGCTTTTTTCTTAATAGCAGAGAGCTCTGTTTTTTGAGGCAGCCCTGGGGATGGTGGTCTGCTGAGGGTTCTGTTCCCTGTGTGTTTGGGAAATGTGGCGATGCGACGGCAGGTGAAGGAGTTTGTGCAGGTCATTCTTGAAAAGCAGTGGAGATGAGTGAGGAAGTGCTTACAAGACCCTTCAGGTGCAGTAGGTGGGGCACACAGTGCTCATCCTAGCCATTTGCAGAAGGTGTCGGGAGGGAGGGCGGCAGCGCAGCGCTCGGCTGTGTGCAGCACACTGCCGGCTGAGCCTTTGTCCGCCAGCACGCGGGGCTGTGAGCAGCAGGAGCTCGAGTCATCCTGCACTGCAGCCGTGCTGCCCTGTGTGTAGGGTGTGGGTACCACCAGGCTGGGGGGGCGGCCCTCTGAACAGCGCAGCCCTGGGGTGCTCTGTGTGATTAAATGCTTGCAGGCAGTGCGTGGTGGGATGAAACAGGGTGAGTGTCGTAGGGACTTGGTTCTGGGGAAGCTGCTGCCCTTGTTTTGGTGCACTTCAAATAGGAAGCACATGTTCTACCTGAAAAGTGCCCTTTGGAGAAAGAACACAAAACTTGCTCGTCCTGATCCTTCTTTGAGAGCCGATAGTTTGAACACAGTTTCCCACAGTACTGTAAGAGCGTGTGCTTGGACAAAATGCAGCTTGATTGAAATGCTGCATGGAAATGTCAGACTCAAATGATCCGCAGTGTCCTTCTTAAACAGGTATCGTTTCTAAGATGGGGCGCTCACGGGGTCAGAAGAAAGGCCTGAATTCCAGCTCGCGCCAGTCTTTGTTTGACAGTGCTACCGTCAGTATCTGTCCCGGAGCAGCTCTGCATTCCGTTGGTGTGTTGTGCTCCTGTTGCAGGGATAAGGCGCATTGGCAGGAGGCCTGATCAGCAGCAGCAGCAGCAGCAGGGAGAAGGCAAACCCATTGACAGGAGACCCGAGAGACGACCTCCTCGTGAGCGCCGATTTGATAAACCTGTCGATGAGAAGGGCGACGGAGGAGAGTTCTCTGTTGATAAGTAAGAACGTGCCTTGTGTGTGATGCAGAACTTGGTGATACTCTGCAGCAGAGCTGCCCTTTCTCCTGCTACTAAGCTTAAAAGCTGAGCAAAAACTGTTACAATTGAAGTGATCAAATTCCATTTGTCAGTGAAAAGAGACACCTGTGTCAGCACAGAGTGCTTTCCTGTTGTGTGATTTCATGTATGAACGTGGCTCAAGTTTTCAGCCAGGAGTCACATTATGTGAACAGTTCCTTTGGCTTGTCAGAAAGCGCGGTACAGGTCAGTAAGATAACTCGGGTTATTTCTGAAAATCCACAGCACAGAGGTCAGAAGAGGAACTGAAGCATAGCTCTTGCCTGTAGGATGAGGTCCGTTCAGGTGAACAGTGAGCCTCAAGCCAGTGCAGGTTTGTCCATGGAGGTGTTCACGCTTCCTCAGCTCTGGTGGCTTCAGGTCTGGAGGTAACGAAGCCAGCTCGTGGCTGAAGGGAACCGAGTGTCACATTGTGTCCAGAACTGAAGAGATTTTTGGAAATTATGTTCAAATGTTGGCATTTTAGTGGTCAGCGTTGAAATGCTTTTAAAGGTAAGGTGACTGAACAGAGATGGTGGCATCAGCGAGTGACATAATGCAGTATGAACACTAAATTTGGGAACGGTGGGCAGGAGGCACAAACAAAGCATTTGTTTAGTTAACTCAAATGTGGAGAGCAGCATTACGTATGGGTCTCCTCCGGTCCTATAGTTTAGCACTGAAATTAGACTGTACGTAGCCAGAATTAGTTCAGTTGGAAGGGAGAGACCTGTAGAGGTCCTCAGATCCAGGAGCCCGACTGCTGCAGGGCTAGCCAGAAGCTGAAGCGTGTTAATTAGGGCATTATCCTGGTGCCCATAAAGCGCTGACAGGAGTGTGGTGCTAAGCACCTCGCTCAGAAGCCTGCTCCAGTGTTTGACCACCTTCCTGGTCGAGAGGATTCTCCCCAGGACTTGAAGTGCCCGCATAAATACAGTGAGTAATGGTCAAAGGAAAAGTAAGTGAACCAAATTCACGCAAGAGGAAGAAAAAGTTGAAAGCTGTGTTGTAAGCCTGGGGGGGAAGTACTGAAGTGTGACCGCTTTGTGTAGACCCATCCTGGACCGACCGATGCGTGGACGTGGTGGACTTGGAAGAGGACGTGGCCGTGGCCGTGGGATGGGCAGAGGAGATGGGTTTGACTCTCGTGGCAAGCGTGAATTTGACAGACATAGTGGCAGCGATAGATCGTAAGTCTTTACCTTTCCCTAGAGCTTCCTTAGCCATTCTTTACTATTAATACACCTTTCAAAATGCCTTTGAATTTCTGTATCTGGACACTATAATGTTAACTCAGTTTTGTTAGTTCTGTTTCACATTCACATTTCAGCGGCCTAAAGCACGAGGACAAACGAGGTGGCAGCGGATCGCACAACTGGGGAACCGTCAAAGACGAGCTCACGTTAGTAATCACTGATTGCTCAGAAATCTGTCACGGTGTTCAGTCCTAACTCTTACAGCTTGCAAAATGTAAAGATTTGGTGGCCTTCTCTCCCTTCAGATTTTGGGAATTTGTGGTATACTTTGAAAGAAGCCATTGACCGCAGAATTTAGCGTATTATGGATGGCTGCCGTGTCTAAAAGCAGAATGTTGGGGAAGTTTAAAGCAGGGGACCATCTTGTATTGTTCTTTGAACAATCCTTTTACTAAAAGTCAAACAGCTTGGGTTTAACACTGTTGATCAAACAGGCTTTTTTTCTAAGTATTACACTGAATATATACGGATATATATATAACTATGAATATAGTTTTTAATATCCAGATGTGTTTTGTCTCGAGCTTTGTTGGAAGGCATTCAGAACGGGTACTACTCAGTGTTGGGGACAAACGGGAACGAGGAGAGCAGAGAGTTTAAAGGGCAGGGGGAGCACTAATTCTTAGTCAGTTAAAAAGAATAGCAAGCTGTGTAAGCGTACTGTGGAGCTTAGGTATTCATCTTGCATGGTTTTAAATAGGCATGAACTTAAACAGCAAAACAAACAAAACCCAACTGTAATTACAGTGAATTGGATCAGTCTGCTGTAACTGAGGAGACGCCAGAGGGAGAGGAGCATCCGCCTGCTGATTCTGAAAACAAGTGAGTGTGCCCCCTCTGTCACGTTCCCTGATTGCCTCAAAGGTTTTGCTGCTTTGCTGTGACCTCCTGATAGTTTCCCCACTTCTGTTTTGCCATATTCACCTCAGCGTGTACAAAATCAGTCGTGATGCTGCTGAAAAGCTCTTGTAAAAATGTGGCATCTAGAAGTTATCTTTACACTAATAGTTAGCTCTTAGGTCGCTTTCAGATTTAGTTATTAATAAGCTGTTGTAATGTGTAATCTCGGGATTACGGCTGTAAGTACCGCATCCAAAAGCAGCCATGCTCGTAACTACCTAGAACAACCAGGGGACGGAGTGTTCTGCCAATGGGAGGCACTTAGTTTCTCAGAACAACTGCTGAGGCTGTGTGGCTGGCCTGTGGAAGAAACGTTGTCTCTCACTCTTTCCATCTTTTGTGCATGTGGGCAGTTCTCTGAGAAGTTAACTCCCTTGCTTCTGTTTCTGCTTGGACGCCGCTAAGGGGAAAGAAGCAGCTAGTCAGGGAATGGGGTAACTCCCGCGGCTTAGTTACTTGGAGTTGATTTAGAGGGATACAAGTTCTTATGGATATGCAGTATTTTAATGAGGGTGTGTGCTGCCATGGATTCAGTGGCAAACAATTGGAAACATTTCTTTTTAAATGCTTGTTTGCCCAAGGTTTGTAATGTGGAATCCTCTGCAGCTGGATCTCCTCGCTAGTAGCTTTGGTTTCTGGTGAAGCAGTGACTGAGTGGAGGGTTAGGCTGGGATGTGCTTTAACTAACTGCTGTGTGCTGTCACTTGAACAGGGTCGTAGATGCCTGTGGTTACGGTTGCCTTGTGCATTGTAAGAACCTGAGCAGTTTTAAGGAATTACAGCTGCAGCAGTGGTCAGAAAATGCATGTAGTTTGTGCTGGGGGGGGGGGGGGGGGGATAAAGAGCACTGCAGGTCTGTGTGCCCATGTTGGGGGTTGGAACTGGGTCGTCTTTGGAGCCCCTTCCAACCCACAACATTCTATGACTGTGAGATTTTGTATTTCTTGGCTTTTTATTAGTGGTGTCTGCTGCTTGACCTTGCTGCTGATCTGAACGAGGGTGGGTCAGTGTCTGCAGCATTCTGCAGGCTGTCTCTGGGGGTTGTTTTCTTCTGGAAATCTACAGGAGATATATTCTGCTTCAAGTATTTAAGTCTTCTGTTGAGATCCATCAGTTATCCTTTCAGGGAAGCATCTTCACACAGCTTCATTTCCAAGTTGGCTGTTTTGGATCTCTGAATGCTTCAGTGGAGCTGTAGGATGCTTTACACAATAAGGAGAATGCCAGGGGGCAGTACCTTTGCAGTGAGCAGTAAGCAGGGCTCTGCTCTGCATGTATCACATGAAAAGTCACTCTCTTCTACACTGAGTAAAATGAAATAGGCTGGTTTTGACATAAACCCTTCGCATTATTACATCAACTCGTGGCTGCAGGATGGACTTTTTCATCTTGAGTTGATGCTTTCACGATGATTTTGCTGCACGCACATGGCACTGCTTTTCTGTAATGTCATAATAGCTCATAAATCAAATGGAGTTGCATAAACACACCAAAGAATGACTGAAGGATTGACTGCCTGAGTAGCTGGAGCATGATCTGTCACTGAACATTGTGGTGGTGTTTTACTTAAAAATAGCTCTCTGGCAGAAGCTAGGGGCACCAGAACTTCACAATGAGGTGATGCATCTCCCAAGGAACTGCGTTTGTATGCAGTTGTTTTCTCAAGTTAGCCACAAGTAGAAATTGTTACGGTTACCTGCAGTACTAATAGCTGCCTTTAATTGAGTAAAAGAAGCAGTGTGCAAATCAACTACAGAATCTTGAGGATTACGGTAAGAGCAAGCGCCCAACGAGACACCTGGGGAGGCAGGGCTCTTGGAACTGGGGAGGACAGCTCCAGATCAGCTCTCTGGGAAAAAGAAGCTTTCATATTTGCAGAGGCAGCTGCCATTAATACTGAGAATAGGCAGCGAGGCTGAATGTTAACTTTAACGATGTTGCTGTGGTCGCCATTTACATTTTTAAAGGTGTCTGGCTGTGAGTTTTAGCAGTTTTCCTTTAGCTAAAGGAGATAAATTTTCATGTGTGCTTGTTGAGTGTTGGAATTGAGTATTTAATAACATAAGTCTGAAACAAAATAATGACATTACAGTGTGTGTGTATATATAATGTTTATTATAATTTGGTGCTGATGAGAACTGCTTATGAATTCACTGTATACAGGGAATGAGTTCTAAGTCATGATCGTAAGTAATATCCATGAATTTACTGCAGGGAAAATGAGGTTGAAGAAGTTAAGGAGGAAGGTCCTAAGGAAATGACCCTGGACGAATGGAAAGCTATTCAAAGTAAGGATCGTGCAAAGGTTGAGTTCAACATCCGTAAACCAAATGAGGGTGCTGATGGGCAATGGAAAAAAGGATTTGTTCTTCACAAGTCAAAGAGCGAGGAGGTAAAGTGATTTTTGATATTTGCTAGTGTCCAGATTGTATAGGTTTTTCTAATGATGTGCACTTCCGGGAGTAAAAAGCTCTGTTCTTTGGCAAGCTGACCTTTCTGTAAAAGTTCATAAAGCAAGGACAACTTCTCTTACATAAAACTGAAGCTGCTCAGTAGTGTTAGTTGCTGTTCTTCCCGTAGTTAGCTTTCGCTTGTTCTCTATTCTTAGTCTGATACATACTGTGTTAGAACCCAGCCATTAAGAGAGAAGACCGGAGTACTGCAGCTGGGCAGGGAGCTTTGTAAGGACCTCGTATTGGTGGGAACACCAACATTTTTTTTCCTTTTTTTTTTTTTTTTTTTTTGGTAGGAGTTCATTGTATTACCTCTGTTGGTCATCCTTAACACACTGATTGTGCTCTCTAAATTCTGTGTAGGACTGAAGAAATGTGGGTGATGCCTAAACTGGGTTTTAACCTGAGTAACTTGTAACTCTGTAAGATTACCTAGCCAAGTGCCCGTGACAATTTTGGAAACCAGGTGAAATGAGCTTGTGTGTGTCAGTGATTCAGCATAGTTCTGTAGAATCACTTGAAAACTGTAATTTCTCTAAGTCTTTGTAATAACAGCCAACTTTTTTTTTTTTTTTTGGAATGTGCAAAGAGAAACACACTGTCCCACTTGAAAGGGGAGAGCAGTGCTGAGAGCTCTGTTTCGAAAGGTTGGGCTCTAATAGCTGGATTCAGTTTCAAAACTGACAGGACCTTTAAACCTTTGGTTTTAACACTGTTAATCAGCGGCCCAGTGTTAATCAGGGGCCTTCAGCCTCATGCAGCAGATGGCTCTGACTCCTCCTGAAGTAACAAAGTAGAATGCAATATGCTGTTTGGTCTTCTAATGTGTGTTTCTGCTTTTCACACCTTGTCATTTTTCTCTTGTGTAAGATGGGGCATGCCATACAGCTGGGGGAGCACTGTTCATCACTTACCATGAGGTCTCCATTTCTAATCCACTGAACTTGGAATGGGTTTAAGACACAGTTGTGCCATTTTCTGTCTGTGAAGTCAGTTGGTTCTTCTTATTTTCCTTAAGCTGCTCAGAGTTTGAAGTTTTCCTACTCTACCACTTTCTCTGGCTTGGGTAGGAAACAGGGCTTGAGTTAGACTGGAGGTTGCCGTGTGTTAGAGAAGTAAGGTTGAAGGGATGTACCAAGCAAGAACTTCAGATGCAACACACCTGTAGTCATTGGACGTGTCATGACATCCTCCCCCTGCTCCAGTCTCCACAGAGCAGATCTGTGACAAGTTATCAGCGATAGATGGATTTCTTTTTTCCTGAACACATTTGAATGTATGATAGTGTGATGAGATGGTTGTATCCCTGGGTCATTAAGAAGCTGGAAAGCTCTTTGCTCTTATTTTCCTTCAAAAAAGTGAACCAGTCGTTTACTTATTCTCCTTCAGTTTTTCTTTTCTTACATCAGAATTCTTTCATGGAACCTCTGGCATGACCGGATTGCTCTTCCTGAGGTGTATTTGGTTGATTTCTCTTGAAATGAACAAATCAGATACTTCTGACTAGTGCATGAGTTAGCCATTCATTGCTCTTTGAGCAGAGAACTGAGATATCAGCAGAACTGTCGTTAATATACTCTTCTAAACTTGTCCAGCAAATGTCTCATTTTGCTTTTCATTGTTTGGTGATCTCTTAGGAAAGTGTTTTTCTTTTCCTCAGTGTTACAGCACGGTCACTAAAGCAAAGGTATTGGGTGAGCTTTCCCTGCAGTTCCTTTGTGAACAGGTAGAGAAGGTAGTCACTAAGAGTTAGGAACAAAGCTACTCACCACATGCTGTTCCTGCTCCCTCTGTCTTCTTGGACGTCCTTCTGAGTTACAAGGTTGGAGGAAGGTATCTGTGATAGGTAATGAGAGTGTTGGTCTGTGAGACTTGGTTATAGGTACATTCTGGGTTTCAGCCCCAATTGTTCCAGACCCTCGGGGCTGGATAATGACAGAGTGCACCTGCAGATTTTTCTGAGAATTTTAAATGTCACAAGGGCCACCTTCTCAGAACTCCTGGGAGTGTCCTAGGAAACTTCAATAAAGGAAGCATGTGAGGATCCAGTGCTGCTCATCTGCTTCAGCTCCTTCACAACGTTCTCCTCCTCGTGTTCTCCACTGAAGACTGAAGTGCCTGGCTGTGTCTCAGGTCTTTCCCACGTGCTGTACAACAAACTCTTCGTGCTGTCTCACATTCTTGATAGTTTAATGTGAAATCCATGTGTGTATTGGCAACCCTTGTCTCACGAGAGTCTTTCACCAAGGCTGGGTTATGCTGTAAGAGATCCTTTTCCTTCTCTGCAGCTGGCGTGGTGTTCGGGTCCTGCTGAACAGGTAGCAGAGGCTGAGTTGTGAAGAAAACTTAAAGCTCATTCCGGTTGTCCAAAGCAGCTCCTGGAGAGATTGATCCACCAGTAAATGAATTCCTGCTCAGTGTATCTGCTGTGCTGTGCCTCAAAACTTTTCTCGTTCCTCTCATTACTTCCTTAGAGAAGAGATGACAATGGAAGACTGAGAAGCAACTTCTGGAGCACAGTCATTCATCTTTGCAAAGCGTGTAGGAGTCACTCTTGAATCCAGGCTGTGCAAAAACTCTTCATTAAGAGTAATGACTTGAAGCCACCCCCAGCCTGTGCCATCTGTCTGTGCAGATCTGTGTGCCCAGTGTGGTGAGGTGCAGGAAGTCGGTCTGCATGTGTACTTTCCAACAGCTTGTATTAAACAACTTCTTGTTCCCAGTCTGAGGTCTCTCTTTACCTCCTGGTATAAGTCCATCCTCTGCTCCTTCTGGATGCTTGCACCACTTCTGCTCTCATCCTTTTGCTGCTTCGTGTGCTCAGTGACATCTGTATCCAGCAAGTTCATGTGACCTTATTACGTGTTGTTTCTATATGTAGTTGAGTCTCATTTCTTCCTTTTGTTTTCTCCCTTTGTTCCTTTTGTCACTTTGGTGTGGACACGCAACTTTCATCAGACAAAGGCGATGACAGAAATGCAGGGGAGTCTGCTGGAGTCAAATGAGGTACTGATCCTTTCTATCTAACTGGTGATACGTGTTTTATCTGAGCCCCTTCTGAAACGAAGGGCGTCTATAAAGAAAATTCAGAGTACAGAGCTTTTCTGTCCATGCCTGTTGTCTCACTGTGCACAGTGCAGGGCCACACATATGTAGGGCCTTTTCTCCTAGTTAAGCTGAATTCAGGCCATCCCATAAACACTTCCATCACGAGTCTCTTATTTTCTGTTGCTGTTTTTCCATATCTTGCTGTCTGCTTTTGCTTACTTCCCATTAGTGACTTTTTCTTGAAGCTTTGGACAGCCTTTCCCAAGGCCCACAAGTGCAGTGGTGCCCTGAAGCAGCTATCCATTAGATCAGAGTGCTGTTGAGGGTACGTACAGAGTGCTTCCAGAGGTGATTCAGAGCAGGCAGTCTGTGTGGTGCATCTTCTACCACTGAAGCACATGAGGAGAATGTGCCAAGTCTTCTGTTGGTGTCTTAAATGGGCTAGTTATTTTGGGTGAAGAAATCCTCAGGTTACTCTCAGAACTTAATACTTGCTGGCTTCTGTAGTTCAACCAAGGTTCAGTTGGGGAATATAGAGTATTCTGGTAGACTGTAGAGTTTCTTTTCTAAGCAGTAGCAGTGCGGGGAAGTAGATGCACATAACTGCTGTACCACAGCTCTGCTTCTGCCTCTCGGAAGAGAGAGTCTCTTAACTGCCAGTAAGTTGGAAATAACTTCTCATTACCCTGCAGTGATTGAGGTACTAAGTGAAACACGAGGCAGCAGGGAAGGAATCAAAACCATAACAGGCGTTCCTTGCTCTTTGAATCACTCGTGTACTTCCACTTGAGTATTGTTCAACTTGTGATATCAGACAGAGATGGGGAATGACTTTTGTCTGAGAAGCATCTGCTGAGGCCGGCTTCTGAAGCATAGAGATCTGAGGGCTGAGAGTGTGGTTCAGATCAGTAAAACCAGAAGTCTCTTAGGGAACAGTTGCTGCATGGGACACATCCTGCTGAAATGTTGGGAGTGAGCCAGCATGGAGCAATACTTCTCTCTGTGGTTGATTAAGCTGCAGGTGTTGTGGAGGCCACACGTCCTGCTGGGCTCCAGAGGGGTCATTAGGGTGGGGGGAGGACTCCTGGTGGCTCTGTGCGTTCTGGTGCTTGTGTCTGACTCGAGGCATCCCTGAAAGCAGCCTTCAGCCCTTTGACTTCAGCCCTCTGTGTATCCATTGGCTGCCCTGTGAAGGATCCACAACAGGTAATTAAGAGGTGTTGCACTTAATTGCATACTGTGTTGCCTTTGAAAGTCAGAAAGTCAGTGCATTGTGTAACTGCACCTCAAGAGAAGTAAGTTACGGTCAGGATGCTGAAGCTTGCCTCTGGCACCTTCGTGCAGGGAAGAGAGCAAACAACTGCTTGGCCAGAAGTTGGGGTGTAATAGAGTCACGTATTATCGTGCTTCCAAGGTACAAGGCTGGGTTTTTTAGAGGAAGCACTGGATAACCCACAGGTTTGATCCACTGTGGTCAGTTCAGCATTCTGCACATCACCGTAGATGCCAAAACCAGGCTGTCTGTATGGAAAACTCATTGTGCTCAGTAGGGGAAACAAACAGCTGTTGCTAGTTGTGTTTGGTGTATAATGACTTGAAATACTGGGCCTGTGCTGCTTGGTGGGACACGGGGTGTTAGGTGTGCTCGTCAGTGCATACCTTGCTCTTGAGATTTCTCACTGAATCACTGGGAACCAGCAATCTGTGAGAGGTTGTTTTGTCATGGCAGTGCTGGTAGCAGCCCTTCCTCAGTGGAATTGGTGAGGTGGGTTCTCTTTTAGCCCTAAATGTGTCAGTTACCTTAGTTACCTTCTGCCTGAACTGTGCTTGTGCCTCTTCCACTGTTTACTATGTCTGAAAACCAAGGTGGGATTCTTATGGTTTCCAGTGCATGAAGTGCTTAACACAAAGTGAAACAAATGAGGATGTGTAAAGCACTCATGGAGCAAAATAAAGATGGCTTATTGAGTGTGTATTACACAAGGCTTAATTAATAGAGTCTCAGGGTTCCTCAGGTATGAAGCGAGAGGAAGTGAAGTGCTGGAAAACAGAGTTCTGTATTGGCTTGGTTGGGGCCCAGGTAAACTTAGACTTGTTTCTGAGGCAGAATGCCAGAGCTTCCCTGAATTGCCTTGGAAACGTGGAACAGCTTGGCTCAGGTGCTGGAGCTTACAGTACGGCAGCACGTGTTTGCTCTCCGCTGCACTGTGTCTGTCCTCTGCAGAGATGGTGCAGCTGGTTCACAGTGGTTCCTGCTGTATCTCTTAGCACTCTCAGTTTGGAGGTGAGCGCAGGCGCTGCGTCGCTCGGAGTGCAAGGTGCAAACACTTCGGGTGCTGATCTGTTACTCAGGAAGAACTGTTCGTTTCAGGCTCACGCTGAGGACTCTGTAATGGATCATCACTTCCGTAAGCCTGCCAACGACATCACATCCCAGCTGGAGATCAACTTTGGAGACCTCGGCCGCCCCGGACGCGGTGGCCGAGGGGGTCGGGGTGGCCGAGGGCGTGGAGGCAGGGCCAGCCGTGGGGGCAGGACTGACAAGGTGAGCAGCCACAGCTTGTGGCACTCGTGCCTTCCCTTCTGTACAGTCTTGTACTGGGGGGAGTCGTTCAGAAAGTGAGCCCCGTTTAAGGCCAAGTGAAAACGTCTGTTCTTGCAGGTTTACTTTAAAACTAGGTTACTGTTAGGACAAAAGGATGAGTGCATCAGCAGTGTTCTTACCGAGTACAAAACAGGGGAGGCAGGGAGCAGGTTACTGTTGGGGGGAAAAAACAAAGGAAACAAAAACCAGTTCTTTTCAGCTGTATCTAAGCCTGAAAAATGACTCCTTGGTCAGAGCTGAGTGTACTGCCAGTCACTGTGGGCAGATAATCTGCCCTGTTACCTCTGGGAGGGAAGGAAGGCATGTTCTGTGGCTGCGTGGTGTATCTTCAGTTCGAGGGATTTTGGGGGGATCCATACAGAAATAAGACGTGGCTTTTTCCTGATGTGCAGGAACTTTTTTCTGCCTGCAGTACTAAAGCCCTAAGGAAATAATTGGAAGAAGCACTGCCTGGGGCAGAAGTGTGAAGCTGAAGTAGTCGTGTAGCTGTAACAAAGTTCGATTTAATACAGATCTCTTACTTGCCATAAACACACGTACTCAAATTGCTAGAAGATGGCTGTGGTCTGTGACTTTTGTCACGTAAACCAGTCTGGCTCGTTTATTTCCCTGAAGGATGCCGACTATTTCTTTTCTCTGCATTATTTTAAATAGTTTATTAGTTTGAAAAATAGGTTTATTAGTTGGAAAATTCTTTCCTGACAGCAGCGTAAGAGAAATTTATAAGGAATTGGTATAAAATAATAGGACATGTCAAAGAATGCTGTCATGAGGTTGTGAAGTACTCTGGGATCTGTAGCTTGTTTGATGCTGACTTTGTCTGTTTCCTTCCAGTTGGTTAAGGAGTTTGATGTGATCCACACGCCCAACCAGGTGGGTGATCCCTGCGGCCTTTGCCATCCCCAGAGTGGGGAGCTGCCCTCCTTCCTGCAGTGCCCTGCTTGTCCTGCCTCCCTGCGTGCTTTGTGCCTCAGCAGCTGCAGATGTGAAGCCTGCATGCAGAAGGCCCTGCTACTATTTGTTACTCTAGCTTGTGCCACGGGTGCTCCTGCAGCATGTGTCTTACCCACAGATGTTGCTGCAGCTTTTATTGGAATGGTTTTGAGCTTCACTTCTCCTGATACACGTAGATGTTTGCTGGAACTTCCAGAGTTCCTATCTAGAAAACGTTTCTACTCTTTTTGCCCACCACGTGAAGATGAAGGTTACTCAAAATTCCCTCCTTTCTGCATTTCATTGCAGTGCTTTTTAGGCACAGTGGAGAGCCTTTGGGGGAACAAACACTGAGCACTGCAGAGGCTTTTTGCTGATTCATCTGAGTTCTTAGGGGTAGATGATTTGGTTTTTTTTTTTTTTTTTTTTAATTAATAAGCAATTTCTGAGTGGGGAAAGTTAAAGGTGTGAAGCTCGACCTGTAATGCTTCAGTCATTCTCTCATTGAGAGCTGGTGGTTATGTGCTGCTACAGCAGCAGCAGCCACGGGCAGTGCCCTGCTAAAGAATGGGAAGAAGCTGTAAGCTCTGGGCGTGCACATGTCTGGTCTGCTCTGTGTCTCTGAAGGTAGCAGTAGTTCAAAAAGTCACTGAGGAGACTGCCTGGACCCCGGGCTGGGGGGCAGCAGCAACATTTATTGCCTGTCAAGAGGGAAGGCAAGAAGTTGCTCTGCAGAAGTACAGCAGACCAGAGTCGTTTGGGGTAGCTTACAGAAGGGGTGCCAGCCAGGTTCTCCGTGCAGGGAGGGGCTCGGCCTTGTCCTGTGGGGCAGTGGTGTCAGTGATGCTGCCCTGCTGGGCTGCGGGCACAGTGCTGGGTGTGGGACCACGTGGAGGGCTGCGTGCTGCTGGAGCTGCTAACTGTCTGATGTTTCTCTTTCAGTCGAGTGCTTCTGCTCCTGATGTAGATGACCCAGAGGCTTTCCCAGCTCTGTCCTAAACTGGATGTCATAAGCCAACCCTGCCCTCGTCGGGCCTTCCTCTCCGAGGCTTGCATGCTTAAGGATCCTAAACAACTAAGAAATTTAAAAAAAAGAAAAAAAAAAAAAAAAAGAGGAGACTGTCATTCATACCATTCACACCTAAAGACTGAATTTTATCTGTTTTGAAAATGAACTTCTCTCGCTACACAGAAGCAACAATATGGTAGTCAGTTTTGTATTTAGAAATGTAATGGTAGCAGGGATGTTTTCATAATTTTTTCAGAGATTTATGCATTCTTCATGGATACTTTTTTGTATTGCTGCTTGAAAATATGCGTTTCCAAACTTGAAATATAGGTGTGAACAGTGTGTACCAGTTAAAAGCTTTCACTTCATTTGTGGCTTTTTTTTTTTAATTCAGGATTTTAGACATTTTCCCCTAACTGCGAGCTGGATTTGAGTCCTTGCACACTACCTGTGTTCCCCGAGCTCCTGCTTGGCAGGTTTTTATTGGCCCGTGCTCTTTTGGGATATGTGGAGCTGTAACTTGGCAGACTGAGCGCTGTCTGAAATCCCAACTCCTGGAGTTCCATTCAGTTTGAATGCTTAACTTCAAACTTGGAAAAACAGTCGTTTTTGGTGTGCTTGGTAGTTTGTTTACACAGAAGCTTTATTCGGAGTTGTAGTGGATGCTTGCACACTCAGCACGTGGGTTTGTGGGTCCGTGCCCGTGTAGTGATCCAGCTGCAGTACGTGGATCCTTGCCCTGAATGGGTTTTAAGATTAGTGGGACCCTTAATTCCCTCCTTGTCCCTTCAACAGAACGGGAGGCTTCGTTGGCAAGCAAACAAAACAACAACAACAAAAAGCTTTCAGATTACCTCTGCTTTTCCTTTGGGAGGGTGCCCTGTAGCTGAGCCACCTCTCCTCTTGTGTGGATGGAGCTGGGGGGAGTTGGGGAGGGAAGAGGTGGCAGCTGCAGCTCCAGTGCTCCTCTGGGACTCCAGCAGTGCCTGCAGGGCACTGGGATCCCCCGTGCTGTGCACACAGCAGCAGATCTGCTGAAGAGGCAGCTCCGGGCTGCTGCTGCTGTGGCAGCAGTGCTCTGGGCTCCCTCTGACACACGGGGCACTGCGGTGGACAACGCTTCACCTTCAGTCTAAATTTCATCGTGGGTCCTGGTGCTGCTCGAGGTTGGACTGCTGGTTGACAAATGAATGTTTTTCAGAGAGCGATTGTAAGAAATCCTTGGGGGACCCCTGTAGTAACGGGTGGGTTTAATTTGATCCCTGCGAACAGGGGCCGTTGCATTCAGCACCCAAAAGCAGTGAAGAGAATTGGAGGAAGGAGGGTTTCGTAGGGTTTTTATCTGCAGCATTTAGTAGGAGACTAGAAGCAGGATTCTCATTTTATTTAATGTTTCACACTTCGGACAGCTTAAAACATTTGTAGTTTCTTAACTAGGTAGATAGAAAACAAATGGTAATGCCCTATTTTTGTAAAAGCTGTACAGGACAGGCGAAGAGTGTCGGAGACGTTTGGCTATGAAATACTGAACTCCTTACCCGTGGTGTTGGCTGGCTTGATGGACCTGAACTATTTTCTACAGACGTGCTTGTTGTAAACCACTGTTAACAGCATCAGGTCAGACTTCCTAGAGTTCTCACCCGCTGGATCAGAGCTCCAGGCTGGGAGGAGGAGGCGAGCTTCCACTGTCGATGGTGGCAGCTCGTGGTTTGCTTCTCCCAGCTGAGCAGCTCTGAGACGGGTGCTGTGCTCCTTCCAGCACGGAGCATTTCTCTTCCCCATCTCCCTCTGTGGGTTGGTAGAACGTGCTGCAGTTTCCTTTCTGAGGCGCCTTGAGTAATGCAACTAATTGCCTTGACGTGCAGAAACACTTAGAGAAAAGCTTTCTCTGTAACATAAGCCTTCCCTGTCTCCAGGCTGTGTATCTGCTGCTTCAGTTGTCACTCTGCTTTTTTTCCAGATGCCTTCTGGGCTGTGCAGTCGGTCCTTTGGGGCCCTGCTGGCCAGAGTGGCCAGAAGCTTTCCCTTCTGCTTTAGAGGATAGAGCAGTTCCCAGAGTGGCATGTCACATACGGTGCTCGAGACAGCTTGTACTTCAACTCGGTCTGTCTGCTGTTCTGATAGATGTAAATCTGCCTCTTTCAGTCCATTCGTGTCAAGAACTAAAACTGTGAACGTATATCTTTAATATTGGTGGGTGTTAACTGAAATAAAGGTTTATTTTCATGCTCTTTTAAAAATGTCATGAAAGCCCATGGAGGTGAAAGCACTTGAGGTTAGTGTCTCCTCTGGGTTCTGCCCCGGGTGCTCCGCATCCTCCTATGGTGGTGGTGGTGCCGCTTCCATTGCTGGCATCAAACCTGGCTTTGGGAGGACGAGTAGCTCCCTTCTGTGAGTGAGCTTGCTCTGTGGTGACTTAGGTCCTCTTGCTTGTCACACCAGCCCCCGAGGACTGGACCTGTTAAATCTGAGCAGTTTGTCACCAGGCAGCCAGCAGAAAAAGCTGAGAGGGAGAAGCACGCGGTGCAGATTGGCTTCTGAAGGTAACGGTGAGGTCTGAGCGTGAAAGTTCATCCTGTGGGGTCGGTGCTGGGGGGAAGTGAGGCTGCTCCGTGGACGTGGGTGTTTGTTGTGGGGGAGTGGGCACAGTTTGTGAGGCAAACAAAACGTCGGTGCGTGTGGTGTCTGCAGCTGGGAGAGCTGAGACCGCCCTGAGCTGTAACGGTGTGCCCGCTTTGCATAGCTGCACCTCTTGCTTTAATAAATGCAGGACATACGTCTGAAGCTGACCCTTGCAGCATTTGCAAACCTGCTTCTTTCCTATCGTCCTTACGAAGACATTGCTGCCTTTGTTCCGTGCTCTGCTCTGCTGCTCCCGGGATCCCCATCTCAAGCTGAGTGCCCTATAGAGCAGTTGGCATATCGTGTTCTGGGTTGGAAAAGCCCAACGTGGTGCTTTGCTGGGGAGTTTGAACCTGGCGGGGAAAGCTTGATGGCATGGCCTCGCCCCAGGAGGCTGTGGATGGGGGGACAGTGCAGGCTTCATCCCTGCTGCTGGCAAAGCTCATCTCCAGCTGCACTAAGTCTTCACAGGGAGCCGTGTGTGGGAGCTCATCTGCTTTAGGAACAAAGAAAACGAATCCCAGCTTTCCATTTGTGACTAATAAACGTGGGGATGGGGTAGCTGTGTGTGTGAGGGTCTGTGTGCAGGATTAGGTGAGTGAGAAAGTGGTGCTTTATAGGAGCAGCAGCTTCCTTTGGTTGCGGGTGTTCATTGCGCTGTTGTGCAGCTGTCTCGAGGTAGTGAGGTGCTGTGCATGTGGACGAGTGCTGGCAGCGTGCTCCTGGCTGACAGCTGCTCCCAGGAGGGAGATGTCCAGGTACCAGGCTGGGGACCAGAGCTTGGAACGAGCTGCCACACCCGAAAAGTGTAACTGCAGAGCTGAAAACTTGAAAGCAGAAGAAAACTCAAACTGTGCTTCCCTTGCAGCTGAGTGGGTGGCCTTGTGCAGGGGCTGTGCTTTGTTGCCATGGTGGCCTTTTCTGCGTGTGGTTTCTTTGCCCACCTTGCATGTTATTTTCACCTGCGAGCAGTGAAGAAAGGAGGATGTCAAGTACTAAAGCTGTCCTCCCCTTCTGCTAAGCTCCTGCTTACTGAGCAGTGCTGGTGCTCGGGTTCAGACCGCTCGGTGTGAGCTGAGGACGCCTGCTTTGCAGGTTGCTTCTGAAAGCCATTTTTCCTATGGAGGTGCATCCTCCCCTTGCTGTGCTGCGTGAGCACGGCCGTGAGCAGCTGCTGCCTTTCTGCTGTGTGAGCTGAGCCCGGAGCTGAGAGGTGGCAGTGAGCTGCCAGCAAGTCCCAGAGGGGAAATACTGTTCCGAAATACAGCTCAAAACCGACCCTCTGATAGTTCTGTGACATGGGCAGCACTGCAGGAGCTGCTGTGAAGCTTCCTTGTGTCTGATTTGCAAGTCTGCACATCAGTAAATCCTGTTCTGGCACCCCCATGGAAATGGTGGGAGAGAAGTGTAGGCCTCGTGTTGGTGCTGTGCTGGGGCAGACTTGGGGCTGCCCTAATGGGGGTGTGTGTGTGTCTCTCCTGAACAAGAGTCCTGGCTGTGAGCATCCGTTGCCACATCTGGGAATCGTTTCAGTGCACGACACCTGCCGTGGGCGTGCTGAGCCTGCTTCACGCGGTTGGATGGTGAGGGTGAGTATTCCCGTCCACACGGGACAGATGGGAAGAATGAGCTCTGCCGCAGTGCTGGTGTGAGAGCAATGCTTTGCTGTGTCTGTGTGAAGGGGCCTGGCAGCGTCCTGCTGCGGGTGAGCAGAGCAGTGCTGGGAGGTGGGGGGAAGCAGCAGTGCATGCTGAGCTCAGGCAGATGCTCCCGGTGCCGTAGAGGAGCCCTGAAGCAGCACGGGGTTGCTGGAGGGCAGCGTGCCCCGTTTGCTGTTCCCTTTAGTGCTCTTTGCTCTGGGGAAGCTCCGTGGGCAGGAGCTGTGTTCAGCCTTCTCTTATCCCTCAGCTCCTTCTCACCGGTGTGTGCTACCTCTGCAGAGGTACTATAGCAGTACAGAGGTAGAGAACCCCATCAACCTGTGGTGTTAACAGTCCTTTGTATTTTGGCACCAATGGAGAAGGCCACGTGTTCAGGTGTGAAAAATCACAGCTGTATCAGGCAGAATCTTTGGACCTGGGCTTGCAGAGTAAACAAGCCAGCAGCCATCTCCCTATCGCAGCACTTTGGTTTACTTTCTCACTCCAAGTGAAATGCGGTGGGAAAAGCTGTGTTCTCGCAGCAGCAGTCTCACAACGCAGGTATGTTTGCATTGCTGCTTTGAAGGGTGATGTTTGTGGGGCTGCCAAGGGTCATTTCCTCGCGGCTCTCTTAGCAGAGGTGCTCTGGGTGTCATGCAAGGCTTTTGTCATGCGTCCATGGCACTGCTCAGGTGTGGGCTCCCTCCTGCCCAGCCACAGAGCTCCAGCTTTGTCACTCAAGGCGCTTTGTTCTGCGCTTGGCTGCAGCCCAGCGTTCAGCTGGACCAGAGAAAGCAACAACAAACAAATCCCAGGTTTCCAACGTTCTGTTTATAAATAACACGCGCACACAGTAAACAAAGTCATTAAATGTGTAATGCAGACTTCAAGCCTGTAATTAGAATACTTCAATAAATCATTAAAATCCTCAGCAGCCCATCTCACTGACTGCGTACATGTGCTGCCTGTGTCTTTATTTCTGGAAGGGATTGCTTCTATGCTAAGCTTGCTCTGCTTGGTTTTGCAGCAGGGCTGAAATGCTCAGCCGAGGTTTGGATCCTTCAGTGTCCACGTTAGCACCGCTGCCACTGGGACAAAGCGAGCACCTGTATTCAGGCAGCAGTGAGGAATACCGTGTGTTGGGTGTGAAGCGTGGGAGCTCGGCACGTGCTTTGCGGATCTTCGGATGTTGCATTTCTGACCTGCTGCGTGCAGTGCAGCCATCATCTGTTGGGCTGCTGAGCTCTGACCTTCCCTTGCCTTGCTGGTTCTGGGCAAGCAGTGTTCTCAGTGACTTTGTGGTGTTCAGGCAGTGGGGCAGGGACCCGAGGCAGCTGTGGCTCTCTGCGGGCAGCAATTAATCTTAAGAAGCCTAATGACAGCACCAGCAATCTGGGTTTTTGTCTTTAATTCTACCCAAGCGTGCTCTGTGGGTGACGAGCTGCTGTGCTGTTACAGTAAGGCGTGACTTAGAATGCTGGAAAGGTTTGTGATGGGTTGTGTTACCTGGAGGTGTGATGTGCAAGTCACTGCAAGCTGCAGTGGGACACAGATTGCAACACTGCTAAAGTGCAAACGTTCAGGCCACGCTGCTGTACCACCTCGGCTGCCTACCTAGTGAAGGAGCCGCAGCTCAGCCTCACCGTGTCCAAATTGAGTTTCCCTCCGTAGGGGAATTCTGGTGGCAGGAAAGTTGTTGGGAAGACAGAGACTGAATGGCAGCCGAGTTCGGGGTCTTCTTCAGTAGTGTCTGTGGGAAGCGGTGCGATGGCGGAGGGCAGGTAAACTCTGTCTGTAAGCAGATCAGCAATGTACTCAGAAACAGTTTGTGTTTGCTCTGGCACTTCCAGCACCATCCTCCTGTACAAGTCAGGGAGCTGGTGCTCGGCACTGTCTCCGTCTGTTGTGCTGGGTAGAGGCCTGTACTCCACCTCCTGTTTCTTGGAGCTGCTTTCCAGCTGCCACTCATCATTTCTGCTGTGATCGATGGCGCTGAAGATGAGCCTGTCCCGGAAAACCTGGAGGTCTGTCTTTATGAAGCTTTCCTCTACTTCTGTTGTTTCAGGCTCTTCAAAGCTGCTGGTGTTGTGCAAGAATGGACTGGAAGGTACACTCAGCTCACCCTGGTGGGGGGCACACATACAGCAGTGCTTGTTAATTCTGCACTCGCTGCTTTGTGCACAGGCATCTACCACTGCTAAAGGGAAATAGCTCTGCGCTGTTCTCTGTCACTTTGTACAATACATACTGTGTGTAACACAATACAGGATGGAGCTTCACCCTTGCCAGAAATGGCAGGATTTGCTACCTAAAGTGATGCCTGATTTGATTGGCTCCGACTGCTTTTTCTGCTGAAGAGGGTGGGGTTAGAAGGGAAAAAATCTGATTTACCTTCACAGGCTTGTCCTTCTTAGCCCAGGTAGCGTTAGCTGGATCTGGAATGGCTTTGCTGTGCCACTGAGGTACAGTGGCAGAGAAGAGCGAGAGTAATCTGCAGATGGAACAGGTGAAGTTAAAAGCATAAATGCCCATACCTGCAAGTTCTGCTGAGCTGGAACGTGCTGTATGCAATTACTGAAGAATTCTGTGTCATGAGTCTGCATTACTAGAGATTAGCAGAAGCTCAGGCTGGGTGGGACTGGCAGAACCTGCCCGAGTTTCTGAGGACGCAGCGATTTTGGCCGACTGGACAGCACAGCTTTGGATTTCCCCTTTTTTTCTGGCCATGACACCGCTTTATGAGCATATATTATTGCTTCCCCTCCGGTCTGTAGTCCTTAGTGTGTTCATTTTTGGCAGTTCTAAGTGCTAATATTTCCCAGGTGCAAAGCCAGGAGTGAGGTAACACTGAGCACGTACTGACTTAGCAAAAATCAGAGCAGAGCAGCATCCTCCTGCAGCCAGCCCTCGTTAGACGTGCATGACTAATAGCAGAGAGTGCTCCGCATGGCCGTGAACTCAGCCCTGGAAATTCAGGTTGGAGGTGTGTTTGTGTTGCCAAGAAAAAAGGCTTTTTGTCTCAGGGTCTGACTTCTTCCTCAGGAAGGGACCAGGGTTTGTACCAGCTCAGGTTCAGTGGAAACGGGCCTTCAGGTGACCTCTAGGTGAAGCATTCATGACATATCCATAACTGTAGCTATCCTCTAAGCGCAGTGTGATGTTCTTACCATTCACGTTATCTAAAACCTTTGTTCAAAACTATCCTCCCTGTTCCCCGAGACGTCCTGAGTGCACGTTAATATGCCCTCTCCATGTTTTAATGGGATGTAAGAGATCAATCCACTCACAGTTTTCTTGCAGGACGCAGGGAGCAAATGCAGGCTGAGAGTATGAAGAAGCTGCAGGTGAGCACAATAATCCAGTCCACAGCACCTGGAGCACAGAACAGATGTGTTATTCTTTTATTTAATGAAGAAAAAGTATCCTAGTTCAAACTGGGCAACGATCATGGTTTGCACTTGTCACAAATACCAGAAGATCTTAGGTTTTAGATCAGGAAAACTGAATGAACTGATGATGTCTGAGGACAACGGTCCTTTATAATGTTAGAATGTCTACCACTGTCTCTTGAGATTGGCAGTCCACAGTCCAAAATATGTGATTGCTGACCTTCTAGTGCTGAACTTCCAATGACACAGAGCATAAGATTGTTTGTGCGAGCCCTGGGCAGCACAGAAGTGGAGACCACGCACAAGGTGGACTTGTCCTCTACAGGAGCTCAGCCACGGTGCTGTGCTGGTTGTCTTTGAGGTGACGGCTGCTTCTGTGACCACAATGAATGGGAACCACCAGGGAACCACCTATGTATTTGAAACTTTGAGGCAAACAGACTCATGCATAGATATCAACTGGATATAACTACATGAAGGGAGGGTGTAGTGGGCTGGGGTTGGCCTCTTCTCTCACGTAACTAGTGAGAGGACGAGAGGGAATGGCTTCAAGTTGTATCAGGGGAGATTCAGACTGGATATTAGGAAATACTTCTCTGAAAGCGTGGTCTGGCACTGGAATGGACTGCACAGGGAGATGGAGGAGTCACCGACCCTGGAGGTATTCAAGGAATATTTAGACATAGTGTTGAGGGACATGGTTTAGTGAGAATTATTGGTGATGGGTGGGCGGTTGGACAGGATGATCTTGGAGGTCTTTTCCAACCCTGGTGATTCTATGGTTCTATATCAGCAGAGCTACCTGGGCAAGCAACTTTCCCTTTTGTAATAAGTAAGACTGCAAGCATTTAACTGTTAGCTATACAGATAACATTGATACAAAACTGAAGTGGAAGACGAGGAAGGTATGTCATGTCTTAAAACCGGCTGAAACTAGAGATCTTCAGTAATTAAAGAGTAGTGGTTAAAGTGTTCCAAATCTGTGGACAACAGTGGGCCCAGGGATAGAACTGTCAGTCCCCTGCCCGCAGCTGACTCCTTACCTTCCAAGAAGACCAGCTCACTGTTTCCCCAGGGACTTTCTCCAGCAGCTGTCAGTGCCGTCATCCACAGGACGTAGTACTCACCGCGCTGCAGGTTTGTGATGTAAAACGAATGTTGAGAAGGTGTGTTATAAATGGCTGAAAGAGAAAGGGGGAGAAGCAAATAAAAAAACTAGCACACATTCTTACTGCGTTCAGCTCTATGAAGAACTGCATTTCCAGGAGCTGGGGCACGCAGAAGTTCTCTGTTGCTGTAAGCAACCTCCTTGTCTGTGTTGCTGAGTCCTTGGAAGGGCTACAGGAGGGCTCAGGCTGTGGAGGTCGCTCTGAGATCTGTCCCACTGCATGGAGCTGAACAGATGCTGCGCAGGATTGGGTACCCCGTCCTTTTATCTGTTTTTGTTTGGTAAATTACTGTCTAAATCTAAAATGAGGTTTGTGTGGTGCAACTACGAAGCGTCTGCTAAAAGCTGTCATGCAGCTCCTCAACAAGATAAGAAAAAATGTTTCTTGTCTTGGGTGGGAGCGTGGGAGTTACACACGTGGGTGACAGGCCACGCGTGGGGAGGGCGTCCACGCGCTGGAATGCAGTGCGTGCTGCTCGCTGCGTGTCTCAATGTGCTGACTGTGCATTTGTTGAACACAGCTTTTAGACCGTAGTCGGAATCATCTAACTCAATCATAAGAGTATAAATATGCAGCCTTGTTCGTGAACAGCTGCAGCAGAGAGAGCTGAAGCTGCATCTTGCTGCTGGATGAGCTGCCTGGGACTCTTTGTGGTGTCTTTCTTGGCCAGCCCTCCCTCCTTAACAAACAGCACGCGCACATCACTCTGTCTTTCAGCAGATACCTACCATAGACAGCGGGATCTCCATCGCTGTCCTTTTTCTGCAGGTAAATTTTGTACTCTGTGATGCAGCCCCTTTGCTGGTGGGGAGGGATTTCTCCCCACGAAACCAAGACGCCGTCTGTCTGTGGCTTTGTGTACACTTGTGGCCCAGCTGATGGTGCTACAAAACACGAGACCGACTTTGCACACTGAGCAGTTTAAGCTGGCTTTACAGTGCCTGGAGGAGTATTACTTTGATTTACCTTTTTCCCTTGAGTATCCCCTCACTGATTTCACTTGCCCAGCTCTGTCCTGATAAAGTGCAAATACACTGATGTGATAGCACACGTTATCTTCTATGTGCTCTAAAAGAAGAAACAGAAAGTAAATAATTATCCCATTAAGATATTTACAGTTATGGCTAGAATATTTACCTGATCAGACCTATCCCAATACTTCATGTGGGTTATGGAAGAGTGACTGTAATCAATGTTTCCCTTTTTCAAAGCAGAGTACAAAGTAACAGCATGAAAGTGCTATTGTTTCCCACTTGCTTGAGGGCAGGGATTTAAAACCCTGGGAGGCACAGCACCAGGACACAGTGCAGGAAAGACCAACCAGAAAAACACTCCCATCACTCTGTAACTTTGAAGCTATCTGGTGTAAAGAATATTGCCACTGGTTTGGATCAGTGACCAGCAGCTATTAGAATGGAAATACTCTTATTAAATCTCTGATCTTTGTCTTATTGCACTTCAGAAGGACTGATTTTATTATTTTTTTTTTTATTTTTGTTCTTATTTATTTATTTTATTTATTTTCTCATTTTATTTTTTACTTTATTTTTTATTTTATTTATTATCATTTATTATTTTATTTTGTTATTTTTTATTTTTTTTTTTTTGTTCTAAGGCATTCTGCTTAGCAGGTAAAAATCATCTGAGGGACGGCTGAACCACTGAAGTCTTTCCTTCCACGTAAAAAGCTTTAAATACCACTATCTCTTATGCTGAATAAGTAAAAATTAGAGTCTGACTTGTTCCTTAGAAGGCTTTCAAAATTAAAATAGTGCTTCAACGATATCCTGCTTCAGGTGGCACTCACCTGATATCACTACGGACAGGTTGGATGCCACAAGTTTTACCCAGCTTGGCTGTGGCTCCGGGCTGCTCTGCCTATGGGTGTTTATCCATTCCACGACGTACCCATTGATGGATGTGGTGGATTTAATGGGAGGTTTCCAGCTGACCAAGATGCTGTTATTTCCCATCGCTACAGCAGAGACGTTCTGAGGAGAGGGTAAATCTGTCATGGGAGGAAGAACAGTCAAACAAAAAGCACATCATCAGCACACACTTGCCTCAGCCTTAAGGTGACTTGGGCTTTACCTCGGACGCATAAGTTAGTCAGGATGGATGCAGGAGGGGAGCTCCCCTTTGAGTTATCAGCAGTGACTGTTATCCTGTAGTCCATCTTCGGAGTGACTCTGCTGTAACTGGTCTGTGTGGTAACGTTTGTCTCTATTGCTTTGGGCTCCCCGTGGCTTAGTGCTTCAAAGGTCACTGTGTAATGCAGGATTTTTCCTCTTGCCTCTGACTTCTGCAAAGCCTGCAGAGAAAATGCTTTAGCCTGTTCTTGAGCCACTGCTGGAGTGAAGGGCTCGTTCTGGTGATCCGGTCACCAGGAACCATGTATTCCACCTGCTTAGCATTGGACCTTCTGCCGTGAGAGGGGATTTTGTTACACCTGCAGACCCTCCTGAGCAGGGCCTTAAGGAGCACAGACGCTCAGCCTGCCTGCAGTTTGCCCTTTCACTGTGGGATTCCCACTGAGCAATGGGTGCAGAGCTCCTCCGTGCAAAGCAAGGAGTGGAGGCAACCCCTCACTTAAGAACCTGCTGTGAAAGCGGTTGGGACACTTGTTATTTCCTGGCATGAATGAATCAAAGTGGTTTTTTTTTCCTTTCCAAGAAAGATTAAGTCCAAAGTAACATTTAGGTGCCTCCTAGGAGCTAGTGATCATCATTAAAAGATCAGAGAGATCACTGGACTTGCTACCAGCTCCCTGCTACCGTCAGTCTGACACTCTCAGCCCTTCAATTGATTTTCCTGGAGCTCTTCACATCTTCTGCCTCACGACACATCTCAGAATCACCGTGCTTGGAAACGGCGTACAGGGTCATCCAGTCCGACCACCCACCTATCACCAGGAGTTCTCTCTAAACCATATTCCTCAACACAGTGTCTAATGATGGTTCAAACACTCAAGCTACCTGGTTTAAGTGGGGAATTTGTGTTCTGACAGTACGCAGCAAAGTAGGAAATGAGGAGATGGACATACAAATTAGAAAATTAAACTAGAAAGCCTAAAGGTTGTTATCTGTTCTTTTACAGGTACCATCACAGTGTGAAAAGGGGGAAGGGAAGGGAATGTGCTGGGGTGTGAGGGAAGTCTTGCGTAGCAGCTATTCTGTGTCACTGGGCAAAGCACTGCTGTGCCCTGGTTTGAAGTCCTTTCCTGCAAACATAGAGTTCTCCCCCCAAAGCTGCTGAGTACACTAAGTTTTACTTCATCAGCTTACCTTCCAAAAAAGAGAAATGCTCTGCATCTGGGAGACGATATCCTGCGTTTTGTACCAGACATCTAAGGGCCCGGTAGGCACTGGTTGAGAAAGAAAAGAGAGAAACAGAATTAATGATGGTGTTTGGAAACAAAGAAGGCATCCAATAGGCTACAGGTAATCCTCAAACCACTCGTATTTAAGATTCAGAATCTCAGAAACCATGTAAGGTGCTGTAGTCCTTAAAGTATTGTTTTGCATTTTAAGCTTATATTTGCTATTTCAGCTGCAGTAATTACCGCCCACACGACGGCAGTCACGAAGAGCAAACCATGGAAATAAGAGGGGGCTCTGCTCTGCCAGTGACTTCGTTTTGCTCTCAGTAATCACTGACTTCTAAGAAAACCTGTAAGTCAATGGGACAGTGTTAGTTCTCATCTTTGCATAATGCTGAGGCTAAGGTCCAAGGGAGGCACGTCCTGAAAACCCTTCATGTTTAAACTGATTCTCACTGAACCCTACTAACAGCATGCTAAAACAACTCAGAACCTGATAAAGACGTAGGAAGCAAGTCAGGGTGACAAAGCTTGGCTCCTCAAGGTCCTTGAGCACAATCAACTCATCAAAATTAAATAAGAAGGGTTTCTAATAACCTGAGCAGCAGGCAACTGATGCACAGCCCTGCATAGCCTGTGGCTAACACTGCCTGCTATTTCCTAAACCCAAACACAGAAACAATCCTCGATGCCAGCAATGCTAAGAACTATTGGTCCTGCTTCCACCGCAAATAGTGACTGAAATAGGAAAAAAAGGAAGAAATCAACAACAAAACAAACCACGGTATCCACAGCAGAACTGTGACCAGAATGCACTCACTGTGAGCAAGGGGCAAGCTCAAAGCAGGGGGAGGAAGCAGCTGTTGAATGCCAGCCCAGATTTTAACGTTCTTTTCACAAGTGAACCACACAAGTTAGGTGGAAAGGAAAGGATTCCTTTGCTAAAGTGCTTGCAGAAAGCACGTTTTGTGGCAGGTCAGGCCTGGAGAAACACGAGGGAGGAAAAAAGAGCAGCTTCATTTGTATAAAAGGTCCTGAATTCACTAAAGGCCAAACTAGTGTGAAAACTTGAGCTCGTTTGAAGAAGAGCAATGATTATGCATGTAGAGCTCATCATCTGCAGCCTCAGCTCGCTGTCACTCAGCCTGATGTCAGAAAACGTTCCCTGATTTGAAGAGAGCCTTGCTCTGCAGCACTGCCTGGGGAAGAGGGGTGATGACCACAGACACCATAGCAACCTGGGTGCACTGAGAAGGTTAAGAAAACTGTTGAGAGGAAAGTGGGGGAGGGAAGGAAAAGTTCACACCTTTTGCATCAATCAATGCTTACAGAAACTGCTGCTGGCAGTAGTGGTAAATAGCATGAGTAATAGCTGCAGGAGCCTGGAGAGCTCAGAGTAATTCACAAAAACAGAGCAATGAAAGCCAACTACGAGATGAAAGGAGGGGGTGCCAAAGAAGCCAACGCATCTGTATTGAAATCCTTCTTCAGAAGCTTTCTTCTTTCATAAGAACACACAGAGCAACGTGAAGTTTCAGAGGCTGAGCAGCAGATGGTGGCCCTGCAGCTAACTGAGGACCTCTGCTATTGGAAACAGCATAAAATAGGAGAATTGATCTCGTGTCTGTGCTGCGTCCCCTGGGCTCTGCCGTGAAGAAACACTGTCTTCTCACCTTCTTATTCGTGATGGGATAGCTCCCCAAAATGCACAGCCCAGTTCTCATCCATTAAGGCTACAGTCCAAAGAGCACACTGCTTAGCAGAGAGAGCTAGCTGGGAATTCTCTGAATGAACTATCTTCTTTGCTTGGAAAGGCAAACTGGCAAATCTAAACTGTTTTGTCCAAACCTTCCACATGGGGTCTCTTGCTCTTTCTTTGAGAAATGCAAATTTCCAAGCTGCAGTATTCCAGTACAGCACTTCAGAGACTTAAAGAACAGCTCTTTGCATCATGTGCTCCTCTACCTGTGCAGCCTGGGCTGGGAGCTGCTTTGTCAGGGGGTTGGACTCGATGATCTCTGGAGGTCCCTTCCAACCCCTACAGTTCTGTGGTTCAGCTGATCTCAGTCAGAAGAGGCCCTTTCCTGTCCCATTCAGGAGCTCCTCAGCAAACTGGAACGTGAACTGATTGATTCCCTGTTCGTGACAAAGACCTGCCCTGTTACAGAAGTTTATTTCTCCACTGGTTTTGTTTGTGGATTTACAGATCCTAACTAGCACAAACCAAGTGGCGTTTTGAATTCATTCACTAAACTTTCTGCTTCTATGTAAACTTCAGGCACGAGCTTAGCATGACCCATCACACGTTGTTTTACCTGCTTCTGGAGTCTGGGATTGAAACGCACTCCAGTTACTCCACAGCCCTCTCTCAGGATGAATTTTACAGCTGACTTGAAATTCATAGTCTGTATGAGGCTCCAGACCGTGAAGACTGCATTTTTCACTGTTCAAACTTTCAACCTTCAATGAAGATAAAGCATACGTTGCATTAAACTCACAGGGAAATAAGCTTAGTAAGGAATTCTCTGTTCAAATACCTGAATTAACTTCAAGCAATTCCATCATTTTAGCACTTAAAATATAAACTAAGGATTCCAACCAGCATTAGTTTAGCTGATAGCAAAAGGATGAGGGGGAATGGTTTTAAACTCGGACAGTTAGATGTTAGGAGGAAGTTTTTCACTCAGAGGGCAGTGACACACTGGAACAGGTTGCCCAGAGAGACTGTGGGCAACCTCAGGCCCCATCCCTGGAGGCACTCAAGGCCAGGCTGGATGTGGCTCTGGGCAGCCTGCTCTAGTGCTTGGTGACCCTGCCCACGGCAGGGGGTTGAAACCGATGATCTTTGAAATGATTAGAGACAATGATTAGAGAAGACACAAGCATTTGGAAAATGAATACCTGTATCCTTGAGCTACAATGAGCAGAAATGACCACATCTTAGCAGTGCTGAGTCTAACATAAGCTCTGGTTCTTTGTGCATTATACTTGGCACAAGGGGAACTATGCATGCAGGTAGGTTTGTTATTTTTTTTTCCATGACAAGCATTCTACCTTCATTCAGTTTTAGACCAGCAATAGAGGTTTTGAGGAGCAGGCAACAGTTTTTCCTAAATAAGATGCTAGAGGGCAGACTCAAGAGATAAATGCCAATATTAAAGGAGAATCCAAGCACCATAATATCCTCTATTCTTCAGAAAAGGATTACCGTGTTCCAGGTGCAATTGGTAAGTGGACGGTATCTTACTCTGCAATGCTGCATGGGGACTTCACAGTGCCAAACAATAGTACAGTTTGTTGCAGAATTTTCAAATTCCACCAAGAATTTTGGAGGATGTGGTTTCACTAGCAGCAAAAACAGAAACAAAACAAAGAAACGGCACTCAGATACACATCACAGCTCCTAACGGAGGTTACACCATAAACGGAATGAGTGATTGAGAATGGATGGATCCCTTTTCTGGCAGGGATAAACAACAGAGATAGAGTGCTCAGTTTTCACTGTCTCTAAATAGACAGTGCTTGATGAAAGAAGATAAGTATGGGATTTACCTATGTCTACTAGCATGAATTGAAGTGGCTGTGAAAGAGCACTTCCTAGCTTGTTGGAGGCGACAACCACAAGTCTGTAAGTAGATTCAAAATTCAATCTTGTGCTCAGAACTAGCGAGCCAGACATATTACTCAGGCTTTCTTCTGAAAAACATAAGGTATCAGTCCCATCTGATAGCCTAGAACAGAAGGAGAGCTCTCAGTTAATACTTTTCCATACACTGTGAAAGTTAAATTGTTTGTTCCTTGCCCGTAGCTTGCTGCAGAAGTCTCCAGGCTTTTTCAGGGAAAGTTCAGCAAAACCAGAGAGCAACAACACTGTGGGTTCTTAAAGATGAAACAAAAATAGCATGGCTTGGTAAAGTTTTCTCTTCATCCCCTTAGCTAAACTGTATGATAGAGTGAGGAGTTCAGACCTGAGGTTTTCTGGTGCTGGCACCATGTCATCTCTACATAGAGAAGAACCACGATGGGGAAGCAGCATGTTTAAGACTGCATCTACTTTTAAACTTCCCTTTCCACTAAAGGAGCCATGTCTTGGCATATTCTCTTCATGTGCTTAACCCAGAAGTAATTTAACTACTGCAGCACACACAACGGTAAACAGAAAAGCCTTTGTTTTCTGTGATCATGGCAGCCTTGCACTGACTTACCCAGAGAGCAACTCTTGTGTGAGTTGATTAAGGGTAAATCTGTAACAAAGACATAAAACTAACATAAAAACCCCTCTGAGATCTGACTGCAGGCTTTGAAGAAGCTACTTGCCTGTGTTACTTACAGTACTGCATACGTAGTGTTCACGTGCGTGAGCCTGCCTTTGTCCCAGGTGCAGGTGGGATTGCCATCCATCCCATTCTGGATGCATGACACATTTCTGGGCTGATCTGGAGGACCTTAAACAAATATTCTGATCAGTTTCTTCCTTAAAAATATTGAGGAGGCACATTCAGGCATGCTAGGAGGTCGGTTTGTTTTTATGAATTTACAGGCAGTAAGTGTGAAAGATTCGGGTTGACACGTGAAAATAGCTGGGTGTCATCTCTGCAGTGTGCTGAGACCTCCGAAACAAGCAACGTCCCACTAAACTTCCAAGGGACAAATGTATCAGATAGATACAAATGCCCCACCCCTGTCAGGACTGGGCACCACAATATTTACTTGAAGCAATCAACCATTATTTCTTCAATGAAAAAAACCACACAAATGTAAGCACCCATGCAGAAAATGCTGCTGCATCGGCTCATCTACAGTGAGAAGAAAATCTGAATTATCCTTAGTATTGTTCTTCCAAGCCACGTTTGTCCTGGAGAGACGAGTTTCAGGAGTGTGAGGGGCAGGGAGAACAGGAGACAGTATGATGTTTTGTTCATCATCTCTCCAGTTTTTAATTACTTGAACCCCTCCTCTCATTTGCTATCATGGAGCAAGCTGGTGGCATGCAAATGATGTCACTACATATCAAGCTGCACCAGAGGTTTTCCAGAGGCGAGAGGCAGTGGGCACAGAGAGGCGGACATGCACACAAAGCCCTTTAGATCCACACATCCACATGTGGGGCTGGGAATCAGGGCCTGAAAGGCCTCTGTTGTGTTCAGTATTTCAGATATAAAGCCATTAAAACACAGCACCTTATCTAGAAAAGGCCACCCCCCATGAGCTCGTAACATGTTTCAGAGACACCTCAGAACATCAGAAAGAACATGGAATAATGAAATTCTCCTTACTTCCAGACTCTATATCAATTCCACAGATGAGTTTTTTCTTGTATTCACAATCTATCTTGCAAGTAAACATGTGCTTGCCATACGTGTTGACTGGAAACGTGCTGCTTACTGAAGCGCCGTAATGGCTGATCAGTTCAGATCCATTAAAGAAAAGAGCTGTCCTGCACTGCTTGTTGTACACCACTTGTTTTAGCTGGCAGGAGAGGGTGATGTTGGTTCCAGGCTGGACATGAGAAGCAGTGTTAGCAGTCATGTTTCCTTTCTCGCATATTTCTGCAACGCCGTGGGGAAGTTTGCCGGCAGGCACGTTTCCCTTGCTGCATGCTTCTGCAACAAAGGGGCAAAACAAACCCTTAAAGTGAATATGTCATTCATCTTCTGAAACGCAGTGTCTCTGGGAGGACAGCGGTGCCAAATTCATCTTGTAAGGATGCTTGTCTCTGCATTGTAACTCACAATGGATTACCATCCACCCTTCACTGATCTGATCAGCTGGAGGTCAGAAAGCAAAGCCCAACTACCAGTGATGGAAGCAAAAAGCACAACCCAAGGCAAAATCTACCGATCAGAGCTGCTTTTGCCACTGCTGTTCAATGAAATACAGCAAAACAGTGGCAGACATATCTCTACTGATGAGAAAAGCAATGTTTTCTCTGACTTGCGGAGATACAATGTGTGTTACTGGGCATGAAAGGCAATACTGCTTTCAGGGTACAAGGATATGCATGTGATGGCAGACTCCAAGACACTTATGTAGTGGGAAAGTGGCACAAACAGCTGCAAAAGATGGAAAATGGCAGAGCACCATTTTCTAACTCTGCTTACTTGAAGTTCGGACAGCCTCTTCTTCCCACATAACAAAGAGCACAAATTCTTCTCTGAGTTAAAATACATATATTATATGTATTTTACATATATTATCAGCAGCTCTTAACCAGGAGATGGTCAGGCCAGAGAGAAAACAAAGCACTGCCTGAGCCTATCTGCCTCTTCTCCTGAAGCCAAGTCCATACCTGTCCAGGACTTAGGGCTGTGCAATGAGAGTGTAAATGTGTCACATCACAGCAATACTGCCTGCAGTCCACAGCACACATAAACAGCAGTGCATGTTGTCATGAAGAATGGGAAGTGGATCAATATGTTCTTAAAGAAAGCATGGGATAAACCTAACCAAGCATCGAATGTTGCTCTCTCTAATAAGAATGTCGTTTACTTGTGTGTCTGAAAGAGACAGCTAATTAGGCAGTGCTTCTCTTAAGTGATATTTGCTATGCACATATAAAAAAAAAAAAAAATCTTACCTGCAGTGACGTACACCAGCAAACAAATTGTGGCAGGCACAGTCCATGCAAACAATATTTTGCTCCCTACATAGCAATGGTCACCTTTTACCAGCTCCTAAAAAGTGGGGAAAGATCATCTTACGACATTGGCACTACTTCAGAACTTGGGAAAATCCAACGTGCTTATTCCATCAGTCCTTTCTAATGACCTCTCCTCTCTAATGCTGCTGAGTCGTGGCACCCGAGATGTTACCCTGAGTGGCAGCTGAACTTTGGGTTGTCTCTGCTTACAGACAGGCACACTGCTCAGAGGGACGTTAGAACCACAGATCCTTTGTGACTCTGCTTCAAGAAGAGATGCACTTCATCCCTTCCCTCCCAAAGATGCTCTGCAAGCCCAGAACCAAAAACCTTGCTGCAGATGTCAGCCAGAACAGACTCTCACTACCCTTTGTGCAAAGGATGAAGGTTCTTCTCATTCATTTCTGGTTTTGTGCCTCCTGCATTGCACATTTGCAGTTTTACAGTAACATTCTTAAACTCTTTGTAGCTCTGTAGTGGCTAAAATTTAGCAGAACCTGAAGTAAAGAGGACACACTACGCCAAGGAAGTTTGAACAATCACTATAGAGAAACAGCAACTCCCAAGACTCTCCATTCTCTCCTTGAGATTCCCATATACATATACACGATGCCTCCTCACTCTGCACTCCCTGCATCTTCTCAGGGAATAAGAACAAGTGCTGTTTCTCCCCAAGGGGCCTTTTTGCTTCCCACACTGCAAAGCTGTTGCAGTCCTGAAGTCCTGCACCTCTTTTGTAGCACGAGCTCTCCACTGGTGCTGCCAACGTGGGGCTTTCCCAAAGAAACAGTACATGGAGAGGGAGAAAGAAAAGAAGAAGGGGAAGAGACAAAGGTGGAAATGCCCGGGACTCCCTAGGGACCCAACGCTGAGAGTTTCCTCACCTTCTGCAGGTGGATTTCTCTCATCCCTCCAGCAGCAAACTGCTACAGCATGCATTCGGATGAGGCAGCCTGCAGCTGTGGGAATATCAAGGAGGGGAATTAAGGATGCACCAGTGAACAGAGAGGAGAGACTGAGCAGGTCTGCTGTGCAGGGAAACCCTGCTGCAAATCCAGAGTCAGACTGGGTGGAGGATGTGGCAATCCTGTTATCAAGGACATGGGTGCTCTTCCACTGACCTGTGCTGAGACTTTGCATAGGTTCATATAAAAACTTTGCCTTTGATTTAAATCCTCCAGCTCCTCAGATGGAAATATTAAGATTTGCTGTGACACCTCAGCTACACACAAACACTGAAAGCAGCAAAATCTGTAGGTGATTAGTAAGTGCCAGGATGAGCAATCACAGCACCAAAGTTCTTCAGATAAACCTTTCGCCTTCCAATAAACTGAAATTGCCAGTTTGACTGTGTAAACAGCCTTCAGGCACCAAAAACTGTACACCAAACACTTGAGTCAACACAGAAAACCAGCAGCTCTTTGCATAATTTCCCCCTGTACTAGGCACTGATGGGGCCCCACCTCGAGTACTGTGTTCAGTTCTGGGCACCTCGGTGCAGAAAGGACACGGAGGTGCTGGGGCAGGTGCAAAGAAGGGCAGGTTATGGGTTGGATATCAGGAAGCACTTCTTTGCAGAAAGGGTCGTTAAGCTCTGCAGGGAAACGGTGGAGTCACCATCCCTGGGTGTGTTTAAAAACCCATCTGGATGTGGTGCTCAGGACGTGATGTAGAGGTGGGCTGTTAGAGTATGATTTAGTTGAGGTTGGATTTCATGATCCTGAAGGTCTGAGCTACTCTATGATAATCCTCATCAGAGGATCACTACGGAAGGGATACACGGCTCGTACAGCATCACACGAGCACAGCAATCACATAAACTACGGTCAGAGCCAGATATATGAAAGCAATGAGAAATAACCTTCACCTTGAGTCAAAGATAAGTGCTTCCAAGGAGAAAAAGTCCCAGCGTTTCACACAGAACATGGAAAACCGTACGGCCACGCACAGATCAAGCAGTAAGAGGCTGTACGAGATGGGGAAGTACAGGAGCTGCTCACACAGTGCAATTACACTCGTGTCCGTGCCCGCTCTGACGTCTCAGCTGGGATGGTAGGGGCTGAAAGCCGCGTGCACTTGGCTCTCTGATGCCCAGTGCTCATCAGCTGCGCTGGGATCACAGCGGTCGGTTCACGTCCTTCCACGCAGCGCTCCCCACGCGGGGTTCCCTCCTTTCCCCCCGCGGTGCCGACTTCAGCAGCACGAAGAGGAGCGCGCAGCGCTGCTGCATTACACCCCGAAGCAAACCGGGGCTTTCGGAGCCCAAACAGCGCTGCAGGCTGCACGCTGCGGGTCGCACCGAGGTTGGGAGCTGCGTTTTCGGCAAGTCGGCTGCCAGCAGCGGAACGGCGCCCGGCTCGGAGATGTGATGTACCGACATCAGCCCTACGGAGGGAAGTCCCGGCTCGGACACCGCCGTGCGGAGGTGAGCACCCGTTAAAGGAGCGGTGCGGGGGTCTGTCCGTGCCCCGCCGCCCCACCCCATCCCCGCTCGGGACCCGGAGCATCGCTCCCCGGTACTCACCGCAGCTCCGCGCATCCCACGTGTGCAGACGGCGGTACCCGGCCCCGCTGCACCCAGCCCCGCCCCACGTGCTGCCCCCTCCCCCAAACCCGTGCTGCCCTTCCCCCCCCCCCCCCCCCGCAAACCCGTGCTGCTCTCCCCGGGAGGGTACCGCGCAGGAGCTGCACTTGTGGGGTCGCAGAACCCCAGAGCCATAGGGCAGCAACGGACCCCTGAGCCCCCCCAGCCCTCCCCCCGTCCCAGAGCAGGCTCCCTGCTGCAGTGTACAGGAAAATGGGGTTGGAGTCTTATTTCTCGCGCTGTTAACGGCTTCCACCTGAAGAAAGCCCTTGTTGCTGTCGTTCCTTCTCTTGTTTGGTTGTGGCTGAGTGCCACTTGCTTCAAGCCCGACTTTTGCTGCGTTGATTAGAGGTGTGCAGGGCCACAGCAGTGTGTGAGGCTCCGGGTCCCATCACCCCTCTGCCAAACTGCACCGTAACATTCACGCTTCTTTTCTAGAGAGAAGGAAGTGCTGACAAAGCTGGCCATCCACCCCCTGCACTGTAGAGTCTATGCCCTGCGAGGCTCCAAATATCACCAGTTTCCTTTTCGGTGTCTGTCTTGTTTCCCCTCTGCCTTCTTTTGGTTCACACTACATTTACACTTTTCACAACTTCCAAGCACAAGCCCCAGCCACACACCTTAAAATCAGGCCTTGTGCGTTTAAAATAAGACTTCAATGGAAGTTCATGTGAAATCACACCTCTCGTGGCCTCGTTCATGGCTCCACCTCGCTGGGTGCCTTTAGTTTTCATTTTCAGATGAAGGTATGGCAGCACAGCCACGCACTGTGCTCAGCTGGCAGCAGCAAAGCTTGGCAGCTTCTTACTCATGGGTGATGCACTGAAGGGAAGGTGCCCCTTGGGTGGGCCAACCCTCAGTGTCACCTACAGGAAACTAAACTGAGAAATGCCATTCCACTGCCCAGCGTGAACTGCAGTTGCTTTCTTTGTTCTTTCTGCTTGAGGTTCAACAGCAAAGTCTGCGTGTTCACACAGTTCTTTTTCACTGAGTTGCGTTGAAATGCTGTGTGTGTTTCCAAGAGCTGCCACAGAGGAGTCTTTAAAGCTGTTGTATAAACCCACTGCTTTTCTATGAGGATTTAAACAGAGTATTTCACAGAATCATTACGGATTTGCTAAGTAGTATTCTCAATTCAACCATTACCAGATTACAGAAACTGATGGGAAGTGCTTTGCTGTGAGTGCTTTGGATCAGTGAAGGTGTTCATGTGCAGAGCATTCTTCCAAGGCAATAAAACAAAGCTCCATCCTCAGTTGAGCCCGAAGTAACTTCGTGTCATCTCTCCCAGACCTGAGTTGAGGTGCAGTGCTGATGAGCAAGCGCTCACCAAAACCTTCACCTTGTACTCGGCTGCAAAAATAAGAAGAGCAAAAGGGCACAGCCTCTTCTGCAAGTGGAGCTATCGGGTGCTGAGCTCTGTGCCAACCTGTCTGCACAGCCAGAGCTTCTCGGGGCAGAAGATGATGTCAAGGGAAGTACGGAGTCATCAGTTCTCTGAGATGAGGCGGTGTCTGCAGTTCTGAAAATGCAGCTTGGGAAAGCACCATCGGTGCCTGACATAATGTGATGGTCGGTGGGGACGGTGGCCACGGGCTGTGGAGAGTTTGTAGCAAAGCAGAGAGGGCTGTGGCCAAAGAGGACAAAGGAAAAGGGTCCAACGCTGCACTGTTGATGGTCGCAGTGCGATCTCTTACAGCTCAGGCTAAGCTGTGCCTCTGAGATCTGCCAGGGGTAAGCAGCAGATCTGCTCACAGGCCTGGTGCTGCCAAGCGTCCAGAGATGTAAATCTGAAAGGAATCACCATTAGTCAGTAAACAACGCGTTGAGGTCAGGATGCTGTATGCTTCAACTCACTCTCATAATCCAGTGGATGCTGGAATTAGAGACAAACTGAGAGCAAAGGATCTGGCTTTTCCTCAGTATAGTGGCGGTGGGGGGAAAGCAGATACAAACGAGGTAATGAAATCTGAATGTACATTGTTGGCAATTCCTGCTCAGCTGCTGGAAGTGAAAGATGAAATAATTTATCTGGGGTCAAGTTATGTGTAAAAGGAGGCTAGTAAAGCAAAACAACAGAGAGCTGGGAAGGGCTTACTCAGCCACTGCCTCCATTGGGTTTCCAAAGAAAAAAAAGCTATCTAAAAATACAAGTTGAAAAGCCACCTTCTTCCCAGATATTTTAACAAGAATCAGAGAAAGATAAAGCTGACGATGGGAGACTGAAGCCAGGTCTGAATGCAGACAGGTGCTCATGTTAAAGGTATCGCTAGAGAACACAGAATTCAAACTCAAAAGTGAAATCAGCGGGTGCAGGCATAACACCCTCCGGTTATGTCAAGTTGTGGGTCTGGAAATAACCTTCAGAAAGAGCAGTTGTGAAGGAAAGGTACTGAGTCATCAACAACGAAAGGAGATGTGAGGAGTGGCAGCTCACTGCAAGCTAATTATTGAAAGCTTGAAAAATCCTGAGAGAAATGGGAGTCTACCCCCAAAATCTTCTGTGTCTGTCATCAGTGAGCAGTCTTGGAAGGCAAATGGTTGCTCTTTTTCATGCATTTCTTTGGTGGCTCTCTCTGCAGCTCTCAGCTTTTCCACGTTGTCAGTCTGGCTTAGGGAAAGCTGTTACTGCAGTGCTTGCATCCTTGTCCTTTGCCAGGCGTGCCACAATTTTTTTGGCCATTTTTCTTTTATTTCAACACGGTTCCACATTCTCGTATCAGCACGGATACGTTTCATGCACGAAGGCCTCAGAGGACAGCAGGCTACTTTGAGGTTGGTATCTCTTACCCATCAGGAGGGTGCACGAGGCAACACCAAGGCAGTCGTAATGCTTGGGAAGCACAAGTATTGTTACTGTAATTATGATTAGTGTAATGGTTTGAGCTCATTACGGCCAATTATTTCCAAAAGTTTCTTTCAGGGCATCATTCAGCGATCTGTTTTCTGGCAACAACTCCAGTTTATTCTATTTCCAACCCAGTGATGGAGGCCACTGTGCCAGTGTTAGCTGGGTGATCCAAAGCAGGGAAACACCTGGCTGGAAAACTTACTGGGCAAGACCACAACTCATGTCACAGTAGAACTGGAAACATGACATGTGTGAGACCCAGCTGCTCAGGTTGGCCTAAGCAGCCCCGTGTGGCTCAAGCACGTGCTGCTCTGTTTCCAGAATCATGCTTGGTCCATTCATTCCACCTGCCCCTCTAGCCACCATTATCTTCAGTGAGCTTCAGCTGCTCACACGTCAGATTTTGTCCACTGTGCAAGAGTAATATTGAAGCAGCTGTAATGCTTGCTTGTGTGTCTGCTCCTTCAGTATTCCAGGTTGTCTGCGTGCTGGGTTTGCAGCTGTTACTCGTGATGGTGAGTGTGAATTTGCCTTTACCTAGCAGAATGAAATGGGTTACTTTGTTCTGCAACTGCAGATGCTCTGCCTCCATGAAACCGAGCAAAGTAAGGCTGATTTTGGGTATGAGTCCAGCAGTGCATTCTCAGAGAATCCTGAGGAGGATGCAGCGTCATTCTGCATCTTCCATGGAGTTAAAAATGACAGGGTTTTGTCGTTGCTGTTTTCAATATTCTTGCGGCAAGATTAATTCCTCTCTCTCAAGGAAAGACTTGGCTGCTTTGGTAAATCCCAATCCTGAAGTCTCTGATAGATCACTTTAATAACGTGTGTTCTATTCATTGAGTTTGAAGCTTGCTTTGACCGTTGATCACAGCACTGCTCCCATTGTTTTAAAGTGATATTTCTGAAGGATTTGACTTTGTGAACCTAACATTCAGTGGAGCCACTGAAGATGTAAAACCACAGCCTCACTTCTCACATCCTCTTCTACAAATTTCAACTTCAGTTTCAGTCTCTGATGCTGTGCTCAGTCCTCCTACCCTTTGAAAAACCGCTCTTCCCTCTTGAAGGATGAATCCTCTCAAAGGCTAAAGGAGGTGAGACAAAACAGAATTTGAGGTGGATATTCATGCAGTCATTGCGTGGCCATTTTACCTGCCGGCATTTTTCAGCTGCCTTGTTTTCAGAATGGTTTTGCTGATTGGAGCATTTGTTTATAGCTTTGTGGGCAAGTCCCAATCACAACCTGGGCTCTGGCCTTCTGTCTTTGCATCCAGAAATCCCCAGTTTACAGCTCTTATTTACCTTTGTGAAGCTTTAACTTAACTGAGGTTTGTAATCCAGTTCTAGCCTCTGCAGCGTGTTTGTCCGTAGCTGAATCTCACAGTTCATAGATGGACAAATGTTTGTAAATCTTTCAGCACGGAGTACTCAAGCAAACGCATGTGCAGAATAAAACGAGCAGCACAAGACTGCTCCCTGAACTGTTTCCATTATCTTCATATTCTTGTGCTCTTCCAACTCCTGGATGCCATGCGATGTGTTTGCACTCTTGATCCTGAGGCCTTATTAGAAATAGCAATTAGTGCTGTCCAGGCTTTGTGAATAGGAAACTGAGGTCACTTGCTGAAGATTCCACAGGCAGTGGGTGATCTGAGAGCAGAAGCCAATCCTTTGTGCTTCAGATGCAGACAGGACACAGTGTTCTCCAGCAGAATGTGTGGTATGGTGGCTATGCAGCAGCATACATGATTAAAAATCGTAACTAGTTATGCATATTTAATGCATAACTTGCTGTGCATTTCATTTCAAGCATACTCTGTGGGGGGTGACAGCAAGCAACAAGTCCCAGAGGGGCAGTGTTGCTGCCTGACTGAGTGGTGCTTTCAGTAAATCTTCTGAACTTACACTGGTACAAGTTCACGCTTGTTACACCCTATGCTGACACAGTGTGCTGGAGATAAGAGCCATGAATGGCTTTGCTGTGGTCAGAGCCTGTTCACACTCTGAGAAGACTGCTTTTCATTTTCTTATTCCTTTTTCATTTGTTCTCTTTCGCCATCTACATGAAAAGACCCTTTTCACTGAAGTTGGTTTACAGCCGTGAGCAGCAATGAGAAACCATGGTACATCTGTGTGCCATGAACTGTAGTGCTTTGAGATTTAATTACTTTACATTTAAATGAGTGGCAACTGATGTGGATTGCACAAGCAGCATTCTTGTCATCAAGCTCTTCCTCTGGCCACGCACATGGAGTCCCCGTGGGCTGCTGCCTATCTCTGTCTCCAGGTGGTGACACCAAGAGGGGACAGGGGCACTGCCTCTGTATATCAAGAACAACAGTACAGTGCAAAGTTCTTCCAAGCTGCACTTCAGCAGCAGCTTTCTCTGTGATACTCATCTGATGTTTAGAAAAAACATGTCGTAAAATAACTGCACGCAGACTTCACTTGCAGGGGGTAATGTTTAGATGACTGCGGTCCCGCACAGATCGGTGACAGCTATGTGAGAGATTGGTGCTTTTTGGTGTGTGCTGTCTGTGTGTGGAGGCACTAGTCAGCATACAGCTCCTCTGTGTGCCTCCAAAGCACTTAGAGCCCATGTTATAGCCATGGTGAAGAAGCCACGCAGCTCATTGCCAAACTGCTAAATAACCTGCGGAACTCACCCAACAATACAAGCAAACTTAGCAAAAAGCTCAGAAAACACAACTACCAAGAACTGGAGAGCATGGCGGGGAGGAGGTGGATGTGGAGATGCTAAAAAACGTATTAAGAATGTCATCGTTATTTGATTACAAATGCTGAGCCATCCGTATACTCAAGGCTTCCCGTTATGAGGATCTTGGTGCTTTGCTTGCACGACAGCTACTCCAATTCCTGGCACTCAGGATGCTGGTTTTTACTGCTAAGTACTGCACTTAGAGGAAAGAAAGCCCAGGCCCGGTGTAAAGACCTTTGTAAAGTTGAAGCAGACAAAAAGTGGAATGAAGAACAGATCTAATAAGTCAAACGTGAAACAGGCCATGCCATGGCACTGGGCTGACAAAATGCCAGCTTTCCTCATGCCCCAAGGCACTCATTGCCAGAGGCAAGCACCACAGGCATCTGTTCCAGGTCTAATCTGTTACCACCACGTACATGGGTTAGAAGGAAGAGCGGGAGCTGTGATGTGTATCTTTTTTGCCCTTCTCCTTCCATTTTCTCCTGTTAACCTGCCCACATTTTCTGGTTTCACCGTTCCCCCATGTAAAGAAAAAAAAATCCTTCAGCCCCAGTGAAACTGAAGGCAGCTTTGCTGCTGCTGAGGAACGTGCGCACAGTGAGAGAGGGGTGAAGGTTTCAGCCCTGAAGCACCGAGTGTGATGGGTTCAGCAGGAAAGGATCCAGCCCCCTCCTGACCACTGAAATGCTCATGGGTATCGCTCCTAGCGTGCCTTAGCCCTCAGCCAGCAGTGCCTGGGATGTCAGATCACGCTTTCAGTCCTGCTATTTGAAAGGATGAGTGAGATGAGCATTTCCACACAGCTGTGAGCACCCCGCGTGTTTTGGTGGCTCAGGTAACACAGGCAGCTCAACTCTCAGGATGTGGACATTGAAAAAAATACCTTCCACACCTCACATTTTGGCTGCTGATTGTACGTGGCTGTTCTCTTACAATTTCCTTCCTGCACAGGCAGCAATCACTAATTTTAGACCAGCTTACATGTGACAGTAAGGCTGTTTCAGGCTTGGAAACAGTTTTGCTTCTTACTTCTTAAGAACAAACCCATCCCATCTTTCCAGGTTACGTGCCCCTCTGTACGTTTAGGTGGCAGATGGCGGATCTCTCGATTGCTAAGAGGAAACAACTACAGCACAACTATTGTGGTTTAGGGGTGTCCAGGACTAGATGATGCAGTTGATCGATTTGTGCAAGGGCTCGCAGAGAAAAACATACATTGCCTAGCAAAATTGAAAAGAAAAAATACAATCTCAAGGTTTTACTGCAAACAGGGATCAAGTGGGTAATCCTAGACAACTAACCACATATAGATTAGCATTTACATTCGCTTTGTAAGTCTTATAAAAACGTACTGAGTCTTGCTATGACTTCTACAGTCTTTAGTTTGGTAGTGCACACTCAGGTGATTTTTTTCCTTCTTTTGAGTGTGTGATTTTGTTCATGTCAGTCTTACCAAACACATCCCCTGCAACGTGCATAGCCAGCTCCATTACCCAGAGCTGTGTAAGACACACAGACCCCTCAGTGGGTGGAAATCACCCATACTGGTATGTAGTTCAGAGGCTCCATCGTGCTACGTGCTGTGAGCAGTGCTGCAGTGCCCAAGGGTCCTGCTCTAAACAGCACGAACAAGACTTCAGGGCCAGTGCCTTCCTCTTGCTCCACATGGAGCCCCTCTGGTGCTGTCCTCCATCCAGTGCTGGCTGCATGGCACTAGTTCCTGCCCACCCTAAACATACAGCTCTGCCTCGTCCTGATGCAGCCCCAGCATAAAAACAGTCTCTGTTGTGACTCAAGAGGTGTTGTGACCAATAGAACAAACCTTAGGGAGAGCACTGCTCACTGAATGCTCAGCCATTTTACACAGTATGGTAAACTTCTCTTCTGCTTGTATTCCTCAACAGCATTTCAAGTGTTCTCTTAAAAAGGTTGGGATGATTAGTCAAAGAAGTGCTAGACACATAATCCAACCTCTCACATTCCCAGGGAGTTTCTGCTTTCTGGAACATCTTGCAAGACTCCCCCTGGCATCCTGGGCAAACTTTTACATGGTTTCAAGACAACTCAGCAGGAAGGAGGCTCCTGTATTTTATTTTCTGCACCTCAGAAGATCCAAATTTCCTGTTATGTGCTGAATAAATGCCATTGCTCTCTGCCACGTTCTGCTTCATACAGAACAGCAATGCTGAACTACGGACGTGAGATGATAAATCCTTCATACAAAATGAAGAATCTGTCCAGTGACAAATGTAGACAGAGATTTTCAAACAGGCCAGCAGACCGAGACGATGAAGGTTTGTCCTTATCCGATGTATTTTTTCTCATTGAACAAAAAGGAAAATGAAATTGGTCTATTCTGTCAAACAGAAAAGGTCTCATATGGTATCCATGGCTGCAGCACGAAGTATAAATTGCCCTCATTGTAGTGCCTCTTCACTGTGAGTGTTATTTCACACAATTCAGACCTAAGGGATCACTTACATGGGAACTGCTGGATCACGGCCTGAACCACTGATGGATCACCTGAGCACTGTGCCAGCTGCAGGAGCACAGGTGAAGGCAATGCACCTGTGTGATTGGAAGGGGTGGAGTCTGGCTCCACCTCTCCCAGACCCCATTTAAGGGCTGGCCGCCACTGGGGAGGGATCTCTTTCTGGAGTTCACTCCTTTGAAGTTTCTTACTGTGAGCCTAGGACGTGGGTGGGCATTTTCCTTTATTTTGATTGTCTCTTTCCACCACGATAATCATTCTAACAATACCATTTGTAAAATGTCTCTGCTATGATACTATTTGGTGTTATTAATTCTGTTAACCATACGTGGCTGTATCCATCTTGAAGGCAATCAGCTCCAGAATTACGTCTTCTGTATGTTTAACAAAAGAGTGCCTTAGGCACTATAGTAACTGAAGCATAATGCAACCTGTAAAAATCACCTGCTTTCTATTTCAGCTCTGACAGGAATCCAAGCTTGCTTTTTTTGTAAAAAGAAAAAAAAAAAGGTAAAATAAAAATGATGTCTTACTGGCCAAAGTGTTCCATGTATCCAAAGCTATCTGTAGTCAGTGAAGGGGGAGCTTCAGATTTGGAGATTTGTTCCAGTTCTGGTGTTTGAAATCCAAAGCCAGCGAGGTGTCACGATCTCCTCCTCACAAGTTTGAGGGCTCTGAATCATAATTTCTCTCAAAACAATCTCCCAATGCTCTGTGGAAAGCAGCTCTGTATATCCACAGATTCTCCATTCATTGCCCTTAAGCAGGAAACCATCTCATCTGGTACCAATGTTTGTTCTTGAACTCCTCCATCATACAGTGTTTTTTCCCACTGATTTTCCAGAAGGGAGTTTTGTTCCTCCTGGGCAGAGCTGAATGTGTGGTTCTGCATGCTTCTGTCGTTGTTTAAAACCAGGTTGATCTTGTCCAGCAGGCACACCTGGTGCTCGGCTCCCGCAGCATCCCACAGGTAGCTGAAAGGGCTGCTGTAGTCTCTGAAGAAAATATTTGTCTCTGGTTCTTGAGCTGGTATGTAGGACTGCAGTTGGCCAATGTTGGCAGCTATGTAACCCAGTGTGTTTGCATCGCAGATTTGGGGTCTGTAGTCACTGACTTGCTCTGTGGCCGTGTGATGGGGAGGGGCTGAGCTCTGCGGGTGCTCCTCATTCTCAGGGACCACGTTGCTGGGCTCTTTTTTGATGTCCACATTCTTGTATTTCATGTGCCCTGTCAGCTCCTCTATTTCTGTAATTGCGGGGTCACTGTTATCCAGGGACGGCCCACTGAAAATGCTGCTTGTGAATTCAGTCTTTTCCTAGAAGGAAGGGATGACTGTGCTAACAAACAGGCAGATTTTATCAACAAGGAGCGATACCATGGGAGGATCGCAGGCAGGAAATGGGACAATGACTTCTTGGCCTTCATCTCAGCATCCTTTCCCCCTTCCCTGCTCTAGTCCACCCCATAAAGCAGACTGCAGTGAGATGCAGAGAGCAGACAGAGCAGCTGTGCGTGTCTCCATGATTACATTGAGACAAGGTTTAAAGATTAAGCTCACTGGGCTCCTGTGCACAGAGCCAAGGTGAGGAAAACAATTCTCTAGGTGATCTGCTAGAGTTGAATCCTCTCTATGTCCGCATTTCTCACAGACACAGGATGATTTTCAACCTATGTACATGCAAGGGGAAAAAAAAGCCAGGACGCAGTGGTGCGATTACCTGCAGGGACTTTATCACCTTGCTGTTTTCCACGTGGGGGAAATCTTCCAACAGCCATTTGGGCAAGACCAGTGCCACTGCTGCCTTAATTCTTCACCAAAAAAACAAACAAAAAGTCAATTTCATTAGTCACTTCCTTGTTCATTCTGGATGATGCTGTCCCCAGGACAGCAGGGGAACTCTATGGGTATTCATCATTTGTGGCCTTTGCTGAGGCCTCAGAAGCATTAGGTTTACAACCCCCTGTCTGGGTGGGTTTTCCCATTTGAACTCATTTCTCCAGCTCTCTGTGCTGCTGCTCTGGGTTCTACTTGTAGCAGTGGTGGAGGCTGCCCAGCATAATGTCACACCGTGTGGCTGCAGCACTGGGGGTGATGTTCCCCTTGGGATGCTGCTGGCTTTTATCACTGCACAACTTTCCAAAAGTCAAGACTTCATTTATTGAGCAGCTCCGCAATCTGAGTTTCTCTAGGTAAGTTTCTCCAGGTAACTGCCTAGTTGTAAAGCACATCTATGTGTGAAAATGTTATTGAACTGGTGGGGGGGGAGATAGAGACCTAAGCTAGGTACATAAAGAAGAGGATGCATGTGTCCTGGGCTGGTGAAATAAAAAGCACCATGGTAATAAAAAATGTTTTTTCTACAAACAAAGCTGCAGCAATGAAGGTAATCTGCAAGATATTTCAATTCAGTTGAGTTTTGCTGACAGTATGTGCACGGCTGCGTGGGAAAGCATGCGCTGTGCTCCCTGCTCTTGCTGAAAAGAACGTGGCAAAAGTAATACCTTTTTCTGGCTGATTTCTTAAACATCAGAATTGCAACGACCACTGATAACACGATCACACTGACACCCATTCCCAGGAAAAACCCGATGTCATCATCTGGGGGGAAAAAAAAAAAGGATAAAGAGGGGGGGGAAAATAATCAGGCAGCTGAAAGAAGCCATTGTGTAGGCCAGTTCCTCCCTTGTGAACAGTTCTGCACCCACTCATGCTGAGCCCAACTCCTTGCATCCCTGCTGTTATCCCTGTGGGTTTGCCTCCCAGTTCTGACAGCGTGGAGGAAAAGCAGCGTTCATCTGAAGCTGGAGGCCACGAAGCACTGGGCTGAGAGCTGAGGGCCCTTTGCTGTGCAGGTGGGACCTTTAAGGCAAAGTAATTCTAAGAAGTGTGGTCACTGTGTTTAACCATTTCCCACGCAGAGGTGCCTTCCAGAAATGCTTAAGTGAATTTTTCAGTTTGCATCGGTTTTGCTTTAAGTACTGGAACAGATCCTAGCAGAGCCTTTACCAGAACACGTGCAAAGCAGAAGTGTAAGTGCAGATAGAAAAATAGATGGGAAGTGCTTAAACAAGTGTTTGGCTCAGGTTGTGGGAGCAGGAGTCAGTCACTGTTACGCCATGGCGTATGTTACCATGATCTTTTCTTACCTCCAGTTTTCTGCGGACCACATTTTGTTACATCCCTTGTGAGAAATCAAAACTGAAACTCAAGAATTATACAGGTTCTGTACCCCCACAACAGGACAGAAGCCTTTCTTGCTATGTGGCTTACTTTTCTGTTAAGTGAAAATCACTTCTCTGGCTCTGAGCTCTCCAAAGTACGTGGAGCTTTCGCTTTCCCTTCCTTACATCACCAGACGCTGCACTCTCTGCTCTGCCCAGACCTTCCACTTCTGGTCAGGCACTAAGTCTTGCTTACCAAGGCTGAAATACTGTTCTCTTACCATGGGAAGCCTCCTGGAAGATGATGTCCAGCTTCTGCTCCTTTAAAGGAACTGCAGCAGAGAGAGGAAAAAATGCCTATGATTTCATTTATAGACAGCACGGAGGGTGAAGCAGAAGCTATTGTTAATCTTCATTTTATTCATATCATTTAGAAAAACAAATAATGGTACAAGAGAAATAAAGCCTCCTTGAGTAATCAGTAACTTCAGTTTATCTGCATTCAACTTCAGACAGCACTTCTCAGAGTTCTAATTAAATGAAATGTGAATTATGTCATAAAATAAACGACGAGGAATCTCCCTCCCACCATCCTCCTCTGTACCTGAGACAAGAATTTAATCCTCCTGAGGAACCAGAGGCCATTTTTTATTAGTACAGATTACTTCCCATGGCACTGAACTTTCCACTAACGTTGTTTGCCTGCCTGGTTGTGCCAAGAGGAAAGAGCTCTGAAGGGCGAGCCCCAGCAAGAAGTTTGGCTTTGATAGAGCAAGCAGGAGGCTTTGGCTATACACTGTATTTCCCTTGTCATCTCTATGTCCTAGCAAATGCCTACTACCCTTGCTGTGACAAAAAGGGATCAGTGGTGGCCATCTGGCTGCAGCGTGAGTGTGAAGAAGTCACCATGCCCTTGGGCAGCTCCTGCCTGCAGCCATCCCCCTAGCATTGTGGAAGGCCCACTGCTCAGAGTCATCCTTGCAGACACAGCTTATCAGGATAGAAACTGCTAGTGCTGGAGCAGGTGAGATGGAAAAACTTGCAAGCAAACCTTCAGAAGTGTGAAGAACTTCACTAAATCCCTCGTCCGTACGTCTGAAAACTCCCCACTATCCTCCAGGTTGCCTGCTCCAGGAGAAACACCGTGGCTTCCAGAAGCATTGTGTCACTCTGCAGGAGCAGGCTGAGCGTGCCTGAGTGGAGGATTGGCACTGACAAGGACACAGCCAGCCAGTGGTCAGTACACTGAGCTTGTCCAGGCCAGGCAAAGCCATGCAGGCATGGAGGAGAAATGCCCCATCCCACTTCTGCTTTGCCCCAACTCCATAAGGACCAGCACAAACCTGAGGGAAAAGCCTTCACTGCCTTGTAAAGCTATCCGTGTGCAGCTCTTCCTCTCCAAACTGCTCTGCCTACACGGCACTGTACCACAGAGGTATGTGGCAATGTCAGCCCCGGTGTCAAACTATATTTCATGTCACTGAGCTGGCACTGGGCTCTGGCCTGAGCTGACCCAGCAATGCTGCAGCTGTTTTAGCAAAGCTGCAATGCAATTCACTAGCAAAATCAGGGGCAAGAAGTCATGGAGATGGTACAGTATTTAATTTTATAGACTTGAGACATACGTTTTTCCTAGCAAGTACTTCAGTTTCCCTAGACCGAGCATGTCGTTTGGAGTGGGGGCACACCCAGCTCCACACTACAAAGCAGCCCTGGACTATACGGAATTGTGGAAGAGCACTTGGTGAGGATGTGGCACATCTAACTGTGGGATTAGATCCTTGAGCAGCTCTGGGGGTGCTGGGAGGTGTCTTCTGAGCTCAGCATTAGGGCTGTGCATGGCTCGTCCTGACTTAGCAGAAGGCCAGCAGTGACCTCAGGATGTCCAGCTCCTGAGGACAGTCACAGCCTACACACACATTGCTGGGGGTGACGAACACATTGACCTTACTGTCTTTTATTAATTGCCCCATGCCCTAAAATAAAATTAAATTAAATACTTCCTAGAACTGAGGCCTGCCTGCATCCAGCTCCAGGTGAGATGGGACTGGCTGCAGCTTGGCCAGCTGTTCTCTCCCAGAGTTGGCTTTGTTCTGTCTTTACTGTAACAACTGCCAAATAGGCAAAGCAGCAACCTCGCCTATCCCAAAAAGGGAGAATGGCTCCACTGGTGCATCCTGTAGAGTACGATGCAATTCTCCTGTGCACTGTTAGAGGTCTGTGCACAACAGCAGTGAAAATCAGCTAGAAAAGGCCTCCATTCAGGTGTGTTAAAGTCTCTGGTGTGTCCTGCAGTTCCCTCGCTTTTCTCTCTGCTCCATGGCAGGCTTTTACCTCCTGTTTTTAAAGCTACACACCGGGCTCACCTTGGCCAGAGCTTGGCTCGCTCACCCCGTTTGGGTACACTGCATACACCGAGACGCTGATGTGGCTTCCTGCTGCTGCGTCCTCTGCAAAGAAGCAGCAGTCACCTTTAAGTTGTATTTCTAAGCTGCTATTAAAGGCTGCAGATTAGCTCAAGAGCTTCTGATAGTGAAAGGAGAGGAGCTGTGGGGTTCAGGCAAAGGCCTGGCCAGGTAACTGATTAGGGGGTACCCCAAAGCCAGCGAGCACCAGAATGAAGGTGGGAACCAGGAGCCAGGAGGGACAGGTCCTGAGATCTTGCTGCAGAAGGACTCCTGAACGTCTTACCTTGGATGTACATGCGGGTGTCCTGGGCTGGGACTTTCTCCCAAAAGAATGCTTCCTCGTGGCCATATGGAGCTGTGCAAACCCACTCCACAATGAACCAGAGTGGGGGGGTCCCGCTGTGGTGGGGGGGCTGCCAGGCCACAGACACAGTGCTTTGGTTCTCACGCTGGACATCCACAGCCAGTGGTGGTGGGAAGGCTGCAAAGAGAGGAGGTGGCAGAGCAGGGAGCCAGGAGGGCCGGGCAGAGCCCTCCCTGGGGGTTAAGGACTCCGAACACCTCCATCCATCCGTCTGTCTCAGTATTTGATGTGGGCCATACACGGCCCACAAAACACGTGCTCTGTTCCGTCATGTCTCCTCTGCCTGAAATGCTTCACCTGACTTATTGACAGGAAACGTGTGTGATTCCGATAAGGAGATTACAGGACTTTTTCCACCTTGTTTACACTGCAAAGCATCTGTGTAGTCATGCTTGCTGTTTGTCCTCCATTTGAATGGGACTTTCCCCTCCCATTGCTTTCAAAAATAGGAAAGCCGTGGGGCAAACCACAGCCTGTGGCACGGGGAACTTGAAGCAGCCCCGAAACCTTTCCCCCCCCCCCCTCGTGTTGGCGGCTCTAGCTCACGGCTGGGTGTCTCTCTCTGGCACAGGAGCTATTTCAGGAGCCGTGAGGGACAGCCTTATTTTAGCCTCCGGAGGCAAAGCGCTGAGCTGTGCACCCGGGGCATCTCCTCGGGCAGAGCTCCCCATGGGGAGCTTCTCTCTCGCTTTTCAACCCACGTTTTTCCCTCTCCGTTCCGGAGCCGCAGCGCTCGGGGTCCCACCTTCCGGACCTCCATCCCTGCGGAGCGCGATACGGGCGGGGCTGGAGGACCCCCGGGAGTTGTAGGCGGTGACGCGGAGGTGTCGCAGCCCCGGGGGCAGCAGCAGGCGGCACTCGGGACCCGACGTGTTGCGGAGGGGACGCGACGCTCCGTCCGTCACGGCGTAGCCCAGGATGCGCACACGGACACCGCGGGGCGGCTGCGGGGGGGCGAGAGGGGGGAGCCGGGGATGGGGTGCCCCCGCGGGACCCCCGCCCTCTGATGCCTCGCTCGGTCGCAGGGAATGCGGCGAGCGAGGCGTTGCTTGCTACTGCCCCTTAGTGTTTGCAGCTGGAAGAGAACGAGAGCAGCCCCAGGAGGGCCTTACCTTGATCAAGACTGTCACCTCGTGGCTGCCGTTGGGGAACAGCCGGCCCAGCCTTCGCCACACGTCGGGTGCTGCCGCGGGGGCTGCGGGACACAGCCTGAGATGTCCACGTCGGAACACCGCCGCATCCCCCCCTCCCCCCCCAACCCGCCTTCCCTGTGACCCCGAGCCCCCGGCCCGGGCTGTGTCACAGCGAGGTGATGGAGGTGCCCAGAATGGGAGTGCTGCTTTTAGGGCAAGTGCTGCCCTGGGCTCCTCGCCCTGCTGCTGCCCACCACAATATCTCAGCTGGCTTCACCCAGTCCCATCCTGGTGCTGAAAGCCCAGCTTCAAAGGGGAAAAGCTGCCCTGAGGGTGCTGGGGAACCAATCATAGCATCGTTAGAGTTGGAAGGGACCTCTAAAAGCAATGAACAGGGACCCACAGCTCCATAGGTGCTCAGAGCCTGACCTTGGGAGTCTGCAGGGACGGGGCACCACCACCACCTCTCTGAGCACCCAGTGCCTCATCTCCCTTAACGTAATCTCCCCCTGTATACCATCTAAATCTCAATTAGTTCGAAGCCATCTCCCCCTTGCCCTATCAACAACACATCCTCAGCAGCACGGTGTTCCCTACCACCACTCACCGGCCTCGGGCGTGCTGTAGGTGAGGGGCAGGCTCCACGCACTCCAGGGGCTGCCCGCAGCGCTGAGCCGGCACCGTGCCTGGAACACATAGCGGGTGGCACTCTGAAGATGGTGTCCACGCAGCACAGCACCGTCCCACGCTGTCACCTGCGGGGCAACCAGGCAATAGGGGCACCTGAAGAGGTCATTTCTGGCACGGCTGGGGATGCTCAGCACCACCTGGGGGTCTGCTGCCGAGGGGAAAGCAGTGGGTGAGCAGCACGAGCAGGGTGCCCACGCCTGGCACAAAGGTTGGGCTTTTTCGGGTTTCCCTGCGTTACTTTGGAGCTCATGCAGTGGGTGTAGTGGGAATGATCAATAGAGGTCTGTTCCGACCTTCATGATTCTGCGACTCTTTGGTTTGTACACATTAAGGTCAGGGGAAAGACAACTCAACCCGTTTAACCCAGTGCACTGCAGAGCTCCGTGCCAGTGGCACCGCACCAGTCCTCTACTTTAGCAGCTCTGGTTGGGGGTCGGTGTCTGCCAGCCCCAGGGGGGACCCGAAAAGGACCTTGGTGCTGTTGGCCCAAGTGTAGCTGTGTCTGTGCCGATGAGGAGGGAACTGATAAAGCCGGCGTTTGCTGAGCACCCTCAGTGGCTTTTTTCCACCACGTCCTTGCAGAGCTAGATAAGCTTTACAAGTATTACAAATACTGCTTTTTGCTTAAAAAGCAGACACAACGATGCCAGAAGGGATGCTCTGCCCTCCCTGCTGCCCAGCGGTGCCGGGGGGGGCGGGACCGGGGAGCCCCAACCCGTGGCTCTGTAACGGGGCCTTCTGGGGCTCGGTGCCACTCACGTGCCACTCGGCAGCACCGTCTGCTTTGTGCCGCTCCTGGCAGAGCACGTCCCGCAGCTCCGTCTGCTGTCGCCAACGGACAGTGGTGGTGGGAGGGGACCCCGCTGTCGTCTCCGCGCTCTCGGCCAGCGGCACGGTGGGCACCACTGTGGGGAGAGCAGCAGTCATCAGCCAGGCACGGCAGCGCCGTGCGGGCACAGCGTGGTGCGGGGCGCGGCGTGGGGGCTGCGGGCGTACCGAGATGCTGCAGGTCCAGCTGCTGAGGGGCTGAGCGTGCCGTGCCCAGCGCGTTGCTGGCCTGCACCCACGCCAGGTACCGTGTGCTGCCGTTCAGTGCGCTCAAGGGCACCGGTGAGCTGGTGGGGAATGCATCCTCCTGAGCCGTCTGCGTGCTGTGGGGCAGAAAGCAGCCGCGCTCAGAGCTCTGCGTGGGGCACAGTCATCTCCGGAGCTGCAGTTTTTCAGTCTTCAGGTGAACTAGAATATCTTTCTGTTTGGTTCCCGGCACTTGTGTTTCTGCTGCAGGAAGGGAGCTCCCACGGCTCACTCGGGCTGCGGGGCTCAGTGTTTGCACCCCAGGGGCTGCTCTGGTGGTTAATCAGAAAACCCACATGAACTGCATGAAATAGCAGGGCCCAGCTGACTATGGAAGCCCAGCAGCCTCGTGCCATGGGGGCTTGGCATCACATGTGGCACAACACGAGTAGGGCTAGGGCAGGGCAGGGACTGGTGTAGCAATCCTTACTTCCCGGTGGCATCTGTTGTTTGGGTGCCATGGATGGGGATGGGATTGCTGTGGCCTGGGTGCTGGATCCCACTCCCCAGTGCCTGTGGGCCCCTACCTGCGCAGGTGGAGGCTGTAGTTGGTGCTCAGCAGTGTCGGCTGCCCGGCGTCCCACGTGCATGCCAGGCTCCCTGAGCCCTCAGGGATGGCACAGCTCAGGTTGGCGGGGGGGTCTGGGGGGTCTGCAGAGAGGCGGTGTCAGCGTCCCTGCCTTCAGCCCCACCGCTCCCGCATCGGCCCTAACCCCGTGGCAGTACTCACAGCCGGCCCAGAGCTCCGTCCCGCAGACCACCTCTTTCCAGTAGCTGTTGGGGCAGCGGGCGAGGCAGGTGATGATGCTGAAGGGCAGGCGGAAACCGCGCAGCTGCAGCTGGGCCGCGCTGCTGTTGAGACGGCGTGGGGGGCCCTCAGGGTCCGTGAGGTTGAGCAGGATGGAGAGGCTTGCCCACGGGCAGCCCAGCGCCGAGACACAGGTGATGGAGATGTTGGAGCCCATTGGCACCACGGAGCCCGGCTCGATCCACACGTGCCCCAGGCATCTGTTTTGGGCAGCACCTGCGCAACGCTCCCAGCTTCAATACAGCCCCCCGAGTGCAGGGTGAACCCCGTGCCCACAGCAAGCAGCCACTGACTCACTGCTCAGCTCAGAAACAGCTTCACCAATTTTACCTTTTGCTCTAATGCTTAAATGACTGCAGGGAAATAACGCACGGGCTGAGAGCTCTGATCCCTGAGATTACAGCAGCGCACTGACTCGCGCTATCAGATTGGGGCTCTGCAGCAGTACCGATAAAGCTCATGCTCAAGTGACATCAGCTCGAGTTGGCTTTCCTGGAAAAGGCCCAGCTATACCATGACGTGCTGTGCCGTGCCACGCCGTGCCATGCCATGCTGAATGGCCACTTACCTCTGCCCAGGATGCAGAGCAGGATATGGAGCATGAAAGCCTCGCCGCCTCCTGCCATGGCCTGAGCTGCAGCCGCTGCCTGCGTGGGGCATGATCTGGGGAGGAGGGAAGGTGTCAGTGGTGCAGGGGCCCAGCCTGGGGTGCTGGGGGGGACTGGGGAGACTGGGGAGCCAACCCCCGTGCCCAGCGTGCCAAGGAGTCCAAGATTCCATTTAAACATAAGGAAAAGTAAGTTTTGCCATAAAGAGCTTGCGAGTGGGCTGCTGTGGATCCTCCATCCCTGGAGACAGCCAAACCCACGTGGCCGTGGTGCCACGGGATGGGAACACCAAGTTATCCCAACGTCCCCAACCCACCGTGCTCCAGCTGCTGCCCCTCAGGCCCAGCGAGGGCTTTCCCACCACCTCTCCAAGGACACAAGCTCGTGGCCATGTCCCCAGGCTCTCCTGAAGTTCCCTGCACTCCCTTTGCCCTCCTTCCTGCCTGGCTCATGTCGCCCACCTCAGTGCACCCACTGGCCTCAGGGAACCCCACTGCAGGGTAAAAAGCATCAAAAGAGCATTATCCACCCCAAGCTTCCAAACAGCACAGTCCGTCCCGACACGACCTCCCAAATGCAGCTCCCACTTTTGCATTTCTTCTCCTGTTACCTTCGGGATGCATGCGCTGACCTCATTTGCTTCAAGCACAGGGAAAGCGTTCATAAGGAGCAGGCAGGAGCCAAGCGGACCCGGGGAGGGGCTCCGAAGGGCTCCCAGCTGCCTGCACACCTCCTGCAAGTTGGAGAAATTAAAAGAAACAACACTCGTGGTCTACGAAGAGCTCTGAACAGAGCTGACAGCATCCAGGTCGCAGCTCTGCTCCTCGGGGCATCTCTTACGCTCACGTTCTCGTTCCAATTCACAGCACTTGTAAACTCCAAAGCCAGAAGGAACGACAGCGTTCTCGTCTCCAGATACGTCTCTTTGATCTCATCTCCATTACAAATCCCCCAGCGCCCTGTTGCTGAACAGACGATAAGCAAAGAGCAAAGCAGAAAGAGGCCGTCCCAGCCCTGCAGGATGGTTGCCGGGGTCAGCAGCACGTGGGAGCCGAGTGGGGACGACGGGAGCAGGGCCGCTGCCCCATGGCGGTGGGATGGGGACCCATCACAGCCCCACTGCTGGTCACAGCGAGGAGCAGCAGCGACTGCTGGCTGCCCTGACCTAGATTGGGCGCTGAGAAAGCGCAGAGTTTCCACTTTGAGTCAGTCCATGGGAAAACCCAGCATCCCTTAAAGCAACAGGCTCACGTATGCTTCTCGCTCTCTTGCGGGATGATGTCTTCCCGGCAAACTCTGTGATTTTGTTACACTCGTTGTCACTTTGTGCTCTGCAGCAGGCAGCTCACACTGCATCCCCACCGCTGCGGGGGCTGCCGAACCCCGGATTTCACCAAGGAACTGTTTTAATTCCTATGACTAAAGCCCAAACCTTCCAGTGAGGCAGCCCATAGGGAGCGGGGCTGTGTGCACCCCTTCCTCTGCTGCTGCTTCCCAGTGCTCCGGGCTGGAAAGCCCCGGGGGAGCAGGGCGGGGGGTCCTGGTGCTGCTGTCCCAGTTTGCCCCAGTTTGTCCCCACCCCGTCGGCAGAAGGGTTAACCTCAGCGACAGTGTTAACCTCTTTAAACGCTGCAACCACAGGAAATACCACACAGCTCGGCTCACCCTGCAGCTCGAGTAAAGGTTATGGGAGATGGTTTCCCTTCTTTCCCTTCTCCGTGCTGACAAACCCAACCTCCCTCGGGGCAGCCTGCAGTGCTGTGCTCTCCCACCCCATCCCCTCTGCCCTTCCCTCATCTCTTGCTTCATCTGCCCCTGCACCCTGAGCTCCGGAGGTGGAAATAACCCTGCGGCGTTTTGCTGCTGCAGAGGGAGTCCTGATGGCACAGAACGGCTCAGCATGGCACTGCACACTTCTCCCATGCCCCCTGCCCTCCCCATCCCCTTCCCAGCCACACTCCCACCCCTGCAGCCCCGTTCTGTTGCCTTTGCTCCGGCTTCATTCCCTCCCTCCAGTCCCAGATATCCCAGCATCGGTGCCGGGCATCCCCAGGCAGAGTCCCACCACCCCACCGTGGCCTCGCACATTTGGGTGACAGCATCTCGCAGCCGCTCATTTGCCCACTGTATTGGGGTGAGCGCGGGGGATTTTGTTATTTGTGGTGGGCCGAGAGCCCTGCGGAGCCGATGGGAAGGAAGGGCCGGGCGGGCACGGCGCGCAGGGCTGGCACGGGGCGTGGGTGCGGTGACACGTGGGTGCGGTGACACGCGGGGACAGCGGGTCCCGCGGGCTCCGGGCGCAGCTCTCCGACCCATACACGGCCCCTGTCCCTGTGCCACTGACCTAAAATCGGCAGCGGGGCCGCCCAGGGCCAGGTGCAGGCGCCGGGAAGGGGCTGCCCACGAACAGCCGCTTCTGGGGCGGGATTTCCACGAAGAAGCAGCGAGGCCGGGGGGGGGGGGGGGGGGGGGGGGGCAGGGGGGGTAGCGTGTACCGCGGTGGGGCGGGCACGTCCGCTGCTTTGTCTTCGCACGGAACATCGCACCGTGCGCTTTGTTGCTCCGCCCTAACCTACTTTTGTTTTTATTTTCCTCCCAGGCCGCCTCGTTGCGGTTTTCCCCCACCGCGTCCCACGGCCCCAAGCACGCAGTGAGGACCCCCGAGCCCCCCCCCCCCCCCCCCCCCCCCAGAGTGGGGGAAACGCATTGATTTCGTGCAGCAGCCGCTTCCCACGTCACCCTCCTCGAGCAAAGCCCCCCTGCTACCAGGCCACCACGCAACACCCCCGTGCGATGCCCCCCCATCACCCCCCCCCCCCCCCCTCCCGCAAAGCCCCCCACGCGCTGCAGCGCCAAGCCCCGCCCTCCCATCTCCCGCTCTTCCCGTAGCCCCGCCCATCACGCGTAGCCCCGCCCACTGCCCCGTAGCCCCGCCCCCGCAGCCATGTCGTCGCAGTTGGCGCGCAGACGCCCGGCGGTCGGGGCCGAGGGGGGAGCCCCCGCGGGAGCCCCCGCGCGCGGCGATGCGGAGCGGGGCATGGCGGCTCCGGGGCTGTCGCTCTGCCTCAAGCTGCTGGCCGCGGCCTTCTACGGCCTCAGCTCCTTCCTCATCGTCGTCGTCAATAAGAGCGTGCTTACTACCTACGGGTACGGCCTGCGGGACCGGGGGGTGTGGGGCGGCGGGACCGCCCGCGTCGCCCTCGGCCCCTCCGCGGCCGTGCGCACCTCCCGGTCCCGCTGACCTCCGCTCTCTGCCCGCAGGTTCCCGTCCTCGCTGTGCGTGGGGCTGGGCCAGGTGAGTGTGACCCCTTGCCCCCCCCCCCCCCCCCCTTTTCATCCGGTGCCCCCCATCACGCCCCGACCCCCCCCCCCCCCCCCGCTCTCTCACAGATGGTGGCCACGGTGGCGGTGCTGCGTGCGGGCAAAGCGCTGCGGCTCCTCAAGTTCCCCGACCTGGACCGGCAAGTTCCGCGCCGGGTGAGCTGACCCCACAGCCGTGTGACCCCACAGCCGTGTGACCCCACAGCCGTGTGCTGGACGCGTCCTATGGAAATAGGAAACGTGGGTGCAGCGCTCTGACCCTCGGCTCGCACCGTTTGTTCCTTTTCCAGACCTTTCCTCTACCTCTCCTGTACTTCGGGAACCAGATCACGGGGCTCTTCAGCACCAAGAAACTGAAGTAAGGACGTGGGGTGCTGGGGGTACCCCTGGGTGCCCCCGTGGGGTGATGGCGTTGAGGATGCAGGGGTGTTTTGGATGCCTCACTGTGCTGTGCCTTCCCCACAGCCTGCCCATGTTCACCGTCCTGCGGAGGTTTTCCATCCTCTTCACCATGTTTGCTGAAGGAGTTCTGCTCAAGTGAGTTTCCCTGGGTTCTCTCCCTGCTGTCAGAGCACGGGGTTGCGGCTCCAGACTGGGCTGGAGGGAGGGTGTGGGTGGGAGCAGGAGCCTGGAGTGGTTGCATGGGGCAGCAGCGTGTTTCCAGCTCCGCTCTCCGTTCCCAGTGTGCCTACAGGGCTGGCACGTGGTGGGGTGCCAGACTCTGCCCCTGCTTGCAGCAGTGCGCTGTGCACAGCATCCCAGTGTTTGGGAGGTGCAGGGCACGGTGCCTGTCCTGCTGCTGCGTCCTCCCAGCGCTGGGACTGGAGTCACTCAGAGCAGTGCCCACCGTGGACCCCTTGCAGGGTCACAGAGCTCCCTAAATGCATGCACTGCAACACTGCTGCCTTCTCCCCCCATTAAAAAAAAAAAAAACAAACTTGCAAGTTGTTCAGTGGTGCTTGCTGCTTGTGCACCTCGTGTGCTTGCAGCTCTTTTTGGTTTTGGTTCCCCCCGGTGTGTGAGGTGGAGTACAGGCTGCTCCCTGCTGCTCTCCCTCCTGACGCGCTGTCCCTGTTCCTGTCCTCGCAGGAAGAAGTTCTCCTGGAGCGTGCAGATGACGGTGTTCGCGATGATCATCGGCGCCTTCGTGGCTGCCAGGTGAGCTCCCCTTTCCCTCATATGAGCCTGACTCAGCCCCAGTGCAGCCAGCAGAGCCGCTGTGTGCAATGCTCAGAGGCCTTTCAGTGCGAAGTCCTGTCCGTGTGCTCTGAGCCATTCACGGCATGAAGGAGACAGCTGGGGCTCTTCTCTTTTTGGGAGGAGCTGCCAAGCTTCTCCTGGCACACATATCGTGTGTGTCCCCGGCGCAGAGGGTGAGCAGGGACCTTTTCCCCTCCAGACGTGCTCTGCAGGAGGAAGGAATGTTTTCCAGACTCCAGTCCCGGTCCTTCCCTGCATGATTAACTTTTCCTGACAGCTCACTCCCAAACAGGAGCTGGAAGAAATCCCCCAAGCGCCGCGCTCGGTGCGGCCCAGAGCTCTCACTGTGTTTTCCCTTCGCAGTGCTGACTTGGCGTTCGACCTGGAGGGATATATTTTTATCCTCATTAACGATGCCTTAACAGCTGCAAACGGTGCCTACGTGAAGCAGAAGCTGGATTCCAAGGTAGGCTGCCCCTCCTCGCGCCACTGTGGCGGCCCACAGCCTTGCCACCTCTGCTGTGACCACAGTCCCGACCCAGTGCCACTGTGTCCCTTGTTCAGATGCTGTTGGCTCTCCTGGTCCCAAACTGCCACGTGGGTCCTTGAAGCCTCACTGTGATGCTCTGCTTTTGGGAGAGAGAACAGGGGGCTCGTGGGCAGCACGCTGCCTCGCACAGAACCCCTTGAGCAGACCTGGAAGGATGGCAGAGCACAGAGTGCCTGGTGCAGGGTGCTCTGATGCTTGGTCTCCTGGAGCCCCATTCAGCTCCCAGCCCTCAGCAGTGACATGAATGGAGGTTTGTTCCTGCCTGGAGCCCGCTTACACACAGCTGTTTCCTATTTCCAGGAGCTGGGGAAATACGGCCTGCTCTACTACAATGCACTGTTCATGATCCTTCCCACCCTGACCATTGCCTACTTCACTGGAGATGCGCAGAAGGTACGAGCGCTGCCCCGAGGGCACAGCCTGTGGTGGCAAAGCATTGCCTGGAGGAATGTGGCACTGTTTGTTCTAATGCGCTTCTCTGCAGCTCTCGACCTTCTGCAACAGTGACAAATGCCCCAAATGTGAAGTGGTGGAGTAGCTCCCTGTCCCCAACCTTCACGCAGTGCCACGTGGCAGAGGGGAAACTGCCTGATAGAAAGTAGCTGCAATGCTTGGCTTCAGATCCACAGGTCTGCTGTGCTTGGCCGTTTTGGTAATGCTGGAGGAATGGGGAAGTGTGAGAGCAATAAGTGAAACCAACTATTACTTAAAACAGACAACTTCAGTATTTTTGGTCTGAGTGGGTTTCTGCAGACGTCGATTCCTCCGTGTCGCTGCAGCAGAGCACACCTTGGGTTGCTTCGGAGCAGTGCTGTGCTGCAGCCCTGCGTGCCTGTGCTGTTGTGTTATTCCTGCGCTAATTAATATCTGACTCCACCTGGGGAGGGCCTGCAGCTCCTCGTTAGGAGCTCAGTGCCGCAGGGCTGAGCCTCGGTGCCAGCGGTTAGCATGGAGCACAGAGCGGGCTGTAGCTGGGGATAAAGCTCTCCTTTATGGCCAAAGTCACTGTGCAGCCTCTGTTCGGCTGCACAGAATCTCCTCTTACTGCTTGCTTTTTTTTTTCCCCCCCCTGAATAAACTTCTTTTCCCCGGCTGTGCTCCTGGCGCCGGGCGCACAAGGCCATGCTGTTGGGGACCGTGCGGCCCTGCACGCTGCAGCTGGGGCGTGGAGGTGCTCGGGCTGCAGGGTGCCTGCCCTGCTGCTGCACGTGGGCATGGGGCTGTGGGCCTTCAGCTGCACAACAGCTTTCTGCTGTGTGTAGAGAGGAGAAACGTGTGTGCTGACAGCTGAGAGAGGCTTTACGCTGTGCTGCGGGTGGTCGTTAAAGAACCTCAGCAGCCACAAAGATGGAAAATGAAGGCTGCAGGGCAGGGGCAGCCCGTGAGGTGGGCAGAGCCCCTGTGGAGCTTGGGAGGAGGTGGAGTGCAGCAGAGCCAAGCTGGGGACAAAGGCAGCACGTGCTGTCTCAGGGCACTGTGATGCTTAGGGGATGTGATCACTCCACCCCTGTGTGGGGGCTGCTTTCAGTGCTGCTATGCCCCCATCGTCTCCAAATCTTGGTGTGGCTGAGCCTTGGGAACCTCTGGTCCCTCAGTTCCCATCCTCGGCCCCCAGAGGCCCAGCCCCTCACCCAGCTCGGGGTGGGGATCCTCGAGGAGGTGACTCTACAGCCTCAGGTCCCTGTGCCCCCACCGCACCCTGGTGCTGGGGCTGCTCCTCCCTGGGTGAGGGCTGTGTGGTTTTTGAGCAGCACCAGGCTCATGCCCACACCTCCCCACTGCTGCTGCAACCTTCTCTGCTGCTGGAGCTGGGGGCTGTGCACATTGTAGAGCCTGCAGAGGCTGGGCAGGTCAGAGTGGGGCTGGGGTTAAGGAGGAAAATGCTGATGCATTTCCTGAGCATCCCACAGCACTCATGTTAAATCTCTGCAAGAACTCCTCTCCAGTGGGATGAAGGCTCTTTGGCTGCTGTGCTCTGCAAGGTGGGGTTTGGCCCTTGTCTCGCTGCTGTGTTCTGAACCTCTGTTTCTTGCAGGCGATGGAGTACCAGGGCTGGGCAGACATGCTGTTCATCGTGCAGTTCACTCTGTCCTGTGTGATGGGGTAAGGCTGTGGGGCTGGGGGAGCCTCCATTCCTCCAATAGCACGTTCCGTGGGCCTGGGCTGGGAAGAGGACTCTTGAGTCCTTTCAGCCCCGCTGGCCCTGTGGTAGATGAGCGTTGTTGCTGTGGTGGATGGGGGTGATTGTGTGCGGCTCGGGGTGAGGGCTGGGAGCTGAGCTGCAGCGCGTCCCGGGCTCTGACCGCAGCCGTTCCTCCCGCAGGTTTATTCTGATGTACTCCACGGTTCTTTGCACTCAGTATAATTCTGCTCTTACAACTACAATAGTTGGCTGCATTAAGGTAAGCGGCGGCGGATCCGCTCTCGGAGCGAGGGCTGCGGTAATTAGCGCGGTAATTAGTGCTCCTTGCGTGGGCTGGAGGAGTGCTGGGGCTGTGCCCAGCGGCGCTGCGCTTCCCGATGCCACGTGGCCGCCGCCCTGCCAGCGTTGCTGATGGAAGCTGAACCCACCCAGTGTCAGTCCTAGAGTGCCAGGAAGGCCTGGGGGAGGCAGGGAGGTGCTGGGAGCTGAGTGCTCGGGCAGCTGGCGGAGTGCAGGGGTCACCTCGTGCTCGGGGTGCGGAGCTGCGGGCACTGGCTTGGCTCTGCTTGGGCAAATACAGTGCAGAACATCCAGAAATAAGCGGGAGCTTCTGGGTCACCTCGTCCCGTGGTGCAAGGAGCTGGCTGTGAAAATAGATGATGGGTGCTCCTGTGTGTTCTGGTTTTTCTGCCGGCTCGTGGGCAGCTGGGGCCGTGCTGCTCAGCCCCCATTGAGCTGCGTCTCCCAGTGGCTCTAAACTGGCTGCCTGTACTCCAGGGTTGCCAGCGCTCGTGGGTCTCTGACTTCTTGTTTGTTCACAGAATATTTTAATAACCTATATTGGGATGTTTTTCGGAGGAGACTATATTTTTACATGGATGAACTTCATCGGTCTAAATATCAGGTAAGGAGGCGGAGGCGTGCGGGTATGCGTGGTGCACAGGTGGAAACTGCTGTGTCGCTGAGATGGGTTGAGCTTCTTGGAGGGGCATGCGGGAAAGCTGGGGAGGGACTGCTACTAAGGACAGGCAGCAACAGCACGAGGGGAAATGGTTTTAAACCGGGAGATGTAGGCTGGAAGTCCTTTACTGTGAGGTGGTGATGCACTGGAGCTGGCTGCCCCAAGGGCTGTGGATGTCCCCTCGCTGGAGGTGTTCAAGGCCGGGCTGGATGGGGCTGTGGGGCTGCCCCAGGCTTCAGCTGCTGCTGCTTTAGGAAAGCAGAAAAAACACAAAGGAATAAAAAGGAGGGGGAGAACAGGTGGGATGTCTGTGCTGAAGGCATACAAAGGAAAACCACTTCCTGCACGGGGCGGAAGGGCTTCCTTTTTGTGGTGCTCTGCTGGTTCCCTCGATGCTGTGCCTGTGCTCCAGCACTGACCTGGTGCCACTCCATGGTGCGCTCAAGCACACCCTAAATGTTGGCCTCAGAGCTGCATATCTGAATCGTTTAATTAAGGCAGCAGGAAAAATAGCTTCTGCTTCGCGTGGTGGCTTGGTGCAGCTTTTGGAGAAGCCTTTCTGCCCTGGGCTGTGTTTCTGCAGCAGGGAGCATCCCCTTTGCCTCCCATGCTGCAGCAGGGCGAGGGAGCATTTCCCAGAGCAGCTCAGGAGCAAAGTCCACACTTGGGAGGAAACCAGGGCTGTTGCCCCCGACTGACGCGTGCTGTGGCTGTTTTGCAGTATTGCAGGAAGCCTGGTGTATTCCTACATCACCTTCACGGAGGAGCAGCTCAGCAAGCAGGCCGAGGCGGGCAGCAAGATGGACATCAAGGGCAAAAGCTCCGTGTGAGCACGGAGGGGACCCGCTGAACACACGCTCTGCTGCCGCCCGTTGCTGGCGGAACACAGGGAGGAATTCGGGGGGGGGGGGTTCTGCTGCGGAGTAATGGTGATGCTCTTTGATTTGCACAATCCAGATTGCTGCCTTCAAAAATTACGGGAGAGGTGAATGACTGCACGCATTAAGCGTTGATCTAATTAAGTCTGATTGACTGTGAGGGGTTCCTGGCTGCTGAATGATGCAGAGGTTTGGCTCGCGCCAGCGGTGCGAGGGGCTGAGCTGCAGAGGACTCCTCAGCACCTGGAAGGTGCTGCGAGGTGGTGTGGCTGTGCCGGTCCTGCTGTGCTGGGTGGCACCGTGTGCTGCTGCAGGCTGCTGTCTTTGCTCTAACAGAACAGGGTTTTAATGCACTGAGCAGCGGGGACGGACCTCTAGAGGTTGTCTTTACATAGCACTTCTTTCTAGGTCTCTCTTTCAATTTTTTTTTTTTTAACAAATTCTTTATAATTTCGGGGGGGGAAAAAAAACCAACAGAACTTTAGTAGAATGATGTTTTTGTACACTTTCCTATGTTTCTAGAAGAGATGTGCTCGCTGCGGGCGTAACACTGAGCCTCCTCCTGGGGCTGATGCAGTGTGCAAAACCTGGCCGTGCTGCTGGCCTGCAGTGGGCACGTGTGCTGTCCCCTGGCTGGGACAGGACGGCAGCAGCCCCACGGCAGCACCCTGAAGGCTGGGGCTGTGCAGCAGCTGCAGAGCTGTGCTGGCTGAGGGCTGACGAGGACGCAGTGCTGTGGCAGAGGTCCCCGTCTGCCACCTGTGCTCGTAACGTCGCTGTGCTGAGGTGTTAGCAGTCAGGATGTCCATTCTGGTGAGAGCTTTTCTCCTTTGTTGTCGAATCTGCTGGTTAGATTTCTTGTCCAAACGGTTGAAATGTTTTTTAAAAGCTTATTTTGTTTGTAAACGTGCACACTCGGGTGCCAGATCCGGATGGCATTGCATACACTGGGAAAGCAGAGTTCCTACCACAGTATTTTCTATGCTATTAATCGACTAAAATTGTTTTCTATACAGAATCTATTTACAAAATGACCGATTGAGTGATTAAAGGGTGACCTTTGAATGTATGGCAGGCTGTGTGGGTCGATAGCAACAAAAAAAAAAAAAAAAAAGGATTTCATGTGCCTCAGTATTTTTGTACTGGCTTCCAATAAAGCAGTGAACATCCTCCTGCCTCGGCTGAGCTCTGTGGGGCTGTGCAGGCTTTGTCCCAGCAGGAATTGTGTCTTGTTGTGCAGCAGGAAGGCACCGCGCAGGAACTGGGGCTGCAGACCATATGCTTACAAAAATATTTTAATAAGCTTTCTCAAGAATTGCAGACAGGGGAACAGGGATAAGATGGGGGGGGGGGGGGGAGGAGGGAGTACTAACAGTGCAAAATTACTATGTGTGACAAAACGTATAAAAACTAACCGCAGAGTCTGCGTGGCTGCGTCCTCGGTTGCGCTCTGAGCCCTTCCTGTGCCCCACGGAGCACTGCTGTGTTGGTGTGGCTCCAGCTGTGGTCTCACCGTGGCACGAGGCGGAGCCCTGACCCTGCTGCCAGCCGTGGTCTGTCCCGTGCAGCTGGGAGCTGAATCCAAGCCCTGCTGGGCTCCGGCTGAACTCAATGCTTTGTGAACAAAACCAGTCGCTGAACTTGTAGGATTTTAAATAGCTTTAGTAGTGCAATGACTTATCGGGTGAGAGTGGCTGTGGGCTGAAGAACGTGAACAAAGTATTGCGTAGAGAACACCAGCATGAACGAAAGGTAAATTATAATTAAATATTCTTAAAGTCTAGCTGAGCATTACATACTTTGTTGATTATGGAATGTCTCTTCTATATCACCAGAAAAAGGTAAGGAGAAAACAAAGCAACGTTCCTGAAAATATACACGGTGCTGTATTTCACACACAAGCCTGAGACAATTTACGTACTTATAAACTCGCTTATAAACTTTCCTATAAATTTTTGGAAGTACTTCCAACTTGCGAACAAAAGTGTGTAACAATAAAATAGAAAACAGAGGGCTCTAGGAGGGAGGAGGAGCTCATCTCTGGGGGAAGGCTGCTACACCTTTGGGTTTCCCTTAGCAAAAAGAGATTGCAGAACCAACAGCAACCTCTATGGAAGCCAAGCAGGAGCCATCCCCACCTGTGTGCTGAATTCCAGCTGAGTGCCTGCTCCCTGTGCAGGCTGCAGTCTGGCTGCAGTCAGAGCAGCTGGGCCAACATGCTGTGGGAACCTGGTGTTGGCAGAGCTGGTCTGCACCCAGAGATGCAGCTCCTCCCCCACGGTGCAGTCCGAGCACATGGCTGAGCGTCCAGCCCTGTGCAGTGCTTTTCAAACCGTGGGCCCACACGTGTAAAGCTGATATTGTGAAGACTCCTAAACTTAAAAGATCATTTTAGTGGAAACAAGTGCAGGAGGAGGCAAGGTTATGAGTTACACAAACAAACAATTGTTCCTATTTTTAATACAGTAGGATGGATAGCTGAGGCTTAAAGAAAAAAAAAAAACAAAAAACAACAAAACTTGAAAAAGAAACTATTAAGGGTTAACTTAAGCTATTAAGGATGTTTCTGTGTCATGGATGCAACCCTACATGGACAACCTGAAGCTGGGGCTGGTGGGTGAGCATCACCCAGTGCCACGTGCAGCGACAGAGTCCCCAGCACCAGTGCTCTCTGGGCAGTGCCATGCTACATCGTGGCTGTATGGCTGCACAGGCCTGTGCCACGTGTCAGATGTGGCAGTGCTGCTCCCTCTGAAACATCCATCCCCGTGAAGTCCTCAGTGCTCGGCCGTGGCCGCCCATCCCCTTCTCTCCCCAGTGACATGGAGATGAAACGCTGCATCAGCTCCGTTAATAATCTCACAGCTGGTCTCAGTGACCAAGGTGTGGCAAACCGCAGCGTTTGGCTGCTGTGAAATTTATCTGAGCTCAAAATATAAAACAAGAAAAATAGGTGTATGAGGAAAGCAAGAGAACTTGTGCAAGGCAAGCATCGTGCCTAACAACTCCTTTGCTTCGCTATTAGCCGTGAAACAAGCAAGAAAAACCATGTTTTTGAAATCCAATGACTTCTAACCATTCTTGATGCTCATGATTTTTAGAGAAGACAGCACACACTGGTGCCTGATAAGCGTTCTTTTGGAGTCAATTGGTTTGGTTTGGCTTTTTTTTTTTTTGTATGATTTTTTTTGTTTGTTTTTTCTTAGAAAAGACTTCAGCAAAATAAAAGGAAGCTGACATCAGTCTCAGGATATCAATTCTCTCATAAAAGTTTACCAACTGTACAAGCTAAGAAAAGTATACAAGCTTTTGTTTTAAGAAAGGACAGTTTGATCAAGACGTTAAGTACTGTAAAAATCTTTCAAAGGCTACAAAGAAATCTGGAAAAATACAGAACGTATTTCTTTAGCCCAGATAAGAATATGGAAAGACATCATTGATGTCAACAATTTTACATAGACAAACCTGACCTGGTTTATTTACCTTTTAAAACTTCTCTATATAAAAATAGCTGTGCTCGTAACTTTCAGGGTTCGTGCGGGTTCCTTACCAGCGGGGTGCTGTGCTTCTCTCTGGATCGAGTCTGTGTGCCTGCTCTGCTGAGTGTCCTGGCATCGGGTATTCGTTTGGACTTCCCTCATCCGTCAGAAACAGAAACCATCCCCCTGCTTCACCTAGGATGCTCTGTTCACCCGCACAATGCCCAGGTAGCACACGTACACTGATTTCCTGCAGCCCCTCCGGCTGGAAGCATTTGTACAGAAAAAGCACTGATTTGTTTCTCAAATGCCTCTGAGTGCTTCTGTGTTCTCAGAGCTGCAGCTGGTGCCTCTGAGGGACACAGCATTCTGCTGCTGCTTTTCAGCACTGACACAACCAAAGAAGCGGAGCTGCGGAGCCGACCAGAAGCTATTAGAAAAATCTCAGCAGTGTTTTACGGAGCGGGATTCTGCAAGGTAACCCATCAACCCTGAAAATTTTAAACACCCAAGATTTACTCCAAGGAATAAAATCAGCTCCCATTGTTCAGTCATCCAACGTTTCTAGTTCTTCCAGCTTCCCATGGGAATTTGCTTCTTGGAAGAACTCTGAAGAACCAGGGCTCTCTTTACCACTGCTATTAATTCTTCTTCTTTTCAGAGGTCTTTCATTTTTTTCTTCAAAATCATTTTCACTTTTTGAAGTTGAATGAGCAACTTTGGGGTCAAGGGAAAGATTTTCAGTTTCATACCCATTTGTATCCAGATCTGTGTGAGGGGTTTTCTTGCCACCAGTAGGTCCGTTGACGTGCAGTCCTTCTGGTTTTGCTTCCTCCTTACTTGGTATGTCGCCTGGCCCATTAGTGGACAGCCCTGCGGTAGAGAGACAGCGTAAGAAAAAGAAAAGAAGCAGCAGCAGCAGAATAAATGCATAGAACAATAAAGCAGAAGCCCACTGAATGGAAAAGCCAATACTGGGTTTGTGCCGCCTGCCCTTAGAAGCAGCAGCATCCAAGGCTGTGTCCCAAAAGCCACCTGCACTACAGCTGCAGGCGGATCGTCCTCACCTATGCGGATACCACAGCTTCCAGTCTTCCAATCTGGTTCAACCCCGACTTCCTCCCTCTCTTCTTGCAACAGCTTTTACTCCGGATCCTGAACACCTGACCCTTGCTTTTAAGGTTACTCTCCCTGATGAAAGTGATGATGCCCCGTCTCTCTTTCCACTTCTACCTCCCCTTTGCTGCCCCACACCGAACTGTGTTCCCGGGACAAGCACTGCAGGACAGCACAGCTTCGAGGTCACCCAGTGCTTTAAATCTCCTGCAGGGAACTCCTCCCCAGGGCAGCACTGACCACTTACCCGCAGTACGTGAGCTCTGCAGCCCTGCTGTGGGCACTCACCGTTCTGGTTGCTGCTGGTGGTGCTGTCCTCTCGCTCGGACTGGCTGGTGCTGCTGTTGGAGGCTGTGGGTGGAGGGGACGGAGCTCTGCTGGAGGCTGCGCTCTCACTTTCATCTAGGAGGCGGTCCATGTAATCTCTAAGAAGAGAGAAAGCATGGTCAGCATGTACAAAAAATTCACTGCGTTGAGTATGTGAGCAACAAAGAAGGAAGGGAGGCACCATTCCCTAACAGAATAATCAGAAAATGTACTGCAATTTCACTTTGGTGCTCCAGCACACAGCTCTACAATGTTCAAAGAAACACTCATATTAATGAGCAGGAAGAAGAGATAACTGTAAGACAGCTTGGGGTATGCATAGTGGAAAAAGCCCCGTGACAGGGTACAGTTCTGGCCAAACTACGTATTTCAAAAGTTCCACCTGAAATTTGTGACTAACGCCTCTGTGCAAGACATGTATTTAAAGCGAAAGGACCGTTTAAAAAGATCCTCTTATTTACAGAAATGTTACATCTGTGAAACACTGAACCACAAAACACACTCCATGAAGGAGTTGTTCAATGCAAACTGCTGGCCTACCTCCCACCAGCTGTATTTTGGGAATTACACGACACACAGTGGTATGCTTTTCTTTGGCTTTTCTCCCACTGCAAACCTGGGACTGTGGCGTCACCAGTCTGTCACTCCATCTCACAGTCAGAGCAGTACAAAAGAACCATTTAGATCCAGCACGTAAAAGCACACGAGAATAATGCACATCTTACGTTACGCCGGGATGAAGATTGTATTTCTTCTTTCCAAATCGCGTCTGTTGTGCAAAGAAATCATAGCGCTCTGATTTCTTCCACATGTAATAAAATGCTACGCACTCACCAACTGATCTGGTCCGTACCTAGGAAAGAAGTGCAGTAAGCACTCTGATGGCTTCACAGACATTTCTGTCAGCAAGCCACCATCTGCATCAGAAGGGGCGAAATTCAAAGCCACCGCTTCTGTACACAGCGTACAAAGCTCGGGAAACTACTGACTCAGAATGTCAGAGGACAAGGAGTGAAAATGCTCTGCAGTACCACTGAGGGCATCTCTCAGTGCTACAAGCAAAAGCTTCAGGAGAAACGCTCGGGTCTGCTTCACCCCTCAGGGACAGCAGGCTCGGGCTCTGGGGACGCTGCCCTCTGCTGCACTTTTCTGACCCAGGGGGTTATAGAGGACTCAGGACTGTCAAACCGATGTGACCTCCACTGTAGGCAAAACTACAGTAAGTAAATGATAGACCGATCTGTGAAAGAAACTGAGCATGGCGATTTTACACGTCCAGGAAAAAAAGACAAAGAAAGAGCTACATTTAAAATCAGCACGTACCTTATTTGCCTGAATGACATGAAAATCCTTGCCATAGACTTTCAGCCCTTGTTCAAAGTTCCTACATTCTTCTTCTGTCCAAACAGACAACTCTTCTAAATCAAGGAAATGCAATAATGAAAACACTTAACAAAAACATACGGTCAGTAACAGAAAACTCAAGTGACAGAAAACACACGTAGCATTCAAGTTTATTACACCATCTGCAAACTAATGAGAACCACCTCCAGAAATCTGGCTTACCACTACAAAAAGGAAGATTCTCCCTTCCAGCTGGGAGCTGGGAAATGCTGGATGGCTGGAGCAGCGTGCTGGCAGGGCTGTCACCAACCAGCAGCCCTGCCAGCCAGGGACAGGGCTCAGACAGCCACTGCCAGCACGGTGCCCAGGACTGCAGGGAGCACAGCACACGGCAGAGCATCACCTATGGACCTGGGACAGCTCCTTGGAAGAAGCTGTTGCTGTGACAAGCACAAAGAGCAATACTACAACAGCAAATGCATCAGTATCCAAAGGGAACTTCTAGACCGAGGTCTTCTTAGTGGCATACCTTTTCAATAATAGGTGTGGATACCCATTCTCCTTTAGCTAGAACTGTGAATTCTGTGATTTTATGTTTGTTCCAATATCTTTAATGACTGCAGAGCTCTAAAGAATGGAATGCTAAAGACATGCACAGTGTAGTTGCTAAGAAGTCATCTTAAAATTTTAACTTGTTATTCAAGTGACAAATAAAATATCAATCTTAATTAACAGAAAGCTAATTTACTTGCTCTCTTTAGGGATGTACTTGCTTATACTACAGCTGCAAATGTCATTTTCTCAGAGAGCAGATGCACTGAAGGCTGCACTTGAATGAACAGTGATACGTCATGCTTGCACGCAGTCACAGTGTAACAGAACACCTGGGTGTGCAGTGCCCACACAGCAGAAGGAGAGGTAATGCTGTAGGAGTGCAAGCAGTGTGTGCTCACCTCTGGCTGCCTTCACATTAAACCTCAGCCTTCGTAAAGACTCCTCGGTATCAAAATTGCACTTAACCAGTTCATACAGCGCCTGCAGAGATGAAAAGACATAAATTTAATATTCTAAATAACACTGATCTCACACTGTGCTGCAGAAACATCCTTCATAAATCATTAAGACTTACTTATTTCAAAAAAGGTGAAAAATAAACTTTATGAAGGACCATGTTACAAGTTAAGACAACACAACAACCGTTTCCTGGTAACAGCTCTTAACTACACAACCAAGCACATCCTCCAGTGAAGCATTACAACATTTTCACCCACTGCATGTATTTCTAAGATCGATTTTCTTTAAAGAAAATTTGTGAAGCTTCAACAAGACTGTAATTGAAAGAAAACACTCATGCATAATTACTTTCACATCAAACTAAGTGCTGATGCATAAAGCAAAGTTAAGTCCAAGATAGCAGTTCAATACTTGTCAAGAGGAAAAAACACAGTGTATTTCTATTTCCAAAAGGAATAAATAAGCTCTTTCAAGCTTATCACTGGGATTAAAATAAAGAGAGAACTCATTCTGTTGTTCTAAACTAGAAGTGCCACCTTTCGTTACATACCTGCTCATTGTCCTTAATATGCGATCCCTCAGGAATGGCATCCAGGCCCTTCTCGTCACCTGTGCGCCGTGATGCCTCGTTTAGGAACTCAATCACTTTATCTTCTGGTAAGACATCAGGATTCCACAACAGCTGGTCGTCATTCTCATACACTGAAGTAAGCAGAGGAGAAAGAGAAACAAGTTGAAAGAACATCATGGAAGCTTATTCTCTCCTGTAAAGCCAGCACTGCTGGAACGTGGGAGCATCAGCATCAATCCACACCTCAGGCAGGTGGAAGACCAGCTCACAAGCATGATCCTGTGAGCAGCACACTATACCTTACACTGTCCTTAAATCTCTGCTCTAGATTCTAGGATTCATGTATGAAACTCCACGAATTCCACCTGTGTGTCCTCCTGACAGACACTACTTAACCATGAGGCAGTGGAACCAGAGCCCAGAACTCCCCACCCTGCACTTCTATTTAAGCAACAGTTTTGCTGACAGCAGCAAGGTAAACAATTTCAGAAGAGAAACAGGTGACACCTATTTTCTCGGAAGATGATTAGGATCAAACACACAAAAGCCAAAAGCACAGTGCTAGAACAGCCTTCTGGGAGCATTTTTTCTCCCCACAGTCTGGTCAGAGCCCCACATTTTATTGTCCGATCAGTACTGTGAGATACAAGCTCCAGGAGAAGCAACAGCTGCTTGCAGGAGAAAACTGCCTGCTGGCTCCAAGGCACCCTGAGTGCAGCAGCCAAGCACACTGTCAGGGGAAGCTGAAAGCAACTCCAGCAACTCTGTTTTCAGAGCTACCCGCTGGTATTCAAGTCCAAGCCTTCTGAAAGCCCATCTTTGAATTGCTGGTTCAAATTCTCTAATAGCAGCTGCTGGTCCTCCAGGCACAGACCAGAGCCATTAGCTTCATGCAGCACACATGGCTGATCCTTTCCCACAGGGCCACGTCAGAGCAGTCAGAAAGCAAGGTGGTTTATCTTAAGTGCCAGTACTTTTGTGCATTTGTTTATGGGGGCAGATCCAAGATGACCAGACTTCTTGGAGAACGAGAAAGAAGATGGGATATGTGCATGGAAGTACTAAACATACAGTTGCGGATATTTATTTTTCAACTCTTTAACTAAGTCGCTTCATATTCCAATTGGAATCCTGGCGAAAAGGTTTAAAACACAGAAAAGGAAAAGAATTGGCAACAGATAACAAACCCCACTGGTACATGGAACTATAACAACCCTAAAACATTAGTGAAAATTTAACTTTCCTCCTCCAGAGTTTTAGGCCATGACATAGGTTCCTCATCCTGCACAGAACCGTGTGCAAGACTATGAGAAACTTTTATGTAGGTTCATGCAACACATAAAAGGGCTCTGTCTTTTTTTATTGCTGGAGGCCAGAAGCCATTCAGAGCTGAGTAAACACCAGTGAGAGCAGGTGACTGATCCATAAGGCATAATTTGCCATATCCCAGGTAAATAGGTAACTCAAACTCTATTTTTAGGAAAGCATGCAAAGAGCAACTTCCTCACAGCTAAGACGTCGCTGTTTTTCTGATCTACTCTTTTCCCTTTTTCATGGAAGCTCCTGCCTTCTCACATGGTTTTAAACCACATTCTCTTCAGTCTCTCTGGCTACCAAGCCCAGAGCTGTGTCAGCCCCAGAGTCAGCCTGCTCTCGGCCAACAGCAGGAGTGACCATGTTTCCAGTTTCTGTCTGGACCAGGCTGCAGCACAGCTACAGCAACCTGGCTCCTGGAGCAAGACACTCATCACCACTTGAGTATGTTCTCAGGTTCTGAGGCTGCACTGAGTTTTCTGCTGGTTAGTTTAAAATTAACATACAAAAGCTGCAATCTCAAACCGACCTGCAGCTCGAAGGAATTCTTGGCAAAGGGTTGAACGAGCAGGGAAATTCCTGCTTTTAAGCTCAAGCTGGGTTTATGTGCGTCTGCCTTTCCTTATGCTATTGTACTGACAGCACACTGCCAAAGGCAGAGGAAAAGAGTTCCTGGAAAACACTCAAACAGTAGAACAAGAGGTTCTTTAATGCTGATTGAAGAGTTGTGAGATGTGAAAATCAAAACAGCTAGCACCATTTCACCCCTTAAACAGGTTAATCCAGCAACATCATTTCTTTACTATTCATTTCACATCAACAGAACAAACCAGGTGAAGAGGTTAACATAATCGATCTGAAAAGCTTGGGTCAACAACCAGTTCAGAATGCAAGGACTCAACAGTACAGCAATATCACCTTTTCTTCCAAGTCTCAACCTCTGGTGGTGAAGTACACGGTAAGTTACAATTTGAGATGGTGGCTCTGTTCTTAATTTGAAAGAGCTGTTGCATTCTGCAGGACACACGACATGACTCCAACATACCTGTTATTTTTTCTCCCTAGAAAATGAACGGACACACAGTGACAATGGCAACAGTGCTGAGTCTCACCTTTTTCATTCTCTTTGTATCTGCATACGCCAGCTGGAATTTCAGCTTGAAACATCGAGCCCACCATGATTTCCTGTTTTGAAATAACAGAAGCAAAAAGTTAAGCCTTGCTGTTTTTTCTTAGCAAGTGAAAATATAACTGTATCATCCTTTCTCTCTTAAAGTTCTCATCGCTCAAAATCTAAAACAAATCTGTAAATAAGCATTACAGAGAAATGTGCTTTTCACTTTCTGGGAGGTCTTTAACACTTAGTTACTGCAAAAACACTCATATTTGTTGAGAAAAAGGGGAGAAGAGTTATGAGATCTATAGATCAAAGTTACTAGGTAACAACTCATTATTCACAGAACATCGAGTTTGATAACCGACCTTAATATTTACCTTTTTCCAGTCTTCTGAGGGAATATAATCTTCATCTTCTTCCGACTCCTCTTCTATTTCACTGTCTAGGAGAAATGAGCAAACATGTACACAGAGGCATGCTGGGGCAGTGCCGGGGCCACAGCCAGCTGCAGGGAGTGCGGGTGGGACACAGGCAGCACTGCAGCCCAGCTCTGCCTCCCTGCCACCTTATCTCACACAACAGAAGCACGGAAAGCAGGCTGGCTGGCACTGCTAACTGCTCCAGCAGTGACTGCTTTAAAAACGACCCACCCAATGCAGGCTATGAAAAGTGAAGGCACACATGAACATATCCTTCAGTTCTAGTCCTTCCTAATAAAAGCCTGTTTTCCCTCACTCAGCTGTGAAGCAGCTGAGACGATCCCCATTTACTACACAGTTACATTCTTTCAGTATTCTTCTTTCAGCATCCACATGTGGATTTCAACCCCGTTTTCAATGAGCTCCCCCCTTTGTCGCTGCCGTTCTCTCCCTTACAGCAGCTGCCACTGAATTTAAGGTAAACTACAGCACAACAAACAAGAAATTCACAAGCGTGCTTCTGTCAGCCCCACTGTGATTCAGCAGGCTTGGATGCACTGCTCAGAGATGCACAGCAGTGCTTCGAACAGATTACTTAGGAGAAGGGCTGACAACAATTTTAGGCCCCATGATATGGAGTAAGTGCCACTCAAACACAGTGAAAGCAACCACAATACTTGGTTCATATACAGGAAGCGAGACCATCAGCACTAAAATGATTTACACCTTGTATTATATTTTATGTATAGCTGAATGCCATAAGAACTCCAAAGCTAGTGCAATACACATGTGTTGTCCTGAAGTCTAAAAATAAGAGCTCGTTTAAGATACTTGCAACCCTCTGCGTAGCTACATGCTGAGGTTCCTTAACAGTTTTGGATTAAAATAATCCAAAGTTCTGAGTGAGAGCGGGCAGCCAGAGCTCCGACATGAAGGTAATACCACATGGAACAGGCAGGTGCTGCTGAGCCCCTGCGGAATGCTGCCATCACACCACGGAGCAGCATACAGGCTGTGGATTCCACAGAAGAGCGTTTGTTAGAAAGATCACGCTCCTCACTGTACAAATCAGCCTCCGAAGCCATATACTGCACCTGGACTCTGCATGCAAGGATCCTTTCCTGAAGGACACACCTGTACTAGCCAGTATGTGGGTGTCACGGAATGAAAGGAGTTATGCTGCCTGAGAGGCTTTTTCAAAACATTTTTTCCACAAACATAATCCTTTAAGAAGTGAGTATCTGCTCTTACAGAGAACACCTCATCCGGGGAGAAGCTGTAGCGTTCAGCTAACAACAGGAATTTCTGGCTGCCTCAAAAACAGTGCCATGAGAACAAGCACGCATCCATAGGTATCTGGATGAAACAACACTGTTTAACTAACTAAGCTGTTTGTAAGCAAACGTTGATCATTTTGAGGTCGCTGTGCTTAGTGCTAAGCTGTACATACTTGTATCGAAATATTTACATCGACGGGGGCGAATCAACTCCTGTGGATCTTGAGAAGCAACTGACGGTGCTGGGTCGTCATTAGATGACTGTGTCTCATCTTCCTGACCCGATGAATCCTTTATGGTCTCCTCCTTAAATATAAAGAGGCAAAGAGGAGGTCAGTAGTATCTTGTGCGTTCAAAACACTACTTGGGCAAGGCTTTTTTTCCACAATTGTCAACATATCGAAACTGTTATCTAGCTGACTCCAAGTTGGCTGTTGTACCCACTGTGGTCTGTCCAGACCATGCCATAACAAACGTGGAAGCACATCGTGTTCTTTATTGACCATGACTTTAAGCAGATCAGATTTAACACTTGGATTCTAACACACAGATCAGAAACAGGAAGCACGGCTGAATACCCTGTGTAGCTTTAAAATGAGTCAAGTCAATCCTTGCGGTTTTCATTTCATTTCACTTTACATTTTACTTCAGTCTTCAAAGCCCTTGCTTCCGATTTTTCAGTACAAAGAGCAGTACAAAGATACTTTTCTCCATCAAACAGAAACGGTATGTTCCACAAAAATACATGTCAGCAGTGTGGTTCTACCCAATAGGATCAGTCAGCTCAACATGCTGCGTTTGTACATCGAGCCACTGAAAGGTCACAAACAAGAACCAGAAAAGAAGTCACAACAGCCGTGGCAATCATTACAGTTTGTGAAAAATAAGAAGATAATGGTTAAAGAACACACTAGATTGCTATGGCGTGCGTTGTCTGGATCGTGTCTGGGTTTTCTGGCTGTTGTAAGTGCTCCTACTTGCTGGTTGACACAGGCACAGGGCACGGCACATGTTTACGTGGACCTTTAACAGCAAGCGCAGTGTAATCACATGTGCAGCTTAAAGCAGCTTAAAAATAGAAAACAGCTAAGTGCAGTATAGCTAAATAAGCTGTAGAAAGATGTGCACTCGCAGAGAAAGCCTGAATGATTTATAAAACGATTCCACCCCCACAGATGCATTTTACTGCTGCTCTGCTAAAAGCACGCGAGTGATTCTGAAGCGCTCACTCTCGCAGCCCAAGGCGCATCACCCTGACAGCCTGGCCAGCTCTCTTTGTGCCTAGTCCTCCCCACCACCTTTGCTCCAACCCTACCCAAGCTGGGACAGAGCAGCTGAACACAGACTTGCTGTTCTAGTCAGGCGCAGGGCTGCCATCAGGATGAGCTGCTGGGTGGGCTCTGCTTACCCTACCGGGGGAGTACTGCAGGGGGACAGACGTCACTCCTCTCGCTGCTAACACCTTCTCAATGACACACACGGGGATGCCCATACGGGCAGGCAGTACCTCAAACCAGCTAGTAGCAGAACTGAAGAACTACAGAGTGAGGCTGGGAGAGCACAGAAGATGGCAGTTGTGTCAGGAAGTAATTAAGAAGCAAAGGCATGAGAAGGAAGTGGGACTTTGGGAACACTGCTGTGCACAACAAAATCAAACGCTTTTGTCTCACTTTAATTTTGCATATTCCTGTTATGTAAGTTTCTCCCTGTCTCTAGCTTCCTGAAGCCCTCCTAATGCAACTACGTAATCTTCCTCTTTTTGAACTATTCAACCGATACAAACAGCCATCTTATACAGCAGTTTTGGAACCGAGCACGTCGTTCCTCACCTTTCTGTCTCATTCCAGACATACCAAAATGCGTAAGATATCAAAGAAGAAAATGCATTCATTTTAAACACAGATTAGGCAATTCAACTTCCATTGATGCCTATGGTTTTTTTGTAACTGACAGTACAAAGGTTTCCACACTTTAATGGAATTCAGGAAGCACAGGACATAGCGCATAGGACATACATAAGGAGAAAAGACCCTCCTATAATCAGGTAATTTGTTTTAAGAGCACACAGGACAGGATTTTAAAGACTCTAAGTTTAAAACTTTACACTCTGTGAAGGTATTTGAAGCATTCGATTTAATTAACAATTAAAATGCAAGCGGGATAATTACCACCAGGCTGAAAAAAAATATAATTTAAAATGCTGCAGTTAGAAGACTCACAGTAACCTCCAATACTCACAGATGCATCTTTTAATTCAACTCCACACTGCGCTGTTCATTTTCAGTACCTCAGCTTTCATCTTGAAACAAGCCACATCTACAAAGGGACCTTCAAGCACTTAAAATTCCAGTTTTCAAACCAGACCGTATTTCTGAAGGACAGCACAACCTCCTCTGACATGATGCTGTATGTACACACGCACTCTAATTTGCCACAGCAGGAGTTCCGCATGATACAGATTAAATGCAGAGCAATTAAAGGAAATATAGAAGGGTAATTAAAAATAACTGTTCGAGTTCAGTACACAGAGCATCTGGAATCAGCTGTATGATGATTTACTTCTGCTGTGATCTGGCACTTTGAATGCTTGCCTACTACAGAACAGCTGTATGAAAATCAGTTGCAAACTAGCATGAATACTTACTTTGTTTTCGCCACTGCAGCCACTGTTGTCATCGTTATCAACATCATCGTCGTCTTCTCCCTCCTCTTCTTCCTCTTCCTCATCTTCATCATCATCATCTTCTTGGAGTGGAATGGTGCCATCATAGCCGTAAAGGCTAAGCAGCTCCTGGATTGGCATATCGCTTTCCTGATAAACATCCAAACAAAGTTGGAGATTTAACCAAAATACTTCACATCCCGCATCTCTACAGCTTTTTAAACATAACAAAAACAGATAACTGATGACCAGGCACACTAAGAAAGGCTTCTCTAAAACAAAGAGGCAGGCAGAAGTTTTGGCTTCTAGGAAAAACGTGTGGCCTTTTATGCAACAGAATATCTTATTTCCTAATCTTCTATAAGTTTACAGTGGAACTCACACATCTCAAACTCTCAAAGGGGCCACGAAGTTCATTCAAAAGGCCCCAGGGGGCTGTATGCCTCATTGCCCTTCTTGATCTTTGCCTACTGTTTGACCAAAACACAGCACTGCCACGTGGCAGTCACATCTGGTTATATAGGTATGACCCTGGGATGAATCCATGCCTATGAAGTGACAAGGCAAGCATTTATCATGAAACTGAAGTACAGGTGTCACCCATTTCAGCATCAGATGAAGGCTGCCACTGGCTCCTAGAAGGGGTCTGATGTCTAACCAGCCATGCAACAGGATGCCTATCTGCACTGTTTGCTCTGGAAAACACACAGCCTGCAACCCACTCTGTGGGCTCTAAGGTGACCTCAGGATGAGTGTGGCAAAGATTCATACAATGGCTTGGGTGAGAAGGGATCGAGCATGGAGTTAAACCTTTATCTGGGGAACAGCACTGTAGGGACAGTGCCACGCAGCCCTACAACCTTAGCTTACACAAAATAACACCAAAAATGCACCTCACCATCTCTGTATCTCTCATCAAAGGAGAAATACAAAACGAAGTTGAGGGGCTGGATGGGGGTGAGGGGTCACTTGGCATCCAGGTGTAGACAGTACTAGTCATAGATACGTGCATATTTTCTCATTTAAAACAAAAAAGCATTTAATGCCATCTACAAAAGCAAACATACTTGGGAAACAGATCTACTGCAAGATGTGTTCGTTTAAAAATCTTTACACGTAGAATCCTGCCCTGTTCTGCAGGGATACTTCAAAAGAGATGGGTACATCTCAAGTTTAGCAACTACCAAACTGTTATCGATCGCATCCATTTTATTAACACAAATTATTAATTGCCAGGTCCACAAATGAGTTACTTCAGTACTTTCAATACCTCAGGATCTTGCCCTCAGGAGCAGGATACGGCATCCCTAGAGAATTTTCTGAGAGCATTTTAAAATCAACTCTCTTACGAGATCAAATCCCTTGTTCATCATTCAGAGGTGCGTATGGCTGCTCCAAACGATGCTTCTCAGGATGTAATGCGAGCCCTGGCTGATCATCAGGTTTTCAGTTGTCTGCTGGCCCCACGCTTCTGCCACTGAACTCACTGAACTCACTAAGGGATTCATTTATCTACACATCTCCACATTCTGTACCTTTTACGAAACACAAGTGTAGTTTGCTCTGCTGTGCAAAAAATGAAGTGACACAGGGGTTACTTCTTGACTACGCTTTTTGTGTTACTCTGAAGTACTAAGCCTTTCAGCCACTTACTGGCCCAGCCTTCGGTTCAGCTACACAGACATGGAGCACGTGGCCCTTGACCTCCTTGTTCTCCCTCTTCTTGTATTTTAAGCAAAGAACTTTGGGAATTGAAGAATTCCTGTTTTACTCACGTGGACAACATGACAGGACTGCGATCTTCATTAAAACCTTACAGTACAGCTGTCAGAAAAACTCAAAACTTTCATGAGGTTCTCCTCATGACCCTCCTGTTACAAGGTACGGACCCAGAGTTAGGAAGAACTTTACTATGAGTTGTAGATGGGTGTGAATTATGTAACTCCACGTTGCTGAAGAAGGTCGTGCTGTATTTAGAACCTTTTTCCTAGGGAGAGCCTCGAAATAGTCTTTGACAGTTCAAAAAGCTGAGTGACAGCAGCTTTCAGAGATGCAACGCCTTTGGTACCACAGTTGTGAGTTGTGTTGTTTTGGGACAGTGCAGAAGCAGAGGTTGAAAAAAGTAACATGGATGATCAGTGGCACAGAAATTTCTCATGTGGAAGATGTTTAGCAACAAGAAATGGGTAATAAATCACGTATCTGGAGTAGATGTAAGTGAGGAGAACAGGTAACAGAGAACTGCATCATCAGGAGGAGCACAGAAAAGAGAAACAGAAACAACTGCACTCTTCTAAATGAAGAACTCAGGGGCAACCACTGAAACGAACACAAAACACACCTGATACAAAACGAACATATATCTCGCACCAAATGAACTGTGCAACACTGCCACATGCCTCATGGACACAGAGTTCACAGAGGTTTAAAATCAAACGGACAAATCCAAGAAGGGGAAAAAACAGAGACATTACAGACAGACATCTGTTCCATACGTGCCTGAGCCGTACCCTGCCAGAGGCAGTAAAGAGTATTTGGGAGAAACACTGTGTGCCTCCATGCATAGGTCTCTCATTTAAAGAGACCAGGATGCTGCTGCACAACCCTGAGGGAGCCCAGAAGCCCTCCTGAGAACTGGCACCCAGAGGGAGAGGAGGAAAGTGCCTCTGCAGTGTGCTGGGGCCTGGCCATGCACCGCTGCCAGGACAGTGCTAGCAGGACTCTAGTCCGAGCTTCTGTAGCTGTTCCTATGGACAAAGCAGGATTATGCAGCTTCAAACAATGAGGAAAAAGATTCTCATCCTCAGAGGAACGTGTAATCTTTCTGGCACTCAGGAGTTACACCAGCGAGGTGCTTCTGTACAGCTGGACTGACATCTCACCTCCAAAGGGGCTGAGCAAAGAAATCTGGCACATTCACAGCCTGGGGAAATCTGAAGTAATACGTGTAAGTGTCTGGGGAAAGGAAAAGACAGGATAGCACTTGTCCTGCCAGTAGTGTAGAGATTTAGGTTGTCTATCATCCACATCTAAGAAAAGGCATGACTGAAAAATGAAAAGAGAAGGACAAGAAAGGAGAGAGAAGCAAGCCTTGGTGCGTGGCCTGCCCTCCCATAAGCAGAAATCCAGCAGGATCAGCTGGTGTGAAGGCATCTGAAAGGAAGTAAGAGCTCCACGTACAACACCCCCACAAATGGCCGACCTGGGAAGGTGTCCTCCAGAGAATGGCAGCACAGGGAGCTAAGCTACAATGCCGGCCTCTGTCCTGTCACAGACACGTGCAGAAAACAAAAGCCTGCAGCACCCGCAGCCAGGACATGAGGGAATGCTCCGACTGCTGACGTACACTCACAAACAAAGCAGTGCAATGTGGTGATAGGATTACACAGCCAGATGTTGGCTCCTCACAAATTATGAGTAAAAAAAACCAAAACACATTGTGAACTTAAAAAGAATACGGCACTTGTGGAGCTCCATTTCTCACTGAATCTAAATACTTAATTCGTGTGCAATTTATTTATCTTCAAGTTTACCGTTTGATATCAAACGTGGAAACACCAGAAAGGAATCATCCTTTACACCCAAAATGCAGATTGAACGTACTCTATTAATTTAATGTCATACTGTCAAGATCACTTATGCTAAACAGGATTTGTACATCAAACAGGCATTTAAAAACCATTAATGATCTATTCCAGCAGCCTTTTCAGCCAGGGAGGTCACAGACAGTATCTACATTACTTTGCATTGGTAATGAACACGGTTTGTAGTTTAAGAGCATGATTCCTGGCTGAGAAGTAATTTAAAGCAGCACATAAGTGACAGCACAACCTCAAAACGCCAAACAAATCTCACATGCAATTATTTCTTAAGACACATATTTTATGACGAGTTTATCACTATTATCAGTATGTGGGAGTTCAAAGCCAAGCTCCGCTGACAACTTTTTGCGTTGAGCAAATCACTTTATCTACAGTTGTGTTTTCTCCACCTTAAAAAATGAAGGTACTCCTATCCTCCCCACTGAAGGATTATGTGAATCAACGTTTGCGCAGAACTGCAAAAGGAATATAAAATCAGCAGGTCTTTTAAAATCAAAACCTACATGCACTAAGCCAGTGCAAGCGTTCTAGAAAACAGTGAGAGTGGAAGATACAAGTTAAGGAGGAGTACACCTTGCCTCCTATTAGCTCTAAAAGGCAAATCACATCCCAGCACATTTATGCAAAAAGAAACCAAACAAGCACAGCGTTATGCATTACTGAGCATTTATGTAGCAGTTCCCTTTTCCCAGCTTTTTGGAACTGCATATTTAGCTCAGCCCCTTTTCCCCATCTACATTATTTGCCTAGTGGTGTTTTAGGGATGGTTTGGTTTGTTTTAATCCCCAGTATAAGGGAAAAGAGTCTGCACGTGCTCTGTTTAAGACTGTGGGCTGTGGTCATGTTTTAAGACTACTTAATACTACCTACCCTGTTCAGATCCTCTATTTCAGAATTGAAGTTTCTTTCTCCTTCCATCATTTCCTCCTCTTCTAATGTCCGTTCATCATCAAAGTCATGCACCAGCATATCAGCTGATGGATCAAATTCATGGTCATCAGATGTTGCTGAACCTCCTGATGGAAAACATTTTAAAGAATTTATTTTAGTTAGAGTTTAAGGTTTTTTTAAATATATTTCTATTCTGGCGATGTTTGAATCCTCAAATTAGTTTGAGAAATTAAAATAGCTTCAAAATCCCTCGCCCGTTTGTCTGGGGGGAAAGCCAGAGGCACTGCTCAGGGGCAGTAAGAGCTGTCCTTTGGGTGCCCGTGGGAAGGAGGAGCAGGAGGACGCTGAGCAGCCTGCCCTGCCCTGCCACAGCTCTGACTGCAAAACGTTCCGGGTTTGAAGATTTATTTCCTCAACAATCGTAAATCTGTTTGCACCAGGAGTTCAACTGGGAGTAGTCACACTCCAAATATAAACTCAGGGCAGTTGTTTCCTTGATACCTTGCAAGCTTTCCTGTTTACAGCTACAAAGACAATCTGAGGACTCTTCCAACATGTAAACCTAAAGTGAGCCTCTCAAACACACAGATTCTATTTCTGATGCCAAACTCTATGCTGTTTTCCCCCGTGCATTCTTCTTCTCGGTTCTTTGCAGAACAATGCGGTTACATTTTGTGACGATGAAAAATGAATGAATGAACGGTTTGGTTTGGCAGATGCAGCATTTGGTGTAATTCAGCACTACCTGAGTTCTCATTCCAGCCCTGCTCACATTTTCCTATTGTCCCTATGAATGTACATTTCATTTTGCAAAGCTCAAAGTCAGCACCACCACTGCGGGCATGAGGGAGAGGGCTAGCTCTGCTTTGTACTTGGAGGTGTTCAAGTGATCGATGGTTTCTCCAAAAGAAGTGAGAGCTCAAGAGATAACAGCAGTCCAGCTGAAATCATTACTGGAAAGCTTTTCCACTAGAAGGATGCCCCAACCCTCTGAAATAAATAACACTAACTAAAGCCATACCAAGTTATATATAATGGATTTGTAGTTTATGCTTCAGCTGACTACCAAGCACCAGGAACTCTGGGACATCAAAATATTAGAAAATGACCAGTTTTAAAAGCAGAAGGCACGAAACCCATCCTTCTTAGCAACCCTAGAGGGAAAAATATCCCACTTCCCTTGCTGCTTTTGTTCCTACAGCTATTGTGTATTAAACCATACAGCAACAGAGTATCTCATGGCTGAGAGCACACAGTGCCTCTGACTCTCTGCATACTCCGAACTCATCAGAACACAGCCTTAGGTTAAAGACCCTGAGGAAGAATTTTTTAAGTATACTCTCTTCCCATACAAGTTTATGAAATGTCAGAAATTCTTACCTGGACTGGAAGACTCAACAGAAGGCTAAGAAAAAAAAGAAAACACAGGAAATCATTTTTAGTATGTTGAATACGTACAGACTTAAGTCTCTAATGTATCTGACACAAAAGGTTACAACAAGCAAGTTGCTGTAAATGCATGTACTCATACAGCACCACAGACACACCAAAGCAATTGGAGGCAAAGAGCGTTCACTTGCTGCTTTATGGGACTACATTGCTGCTCCGTTCCTGCAACAGTAATTGGAACAACTGCAATTTTATCTCCAGCACAACCACGAGGAAAAAGCAGCAGTGATTGCTCTGCAAGCCTGACTTTCTTCCCAAGTATGACTGTAACAAACAGATGCAGATCAGCGACTACAAAACAAGCATATGTTCTGAAACACAGAAAGGCACTCACTCTCACAACAACCGTCATGTGCACAGCCATCCTTTGGCTCCCATGGTTGGTAACCCTCCCCTTATCACCAGAACACACATCATTCTGCCACAAAATCCTGCCGTCCCTTGCTTACAGCTTTGCCAATCCTTACCCTCCTGGGCTCAGATTTGCATGTCAGACATGCAGACCTCGTTTGGTTTGAAAATTCAAGCAAATGGTTCAGGAACACACTGACTGGAGTGGTTCTGCAAAGCCAGAAAGAGTGCTTTCTGACTCCAGCGAGCTGCAGTACCCCCTTCTGCACTGCCTTTTGGAAACTGAGATCAGGATCAAGGATGCCATTATTATACATAATGCACAGTGCTGTCCTCAGGGAAAACTGCCTGCATTCGGCCCAGGCACGAGTTGGAAAACTTTGACTTGCACATACACACAGTTCTTTATCAGGATTGTAGTCCTGCTAAAAGTGCAACGAGATCATCTTAGAAAAATCCAGCGCACGGTATTACTAGGATAGGCTGAACTACCACTGGTACCAATATCAGCCCACAGGGACCAATTCCTCCCCAGTATGTGCTGTTTGCCTGATGAAGTTGAACATTTGGAGGACGGCAGCGTCTCTGAGCAGTACAAGACAGACTGCTGCCCTCAAAACCAACACTTGAACACCAAGCTGCCCCGAGACGAGGGCAGGAAAGCAGAAGTGGCCTGGGAAAGATCAGAAGGGAAAAAGCCTAACTTGTGATTTATGATGAAACGTTATTCCAGAAATGCCTCTGCCCTCACAGAACGGAGAGCTGGATTTAACCTCCCAGAAAGCCCTCAAAAAAACCTACTGTAAGCAATAAACCACGTTACTTAGTAAATAATAAATTCTGCAAATGGCATCTAAAAATTGTTCTTTCTGCCTGGCTACTAAAACCAGTCATTCTTAGAAGGCTCTTACACAAGCTAACGCTCCTGAAGTCAAAATAAAACCTCTGTCCAACACTCAAGCCACATTTGTTAATAGCCAGTATCCTTCTTACCTAGTACTAGTCTCAGGCTAAAGCAAAATAACGTTCTGCTCCCCTCCCCAGCTGGCTGCTGATGGGCTCTGCATGGGGCTCTCAGCTGGGAGAAGGTGCTGGCACTAGCAGGGGGTCAGCAGCTGAGCAGGGCTCCTGAGGGAAGCGCAGCACTCACTAACTGTGAGTTTGGGATGGCAGAAGTTCAAGCAAACAGATCTCAGTACGGTGAAGCAGCTGAAGCACTGCCCTCAAGGGCAGGAGCCTGAGCCCCGGCAGCACTGCTAGGCTTTCAGGCATCCAGAACTTGCCACCACCCCAAAGGACCCGCACAATTACCTATGTCTGCACGTGAACAGGAATTCACATGATTTGCACGCACATTTTATATACCTATATGTATGTACATATAGGAAGCTGGAACAAGAAGCTGGAGCTTGTTTTTTCCAATCACGAGAAAAGAGAGCTCAGGGGAATCCTACCCATGTGCACAGCCACCTGACAGGAGTGCAGAAGACAAAGCCAACCTCTTCCCAGCAGCACCCAAAGGACAGGAGTCAATAGGCGCTATCTAAAACGCAGTAAGAAATCTTTCCTCTGTCTTTTAAGTGTGATGAAACACGGACACACATTGCCCAAGAGACTGTGCAGCCTCCATCCCAGAGGTGCCCAGACCCTGAGCAGGTACGGCCCTGGGCATCCAGCTCTAGTGAAACCTGTGCCTTGCCTGCCTCCAGCAGCCCCTGCCTGCCTGCACAATCCTGCAGCAAAATGCTCCAATACGTACTGCGATGGGGCCAACCCTAATGAAATCCTTTTGTGCTGAGAGTGGACGTGAAACCATTGCAAGACACAAAGACAAGCTTTAAGTAACAAAGTTTCATTTTCTGAAATAGTATAGCAATAGCTCAGGAAAGCCACCAGCCTTCCCAGCACTGAGTTACCTCCAATGCAATCACCTCCACAGCTTCCAAAGCACTGCCAAAATCCTGCAATGCCTCTGGAGCTTAGAGCAACCCCACGCCTTTTCAACAACTCCTAAACGTACATGCAGGGCAACCCCAGTCTGAAAATATAAACACCAAAACAGAAACTGTGCAGAAGTCTAATGGACTCCAGAACACCACATCCGCTTCAGACTCCCTCGCAGGACAGACACGTCCCTGGGAAGGTTCTAGTTCATTTTTGCTACAGACTGCATGGACAAATTTTAGGAGAACAGACTCTCTATTCCTTTCTGCTATGCTTTGCCTATCAGATCTACTCAGTCTGCCCCAGTTTGTGGATTATCATCTCTGTATTTCACACATTCTATTGTGAGTGACGCACTGTCAATCATTTCCTGCCTTCTATTTCTAGCTAGAAGCAGTTTCATGTTACATCTCTTATATATTATTGGCCAGCTGCTGCCAAAAGTAGAAGTCTGACCTCTTCCCACCACTCCATGTGCTTCTGCCACTTGTGTCACCAGGTCAGCAAAGGGAAAGCTGCAGCATGTGCAGCTTCAGCGAACCAATCTCAGAGAAAATTAGCACTACTTTTCCATCCTATTTGTGAGCCAAACGCTCACCATGGGCCCCTGCAATTGTGGACACACTGCAAAGCTGGAAGCTAGGCTCCAGGAGCAGGGTGGGTGGCGGGAGACCAGGAATGTCCCTTTCCATCTGTTAGTATTACATCTGAGGCGAAAGAGCTTCCTATGATTTAAGAGCTGTTCCAAGACAATGACTGCAATTCTTGACCACTCAGCCCTTATTTCCCTGCCTCCAAGCAACCATGACTGTGGCCAGGGCACAGCAGATGGCTTCGAGGGCATTTGCTTATGAAAATTTCCTGGCAGTAGTTGAAGATCATATGGCTACACTGGTATCACTGCATCCCAAGTCCTGAGCTACAGTACATGAGTATAACTGCAATTCCTGTGAAGGATACCTCTGTGTGCTTCAGTAGCTTTTCCTCCTCTGTTGCAGCAATCCACAGAGAAGTGCAAAGCACTTTTTTTTACCTCGAGGGCATTCACAGAGGAAGAACTGCTACTCAGAAAAAGATAACAGGGCAGTAGGGAAAAACTGTGGGATTCTGTCAATATATGGGTGAAACAAACTACTCCATGCATAGCACCACCAAAAAAAGGTTAACAGCAAACACGTAGCATGGGTTCAAATGAATGAAAAAATATCCACAGCGAGGCCTGCTGCATGGTCACAGCACAGCTGAGCACATCTGTCCAGCTCCAGCTGAGCCACCTGAAGGAAACCCTAATGCTGAGGTATGAAAAAAACGTACCTCAAGGTAAAGGTGAAAGACATTAAACAAAACATCAGGCTTGAGAGACACTAGAAGGATCTGCCACTGCTTTTATTACACGTGTTTTTAGGAATCTGAAGAAAGACACACAGACTGGGTGTTTGCAGAGGGTGAATAACACCTGCAGCAACAACAGAGACAAAAAAATGACATCAAATACATTCACCAGTGTACAGCTGTAACAAATGGAAGTGAAGTTGGCTGGCCTCTTACAGACATCTCTGGACTGACAAGCAATGAATCCAAGAGAGGTACAGCAGACAAAAAATACCTAGTGGAGCTACAGCGTTACTCTGACAACAAAAACTTGCAGGGCTTTGGGACGCCCGTGTTGCTATGATCTGCGATACAAGTTAAGCGGCAGAAATAAAACTGAACTGACACCAATGGATTTATTTAGTGCAGAAAGGTGTTTGCATTCTTGGTTTTGCACGGCTTATTTTTAAACCCACTGCTTCAGAAGCTGCAGCATTGGTTTGATTCCACTTCTGCATACTGGCAGAGATCTTCGTGCCTTATTCCATGGCTTCATAGCTGCTTGGACTGGAACACGATGCTCCAAAAGCAAAAGCTGTTCAAGTAATGCAGAGTCTTCTCTTTACATTTCTCCTACAGCCTACACAGGGGCACCTGAACAGAACTGAAAGGACTCGCACAATTCCACTTCTCCCTACAGTACTGCAGTTGTAATTAACATCTTCCATTATTGATTTATAATGAAACATCTTAAAACTCAGTACCTAGCCCCTTCCAGACAATGGCAAATATATGTTCTGTTCAAATTTACTCAAGTTATGTTTAAGAGCTCTCTAAATGTTAACTAAAATATTTAAAAGCTAAAATTAAATTTACTTTGATGGGAACAAACACAACAAACGATCAAGCAGATGCCCAAGTCTTTTCAACCATACTACAGGAAAATACTGAAGTTAACTTCTGGGTTGCTTTAACTAAATCTGAAGCACTGAAAACTTCAGAACTAAGTGGGAACTAAACCTTAAAACATAGCAGTGTTCCCTGTTACATAACACAAGAAATGAAGCATGAGCAGCTGGTGGAGAGTACACGTCATTACTCAGTAGACACGTACGTGCCTTCAACATCCTTTCAACATCACGAAAGCTACAGTTCCCCAAGCAGACTAATTAAAAGTCAATTACTAATCTGAAATGAGTAATAGGCATTCCATTCTTAACATAACTAACATTTAATCTCCAAACGCAGGTAAACAGTTACATGAATAATATTTAAAGACTGCACAGAAACCTGAAGCTCTGAATACGCACGGTTTAGACAGAGACTCGGTACATCTCACTGCTCAAGATCCCTCTGAACATCAGCTACAAAGCCTGTGAGAGCCATGCAGAAGCCATGAGGTCTTACCAACAGACTGTGGCAGCCATGTGAGGAGCCCTCAGGAAGCTAAGCCAAGCGACGGCCTGGAGAAAACCATGGGTTAAAATGGCAAAGAACAGCCCTTTCTTTGCAGAGACAGGCATCACAGTGGAAGGCTTACAGTTCCATCCTGTCCCTCGCTACCTGTGCACGTGCAAATGGCTCCCCTTGTTTTCACCTCAGGAATAAAACAAAGTACTGAACAGAAGGAAAACCCCCCAAGCCTGCTGCCCCTCATTTAATGGTTTTAGGGTTAGGGTTACAAATTAATATTCCTACAGCCAAAACTATAACATCCAAACCCTTCCATACACGAACTGGTAGCCTTTATACACACAGGGAATTTGTTTCCGTTTTTCATTTGGCTGCTATATGACCAAGACCTCACACTGCCAGAACAGAAGATGAACTGCAGTGTATCATTTCAGGCTGCACACAGGTATCCCTGCACCTGGAGCTACCTTAGCCCTGACCTAGCTGCTCCCTTCCAAGTCTTGGCTCCATTTAGAGGCAATAAAGATGACCCTTCCTTCAAGGCCAGCCAAGCACTGGATACGGTTTGTTTCTGTTTATTGGCACTTCATTAAAAAAAAACATCAAAAACCTCACTGTTTTTCTGGAGAAACAGAGCATTATAAACACGAGTGATATTTCTTAAGCAGAAAGATAATACAGCCCTGCTGCTAACAAAAGCGAGAGCTGTTACTGAAAACAAAAATTACATTTTTAAAGCAGTGATTGAAGGGAAACACAGAAAGCTGAAAGGTGTCAGCTGACAATGCTCCCTGAGGTGACGGCGCTTCCTCCAGCCAGCTATCTGCTTCACCCTTCTGTCAAATGTTATCACACCAAGGCAGAAGCAAAGCAAAGACGCAACTGGAATGAATCTGTACTAACAGGCGAGTTCCAGAGATCTGCCACTGTGCTTCCCTTCCTGCCACAGCTGCCACAGGAGGAGCAGCCTGCAGCAAGAGGAAGCGGCATCTTACAGGTGCACCTTGAGATGATCACCCCAAAATCTCCAAGAGGAGCTAACTGCCCTGCCAGCCTCAGCACCTGCAGGTGAGCACAGCACAGACCCCTGCAAGAAGCACTGAAGAGCAGATTTCCCTACGTTTTTCACGGCTCTGAGCCAAAAGGAGAGAGCAAGCTTTAGGGTAGCGAAAGCAGGTCCCATCTGATGGCCCACGAGTGTGCTGCTGCTGGATCAGCTGCTGAACTCACAGTGGAAGGCTGCTGGTGCTATAAGGGTGTAGGAGGAGGACAGCAGGCAGAGTCAGAGTGAGGGACAACAGGACATCACGCTCCCTGCAGCTCCAGCAGGGGATCTTCCCTCCTCGAGGAGTATTACAGAGCATGACCGCAGCAGTTGCTCAGAACACCAGCCCTATCTTATCTAAAGTGCACATTTCCTATTCCTAACAAGTAATTACTCACATCCATCACAAAGTACAGCAGCAGCTCTGACTTGTCGCAATACCATGAAAAGTCTCACGAAGAGAAACTGGAAGCCCATGGAGCCATCACATCCTGCAGCAGCATTTCAGAGAAACAAGGCACCACCACAGGCCAAGCTCCGCAAGAAAACATTTTTGTGCACGATTTGTGACATGAGTGGATTAACACTGAAATATTAACACAGTCCAGGGCTGCTGGCCAGCAAAAGAAAACACAAAACGACACCAAACTTTTCAACAGTATTTACCTAACATTCCTATACTGCGTTAGAAAGAACTCAAGCAGGAAACCCATGAGCAGCAGTACTCTATCACACATGCAGAAAGTCCACAAAATTCTTCCATTATGACAGGAAGAAAACCCACTTTCCCAATTCTACAAATGAAGAAGACTAAGTGCTACTGTTTTCTCTTCAAAAGCTTATAAGAAAAGCGGAGGGAATACAACCAGTGAGCGTAAGCAACTGCTTGGAGATGACAGGCTTAGCAGGGATGGCAGAATGGAACCCCTGGATCTGCTCTGCGTTCAGATACCTCTGAGAGTTACCCTGCAAAAACTGCTCCAAAGCAGCATCAGTCGAAGGTGAGATCTAATGAGAGTGAACACAGGTACTGCTCACCAGGACGGACTGATGTGAATCACCAGTTTCAATCAGCAGGAAGCCTCACTTTAAGCTGTTTTGACCTTATTTTGTATCCCAGCGTCTCTCAAATGCTCCGTCCTGACTGTCAGAACACCTCAATTTGGAAGCACATCAGCAATCATGCTAACTTTACTGCTGCTTCCTCCAGGGGAGGCTACACTCACTTACCCATAAAAATAGAAAGCTTAAGAATGTGAAAAATTTTATTAGAAATGGTTATTAGAACACATTTCTCAGGCACTACTTCTGCACTTCTTTCAATATGCACAGGAAAACTAGAATTCTGATTCACAGATAAGTTTAAAACTCTTTAACTGAAAGAAGAATAGCAGCCAGGAGAAAAATCTTGCCAGATATTACAGATTTCAAGAGGGGTTATTAAAGCACTTCCATACAATATTGATAAACCGATTATCTGACCAAAAGCAGCTGAACTTCCAGAAGTGCAAACAACACCAAAGAGCATTCAAAGAAGTCACAGGGACTCAGTTCAACTGTCCACTGATTCTGGAAGGGCGTCGGTCCTGCTCCTCTCCCATACAGCTCCTGCTTCTTCCCATCCTTGGCCGAGACCCTAGGAAGCCCATTCACGCTGTTAAGCCCCAGGAAATAGCAAAGTTTAAGCTCTTCATTCCAGCAGTCAGCAAGCGGAGTCATCTCACTGCGGGGCAAGGAACAGCAGGAGCTGGTGCAAAGGATGCCAACACGACCGCGTTGTCCAGCACAAGCGAGAAATCAACTGCTCAAGACAAGCACAATGCCCAAGGAGAAGCTGAACCGACCTCGTGGCATGATATTTTTGGAAGGAGGAAGCCACTACTCTCCTGCCCATCCCCACGTCTGGTCCTGCCATCCCAGCTCCAGTGGCTGCTGGATCTCTGCATTAGCTGCTGCCACCGGCTGCCCCACAGGAAGCGTTTTATACCTCTTCAGCCAGCAAGCTGAGCCAGCCCACAGCACAGGTCAGGGAGCACCCATCTACACAGAAGCAGCAGGGGAGCAGAGCTTCCCATTCTGGCAGATGCCTGCCCGCCCAGCTGCTGTCCATCCTCTCCCACCCACATGCAGAAACCTAAACAAAGCTCTGCCAGTCTGGCTCAGGGCCTTGCACCCCAACTCTCCCAGCCCATCCCTGACCAAACACGAGCATCCCCTTTCCCACGCTGGCCTGGTACTTCTCTTACTCACCAGTGATTTAGGGGAAAGAAAACAAAAACATGCTTAAACCAAAAAAGCCCTCTGCATTTACCCCCAGTTCCACCTGCAGCAACCTGACTGGTGCATGCACTACAGAGCAAGACAACAAAAAAGCAGGACTTCAGCACTTCTGGAAACCACAGCAAGTATTCAGCTTTGTACCATTCCATCAGATAGCCCGACCTCACCTCCGAGTTCTTTTCCCCAGTCAGAAGATCTCATTCTCACATTTTATGCAAACATTATAATGGATAAACAAACGACAACAAAGAAGCATTCTCTCAACTACTAATCATGCTTTTAAGTCAAAATCTTCTCCTCTCAACAGACATTAAAATTCTTACATTAGGAAAAAGAAACGTATCAGGATTCACTCCACCACAAAGACTAACTAAGCTGCTTAAAGCACAGTTCTGTAATATACACAAAGCCTGAGCTGATCTTAAGGAAGAGACGCTTTCTTTCCGAGTACAACTTGAACAATCTTCTAATATTTTGGAGTATTAGCACTCAAACCCACCACATGAGCACGCTTTGAAGTAGAACAAAACCCTACAACAGCTTATTAATCCCAAAACTAAACCCTGTGTAGCATACATTAAAAACTGTTTTGTTTTTTTTTTTCCCCTCTGTTCTGACCTGCACTCAGAGAAGTACGTTTCTACAGAAGTGAAACGGGATTTTTTTGGTTAATTCAGTTTCGCTTTCTGGGCTCTCTGACTCACTAAGCTCAGACCTCCTGTCTGAAGAACTTCCCCGTCCATTTCGAGCAGCTCCATCCTTATTACTGTTACCACGCAGCTCCTCCAGGCACAGCACTGCCACGCTAAGGAGACTTCATCCCACCCCCTGCAGAAGTCACAAGCTGCACTAGGAGCCATCCCACCCAGCACACTGCTCCTAGATCAAATCACAGAGCTTTATTTTTCCCTAATTTTGACTGGTTTCCATATCAAATGTCAGCCAAGCCCGTGTTGCTGCTGCCACCTCTGAGCTCGTCCCACAGGTGGACTGAGCCTTCCAGAGCTTCTCTGTGCTGCTTCCACCCCATACCCAGAGAAAAAGCAGCCCCGATGTGACAAAGAACTCATCAGATATTTCCTTAAAAAAAGAAAATGAGGGGGGAAAATAATCCTCTTCCTTTCTTAGTAAAATACCAAGGCCAACAAGTAACAAAAGCCTTTCCCTTTGGAACAACATCCATAAAGTAAAAAAAAACAAAACAAAACAAAAAAAAACACCAAAACAATGTCTGTCTGCCCTCCATACCCCATGGCTTTATTGCTCTCCACAGCACACAGTCCCTACAACTCTGAGCCCCGTTCCTGCTGCAACGTCAATACAAGTACGTGACTGCACCGAATAGGAAGCAGTGCAGCTCCGACCATGGCTCCCAGCAACATGGCGAGCCTCAGCTCCCACAGAACAGAGCTCTGGGGTATTTCACAATAACGCCGGGCTAAATTCACAAAACTTATCAGCAGCTGGTGAAACCTGTGACCCAGGCCCTGAACTGCACGGTGCCCCAGTCCCCTCTCCCGCTTCATGGAGATGGAGTTTAGCAGCCACATTGTTTCAGGGCTCAGACCTGTGATTCCCTGCCTCTCAAGACGCAGGAGAACTCTTAACTTGCAAAGACAGCTCACATGGTTACATTTAGTAACAGTAACAGGAGGTAAAGCTACACTGGAGCTGAAAAAATATGACCAACTAAGAATTCACAATTATTCCGGAATTACAAGGGAAGAATCCTCACCTGAAGGATATTTTAACAGATACCTCTCCCCTCAAGCATAGCAAGAGGAAACGTCCATCCCGGAGATGAACGTGTTTATAGCAAACCTTCTATGTAAGCAATCCTAATTTGTTTGCCAGCACTATTCAAGCAGCAAATTACCTTAAAATTGGGATCACAGGATAATTCGAAGAAAGCTTCACAGCACATCAACTCAGCTATCCTAACTCGCCTCCTGGGACACCAAAGTGCGGCGCTTCCCAGTCCACCGGGATGGGCAAACATGCACATCAGTCATCCCACACGGACCCGGTGAGGGGGCCAGGAAGCTTTCTGTCATTCCCTGCACTTCCCCCCCCCCCCCCCCCCCGAAAAAAGTCCCCCCATCAAAAGGGGCAGCAGCCCCGCTTTGTCCTGACGCCTCAAAAAACAATAATTAACGAAAACAAACGCCCCTTCCACCCTACAGCAACTGTGCCGCGCACGATGCCCAAGAGAAGAGATTTTCTGTGTGCTGAAACAGGCAGGACTCCCTCCCCCTCTCCCCCCCCCCCCCCCCTCCCCACCCCCCACCCCCAGCCCGGCTCCGACCCCCCCCCGGGACAGCCTAACGCGGGCGGTGACCGCCTCCCGGGGCGGCCCCGTGGCTCGCTCCCAGCTCCCCCCTCCCCGCCGCCGAGGCGGGCCGGGCCGCGCGGGGCTCGGCTGCGGGCGCCGGGCTCGGTGCGTCGCGGCCTGCTCCCGGCCCCACAAGTTAACTTGCGGGACGCTCCGCCCGGCCGCGGCCCCGCGCAACAAGTTCCTGTGCCGGCCCCCGCCCCTCCGCCGCCGAGCTCTCACCTCCGCCATGTTCGCTGCGCGGGAGGGCGGGCGGGGGGGGGAGGGCCGGGCCGGGGCCGGGGTCACATCGCCGCCGCGGCGGAGGAGGAGGAAGAAGCGGCGGCGGAGGGTCGCGGGCTGCGCGGCGGCGGGGAGCGGCGGGAGGGCGGGGCCAGGGCGGGGCCGGGCGGCGCTGCGTCACCGCGCACGGGGCGCCGAGGGGAGGGGCCGGGGGAGGCGGGGGGAGTCGCACGCGCGCGCGCTCAGCTCAACTGTCAATCGCAGCGAAGGCCACGCCCCTTCCTCCAGGCCACGCCCACTCGGGCCGTCCCGTCGGCGCCGCGCCTCGCGGAGCGGTGCGGAAAGCGGCCGGGTCGTCTCGGTCAGCGGAACGCTTCGGTGCCGCCCTAGGGACCCCAAACGGTCCGGCTGCCGCTCCGGACCGAGCAAACCGCGCTCCCGCCGGCGGTACTCACGTTGGGGCGCGGAAGGCGTCGTCCCAGCGCGGTCGTGGGGAGCAGCGCGGTGGTGGTCCTACGTAAAGGGAAACAAAACACAGAACACGTCCGGTCCTAATGCTGCCGTCCCTAAAGCCATTCCCGTGCGCGGGCTGCGCCCCACAGGGCCGCGCAGAGGCTGCGGGTACGAACCCGGGCGTCACAGCCGCCGACGGAGGCGGGGATGCTGCATTCCGGCCCAACGCTTCGGGAAAAGCCCCCGCGGGGCGACGCGGAGAGCGCCCACGCGTGCAGCTTCGCTGACTGAAAACCCCACAAACCCCGGCCCCGGCCTGCCCCGCTCCCCGCCGCAGGGGCGGAGGGTGCCGCCGCCTCCCCGGGCAAGCCGAGGACCTTTGTGCTTCAGTGACAAAGCGGGGACGGGCGCTGCCGCGGCCCCGGGGCGGGCAGGGGGCGGCCCCACGTAAAGAACCCCGAGCTCGGGCGGACCGCGGCTCTCGCCCCTCAGGCCGGGCGGGCGCGGGGAGAGCGGGAGAGAGGGGACCTATCGGTAGCGCCGTCCTTGACAGCCAATCAGAGCGCCGCGCCTTCAGGGAGCGTTGCCATGGTTACTGCGCGACGCGCGGCCCCCTCCGAGCGGCGCCGCCATGTCGGGCCCGGGCGGAGCGCGGCGGTATTCTCTGTGAGTGCGCGGCCGCCGTCCGGTTCGGGCGATCTCAGCACGGGTCCCGGCTGCTCCTCGGTTCCCGTTTGGTATTTCAGCCCCAGATAACCGCTCTTGCTTTACCGTAGTTTTCCTCCCCAGCCCTGTCTACCTCGCACCTCGTTACCGCTGGAAAAAATAACTCCTTAGCAGCCAAGTGGAGATCTTCCTGAAGGAATGACGTTATTGTAATGATATACAACAGCACATGCAACAACTTGAGGAGCTGTGGGACAGATGAGTGGGTGGTGAGGTTGGTTGAGAACCTGGCTGACGGGCAGAGCTCAGGGCGCTGTGAGTGGTGGAGCTGATGCCAGTGGCAGGCCTGCACAAGGTGGTGGCCTCAGGGGGTCCGGTACTGTTCATCAGTGACCTTGATCAGGGGATAGAGCCCACCCTCAGCAAGTTTGCTGATGATACGGAGCTGGGAGGAGTGGCTGACGTGCTGGAAGGCTGTGCTGCCACTCAGTGAGATTTGGACAGTATGGAGACTTGAGCAGGAAGGAACCAGATGAGGTTTAACAAGAGTAAGTGTGGAGTCTTGCACCTAGGGAGGAATAACCACGTGCACCGGTACAGGTTGGGATGAGCTGCTGGAGAGGAGCTCTGAGGAGAGGGACCTGGGGGGTCCTGGTGGGTGACAGGTTGGCTGTGAGCAGTGTACCCTGGTAGCCAAGAAAGTCAATGGGGTCCTGGGGTGCATTAAAAAGAGCGTGGCCAGCAGGTCGAGGGAGATGATCCTCTCCCTCTGCTCTGCCCTGGTGAGGCCTCACCTGGAGTATTGTGTCCAGTTCTGGACACCAAGCTGTGCAGCCTGGGCTGGGAGCTGCTTTGGCAGGGGGTTGGACTCGGTGGTCTCTGGAGGTCCATTCCAACCCTTACAGTTCTGTGATGCTGTGATTTCTTTACTATTTCATACCCCATGATATAGTAATCATCCAGAACGGTCTAAATGAAAATTAAGGAACAGGTGATCTTGTTCACTGTGTTGATTGAATTCTGTAATTTGAAATTGCTTTTGGTTTCAGAATGAGACGAAGACAGGGGAGCACTTTCAGCAGCCCAAAGCAGACGAGCATGGCAGGCTGCACCACCCACACAAGCACAGCACTGAGCAACCACCTCCCAACCTCCCTGGGCAGAGCTGTGTGGAAGGCAGCCCAGGAGCACAGGCAGCACAATGTCCAGGTGAGAGCAGCGGGCACTGGTACTGAAACACATCCACTGGGAGTTCCTGAGGAGTCTAAAAGTGGTGAGGAAAGAAGGGGCAGAGGGAAGAAGAAAGCATAGGCACGGCTGGAGCTGGAGAGCTGTGGAGAAAGAACTTAATCCAGACTGAAGTGATCACAGAATCACAGAACCGTTGGAGTTGGAAGGTGCTTTTAAAGGTCATCTGCTCCCACTTCTCTACCACAAACAAGGACACCCACAGCTCGAGCATCAGTGTCCAAAACTGATTTGCAAGAATAAAAACAAAGCAATTGGGCACACTTGTCTCTCCATGGGCTTAAAAACCCACAGACTAATGCAGTTTGCCTTGCTTTTGCTATTTAACTTTTTATTAGTGGTGTTTGGTTTTTTTTGGGGGGTTGAGCACCTGTCCTTTGAGACTTCCAGAAGTCAGTGAGATAAGCCAAGCATACCTTCCACCTGAGTTAACAAAAATACAATTTTAAAGCAAGTTATTTTTAAAAAGTGTCTAGGCACAGTGTAATGTCCTTTTTAACATGTTCATATGTGTCAGTTTGAAGGTAAGCAATTTAAGCTAACAGTCCTCTGACTTGGAGGACTACTTGCTTTCAAGTCTCTATGAGATGTCAGGCTGTAGCATTTGTATGCCTTTACCTAAAAAACAGAAGATTCTCCTAACATTATCTGAGAGTTCTGTTTGAAGACCATACTGAATGTCTTCTGGGAGTAAAATGATATTTTGAGTGGTATCACACAAAAAAGACACATCAACTTTTCTCTAGATGCTTTTGCCATACTGCTAATTTGATATGAATTGTTACAGTCAATGAGGCACTCTTGGTAGCCATAGAATAAGTAAGTCAGGAAAGACAACAGGATGAACAAGCAGCATCTCAGATAGTGGGATGGGCGTAGATTTTTGCAGATGTTTTGCATCATTTCTATAAATATAGCTCCAAAGAAGAGCCAAGCACAGATAAGACTCTTTCCAAGGCTGAATCCTAAAGGAATCAACCCTCCTTGCCCATGTTGGTGGTGTACATTAGGCACCATTTGCGCAACAGTGTTGCCTGTTCATGGAGGGTGAATACCTCCATGTCCTGCCTGCATTGGGGTCTTCTTTTTGTTCAAGATAAGACAAAATGTTGCATGTGGTGTGTCTGCCATTTGCTTTGAGAAGACAGTGGCATTGCTATTATTATTTCAATATTTCTTCAGGTTTTTGATGACGAAGGAAAGGACGTGACACCCCGCCCACTCTTCCATCCAGATCCAAAAACTGCTGAACCCAAACTAAGCAAGCTCCTTGCACTGGGTGATTACTCAGGGGCCACAGGATCTGGTTTTCTCTCATTCTCCGTACATCAGACATCAGGAGAAGATGAGAGTTTTGCAGCCCCACTCTCGAGGTAAGTCCATTAATTGCTGTCTCTTAACTCATATCTCACAGACTCCTGCCCTGCAGTGGTCGTGCACCTGCTCTGCGAAGGGGTTGAGAGATGGAATAATGATGCAGCACTAACACTTTGTTGCAGAATTACACCCATTTACCTGTTATAGTCATCCTTTGAAATTCCAGCCATAGTAACAAAGAGAACAAGAGGAATTTATCAGAACTTGTGACTGGGACTGATTCTGTGCAAGAACTACTCGCTGAAATGCTAAGACATGCAGCTGAAAGCACACTGCAGCACATGCTGCTGTAATATTTCTCATTGTATTCAAATTCTCCTTCCTAATGTATGTTTTTCTAAGTAACACTGCAGAATGGACCGTTGTTAGGGATGGTCACAGGAAAAAAATGCAGACCTGCACTGTACAGGCTTTGTTAGGGCTAGCCCTGCACAGTTACATTAGAACCTATACACAAGCACTATCTCAAAAATAAACGTTGTGTTCTAGTTGCCTCTGTGTACACCTATGCATCCATTTCAAAGCTGTTCTTCCGAGTTACAACAGCTAAAATACACATTTCATTACTTACTGGAGCCAAACCTTCAGTACAGAGGGAATAAACAAAGTTTATCTTCTGGGTGACAAATTCAGGTCATTCATGTGAAAGAAGGTAAAAATTAGTGTGAAAATGAAAATCACTGAATGACATTGCTTTATCTGATGGTTTGTACGTTCACATTTCACAGAGAGAAGATGCTGTGTATTTAGTCACACAAACTAAAAGGCAAGTCAAGCCAGCACTGGAAAAATCCCACAAGTTAAACAAAAACAAGTATTATTTACCCTTTCCTTTGGCAAAGTTAATGCCATTGTAATTTCCGAGCAAAAGAGACTGCTCTTTGAAAACACTCTTTTTGTCATGCTCCGTATGGTGGCTTATCATGAGGGATAATCCTAGAGGCAGGGATACTGAGCAGGAGCCAATATACACAAAAATGACTTAAAAATAGAAGGTAAATTACAAAAGACAACCTTTTTGGAGATGGGCTCTCATTTATAAGACAGAATGAAGTGATTTTACCTTAGGATTAAATACAGGTCTTAAAATGTCACATCCAGTGCCCCTTGTATAATTATAATTGCTCACACTTAGCTTTTGAGGAAATCTGCTTTAAGAACCTCCAAACTATACATCAGTTTTGAGTTTTACTTCTAGTTATCTTCATGGCTGTCCCCTCTGTGAACATTATCTTTTTTTTTTTTTTTTTTTTTTTGACTAGCTGATCCCTTGAAATGAGTTTTTTGTGCATTTCAAAGATGTTTCAGTACATGCAAATCCCCAGAGAATCTTAATTCCAGTGGAGAACTGTGCTCTCCATATGTATGTATTATCACTCAGCAGGTAACCAACACATCACATTATTGTATGCTAAGAATGAATCTGAGAGCTCAACAGCTTTTTTTCCATCAGCTATTTAATGCCTCAGGATATCCTGTTGGATGAATTCTTCCTTTTTAAGTCTTTTTCCATCCTTTTCATTATTTTCTTTGCAAAGCATTCTGTAACTTCTTTCACAGGCAAGCATTCCCGTACGTGCTATCACAAAGTCCTCTGTGGTTTATCCTGATAACAACATTGTTATTTTTGTAACTCTTTGCTAACTGATATCTGGACTCTCTCGTACCACTTCTGCTTATTTCTTTTTTATTGAAGGACATATGGAAGCAGCAGAACTTCTGAATCAACCACATCAATTACAGAGTCCATGCTAGATGGAATAGTAGAACCTGACTCTCACCAAAATGCAGCTCTTAGTTTCCCTGGTAAGGAACATACACTGTATAATGATAGATTTAAACTGTTCTTTGGAGCACTGAGATCCATGAGACACCCAGGGCCTAGTTTTGGCTCCTGATTATTATTGTAACTCCAGAATTAATTTGCCTTCTTTTGAAGTGAGAGCAGAAAAAGTCTCACTTGTTAACCTCCTGTAACTTGTCAGATGTACAGGTGAAGCAAGAGGAGATAAAAGAACAACTGACAGAAGAAGACTTAGACAGAAGGGTAGATATTTATCTCACAGAGACAGAAACTCTCCGGATGTTGGACATGCCACCTGTTGTGGTGTCTGTGGACTCAGAAGACGCTGCAAGGGTTCTGTACGTATACTTGTAATTGTGTACATGCACAGTGTGCTCAGCAAACCTAATTTCTCCTAACCACAGAGTCCCAAACAGGCTGCTCACACATGGCTTCAGTGTTTTCACTGCTACAGTTTGCCATTCATTTTTGTCTGAAACCATACTGGGCTTAGTTCTCTCTTTTGCTAAGTCAAGCTCCATCTTGTTGATCAAGTTCTCATCCTCTTCCACTGGTCAGTGAAGGCAGAATAGCAAAAGCAGGGGGATGGTGGCAAGAGAGCACACCGGGAATGGGGGAAAGATGGAGGGCTTTGGCATATGTGAACTTCATGATTTAACTTCAATGAAAACTGAAATCACAAACCTCTGGATGGATAATTATACGTAGCTTGACAGACAGTGATTTCTTAATAATAAAGATAAAAACAAACATGTCAGTCTTGGCTTTCTCTGAAGCTCTTTACCCACCACAAATGATCCTGCCTGCTGAGGCATTGTTGCCTCCTGTTAGTTACGTCCACCTTGCTTCCACTTCAGAGTCTCCTCCCTGGGCTAGCACGAACTTTGGCAGGGAGTTAACCCAGAAGGCATAGGTTCTGGCTTCCTCCCAGGAGCTGACTGTGACAGCACACAGTGAAGTTCTGTCTGTGATGGATGTCAGACTGACAGACTTGCCACACGACTTTGGCAGACGTGAGCCCCACAGCTTGGGACGCAATGTACTGCAAAACAAACAACTGAGATAAGTGAAGCTGCACACAGAGCTCATGGTAGGACTCCAACCCCCTCTTCCTGTGAGCCACACCGGTGTGATTTTTGGGGAGCAGGATGTGCGTTCTCTGAATCATGCACTGCTGATGTATGTAGCACATAACGCCAACAGTATGGGAAAGGACAGTGACTCCTCCTGGGAGCAGCAAACTGCTGGTGGATTAAGGCCTGGGATAATCCATGTCTGCTGTCAGGATATGAAAACTCAGAGACTTGACAAAGCCCCACTGCTCTCACTGACCATTCCTACAGTCCTGGCGGGTGGATGAAATGGAAACATACTAATTCCTTTTTGTCCCTTGGATGCATTGCTTTTCACTTCTAAGTGATGAAAGCGGCATATTTCTGAACCAAATTCCACCGAAGACCAAAAGTAGTTGGAGTGGGGATTTTTAGTAAAGCCCCTCTCTACTTTTCTGTTCTACAACAGCATCACAAGGTGGGAAGCAGCTGCTGAGAGATGGTGTGTGGAGTGAAACAAAATCTCTGAACACACACAAGTCCTCCGGCAGTAAACCTATGAGATGAAGCAGAGTTTTCTGCTCAACTTGTGGTTACATTTGAGAAGTTGAAGGCAAATCTTTTTCAGAGAGTCAATATACATGTATTTTCTTTTCAAGGGAGCGTAATAAGATCTATGTTGAAGTCTGCAAAAACAGACCTGGTAACGATAGCTTCATAGAGAAAATGATGCAAACCATTAATGGAGCCACCAAGAACAAGAAAGTGCAGTGTGATAAAGTCGTCATGGAAGACAAAGGTAAACTGACCACATTGAAACTATACAGGAAAAGGTATTAAATAACAGCACCATCCCATTTACTACAGTTCCTTTCCCAGTTGGGTTTTATGACATTTCGTTTAAACCACACTCTTGAAATGTAATAGGATATAGTTAGCCTTTTTTCTCCCCTAACTTTTCAGTGACACTATTTCTATTTGCCATAATGCAAAGAAGAGAGCCTTTGCTCTAAGATATAAAATCCTGGGGAAAGCAGAAAGTTGTAGAAGCCTCACGGTACAATGCAACTTTACAAAATGTTCAAGCTCAAGGCTCTAAGACAACTGTAGAGAAATATCAAGGTTTTGGATATGGGCACTGAGATTTAACTCACTGTGGATACGTTGTTTCTATGGGAGGCCAAAGAAAACCATGGGGAATGCTATTCCAAACATTTTTGTGTTCTTTACTGGAGAATGAGTGGAAAAGAAGTCAATATATCAGAAGGAGAAATAAAATAAATAATAATCTGCTCTGAAAACATATCTTCCCCTTTAGTGTGCCTTCAGCACCAGCAGGGCTTGTTACAGCCCATGTTTGAAGAGCCAGTCATGCACAGACAAGGCTGCTGTCTTACTCTCAGTTCTGAAGCCCCTCTGCCAAACAGTTGGGTGCACGGCATGGAAATTAAGCCTTTGCTCAACTGCAGTTCTTCATATCAACATACAGACACAAGGCGCTTACAGACTGCGGTGTAACTCATTTCTAGGGATAGTGGTCACTGTCTGGGACTTGAACAATTCTTTTAGCACATCACAAGCAGAACCTACCTCAAAAGCAGAAGGCAGCAGAGCCCCAGCTGAGAAGAAGAACACCTCTGGTACGACTAAAGACCAGGTTACACCTGCAACTGCTGAGAGAGGTAACATTTTTCAGGGAGGCTTGCATTTATTCAGTCTTTTCATCCTTCTAAACCGTGCATAGTGTACACTTTCTGATATTATCTGTTGTCAGGCAGCATAACTTCTTTGAACATTTTGGAAAGCGCTGGTCTTGCCAGAGTCCACGACCAGGAGAAATGCCACACAGAAGCTACGTTAAGATCAGAAAACTTGCAGCAGGATTTAGTTTTCATGGAGAGGATTCTAATGGAGAATATTTTCCAACCCAAACTTGCAGCTTATCGACAGTTTCCTGCCCTTACAGGTTCGTTTCATACTGGCAACCCCATTTTCAGCACAAGGCTTTCTGTGCTGTTGAGAATCAAAGAGATATGTCTCTCACTGAGGGTCTCCACAGATCACCAGCCATTTAAGAAATAGACATAAGCACTTATGAGGCATTAGCCTGAACGGGGCAGCTTTACACTCTCTGTAACAGATGTCCCTACAATACTTGGAGGAAGAATTGAATTCATGAATTCTGAGCTGGCTCATTTCCCTTATTGCAGCAAACTGAGACCGGCTCAAAATATCAGTCAGAATTGTTTCCTGGCAGCTAAGGTACAGATCAATTCTGCTGTTTCTCTCGCCAGTTTTTGCATTGTAATGCCTTTTTTTTTTTTAAAGTAATTGACCTAGATAGAAAGTAAACAAAAGTTTTAGCCTGTTAGGTATCTAACAAAGTGCAGTCACACTGAAGACTGCAAGAGGCATGACCTGGGCCAAGAGCTAAGTGATATTGTACCTTTTACAGGATTTTCAATATATATAATTTATCTGAAGAAATCAGACTGCTTTTACTGTTTCGTATCTTTCCGTGGCATAAAGAGTTGTAGTTTGTTATATTCTGTCCTCTTTGGGAACCAGCTACAGTTGGAGCTGATACTAGCTGGGACCTTCACGGCAGCCACTGAATTATTACTTTAACAGTGAACAGAGATCAGTTTAAGACTTTCACATTACATACCATAAAGGAGTAACCAGAAAAGCACAAACATCCTAAAACTATTATTTGGTAAAATTAAGTGCAGAGAGGAAGCGATCTTGATTACAGCATTGCATACCTTAGGGAGGTGTTACAGCATCAATACTTACGTGTCTCTTTAAAATCTGGCATCAAACTTTATAAAGTTTCAGCATTATTATCCAAGAGATTGGAAGCATTCCTAGAGGGGTGGGGAGAGACAAAAATGCCAGACTGCTTGTTGCTGGGGGGTTAAATCCCCGCTTGAAATGCCTTGAGCATAACTGGCATACTCTCTGTCCCTATCACCACCTTAGCCACAATTTTAGTAGTTAAGGTGTCATAGATCCTCTGTTCTTCCATTTATTTTTTTGCTGCAATATATTTGCTGGAAGTGCACACTATTCTTCTGATGAGAATAACTGGAGTTAACTAAATGAAGCGTTGCTGCTCAGATTCTACTCTGCTTATGGATTTTAGATCCTATTGTCACGCCAGGAGCTGGTGGCACAGTAACTGCTGTGAAAGATGTTGAGCAGGAAGCAAATGACAAAGGAAAGAAGGATAAGAAAGAGCAGAAGGAAACACTTACTGACCCATCAATTCTGTCAGAGCCAAATAAAACCTCAGAAGAAACAGTTCCTCCCAGTTTGGAACAGCTGTGGTCCTATAGATGTGATTTAACTCAACGGCACAACGTGAGCAGCATGGCTTGGAGCAAAGTAAACCTGGTGAGCCAACAAATCGCTTCTCCTAAGCTGTTTGTAAAATGTCTACATCATTTTCAGTGTAAATGAACTCCTGATTTTTTTTTACGTATGTTTTTGCATACATCCCCAGGCACGTCGGTTGTATTTGCATCACAACTCTCCTATTTCATCCTTGCACATAACAGCATTGTTGCCTTATTCTACAGGCTGGACAGCTGCACTAGGCTTCTGCTACAAACGTATCACAACAGCTTTTATTGGTTCCCCATGCATCACAGGTGGTCACCTGAGCAACAACGTTAAGAGAATAAACTTGGTCTGTTACAGAATGGGAAGCTGAAATTGAAACTTTTTCCAACAGAGCTCTCTTAAGGCTGCAACAAAAATAATGCACAGAAAGAAGGTAAAACGCAGGGAAAGATGAGAAACAAACCTATGAAGGCTGCTCCACAAGAAGAAAGAGAATAATGAGCATGTCATAAGGTTAATATGACAGCTAAGGATCTGGTGTAGAGTTGGACACCCTTATATACCACAGTCTTAGAATTTTAGAGCAAACAAATACCTGCTTTTAAAGTGTTAACTTTACCAACTGGCTGTTTCACATAGGAAAAAAATACTGGAATGGAGCTGAAGACTGAAGTCTTGCTGCTGTTCCATACTTTTCCTTATGGAAAAGAGTGAAATTGAATTGATTAGACCATATCATCAACAGCTGGAAGTTTAGAGTTGGAGGTGACCATTGAAGCTTCTTCTATAGCTAACACTGAGGAGTGCCACTGCTGTGACGTAGCCTATTAAAAACTGCACATTTACAGTCATAGAATGCTGTGTATTCACCCTTCACAAGGGACAGTAATTAAATGGCCTTAGGGAGGTGAAAGGATGGCAAACAACTGATAATGACTATCAATACACTCTTTGTTCAACCAGTTTTCCCTTTCCAGAAATTCTGTTCTTGTGTTAGGTTGCACTGGTGTAAAACCTAACATGTTTCCAAGCTTTGCACCCTGAGCCACTGTTAGCAGAAAGTTGCCTTTTCAAATTATGCGACTTCAAGTTAAACTGTGATCTGTCTGTTAATCTGTGTTTTTAGGATCTTCTAGCTGTTGGTTATGGAGCGTTTGATTTCAAAGAACAGAAGGAAGGCTTGGCATGCTGCTGGTCACTGAAGAACCCAATGGTAACAGAAGCATTGATTTTGTCTTCTTTCTTCTTCAGTGCATTTTTCTGCTGTACTTTTTCTGCTTCATTCCTTTCCCCCTTAAAAAAAAATAAATTGAAAAAAAAAAGGCCCAAACCAAAGAACTGGCAAGTAAAGCTGAATTTGGTAGCCCAAACCAAACTGTTCTGGAGAGCTGATTTTGACTGCAGTACCTAGCTGTGTGCCTGGAGGACATGGTTTAGTTCAGTGCCTGTCCCTCCTCTCAGCTGACAGTGCCAACAGAGGTGCTGGTGGCTCTGTAACATGGGTGTCTGTTTGCAGGAACTGCAATCACTGTGCATAGGCCACCAAACAACTAAGAGATGGCTGCAGCTCTCCAGTAATACCAGTGTATTTTAGGCAAGTTAACAATGCAGCCCTCTATATCCTATTTTCAGTCCCTAGAGCGACCTACCCAAGACTGTAAATCAGATTTATTATTATTACAGGTAGATTCAGGTGCACAGCCCTTTCTAAAAGGTGTTTGCAGTAGACTGGGAAAGCCTCGAGCACAACAGATGCAAAAAAAAAAAAAAAAAAATCTATTTACCTTTTTTTTTTTCCAAAACCTTTACACCATTTGTTCAATACTTGTAAGTTCTGATTACAATACATTCGTATTTTAAGTTTAAGGATAATCCTTTCCAATCCATTTTCTGTTGTGCAACGGAATCCTACATCAGAGCAAAATAAAAACATAAAGGAAACATTTAATGGTGTCCTCAAGTGCCTGCAATGAAGGAGTAAGAGCTGGTGCACACATGAAACACAGCTCTTTGCAAACCAGCACTTCTCAGTGACATAAAGGGTTTAATGTTACAATGGAGCAGAACCAATTCTTGGATAATATGGAAAAACAACATAAAAATTGTGTTTTATGGGGTACCTAAAGCAATTAAATTGTATCTTCAGCTAAATCACTGTAATTAGCGAGGCACTTGCCTTCCGTTCGCAAGACAGAAAACAATTGGAGGAAGTTTCCAAAATGTCATAGTTGTTTTAAAAAGAAAATAAACAACACCACACTCCTAGCACTGAATCTTAGAGAACTTGATGTTTAGTTAGTTGGTTTGGAGTAGGCTCATCTGACTTCCTTTACAGTGCCATATTGCTGCATGGTCTTCGTTTTTTTCCCCAAGTTTATCAGCTGCAGCAAGAAATAACGACCTGAAGCACTCAGCACGTAGCCTCCAGTTTCTGTGTAGGGGCAGTCACTCCAGCCACCAGCTCTTGAGATTTCCAGCACTGCCTGGCGGGTCGCTATCCCGCATTGAGAAGACTGACGTGAATTAAGAAACTAAAAACGTTCTTGTGTTTCCCTATTGGTCAGTGGCCAGAGCGTATTTTCCAGTGCAAGCATGGTGTTACGGCATTGGATTTCTCCATGGCAAATCCGAACCTCTTAGCAGTGGGGATGTACAACGGTACCATCACAGTCTATAACGTCCAGAGTCCTGACTCCACTTCAGTTTTCCACAGTGGGTAAGGTCACAAGACACTGTTGCCTCCCACCTTGGTCATGTCTCGGCTTCTCAGTAGTGAATATTCATCATTTGCTTTTTGCCGTGTGACTAATAGCACTCACTGAAGGCTCATGGATGCTCACGGACGTTGCACAATTATTTATTTCCAACTTCTGTCATTATTTTCTAGTTCTGGATGGAAATTCCTTTATAAACACTCAGAGCTGAATATAAAACATGTCTGATAAAATAAATATGTGCTAGTGTAAACAGAACGTTAGGAGATAAGTACATGACTGTGTTCTTAAGAAAAGCTAAACAGCATTTGTCGTAACACTTATTCAATACAAGGCAGGAAATGAGTTATTTTTCAGAAGTATTGTCTTGACTTTGTTGATACACAATTTATCTTGTGTATTTTTTATCCCAGTGAATGTTTATCTAGACATACAGGTCCTGTGTGGCAACTGAAGTGGGTGGAGTGGGACAGAGGCACAACAGAAGCTGACAAAAGGGAGAGATTAATCTCCATCTCAGCAGATGGCCGAATAACCCAGTGGCTTATACAGGAAGGACTAGGTTGCTTTGGTAAGCATTTCCCCTGCACTGAGCTAATACCTGAAATTACAATGACCTCGTTTTATTTCATGGGATGAGCTCTGTACATAGTTACCACATGCAAAATGTTTAAGAGCCGCTGAGAATTGCACTGAAGCATATGACAGCACTATGAACAACTCATACCTGTTTGACCAAAAGTCTTGCTAATTGCACAGATCTGATGAAAATAAAGCGAACAAGAAGCAAGAAGAAAAACTTACCAGGTGAGAAAGAAAGGAAAAGTGAAGTTCTGATATCCCAATGGGCAGCTGGGATGTGCTTTGACTTCCATCCAAAGGTAGGCTCACAAAGTCCGTCCTAGCTGAAGTGTTATGCAGAGAAACTCTGCAGCAGAGGTCAGAGCCTCATCTGGAGCTATCCTAACATGCACCAGTCTGGGATTTGGCACTGGTATTTAAAGGCAACTTAGTTTTGAAACAGATAGCTTCTTAACTAATAACAGTTGGTTTCCATACTATTCCTTTTGGATCAAAGTAATTCATCCCTGAATGTGACAGCTATATTTTTTCAGCCACACTACTCACATCTGCTTTGGGCCAGATCCTATGCTAGCTTTCCTCTGCGTTGGTCAAACCTGGTAGAATTTGGTCGTTGAACATCTCCTGAGTCTTGGACTCTCCTAAGAATCCAGATTATTGGTTTTTTTTTATTTGTCCAGAGAACATTTGAAGAATTCACACATTCATCCACGTGAGTCACAGAAGTACAAGATTTTCAGGAGTCACAAATTGCAGCCTCTGTTCTGCACGGATGGAGAACACGCACAGTAACTGGTTGTGGCACTGCTGGACCCACTGCATATCCATCCCCACAACACACACACAGGCAGCCCAAACCACAACGTCCTGGCACCTCCACCTTAGCTCTCCAGAATCCCACCAGTGCCCAAACTCACCCAGTTCCTCACATATTTCTTTAGAAGTGGCAGGTGGGTTAATCCAGTTTAAGTTTTTTTACCTTTATTTCAGGACACTAATCTTTATCTTGCTGGAACGGAAGAGGGTCTTATTCACAAGTGTTCTTGTTCACGCAAGAAGCAGTTTCTGAAGACATACAGAGGACATAAAGTGAGTGATACACAGAAAAGGTAATGGCAACAGCAACTGCATTCAATAAAAGAAACCATTAAATCGGTGAAGTTAATTTCCTAAACAAAACACTCGCAACAAAAGAAACCTAAACTTCTTTTCTTACATTAGGAATAGGTTCCCATAGCAAAAAGCATCATCTACTTGCAGGATTACTTTCTACACTAGAAGCATTTTTTTTAAAAAAGCAATTTATTCAAGCTTCTAGTATAAACTGTTTTAAAGCTTTAATTCTGGCATTATTCAAAGGGAACAACCAGTAACCTGATTGTCCTGCAAACCACAGTTAAGCAGTTTTATCTCTGGGGAAACAAAACAAAAAACAGAAAGAAGAGAAGGTAGCAGAACTTCAATAGCACAGCACCTCTCTGTTTTGGAAGTCTGTGCTCCATCCAAGAAGCTGTCCTTTCAGCAGTAGCTCGGGAAGGGACACTCAGCTGAATGCTTTGCTCCTCTCCTACCTTTACCACGTGGGCTGCATCCTCATTTCCTATGGATACGTGTAAAACAACGCTGGTTTTGCTGCTAAGGCCAGAGGACAGTAAGGGATTTCCACAGCGAGAAGAGAGCACTATTAAAATCCATTCCGTGAGACTGTAGCCCTAGAGTGACACCAAGTTCTGCTTTGTTTCTTCCCAAACTTCAAGGGCCCGGTGTACAAAGTTGCTTGGAACCCGTTCAGCACTGACATGTTCCTGAGCTGCTCTGTGGACTGGAGTGTTATTTTATGGCACCAGAACTCGCAGACGCCCATTTTAACTTTCAGTTCCACTTCTACTGTTGTTCATGACATTACGTGGTCTCCAAAATCAGCCTTTGTATTTGCAGCAGCTAGAGAAAGCAGAGTAGAAATCTGGGACCTTAGCATCAGCATGTAAGTAATTAATTCTCTTAAAGATTCTGAAATAATAGATGTAAAAGCACAGAGGCTAAACATTATTGCTTAATCAGTACTGACGTCACATCATACAACTCATGTTGCATGTCATCTGCTCGCTTAGCTATCAATACAAGTATTTTATGTTCCAATACTCATTACTCTTGGTTAACCCATGGCCTGGTACCACTGGCAGCCTGGATTGTTTATTAATAATGACTGCATAAAGAAAGCAGTGAAGCTGCCACTGAGCCCTGTGGCAGCACAAAGCAATTTAGTCATATCATTAATTATTGAAGCATGCCCCCAATATCAGGCAAGGGGACAGATTTTAGGTAACCAGAATATCTGGTTAGTTAGCTGGGATTTCTGTTCTGACAGGAAAATGATGTGCTGCCTCATTTCTTGCTTTTGGAGCTAATCTAGAGAAAGATACGCACATTTTCAAGCCTGTATTACCCCCACACTTCATGTGATAGTGTGCTCCAGGCAAATGTAATTTTACCTGTATCATCACTCACACATACCATCCCTGGCTTGCAGCTTGGACCCCGTGATCACTCGCATTGCCAACCCAGAAGCAAAATTCACATCTGTACTCTTTGCTAAGAACACCGACTCCCTCCTGGCGGGAGACAGTGAAGGAGAAGTCTGTGTGTTTGAGCTGCAGAACCTGGCTGCTTCCAGGAGCACTGAGGTACGACTTCCTGGGAAGAGGTGGTGCTCCTCAAAGCCTGCACATCTCCAGACAGGGGCTGCTGTTACAGAATTCAGTTGAAAATCTAGATAGTAACAGATCAGATACAAAGAGGTGAACAGATTAAAAAGTGACGTGATTTCTGCTTCTCTGCATGTCATGCTGATAAAAACTTCATGAACCAGAGGAAACAGGTAAGTCAACTCCAAACTTCAGGTTTCAGCTGACTGCACACTGGGAGGCTCCCCACTTCTGTAGCTGGGAGGCACAGCCCCACATAAACACAAGGGCAGTGAGCCAGCAAGATGCCAATCCCTGCTGGCAAGGCAGGAGTGACATGCCCTCTCCTGGCCACCAACACGATAGGCTCAGCTCCGAGATGTCAGCAAACCCACCAGTGTTTTGGCCCTGTTTTATAGGGCCAAAAGTAATCCTGTAAGTAGTGGCTTTAGGAGCCACTACTGATCCTCTTGAGTTGCCATCCGGGATGGGAGAGGAAAATGAGTAAGATATCTCTTTCTGCTTCACTGCATTTCAGCTAGGTTCTTTTCCTGCCCTACCACTGCAAAGCATTGTGTCAGCAACAATGCTGAAGCTGACTGAAATCAGCTGTGAAACCCTTGCATTCACTTTTGCTTCCACCAATTGATGGCAAGCATAAATCTGTGTTAAAGGGAGATCACTGCATCAGGGGCAATCACTTCTAATTTCAGCTACCACACAGCTGGAAAATTATTTTGCTTTGTAAATGATATGTTTGTATCCCTAAGTACCACACGACCCAAACAGGTCTGCCAAGAAGTGCTGCTTTCAAGGAACACTGAGTTTAGCATAGATTTAACAGAAGTCCAAAGAATATTCAGCTGATAAAACACAAACTCCCATCTCCTGCTGCCTGGATGCTCAGTACCCGAGCAGTCCTGTTTCCCATTGGCAAATGGGAATTTTGGATCTCTGCACTTCTTACCCCATAATTATGCTGCCATACGGATTCCTTTTTCTCACCTCTTGTTTTACAGGTTGATGCCTTGCGTGACGTAATCAGTCCTGCTCTACTTCCAGTAGCTAAATGACAGCACTTCTCACCGGATAGACAGTAGGAAGGACTTTTTCTAGCATTATCATAAAGTGCTTATGCTTTTAAGTTGTTAAAATATCTCTCTGAAACCACACTGGTTAGAAATATCTTTCAAATGCTCCAGGTTTTCCCTACGAAGTCCCCCTCGTTGGATGATGAGTCTGTTGTACCAATGTACAGATAAGGTCATAGAAAGGCCCCATGAAAGACATTTCTCCTTGGGTTACTCAAAGAAGAGAAATTCCCCAATTTCCCCCCTGTATAGGTCACTCCATCAGGAACCAGAACACACCCTAAACCCACCTTAGATCCTGGAATATGGCCGTTTGCCATCCACATCTCCCCTTGTGAAACCATACAGTAAATGAATGGATTTCTCTTCTTGTCTACGCTTCCACGGAGCGCAGCTGAGTTTAAAAGCTGAGCTCTGCAAAGCACTGAGTGCTCCTGCAGCCTGCAGGCAGTCCCAGCCAGGAAGAATTAGGGACCAGCTTTTTCAACCTGACAAATTCAAACAACGTCACGATTTAGATGGACTTCTGCCGCTCTAGAAGGCAGATCTCTGCTTCTAGAGACCTCTCCTCCAAAAGACCTGGGCAGGGTGAAGACATAACCTTCTGCAGCTCTTCTAAGTTACAGCCACAGAAGAAGTCCCCCCTCGCAGTGCTCTGCCCGTCAGCAGACACAGGCAACAGCTGTCTGCTCCTGGAAGCACTGTGTAGCTAGACATACATTTTATAAGCACAGAACATCCAGACTTTCTCATTAGCCCCACAATAAATGCCCAGCGTTTAAACACATCACTGAAGTCACAGATCATTTGGGACGCATTAACACGCGCTTCACTCCTCATTCTGCTCCTTTTACAGCCTGCATCCAAGCTCACCCCGGGCATAAAACCAATCTGCGTGGCTCAGAGGAAGACACCCATTGAGGTGAATCACACGTTAATCATTATTACAAACCTGATCAAAACACACCGTATATTTTTCAGCACTGGTTATGACTGTTTACTGATGCTACCGGTAAGAAATGAGCTTTCAAGGTGTGCCGAAGCACACTGTAACTCAACCTGCACATCACATCAACCAATTAACTGCAGCATTACGGGGCTGGAAAAACACTTGTGGTGCTAGGAAGTGCTAAGGATCACGTCTTTTGTTCTTTAATACGGAATTTCTGACCTCCTAATCACCCAATTTTCTCGTTGAGGCATTTTATTGCGGGAACTTTTTATCAGAGTTGACAGCAACAGTAGCCAACAACATGCAGACAGGGATGGGCTGCTCCGACAGCACCTCTGATCCACTGACCTCTGGTCCCCGAGCTGCTCCACTCCGGCTTCCAGATACTTATCAGAAGGACAAGGCTGGCAGGATGCTGATCCTCAGCTACTCTGTGCTTTGCCCAGAGCCATCACCCCTCTTCTCTGAGTCTTTGGAGTAAGGCCCTCCGTCCACAGGCAGCTGCAAAGCAAAGAGCTGTGGCTGCAAGGTGTGCAATAACTGCAGTGTCACTACAGCACGATGCCCTTCTGCTCAGCTCTCTGCCTGCACAGCACAGGGTCTGCCTGGCTCTCAGCTCACTCTGAAGCACGATGCACGGTTGCCAGCAGCACGAGGGGATGCTCAGCGAGAGGATGGAGCAGGGGAGATGAAGGGGTGCACAACTGAGGGCGTCCCTGGAAGAAGACAACTCCCAATTGTATTTAGGACAGAGCTAGGCCCCACGTCACTCACTTGGTGCTAACAGGCACAACTGGGCAACAAACTGCACGGGAGATGCATGGAGATGAAACCCATTACCTACAAAATACATAATAAACATTTTTGCAGCACATATGCCTTAGCAGCACTGATGTAAGCCCAGTTCCCATAAACATGTTATGCCACAGGCATTCCTACTGTAAAGCAGTTACATAGTCCTAAGATGTTTTTAACACCCAAACAAAACCCCAAGGCACTTAAAACATCACCACAAACAAACACAATTGGTTCTGGCAAACATGAGGTCACCCTGCAGCCAGCTGCTGCCCACTGGAGCGGATGGGCCACCCATATAAACGGGAGCTTCCAGCAGCACTCCCCACCTCAGCCCCACTGAGCACTGCCTGGCTGCCCTTCCAGCCCCACAGCCCACAATGAGGAGCACACTGCTGGCCCTGGCCACGCTCTGCCTGCTGGCTGTGCTGCAGGAAGCCGAAGGGGAGGGCAATGCTGTGAAGCTCTGTGGGAGAGACTTCGTCAGAGCCATCGTCTTCACCTGCGGTGGTTCTCGGTGGAAGAGGGATCTGGCTAATTACCAGTACCTGTTTGGTAAGTACTAATCAATGCATCTCTCAATTAACGCATTACAGGCTTATCCCCGTGCTGGGTGTGCCTGACTGGGAGAGGACTCAGGAGGAGCAGACCAGCTGTGGGTGCTGGTACCCTTGTTGGGAGCAGCACAACTTCACATACATGAATATGTGACATGTGCTTCCTCTCAGCTTGCTTTCTTAGCTCCGTGTGCTGTTTTGCTAACTGGAAAAGGTTTGGATCCAGGCGCTCCAAATCCATGGTGGGAACCGTGAGCCAGGTCCGAGGTTATCGCAGGACACGCTGTGCTGTGCTCTGTATGTCAGACAGGAGCCTTGCTGCACTTAGCACGTGTTCCACCTTTATCTCGAGGAGCACACGCCTCTTTCCCACTCAACCCAGCAACAATATGAACAATTGGAGACAATTAGGAGTATAGAACAGCTTCCATCAATAACCTTCCTATGCTGTTGTATTTGTTAGTACACTCAGAGTGAGTAAACCCGGCTCTTGCACACAGTGCTGGGAATCTGTACTCTGATTACAGTAACTGGAGAAAAAAGAAGCTAGATGGGGGGATGCTTCCCACATTCTGCATGCAATGTCTGTTTGGGCAATGTCATTGTAGCAGCAGCTTTCAGCAGAAAAAAGCAATGCCCTTTGCAGCACACGACCAGAGAGCAGAGAGCACTGCTGCTGAGCGAAGCCAGGCAGGCCCTGTGGGAGCCCCGGTGTGCCCAGAGGTACCGTGGTGTTCCAGAGGCACACCATCAGAAGTGTACCATAAGTGAACATCCAGGAGCTGGGGTGCTGGGTTCGTCTGTAGGGCTGAGTTTCAGGAAACCACGTGCCTTTCTGGGTTCCCAGCTCAGCAAGTGCTGCCCTCACATCAAATCAGTTCCACCACCCGAAGGATATATACATCAGTGCCAGGCTGCGAGGCACGACTTCTAACTCTCAGCTTCTGATTTCACGCAGCAGAGAGCGGCGAGAACTCCCTGCCCTCGTCCCAGGAGAGCGTCGGTTCCACGGAGCCGTCCCCGTACGCAGCGCAGGAGCTCTGGGCTGGCGATGAGCAGAGCCAGGAGGGCAGAATGCAGGCGGAGCGCGACGTGCAGCGCAGCAGGAAGGTGGCCGTGCTCAAGAAGCGCGAGGTGGCCAAGCTGCTCACCACGTCCTGCTGCAGCGTGGGCTGCAGCGAGAGGGACATCAGCCTGCTGTGCTGACACTGCTGCTGGGCAGGCTCCGGGCCGCTGCTTGAAGGTATTAAAACGATCATGACATAAAGCACGGGCATTTCAGTCGTGTTCTTTAGTTGTGCCTTTATTCTTTAAAGTTTGCGGGGGGCGAAGGATCAGTGTTAGGAGCTGCAGTGACAGCTCGGGCTTGGGATTCTACAAAGCACTGCAGAGTTTTAGTGTTGAGCTTTTAGAAGCGAGTGCAAGCATCTCCTCCCACCTAACTCCCGTCTTTGCACATAAAAAGCAGTAACACAGCAATCTGTTGCGTGCATTCTACACAAATCCAAGAGCAGCTTTTGGCCCTGGGTGTCGCCTGTAAGATGGGGGTAATAACAAACATCTGCTGCTACCAAAATGAGAACGGTGCCGAGCACCTGGCTCTGTGCAGCAGACAACACAGGGACCCCTCTGTCTGCCCTCAAAACGCGCAGGAGGAGCCATGATTTATTTCCCATTTACACAGCATCCTGCCCTGGGGACATCAATTTGCAACCGGACAGATGGGAAATGCTTGCGAGCACATTTCTGAGCTCAGCGAGATGCGTTTCCCCTCTCACCTATGGCAAGGCAGCAGCTGAGAAAGACAGCTCCTGGTTTGTTTTGCTGGAGTCAAGCACCTAAAATAAAAGGGGCCAGCCGTCTCACATAGACACACTCTCAATGTGATTAATTTAAGGACATTCAACACTTGATTTGGGAAACAATTGCACGCTCATCCATCTCTAAGAACAACTTTCTGCCCTCTGCGTGGCCGTGTAATAGGACCCTGTGTGAGAGGGCAGTGTGTGCGTGGGGCTGAGCTGCCCCAACCTGAGGGTTATTTCCATACATATTTGTCCTGACTTCTTGAGGGATCACGTACTCACAGTAAATTCAGAGAGAAACAGTGTTACAGGGACAGCCAGTGCTGAAAGCAGCTGGAATCAGGTGCAAAATGACACCCTACAGCAAATCTCTAGCCAGGGGCAGCCCTGGGGAACGCAGTGATGGCACTCAGCACCAAAAAGCTCAGGGGAAACGTGCTCCTAAACAGATGAATGTTGCTCTCAGCAACTGCAGGGCTCAGACTGAAACTCATTTCTCCTGCTGCTAAAAGCAGCTGCCTCGCTATTCAAAATAGACAGCGTAGACATTTGCAACAGCGAACAGCGAGTTGTTTTTGAAGACGTAGGATGAAAACGTATCCGTGGCAGGATCCCACAGGCACCTGCTGCCGACCTGCACGCCCTGCCCGTTCAGCTGCCCGATGTGTGTCACCACCACGATCTTGTACCTCGGCACCACCAGCTCCTTCACCCGAGCTCTGATCACCTGCGGGAGAGAGGTGAGCTGAGTGAGACTCACGCGGTGAGCTCCGCACTGGGGCTGCTCAGCCACGGGGAGTTCTGGGATGGAAAGTGCCAGCACGGCACTGCTCAGCCCTTGCAGCCATCCTGATGACAATCATTGAGTCTTTTGAGCTGGGAGGGACCCTTAGAGGCCATCTGATCCCATTGCCCACAATGAGCAGGGATACTCCCCGCTCCAGCAGGTGCTCAGAGCCGCCTCCATCCCCCCTTTGGGTGTCTGCCTCTCGATACAATCCCTTCCTCGTGGGCATTCGCACTGATGGGCAGCTCCGCTTGCTCTGTGCATCTTGCTCTTGCTCCAGCTGTAAGGCTGACAGCAGCACACAACCCCAGCATCGCTGGGCTGGAAGGGACCACAAAGCGAGCTGGGTAACCCTCCCAGCTCCGGCCGGAGAGACCCCCAGCCCCGGGGGAAGGACTTCCCTGACATCTTCCACCCGGGGAATGGGGCAGGAGCGCCTTCATCCGACGCGGAGCTCGCACGGGTGCCACCGCGCAGCCACGAGGCGGTGACCTCCTGCCCCTCCCCACCAACCCAGACAGCAGAACAGCCCCCAGCCGCTCCCTGGGGACCCCGGCATCCCAGCGGGGCAGCGCGCACCTCGCTGATGTCCGCCGCCATCTCCCGGCACAGCCCCGGCTCGTAGCGCAGCTCCCGCAGGCATCCCTCCAGCACGGCCTTCAGGACGGCGTCCACCGCCGCCACCGGGAACCGCTTCTGGGGGGAACCGGGAGGAGGGGGGGGACCGCGAGGCGTCCCGAGCCCTCCAGGCACCGCGGGAGCGGCTCCGGCCCCGGAGGAGAGCGGCGAACCGCCCGCACCGCTCCGCATCCCGGGAACGGCGGAGGGGACGCGGAGATCGCCGGGAGACGGAGACCGCCCCTGCGGGGCCGGGGCTGGCCCGGCAGCAGCAGCTCGGTGCGGTCCTCGTGGTCCGCTCAGGGCCCTGGTGGATCCCCGTTGCCTACCAGGGGCTTCCCAGCCCTTCCATGAGTCTGCAGCCGTGGTCCTCGTGTGTACCCACAGCCCCCAGGTGCCCCCATCGTCCCCATGCGTCCCCCCAAGCACTACACGGGCCCGTCGTCCCCATGCATCCTCCAAAGACTACATGTCCCCATGCATGCCCCTGCAGCCCTCGTAGCCCCCAGGTGATGACCCACAGCCCCCGTGGGTCGCCTGGAATAGACAATCTCAGTGGTCTTTCCCAACCCCAATGATTCTATGACGTCCCCACATCTCTCCACGTGCCAGCCCCAACCACAGCCCTGTCCCCGAGCTGCGTGGCCACGCGTGGCTCCAGCAGCAATGCCATTTAGGACACAGGGACATGGCAGTCGGTGATCCCCCTGTCCTGCATCCTGGATGCCCCTGCCCACGGGAGCAAAGCACACACAAAGTTATGTTTTCTGGGTTCAGTTTATTTTCAAGGGGGGGAAAAAAAAAACAAACCAAAAAACCCTGACATTGAAATTGCAACTTAATGGGGTGTTCCGTGTGGTTCTCATGTATAGAATTAATAAACTCTGTCCTGGCATGGGGATTTATTTGTCGCTGTATTACGCGTGGTAAATAATTGCATATTCGAGATTCGGTGGAATGGACGTTGGGGAGAACGGAAGAGAGACATTTATAAAAAACATTATTTACAAAAATGATATCCACGTATCCGTATCCTAATCTATAAGGCAAGTAACATTTAAAATATGTTGTCTCATGATTATCTTCAACAAGTCAATACAACACATTCATATTACCAGCGGTCAAATACGAAGCTTTGCTGCAGCAGTCCGTGTGCAACAAACCTGTTTGCCTCCTGCAGCTTTTCTCTGAGAACATTGGGGAAGCAGCAAAGTGTTCACCACGGACTGAGCAGTACCTCTGCCATCGGAGAATAAAGGTATCACACCTCCCATTGCACGTCCAGGCGGAAAAGGCCAGCCGTTCATTAACTTATTTAACTTAAATCTTAAAAATAGACCTGTGTATCTTCATCCACAAATATTTATAAACATTTTATACACGAGGGATTTCGTAAAATGATACAGCTCATCTCGGGCGGTGCCCTGGGGGTCCCAATCGGCAGCTGGGGCTCTGCCTGAGCTCAGCATCCCTGATGCCATCCCAACCCCAATCCACCACTCCGTTCTGGATGTACACACTCTCCTAAAGCACCTGGGCAACTCCCCCAGCCTGGATGGAGCTGGAGCTGGGAGAAAGGGGTGGGTTTCAAACACGCCTACAGGGGATTATGGACAAAACGTAGCATGCCCACAAGAGAGAGACATCTAACAGAGAAGTATGGTGTTCCAAGCACCCACTACAGCTGCCATAGCTCACTGGGTGCTGCTCGGCCTGCAGTGAGCCCTGGGTGCTCCTACAGGGCTTTGTCTCCCTTTGAAGTGAAATAGGGATGAGAATAATTGCAGTCATAGGAGTCCCCAGCTCTACGAGGATTGCTTTCCCCGGTCCTTTTGTGAGAGGAAGAAGAAAAGAATAATTCTGGTGATGAGATGGAGTCTTTTAGACAGTGATTTCTTATACGGAAACCACAAAGTGGTGATGTTCGTAGGATGATAGAATCGTTTGAACTGGAAGGGGCCCTTGAAGGCATCTGGTCTCACTCCCCACAATGAACTGGGACACCCCCAGCTCCACCAGGTGCTCACAGCCCCATCCCTGACCTCAGACATCTCCTCAAATGGCACCACTTTCAGTGGTGGTAAGCTTCAAGATGAAGTTGTTTTAAGAAGTGGAGCAGAGCTATGGGATGAGCACGCTGTGGCCAAACCGAGGAGCAGCGCTCAGGTTGGGGAGCAACAGCTCAGAACAAAAGTACACCCCAAACAAAATGCTTCTCAGTCAGTCCCATCACACACAATGGAACCATTTCCTCATCTTAAAGGAATATCATTAATGCAGAAGGTCAGTCTGCAAGGAGCACGTCTGCTGGCTGCAGGTATCAGAGACCTGCAGCAAACAGCCAGCACAGAGCTCAGAGATGCCATTCACCAAAGAAACACCGGGGAACACAAACACTGTGCAGAGCATTGGCAACACCACCACACCACAGACTGCCCTGCAGCCCCAGTTTGGGGCCCAACAGCGAGCGGCACCAGGAGAAGGGGAGCTGAGCTGGGGGGCACCACTGGGACGAGCTCGGGAGCTTGGGGTTATTTGGTTTTTGTCTTTTTGTTTGTTTAAAAAGCATTTAAAATCCCAATGCTCATGTAAACACCTTGTCTTTCAAATGAAATATAAAGTAAAATATCTATGTTCTGGTAATATTTACACTATAAAATCCCTATTTTTGGGACTATGGCATAGATGTCTTCTGGAAGCATGAGTTTATCATAATTGGATGCAGCACGAACCAATTGTGCAGAAACTTTTAGATTCTGCCCTATGTTCCTATGTCGGGAAGGGGTGGGTTGCAGCCTTTGGGCAAATTTCCATTTCAGAGGGAAGCCTACAGCTGCACAGAGTGCTCCGTTCGGGACTGTGGGTGGGTTTGCCTTCCAGATCTGCAAAGCCACGTGGATTTGGACAACTGAGCCGTGCTTTCCTCCTGCGTTTGTACACTCACAGGTCATCCATCCTGCAACACACACCCCAACCTGGGAGCCACCCCAGAGCTGAAACAGCTCCAAACATTCCTATTTCCCCTTAGGATGGGCACAGACCACTGCCTCCTCCTTTTCTCCCCATTGAAACCAGCTCTCCACCTCTGCACAGCTCTTGAAGGTTTCCCCATCTCCATGAGACTGCCACTCCCAGTGCTGGAGCATGTGGCAGGGTCAGGTCGGGCTGCCTTCATTTCTCAGTATGTGTATATAGAGATATTATTTCTCCTGCCTAATTGGTAAAGAGGAAAAGCATGGGGCTGCACACCTTTAAAGCGTTTCCGAAAGCTATGGGGCTTTGGGAAGCGGAGGAAAGGAATAGAAGAAGCGAGCAAAGGGCAGTGGAAATGCAACCGAAAATCTGGAGCCTGCTCTGGAAACGCGTCCCCAAAAGCCACGGTGCCACAGGTGGGCAGAGCTGCAAGCTCAGCTGCTTCCCAGCACCTCATGTCCTCATCTGCACACATGCAAAACGTGGGGAAGGGACACGCACGCACCGCCTGTGTGCTGGAGGTGCCCTGCAGTGGGCACCTGAAGGAAACACTCCTTCTAGGACTGCCACATTTCACTTCTTCTCCATGGGAGACCATGTCAGGAGCCTCTGCCTCTATGGAAATACTGTTCTGGAGTTGAAACAGCTGAACCTGAAGACGGAGCGCTTTGTTCACCACCACGAGATGCACTGAGGGCAGGAGGAAAGTCAATGAGCTCCACCTGGCTCCCAGGAGGGGCACCCCCTCATATCAGCTATCCGCACGGTCTTTACATCGCATATATCGACAAAATGGAATCTACCTCTGTAAGCATTGTGCCATTCAACAGTACTACTATTAAATTTATATACCACAGTTTAAATTACATCCATTTCATGAATGGTAAAATGCTAAAACTCAAGTGTCTAACTTCCAAAATACAGCCTTACTGGAATGAGTACCATTTACAAATACAATAATTACATTTTAAAACCATTAACAATGTTACATCTAGAAGTAAATACTGTAGGACTGGTCAAGACGGTGTTTTCTGAGGAAAAAAAGCTGAAAGTCGTCAACACTTCCAACAGAAACGTCCCAAGTGCAGGATTTAGTTCATTTTCCTTAAACTTTAATTAAAACCCGTTCCTCTCACAGTAGTCCTTGGTTACTTTCCACGTTATTTTCTGTACGTTTCCTTCAGTTATCAGCCAAGTATTTACCTGGAAACGGGAGCAGCTGTCAGCAGCCGGCCTGCACACCCCATCCCCATCCCCACACAGCACCCACGGAGCCAACGCTACCCCTGGAGACCCCCCACGTGTGGGTCCCACGAGAGGAAAACAGCCCCCAGCGTGATCCTAGTGGCATTTCACGAGAGCCTTAGCGCCAGGACTGGCACCTACCTGCCGCAAACCTCTTCTTGATGAGCGAGAAGCGGTACCCAGCGCCGACGAGCTCGATGTCACAGCTAGAGAGAGTGCTGCCCTCGCTGGTGAACTGCACGGCCAGGGGGGCCGGGGAGCTGGGCCCCTCCGCCAGCTGAAAGCGGGCCAGCAGCGAGCCCACGCCTGCAGAGAGCACCCACAGCAGCGTCAGAGCACATGGGGCACAAGGCCAACACTGCACCCGCTCCCACCCCACGCGTTCACACCCATCTGCAACTCCAACTCTGGTTGGCAAAATAGTCCTGGTTACACACTCTAAGGTGTGGGGTTAACAGAGATAATACTGAATGGTATGATAACTGAGATATTTTATAGACAGATTGTTGTGATGGAAAAGAGACAATTGAAAGTAAAGGAAAAAAGGCTCACCCACGTCCTAGGCTTGCAATAGGAAACTCCAAAAGGGCAATCTCCAAAAAGAGATCACTCCCCAGTGGTGGTCAGCCCTTAAATGGGGTCTGGGAGAGGTGCAGTTAGACTCCACCCTTTCCAGTCACACAGGTGCATTGCCTTCACCTGTGCTCCTGTGGCTGACTCAGTGCTCAGGTGATCCATCAGTGGTTCAGACCGTGATTCAACAGTTCCCATACACATGCCTTGGCTTTTTTCAGGCTCTTTGCTCCCAGTTCCATGCAGCACCCTCTCCCTGCATGCACCCACACCAATTTGTGTGCAGACAAGAGGAACAGCCAACACCTGCTTGAGGCAGCCATCGCCACAAGCAGGCGTGTTTGCAGGATTACCTCCATTTTCTGACTTCTGAGAGATATCAGGGATCTTCCACAATATCCTCTGCTGCTCTGCGTTCCTGCAAACACACCAGGAAGAGAATTTCTGTAGGAAGCAGGATGCCACGTGGACCCCCTCCAAATGCTGCCAAAAGCCACGTGTGCCGGGCAGAGCCACAGTTTTGGGAGCATGGCTTTGTGTTGGACCCAAGCAAGAAAACATCACTTTGGGTTTTAGAGCAGGGCTACCCACCCCATCTTGCGTAAAGCCAAGAGCCTGTGCTGGATTGAGTGCTGGATTCAGCACAAGTGGGAGCGCGATGCCGCAGCGATCCCTACCAGACAGCGGGTGGGAGCACGGCCTGCAGCTTGGTTACTCCTCCATCAACGGGGACGAGGAACTGGACATTGTTTAGAGCGACCGGTGTGGTCATTGCCTCTGTATTGTATTTGTAGTCGATGCGGAGGTCAGTGCTTGCAGGTTCACATCGCCAGCTCACTGCAAGGTTTAATGGAGTAGACTGAATACCCTGGGCAGATACCTTCCAAAATGACAGAAAAAACATTTAGTTTCCATAGGGGTGAAGGGAGAAATCCCATTTTACAGACTCAGTCATTGCATCGTGTTTTAGAGGAGACGACACCTCATATTCACATAGAAAATCTGTGCTGGGCCCCCACTTGAGTGCTGTACGTTGAGCCCCAGCACAGCATGCCCCCACCTCCTCTGCACTACGGAAACCCCACCTCCTGCACATCGCACCGCCTATGACACCGCACGCGTTTAAGGCAGGATTCAATCTGATAAAACACCATACCTGGTACTTGAGCATATCCACATTGTAATAGGTTGCTTGTGGTTTCTGCTCCGATACCTTCTTGAGGTGCGTCATCAGGTTTGGCATGTTGACCCAGAACTCCTTTGTGTTGGCGTCACTCTGCGTGCTGTCACTGCAAGCAGCAAACAGAACCACAGTTATTGAGGCTGGAAAAGCTCTCCAAGCTCCCCAAGCCCACCTCCAGACCACTCCCCATGCCCACTGCCCATGTTCCTCATGTGCCACATCCACATGGCTCTGGAACACCCCCAGGGAGGAGTGACCCCCACCCCTGGGCAGCTGTGTAGTGCTGAGCTCTTTGAAGAAGAGATTTCTCCTAATACCCAACCTGACCTTCCCCCGGTACGACTTGAGGCCATCAGCTCTCATCCTGAACTGAAATAACAGGGGGCTTTAACCCTTTCCCTAAGCCATCCCTGCAGCAAAGCAGCTCTGGCTGTGGGCTGTGAACAGCTTTCATCCCATGCATACAGGGGTACTGCAATTCCCCTCTTGCGATGCGAGGAGGCACCACAGGAGCTACCCAGGGGCTGCTCCATTTTGCAAGCAGGATCTGAGCTGAACAGAGTGGGTAGAAAATGAGCAAACCCCACTGTGTGCTGCTTGGCAAAGGGGCTGTGCTGGACAGAGTGCTCCAGCAATATTCAGGGGCTGAGAATTTCCTTCCTAAGACTTGCCCAGATCCAGAGGCAGGTGGTTTTGCAAGCAGCTGCCCTTGCAGAGGGCTATCTGGTGCCAGCTGGCAGCATAGGTGGGAGGAGGGACTCACCAGCAGAGGAGCTGGGGGTTTGGCAGGACGTGCTCCAGCCGGTTGTAGTTCAGCACCCGGAAGGTGAGCACTGCTGGAGCAGGGTTGTTGGCAAAGTGTCGGGTAATGCCTGCCGGGAACGACAGCACCATCTCCCCCGTGATCTTCACGATGCACCTGCAGTGCCGAGCACAGAGACCCAGGGGGAGGAAATGGAGGGATCAAAATGCAGCACAGGACAGACAGTGCGGTGAAAGCCCCCCCTTCCCACCCCAGACCTCCACACCCATGCCCAGACCCCACGGCCGGCACCTACTTGCTGGGGTCAGCTCCTTTGAAGTATGCGTTGACGGTCTCAGTGAAGGCGGCGGCAACGGGCAGGGTGTCCTGTGCCCCCATGGTGAGCGGGCTGGGGCCCCGTGATGACCCTACAACAGAGCAGAGCCTCTGCTAGTCAGCTGCAGGATAAGGCCATGGGGTCCTGCACCCACCCCGGGGTGTTCCCTGCTAGAGCCTGAGCCCAGCACGTGGCTTTGTGGGCAAAGAGTGAAAAGAAGAGGTCCCCAAGGCTTTGGATCAGGCTTTAAAATCATGTTGAAGTGATTATCTCCCCCCTAAAAAACAAGCAAGGAGAAGAACAGATGAGCCTCGCCACAAGCACGGGGCACCAACCCCTGCATGGGGACGGTTTGGTCTGATTTAGGTTTCCAGCCCCCAGCACAGGAGCCAGGCAATTTGTGTCCTCTGCACTGAGCAGGATGCTCCTGTCCTCATCCTGCAGCTGATTCAGAGTGGCTGCACAGGCCCTGCCCACGGGCTCTCCATGCACACATCCACATGAGATGCTGCTGCTTCCCTGCACGCCCCGCGTGTGGCTCCACAGGCTGCAAATCCACCAAGGGCTGTGAAGCAACAGCAGTCTGGCCAGTTGCATGTCTGCTTGCAGCCGAGCCGTGGTATACTGCAGCAAGAGGAGGACAGCAGCAGGGCAAAGGGCGGCCTGAAACCCTGGGGCATGCTGGAAACCCCCTAGCACCGAGGGCAGAGTGAATGAGAGCAACCAGCATGCCACGTGCTCGCTGATGCCTCACCGTCACCTGTAACCGAGGTGCAACATGCCCAGTGCAGGCACCACGGGCTCTGATCCTCTGGGGACCAGCAGATGTCCCCAGGAGGTGGCCAGGAGCAGTGCTGCCTGCAAACCACTGCACTGCAGGCTCCAACATGCCCAGGTTTATTTCTCCACAATGCACTGTTCTGGCAATCTTGTATAGGTCTTGCTCAACACTAGGGTTATCTTACGCCGAAAATGCATAACAAGTGATGGCAAAGGGTGAAATGCACTGTTCAGGAATGATTTTGCTTTGAGCATGCAGGCGCATGCAAGCTGCCAGCGCGAGTTGCCGCGTGGGAAGACAGCAGCGAGCGATGCCATGCAGCAGGCTGCTGCCAGCTCGGGCTGCCCTCCGAGCAAGCCCCTCTCCCCACCGCCGTCCTGCTGCCTCTGCCCGTGTTTGCTGGCTGCAGTCCTGGCTGGTGGCTCAGCCCCGTGGTACTGCAGCTTTCCTGCAGTAGGATGCGGGTGTGGGATGTTGGGATTTGTATGGTCTCCTGGGAAAAGCGACACTGTCAGCAAGACTACACCTTGAGAGCCATTGTAACGGCAGCACATCAGAGTGGGAAAGCACAGCTGCTCCCTGGCAGCAGCTCAGGGCAGCCTTCCCCAGGGCTGGGATTTTCCTTTCGGAGCCCTAAGGCAGCCGCATGTCTCCCCTCGGCCATACACCCAAAGAGCCCCAGGAGGACATGTGGGCTCAGCCTGAATAACACCGCCGTGCCAGCAGTGCACCCCGAGATCTGCAGCAGCATCTGGAGAGCTGCTGCAATCACATGCACAGCGCTGGGTTCCCCAAAGCTGCCGTCAGTGACCACAGACGCACGCTCGCATCCCAAGTTTTGCCTCAAGTTTGGGATTTTCCTCCTGGGTTATTTTTTTGGGGGTGACCTGTGAGGAAACGAACCACCAAACCCATAGGTCTGGCTTTGTGCTGAGCACCCCAGGCCCCGGCACAGAGCAACAACAAAAACCCTTTGGACACATCCGGCACCCACAGCTCTCGGACCCTCCACTTCATTCCAACTAATTCAGAGTCCAATCAGCTTTCTTCTGCAAAATGCTCTGACACGGAAACATAGGATCAAGGCTGGAGAAGGCTCCACAGCTCCCTGGGCAGCCATTCCCAGCACTCATCTTGGAGGAGTAAGACTGCTTGAAGTACGTGCTATGGCACCAACGATCCGGCTTTGTAGTTCCTGCTTCTGGAGTCATTTTTGGATGCATTTCATTTTGGCCTAGGGATGCGACAATGCAGGAGATCAGCATCCACCTGGAGGGGCTTCAGGGCCCACCACGTTCATCTGCCATCACCCATCGGGAGCAGGATGGGTTTCCCATCACAGTGCTGTCACACACAGGAGTGGTTTGCATTACTGTTGCCCGAATGATGGCGCAGAATAGAGGGGAAGGAGTGAAGCTGGCTGAGCACAGTCCAGGCATCGCCAGCGCAGACAGATTACCCCATGGTACGCAAATACTCTGCTCAGAGCCAAGAGGAAATGACAACAGAAGGAACCCCAACCAGAAACGCTGCCATGGTGTGACCACGAGGACTTCAGATCCAGCAGCCAAAGAGATCAGAAAACCACTTCGAGGCCAAACTACACAACTCCTCCAGCGTGTTCACATGGCTGCATGCCCGGCCCAGTGAGGAGGAGGAGGGAGGAGCACAGGAACCCAGTGAAGGCTCTGGGAAACAGGAAGACCCAAAGAGCACTGGGAGGAAGGGGCCAGAAGCTGCCCCAATGGAAAAGGCAAAGAGGAGGGGAAGAAGGAGCACTGCCCCTTGCCAACACCAACCCCCTGTCCAATGCTGCTGCGGCATTGCCCTCACCAAAAGTGCTTTGCTCAAGCAGCTGAGGAGCCCAGCCTGGCTCTACATGCCCTGCACCTTTGAGGGACCACGAGCCATGGGGACACCGGAGCCACAGGAATGATGCACCCACGCAGCCAGGTCCCCCGCAGCCCCAGCTGCAGGATGCTCGTTCCCCTGCACTGGGTGGTGGGGCGACAAAGCTGAAAGGCGACAGAATCAATTTGAGGAACCAAAAAAGAAAACCAACCAACCACGTTAATGAATTCTGAGTGTTTCTAAGCACCTGGTTTTGCTCAGGGCTTGCCTGCTGAAGCCCTGCCCTGCAGGCAGCAAGCAGGATAACTGTAGGGGACAGCTTAACCTGGCTGGGTCTCTGCGTGTGCAATGCCTGCGGTTTCCCAGGGGTGCCACGAGCCCGGAGTGACAGTCCCATTCCTGGCAGCACTGGTGCTTTTGGAGCAATTCCATGGCACTCAGCACAGGTAACGGGGGATTTCCCTTTGTTTTTGTTTTTTGTTTTATTTTTTAAAGTAAACCAACAGGGAAACAGCTCATTGATGAACGGCATCAACCCAACCAAAGCAGCCATAGCACCTGGCACAGCACCGGGGGAGCCCGGGGCAACGAGCGAGCGGGGAGCGAGCGGCAGCTGAGCCTGCGCACTACTTACCTTCGAAAGTCAAATAAAACTTTCCTCTGTCAAACCAAACGAGGGAAGGCTGTTCATTCTCTGTGTGGCCAGGAGGTGAAGCGGGATGGGGAAGGTTCAGGAGAGGGAGAGAGAAGGACACAGAGTGAGTCACAGAGCAGGACATCCGTCTCGCTACGGGGTGGGGAGCGCAGCAAGCCAAGAGCGTGCGGGGCGGGAGCGGGCTCTGAAACTCAGGGTTCGCTTGGAGAACAAAGCAGGAAGCAAAGCTATGGAAGCCCAATGGAAGGGAACCTCTGCCCACTTGGAAAGGATGTCTTTGGATTTTCTCTTGTTGCCTACGGATGGAGAGGAACGGGTGCCTCAGACCATGCCAACTCCGCATCCCACAGGGACAGCGTGATGGGCACGGCCGGACAGCAGCACGGCGATGTGAGCCTCAGGGCACACAACTCCAGGTGGACACACACACGTGGGGCAGCAGATGCCCGACTGGAACTGTCACCAGTCAGCTATGCTCACACCACCCCAAAACCGCGGGAGAAGAAGCAGCGCCTGGGACCAGCGCTGCTGAAGTGATGGGCATGGGGGAGAACGGCTTCCTGAGCTGCTGAACGAACCCTTTCCTTTGCAACATGTGAGGTGACGGCACATCACCCCTCAGTGCTTTTTGTCACCAGGGCCTGATTTTCAGGCCCGATTTCCCCAAAGTGCAGATGTGGGCACTTTGTCATATGGCATCCTCTTCTGACAGTATGAACGGGAGAAACGCAAAGAAGAGCATAACAAAGAAAAACAACGAGAAAACAAATCCCAAGTGAACTCAAGCAGCGCGATCTATCAACAGAAACACAAGGAGAAGAATTTTAACGAGAAAAATAATTGCACGCTCGCTGGCACAAACACAACAGCTTCTTTCTTTGTAGTAAGTGACCGCACATGCAACCAGGACGGAAGCACACCAGCACAGCATGAGGGACACGCAATACAACGACTGCTCCCCGCGCCCTCGGATGAGCTCCGATGGACTTTGCTGCTCCGAGAGCACGGTGGTGGAAGAGGACATCCCCAGGGCATCATCAGATCATACACCGAGAGCACTGCCTGCAGCCCTTTGAGCAAGGGGAGCATCGCAGCGATGTCTGCCCCTGCTTGGGGCTCGGGGCTGGGATGCACACAGTGAGCACAGGATGGGTCATCACAAAACATCACCAAGAAGCTTCGTTCACAGAATTACATGAGAAAGGGGAAAAAGTGACAAATGAGCACCTAGGGAAGATATTTCATGCTCATCCTAGGGGGAAATCAAGGCAAGGGCAGGAGCTGCTGGCAATGAGCACAGCCCATGTTTCATAGCAGCTCCTCCTGGCCTCCACCAGCCCCCTACCCAGTTGTACCTTCCACCAAAGCCTCTGTTCCCCCTCCCCCACCAGCACTGCCAGCCCCAGTGCGTTGGGTGTAAGTTTTTAGCAGCATGCCATAACGGGTCTGAAGAGATGTACCCACGACGTCACCAGGGTGAAGCCCCAGGCAGGAGGCACTGCTGCCGTTCCCAATGGCCTCATATTGGGAGATCCCACCGAGTGCCTCACACCATGACCGAACATGCACAGACACAAACAAATACGTGATTTTTCAGAGGTTTTGGGCTCTAGCATCCCTTTCTAGTGTACAACCTGCTCCTGTCACAAGGGTCCCAGCCGCTGCCAGCCTGTGGCACAGCAGTGTCATGGGATGTCCCTGCTGAGCACACCGGCACATCATCAGAACAGGACAACCAAAGGGAAAAGCCATGGAAAGAAAAGGGAGCGGGAATGTGAACCTGGTAGAAATGGAGCGGCTGGAAGCAAGGGCGCAGGCAGGGTGACAGGGATGGAGGCACATGGGGAGCCAGTACCCCCAGAGCACGAACGTCGGAGCTGACAGCCAGACATGGAGTGCATGTGGGGTGCCCCATGTTGCATGGGCCCCCGATGGGTCGAGCAAGAAACGTGTTTCTGAGGACATTTCCTCCAGAAGCAGCACCTTGTTATGACTGAAGATGCGTGAAGCGAAGGGGCTGGAAAAGCCTTTGCCAAGACCCCGTTTCCCACTCCCACTCTCAGGGGAAATGCGTATTTCAGACATACAAAGAGACTGAGCAATTGTTGTTTCCCAGATCCCAGCATTTGGCTTCCAGCCCCCCTCCCCTCCAGGGAAAGAGCATCCCCCACAAGAAACTGCTTTTAAACAACTTGACAGACCACAGGCATGTTCCATGTAGTTTTGCACTCGGTGATAATGTTTACCTTCCCCAAACATGTATTTTCTATAACTGCTGGAGAAAGTCCCCCTGACATCATCACGCTGATGACCCTCTGCACCCAGCTCCCATCCCTTTTTGTATTTGAAAACCTGATCACAATGAATGAGCTCAAACCCAAAGACTGATCTAGAAAATGAAAAGGTCTGGGGGTTCTCTCAAGGCCGTCTGCAGGAAGGAAAGGTGAAAGAGAAAGAAAAGCAGTGCTGTAGGATTTTTACCAACTGTGGGAGTGGTGGCTGCACTCAGGGAATTGGTGGAGGATATGGAAGAAGTACTTTCAGCACGGGCTAAAGGTGCTATCGGAGGAGGACTGGATGAGTGAATAGGAGGGCTAAAAGGCCTGGACTGGAGAAAAACATAAAATGACACAAGGTTAAATAAAACACACACAGAACATCGATATTAAACAAGCAGAAGATATTGCTGAAGATGTCACTGTGGTGCACCCCACCCGCTGTCTGGGACCCCCGTGGGAAGAGTTGCATTTAACTCAACCAGTATCAGGCAGGCATGGCCGCAGGCAGCCTTGCTGCTCCTGTCCCTGCTTCCTGTGCTGCTTCATATCCCAGCAGCCAAGCCTTCATGATGGGCACAGGAGCAATATCCCACCCTCCCTATACCCGCTAACCCCAGGCAGACCCAACCCCCACACCCCCCAGGGATGCAGCTCTCTGTGGTGTGATTTGTTTCTGTTTGTAAATAGCAAAAAAAACCACCACCAACAACAACAACAACAACAAAACACTACTGTGAGCAGCCCCTGCAAACACAAGCATGCTGAACTTACCAGGTCTGCGACGGAGGGCTTGCCAGGGGGCAGCTTGGGCCGGGATGGGGGTCGTGGTGGTGGGGGTGGGGGAGTGCTGCAGGTGGCCAGCGGTGTGCCAGGACGAGCTGGGGACGAGGAGCCTGCAACAGAGATGGGCATCAGCAGCACGTCAGCACACAGACACTGCTCCCAGGAGCTGGTGGGGAGGGGACAGGGTGTCCCCACATCAGCCCCTCCACAACGGTTGCTCCAGAGCAGCAGCTTCGCACAGCAGAGCACACCACAACTGCTGCAGTGCTCATGGGGCTGACTCCAGTACCCAGAGCCAGGCATCTCTGTCCAAGCAGGAGAAAATGATACACTGGGAATTAAATCTCCACCAGCAACAGCTGCTGCAGTGCCAAGGGCTGTGGGGAAAGTGCACTTCTTCCCCTCCATCCTGATGGCTTGTGTCAGCAAGAGAAGAGGTTTGGACTCTTCTCTCTTCTCTTTTCCCTTTGCGCAGGGATGCGGCTCAATCCCAGTGAAGAAGAGGAAGACTGGGAAAGGCAGGAAAGCAACATTATCAGATCAGCTGGGAGCACTACCACCAGCTCAGCTCTGCAGGAGAGTTTCCATGAAGAAGATGGTGGTGCTTTCGTGGCCCACGTGGTCACCAACAGCTGCAGCCACGCTGACCTTTTTTTGCTTCCAAACAGAAACTTTATGGAATGTTTAAGAGGAAACTCAGTGGATTGCTTTGCTCCATGGACAGACTTCTCCTGGGGTATGTTTGGTGACACGAACAGAGGGATCACAGACCACTGCTGACCAATAGAAGCAGACCTCCACCATGGTGACCCTGCCCTGATATTGTAACACCCAGCCACACAGTGCTCATCACCAGCACCCACAGACGACAGAAGCACACCCCGATTTGGAGCAGCACGTTTTGCTTGAGCAGACAGTAAGACAATGCTTTTAGCTTTTTATTTCCCTACTTAGATGAAAAATAGCTCACTGAGCTCTTTGAACGAGAGCTCACATTAAGAGAGCACCAAAGCTAAGACTACAGAAATTGGACTTATGCAACTGGGCACTATGATGAGATGTGAGCTTGTTTAAAGAGTGTAAACCCTGGCCACTCATCCAAGCACCTCTGAAAATTAAGTTGTTCTTATTTAGAAGCCTAATTTGGGTGCCAAATGTTGTTTTTTATTTCCTCTTCTACATCGCTGTCAAAGCCAAACTGGAATTATTCAGAGGTAATCCAGCAGCACTCAGTGTCATGTGATGGTTCCACACACACATCTGACTCAGGAGCAGCCCCCTGCCATCCGCTGGCCAAAGCCCTTCCAGGCATCAGGTCTAACACAGGGATGCTCATTCTCCCCATTCTAAGGTCCCTCTGCAGTAAGAAACACTGTGCCATGAGCCAGCAGGAATCTGCTCACACACTGCTCCCCTGCATGGCCCTGGTGGGACACAGACCCCCACAGGACACCAAGGCAGGAGCACGCAAGGCCCCTCAGCACCCCAAAGGTGGAGCAGGACTGGGTACAGCAGCCCAGACCTCACAACAAGGGAGAGGGCAAGAGCAGGAATGAAGACGGACCACCATCCTACTGCCACCAGGAGTGGCTGTACGTAGGTTTGTACTGCTTTTGTGTGCATATTTCAACATCTGGCATGTTTACAGCTTGCTTTCCCACGCTGGGATGGTTAGGAATAGGAGCCAGCAGCCTGCAAGGCACGCAGAAAGGAGACAGAAGGTCATTTAAGTAAGAGATGAGGATCTTCTGATGGGGGAGCCTGGCTACAGGCTCACACCAAGGGGAGTTTCTCCAACTGCCCCGCCATCACATTCCCATCCTCATCCAGAGCAGCTCAGCCATGATGGTGGCAGGAAGGAATTAATGAGGAAACTGTGACCTCCTGGAGAAGCTCCAGCTCTGAGCGGTGCCACTGGGATAGAGGCTGCAACCCCCAGAGTCCCCATCCCACCCCACCAACCCCAGCACCTCATGAGAGCAGTGCAACGAAGCCACAGTACCACCACAAAGCCAAGCCACTCTCACAGGGAAAGCAAAGCTCCACAGACACCAAAGCTCCTCCAACCACATGGAGCAGGGGGTTCCTGTCCTCTCTCCCACACCATCTGGTGTGGGATTGTCATTAAAGCAATTGGGACCAAATTCCAACCCAATGCTCTTGCTGTAAAGCTGGCAACAGCGGAGGGACACGGGTTGATCCTGGATAAGGTCTCCATGCAGGATGGCAGCAGGTGGGGATGCTCCAGGGGTTGGGCTCAGTGATTCTTATGTGTTCCTTCCAACTCAGGATTCCCTATGACTCTATGAGCAGCACGAGTCCCTTAGCAGGGCCCTGCGCTCCTTCCCTGACACAACACAGGAAGGCTGCAGCTCCTCAAACTCAGAGATCTGGTGTAAGCTAACCTTTGAGAGCATACTTGCCCCAGCAGACGCACATTTATAATTGAGCAGGTGAAGCCAGGCAGGCAGCACACATCAGACAAAGCTATCAAGTTCTGTCCCTCTGAAGCACTCATTCTGAAAGCCATTTCTCAAAACCCAGCTGTGGTTTCCTGCTCCCAAAACCAGGGCAGGGCAGACAGGGACTGCATTCACCCACTCACCTACTGAGGTCCCAACAGCCCCAGGCTGATGGTGTGTGATAAGCAGACTAAAAAAAGCTGTGTGATTGTTCACTGAGGTGATTATTGGCCTGAAGCATTTGTGCCTCCATTCACTCTGAAGCCTACAGAGGATGCAGCCGCAGACACGGCCCCCCTCTGCCCAGTGGCATTGGGTGCACACACATACAGAGGTGGGAAGGGCTGCTGGAGAGCCTCAGCTTTGGGAAGGAAGGCTTTGGGAAGGCTTTCAGACCCAGGACACAGTGGGGAGGAGCACGGAGGAGGATGACACAGAGGCTGAGGGCAGGGGGAAGCGGAGCGGGGTGGCAGGACGTACCACTGGGGCTTCCTGCTCCGCTGCTGGCACCCGGACCTGGGGATGACACGACCGTGCGGTAGGTGGGCGGCGGAGGGGGCGGTGGGGTGGCTCTTTGTCCCGGCCCAAATTCCTTGGGGGAGGCAACCGCTGGCTCCGTGTTCTCCTCTTTCGCATAGGGATGCTCCAAAGCTTTCTTCTGCGGCTCGTCCAGGCGCAGTGGGGAGGGCAGTGTGCGGGGCAGCTCGGCCCCTGGGCTGCCCATTGCCACCGGGGGGGACGCCGCGGGCTCCCGGGGCCTCAGCACCGCCGTCGTGTTTTCCGGGGATAGATCGGAAAAATTGACCCACTTGTTTTCTGCATGAGCAGCCACACACTTGGGGGACAGCACGGGGCCAAAAATGCTGTCCAAGTCATTGATCGACGGTGGTTTGTCACTTTTAGCCTCCGTGGCTGGCTGGTCACCTCCTGTGGTCAAAGCAGTGGGTTTAAGCTTAGCATTAAGAGGGCTGCAGCGGCGCGGGGCTCAGCGCCAGCCGCCTTCTAGAGGGATGCTCAAAGCACACTGCCAAGCACGTGGTCATCGGCTGCTGGGGGACGTCATTCCTGAAGCACACTTGATTGAAATACATACACTGCGCAGGAGAGCATGCAGCCGCCCAGCCCTACACGCCGCCTCATACAAGGCACTCCTCTCCACGCACCATTTACAGCTGGCACGCAGCCTTGCTTATGTCACAGCTAAACGGCGTCATTATCACCACCAGGAGTTATTAGTAGCTATTGGACTCACATGGTAAGCACAGCAAAACAAGGCTCTCCTTGCACACTCCACTCATATATATATATATATATATATTTATACACACACAAATATAAATATATACATTTACACATGCTGGTCGGTCGCTCCCACTGGCGAGGGGCATGCAGCACAGGACAGCACACTGGGTGTATGTATTTCAGCTGCAGCCAGCAGCAGATGCAGCTCTGGTGGCTCTCTGCTCGCTCTCTGAGCCATCACCACCACACATCGCTGTTAGTGACCACGTTTGTCTGCACAGCTCCATCACAGCACAATGCCCACGCTCCTGTCCCAGCTCAGTTTGCTGCTTTGCACACTGTTTGTGGCCCAGAGACATGGAGCAAAGCTGCATTTGGCACACACGCTGTGCAGAAGGATGCTTGACCTCACACAGCACAGCTCGGAGGAGCAGGAGCTGCAATCTCTTCCTGCAAGCAGCACCATCCATTGCATGCTTATCAAGCACTGGATTTACTCCAGCTGCATGCCAGTGCCTCTCTCAGCTTTCCTTCACTCGTGCTGCAGCACCCATGATTCTTCCTGCTCACAACCTGGGAGAGCACAGCAGGCAGGAGCAGCCCAAACCCACTGCTCCATAGGCCCAGAAGCAGGCTGGATGGTTCCAGGCAGCGTGGGAGGAAGGCAGCAGCGCTGCTATTTAAATCCTGCTCTGCACTGGCTGTGTATTTTGCTCCTAGAAGCAACTGACACCAGCAGCACGGGGAGCAGAGAGCAGCAACTGAACCAGGGCAATGCCAGCTCAGGACCAGCGGCGTCTTTGCAGCATTGCCCTGAACACAACATCTGCTGAAACAACACGGACGCAACACAGGACACACAGGGACCAAATCCACATCTCAAATGCAGCCGCTGCCTGGGATGCCCTGGGGGGAGCAAACCCCGCGGGTCCGGATCTAGACACATTACATCACAGCTAGGAGCAGTGTGCCTGGCCTTTACCTAGTGCCACGGTCAGGGGCGAGCCGGTGCGGGGCGGCGTGGCCGGGACGTTCTTGGGCGGCAGTGGTGGCGGAGCTGCAGCAGAAAGAGAGGAGAACATTGAATCATTCAGGTGGGAGAAGCTCTCCAAGCTCCCCAAGCCTACCCCTCCATGCCCACGTCCCTCAGTGCCACATCCCCACAGCTCCAAAACACACCCAGGAATGGGGATCCCCACCTCCTGGGCAGTGCTGTGCAGTGCTGAGCGCTCTTTAGGAGAAGAGATTTACCCCAGGATCCAGCCTGACCCATCCCTGGCTCAATGTGCTACGGGGAAACCAACTCCACGCCCAGCTGAAGGCAGAGCACTCGAGGAAGGAGGTGGAAAGTAACCACCATGAAGGGTTGCACTGCTTTTCTATTGCCCCCTGCCCACAGCACCGGGCTGCTCTCCCAGAACCAGCAGCAGCAACAGAAGGTTTGGGTTCACATACGTATATGGGCATTTGTTTTTGATCAACTCACTTCCAGTTGGAAAAGGTCTCTGCAGCTTCGGGGACTCCGTGCTATTGGGCTGGAAGGAGCCCCAGATCTCAGGCTGGTCCAGGGGAGCTGGGAAAAAGAGAACAAATAAATATACATGCAATGGCAATAATAAAGCTGTTTTCCTACAAACACAGAAAGGAGCAGATAAGGTGTGTCCATCTGAAGCTTGCAAGGAGAGGAAACTAAAAACTGACAACAACCCCTCGCTAATTAAAGACACTTACTTTCCCTGTGATGTTAGATAACTACAGGGCTGCCTGCTTTTTAAACAGGACACGCAATTAGTTTGACACTCATGATGCTTGACACACAAAACAATGCCAATTTGTATCCTCAGAGGCTTACTGCATTAATCCAAACACTGAATTAATGACAGAAATCCTCTGGAATTTTAGGATATGCAGAAAATAACCCAGGTGTTAAATGAAGAGTCCCAACTGTATTTATGCAGATGGTGGGGAACACAAACCCAGCAACTCTTCTGTATCTCATGCAAGCTCCCAGGCTACATGTGCAGAGCCACACGCAGGGGCAGCTTTGCTCCAAGATGAACAGCAGAGTCGCTTGTTATGAGGTACGGATGCAAACCCCAACGCACCATCCAGCTTCTGCTCCTCGAACGCCGACTCCAGTGGGGGCCCAAAGAGCGGTGCCAGCGCAGCCGGGTCCTCAGGGGGCTTCCTGCTGTGGGACAGAGGCACACAGCATGCATGTGGCTGCTTAGGGGATCTGGGCACCCACCTTCAACACAATATTCCGTGAGAAGCTGTGTCGGAGCACAAATGTGTGTATTTACAGGGAGCTGGGGTGGTTTGCACTCATGTTACATGTGTGATTGTGTGCTAAGATGGTTAGAATCCCATCTGGATGACATGCCCAAAGGTAGCTGAAGTGGAGAGTCCTACTGATGGACTCCATGGGGACTTTGTTCTGGGTGGTGCACGAGCAAGGTCTTGCAGATGTATGGGTGTGTATATACACATATCCCCTATACTGACCTGCTGGGGTCTGGTGTGGGTGTGGAGCGTCGGGGCCGTGCAATTTCCTCACCTGTGTAGAGTCAGACAGAGCAGGGTTAGAGCTGTACCCTTGCCCCACATCTCCCCCCCATGTCCCAAGCCAAGCCCACCATCAAGGCGCAGGCAGAGAAAGGTTCAGGCTTAATTCAGCACTTGTTTCTATAGTAGATGGCTGTGCTTCTGCTATAGGGCACCCCAGGGATGTCCATATGACCTTCCTTAAGAGGACATTTGGGTGTCATCATTTTTGCCACAACCACTTCACAGTAAACCTACCCTCCCCCTCCCTTTATTAAATCAATTTTAAAGGCCGCCACCACCAAGCTGTCTGCACTAATTACTTAGGACATACTTACTGGATAAATTCCTCTTAATCATCCCCTGGAATTACAAACACAGGAGGTCAGCGGGGTGTGCAGGGACACGGGCACATCGCGATCGGCACCGAACAGAACCCGCAGCAGCACAGTGCACAGGGCAGAAATTGTCTGAGAGGAGAGTTACTGAGCAATGCCCACCCACACGTATCCACCGGGAATTCAGATTTGCCCCCAGCACACAGGGAGCAGACAGAGCCCAGCAAGAGCATTTTGCACCCCATAAACCCATCACCTGGCAGCCCCGGGTTCACAGCCGCCCTGGCACACAGCTGTCACTCCAACCCAATGGAGGCAGCATGAAAACAAAATCCTCACCTCCGATGGGCTGTGGGCTGATCTAAGCACAGCCAGCAACCTAAAGCCCCACTCTTGCCACGCAACACACAGCACTTGCATGCAGTTAAAGCTCCCCACGTCCCACTCCAGAGCACTGCAATGTCACTGCTTGCACAAACGCATGGCCAAAGGCAGCAAGGAAGCGTGCAAGGAAGGAGCTTACCGGGCTGCGCCGCTGCGGTCAGCGAGAAGGGAGAGAGAACAGACACCTGGTCAGAGAGGGATGCATCAGCACCTATGTGGCACCGTGCCTGGGTGGGCATCCTGGGGACAGGGGTCATCCCTGCTTGGGTAATCAGGGATGGGACCCTTGGGATACTCTTCCCCCAGCTTTTCAGCAGCCCCATGCTGACACACAGCCATCTTTTTCCCTGCCTACAAGGAGGGCAGTGTCCGTGCAGAGCTGCCCTCAGGGTGTTTTGGGGTTCCTCAGTGCTGCAGTGCTGGTGGGCACAGACAGCTGGCGGGTCAGGCTCACAGCACACACACTTTTTCCCTTCTGATGTGCTCAGGTATGGAAATTTCAACAACTGAATCCTGGTGCCTCAGGTCAGCTCCCTAATGGGGTACAAGTGGAGGGGGAGCCCAGCAACCCCTAACAGAGGAAATTTGCCCATTTGGGCTCGGTATGGCCTCACACCAAGTCCTTACAGAGCAACACCACAGCTGCATGCAGCACATGGACACAAACCACAGATACACTCTCTTGCCTTCCACATCATGCTGGTGCACAAGGACATGCATGACACTTGCTCAGGGAAAGCTGTGCCATTGCACATCTTGTCCATTGCCAGCCCCAGCTTTCCCACAGAGCACGTGGAACACCCCACGTGGACTATGCACATCCCAAGGAAACACAGCCAAGTTCTCATTTCATAGAATCACAGAACCATTTGAGTTGGAAGGGCCCTTTGAAGGCCATCTGCTCCCACTCTCTGCAGTGACAGGGACACCCACAGCTCCACCAGCAGCTCAGAGCCCCATCCCTGACCTTGGGTGTCCAAAGGGACAGGGCACCACCACCTCTGTGGGTGCCCTGCTCCACCCACCAAGTTAAACCCGAGGGTGAGAGACAGCAACAAGCATCACAGCTTCCGGAACTGTTGGATTTGTTATTTGCCTTAACAATCTAGTCCCAGAGACATGCACAACAGGTGCCAGGAAAGCAGGGAACACAATAAGTCAAGGCTGTATTAAAAGTTTGTAAGCAAAACATAAAATCATATCTTACCGGACTTTTCCTCTAAAAGAATGCAGAAAAAAAAAAAAACAAAAGATATTTTCTGTCAGGGGCTGACACAGTACTAAGAGGTTTGCACCTATGAACAGAAAGCATCAGCTTCTCCCTGTGCCCTCCTGTGAGTTTAATGACATCGCATTGATTTGGATCTACAGACCCAGTTGGTAAGTACCCAGAGCCAAGGTTCCCCACTCACGCCCAGGGGCTGAAGCAAGCAAAAGGGAGAAGAGCTGAGGATGCAACTCACCACAGGAGATGGAGAAAGTGCAATGTTGCCTACAGATGCCTTCAGCTCGTCCACTGTGGCTGCGCTCTTCAGGATGTCCTTAGCCTGCAGTGGCTTGATCTTGATGTTGTACTTCTTGTGGGCCTCCTCCTCCTCCTCGGACTCGCTGGAGGAGTAGAAGTGCTTCCCTTTGGTGGGTGCAGCGCAGCTAAGGAAGCTTGCTTGGAGAGCAGGAGTGCCCTACAGCTCAGCAAGGGGTCAAAAGCTTGCATCTCACTGAAAAAAGGGAATTAAGTGTTTCTGAAGCGCTCATTCCTGAACTCAATGGCAAGAGCAGCTGCAGGGACAAGCCCTCCTGCACTACCAGTGGAAGTGGGTAAGAAGACTGCTCCATTGCAGCCCAGCAGGGTCTATGTTGGTGTATGGCCACCCTCCCTCAGCTCTGATGGGGACAAGGTCCACCAGCAGCAGGAAGGGGGAATACCATTGCTCACTTGCACTCCTACAGCTGTGCACAGAATGCTATTGGCCCTGAGCTGGCACACATGCAGCATGCATAGGCCACATCTCTGATTCCTTACCCCTTACAGGGATATATTATGGACCTGAAGATCATAGAGTGCACCAGATTGCCTCAGAAAGCCAGCACTGTGCTCCCCTATTCTACTGCCACAGATAACACTCCCCAGGAGTTATTTTCAGCTGAAGAGTAACAGCTCAAAGGAGAATAAAAGGGAAAATTAAATAAAAAGAACCATAAAAGCCAGTGGCCTTCCTGTGAACCCCAGCTCATCTTACAGACCATAAGCTGAGAGGCCAAGTCCACAACAAAGGATATAGCCTGGCTCCTCAGGCCGGATGCTGTAGCCCTCCTCATCGAGCTCAGGGGAGTTCTGCACGGGGAACAAAACACAAAGGATCAACACTGCTGCTGGGATTTTTTGTAGCTGTCACAATACTAAGTTGTTTTTGTTTTGCAACGCCCAATTGCAAGCCAGGTTTATCTTTGGTTGGACTCAGTCCTTGAGGCACAGGGTAGCACTCTCCTCACCTACACAGTGATGGTTGGTCCTTCACAGATGGGTACTTAGGGTTATGAAATGGTCCAGAAACAGGTGACCCATTTTCTGGATCGGTTCTCAACTTATTGATGCCACATAGAATCGTGAAGTTTGGAAAAGTACTCTGGTCATCTAGTCCAACCACCAACGCATCCCCATGCCCCATAAATCATGTCCCTAAGTGCTCTTCTCTTTAAAAGACATCCAGAGTACACATCAGAGCAGGATTAGGTTTCCTTGCACATCTGATGTCTCTGAAGTCATTATTTGCATTCTCTGTGTCTCAGCTTTGAAGCAGAGAGTGGGGCTGGGGGACATGGCTCATACAAAGCATTATGCATGGCAGATCAGAGCACTCAGACACTTACGTATCTGTCCCAGTCAATCTCTGCATAAAATCCATTGGGGGCCCCATTCGTTTTCTTCTGTAACACATGGGAAAACAAGATTTCAACACTTAAAGTGAAGGGGAAAAAAAAGGAGAACATAGCATATATACATACATTTGTGCACCCATGAGATGAAACTCTATTACAGCATGAGCCAAGCAAAGGCTCATGGGGCTCTCTTTAAACCATCCCTCCGTGGTCCAGGTCTTATCCTGACTCAGCTTAACCAGCATTTTTCCTACAATCTGGATCTCTGAACAAGAGCTACACCCTATTCTCAATAACTCATTCATAGCTGTAACCGAGCACTGCGTTCCTTACCGAGTTATTTTTTCCTTGCTCCCATGTGCCCTCAGGTTTGCTATGGCAAGGTGGCTCATTGGGATGAGTGCGGAGAGGCTGGAATGGATTGGGGTTGGGCAGAAAGAGGGTTAACATGTCAAGTGGTTGGTTGGTTTTCAACAGAAGAGCAAATGAAATGAATTGGCAAACACTGCAGGGTCTATAAGGAGGGGAGGACCCCTCACAGAAGGGCCATATTCAGCAGTCAGGTCAGCACCAGGGCCATCATCCCCAGCACAACATGGCTTTCTGTAAGAACATGCTACAGGATGAACATATAAGTCTCTCCATCCTCCATTGTCCGTTTCAGTATACACTGTGCTTTCATTACATAGAAAGAAATGTAAAGAAATGGCTTTCCTGCTTCCTCCAGCTTGCTGGAGCACTGGAAGCCCTGCTTTGTCCTACAAGAAAGCAAACCACCTGGAAAACCCAAAACACGCATCTTATGGAAAAAGCATCAGCTGCTGGGAAGGGTTGGAGGCAGTGTTTGGGAGGCCCAGCCCTGCTCGCCCCTGGGCTGTTTCCAGCTTGGAGATCTTGTCCCCAGCCCCATCCGCTGGAAGTGCTACCGTCAGCCATGCCCAAGGAGCTGTAAGCTGGGTTTTCACTCTCCAAAATTAAATTTGGCATTGCTCAGCGCAGCAGTTTTGCTCACCACAGAGTTCCGTGACACGCAGAAATGCATTACATTATATTTTCTGGGGGTTTGTTTGCTTTAACTGCTGAATAGAGCCCTGATTAAAGCACTACCTGAGCTGCAGTCTTCTTAATCACTCATTAACAGCCAGTAACAAATGGCAGAGGAACGCAGGTGATCTCAAAGCCAAGGATCTTGAGTCAGATGTAGGAAATGAGATGACATCTCTAAAAGGAGCAATGTGGCACCCCGATGTCTGTACAATGCCACACTGCATTGTGGGCTGGGCACGCAGTGCTTCTCTCCTGCTGAATGTCTCCCTGGGGCTTATTTTAAGCCTCTAATGCCTGAATCCACACAGTCCCAGTCTGAGCCCAACATGCTTTTCCATAAATTGGAAATCAAGCAGCTAAAAGCTCTCCTTCCACTGCTTGGTTCTAGCAGGGGCATTTCTACCCCAAACCAAGAGCAGCAGCAGCATCTCGAGAACAGCCATCGTCCTCTTTTTGGTTTAATACCCAAAACAAAATGGCATCAGAAACAGGTGCGTGGCAATTTGCCCTTAACTCCTCGCACAGAAAAGCTGCCCTGAGCCGATTGCGCTCAGCAGGAGCTGGGATCCCTGAGCACCTGAGCCGCCCCAGGGGGTGCACAGCACTGCCAACCACTTCCACTGAGCCGATTCTGTACAGAGCCCTGAATTATTATTGTTTTTTTAACCAGCTTTGTCTGGACTTGGACACTTATTTCCTATATTGAAAAGGAAGCAGTTCACAAAATAAAGCGCCAGCGATGGCCAAAGGAGGAGAAAGCTGCAAATACAGAGCAGCGCTGCACGGTACTTACGATGCCGTCCCTGTCCGGTGACCCCCTGCAAGGAACAGAAAAGGCACCTGGGTTAGCTCCAGCACAGCCCAGCTCCAGGAAATGCAGAGGAAACCAGAGCTGTCATTACGGCACTGACAGCAAAGCCAAATTGCCGGCGCGCTCCTCAGAAGCCCTGCACAGCTGTGCTCTCGTGTTATAGGACAGCACACGTGCACGCACACGCATTCAGTGCTTCTGTGCTGCAGAAGTTGATCAAAATAGCACATGAGTAATTCAGACTCCATCCAGCAAGTCCGTTCTCTGCCAGAAGCATCGTCACTTTGTTTATAAATGGGTTTGAAATGCATGGAGCAGAAAGTCCCCTTCCCCACGTCTGTGGGCTTCAGTCGTGGGGCACAGGGCTGCTCAGCAAAGGGATGGATGTGCTGCTCGGAGCCAGGCAGGCCCTGCCTTCATGTATTGCCAGAGATTTTCCACAAATTAACGTCTGACTCATGGAACAGACTCCAGCAGACATGCACATCACTACTTCGGGCAGAGAGTAATCTGCTGCAAGTCCCGGAGGAGCGATGGGCTCCTGATCACTGCTCCATGCATGGAGAACACACACACGTCCCCATGGAGCACGCCTGGCTGTGGGCCTCTGCATCCATGGGGGAAATAGCTCTGATGCAATCACTGCCACAAGCCGTGACTTGAGGATGACAGATGCCCCGACGCACCCAGCTCCTTCCTGCCCTGCAATCATTACTTATTAATACGTTTTATATCTCATTGACTCACGTGGAATCGGTGTCCTTTTCTTTCTTGCGTATACCAAAGGCCTTCCTTGTACGTTTTTTCAGTCCTGTGGGTAGGAGTATAAGAATGCAATATTCATGTTACGCTCCAAATCAATCCCCCAAGAGGATGCTTATCCAGCTGTCAGCTCTAAGTCACAAACAAAGTTAAAAGAAACCCCAGCAGGACACTGCAGGGAATGCATGCACTTGCTTGCACCTTTCTTTCGTTAAGCAGACACTCACTAATTTGCTCAACAACATACTTCACAGGAAGCATTTCTGACCTTACTGTCTTAGCAATACTCTCCCTCGCCACACTGCAGACAATGAGGAAACCTTTCTTTGGGGCACATAAAAAGAAAAACCAAAAACAAACCACACAGCTGGTGAGCACAGTGCTCACAGCTACAGCACTGGCCAGTTGGGGACAAGGGGACATAGCCCTCAGGAGCCACGAGTATGGGCAGAGCATCACTTGTAACAGTGGCCCTGAGACTTTCCTCCCATTTTCGGGAGGCAAAGCTGTTCCTGAGAGCATTCTAACGTCTTGCAGCAAGTGCATCCAGGGAGGGGTTTTAGCATTTTAACCACTTGGAGCTGCTGTGAAGCTGGAATGCTGCTCTCCTCTGCTCTGCCTCCAAGCTCGTGCATGCCCTCCAACCAAAGTTATTTTCTGCTTCCCCAGGAGCACCTCACTCCTCCAGATGGATGCAGCAATCACCCCCAGTGCCGGCTTTCTTCAACACATCACAACCCACCGGACTTGAATTATCGCAGCACAGAGAGTAGCCTCAGGCTCCTGATTCCCCACAGCCGGGTGTTTGGTTGGCCAACAACAGGACAGGCTCCGGCAGCTCTCCTTGGTGCTGCTGTTGGAGCCCTGGAGTCAGTGGGAGGTGTGGAGGCAGTGCAGCAGCCCAACCCCAGGCACTAACCCCACACCTTTGCAGAACTGCCCCAGTTTGGCTTTGTCTCATCTCCCATCTTTCCCACCAAGCACGTTATTAATAACACAGGGAGATTTCCACCCATCTCACCCCCTAGAATAACTTTGGCCTCCAAACCCAAAGTAGAACAGGGAGGGAGCTGAACAACTGAACTGAACTGCTGTTTGGCCTTATCTGAAGAAAAGCCCAATTTGGCTGAATCTTGTAACGAAGCCTTCTGCTCACTTATATAATAAACCCACCATCTGCTGGAAATGTAACTGCAATTAGGAGAAGGAAAGAGATGTTTAGAGAAGGGTGAGAGCTTCCACAGCACTACCAACCACGGCCAAAACAGCTGCAGCATGCTGGGGATCTCCTTCCAACCTAGTGGCTCTCTGCAGCAGGGCATTAGTCACCTTCCATTTACTATCATCTTCCCTCCACTCCTTGTATACCTATGAATCAGCATCCAAGAAATGCAACTCGGTATTTAATGCTCTGAAGCTTTCCAACCTAAATCTTAAGCTCTACAAGAAGAAGGATCTCATAATCCCAACGCCAGCAGCCTCCTGCTCTGCCCCAATGAATGGGACAACAGCTATGTTCCTGGTCCACTGACAGCAAGGGGTCCTGGGGGGAGAGCTTCAAAAAGCAATATCCATTTCAGCAGAGAAAGCGTCCATGGGAATATTGTTGCTCCAAATGCTCTTTTTTTTTTTTAATGACAAAAGCATTAAAATAAAGCTATTTAATTGCTTTGATTCATTAGGGCTTTTCAGTCTGTGCAGTGGGATAAACACACCCATGACCACATGGAGCCCCAGGACCCAAACCTCTGCGAGGAGGCAAAAAAACAGCAGGGATGGGAAGAAAAGGGGAAAAACCCATGGGACAGTCATTTTAGAGAGCATCAACTCTGAACTCTGAGCAACAGGAGATGTTCAGTTTGATTTGCAGTTGGTTTGCCACTGGGTTTTCTGGGGCCTGTTTGCTTCCCTCAGAGCTGGATGTGGGCAGTACCCATTCCCTGTTGCACACACACCTGCTCCTGCTGAATTAATTCCCTGGGTCCAACCATGGGGAAGCCTGCTGCTGTTTCCAAACCAAGGGGCTGTATTTGCTTTGCCCCAGAAGGAATAACCCTCAGTTTGCTCAGCCAAACCAAGCAGAAGGAAGACAAAATGCCTTTGGACTGACACATGCCTGTTCCAGGCTCTAAGTGAGAAGGTCTGACAAGACCAAGAGGTATTTGGGGACCACCATTTCTGCAGGGCAAGGACAAAGCTCTGTACTCTCCCCACACAAGCAAGACCCATCAGAAAAAGTTTCATTTTCCAAAGACTTCTTGGAAAACCCCTCCACGGCTGCAGGATGCACCCATGGGAGCTGACTTGCTTTGCTACAACAAAAATCCTCTCCAAATTCATTTCCCCACAACTGATTTATGCCGCTCCTTACTGCAACACAGCACTAAGACCTCAGCAAATCACAGCTATGATATAACCATCATTTGTCATGCACAGTGCGATGACCTCTAAATGGGCACCCAAACAATGCTAGAGCCCAAAGCAGCTCCTGGCTCCTTGCAAAGGAGCAGTGAGCAGAGCACAGTGAGGCATGCCTGTGCTGAATAGCTTTTACATTTAAATATATATATTTAAGATCAGGAGAAGAAAGCCACTGCCCACATGCTGCGTACTAACCTTAGGAAGGCAGCCACATGGATTGCTTGCTGCCTGCCCACCCCAGTGTCAGGTCTTCAGGGTCAGCTTGCCAGCGAACCGTGGGACACAAGTGTCCCCGCTGCGCTGCCAGGACCCAAGGGGCAGATACAGTTGTGGCTTTCATTCACGGCTGGCACGAGCACAAAAAATGCCAGATGCGCTTCTAGAGGTTGCTGTGCTATTCAAGTCATGGTCCAGGACAGGTGTTCCCTCCCAAGTGATGCTCAGATTCCTATTTTTAGGAGCTTTTGTTTGTTGGTCAGGAGATGAGGGCACTCTGAGACACTGCCCTGGCTCTAAGCAGCCATGGGAGGACTCATAGCACAGGGACATCATGGGCAGTGCCCCCAGTATGGTCAGAAAGAGAGTCTGGCTGAGGTCCCCACTGCATGGGGCACTAGAACTTTCCATGGGGATGAGGGTGAGCTGACGGGGAAGAGTTGTCACCTGCTTCCACACCAGTGCTGTCACCATGAAGTGTGTATGTACACAAAATACATACCTATTCACATCCACACATAGGGAAGATTCATATCCAAAAGGTGGGCCCTCTTCCCAATTCCCATAACCATTCAATTCTCCCATGTCCTGCCATCACATACTTGGATTTTAAAGAGGTGATTAACCACGGGAATGCATGACTAATAAGAACCCAAGGAGGGCTGATCCAAGAGGAAGGAGCCATCACCAGGCACTGAGCCCACCCCCCCCAAACCAGCACTGATCCCAAAGCACAGCCATGCTGCCTAGAGGGGCTCCAGGTCCCAGGTGGAAGGAGCTACACAAACACAGCATTAGTGACACCGTTAATAAACCACACTGATTTCTGCTCTAGAGCCCAGACCAAAGCAACACCTTCCAAAAAAAGGAAGTGTCCCATAACCAGCCTCCTTCCCCATTTGGAAGGGGGCAGAAGGTGCTCAGGGGCACGATCAGTGAGAGTGGTGGGGGTGGGGATCTCAGAGGTCTCTTCCGACTGGGATGATCCTAGAAAAGCCTGTCAAGGATCAATCTACAAATGCCAACATCTCCCATTAAACCTCACCAGTGAGGGGAGTACTGTGCAGTCTTAATGTGCATTTCAACAGGTATGCGATAGGTTTGAACGACTGCAAGAGGGCAAGACCAAAGCCCAGCAAGAAGCAGCCCTGCACGTTCCCTCCTGGCCCATCCTCTGCCCATCCCATGGCAGTGCCGGTATGAGATTTCTCTGCCTGGAAAACTGGGGGATGCGAAGAAGCATCTCAGTGCTGCTCCCAGCAACAGCAAAGCAAAAACACAGCCTTTCAGCCCATGGTAAGAGCTCCGTGCACATCCTTTCATGAGCACCACAGAGCATGGGGAGGGACTTCCAGCTGCCGAGGGCAGGGGTTGGTGCATGCCTCCAGACCACCTTGCCACGGCTACGTCTGTGCTCATTTCCAGCTGACACGAGAGCTTCTGGTTAAGCCAAAAGAAGAAACCACCCAGGCTGGCATTGTACCAGCGAGCTCGTTTGTAAGCTTACAGCATCAGAGACATGGGAGGGATGTAGGGTAAGACCCACCCGAGGGGCTGCGTGGCAGCAGGGGGCTGGGACGTGCTCCGAGGGATGTGCAGAGTGACAAATGCCTACTGACACCGTGCACGCACTTGAAAGCCTGGCACCCATTCATTATTCATCAGCTCTAATACCAGGGTGCATCTCTAACGATGTCTCCGACGGGTTCTGTAGAAGCAGCTCTGCAGAACAGCACAGCAAGAGGTGCCCCCCCAGCATTGTGCCCTGCACCAGAGCCCCCATCCCACCAAAGCCTCACGGCCATTCCAGCACTCCCTGTGCCCTGAGCTGGCTGCTCAGCTCCCCGCAGCTGCAGAGGGTGGGAGGTTATTTTCCCCACCCTTTCCAGAAAAACCACAACAAAACCTTCACCAAAAAAAGAGGGAAAAATAAAACACCAAAAGACACAGGGAGAAAAAATTCCCCCAAACAAACAAATACAAACCCATTAAAATCCCCCACCTCCACGGGGATGGGTCTGGCTGCGGTCACCCCCAGCATCTTCACTGCGCAGACCACGCAGCACTGCTGCAGAGGTGCTTGGGAAGGGAGAACACAAAAGCAGTGATGGCACTCAGCACTGGGCAAGATTCAAAGAGTCACAGCTGAAGCCCTCAGAAGGATGTGCCAAGGTCAGGGAGCTGCGACGCTGAGGAGCAGATCCCTGATATAGCACCAGTACCTCGCTGCTTCCCAACCCATACATCACACCCACCTGCACTAGGATGGGTAGAGGGCAGCATCACCCCTGCTGCTGGGAGGGCAGTTTGGGCAAACCCAGGTCCCCCCCATGCCCTGCACTGTGCTGCTCCTTTGGTATCACCTCCTGCAAACAAAAAATGCCCAAATCCAACCCAAAAGCTGTCGATGTGCCATTCCTCGGGGCTGAAAGCACAGCCAACAGCAGCCGCTGCCATTTCGCCAGCAGAAGCAGCACACCTCCAAAAACCCCCAGGAACATCAGCCTGTAATTGAGTTTCGATTGAAAATGAATAGCTGTGGCAGTTCAGTAGCTGAGGAGCAGCAGGACAGGCTGCACGCTGCACACGAGCGGGGCAGGAGCCAAGCACCTCCTCATCCCTGCTGGATGTGCACAACTCAAACACACTGCCTTATGCCAAAGGATGTGTTGGGTGAGCATGGAGAAGAGCAACACAAGCACACATGTGCCTGGAAGGGAGAGTCAGCATCCAGCACCCATCAGCTTCCCCATGGCAAAGGTCTCTCCCTGAAGGTCTCCAAAGCCACAGACAGGACAGGTTTGGGCACCAAGCAGCTCTGGGTGGCAAGAAGTGGCTGTGGCAACCACTCACCCACTCTCAGCTGCATAAAGCCCTGTGGTGAGAGCTCCAGAAGATATAATTTAACCCAAATTCCTTTTTTTCCCTGAAGCGTCCTTAAAATGTGCATAGTGCCAATGAGTCAGGCAGCTGAGATCCCAGAGGCTGTGTGTTTTGGGCACTCTTTAAACCGGGCTCACCAGATGGATGCTTTGCCATCTGCATCCCATGCACTTAGTGAACCATGGAACCATGACAGTTGGAAAAGCCCTCCAAGACCCCCAAAGCCCACTCCCCCTCATGCCCACATCCCTCAGTGCCACATCCCCACGGCACTGGAGCACCCCCATGGATGGTGACCCCCTTCCCAGGGCAGCTGTGCATTCATTACCCCTCTTTGGAGAAGAAACATCTCCTAATATCCAACCTGACTCTCCCCGGTGCAATGCGATGCCATTAGTTCTCATCCTAGTCTTCCATTTCCTACTTTCCCACCCAAAAAGCCCTGTCCACAGACATCTCAATACTTCTCAAGACCCAAGTCCTGACCAGCATTCTGACACAGTGTGAGGTCTCATCATTGGCCACCCTGCTCCTACTTCAGCAGGAATCCCCAGCACCTCCACACAGTGTGGGTTTGAACCAGGGAGTGCTACCAGGCTTAACCCAAAGCATTTCCCAGAGTTTGGGTGGGGCTTTGTTGTTGTTTTCGAGCTAAATCCCTTTATCCCCTCCCTCCCTCCTTTAGCAAGACCTATTGAGAAACGTGCTGGCCTAGGAACAGCCGGAAAATCCCAAACCAGATTGGCTGGACTGGTTGCCGTGCCCAGAGGTCTGCTATCGTTCGGCATCGAGGCCCATCATCAGCCCAGCTGATACACAAACTTCTCCCAGCACACCACATGCATCCTCAGCCCCTCCAATGCACCTCTCCACGTGCAACCACACCGCCCCATGGGGTGCAACTCCATGAGCATGAATGTGTACACGTACACTGACATTCAGATGCACCTCCACTGGATCAAGACCACCTAAAACATAACAAAGCCAACGTCCTTGCTTTGGCAAGGGAAAGGCTTCCTTTGCTCCATGCCCTTGGCTGCTCCCAGGCCCAGCATCACCCAGAACTGCTTTGAGGTGACGCAAAGTGTGGCCATATGGGACATGAGCAGCCCCTCTTGTGACCAGATGCCTCAGAAACACGTAGAGAAAGCAGAGCAGAAATCCCTGCTCCAGGAAACAGCTCTCAGCCCCTTTCCAGCCAACCCCCGACCTCGGGGAGGGTGCATGGGGAGGAACTGCTGGCCCCAGAGCCACCCCAGTGGGATCTCCCATCAGCCATGGCTGGCTGATCTTCCAGCACCGCACAACATCTGTGTTGGGCGACACGTTGCAGCAGTGATTTCAAAATGTAATTAAGCCGTATGACATAGCTTCAGATGCAACAGATTAAAAATAAAAGGGAGATAAATACACCCCTTTGTTCTCATGCGTGTGGATGTTTACCTTCACAACATCACCAGGTCGTTTTGCTCCCCCCCCCCCCTCCCCACCCCGGCATTTCTGAAATAGAAACATGGCTTCTCCTCCATCCGCAAAGAGAACTAAAAGATATCCTGTGCTGGGTTCAGGATGAACATGAGTCCCCCTCACTCCACGAGGCCGTTCACTCCTGCTCCCATTGGGAGGGCCCAAGCCCAGCAGGGCCAGCACTAAGGCACCAGCAGCCCCACAGAGCCCCAGTTCAGCACCACTAAACCCTATGGCACAGAGCAGGGAAACACAGGTGCTTCACACAGGTTTGAAAGCTCGAAATCACTGCTAAGCTGAGGGCCATGGTCAGCGGGCATGGCGGGGATGGGTTGGTCTTGGTGGTCTCAGAAGGCTTTCCCAGCACGAAATAAGGAAGACTCTGTGCAAGGTGTCAGGCTTTCAGCGGGGTGTTGGTCACAGAAGTTTCACTCTCTCACAAATAAAGCCAGTTTCCAACCATTTAAAAATTAATCAGAAGCATTAATTATTTCTCCTCGCTCCATTTTCTCACTTCCATTCTCTGCACCAGGCACAGGGAACGGGGAAACTTCCGACAGCCTAAAAACACCGTGCAAGATGGTTCCACCATCCCACCTCCATCAGAACCACCGGAGAGCCCCAGAGGGAGCCCAGCCCCCTCTGCACGCAGCAAATCCCACCCGTTAATTCCCCCGAAGACGCAGCGCTGGCGAGGAGCTGTGTCACCGGCTGTGCTGTGAGTCACGGGCGTGCGCCGTGCCCTGAGATTAAATCCTTTCCTTCGTGCCGATCCCCTCTCCAATGTCGACAGTGCATAAATAAGGCCCTGAAGGACAGGGATGCCCGCTCCCCTCACCCCGACGCATCACACGCAGCCCTCAGTCCCGAGGGGAGATGGGCATCTCCCGTTGGCACAGTGGGGTGACGTCGCCACGGATCCCCATTTCTGCCCATCACTAGGGGCACACACAGGGCTGGGCACGGGCACCCCGCGCTGGGGGGGTGGGGGCACAAGTGAAGCAGAACACCTCTATGGTGTGTGCTGGGGCCTTGAAGGCCAAGAGCCGTTCTGCTTTAAGCAGATCAAACCCTTCCTCCATGGCATCTCGCTGCAGAAGGCATAAGGAGGAGCTCTACATATGGCCGAGGCGGATGACACGGGTTACAATCTGTGCAAGCGGTGCCCGGGGGCTGTTCCCCCGTGCGGACACACGGAGCTCACCCAGAGCCCATCTCCCCTTCCATCACCTCCTCTGTGCCCCCTCCCCAGCACTGCACCCCCTCCCCCCCCACCCGGCGGCGACGGTCACTCTCGGAGCATCCCTTCCCGGCGGAGGGATGCACGCGCATAGCGCACGGCCCCATCCCCATCCCCCCCCAAACCTCGCACCAAAGGGCCGGGACCGTGAGCCCACCCCATGCCGGGGTTGGGGGGACGACCCCACAGAACCCCCCACGGGTTCGGCGGCGGCTCCACCTGGCAGCGTGCTTCAGCTCGGTGGGGGGGGGGGGGGGGGGGGGGGGAAAGATGGATTTTCATCCTGATCGATGATGGTTTCGAATGAAAAGGCGAAGGTCTCCTACTCAACGCCCCCTCCTACCCCCCCATCCCTCCATCCCCCCCCCCCCTTACCTTCCATCATGGTGGCAGAATCGCATTCCTCACTTTCCCGGGAGCTGAAAAACACAGAGGAGGAGGACGGTCGGGCCCCTCTCTCCGCACCCCCCGGACCCCCCCTCCCCCCCCCCCCCTGCGCGACGGTGCCGTGCGCGGAGCTGTCAGCGTTGGGGGGCGGCCCTCGGTCGGGGCTGCGGCTGTGCCGCCCCCGGAGCGCCGGAGATGCTCGGAGAGGCGGTGCCCCCCCCCGCGCCGCGTCACAGCGCGCTCCTCCCGCCGGCAGCGCGCAGCCTATTTCCCAGCCACCCCCCCCCCCCACCCCAAAAGCAGAACCCCCTCTCCGTACCCCGTGACGCACTTCCCCTCCCCGTAAGCTTATTGCACCGGGGTGTGGGGGGCATTAATTGCCGGGTGCTGCTGTCAGCTCGCCCCCCCCCCCCCCCCCCCCCCCGCGGCCATTCACGGGGAATCAATGGGTGACGTCACACGCGGCCATCGGCCCCGGGAAGGAGGGGGGGGGGGGGGGGGGGCGAGGGATAGGGGGTGCACAGGGATGCTGCAAACAGCCAATTCCAGCACATGCACATCTCCACCGCCTCCCCAGGTGGGGCTCTGCCGCGGCTTTTTTGCCAGCAATAACACCACGCAACCCCAGCTCACCTACCTTCCCCCCCCCCCCCCCCCCAGCAGACGCTGTGCTCCCCCCGCCTGCACCCCCAGTGCAATACAGAGAGGGCTGCAATGCAATACCACCACATTCTGCTGCTCGGGTGCAACCCCACCTGGGGCAGCACTGGGGATAGTATTTAAAATTACATACATATAATAAAAACACGGTGGGGAGGGAGGGGGCAGATGGTGTTACCTGTAAGCTCTCCGTATGTGGGAAGGAGCTCACCCACCTCCTGCCTCACTTCCCCCCCACTTTGGGTTCTGCCCCCACTGCTCAGAAGCCAGCAGACCAACAACTGCAGGATCTTCGCCGTGATTTGGGTCCCTTTGGAGAAGAAATTTCTTCTTCAGAGAGCAGTCAGCACTGGCACTGAACGGGGGATCACCATCCCTGGGGGTGCTCCGGAGCCACGGGGATGTGGCACTGAGGGGTGTGGGCAGTGGGTCTGGGGGTCTCAGAAGGCTTTCCTGATCTCAATGGCTCTATGGGCACAACCAATCCCACAGGGTGCACAACTCTAGGCTGCATGTGAGCGCACTCAGGGCTGCAGCCACCCCAGGAGGAAGCTGGAGGCAGAGGATGATCCAGAGCCACTCAGCACCAGCCGAGGGATTTGCTAAATAAAGCCCAAATCCATCAGCCTCATCCCGCCAAGGGCACGGCCCCGCAAATCCCGGCATTAAGGCATCCACAGTGAGATGGTGGCAGACACAGACCTGTCCTGTTACCAAATCACAGTGAAGCATCGTACTGCCAAAGAGCTAGGGCAGTTCTCCTAGAGGGAGCAAAACAAGGAGAAGCTGATCTCTACCCCCAACCCAGCAGCCCCATCAGAACCCCCACCACTGTGCAGGGCCGGACACCATCATCTCAGAGGTCTTTTCCAATCTTAATAATACTACAGCTCCCTGCTCCCTCCCCACTGGCCCCTCGCAGTGAGCACTGCTCCTTTCTGCTCCGTCAGCTTCACTCCATCCATCCCTGCTCTCCCCGTGCACAAAGAGCCGCAGGGCCCCTTCCATCCCACTGAGCAAGGGGAGCAGCAGAGAGCTCAGCTGTGCCACCACCACTGCGAGGCACACACAGAGCCACGAGCACACCCCAACCCACGCATCCCTGCGCCCACCGTCCTCCACTGCCACCTCCTCTTCCTCACAGCAGCTCAGCTCTCCCTGCTAAGTGGGGCCAAACCCCACAGCTGCTGCCCCACAGCTTAAATACTGCCCCATGCCCAAATGGGATGGGGCACAGCTGTGGCACCACACTCTGGGCCCCATGCAGAATGAGCCCCATGACAGCTCTGTGTGGGGATGGTGGAGAGAACGGGGCTTTGCCTGGCAGCTTTGTTTTTATAGAAGGAATGTAGGAACACTGAGGAAGTCCCCATGCAAAGGGATTGGTGTGGGGGGTTTTGTGGGCAGCGTGGCACACCTGTGCTCCCAAAACCTCATGGCCCACTTGGGGGCTGTGTCACAGAAAGCATCGGACCCTACAGTGTGTTTGGGGTGCCATGGGGCTGAGGCGCAGGACACGCAGGAACCCCAGGGTCCCACTGTGTGCATTTCTGGCCCCAAAGATGTCACATTTCCCAGTGCTGTGTGTCAGGGTGGGAAGAGGGGGCTCAGCAGCACCCGAGGGGCTGAGGTCCAACTGGAAAACCCACAGCAGCAGTGTGGGATGTGGGCGTCCCAGGGGAACATTGTGTGCTGGGATGCTGCTCCCCTGCAGCTGTGAGTGGTGCTGCTGGTGCCCAGGGCAGACCCAGCAGCACCCTGCGTGCTCCGGCTGTTTGGATTTTTGGCTGAAGAATGAGGTTATGAAAAAAACAAATGCATTCTTTGAATAACATTGGGAATCTTCTCGCAGCTCCTGGGGTGCACTGCCAGCCCAAGGGCACGTGCTGGGGGTGGAGGCAGGTCCTGTTGGGTGACAGAGAGCAAAGAGGCAGCCTGGAAATGCTCCGTGTGGTTGTGTCCTGGGTCGGATGGGGCTGCCAAAGTGAGCGCCCTGGGGATGCAGGCAGCCTGGAGCCATTGCTTTCAGCTGAGCAGGATCCAGCTGTGCGAGGATCCAGCTGTGCGTGGCCCAGGCTGTGCTCAGGCTCCAGCCAGCCAGGATCCAGCTGTGCACGGCTCCAGCAGTGCTGGCCCCCGCTGCACAGATCCCCGCTGCCTGCCCTCATGGCACGTGCCCCGTTGCGCACGTCCCCGCTGCGTGCACGGCGCCGTGCAGCGGTTTGGGCTCAGCAGATGGAGCTGTACAGCTGTGCACGGCCGTGTGCACAGAGCGTGGGTGGGGAAATGCAGCGTGGGGAGCCCCAGGGCTCGCTGTCGTTGCTTTGCAGAAGTGAGGCCTGTGCAGAAGTGCTGAGCCCACCTCTGCCCTGCGGGGCAGACCCGAGCTGCAGCAGGATGTGCCCAGAAGGCAGCATGTTGCACTGAAATACCGCCAGCAGCTGAGCAGCTCTGCAGTAGAAGCACGTTTTCTGGGGGTGCTCCCGCTGCTGGTGCACAGCTTCAGCCAGCCCGACGTGCTGCAGCCGGTGGGCTCCGTGCAGGACCTGCATCCCTGTGCTCACCACGCAGTGAGCAGCACTGTGCTGCGTTGTCTGGGTGAGAAATGCGTGTCCGCTCAGCAGAAGAAATCTACTTCTTCCTCAAGGCTGTGCTGCTGAAACAGGGACTGTGCTGCGCACCCAAACACAACCCCACCTCCAGGCCCAGCTCTGCTCCCTGCTTGCACTGCTGCACACACCATGTTGCACAATGAGTTGCATGCGTTCCTGCACCCCAGGAGAACACACGCAACTGCAGCCCCTGGGAGCAGGCAGAGCACCATCCCTGCAGGCCCCCCACAAATGCAAGCAACGCTGTGCAACTACTGCATGTCCCATGCTGAAGGAAGCCATGCAGCTGCGGGGCCAGCAGCGTGCAGCCAACGCATGGCCCCATCCTCCAGGAGTACGGTGCCATCACCCCCTGCACCTGAGCCAGGACCCCTGCCCCTGGATGAGGGCTGGGGTTGGTTCTGCAGCAGTGCTGCTGGAGTGGAGCAGGGAAGGATGCTGCTGCTGCTGCTGCAGCACAGAGCATCGCGGCTGCGCTCGCTGCACTCACGGTGACGCCACTGCCAGAAGTGGGTCACTGGGAAGGGAAAAAATAAACCTGGGGGGGTTGAGAAGGAGGGGAGAGGCAGCACGGAGCGCACTGCAGCCCACCCCCACAGCACTGCTTCGTGTTCCTTAAGCCGCGGCTGTGGGTTTGGAGCTCCGCTGGGTGCACCCAGAGCAGAGGGTAAATTCATTGGAGCAGAGAAGTCCGTATCAGCAGCAGCAGTACCCGGGGGGTACAGCCACGGCACGGAGCACTGCACCGGGTGATGCTGCAGGGATGAGGGGACAGGATGTGGCCGTGCCGAGCCGGCCCCACGCAGCAGCAGGGCGTGTTGTTCCTGGAAGGCCGCTGCTTGTTTCAGTTGCGTTGGGTACAGCCGGGACATGAAAGCCACCGCCGGGCTGCGGTGCGCAGCGGCATCGCCTTCCTGTCTGCAGCGCCTTCCTGGCGCCGCCGGGCAGGGACAGAGCTGAGCGGGGAGCAGCCATCCCATGGGCATGGGCCTGCAGCAGCTCCCACTGCCCTGTGCCATGTCCCAACCATCCCACACCATGTCCCAGCCACCCCACGCCATCCCCACAGCCCAACCCTCGCTGAACAAACAACGCCGCGAGCAGCCCTGGGGCAGGGTCATGCGTTCATTTATTCACTTCATATAAAAATCTCTTAAGAATGCATCTGAACACAATATATAATACTATAACATACGTCGTGTGAAACTTCTGAAAACAAGAAAATAACCACCTGGAACAACGCGGTGTTCGACAGACATACACACCCATTGATCATGCACAACTGTGCTACTGTCATGAACTAGTTGTCACGAGTTGGACCAGAAGCTCAAAACGTTATGTTACAAACCGAGTGGCACCGCTCGCCGCGCCCAGCGGCGGCGGCACGAGAAGGTTCACAGCACAATTATCACATCAGTTCACATTTTCGTCATGGGGATTCACATTGGGTCGCTGGGAGGATGGGGCAGGACGTGGCCACCTCCGCCCTGGCCCCTGGGTTGCGTATGTCTCTTCAGCTGTGTTCAGGTTTTGTACTTTATGCCATACAAAAGGTTACGAGAAAAAAAAAAAAAAAAAAAAAGAGGGAAAAAAAATAAAAATAAAAGGCAACTCTTATTCCGAGTCTTCTACACAATTAACATCGCCCCCGACAGGCAACGCTAATTCATATAAATTAATAACTTACAAAACATTACAGTATGTACATTACATAATAAATACACTGTTATAAACAGTAATGGAGGTGTTAGAGCTCAAGGCAGTGCGGGAGGAAGAGGACGGTGGGCCTACACCTAAGGGAAGGCAGAACACGAAGGTGTGAGCGTGCCACTGCGCCGCGGCCATGCCGAGGGGCAGCAATGTGGGGGCTGACAGGCGCCCGGGGCCTTCAGAAGACTAATTAAAAGTGCCGTAATGCAAAACGGAGGGTACCCCTTCTCTTAAGTCTGGAAAAGTGATTAACCGCGATAAAGTGACAGGTATTGCCTGTGGAAAAAAGGAAGACTGCTTCTTGTAACAGGAAGAATCAAAAGGGATCCGTCGGTTCCCGAACACTCGGTGCTGCTGCTGACACTGAACTCCGTGTATTGAACAGATCTCGAAAAGACATGAGGGCGTTTACAAAGAAGGCACACAGGTCTGCAGACAGGCGGCGGGGCGGGCAGGTTCGACGCGCAGAGTTATGGATCAGTAGTTTCTATCAGCCTAGCGGGTACGAGTCCCGGAGCTAACGGTACGAACTCCCTCAGCTGCTGTGTCGCGGGCCGCTCGGTGGCAGCCCCAGGCCACGCGGTGCCCGCAGCTGACAAGGCCCCGGCGTCGCTCACCGCTCACGGCGTTTCCTGAGCAATTGTTCAGCACGCGGTCGGAGCGCTGACTCAGCCGCGCTCAGCCGCAGATCCGCCGGCCGCCATCAGGCACGGGCCCGGGGCCCAGGCTGCAGGCGAGTCCCACCAGACCGCTTGCATGCTCGTTGAGCGTTTCAAATCCACTTACGTGGGCACAGGGCATTATGTGTCCACGGGAGACGTGTCCTCTGTCACAATTTCTATGTTCGCCTCCCGCTGCACGTCCTCCTCCCCCGGGCTGCCCGCGCACACCATCTTCGCGCTGTGGAAGTAGCCGATGCTCTCGCCTTCCTTCTCGGGTCCATCTGAATCCTCTTCCTCCAGGGTCAGCTCGAACTGGAACTTCTCCATCAGGCCGGGGCAGTCCCGGCCCTGCTCCTCCAGCGGGGGTGAGGGGCTCTGTGGGATCATGCTCTGGTACCAGTTCCTGTTGTCCTCCAGCGTGTCCAGGATGTCCTGCGCGTCCGGCTGCACCAGGTCAGCCCACGTCTCCCACAGCGGGTGCACGATGTAGTCAATGAAACCAACCTGCAGAACATGGGAACACAATTTAGGGAAGGGAGATGCAAGGAGGAGACGGCTGCCTGGAAAGTTAAAGTGCTATGAATGCACGAGTTACAAGCAAGCCCTCCAAACCACAAATCTGAACGGTAGGAGTCCTACACCTGGGGAGGAAAAACAGCACGCATCAGGGTAGGTTGGAGCTGCTGGAAAGGAGCTCTGCAGAGAAGGACCTGGGGGTCCTGGTTGACCTCCAGCAGGCCAAAAGTTGACCAACAGTTGGATGTGAGGCAGCAGTGTGCCCTGGTGGCCAAGAAGGCACTATGGGACCTGGGGTGCTTTGCCCAGAGCGTGGCCAGCAGGTGAGGAAGGTGCTCCCCATCTCTGCTCTGCCCTGCCCTGGGGAGGGCACAGCTGGAGCACTGCACCCAGCACAGAGCTGCCCAGTTCAGGGCAGACAGGGAACTGCTGGGAGAGCCCAGCGGAGGGTGCAGAGATGGAGCACCTCGTGATGGGGACAGGCTGAGAGCCCAGAAAAGAGAAGGCTGAGGGGGACCTGATCAGTGCTGATCTGATCAATGCTTGCCCAGAACCAAGCTGTGTGTGAAAGGGGGGACTGAAAGCAGGAGCCACCTGAAACTGCTAGGTGAAAGAGGCTGCACCTGTCCCTGGCTGCAAGATTCTGCACCCCAGTGGGTGTCCCCTTCTGCCCAGTGCATCAGCCACCACCGTGCAGGCTCCAAAGGCGGAACATCCCAAGTTCCCTGCAGAAATGGCATCCAACGACCGTTGCTCGGTCCATCCTGGTGGAGATTTCCTTTCTTTCTTTCGCTTCATTTTGGAAGGACTGCAGCGAGCAGGGGAAGCAGCCCGAGAAGTTCTGCTCCTGTAGCCAGGCGGGCTGCCCAAGACCCTGGCGGTGACGTGCAGGGTGGAAGCGGCGCGGCCGTCAGCCCATCCGCTCGCGGGCGCGTAGGCGCTGAGCTCAATCATGTTTCAATTGTCTGACTAAGAGGACGTACGTCCAGGATGGAGAAAACTCAATGGCCATAAAGAGGATTGAAATTCTTCCGTCTTGGCAGTGTGTCTCACTTCTCTCCTCGCTGCTGGACGACGTTTCTGCGCAGCAGGAAAATGGCTCTCAGAGGGGCCAGGCTCAACGCGCAGATGTTTGCTTTGGAAGTCACACATGCCTCCTTCAGACACAACAGGATGTCAATAGAACCATTCACATTCAATTGTAACATACTGGGGAGGCAGCTTAAACGAAAAGGTGATGAAAATTTCCTGCAGCACATCAGTTCCGGAGCACTTCTGGAGTGACCAAGATCCTGACCGGTGAGCTGATGGCCACCTGACACGGTGCTGCACAGCGCCGTGATTTCCTTGCACAAACAGCTCCTATTGCAGAGCAGCTGGCCAGCCTGACCCAAAAGTGTTCTGATGCAAAAAGGGGACAGCAGAGCTGTGCCACGCTCGCACGCTGCCTGCCCTGGGGTTCCGTTTCACCCTGCGATGGAGACGCTGCTTCCCCTTCTCCTCTGCCTTAGTTGGTATTTTGGTGGTGGCCATTTCGTGCAATTCTTTTTGCAAAGTAAAATGCCATTCTGAAACCCCCATGAAGAGCATATGTGAACCACAAAATTAACTGGAGCTCACACGCGGAGCACATGGGCATTTTCTGGCCAAGCCTGACTGAAGGATTCATTTCTTGACAGGTTAACAAACAAGACAGATTTTTCCAACAAAATCACCATGCGGTTGAGTGAATAATTCTGGCTCAGCCCAAGAGGACATTTGGAAATAATTATCATCAATTTTGTTACTTATTCAAACTGAAAAACTTCGACGATGGCTTGCTCGAGTCCGTCCAAAACAACAACCAGGACACCATTATACGAAGCCTGGGGTATGTTCTGGCCAACACCAATCAGACGCTTCGTTTCTGCCTAACCAGGTGAAACACTGCGGCCAATGCTAGGGATGTCAGAACTGAACTGCCTTTGGAATCATCTGAGCGATGAATCAGAACCAGAGATGAACCAGGTGATCTCAAAATTGAAGAAAAAGCAGATTCTTTTCAAGCCCTGCACTGACTTAAATACCTGTACTTGGACTTCTTGATACAGAGGCTCCACTGAAGCTGAAGTGGTCAATTTCATGCACTGCAAAACTGTCTACATGAGGTCGGAAAGCAATCAAAATCTGGCCTTTGCTGGGGTGCTGGGTGTAGCTCCCCCTGGGGCTGCTTGTATCTCTGCCATCAGAGGGCCTGGCTTTGCCACACTTTGCTAATGTGGGGTGCAGCATCAGTAGGATTAGGAGGTGCTAATTAAGAGCTGTGGGCTGTGAAGACGTAAGAGACCCGAGGAGATCAGGATCACACACTTTCAGCCCGGGAAACAAAAGGAGAACAGCTTGCTCTGAAAACTGGGACACAAACAGGGCAAGATAAGCACACACGTGGGGATTGTGGGGACGCCAAGGAGTGGGTAGGGAGCCCACGGCAGGGTCAACCAGAACCCTCTGAACAGCTGCCCATTTGCCTGGTCGTGTTAGAGAAAGCAAATGAGCTTTGTCTCTGCTTTAAAAACACAAGCTGAGGCAACACCAATGAGCAGCTCCGGGCCAATTACCTGGGATTTTTCCACCGACGCCGTGTGTTTGTCGCACATGGGGCTGATTTCCATTCCCCTTTCCCTCTCTTTGTCTCCCTGCTGGAAGAACTCCTCCATGATTCTGTCCGTCCACTGCCGGTACAGCTCCAGAGACTTTGTGGGATTACTCAAGTCTGCACAATGTACCATGTTTCGGAGAACCTGCAATTACATTCATCAGAAAAACTCGTAAAATCCGATGGAAAAAGAGGACGGCTTCAAGCTGTATCTGCTTGCTCAACTCAGAACATTTAACCACGAGGCTCTTTGATTATGCAATTCGGAATAAAAGTGTTTGCATCCTCCGACTGCTGTGAATGGGACTTGCTGCTGCAGCGCTCCCAGCATCTCAGCACTTACACTGGGCACAGCAGCAGCAGCACTGCTGACATCACAGAGGTTTGTTTCTGAACACAGGTGCTTCCTGCCATTCAAAGGGTATTTTCAGGCTCTCACATGGTTAAATGCTGCTGCTTTAGTCAGTGAGTAACATCCCTTGCACACACACAGCCAGGTGCCTGACTAACGGCGGCCACGGGGACTCAGCGCAGGGAGCTGCTCGAACATCAGCAGGAATGTGAGAGGGTTTTCCTGCGAGTCTGTTCTGAGCTGGCCAGCAAAGTGAGCAGACAGCGACCTACCTCATCCTACACGTAAACCATGCAACCCCTCCCAGTGACGCCTTGTCGCGTCTGGAAGGCGAGGATCAGACTGCAGAGAGAGCAGTGCGCATCGGTAACTTCAGCTCAGAGTAAAAGCTGCTTTAGCTGTGGAGTTAACACACTGAGTTCCTGCCATCTTGCTACGCTTTGATTTACAACACTCAGCCGTAAAGATCAACCTCAGAGGGACAAGCGTGCTTGCAGCTGCTTGCTCCAAGAGTTAACCAGGCAACCTCTTCTACCTAAGAGACACGAGATCCCCTTGTACCCATTTGTTTGTGGTGCACAGCACATGAAAACAGGAGGCCTACAGTTCCTGCACGACGGGTGAAAATCTGGATCAGGCTCTTTGCTATATCTAACCCATCTGGAAGCGACAGTAAGAACGGGAACGTGGTTTCTCCGGTGACAGGCAAGGTGCTTCTGTCCTACCTGTATCCTGTCCGTGTAGTTGTCCAGCAGGAGGACTCCTGAACTGGTCACCTTCTTCGTTTCCACCATCGTCTTCAGATCTGCCAGCAGGCTCATGTGCTTGGACATATCTGTTGCCAACACCTTTATGGAAGAGAAAACACGACCTGAGCAGGGGCGGGCAGGCGGGGAAGCTGGTGCTGGAGGAGCAGCAGTGTGTGCAGGGGCCCTACCATGTCGATCACCATCTTCCTGAGCGTCTGCCGCTGCTTCTTGGTCAGGTTCTGGAAGATGTCGCAGTGCTCCTCCTGCAGTAGCTTGAAGCCCACCGCCAGGTGGTGGTTCTCCAGGACGGACTCGTCGTTGTACATCAGCGCCAGCTCAGAATCTGCCAAAGCAACAGAAACATGGGGCTCAGTGCGTGCAGCATGGGACTCCCACAGCGAGTGCGACAAACGGAGACGTTTCCTTTGTTGTTTGACATAAGCCAAGAGCGTGGCTCTGAACCCACACATACAGAACACCAACAGCCTAGTGCTAGCGAAACAAACAGCATCCAGCTGACTTCGTTGCAGGCTCTGGAAGCACTGACAGCAGACAGCACGGGTCCTGCACTCAGCTTTCCAAAACAGAACAATGTCCATCTTTTGGAAACAGAAGACATGCTCAGCCTGCTGCAGAATACAACACGAACCACAACGTTTCGCTTTTGTTGTCAACAGCAATGGCATTACTAATCCTCAGTTAACGATGACATTTGGAAGATTTTTTATGCCTTATCAAGTGATAATCACAATGCCACTCTGCAAACTGTACTACACTCGCTTCCTTTTGTTTTGATAGGAATTGGATTTTCACTGCCGCTCCATTTCAAAACATACAACTCCACTGCTGCACGGTGTTGTGAGAAACAGCATGGTCTCAGAGCCACAGCTCGGCCCTCGCCACAGCAGAGCACGCACTCTGAGCCTGCAGGTGAAAGTGTGATTGTATTCGAGACAAAACTCACTTGTGTTAATCAGAAACTGGTTGGAGACACCAGGGTGATCCACGTCGTGAATTGCGGCTGCAAAAATCGCAGCGAGGATTTCCAAGTCGGTGAAGACAGCCTAGGGAGGAAACAGGGATCTGTAAGGGAAGGCCACGGCCACCTTGGGATGCACACCCACAGAAACAAATCCTTCGTGCTTTATGAATTGCTTTTCTGAGGACGAGGCCTTTATAAAAAAGGCATGTGCTCAGAAGAGAGGTCGACACACAGCACGCGCTCCTTAAGATGAAATAGAGATTACAGAGCTGCAGCTGAAACATCGCCCATCTGGCACAGAGCTCAGCCCAGAGCAGTACTCACATCCAGTGCAGGGGTGGAGAGGAGAACGTGTGTGGACTGGGCGACGTCGGCAGCATGCAGGCTGTTGTGGTACGCCACGTCCGAATGGTAGTGGTCTTCCAGCGTCATCATGTACGTCACGAAGGTGTCCGATGAGATCTTGAATGTCTTCAGCAGATCTCGCTCCTGCGTAAGAGATGTTAAAAGAACGTGTGTATCTTCAACAGGGACGTCGCAGTAACAGAGAGCCAGCGGGCACTGAAACAGCGCCGTGGGAGGACAGAGAGGCACGCACCTGAAATATGGCGTACATGATGCAGGTGAGCGGCCTGTTGTGAGAATACCTGGCCACGTTGAATATGTTCAGACCCCACTTGTTCAGATCTTCCAGCTCCTTTGGAAACGACAACAAAGAGAACAGTTAAAATGTTTCTCGAGACGTTTCCACTGGTAATTACTGAGGTGCAGGAACGCGGGGCAGCTGTGAAGTGCTGGTGACAGAGCTCCTGTACGAGGAGGCCACGTGGCCCTGCGTCAGGGGAATTATTTGTGACCCAGGTAGCAAGAGGAATGGAATGATGGAGACGGAGCTCCTGCTGCTGCTTTGTGGCACACAGTACCATTACATGCTCCTGTGACAGTTATTCCACTCAGCCTTTATCACTTTGTTTTCAGTATTTTAGTGACTTTCTCAAGAAATTTATCAGTGTGGAAGTACACTGTCAGAGTCTGGTCCTATGAGCTCCTTGTCACAGCTGCACCACTCAGGGAATGTGGTCTGAACCAAAGCTGGGGTGGTCAGCGCAGCCACTGCACCTCCTGCTCTGAGATCACACCACTTCTCCATGAACTGCATTAACCTGCTGTACCTTGGCCAGATGGTCTTCCTTTTCTGTTTTCACACCAAATCGTGAGATGCTGGTATTATTTAAGCTTGAACTATGCATTAATTTTTTCACTCCACTGATCTGGGTCATGAGCTGCTGCTTTTTCTTCTTCTCTCTGTCTTTCTGCGTGGGAGAAGGAATCTCCACATCATTCTGCTTGTCTGCAACAAAGAGAGGTGAAAGAAATCAGCATCATTTGCAGGAACGCTGTGTGAGCACCTAGCACAGCCCCTCACATCAACCCTTACTTTGAATATTAATACAGAATCATAGCATCACGACATCATTAAAGTTGGAAAAGCTCTCTGAGCTCTCCCCACATCCCTCAGTGCCACATCCCCACAGCTCTGCAACACCCCCAGGGACAGTGACCCCCACCCCTGGGCAGCCGTGCAGTGCTGGGCGCTCTCTTCTCTGGAGAAGAGATTTCTCCTAACATCCAAGCTGACCCTCCCCTGGAACTTTGTGAATTCTGGGAAGAATCCTTTTGAGGTATGCAACATCCCTATGAGCAGTGCAGGGGAGAATCTGAGGAGCACAGACTAGGGAAAATCCTTAGGAGAAAGACAGAGCCACAGTGCATATTGCTACTCAATGCTCAGCGCGACGTAACACTTAGGAAAATAGGGTAATTACCCTTAAACCTTTAATTAGTGTTTCCATAATGCCTCATGGTTAGCAGGTCACGTTCAGGGCCCATCAAAGGGCGCACGTGGATTACTGTGCCCCAGGCACTGTTCTGCAGAGCTCAGCTCCTGCCCATCCCACGGTGGGGCCCAGTGACAAACCCAACCTCTCACACCCGTGGCCTTGCTGCAGACCCAAGGCTGCTGTCTGCACTCTCGCTGGTGGTGGGGCTGCCCCACTGCTGCCTTCCTCCGCTCATTTAATGAAGCCAAGGGACTGAACAGAGATACACGATCTGGTTTTAGCATCCACAAGCTATCCCCGTCTCACAAACACTGTTTGGATACATTTCCAAGGTCTCTTCCAACCCAAGCCATACCACAGTTCTAGGATTTCTCCTTTTCGGTTCAGCTTTTTCAGGTGTAGACTGCACCGCGCATTCCCCCCACTTTTAAGCTGAATTTTATGAGTAGGAAAAAAAAAAAAATGATCAAAAAGTGACAGCACAACTTCCTAAAGGAGCTTTAAGTCCCTTTTAACAGCTCTGATGTTTCTCTTCGATGACTCTACCAGCCTGGGCATATGTGTGCTGTATGGGTGTGCTATCAGGTCCAAGCCTCAGGCTGCACTGGAAGTGCCCTGCTGCTGGCAGCGAGGCCACCTTGCTTTTCTTCCCTGTGTTAATTCCTGCTCTGGATGACACAGTGAAGGAGGAGAGGAGCAGTGGATTCCCACACAGCAGCTCCAGACTTTTACATGGATTATTCATGGCGTGATGCGCCCTCAACACACGCGGCCAATCCAGTTGCAACCGGCTATTGAGATCACTTTCAAATCCCTTAATGGAAATAATGGTGTGTCATCGGGGGCCACGATGACCGTGGGGTGTGAGCTCCCTGAGCACGTGGGGACAGCATTCAGGCCAATGGAAGCAGGTCCTCAGTGGGGGAGCCCAGCGCTGAGCTGCTGCTTAGGAGCAACTGAGCACCTATCTGGGAGCTGTTTGAAACCACAGGAAACTGCGTTTTTTGTAAAAGATGGGCTGTGTAAACACAGAGGAAGTAAACACTTTGCAGAACGCTCCAGTGTTTAATTCATTCGCGTTGGTCGTCCCGGGAGCTCCTACAGAAGGAATGCCACGCAAAACGCTGTGTGGATCTTTGAGGGGGGGCTCTGATTTCCAGTGCAAAACGAGCACGTAAGCACAGGGTAATAAAAGCCCTGGGCTGACCTTGCCCATCTGAGCCCCCGGCTCAGAGGGGGAGATGCAGTTTTATGAGGCAGAAGGTGCAAAGGGGAGCGCATGCAGCTGGGCTCAAGTGGCTCTGTCCTTCACATAAGGTCAACACAGAAAGCAAACATTGCACACAGCAGCTCGCCTCGACCCAACCAGAAAGATCTTTCTGTTTGGAAAGGGAATCCCTCTGTGCAGAGCACCGGGCCAGCGCTGCGTCCTCCTCCTCCCTGTGTGCCCTCCTCCTCCCCGTGTCCGTTTGGGAAGCGGAAAATCAAAGCCCTTCAGTAATGCTGAGCACTGAGACGTGGCTGCAGGCAGAGGCAGAGGGCAGGGGCTGCCCCGCGGCCATGGCCCAGGAGGATGCTTACCCAGGAAGGTGTTGGAGATGTACTCGGACACCTGGTTGCCGGAGCGGCTCATCTCGGAGAGGTGCGTCAGCTCGCGGTTCAGCATCCTCTTGAACTGTCGGGAGGGAGAAATACAGAGAAATGGAATTTTTCTGAATGCTTTCACACGGCTTCGACTCTACGGCAAGCGAGCAGGCAAGCAAGAGGTGAAAAAGAAAATGATGGAGGGATTTGGAGCAGAATCAGAGCTATTCAGCTTCACTGAGATAACCCGCAGCACCAGCGCAGCTACGTACTTCTCAGTATGCAAGAACTGCAAAAACTGCAACACAGATTTCCTCCACAGACAGATATTATTTCTGCTGCCAGAAACGAGACGCCTCAGATAACCACCCTGAGAGACCCGAGTCTGATATTGCTCTCTATTTCCACCTTCTTTTGTCCTCAGCTCCGCTACATAAATTTGCTTCATTTTGAGACGCGTGTGTTGCAAAGAGAAAAGCAAAGCTGCCACGAATCTCAGGTCCTCCTGCATCACTGCAGCCAGACGCCGCGCTCGCCCCGTTGTGCCCATGCACTGCTCTCCATTTGCTAAGTGCACGCTTTCGTCGCAGCATCATTTCACCCCACAGAAGCGAACTCCCGAAGGGGAGAAGCAACTCGCATCCACACTGCATGCACCGTGCAACCAGGGGAATAACCAACGGCCCCACTGCCTCCCATCGCACAAAAACAGGCACCGAGGACCCGGCAGGATCCAACCCACCTTAATGTAACCCCAAGAGACGGACAACAAAGCATTGGCTTCAGGCATTTTGGAACACCCCGCGCCGCAGCCCTCGCTCAGATCCTTATGGAGACGTCACCGGCGATGGGAGCGCTGGCAGCCAGCAGCAGTCGGTGGGCACCGAGCCCCCGCAGCCCCTGCAGCCCCCAGCCCCTGGAGAGTGGTTGAACGCCGCGCGGAGCCCAACCCGGCACCGCATCTCTGCGGCGTGGGTGGGTTCTCTCACAGAAAATCCCGACCGCAGCGCTGCTCGGGGAAGCGGCGGTGAATCCTGGCGCGTGCGGCGATGCTCCGCGCCGCGGTGGGTGATTGCTGACGGGTGGGTGGCCCCGGGGGGGGGAAGGAGGGGGCGAAGGGGGACCCTGAACTGCCCAAAGCCCCACGGTGCGGCCCCACAGCCATCTTTGGGAGGAGGGTAAGATGGAGGAAGTGGTGTGTGCTGAAGCAGCGCGCAGCACGGAGCCCTTTCCTCTCTGTTCTGCTTTTTGTGCTTTTATTTCCCCCCCCCCCCCCCCAGTGTTCACTGCAGGGGGTTGCCAGGCAAGCATTCAGAGGGGCTTTGCAAAGCATGGCTGCTGACGCCGTGCATGGGATCACTGTTTTTTTCCCTGCGTGGTAAAGAGGCAAAATGCAGCAGTGCAGCAAAATGCACCTTTACAAACTGGGAGCGCTCCTCGGTGAAGAAACCAGAAGCCAGCAATAACCCGGCATCTGCAATTTCACTGCACAATCACAGTGCGAGATTTTAATAAATCCTCTCTCTCCTGCTAAGACACCTTCCCAACCCAAATCCTGTGATTTATCATTACACTGCTGTGACGAACCCAACCCAGGCACTGCTGCACAGCACCGGTCGCAGCATGGCATCCCTAGTGGCAGAAACATCACTGCCCACCACAGAGCTCTGCAGGGGCCTTTACTGCCTTTTGCCCTGAGCCACAGCGGCTCGGGGTGGTTCTGGAACACGCCAGCATCTATCCTGGCTTCTTATCAGAAAAAAAGCAGCATTTCCTGCATTCTGAGCTGTGCTTTCCATGTTAAAGATGGCTGCTAAATGCAGCATGGCCAGCACTCAGCCTTGCACCCTACAATGCCTTAGCACCATCTGGGTGGGACTCCTGCACTGCACATGGTCCCCTCAGCAATAACAATACAGATGAGAGTGGCAGAGCCTCAACCCCAAGCTCCCATCCCAAGGACAACCATCTTCTCTGTAACTTCATGATGGAGTCAGGGAGGTTCTTCTCCCATCCCTTCAGCACACAGGGACAGTGGTGGGCAGCCAATCCCATTTGCTGCCCACAGACTTAGGGTGGGCAAAACAAACAAGAACGGGGCGGGATGGTGCTGTTGGGACATGGTGCTGAGCCTGCTGCTCCCCCAGTGTTGTCAGGATCACAAGCCCAGCCAGGCACGTGGGAACTCCCACCCCGATGGCAAGCACGTGCTGAAGCACTCAGAACCACACAGCCATAGGATGGTGGGGTCGGAAGGAACCTCTGTGCCCATCCAGTTCCACCCCCGCCACGGGCTGGGTGCTCCCACCAGCACAGGCTGCCCAGGGCCCACCCATGGCCTCGGGCACCTCCAGGGCTGGGACTCCTCCAGACTGCTTTTTTCTTTTTTTTTTTGCAAGAACAGCACCGTGATCAAACGATCACACAAACAACTTTGCACCAGATAGATTTTCCATGCAGTCACCCTCGTGCTTCGCAGGGTTTGGTGCAATTTGCCATCTGAGAGATGTGGGCACGCAGAAGCAGGACTTACTCACAGCTGTGCAAAACTACACATGCAGATTGATGGCACATGCAGCCCTCTGCACCGATTCCTTTGCTGAATCGATCTGACTGCAAAGGAAGAGCAGGTCACCAGCACTGAGGGATGCCAACCTCTCTGCCACGGAGCAAGCAGCAGCCTTGCTTCTTTGGGAATGAATCCAGCACGCTTGGAGAGCTTGGGCACGGCTGCAGAACACGCTCCAGCATGCACCTGCACGGGGAGGGGATGTGCAGCTGGCACAGGGCTCCTGCCCTTAAGGGAACAAAGGCAAAATTGGGCCGTGGGCCTGGGGCTCCCTAACATTTAGGGATGTGGTCGGTGGGCATGGTGGGGACGGGCTGGCAGCTGCACCTGGTGATCCCAGAGGTCTTTTCCAACCTTAGCGATTCCATGATTCCCTCTGCCCCAGCTCTGACCCTGACCCAGTGGGCACGCATGGCCCTACGCTGGTGACAGAGCTTCCACACGTTCCGAAGTAACAGCAGGAACCACCTGAACCAAATGAGGCCTCCAGCTTCCTGAGCCTCACCCTGCAGCCCCAGCAGCAGCCCCGTGCCCGGCAGAGCACAGCACACAGCACAGCACAGCGGTGCTCCCGGTGCTGCGCAGCCAGGACGGAGGACAGGACAAGGCAGCAGGACATGCCCGCTGCTGATGTCAACCCTTTGAAGTCAGCCAAGCTGAGGCTCCCCGAGGCCAGGAGCCCTCATTTAAAGCCTCTAAGAGAGCTGCAGCCGTTTGCAGGAGGGTAAATGCAAGATAAAAGCACTGCGAAGGTGCTGCGGGGCTGCAGCCCGGAGCGGCTCGGGGAGCGCGTCCCACCCCGCACTTTGATGGAGGAATCTCACTGCACATCTCCAAGTGTTTACAAACCCTGCTCCCGGCGTCCCACCCTTCTGACGCAAACCTCGCATCCCCCGCGCCTGGAAATCCCTCCGACAAAAGGAGCTGTGCCACGAGGGCAACAAAAGCCTTTGATTTCCACGCCTGCTCGGCCCGAACACGGGGGGCACGGCTGAGACCCCACGCCAGTGCCTGAAGAAGGGAGCAATGCTTGCAGCCAACACTCACCCACTGAAAGGATCTTTCTCTGCAGCTCTTCCTAGCCCTCGTTTCCTAAAACAATATAGCTTCTAACGCGCTAGAAACTATTTTTAATGAGATACAAAGTGCTATTTGTTTTTCGTTGTTCCCCCCCCCCCCCCCCCTTCATTTTGTTTTCCCTTCAGCTTGTTTTCTAAACCCAAAAGTAAACATAAGGTTATGAAATCTCCCACTTCACATCAAAGGGGAGTTGATTTATAGAGGCGTTCAAAGGGAGGCTTTAAAGGAGCAACGTCACGACCAACTTGTTGGCTTTGTGCTATTAGGATAATTTCAAAATCCGCAGCCTAAATGTTGATAAATAAATAGCGCGTTGCCATAAATCAGCATGCGGCTGCTCATGAAAGCAGAACCATCTATCTGATGCAGACAGCACAACATTCGGGTTTGCCGTGCGGAGCTCAGCATTGCCCGGGAGCAGTGGACCCCCCCGGGGTGGCACACACTTACACAACGTGGGGATGGGGTGGAACCTGAGCACCCGGGATGCACCGGGACCTTTCCAGCTCATTTCCAGATAAATGAGACTTGCAATATGCAGACTGCATTAAAACCTTCGGAAGGAAAAGCTCCCTGCAGGACCCTGTGCCAAGCGCTGCTGGAGTCAATGCCAAACCTCTGGCTGTAGGGACACCGGGGGGAACTGGGGAGCCAGGAACCCCCTCAACCTGCAGCTGGTCAGCACACTGGGGCTTCCCGTGACGTCCTGCTTGGCAGAGGTCATCCCTGCTTGGGACCAGCATTCGTTCTGACTGACACAACGAATGGCAGATGGCCACTGCGGCGTGTCCTGGGCAGTGGTGCTGTGGATGGACCCAACCTGCAGCTCCTCTGGAACCCCACGGTGCTCTCTGCTTCATCAAACAGAGCTGGGGAGCAGTGCCCGAGGCCATGGGTGGGCCCTGGGCAGCCTGAGCTGCTGGGGGTACCCAGCCCAGAAGGGGGTTGGGGGGCTTTGGGGTCCTTTATTCTGGGCTTCCACAGTGCTGTGATGCTTAAGGTCCTTCGACGACAACCATGTGGGATCCTGGGATGCCATGAAATGCTCTCCTTCTTCTCAACAGGTCTCCTTAAGCCAAGCAACGCACGCAGCCATACCCCAAGTCTCCACGCTACGTGACTGCATTCTCTGTTAACGCCCTCCCCAGAAACCCCCCCAGAAGGCACCAGCATCCCTTCTCCCAAGCCCAGCACCGCCAGCCCCACGCTGCCAAGCCCAGCACCACGGCTTCGGCCTTGCTCTGCCTTTCCCCTCCACCTACCAAGAGGACAGCCGATAAAACCGGGAACGAGCAAAACCACTTCTTCTGCAAAATCGTTCCTACCAGCCCGAAAAATTGTTTGTCGTGTGCTAACTGCGAAACAAAATTGAGGAAGAGCCAAGGAGCAGCAGCCCGAGCTGAAGGCCAGGGGCGAGGAAGCACCAGCAAAATTAAAAGCTGCAGCAGCCTGTTTGTTGACACGAACTTGATTAAAGAAAGCGCAGATGCAGCTGACAACATCTGCGGCCGTGGGAGCAGATAGCACTCCAGCAGCCTGCGCATCTCTGACCAGAATCTTCTGTCAGTCCCACCCATGCAAACCACACGGACGAAGCCTCAAATGCCAGAGGAAGCCGAGCAGCTCTGTAAGAGCAGCCCACAAAGCAGCGGAGCTCCCGGCCCCGTCTGCCATGCGGGCAGCGATGGGTCGGCACCGTGTCCCACGGGGCTGTGGGGTCTGCAAGGATGTCCTGGCTGTGGGGGATGGCCTGCAGAAAGGGGACACCGTGCGCCTGCACCCCGTCCCCAGCCCGAGCAGCGCCGGGAGGGAAGGGCCTTTATCGCTGAATGAGAGAGCAACGCAATTAAAACCGAGATTTCGTTAATCGTACGAAGCAGCAATTTAAATTTAATTTAAATTTGAGCCAGGCTCCACAGTCATCACTTAGGCAAATCCAGCAGGGGTTTTACCTGAGTAGGAGAACAGGCTTTGGAAAATTCAAATGGCTTTGTGCCCCGAGATGACTTTTCAGAGACGCTCAGAGCAACGCGGAGCGCCGGCAGCTTCCGACAGAGCCGGAGCGGAGCTCTGTGCCGCCGTGCGGGGACAGCCTCACCTGTGAAGATGAACCTAACGCCAAGGAGCCGTACCTGACACGCTCATGAATGTAAATGCATTCAAATGAGAGCTCCTTCTCACGCGCAGATAGGCAAATGGGCTGCAGTGGGTTTTACGCTGCGCTTGCCCAGCTGTGCTGGAACAGCAGCAAGGTGAGGCACCCCTCATTTGTTTGCTTTAAACACGGAGCAAAGGCTTTCATCAGGGAAATCTCTGCCTCTGGGAGCTCTGACAGACGGGCTCTCAGACCAGTGCATCTCCACAGCGTGTTTTGGCTTTGGTAACACAACTTCTCCCAATTAAGTTTCACTTAGTGAAGGTATCCTGCTTGCCACGACGCTCCCTGCAAGCAGCGGTTCTGCACCTGGCTGAAAAACGACGAGTTCGGGTTGGGCTGCGGCGAGAGCATGAAATCACAGAAATCTACAAGGCTGGAAAAGCCCTCTCAGATCACCGAGCCCAACCTCAACCCATCCCACCTCCCCACTGCCCACGTCCCTACAGATGACGGACTGGATGACCCCAAGCGGTCTCTCCCAACCTCACCCATTCCGCATCCTGTGCACTGGTCTGCAGCACCGGGGCTGGGATGTGGGCTGCTGTGGGATGAAACCCCACTTCTGCCCCTCAGCAACACGACACACAACAAGCAGTGCCCCTCTGCTGCCTCCGGCGTCCTCGCCTCGCTCCCCGAGGTCACTGCTGCGAACTGTTAGTCACCTCCCGCCTGCCCTCACATCGTGATTCATGTTGAACCTGCCTCGGAGCTAGTATTTATTTAAGCCCCACCCTAATGTGTTATAACGTAGAAGTCTGAGAATGCACAACTTTCAACAGCCAAATAAAAGCAGAAAACGCGAAAGGATGAGTTAGGAAGCCCTGGGCACCGCTGTGTCCTGACGGATGGTGGCTCTTGGGAAGATGGGCTGGAGCGAAATACAGCTCTCCAATACATATATATTAATATATACATATATATTTGAATCATTTTAAACCTACGTGTGTGGAAATGGATGGCCCGCAGAGCAAAGCAGCAGACTGTCAAATGAGCCTATGTGTGGCCTACCGTTCCTCCCCACTGTCATGACGTATTTTATATAACCAGAGTGACTTACTGCAGAGGCCAAAGAGAAAGGGGGGAGGATGAGGATGGACAGGGGCACCTAACCTGCAAGCCCAGGCATGGAAGCAGTGGGAGCTGATGGGGCAAAGCCAGCTCCCCAGCCCCCAGCACGCCGAGCTCGGGGGCTCGCGGTGCTCAGTGATTCCTGCTCTTCCATCACCAAAACCTTGTGTTTACCACACTCAGGTGTTCCCCGAGAGACGCAGTGCCCGCTCCTCTCGAAGGCCCTCAGCACCAATAAACACCACCCAACAAAGGAAAGACGGAGCAGATGCTGCGAAGCAGCTCCCACCGCAGCTCTCAGGGAACCACAGCACTGCAGAACCAGAGCTGCTGGGGCCGGCAGCGCGGGGTCAGGATGCAGCCCGCCATCCCAGCAGGCGCTGCCATCCCCTGCCCTGGCAGTTTCCGCAACACGCGTCCCCAGGCGAGGGGAATACCGGCACGGAACCGCACGTGGTGCCGGGTGATTCATCCCGGCTTGTAAAAACAGGAGACGTGGAAGTCTCTTTGTCTCGCTGGCTGCTGCGCGAGCCGACAAACTCCTCTTTGTGAGACGCTCGGCTGCTTGAAAGGATATTAAACAAAGGAAGTTACAGCAGAGCGACCCGAAGACTAAACAGCTTGGCACCGCTTTGGGGAAACAGCACGTACCGAGGGGACGCGCTTCGGGGCTGAGACCCGCAGGAGCACAGCGCGTGGAGCAGAGCCCGTGCCACACGGCACATACGACGCTGGCAGCGGCCCCAGGGGGCTCTGCTGGGGTTACACCAGCACCCGTCTGCTGATCCACCACTGCCTCTGACAGTGAGGGGCGGCCTTTGCTCTCCTCTGCCCTTTGAAACACAAGCAGAACGCAGCGGGCTGTGTTTATCTTAGCGGATTCTGGCTGATGTGCGACAGCAGGAGCGCGCGGGGCCGTCCCGCTCTGCCCCGGCCTGGGGTCAGGTTGTGGGGCACTCGGTGGCACAGGGCTGCTGTGACAGCCAACACTGCTGGGCTGAAAGGAGACTCGGGCGATTCGCTGGGCACTGTGCGGCCGTGCAGGGAAGGGTCCCCCTGAGAAACACAGCACGTCCAAGGTTGGAAGGGATCCGTAAGGATCACCGAGTCCAACTGGAAACGGGATCCTGAAGATGAGCACATGAGGAAGGCACCTGGCGACAACACCTCTGACTACTCAGAACCAGAATATTCCCCAGGCTACAGATCAGGCAATGTGCCCATCTGCTGACTGCCAAGAGCTCCCAGGAAGCCTGCTGTGCCTTCAGGACATGGCAGGGTGCTCTTAGGTGCAGATCCACGCCACACGTGCTGCTGGTATATGCTGTAGGATATTGAGGCCCCACAATGACCCGGGAGCTGCCAGGCCCAGCGCTGCAGCTGGGAAATTCTTCCCCTCAATGCTATGCAGGGGTGGGTGCGCTGGGCACGACCCCCTGCATGGAAGCAGGGCTGGGGGAGCAGACACAGTGCAGCACAGAGAGAAACCCCATCTGCCAGGATGGCTCCAGGTCCTCCTGGGACCGCACTGCGCGGGCTGGGAGCTGGGCAGGGGGATAAACACGGGGGAAGAAAAAAGAATGTATAGATAGATGTTATAATAGTATGAATCCGTGCTCTGCTTCCACAGCAGTGCTGTGCCCCACGGAGCCCTGAAGGCGGTTTTGTTTCGCCGCGGTGCCGTGCCCTGCTGGCAGCTGGGGATCAGCCTGATGCCGGGAGAGGAAATTCCCCTCGTGTTGGCTGCGTTCCCCGCAACCCGGTGCTTTTCCAGGTAGTTTTTCTCTGATGCAGAAAGCTCTGTGTGCTAACTACTGGAAAACAGGACGGCAGGCAGGGCACGGGGCCGTCCCGCAGCCCCCATGGCCCCAGTGGGCAGCAGAGCTGCCGGGGACGCACGCAGCCAACAGAGCTCCTGCCCAATTCCCACTCACAGCACAGGGTCCCACCGACGTCCCTCGGCCCACGTGGGTCAGAGCAACGGGCTCGGTCACTCCGGGCACCATTCACCGCTCATTTCCTCGCTTCTCCTACAAACTCGCGTCTTAAAAAAGCACACGCTCTAAGCGCTGCCGCCTTCCAAAACCCGTCCTGCCCGCCGCTTCCCTTCTGAGAATCGCCCCGCAAACACGTCCGCGGAGGTCCTCCCTCTCCTCCCTCCGTTGTTGCAACTCTGGGTTTTCTAAACTTACGTCTGTCAGGAAGGAGACAGGAAATTCGAGTCACACTTGCAACAGCTGTGCCGTGCCTACTATCGCGCTGGGTGACGTCGCTGGGGCCGGCGTGGCACGGGGCCAGGCGGCGGCGGTGCGGAGGTCAGCACATGGCTCGCCGTCCTGTGCCCCGGCCGCACGCTGCGCCTCGCTCGCGTTCTTCCTATCTCGGCTGTTTCTCTTTCCGTTTTTGCTGTGATGCCGCGGAGCCCCAGCATCCTGTTTTCAAAACATGCGGGCTGTTTTGCTGCTCGCCGGCGACAAATGGAAATGCCTCCGGCTGCTCTTCGGAGAGGGACCCCAACAGGGTCGCCCGAAGAGGTGACCCCTTGCGGGGTGACCCCTTGCGGGGTGGCTGCCAGCCCCGCACCGTGCGGTGCCACACACTGACCCACAGCTGTGCCCATGGTGGCCCACGGGGAGAGCGGGGCACAGGGCTCTCTTTCACAGACGACAGTCCTGGACTGAGCAAAAAGCAGGGGCACTTCAGAAACTTTCTTACGAAAGGACAAAGTTTTGGGAATGGTTTTGCTCGGCCCACGTGGACAGATCACAGCTCTTAATGACTCCAGTCGGCAAGCAGAGCCTTTCACCTTCACCAAACCAGAAGTGGCACTCGGCAAAGACAAAATGTCTCTAAGAAAGAAGGGCACTGACACCCACCTCCCCCACCCTGGGACACGGCCCCTCCTGCAGCCTCCAGCCCGGCTTCACTCCCAACAACTCCAAAAAAAAAGTAAAAATAAATCCCATATTCCTCTCTCGAAAGCCCCATCCATAAAACTTTTATTGCTTCCTTTGCCCCTGCACGTCGCAGCAATTGTGACCAGGGGAGGAAGCTGAAGCAGCACGGGATTCGTTTGCTCCACTTTTCCATAAAACCAGCTTGTGATTCAGCCCATCTGCTTTCATTAATTTCCAATTAGGAAAAAAAAAACCCAAAAAACAGAAAAATAATAACAATAATAATAAAAAAAACAAGCAAAACACCGCGGCTGTGCCGTGCAGCTCCGGACCGGGTCCGGCCGCGGGCTGTCGGTGCGGGTGCAGCAGCACAGCTGGAGCGACTCGGCTGCGGCACGGCTCCGGGAAGCGGGGATCCCTTCGGGGCACCTCCACGCAGCGCAGGGGATGGGGGGAGGGAGGGGGGCACGGCTCGGGTGCGGGCAGGGGGAGGCAGGGAAAGCAAAGGCACCGCCGAAGGGGACTCGAGAAAGCCCCGAGCAGACGTCGCGCCGCGCTCCCGTTCCCCGACGGCGCCGCGGAGCTGCAGCGCTTCCCGCAGCTCTGCCCCGGAGCCGAGAGCCCTTCGTGCGAAGGACCGAGGGATGGGAAGGGACGGCGAGCGGACGCGCACGAGGACCAGAATTAAACCCTTCCCGACCTAACGCTCGTACGGACGGACAGCGGGCACCCGGGGCCGTTTACTCCCGCAGCGAGGACGGCTCACGGGCAGCCCCGTCCCGCGGCTCACCTTGTTGGAGGCCATCTCGCTGACGGAGCGGTACGTCTGGATGGTCTCCAGCTGGTCCAGGCACCAGTCGAGCTCCTCCAGCGTCTCCATGGCCAGCTTCTGGTAGGGCTCCTCTGCGAACAGGCACACGGACATGTATTCGGGCTGCCGCGGCGGCAGGCTCTCCATGCCGGGGCCGCCCGAGCCGCCCGCCGCGCTGCCGGAGGTGCCGCTCCGCTCCCTCATCATGCGGCCGCCGCGCTCCTCCGCCCGCAAATCCCCGCCCGCCGCCGCCGCCCGGCCCCGGGCCCCGGCCCCGCCCGCCCCGGCCCGCCCCGATCCGCGCCCCGCGGGGACGGCCCGGCTCCGCTCGCCCCGGGCGCTGCCCGCCCCGCTGGCACCCGGCCCGCCCCGGCCTCGGCTGCTCCTGCCACCCCCCCCCCCCCCCCACCCAGCCCCGTTCCCCGACTACGTCTGCTCGCCAGCTCTGCTCCCCCGCTGTCACTTTCTCCCGCTCCCCAACTTCACGTGGTCCCGATCCCTGACTCCAGCTGATCCCGTCCCTCCAGTCCCTAGTGTCGTGTTGTCCTGCCTCCCGACTCCATCTCATCCTACCTTTCAATGTCATCCGCTCCCGAGCCCCAGCCCTGCTCCCAACCGTCCAGTCCTGCACCCCCACTTCGTCTGCTCCTGCTCCCCAACTCTCCTGGTCCTGTTCCCCAACCCTGTAAGCCCCGACTATCACCTTTCAGTCAGCTTTCCCAGAACCAACCACCCATGAACCCCAGAAACCTGGGTATCCAACCCTGCCATCCCACTCCCCAACTCTACCAGACTCCCTCCCCAACACTACCAGCCCTGCTCCCCTAACTCTACCAGCTCTGCTCCCCGAACTTTACCATTCCTGCTCCCCAAATCCCACCAGCCCTGCTCCCCAACACTACCCACCCTGCTCCCCAAACTCTACCAGTGTTGCTCCCATCATCCTACCAGCCCTGCTCCCCAACACTACCCACCCTGCTCCCCAAACTCTACCAGTGTTGCTCCCATCATCCTACCAGCCCTGCTCCCCAACACTACCCACCCTGCTCCCCTAATTCTACCATCCCTGCTCCCCAACCCCACCAGCTCTGCCCCCATCTCTTCCAATCTCTGTTCCTTCACCCCACTGGTCCCAGCTGCTTTGTGTTGGTCCCCAACCCCCCAGTCCTGCTCCCCCCATCCCCTGCCCACTGCCCCACCGAGCTCGGATGTCCCTGCCAGCGGGACAGCGTGCTCCCGAGAGGCTCCTGCAGTCCAAGTTAAGGTTTACATAAGCGGATACGGTGAATCATAAAATCTCCCGATGAATGTAACCGCTTCTCATAACACCGACGACATACGCTTACCCCATAAATCTGTCAAAGTTAATGAGTTCAGCGTTTCTGATGGCACAGGGCTGAGCAGGTAACAGTGACATCAGAGGGCAGGATCGCCACGGTACACGCTCGGGATGAGCTGTATAGCACACATGCTGTGTGTGCAGCTGCCCCACGGGAGTGCAGACCCCGGCCCCGCAACAAAGCAGGTACACACAGCCAAAACAAACAGAACTTGAGCCAATTCCCCCTTCTAACTGCCCACTGCTCCCTCTATCAACCACTTTATCATGACAATTAGTGGAACTGGAAGGGCTCGAATCCCTTCCAACAGAAAACGTCTGCACTGATAAAAGTAACAGAGACCACATCATTCTTTCAGGAGTGGGAAAAGAAAATTCTCCTCATCGGGCAAACTAAACTGGGGCTGCCCAGATGTTTAAATAACGAACTGCAATGTGCTGCTGAGCGAGGATTTCAAAGCACACGGAGGCATGGCTGAGGATGAGAGGGGGCAGGAGGAGGAGAGCCCGGCGGGGGTGTGACCCCGTGCCACGGGTCGGGGCTGCAGGATTGGGGCTGCAGGGAAATCCTGCTGAGCGCTGCTGCTGCTCGGCAGGGAGCAGCACCAAAGTGTGTGTGTTTCTGTGCGAAGGGCACTGCTGCCAGCTCTGACTTTCAGAACTCAGCTGGACAGAGCTGGGGGGTTGGGCACATTGTCACCTCCCCCCTCCCCCCCCCAGGCCCTGTGCCCAGGGACAGATGTCCCCATCACCATGGGGTCACAGTCCTGGCACAGCTCTCCCACCATCCCCAGGCTCCTCAGTCCTCCGCAGGTTTTGGTTGTGACTCATCTCAACCTTTTTATATCATAGGATGGCCTGGGTTGAAAAGGACCTCAAAGATCATCAGTTCCAGCCCCCTGCCGTGGGCAGGGTCACCAAGCACTACAGCAGGCTGCCCAGAGCCACGTCCAGCCTGGCCTCGAGTGCCTCCAGGGATGGGGAGGTGTATCATTCACTTCCCCCCGTCAGCGAGGTTTCTGATAGAAGGTTCTCACCGTGTGTCCCTGCCGGTGTCGGTGCGGGACAGCACTGGCTGTGACTGCATGGATGAGGGTGAAGACCCCCACGTGAGGGCCCCACAGCCATCAGCCCCGAAACATTCTCCCCATATTCTAATGGGTATTTCTGCCATTTCTGTCCGTTTCCCCAGGCATCGAGGGGATCCCCAGCCCTGCTGCTCACTGGTGGCACTGGGGCTGGGCAGCGGGGCACAGCACACTGCCAGGGGGTGCAGGGGGCAATGCTTTTCAAGAGGCATTTTGAAGGATCTTTGATTTTAACACATTTTGATGCAATCAATTGACCGTAGCAGCTGTTCTTCAACCACCACACTTCTGGTTCTATTCGCCATCTCTACTGCTTGCATCTCAGACTTGCTTCCTCCTGCCACAAAAGCAGTTGTTTCTGATGGACTGCAGCCTCACTTGCTGACCTATGTGGAGAACTAAGACGTACAAGAAGCTGAGAGTCACCACAACAATTTTTTTCCACGTGGAAAAAGTGCCAAGGTAACCTTTGGCACTGGAGGTGAGAAAGGCAGTGAGTGCTGCTTGCTGCAGTCCCAGGCCTATGAGATAGCCTGCTCCACACACAAAGCCAGCTGCTCCCTGTGCCAGCGAGACACCTTCTGGCTTATTGACTTCTAATTGCTGGCTGCAATAATTTACAACTATCGGTAATTATAAGCTCTGCCAGCATTCAGGGCCGCCCTCCTGGGTCTGATCCCCAGCTCAGCATGTCCACGGGCAGGTACCAAAACATCCCTGAGAGGACAAGTTTCACAGCGATGACGCCTGGCAAAACCCAAAGCAGGAGAGCACTCCTAAGAATCAAAGATCAGAGCACGAGCGCTGCAGAGGAAGATCCTCCCCAACTCCTGGCGGCGTCAGGGAGCACAGTGCCAGGCACCGGGCTCTGCTGCAGCATGGAGGTGATGGATGGGGGCTCCTGGGGGCCCCAGAAGAGCCATGCGGATGCTTGCAGTGCAGCACGGGGCTGCTGGTGGAGGAGGCAGCCCTGCTGCAGGGGATGGCTGAGAAACGTTGGCAAACAGCACCGTGTTACTGTTTGCACAGGAAGCCACTTCTCGGCGTGGCCGAGGACAGAACTGCTGCGCCAGGGGCTTCAGGCTGGGGGAATATTCTGATTATTTACTGACACTTAAAATAGCTTAGAAAAAAAAAAAGCAAGCTTATTCGGCTGCAGATGTTCCTTAAAAGCTCTAACAATACGCATCGTAAGTATCACCTGGAACTGAGGAGAGGATCTTCACGCAGCCCATTTTTAATTACATAACATTATATCCATTATCCACTGCTGTCAGTGCCATCATTGTTACAGACAATGAGATGAGATGGCAGATCCTCTGGTTAATCGTCTGAATGACAGATCATTATTGATGAGCAGTGTAGACAGCACTCGTGTTTACCGAGGGCTTCATTTATGCTCAGCCTTTGACTGCTCATGAATTAAGAGCTCACACCTGAGCAGGCAACAGGCCGGGATATCAGCATGCACACAAAGCACTTGGTTGGGAGACACTGCCCTGGTGGGAGCACTCTCTGTGGGATCCTCACTTGAGTCTGAGCCACAAAACTGAACCAGCTGAACTCACCTGCACTGCAGCTGAGCCCCCTGGGTGTGCTGGCACAGGTCAGGGAGAAGAGGAAAGGGGGCAGGGGAAAGGGAAGAGAAAAAGGGAAAGGGAGAAAAGGAAAAAGGGAAAAGGAAAGGAAAAGGGGTAAGGGAAAAAGGAAAATGGGAAATGGAAAGGAAAAGGGGTAAGGGAAAAAGGAAAATGGGAAAGGGAGAATAGGAAAATGGGAAAGGAGTAAGGGAAAAAGGAAAATGGGAAAGGGAGAATAGGAAAATGGGAAAGGAGTAAGGGAAAAGGGAAGGGAAAAGGGGTAACAGAAAAAGAAAAAAGGGAAAGGAAAAGGGGTAAGGGAAAAAGGGAAAGGGAGAAAAGGAGAAAGGGAAAGGGAGAAAAGGAGAAAGGGAAAGGAAAAAGGAATAGAAAAAAGGGAAAAGGGAAAAGAGGAGGAAAAGGGAAAGGGCAAAAGGGAAAGGGGAAGAAAAAGAAAGAAAAAAGAAGACGGAAGAAAAATAAAGGAAAAGGAAATGAAAATAGAGAAAAGGACAGCGTGGTGGACTTAGTGATGGAACAAGGTGCATGGGCGGTCACAGCTCAGACAAGTCAACCAGACACAGATCACCAGCGGTGCTCCTCCAATCCCCTTCCAACAGAAGAACATGCCCACGGCACGCTGGGGAAGCCAGGTTTGTTACGTGCCCCGAGACAACTCCCAGCAGCGCCGAGCATCACCCTGCAGCCGCGGGCAGAGCGCGTGCTCAGCAGAACGGATTCACCAGCAGCGACAGGCCGGGACCTGCTGCAGCACAGCCGTGCACGGGCTGCCAGCCCTCTGCCCTCCAGAATGCCTCTGCGGTTGTTTACAGATCGTGCGGACATGTTTACATATTTATCCTCAACAATGCCGAGCGAATAACTGACACTCGATGATTTATTTGTTTAATGCATCCTGTTAGCGCGCTCACGGCTGCCCATGAGCAGGGAGCCATTTCCTTGAATTAAGCCATTGTTCCAGCAGATCCTGCAAATAGATCTGAGAAAATTGTTTGGAAGATGGGTTGGAAAATCCACAGGGAACAAAATAAAAGGAACAGAGCACAACTGCGGTCATTCGCTTCATGTCTGAGGTGAAAGTGCCTCTGAGCCCCGTGCTACAGCTTGATAAAGCCCGTATCCCTGTAGGACCTCGTACACCTTTCCATGTTGGAGGTGTTGACCAAGGGCCAGAATGTCAATGTTTTCTCAAGCACCGAAGGGGAGCAGCAAGACCTCCAACACAACGAGCCAGCAACGCACACGCAGCATCCCACCTCCAGGGCCACGACACCGCTCGGGCGCAGGGCTGGAGTCACCGAGTTATCTAAAATCATGGGAACGGCAGCGTATCTCCATTCACTATCCCCCCCCCCCCCTCCAACATTTCATCGTGTGCTATGAAACTAATTATATCTTTTGCAGAGATAAGTGCAGATGTGCAAGAGCGGCACAAAGCCCCAGCACCTGTGGAACAGGTGGAGCCAGTCCTCTTGGGCAAGCCGCGAACAAATGGACGCGCCTGCCATTCTCCCCCTTCCGGAACGTATTTTGGGACAGCGGCTCTGCCCGTAGCCCCAGCTGTCCCCTCTCACGTTTCTCAGCCTCGTGGTCGCCCCTGGCTGTGATAGAGGGGGAGTGGAAGCAGCAGGACGCCGTGCCGTCACCCGGCACGTGGCCGGCGGTGATGGAGGTGGGGGTGAAGGCTGCAGGCAGACAGGATGCAAAGCCTCACCCGAGGATGCTGTGGAGGTGGAGGTGACACCGATGGACACCCAGCTACGGGAAGAGCCTCCACGCACAGGCCCTGCTGCAGCTGAAACGAAGGAGGCTGTATTCAGAGATGATGGAGGAAGAGAGAGAAAAAAAACCAACCCCAAAAACAACACCAAAGTGAAAGCTTTCTACTGCCGATTGCGAAAAAGGACAGGAAACGAGCAAGGTGCCGCTGCCAGGAGAAACGCTCGCAGCGCTGCAGTTGTCAGTGAGAGGGTTCGAGATGTGCTCCAACCTCAGGCAAAACAAGGCCGAGGCTCCAGTGGCACTTTTCAAGTTTTGCCTTTTCAAAGCAACAGAAATAAACTCTTACGTGACACTGCTGACGGCTCTGGCACCGCGCTCCATTTCAGAGCCGTGATAAGAGGCTCTAATTAAAGACAGGTCCTCCCTGGGACACACGATGGGGATACCCAGAAGAGCTGCTCGGGGAACTCAGAAGGGCTGAGGATGCCCACACTCAGCCCAGGGCTGCGGGCAGCAGAGGCCTCCCACAGGATGACATGGAGCTGTGGAAATCTGCACAGAAGGGAGAACCATAGAATCGCTGGGTTGGAAAAGAGAGTTGGAAAAGTCCTCTAAGAGCACCAGGTCCAACCCTAGCCCATCCCCACCATGCCTGCTGACCGTGTCCCTCAGAACCACGAGAAACAACACGAGGATGGTGGAGATCAAACCAGCTCTATCCCCAAGCCACAGCAGGCCCACAGAGGACCAAAGGCACTGCTCATCTCCCAGTGATGGGAGGAATGCCCATGGCTCACATGGCCGCAGTGCAGGAGTCGGCTGCAGCCACCCAGTGCCATAGTAGCAGCGATGTTTCTGAGTCAACAGGCGATGCAATCACCGGCCGGCCACCGAGCCAGCTGCGATGTAACTTGAGCAACTCTGATAAGCAGTAATATTAGCCCAGAGAAATGTCACTGGGGTGGGGGGTTCATCTGAACTATCTTTAGACAGCTAAAAGTTAATCACCTAAGCTCCCTGCACAGTCAGTGGAAAGTGACTGGGACCTCCAAAGGGTGATCCTGGTCTATTCTCGGCACACCGCCTGCTGAACCACCCTCTGGGGGGGCCTGCCCCCATCAGCTGCAGGAGGCACCTTGCCATCACAGAACCACAGCTCACCTGCTCCTGCCCCCGTCAGAGCATGACTATCCCAGCACTGGCTTTGCAGTTCTTTTCCAGAACGTCTTAGCTACTGCCTCAGCACTTCCCCAGATGGCTGCAGGACACTGCAAGACTTCCCCTCCCCCCTCCATCAGCTGCCAGCTAGCTGGGTATGGGGCTTTCATCAGCACCTCAGGCTGGCAGCCTCCCAGCCCTGACCCCTCCAACAGCCCCCATGCTGCCACAGCATCTGGATAGGAATGCTGAAGGAAGCAGTGCCCACAACCAGGGCAGCCCCACAACCATCACCACAGGAGGTCACGGAACCACAGAACCATTCAGGCTGGAAAAGCCCTCCAAGATCCCCAGGTCCACCCCAACCCCCCATGCTCACTGCCCACGTCCCTCAGTGCCACATCCCCACAGCTCTGGAATACCCCCAGGGATGGTGACCCCACCCCTGGGCAGCCTGTGCTGGCACTGACTGCTCTTTAAGGAAAGAGATCTCTCCCAATATCCAACCTCAAGTTGTGGCTTTCGAAAACAATCTGCCCCTACAAATCTGTGCCTACTGTTCCCGATTCACTTGTCCGTACACACACGTCAATGGATACCAGCAGACAGCCTCAGTGACCATGGACAGTCTGACTGCTCCATGGCTCCCCACATTCCTGCCGCGTTCCTCAGGAATGGGACATTTTCCCATTGTCACCACATCCTTCCTTTTGCTCTGTGCCCCTCTTTTTGTGCACTTTGGTCCACTAGGAAGCTCCCTGCCTCACCGCGTCGGCTTCTGCCGTGCTTCCTGATCTTCCTGCACAACAGGACGGCTCGCTCCCGAGCTCCTAACACAGTCTTCAAATGAGTCTGTCATTTTTAGCTGGCTGGTGTTAGGCTAAATTAATCTCACGGCAATGACAGCATCTTGAGAGCAAGCAGTAACTGGAAGCCCTCAGCAGCAAGCAAACACGTTTTGTTCACCAGGGCAGGCTGGTGAACCTTGGTGCTGGGCAGTGCATCCACTCCAGGTCTTGACTGAACTGTGATTCCTGCCCACCCCAGGCCCTGCCATGAGGCAAAAATGAAACAAGCCAAGGAAGTCCCAGCATGAGCACCCAAGCAGCCAGCTAGGCCAGAACTGGATGGACCTGCAGCACTCTGATTGTACCCACCAGCACTGGGTGGATCAGCAGCCTAGAGTGAAAACTGGGTCACCAGGACCCGCATGGAGCAGCAGCTCACTGAGCAGACCACTGACAGAGAATGGCAGCTGGGGAACTGCTCAGTAACTAATACAGAGCAGGGCGACCACTGTTTATTACTTTGGGAGATGGAGAATTCACTCAGGTGTGACTCCACATCTTCTGGCTTGGGCAGCAGGGAACCACAAGTGCCAAGAGCACTTCTTAGAAGAGACACCCAACTGGGACAATCCCAGCATGACGGCATGGAAGAGGCAACCAAGGCACCCATGTGAGACAATCCCAGCATGACAGCATGGAAGAGGCAACCAAGGCACCCATCTGGGACAATCCCAGCCAGGCTGTGCACCAGGAGTACCAGTCCCCAAGCACTGCCTTGCAAAGATGTGGATTTACCAAATGTCGCTCAGTTAGAAGGACCGAAGCTTCAATGGCTGTTGCTGCAGAGAGCAGAACGTGCTTTATCATGAATCTTCATTCCTCATTCCAGAAAAATAATGCCAACATCCCTCCAGCTGAAACAGAGCATTGGAAAGCACTTGGAACGGAGGGGCTAACAGAAAGTCACAGTCCTGTGTTAAACTCAGGAAGTGCTCTCACATTTAATTTGAGCTAGCAAGGTTCAGACACAGAAAGCTCTAGAAGAGCTGTCTACACCTCAACTTTAAATACGCTACAGTATAAAGATGGCAGATCAGGATTCCCAGAGCAAAGTCTGCACTGCGCCCTTTGCATGACAATGAGGAGTAAAATGAGGTGTGAACACTAGGAAAACCTTAAGGGAGATGAATGGAAGTCTTCAAGAAGCCCATTTCTGATCTGAAGATAAATCTAAACATTTAATCTGAAATGCTAACGAGGGAGGAAAGCTGAAGAAGATCTGAAGAAGGATTAGGATCTGTTTCTGCTCAAGGCAGTTTCTGCAGCATCCTTTTTCCCTCCCACTGGGAACAATGCATCGTGGCCGCCACAAATCAGCGGGGTAAGTGACAGTGCTTTTATGGTGCCACATGGAAGTAACAAAATGCAGGAAGCATTCCGTCAGATGTCACTTAGCAGTGATATCATGGGGGAATTTGGGAATGGGATTTGCCTGCATAGCAGGAATTTCTCAGCCCGGGGACCGGGGGAAGCAGAAATGGCAAGAGGAGCAAGAGCTAATCTTGGCCTCTTGAATGAACAGGAGAGATTGCTCAGCTCCAGCCTTACCTTGGGGAGCAAACGCATGGTTTGGCATTCTGTCCCTTTACGGACGGGGGACAGTTCCTTGCTGACCCTCCTCAACCACAACGACATCAGAGGGTACCTCCCCTCTATAGAGTAACAAAACAAGTGTGAAAGGCTGCTGATGCACGAACAGGAGGAATGCTGAAAATGGTTTTTCCAATGACATCTTCCAGGAACTAAATGCATACCTCGAATGAGTTTCTGAAGACAGATCACAGTTACCAAAGCCATTACAAATGTGAACCCTCATCCCTCTTCTACGCGCCATGGTCCTACAGCGGCCACAGTGCCATCCAAAAGCCAGCCTCCATCAGTGAACAGCCCCAGGAGATGCTGATGGCCGTCAGTATCAGTGTGCTGCAGAAAGAAAGAAGAGGATCTAAACCCCAATTCCAGCTTCCTGTGCACCACGGGGAGCACAGGTTGTTGTGTTGTTGTTGCTCTGGTTAAACAGGGGAAGGCTGGACCACAGGGAGTTGAACACCTGATGGCGTGATTACAAGAGTGTTCTTCCTGAGCACATGGTATGCATGTGAGAGCACAAGTGTGAGAAAGATACTGAAATTAAGGATGCGATTATGGCATTACCCAGCTGTCCACTTAGGACTCAGCAGCGCCGTGCAGCACACCATCTCATTTGGTGCATGTGGGCTGGCGCAGGGAGGGCTGCTAAGCTCACACGTGCAGGGAAACCAACTTGGATCCTGGAAGCAACACTGCTAACAAGGCACTCCACCTAAACTAATTAGCCCTGCCTTTCAACAGGCTTAATTAGGTGGGGCACCATCCTGTGCTGTTGTGGCTAGACAGCTTCCGGTGCGGGAGCGGGCTCCCGGCGGCGAGCCCGGTGCTGCTGCGGTGCCACGTGCCATGTGCTGACGGGGCACACTGAGCGGGGCTCCCGGCCGTGCCCCCAGCAGGAAGCACGAACGGGGCCCTCCCAACCCCCCCCACGGCGCTGCTGATGCTCTGACACTCCTTGGGAAACCGTGAGTGGAGTTTCACAACGGGCCCAACGAGGAAGCGGCTATCTGGGCAGGAGAGTATCACAACGATTTTAGTCTGACCAAAGGAAAAAAAGGCCATGGAAGATGTTGTTTTCATCCATGTGCATATCTGTAGCCATGAAACCAAGTTTTGAACCAGGTTAGCCTGGAGGTAATGAACGCACATGTGAAAGCATGGTGAAACAAACACCAGTTAGGAAATGGAAGAGGATCAGCGACGCCTGGAAGTGCTGTGCCTCACCCACCCCAAAAGCTCCTCTCGGCCACCAGCATCAGACAGAGACTGAAGTAATTACAAACCTCTGCTCTCTGTGAAGGAAATCGTTCAGAACTTTTACAATGAGAGTCAGAATAAGGCCGCTGAAGTCACCACAGCGATGCAGAACGCGCTGCTGCTAACATGCCGTACCGGCTTAAATCAGACCCCTCAGCTCTGAGATGGTCACAGCTTCACATCGAAGTGTCCTCCCTTGTGTCTCAGTTCAGTTTCCCTAAGGTCTTCGATAGGAGACCCAAAGAGGTGGTGGGGTCTCCTTCTGTGCAGACGTCCCAGCCCCGCCTGGACGCCGAGCTGTGCAGCCTGGGCTGGGAGCTGCTCTGGCAGGGGGTTGGACTCGCTGTGCTCTGGAGGTGCCTTCCAACCCCTACAACTCTGTGATTCTGTGAAAGCTGAGGATGCGGCTGCTGAGAGCATCCAGACACAGACTGTAGCAGCCTACCTCACCGATGTACCTTATTTGAACATCGGGCCCTTATTGAGCCTCTCCAAACCAAGGGATGTGACCATCGCCTCAGTGAAAGACACAGGAGTGGCCTCTGTGCACTGAGCAGAGCCACTCGGGCGTGCAGCGCGCTGCAAAAAATGACGTGTTCTGTCATATTTGGTGATACTCTGAGTAAGCCCTATCAGCCCATCTGCAACTGCACTCGGCGGCACCGTGGGATGCTGGGGATTGCTCAGAGCAGACCGTGGGCTGGTCATAGAGCAGAACCTGCAGAAACTGCTTGAACAATCTGGGAGCACGTGCAATTTAAGGAGATGTTACTTAATCCGCGATCCTCCAGCTTCTGAAAATGAGGATATCTCACTGCTGGGCTGACGTCACTCCAGCAGCTCTGCGGTGGCGCCCTGTGACCCACGGACTCAGGGCAAACACATCCAGACACTGTAACTCCACGGATGCCCCGTAGCACAGACCAAAGTCTTCAGACCCTTCGGACCCACGGCAGCTGGAGGCAGAGCTCTGTCACACACTGACCTACCCCGTGCAACGGCTGCAGCTGCTCGGGGCTGTGACTCAGTGCGCTGCGTGTTTACCAAACCGCACGTACAGCCCTTTAAAATAATCTGTTCAAAATCACAGATGAAGTCCCACGGGTAAAAGGGTGGGGAGGAAGAGGGAGATGCCGGTATCCTACGAACCAACATCATTTGTTTTGACAGCTTTTAATACTCCGTGTTAATGGCTTCACGTGCCGAGCACCGCCGTGCCTCTGCGTCACCTCCAAACCGGGGCCATCACGCCCTGGCCACCAGCTCTTATGAAGATGGGGACACTTAGGTCAGATGTTGAGGAGAAACCCTTCACTTGGAGAGAGGCGATCTGAGGTGTGGACCAGGCTCCAGTGCCAGAGCCCAGCCACCAGAACGCTGCCCCAGGGGCAGGAGGAGGGGGAGCCCCAGCAGGCGTGGGAGGGCAGGTCATGCCACCGCCGTCACTGCGGGCAGCAGCAGCCCTCCTCTATCACGGCGTATTATTTAAGACCTTCAAAACATATTTACTTCAGGCCTTTGGAATATACTTCTTTCAGCACCTTGAACCCGATTCAGGGAAATCGAAATGTCAGCTAGACGCAAGGCATGCTTATTACCAATCTTGGTTAAAATATCAGATTAAATGGACGTGGAAACCAAACTGTTCCCCACTGAAGGTCAAATATGGGTTGTCCTACCGCAAATCACTGTGGCACTTTGTCTCTAAGTCTCACACCCCGTGGCACCTTTCAGGATCTCATGCACAAGAAGGGCATCTCACGTTCTCCTTGGCTAAAGTCTCAGCACTCAAGCCAACACCGATTCTCTGAAGTAATTAAAAAGTTCAGTGCAATTCACACAATTTCTGCGAAACATCTGATTTTCAGCTGCCCGGGGCTTTCCATTTAAGGCAATTTGCAATAAAAGGCATTCTAGCAGCGCACTAAATTGACCGCATTTGGATGTGTGACAAAGGCAGGCTCCCAACGAGCGGCCGCCGCTGAAAAATGCGGTGTGAAGACCATCGCTTCCCGTCTCCGTCTTCCCTGGTTCCTCATCCATAAGGTGTGATCAGCAGATTTTTGGCTCGTACCTGGGTAGGATGTTCCCACTGCACACAGATGGAAATAGTTCAGAGCTTCACGCCATAAAGCTGAAACCCGGGAAGCTGCTAACAGCTCGTGGCACTCTCACAGCAGGAATTTCGGGAAATACCCTGCCCAAAGGACTCGAACAAAGGTGGAGGCCCAACATGAGTGTTGGAGTAGGACCTGGACGCAGACCACGGCCCATTAAGCACCATCGCTTTAATAGGAACACGCCGGTGGGGCTGGAAAGTCGCGTCTGGATTTCTCTTCATCCAGAAGCAGCTCTGGGAAGAGAGGAGGGAAAGCGTGCCATGAACAGCAGCACGGCCTGTGTGCTGCGCCCTGCTTTCCTCAGACAGGGTTCAGAGGAGGATTAAAACATCGGGGTGTCAGGGCCACGGGAGGGTGGGTGCACAGCAACCTCCTTGGAGGGCTGCCATCCGTCTTCTGGGCACCATGCAACGACGGCGACTTAAGCAGAGCGTGGAGATGGGGTCGGGGAGTTTTTACATGTGCAGATGTTTAATTGCCTCCTGGAGGCGTACACTGACGGCAGGATACTCAGCCTGGAGCGGCCGCTTTCAACAGCACAGCTTTTAGAGGAACTCAATTCACTACTCAGTGAGTGCCTCTGCTGATGGTCGTGGCACACACCAAACCCCGACACCAAAACCCCAATGGTACATGCCCAGCCTCAGCCAGACCCCTGCCCCGACCAGAGGAGGAAGGCTCTGGGCCACGCACACAGTGTTCAATGCACAGCAAAAGACATCAGCTGCCGAATCAACGCGGCGCCAGATTCTGTGGGCTCCTTTTATGGCTGTTTTGTTTTTGTTTTGATTGAACGCCTGAATGCACAACCGAGTCAATCAGCAACACCTTTGGACGCGGACATATATCCCATCGGGACTTCTTTAGATGATTTTTAAAGCTCGCTCTTAAAAATGTAAATCTCTGTAAGCACACCTACTCTTTCAGCAAACGAAGAGCAAGCATCTTTTATTAATAACCATAAATAATTAACGGTTGTTTCCTTTCTGCCAAAAAAGTATCCCGATTATACAACACTTCAGGCTGTCATTTGCAGACACTCCGCACAGAGGAAACAATATTACACTGAAACGCCTCATTAATGATTAGCATAACCCTTTCCCAGCTGCACCGGGATGTTATCCTTACGTAAATAAGCACGGCATGCTTTAGCATTACCAATCCCCTGCTCCCTCTTTCAGCTCTACCCAGGACACGTGTTGACATCAGAAGTTGTATTTAACCTCTATGGTTGTTAGCCTGTAAGTGCAGAGCTAACTCTGGTGGGCAGATGGTTCCTCTGCTGGGGGCAATGGGTGCTCATCACCCCCTGCCCTCTGCCCACGCTCCCGCCCAGAGAACCACCATGGATTGCTCAGCAGGAGCCTCTTCCCAGCCACGACCCAAAATCCAACTGCCAAAAGAGCCAGAGATACTCACTTCTTCAAACACGACAGCAAAGCGGCTGATGCTCGAACTCAGAGCCCGCAGGACAACGCTGGGAGCGTGGGGACTGCCCAAGGACCAGCTGCTGGCGCGGGGACTCGTGCGGGGCATCACCCTGGGAGCAGCCTCTCACGCTCCCATCGCCCACTGTGTCCGGACACAACGCTGCAGCACAGAGCTCAGCCCCGGGGGAGGAAGGAGAGCTTATATAGAGCTGCAGGGGGATGAGCCATGGGTGCTGTCAGGAGCCCGTCGCAGCCCTCGCTCGCTGCGAGATGCCGATGACATGGAAGCCGAAGGGGCTCTGCTCGGTGGGACAATGAAGAGCCCTGCTCATCGCTAAGGCATGCACACACTGCCCCGCAACCCAACAAACAGCTCCGCCTGCCAGAAGTTTGGTTTGGGTGCTTTTGTTTGTTTTGGTTTCCTCCTCTTCTTTTTTGTTTTTTTTTTTTTTTTTTTACAGTCCAAGTACATATTTCTCAAACTCATATGGAACTGATTCAGTACATTGAAGGCTGCGATGTCAAAATCGCACCCACACCAACTATTATCATTCTGTACAGAAAACAAAAGAAACACAGATTTTATCAACTCTGAGATTAGCGATGGCAAAGTCTTATTGTCTCCACAGAGGCCTTAAGCAATCCCACGTGAATGGGAGCTGAGTAAAGCAGCACGGGGCTCCCGGGGCCTGACCTCTGCTTAAAGAGCAGAGTGAACACGGGGACACAATGAAAGCACCACTGGGTAGGTCTCCTCATTGTCACCTTGGGCTGGCAGTTGCCTGGATTGTTCACAAAGAAATCATCCATCAGCGAGAAGCCCTTTTAATAACCTATGACTGTTTTAATGGGTTTATGCCACATAGCAGAGCACGGGATCATCAGTGAAATCACAGAACCACAAAACCATTCAGGCTGGAAAAGCCCTCTCAGCTCCCCGAGCTCAGCCCCCCATGCCCACCGCCCACGTCCCTCGGTGCCACATCCCCGCGGCTCTGGGACACCCCCAGGGACGGTGACCCCCACCCCTGGGAGCAGTGCAGTGCTGAGCGCTCTCTGGAGCAGAGATGTCCCGCAGCCCCCAGCCTGCCCCTGCCCTGGCACAGTGTGAGGCCGTCACCTCTCATCCCATCGCTGTTCCCTGGGAGCAGAGGCCGACCCCCCCTCGCCCCAACCTCCTGCCAGGAGCTGCTGGAGCCGTGAGGTCTGCCCTGAGCCTCCTCTGCCCCACACGAACCCCACAGCTCCCTCAGCTGCTGCCCCAGCACTGTGCTCTGCCATCTTTCTGGGACCGAGGGGCCCAGAGCTGAGCGCAGCACTGAGCTGCGGCCCCACTGGTGCTGAGTACGGCAAGAAACGCCAACCTCGTCCAGAAAGCAGTGCTTCAGCTCTTCAACTCCTCTTCACGAACACACTGCTGCTGACATACCTGCTATCCCATCCAAGGAGAGGCACTCCCTGCACCCTATACGAAGCCCCAGGTCTTCAACCGGAGCCCCTTTGCAGCCCCCGCCTGACCCGGGGCAGGTGGGACGCAGGCAGGAGCGGGATGGCATGAGCACAGGGAGCCCCGCTGGCACCGCCGCTGCCGGGGCGCGGGTGGCAGCTGGCCCCGAGTGACAGGCTCCTGATGGCAGCAGCACGTGGAGCATCTTCATGTGACACCCGCAGGTGGGGCAGCGGGGAAAACAGTTTTCATCTGTTGCTATGGAGCCGCAATCGGCTTGTGTGTCTTCAGAGCCTGCCGAGGAGAAACCAGGGCTATTTTCTTATATAGATGTCATGAAATCTATCCTCGCAGAATTTCTGGAGTCAAAGGCTAAGCAGGTTTGCCCGGATACCTTCTGCTACTTGATCTACAAATAAATCTAGCTGGGAGACCTAAAGCTGGTGTCACTTTTCAGCCGGAGCCGATCACCAAAAATCACTCTTTGGCCTCATTTGGAGTTGTTTACGCACACGGTGACACAACGGCGCGTTAAAGAGAACGGGGTGACTATCCCTCGCACAAATGGAGGCTTAAAACACGAGGGGAAAAACAAGCAGCCTCAGAATCACAAAGCACAGTGACTTCGGAGAAACTTTTCCCTTATTCTCTCCAATTGCTAAAAGAAAACCTGATGTTCTTCTTTTAAAATGTGCCTGCCTCTAGGTCTTTGGCACAGGTTTGCCGATGGGAGGGCCGGCAATCTATTTAATGACTGCATTGACGTCAATAGCATAACTGAAATACTTACTAAGATGCATGAGTCCAACTTTCAGGGGGTGTGTGTTTGCAGGCAGGAGCAACACACGAAACGGACTGCGTGGGAACGAACTGCCCGGGAAGAGACGGAGCAGTGCTGGGTGTCCCAGTGTGATCCGAGGGCAATTGCTGCTCCCCTGCTGCAGGTAACCTTGCCGGGTCACTCTGAAACACCTCTGCTTTCTCCGAGCAGCAGGAATCACTTCCCACTCAACAGCCTCAGCACCGCTCGGTCACGTCACTGAGCTGCCATCCATCTGCTTCGTTCTACAGTCAGCTCGTTTTCAAACTAGCATCATTATCACACTACATTGAGAATAATGCACAGGGAGCCAACCCTCCTGCATGACACCGTGCGCGTGCAGCTTTCTTACAGACCCCCCCTAGATACTGAAAGGCTGCAATCAGGTCTCCCCAGCATCTTCACAGACTCATAGAATGGTTTGGCCTGGAAGGGACCTTTAGGATCATCCATCTCCAATCCCATGCTATAGGCAACGACACCTTCACTAGCCCAGGTTGCTCAAAGCCAAATCCAGCCTGGCCTTGAAAGCCTCCAGGGAGCGGGCATCCATAGCCTCACTGTGCAGCCTGTTCCAGTGCGTCGCCACTCTCACAGTAAAGAATTCATCAGCAATACCCAACCTAAATCTACCCTCTTCTTCCAGCTCAGCCCCGCGGCGCTGTGCAGCTCTCCCTCTGCAGCGCAGCACCAACTCATCCAACCTTCCCAAAAACCAAGAGATGGTGCAGTCCTCACTGCTGGCAGCCTGAAGCATGCCAACAGGACTTGGGGATGAATCATCTCTCCCGTTCCTGCCCGGTGCCACTGCCTGCACGCCAGTGCCTCGCGAGCAAAGCTCTGCCTGACTGCATGGAGCCCATGGGCGCCTGGGCCGAGCGGTGCTCAGGACCTGGTAACTCCTGCAGGAGCCGGGACTCTCCCTGGCGCAGGCACCAGCATTATCCAGTCCTTTGTTTATGCTTTATACAAAAGTTCGTGCACGAGTCTGTGTACATCTTACACCCACGTGAAAAATGAAAGAGTGCGAGTTTTGGGTTCGTGTAAAGGCATGTGAGCAGCACAGACAAACGTGCGGACAGGCAGGAAAGCAGAGGCTAAGGCACAAAGCAAGAACACCCATCTCTCCCTCCCTCCCAAACAGAGGAACAAAGCTTGAAGCCCACGAGCCCCGAGAAGCCTGTGTGTGACACGGCCCCAAGTGCCACCCCCCAAAGCCTCAGCTCACAAAGTGACATTACATTGCTAGGTGTATCATTAATGGTGAGGACGTGCTGTAATTATCCGGCACTGGAGGCACGCGAGGGGCACGTGGCTGCCTGCTCCCAGGAGCCCCCACAGCAGCAGGAGCTCCGCAGTGCTGCCGGCAGCACGTGGTGCAGTGATGCACGCAGAGATGCCTGGTGCTCATGGGTTGGGTCCCATCGCCCAGCTGCAATCCTGGAGGCTGAATGAGGGATGCATGGCTTAGCTGGGAGGGAAGGAGGCTCAGTAACAAATACAAGCACAGAGGAACGAACACAACTAAGCAGGAGCTGCCAGACCTGCTGCTGGGCACGGGCTTTATCAGCTGAACGGATGGGGCAGGGGGTGAAGACCCCTCATGATTGCCCAGGGTGGTGAACCAAGAAGATCAGCACGGGTGGATGTACCGAGACCTGAGGAACACTGAGATCATACAAAGTGACCGTGGCAGAAGTCACGTTAAAAGAAAAAAGAGAGGCACGCGGGAAGGAAATGTGGCAGAGATTTGCACAGCACTGCTTTTCTATCACTTATTTCTGTAACAGCGGGAAAGGAGATGGGGCAGCGCCTGTCCTGAACCTGCACCCTCAAAGCAGAGCAGCTCCACAGCCAGGCAGGATGGTGGGACACAGCAGCTCATTAAGGACTGATGAACTTTTTGCTGCTGCTTCGTATTTCCAATGCTAAGGCTTCCTTAGGTAATTCACACAGGGCAATTCTGTTTGTTCCTGTGATCTGCAGTTATAACAAAATAACAGGAAAAATCTGCCAGGTTTACTTAAGCTGATACCAAGGACAAAACACAGGATGTCCAATGCATATCCCTCTTCCATTTATGGCTTCGTTATAAGGTTAAGAAAGCTCTGAAACCTCCAGTGACATCAGTGTGGGCTTGGGAACCGCCCTGCCCCACAAAGAGCCTGACCAGAATCGTTCATGGTTTCAAGAAAATGAAAGGAAGAATTTCATCACGCAGCGCAGACCATGGGTTTCGCCACGGGCCCGGGTCCCGTGTGATGCAACTCCTGGGGGGCACGCGGGTGCTGGATCTGGCTCCTCTGCACTGCAGAGGGCTGACAAACCCCTAAGGTTCTGCTGGACTGAACAGCTGGCGTGCATTACGAAGCCGAGCACAGTTTGTCTCCCCCCAGGGTAATTGAATGAATGCACACTGGTTTGCTTTAAACCCCAAGTCCTGAGCTTCTCATAGCAGGACATAAATCACTCCGCTAAGGACGGACAAGAGGAGGCACACACGGGGCGCTCACAGCGATGCCAACCGCTCGTGGTGGTACATCTGTGGATCTACATGTCACATGGGAGAGCTGAAATCAAACACCAAGCATGGCCAGCAGACCCACCCAGACAGCACCAACGTGTTTCACTTCAAGACACGTCCTTCTATCCAGAAGGATGCAATGCGGCACGGCCCCAATCCAAACGCCACCACTTCCTTCTCCAAAACTTGCAGGGAAAACACGGCATCCCTTCAGACACAGCAGGACGGGGGATGATGGCAGCATCTCTCCTTCCGCTCCTGAGTTCCGGATCAACACACTGGAATAAAAACCCTGAACTCCTTCGCTATTTCTGCACTGAAATGGCGTCTTCCTTGGGAAGCAGATGGGATCCTCATTCTCTGCTGGGCTGAAACACACAGCAGTGTCTGTAGGGGTTGAAGGCAGGCGGTCCCCAGAAGAAAACCCGCAGTGGGAGGAGACTGCAGCCCCAGGCACGCGGCCGTGCTTCCTTGTGCAGGAAATAACACCATTTCCTATCAACCTCAAACGTGCTTCTTATCACCACAGCCTGTAAACTGCCTCAACGCTCTTCACTCACTCACCTATCCGCACAGCACCGGAACACTAAAGCTGTGAGTCAGGAGCGCAAGGGCTCAGTTCAAGATGCTGTGAGCGGGCTTCCCGTCAGCTGCTTTCTCCTTCTGAGTTCTCCAGAGCAACACAAGCCCGCTGTGCAGCTGTGAGCACCAGCTCCTCAGCCCAAAACAGAGCTGGAGGGGCCACAGGCTCCAGGCAGGGTTACCTGCAGGATTACCTGTGGGGTACCTGGCATCCCACCTCTTGTGCTGGAAGTGCAGTGCAGTAGCATCGTTTCCTCAACGTGCACAAAGTGTTAAGAAGTGGAAAGCTATTGTTTCCACAGCAAACGTTAAGAAAAATTCATCTAAAAGTTCCTGGAAGGGAATTATCTCCCGGTTATCAGATTCTGTAAGCTATATAAACAGATCTATGCAAAGCTTATGAAATGTTCCACGAATCCTTTCGCACGGGCCAGGAAAGCCAAGGCTCACTAAGAGCAGTGCTGGAAGGAGCAGTGGATACCAGCCCGGCCCTGCTGCTGCTGCCCAGGTGCTGTGCAGGAGGACCTGCGGGTCATGCCATCGCTGCTCTCTGCAGCCACGACCTCCACATTCCACCACCAAGTTCTGAGAAAGCTATGCTGGTAATCTCTCACAGTGCGCATGTCCCCAGAGTGTAAATAACACGCAGAGTGAAAGGGAATGAGGACCAGTTACCCAGGCTGCACGCGCTGCAATAACCAGGCTTTACTCGGCCCTCCTAGCACGGAACTGATGGAGAGGCCGAGATCACACCCAACACACCAGCACTTCTCCAACCACACCTCCTCCCCTGTGCGGTAACATCCCCATCAGTGCCAGGAGGGGCAGTGCTCATCCAGAGAGGGTCCCTGAGGCTAAATCACAGCGTACACAGCCATGGGCAGCGTGCTGCTTGGCCCGTGGTGCACAGCCCTCCTCAGGGCCATTCACCCCCGCGGTGGAGCCGAGCCCAGGCTGTGCTATGGGGCATGGGGATGAGGTGAGCGCGGGGGGAGCGGGAGGAAGGAGGTGTGACCAGCTTCACCGATTGACTTCTGCTCCCGTTCGGTTGCTTCAATGTGGTATTTCAAAAGACTGCAAACAAACGCTGAAAGGAAAAATACGCCAATCTAGGGCAGCCTGACAAAAGCAGAGGGAGTTTCACCCGAGAGAGGTTTCTGAGATGGCAGTTTTTACATAGATCACATGGAAGCAAACTGAAATAAACAGGATAAAAACTACAGCTGTGCCTGAGCCTGTTGGAGGCTGTAGGCTGCTGCTTGCCCGGGCCTGCGCTGCACGGGGACTCGGAGGAATTGCAGTCACTGTGGCCATGACTATCAAACCAAAATCATGTTCTACTTTATGCTAACACACGAGGGTAAACACAAACCCCAAACCATTTAAACAGCAGCAACCTGAGCCTGGTGGAGCTCCTGCACTGCTTTTGCAAGAGTAACCCGGAACTAGCTGCGGACTCCCAGCTCTGCACCGGGCTGGGGGAGCAGAGGAGCAGTCACGAGTAAACCCATACGCAACAAACCCTCCCCTTTGTACAGAGAACCCACACGTACCTTGCAGGTTCACTCTGGAGACAGGTGGCTGACTCGTTGCAGGAGATCTCCTAAAAGGGATAAAGAATACTCCATCAACGGGTGCTATTTTTACACTCCAAGCGCTGCCACTGCTAATTCTCATAGCTAAAAGGTTGTTGTCCAGTTCACAAAGAAGCCCGAGGCACTTCCAAACGATCAACAATTCACAAACAATACAATACACCTGTTAGAAAAATCCAATTGCGTTGTGTCCCTTGGCTAAGCAGAAAGAACACACAGCAGAAAAGATGTGGCCTCATCCCACACTTAATCTGCAACTTTGAGGTCCAGCTACGCCCAGAGAACATCAACGGCTGCACGCTGTGGTTGCAGGGCTCGCTGGGGCCATACATCAAGGCCTTCTCCTGCCCAGTTTTCACCAACCGAGACTGGCCTGGCCCCCAAAGCAATGCCTGCTGTTACAGCAGTGTGCAGGTACAGGGCTGCAGTGGAGATGTAAGGCTGTACATCCCACTGACAGCAGCCTGACCCGTACCCACAAGTACATAGCAAGATGCTGCAGCCACCAGCGTGAGCTCCGAGACAAAACAGAATGGCATTTCTTGAGCAGGAGCAGCAGCTCCGTCAGGGAATGGTGGATTCCAGGAGGGCTGAGAGCTATCTGCAAAGTTGGCTGACGTTAAGCGAGCAGGTTGGGCCGGAAAAAATGGTGCAATATTTCTCCAAATGTCAGAAGATTCCATTGTGACGTCTGCCAAATAAAACTGAATTTTTCAAGTTGAAACCACTGTTTACACGAACGAGAAAGAAAGGGAAAGAAAAAGAAAAAAGAAGGACTTATTTTGTAAAGAAGTTAAAAGGAGATTAAAAATCAAAATAGTTCATTTGGGATTGAGAACAGTACTCCAGGCTGACTAGAAACGAAATTCAGGTTCTTGCTTCCCAAAAGGCTCTCGGAGAGCTTCCAACCGAAGGCGGATTCCCCCCAGCCTCCCTCCCAGCCCCAACCTTCTGAGTCAGCCACCAAACTGTAACATCCATCTTTTGGCCGCCTCTCCTTTGAAGCTGCACTCAGAGCCAGCGAGCGGCTCCATCCCGCTCCACCGTGGCTGCAGGGGGTTCTCCAGCAGCGCTCAGGGAAGGCCAACCCGGTGGGATGTGCAGTGGGGCACGGGCCCTGCTCCAGAACCTCGGACCCAAGCTGGCAGCACGGAGCTGAGCGGGGCTCCCTTTGCTTTTTAGGCACTTTCCAAAAGTTCCACTTTTCCGGAGGGAACCGCAGGCCCCGGATTCTTCGAAGGGCTCAGTGTGGTGCGTGCACGCTGGGTGCTGACTCCTCTGAAAATCTGCCCCGACCTGCCTGCACTGAGCCTTTGAAAAACGAAATCTTGGAATCTTTGGAAAACAGAAACTCCTCATTCCGGACACCCAGTATCACAGGAGATGTGCTCCAGGTATCTCCAGCCGCCGTGGTGCGCAGACGTGCCCTCGGGGGGTGGGGAGGGGTGAGCTCATGTTCAGAAGGGTATTCCCCACTGCAGAGCCTGGAAAGGGAACAGCATCGCTCCCAGAACGCTCCGTGACGTCCCGGCCGTGCCCATCCCAGTATCTACAGCTGTGAGGGAGTGGGCAGTGAACCGCTGGAGATCCGTGCCCCGACACCACTGTCCCCCCTGGGATGCCACGGCCAATGGTTCACAGGGAACTGGTGCTGGGTCCTGCAACTGTGTCTTCCTGCACATCTGCCAAACTCGGCCTCTCAGAAGCCATTAATCACTCTCTCCTCTTTTCCACTCAGGAAATTGTCTGAAAAAACACTGATTTATTTTTTTTTTAAATCGTGCTTTTCCAGATCTTCAGATTCATATGTTCCAGCATTTCATGTCAATAAGTGGGGCAGCATCCTCTTCTCCTTTCCTGGGACAGCAGAGGCAGAGGAGGGAGAAAGGAGAGGGGTGAGAGAAAGGGTTAAAGGAAAGCAGAGGTTCCCATGATCCCCAGAGCAGCGTTTTAAGAAGAACACTGCATATCATGAGACATATGATAAAATCATGAGCTGGCAGCACAGCGTAACCCGGCAGGGCTGCTTGGATACCACGTGGGAAGCTCGGCAGCGCCTGGAAGCACATTCGGCCACGGACTTGGACGTCGGGCGTGTAATGGTTTCAACATTTGATGACTTCGACTTTGGCTGGGCAAATGGCTTCGTGCCTCACGCAGACCTGGGAACGCTTTCAGGAGGACGCTGCGAGATGCTTCTGCATCCGACAAGTTACGCCCTCGCTTCCTTCCGGCCCCAAATTCAGATTCCTCATTAGGAATTGCCCAAATGCTCGAGCGATTCCAAAAAATAAAAATAAAAAAAAAAGCTTAGTGGAAAAAAAAAAATAACAAGGCAAGGATCCATTCTTTCAGCCATCTGTTTTTCTATTAACTTCCACCTCGGAACGCGGCGACTCATTTCCCATCACATCTTGCAAACAGAAGTCAACAGGAGGAAGGGAGGAAAGCTCTGCGCCCAACAGGACACCGGGTGAGCGGGGAGCACAGAGCCGCTGTGGGTACAGCGGGGTCCCCAGGTGCTCTGTGGCTCTCCTGGGGGTATGTCGGAGCAGAAAACAACGATGACTGCCACGAGCTGCACAGCCACAAAGCCGTGGAAGGGGAACATCTCCCACCCCACGACCCCCGCAGGGCGCTCAGGCGGGCGGCTGCGCTTTGGTGCCCCCATGCGGCCCAAGAGGGGACAGCACCGGCAGCATCCCGCCTCCTGCTCCCCCATCACTGCCCACTCCCCCTGGCTCCCCACTTACTTGTTGGCCGTCCCATGCAAATTGGTGAGCAGCGTGAAGTTGTTCCTCACGCTCCGCAAGCTGGCCAGCACCTGGGGTGAACGGAAGGGATTTGTGAGCGCTTCCCAAAGGCGAACCTTCCCAAGCTGGCCCCGTGCACGAGGCAGCGAGCTCTCAACTCACCTGCGCGAAAGGCGTGACGATCAGGTCATCTCCGTGCCTAGAAGGGAGTGAAGAACGCAGCTGTAAGTCACTGTGTTTAGGTGGAAGGACATCACTGTGTGTTTTTACTGCACGGGGCACCCACGTCCATCGCTATGTGGATGGAGTCCCTGCACGGCCATGGCACAGTGCTGTGACAGCCAGGAAACTCAGAGCCAGGGCAGAGCACTCGGACCGTGGTGGAAAAACCCATCCCGGCCCAGGTAAAGGTCAGCTCTGAATTTCCTGGCTTTTGTGTCACTGTGCTTCATGTTATTCAAATGCTGGACATTTACACCGTGGAATATTTGAGCAGAAGTTCTGAGGGAAGAACGGCGTCACCAACACTGGGACAGACCTCTCGGCAACACTGTGCAGAGAGCTCGCACAAAAAACTGTGCGCTCAGAGCCAGCCCTGAGCTGGGCTCAGGGTGCTGGGGCAGGAGGGAAGCTCTGCTCCTGCCATGGGAATTCACCACGCCTCCCGCTGAGATTCAGGCTTCTGCTTCATGGAAAAAACTGGTAGGGCTTTCCCAGCAGCTACGCCTTTTTAATAGCGTTATGGTCACTTTAAACTGGGCTTTTTTAAAACAAAGGGCTGTGAATCCAGGGCAATCACAGAGGATTTTTGCTCCGAGGGGTAGGGACCCTCTCAAACCAAACTCTCTGCTGGGTTTCTCACTCTGTTCTAGTGAATGACCCACAATGGAAAACAAGATAGAGAAGAGCAACGCTGTAAACAGGGGTACAGCTGTATTTCTATTGCTAACGGCGTGCTACCTATGAGAACAGAGGAGATGTTAAGCAGGTGCTGAGAGCACACAGGGAAAAGCAAGCACGGAGGGCACCACGGGCACGCAGCACTGCAGCACCGCACTGAGCACGGCCCAGCTCTGCCCGCTGCTTCGCACCCCAGGCACCACACAAGGTGAAATGCCAGAGTGCTTTTGTATTTCACACCCTGGCTTTGAAAGCTCTTCCGCTACACTGTGGAGAAAAGCGAGCGTCTGCAGGATGGGATGGGGACGAGGAAGTCATGGCTGGGCAGACCACGGCAGTGCCTGTCTGTTGGGCTGTGAAATGCAAGTAGAGCCCACAGGCACCTGTTCCCTGGGGATCACAGGAACACAGGCAGAGAGCCCTGAGACTCTGTTACTGCCAAATACGATGTGAGCTGAGTTTGTGCTTACTGTTCGCTTGGGAGAGACGAGTTCCTGGACATGGTCTTCGGCGACAAGTCGTAGTCGCTGTCTGAGCGGTAGAGGAAGGACTCGCGGCGCTGGCTGTGTCCAGGGAAGGTGGTGTGCAGCACCAGCCCTGAGGAGGAGCTGGCCTGCGGGTCCAGCGGGCTGCGGCCGGGGGACGGGCCATTTTCCACATCGAAGCTGCAAACAAAGCACAGACTGTGTCACGCACGTCTGCTGACAGCCAGCTTTCAGTGCACAGCATCATTCAGGCTGGAAAAACCCTCCAGGATCCCCAAGCCCATGCCAGCCCACTCCTCTATGCCCACATTGCTCAGTGCCACATCCCCACGGCTCCGGAACACTCCCAGGGATGGTGACTCTCCCACCTCCCTGGGCAGCTCTGCAGTGCTGAGTGCTCTTTGGAGCAGATTTCTCCCAGCGTGCAGCCTGAGCTCCCCCAGCACGGCTCTCCCAGGCACAGTGCTTTGGCTGCACAGTGTGGATGTGCCAAACCTCACCCACATCCTTGCTAAAACCACGGGGACAGAAGGCACTGTGCCACACAGCCATACACATGAGCACACCAGCAGCGCTGTGCTGTCCTCCTCTGCTTTTGGAGAAAGGTTTTGGAATCCCACAAGGTTTTTGAGGACCGGGCACCCAACCACCATTCACATCTCAGCCATCCCGAGAAGTCAGCTGAGCGAATGTCAAACAGCTGTGCTGTGAAACGGGAGGTTTGGAGAAGAGAACCCAGGCTGTCTGTCACCATTTCCATTATACACCCACTTCCTTATGGTTTCTTAGCTTGGCTGCTGCTCAGATGTGGCTGAGGTCACCCTGGGCGCTCCGGCAGGTGACACCCCTCGTAAAGCAGCAACAGATGTGTTGTTCTCTGCTCAGATGTGCAGCCAGCTCCTGGCCACGCAATGACGGCACTTCCCTGCCCTCCAAAGCTTGTGGCTCCATCCCCTGGCAGGAGCTGAGCCCTCCTCCCCCCGAGGCAGAGGCAAACCAGGGATGTGAATGTGTCCTGGCTGCATCATTTTGGCAGGAGGTGGCAGAGCAGCCCAGCACCAGGAGCAGGAGCCCGAGTGAAACACAAACATTGGGGCTCAGCCACACCAAACACCTTTTGCATCACCAACTGACAAATTAAGGAGCAAGAGATCAGATATCAGTATCATACCCTGCATGTGGCTGTTTGCAACTTGGCTTGTGCACTCATACCTCTGTGCTCAAGGGAAGGTGTTTCTGATGGCGCCTGAACCGACTTAATGAGGAGGAAAAGGCAAAGATTGGGTCCCCGGCACTTGTTCAGTCCCCACAGCCACACGTGCTCCCACGCCAATCATCCTGCACACGGTTCTGCCAGAATTAAGAACTACAGGTGCACATACATTTAAGTAATGCGATTAAAAATGCTAACTTCCAGTGCAAAGACATCGTTCCCTTCCTAGGAAATCCAAAGGCAGGGCACCGCTGCAATACAGTGTGCCCACCTTGCTGCCCTGTGCCCCCAGCTGCTCAGTGCTAGAACCTAGCAATGGCTCAGTTACATTCCTTCCCTCCTTGCTATCTGCTCTCCTACCAACGACAGCTTAAGCACGCTTTATTTTCAGCCACAAGAAGTAACTCAGCTCTGTAACTGCGGTACCCGCAAACAACCGCCGGCTGGTAATTAATCCATCACTGCTGAGAAAATTAGCTCTGATGACGCAGGTATTCCAGACTCCTCCAGCGGGACTCGGGTTGAGCAGCCCCTCTCCTCCCCCCCCCGCTGCCGTGCTTAAGGAGCAGAGCAGAAGGGAATCGGGGAAGAGCAGGGCGGCAGGTGGCAGGAGTTAGCTGCAGCTCGCTCCCTGCGTGCCCCAGGGGCACCTGCAAAGGATTTCACTGCGCTGCAGATGAACGGGGAGAACGGGCAACAGCGTGCCAGGAGGAATCACGCTCAGCACAGCCAGGCTTCATGCATCCCTCTGGAAAACAAACGCCATACTAACAGCAACCGTCGGACAGCAAAGATGCTGACTCCTCTACACCAAAAAGCGCTGCATCCCTTTGTGACAAGGGGAAAGTCCATCCAGTGCCTCAGCCCCTCCGGCCCCCATCCCTCTGCAGAGGGCACAGCCCCAGCACTGCCCACTCCTCACTGAGCACACACAGGAGGGGCTTTCTCACGGAGCCCTTCTCGTGATCCGTACCACCCCGTTCCTCATGGAGCCACCGAGAGCCAATGAGAAAGATGCAGTTTCTGACGCCTCCGGCTCTGCACGAGCATGACTGCTCCTCGCCTCTACCTACATTTCTGCACCTGTTTCCCATCATCACAGCAGCAGCTTGCTGGTTTCTCTAACAGATGCTTCACACAGAAAGGACTTGAAAACACTGGTGCTTCACAGCCCAGGTCTGTGGGCTGTGCACAGAGCAGTGCATCCCACAGTGCTGCCCCAAGTTGTGCCCATCACTGCCACTCTGCTGGGCTGCGACAGCTGCCAGGAAGCACACAAGGGAGGCAGAAAGGAGCCAGGGCTTTCTTCTAGCACAGAGCCTCCAAGAGCTCTAATCCTTTTCAAGTTTAGTGCAGATGAGTTGCTTGATGCTGCCCTGTAACAAGCTAACACCATGTGGTTCGTAAAGTGCACCGGAGAAGAAATCCTGAGGTCCAAAACCCAGTTGTCACTCCTCGAAGTGCACATCCCAGGCTGTTCACCATGCTGTTAACCCCTGCAGAACACAAGGCGTAGTCTCACACTGCAGGTACACTCCTATTTCCACTACCAGAGCTCAGAAGCACAGGTGAGTGTGTACACAATGGCTGTACACACCAGGTGTGTGTGTGTGCGTGCCTTGCACAACAGGCAATGCCACTTTTGAAGGCCTTTCCTCTTTCTTCTCTATGCACTCTGGCATGAAGAGATGCACCCAGCCTTTTCTCTTGGCTCAAAAAATAATTATCTGACCTGACTTCTTGATGCATTTCTGTAATTGGTGCCCGCATTCCTGCCAGCAAAAAGACAATAAAATGTTCTAAGATGGTATTCAGATCATTAAATCCTTTGGATGCTCAGTCCTCCCAAATATAATTAATCTGGTTGGTTACATCTTAACAAGATTTTCCTTGCTTCACATCTCCCAATCACACGTACTCCCTGTGCTCTTCCAACAACAGCAAAAGATGCTGTGCTCAGCTGAGGACCATGGCCACCAACGTGACTTTGCAGACCCAGCCCAGGGGGACTGTGCCCCACTCACCGTGACCACCCCAGGATGGTTACGGTGACTCCTCACTGCACCAGGGGAGAGTCAGAACAGGTGGAAACACTGTCCTACGGTGAGGGTGGTCAAACACCAGAACAGGCTTCTTAGTGACATGGGTGATGCCCCTGCTGGTGTTCAAGGGGCTCCACTTCACTACACTCCATTCCACTCCACCCCATTCTGCTCCCTACGAGTGCTGTGGGCAGATCCCTTCTTCCACACATACTCCACGGGATGAAGCCCACAGAGGTGAGGGACGGAGCCAACACAGCACACTGAGCACCTGCACCCATGGCAGCTGTATCACAGCCACACCCCTTTGGGTGGTGTCACTGGTGGTAATAAATGCATCAGCCTGCTACCTCCAGTTGCCATCTACTAACACAGGAGGTGAAGTTTTCAGTGTGAATAAGCTTTTGCTGAACTCCAGAAGAAACGGGGTTTGTTTCTCCCTCTGAGAAAGGAACCTGCCAGCACTGAGCCGTCCTCTTGAGCGTGTTTATGTGCCCGGAGCTGTATGACAGGCAGGAAAGCGATCAGTCACGGGGCGAGCAGCCGTCTGCCAGCCCCAGGGAGCGTCTGGGAAAGATGAAGATCACAGGGAGGAAGCCGCGGGTATCCCCTCGGTGTGCCCAGCCAGAGCACATGGCAGCGGTGGTATTAATAACCCGGCGTCAGCACGAGGAGCATCTGACCAGGAACATCAGATAGCGGGCAGATATCGAGGGCCTGGTGGCAAGTCATGTGAAGGGCGAGCGAGATAGCAGGGTGCCGGGAGACACGGCGGGGAACAAACGGACGCGTCAGGCCCTTCTGTGCCTGGCACAGCCACCTCTGAACACGCCGTGGTTTTCATCTTCTGCTACTTTAAATGGTCAAGGGAGGCTGCTCAGCACGCACAGATGCAGAGGAGAAAGCAGAGCGTGTCACGCTGAGATTTCTGTGTGGTACCCGACGTCAGAGCGGGGATTTATTGCCGGCATTTGCAGGAACATGGCCTGCTTGTCACGGCTTCGACACCTTCCAGAGCACACTCAGGTTGTCAGCCTACTGCTGCAAGAAATACTGAGATGCTGCAAGAACGGTCCTCCACAGCTTCATCCAACAATGCCAACTTGCCGTGCTGCTGACCGGCTGCACACTGGAACCACTGCAATGCCTTCACACTCCCACCAGCAGGAGTACAAGCAAAGCCAGAATGACCCCCCTCCCCTCACTGTAATTCAACAAAGCAGTTAATTAAGCTTGTCACACAGGAAACGTGCAGGCAGAGCCCCTTCCCAGGCTCTCGGAGCACCACCCAAAGGCCTCCCCGGGTGCTTGAACCCCCCCAGCACAAAGACTGCCCAACAGCAGAACTCAGGCCCAGAGGAGTTGCCCTCACTCACCACAAGAGCCTGAAATCCTCACTGCAGCCTAAGAAAGGAGAATCACTTAGCACAAATAAGAGCTTTTTTATAAAACCGCTGATTAAATTGATATTCACGAGACAGAGTACAACGGCTTTGATGGAACCACTGCAACCTCTTATATTAAGTCCTCATTCATGCCCACGAGAGCTTTCCCTCTTCTTTTTTAATAACAGAAGAGCCTCGTGAAGGCTGTTACGTGGCTCAGAGATGTGTGGCCACGGTGCAGAAGTGCTGGGCCAAGGGCTGCCGTCCTCACCCCACACTGCACAGGGCTCCCAATGGGGGCTGGCTGCAGAGCTCCTCCCCACGGAAAGGGTTTATTTATGGGGTGCTGTCAGGGCCACCTCAGCATGCTGAGGTTTTGCTGCTGAGCACACGACTGACCCTAGCACATGCTGTTACACCAACATCAGACCTGACTGAAGGTAATGCTTTTGTTACAGCTTGGGCAATTTTCTGTGTTTCCTCCTGAGAAATGATTTACTTTTTGGGTTTTTTTTGGGTCAGAATCCACCTCGTAACACTTTCAATCTGAAATGGCATCAGGCATCAGCCATACTCGTTAGCAGGGCATGCTCTGCCGGCTGGGCCACCTGCAGGAGGTGCAGATCCCCACAACACAGTTCTGAAAGCGCTGTGCAGTGCCACTGCAGCAAAGCAAAAAGGGTCAGAGTGTTCTCCCAGACCCACTCCAAACAATTTGCCATCTTTACAGATGAAAAAGCAGCAGGTAGCCTTTTGTGATGGCAGCGAAACTAGGACGTTCAACACACACCCACTTCACAATTTCCCTCGCAGCTGTCTCTCCGTTCAGCTAATATTCCTGCTCTAGGCTTTCAAGGATGCCCTTCCACACATCCTCACCACCACACACAGACACAGCATCTCCTTACTTCCTCCACGTGTGCCTGGGGACCCAGCCCACGGCAGCCACAGGGTGGTTGGGTTGGAAGGGACCTCAAAGCCCAGCCAGGTCCAACTCCCATGTGATCCCTGAATCCTCAGCAGCAGCCCAAGCCCAGTTTCCAAACGAGACTGTTCAAGGAGCAAGTGATTCAGCTTAGCTGAGCTCACACTGCTTCCAATGACAAACAAAAGGAGAAAAGCCCCCAGCACCTGAGTACCTACCCAGGCACAGTTTGTAAGATCAAGCTGAAGTTGGCAGCAACCAAGCAGACATCAGTGACTTTTCAGCACCCCGTGACTGTGAGCACCACATCTAGCTGTACAAAAATAAAATCCCCAACCCAAAAAAAGCAAAGCCTATTAAAAACATTTGTTGCTAAAAGGTGTCCAAAGAGATATCCCCTACTTGCAGGCATTAGAACGGCTTTCTCAGGACAGATTTCTTCTCGACAGTATCACCAACACATTGTGCTGTCAGGATGGCATCCAGACACACTGCCTGCTAACAGTGAGCTGGTACAAGCACGCACACCGTGTGCTGCCTACACCAAAGGTCAGCTCCTTCTCCTCCCAGTGCCACCCAGTCCCAGAGACAGGGACAGGCATGCTCCCAGCGGTGGGTACGGGGCCAGGACATGGAGGAACACGACTTGCCTTACTGACATCCACCACGAACAGTGCCCCCAACACACCCGCATCACCACTGCCTTCAGATCTCCTCCTGAACCAGCTGCTAAACCACCCTTAGATGTCCTATGCTAAGGAGGGGAGATAAGCCAGACAGAAATGTCAAAATGCAGCACAGAATAAGGACTGAAATAAAATGACGTATGACTAGTGCAAAAATCACAGACTTACATAAGACAATGGAACAGTGACATCTGATTCAAAGCCTTCCAGAGCCTTGCTCCTTTACCCTTCCTACAACTTTTGAAATACAGTGCTGAGTTCACAGTGCATTTCTAAGGAATTATAAACAGAAGGATATAACTTATTTTCTCCTCCCAAAGAGAGATGAGATCAGAGCAGTACCCTCTGGCTTCACAGCAATCCTGAGCTCAGCCTTAGGGCAGTGCTTTGGCACGCAGGGCTGTGCCACCCCATCCCTATTCCTAGGGCAGGGTCTTGCTGGCCCCCACCCCACACGCACTGCTTGCCATGGGGAAGCATGAGCAGAGCAGCTCCTGGCTCAGGGCAGTCATGGAACCAAGCAGCAGCTCGGTTCTACAGTGATTCTACCCCCAAAATCTTTGTTTATAAACATACTGAACTGGGGGATCACGTGCTGTGCTGTTCTGCAGAGGTTTGTACAGTGAGGTCCAGAAGGCTGCCTGATTAACTATAAGGGAAAACAATATATAAGCCAAGTAGGATTTCATCTCTTCGTTCTGGCGTTAAGTCATTCCGAGGTCTTAATTTTAAAACACACAAGCGTTCTGAGAACGTTTTGTAATTACAAACCAATCAGAGAAACCATCCAGGAGGAATAATTACATAATTTTCAGCTGAACTCGGAGCTGAGCAGAACTCGCAGCCCAGAGAGCAGCAATAAATAGCTCGTGGTATCATCGCTGCTGCCGCGGCCGATGACTCACCGCCGTCACTGGGATCCCATCCCAGAATAGTCACGCTGCTTTGCGTGCCGCATGCACAATTAGCCACGAGGGACTCGCTATTAAACGAAACAGATTTGGGGTTTCAGGATTCGTGTGGTCACACCATCAAAACAAAAGCTGTTCGATAGTCCACAGGAACACGGTGAATCCGAAGCGCCGGTGCTGGAGCATCCCCAGATCCGCCGGGAGAGCACAGCCTTCAGGTGGCACACACGCTTACAAGAAGCAGCACGGAGCAGCTCACGGAAAAGGCAGAGGTCACCTGCTTATAGCAGACGTGAGAGCTAGAGCTGAACTAAACCAACTGCGTGCCGGCGTGGTGAAGCACACATCAGGTGTGTGACGAGCTGATGGAGAAGCTGAAATGTTCGTGGGTTTGTGCTTCTGTGCCGCACCTCAGTGGGGCCGGTTTGGGATTGCTGGTGAGCAGCAGCAGGCCTGAGAGCTGTGTGGGTCTCTGGGGGCACCCGCAGGGACCCCTGAACCCCATCCCCCCCCCTTGTACCAGGGGCATCCCCGACCACAGGCACATCCCACAAAGCACTTACTGGAAAGAACATCAGGACCACAGAAGTTTACTTCTCAGCTGAAATTCTCCCTCTCCTCCTGCACTGGAAAAACGAACTAGTGCAGACAACAAGTGATGTCACTTATTCACATTTCTTCCACGTCACGTTCACTGCCCATTCCCGCAAAGTATCCTCAGCTGTGTCTGAACAGCACAGGGAAGCAGTCAGCCGCCTACCACCACCACCCCTCAGCCTCCTGCGGACACACTCTGCCCCAGGTGCCCCTCTGTGCCCGTGCCCCAGCTCTTACACAGCAGTGAGCAGGTGCCACACACCCAGCCCCGCTCTCCAGCCCTCGGCCTCGCTGTGCACCGCTGCTCTTCAACTCCAAGACATCCTCAGCCCAGCTGGGCTCACACTGCTCTCTGTCGGTGTTCCCCCCCACAGCTCCTTCACAGCACTATCAATTTGCAGAGTGCCCTCGTCCCATAGCCCACTGCATCCTCCCACCGTGTGATCCCAACATCGTTCATCCCTTGCCTCTCCCTCTCCTTCCCAGCTTGGCAACACTCCTGGCTTTAGCGGCATCTCTTCATTTAATTAGCTCGCTGTTTGTTCTGTTTTCCAGATCATTAACAAAAAGGTTAAATAAAACCATATGCAGCACAGCAACGACACACCAACCAAGAACCTTCCCAGCGGATTACAACTGTGTTAACTGCACGAGCTTTGAAATTTTTACTCTTTATTTTTTTCTGGGGGGTGAGGGGGGGCTTTTCCTTCAGCAGAGGGATATTCCAGACCCACCAACCACAAATGCTGCCTTTTGCACTGAGCTTGTAACAGCGAGCCCAGCTGCTGAGAGCAGGGAGCGTCGGGGCTCCTGCAGGCAGCATAGGTAGGCACGGGGAGTGGGAAACATCCTCCCGAGGACAGGCTTTTCAGGCTGCCAGATCTTAATCATTCTCACAAACGTCCTATATTTGCACTTCTTTTTTCCCTGCTTTTTTGACACTCTGCTGAGGAGCCTTTGTGACATTCGAGAGCTCCAGCAACCAGCACAGCATCAGGTTTGCTGTTGACCAGCACGGGCAGAGCAGGGGCACGCTTTGCTGCCCCAGTGAAGCTCTGGGTGTCATTTCCACCCCGGTGTTTTAGCAGACTTAGGAATGCAGATCCTTGTTCCTCAGGCTTTATCGGATTTCCTGCATAAACCTCTTTTTTGCAGAAGTTAATAGCGGAGATAACAAACAATTTCTCTGAAGGGAAGTGCTGGGCCCTTCTCTTCTATGGTGAACAATGCCATGGAGAAGAGCAGCCTTGGAGTCTGCACTGGCTGGCACGGGTTTCTCATTAACAGCCATGCTAATTATCCCTCTGCTGGTAAAAGACATCGCCTCCTGCTGCATTTGCACCAGGCTGCTCTTCGGCATCTCTGTGGTCTGTCCAGTTTATCACAGGTGACTCCTCCTGCCGTTTACAGATGCACTTTTACTTAATTAAACACCAACTACATATGGGAAATGGAAACAGAAAGGCCACAGTGGAATGGGAGTGAACACATCCACATTCTCAGGGCCCACGATGACCAAAGGCACCACAGGGGCTTTTCAGGAATGCCACTCCTGTACCAGAGAGCTCCTGCTTGTGTCTTTACCAAACACTCCTCCGCAACGCTCCTGTTTCCCCCAGAGCACTCACTCTAAGGCACAAAAATGGAAAAAGAAACGCCTCAAATGAGATAAGGGAATGAAGAGAAGGATTCCAAAAGCTCGGCACACACCACCCCAGTGTGACAGCCCTGCGCAGAACAGGAGCACAGCACAGTGCTCAGCACCCCGTCGAGCTGCAGTGACATCCAGGACAGCAGCAGCCATTGTCGTTTATCCCCCACTAGGTTGTGATAATCAATCCCTATCAATCTAATTGTGGGACACGAAAGGGAGCTCAGGAAGGAACCAAGATGGGCCAACATGCAATCCAGCCCCAACGCTCCGGCAGCAGCTGGAGCTGCTCCGGCTGGAGTTGTCTCTGTCACTGCACACAATGGGAGGAAGCTTCTCATTTTTGGGTCCAAATTCCAGCCTTCCCTTGCAAGGCTCAGCCTGCCACCCCAGAACCATCATAAGATCATTAAGTTCAGAGGAGACTCCCCAGGATGGCCGCATCCAACCATCAAGCCGTCACCACCATGCACACTGATCACGTCACCATCACACCGCCACTCACACCCAGGGCCACCAACCTGCAGCTGGCATCTCCATGGGAAGGGAGAAGAACCAGCAGAGCCCTGCGAGGTGGGAGAGACACAGTGCCTGGAGACAAACTTGCCCCTGAATGCTGCAAAGTGGAGCTGGGGTGATGGGAACAGCGACTTGGTACTTGTTATGGGTATGCACATGGATAAACGTATACAGGAGCTCAGCTCAAAGGAGCATGTCACAAAAAGAAAGTTACATAGATTGTTTCCTTTGGAGCCTGGGGAACATGGCCTGTAGCAATGGAGGCGGCTCCAGGATGCCCAGCAGCCCCGCAGAGCCCTTCCCCCAGGCTTTCAAACAGCAAAGGCACGCGCTTGTCTCTCCTTGCATCGCTCAGAGCCAATTAAATCACAATTATCTCATTGTTAAAGATCACGCTTCAGCCAGGCATTGTCTTCACTGACGACACATTCTAACAAAGTGTTCTTTATGCTGCCTACAGCCATTAGCGAGCATAAGAAAAATATTTGACTTTCTCTTTCTAAATTGTGCCCACAGATTTCTGATCTACTTCTCCCAAACACACACTGCGCACAGAACTCAATTCCGAGTTGAGGATTCCACCAGATTCATACACCAGGACAACCTAAACACCGCACCTGTGGGATCCAGAGACCCGCAGACCCCACCCCACATCTCACTGGGATGGACAGACAGGAGCAGCTATGGGTAAGGGGCAGCCAAGTGGGAGCACAGAGCTGGTGTCCTGCTGCGAGCACCAGTGGAGGGCAACACCAAGATCACAGCACCACAGAGTCATTCGGGTTGAAAAAACCCTCAAAAAACCCCCAGCCCACCCCCTCAGTGCTACATCCCCATGGCTCTGGAATACCACCAGGGATGGTGACCCCCTCACCCCCTGGGCACCTGTGCAGTGCTGAGCGCTCTCGGGAGAAGAGATTTCTCCTAATATCCAACCTGAGGCCACCACCTCTTGTCCTAAATGCATGAGCTGATCCCCAAATGGTATCAATCCGAGGCTGCCCAAGTTTTCCTCTAGCAACACCTGTAGCAACCTCCCAGAAGAAACTGGAGCATGTGAAATGAGACGCTGAACGTTCCCAATGTGAACACTTCCAGCACTACTGTGTTTTTTCTGCAACACAGAGCAATGTCTTGCCCACTGTTAGCAAACAGCTAGTGGGTTTTATGGTGCCGTTCAGGACTCCGGGCCTCAATACTTTTATTAATACACACGAGTAATGAGCTATAGCTTCATCAAAGAGCCTGAAGAAGAGGGAACAGTAGCCAAACTCATCAGCAATGAATTCTCACTACTCTTATCATCCTATGCAAGAATAGAATATGTTTATAATGAAAACTGCGAATATCACCTCTGAATCTCCAGCATGTCCAAGTGTCCACGTGCCCTGTATTGTCACGGGGTGCTACGGAGACCACACTGATTACCTGCACCCGCTAACTTCACACCTCACCTCCAAAACCAGACTCGCGGCTACAAAAACAAAGAGCAGTGGGGAGCAGAACGTGGGATGAAGCTCAGCCCTGGGGGCACAGCTCCGGACCCCCCAGTCACCACCAAACTGGGGCACCAGCACTGAGAGAGCCGAAGGAAGGACTCAGTGGGCTCAACCAACGCCTCCGCTCCGCAGCAGAACAGTAACACTCACCAAATCCACGAGTGACGGCGACTGCATGTGGCGTTCACGTTCAACATCTTCCGCGCCGCTCTTCCTCTCGTCGCTGCCTGCCCGCGCTCCCCCCAGCTCCCCTTGTGCTGAAGTTTTATCAGCGGCACGCAGCTACCTCCAGGAGTTTTTATTCTTTCTGCTTACGCGCCAACTCCCATTTCAGGGTGGATGTCATTTCGCACACGAATACAAACGACCTGGCAATCAGAGCGCGAGGGTGCCGCGGAACAGCCTCTCCAGACTCCCGTAGTTCTTCATCTCTATCCGAAGGGGAAAAAAAAAAAAAACCAAACAAACAAAAAAAAAAAAAAACCAACCTATTTCTGGCAGAACCCTCACTGCAGTTTCCTGCTCTCATCTGTATCATCCCTTCCAATGACACCGACACGGGGGGAGAAAAAAAACTAGCGGCAGCGGGTGTTCTCTGAACTCCAGAGACATTGCCACGTTCCTGTTTATCCTCCCCAGGTCGCGCTCATCGCTCACTCATCGCTGCTGCTCCCAAGTTTCCGCTGCTCTCCGCACAGCTCCTCTGTCACCATGACAAGCTGGAGGGATGGCTCCTCTGTGACAAAGGCCTGGGTTAGCAGTGACATCAAAGGCCGAGCCCCGAGGACGGCTCCCAGCTCCTGGCTCCCTGCCGGTGCCCGGCCGGCCCTGCACACAGGCAGCTGCACGCTCTGCTCCGTCACTCGGGGCCGTGTCTGTGCTCAGAGCAGAGCCCTGCTCCCCGCATCTGCTGCTAGGAAGATCCTCTGAGCAGGTACGTCTGCAGCCTCAGCCGCATCCGAAGGCTTTGAGAGAGAGCAGGTCTCTGCATCTCTGCAGAAAATGGAATTTTACAGGATTTGCATTGAAGCTCCGCTGCCGAGCACCGAGCTCGCGGGGCGTGGAGCCGGGAGCTGCTGGGATGTGAGCAGGGCAACGGGCACAGAGGGGACATAGGGGAGGGCTGGGAGTGCCAGGGAACAGGGAAAGGTGTCTGCCAAGAGGGGGCACGCTGAGTGCAGCACCAAGGGACAGCAGCACTGCGAGCAGATCCTAAACACGCTTCATCCACGGCGAGCACAGCCATCACCTCATGTGCTGAAAGCACTGCAGAGGTTCAATGAAACCACCACAGCCATGGGGCAAGCTGACATTCAATTTACCATTAAATACGAGAAACGCAGCCCACTTAATGAGCTGAACCTGACCCGGGGCCGTTCCCAGCGTTCACGTCAGCGCTGTGGGGCTCTGGAGCCCAACAGCTCCGTTATAAATAACGCACAGTAACGCCTCTGGTGAGATTTCAGATCCTGCCAGACTCCAGCCCACCATGCTGGCCTGCAGCATGACTCCCACTAGTTTTGGGAAAAAAAAGGCAAAATGAATTCACTGCTCATTTGGTGGCAGTTCCCACGTGCTCTTTTTCTATGCCACCACACCGAGCTGCTGCATCTTCCATCCCTGCTCCCACTTTCATGGCACCTCATTTCCAGCCCTTCCCCTCCTTGAGCAGTCCCAATGTGATGGGGATAAATCCACCGTGCTGCTGGAACACTGCCGTGCTGGCCTAGAGCACTGCAGGTCCTCCAGCACATTTTACCTTCATTCTCCCAACCAATAGCAGATTGCTGCAAAGCTTCAGGAATGTTCTCAGTGCCCAGAAAGTACCAGTGCAGAGCCCAAAAGAAATCCCCTGGTATTTTTTATGTTTAGAGACAAAGCACGTTTGTGTGCACGTCCCATGGCATCTCTTCTTGGATTAAAGGCCGTGTACCCTTACGAGCACATTGGGGTTTTCACCCAGAGAAATAAATAAGACACTAAAAACGCTGAGAGGAATATTTGGCCTTCCTCCTCATGGTTGGCAGTGGAACAATCAGGGTAATATGCAAACATTCCAGCTTGTAATCTGAAAGGAGGAGAATCGTTTGGACAGAGATAGAGATTGACATGTGGATGGATGGACGGACAGACAGACATACAGATGGACAGGTGGATGAATGGATGGACAGAAGGACACTGAGATGAACGGGTGCAGGGGATGTACCTCTCCGAATCCAGCTTCCCACCCAGCGCAGCCCCTGGGACTTGAGGAGCTGTTTGGCAGAGCAGCATCGATCCTTCAGCGGATGCTTACAGTGTTCTGCTCAGCACACGCACCTTCCAGGGGCTGACTTGCAGAGTACAAAGCTATCTATTGATTTGCAAGTGATGCGATTGCCTGCACACCCGGCCAAGTGCTCGGCCACACAGAGGCCTTCCATTCATTGCCTTTTTTCCTGGCCACGCAGATTCACAACGATGACATTCCGATTTGCAACTCTAATGTCCTTCTTGCTGAGAGGCAGGCAACAAGCACATCACTTTACCACTGCTTTAGCTACCCGTGTCCTCTGGCTAAGGCTGAAAAATATACTTAAGAAATGCAATACTAAAACACAGGTTCATAAAATTGGAAAAGAAAGACCTCTAAAACCACCACCACACCCCCATGCCCACTAACCATGTCCCTCGGTGCCACACCTCCTGAACACATAAGCAGGAAAATGAGCTTACTGAGAGCCAGTCCTTCCTGCAGCTTCACAGCAAAACATTCTGAGAAGTTCTCAATAGGAAACAACATAAGGAGTTGACAACAGCAGCACGGTGCTGCCAGCAGGAGGTCCTGGTGCTGAGCAGCTCCCAGGCAGGTCCTGGCAGGACAAGCTCCTCAGAGCACGTGTCTTTGGTAACGGCACACCAGGACCTTAAGGCCACAGACATGCTGCGTGTAGCAGAAGTACACATGCTGGACAGTTTTCCAACTGGCTCATATTCTGATCTACTGCTTTATTGTACCTTTAGGGGGCTTTAAATTCACGTTCCAGTTTGGCTACTTCCAAACTCTAAAGGTTTCTGAAACCAATCATCGGAAGAGACGCTGCAGGGGACGCACGTTCCCATGGCAGGAGGCGAAGGGACTGAAGCAGAACCAATAATCATTTATCTGATTGAAAATGAAACCAGCACAAGTTTTCCAAAATGAGCTTTACGCCTAATGTGAAATTTACTGGCTCTCAGCGCTGCACTTCCTTTGAGATGGGGCTGCTGCGTTGCCTCAGTTGGTAGGGAAACATCGATGATTGTTTTCTAGATGAAATTCAGAGGGGCGGAGAAACAAGAATTGCTTGCATATTGCAATAACACCACCTGCGGACACAGTGGCATTAGGAGGGGAGTCTGAGGAGTTACAAAGCAATGAGTCGGACATCACAGAACCATGAAGGCTGGAGGGGACCTCGAAGACCCCCAGCCCATCCCCACCGTGTCCCTCGGTGCCACGTCTCCAGGGTCCTTGCTTGGGGACCTGACGCTGTGCCCGGGGCCAGGCAGCCCCAGCACGGAGCTCGGCTGGCTGCTGCATGCCTCACCTGCCACACAGAGGTAGGTGTGAAGAACGTAATTGCCTCTTTAACGTAGGTCATAATATTGTGACTTCTTACCCTCAACGCGTTCCTTTTGTCTCTTTCTGTCTGCAACCCTTTAAGCTGTAGTTTTCAAGAGCATTAGCTTTCCTAGCTGCTTAAGTGCAAGAGGGGTATTTTTACCTTACAGCAGCCTGCGTTAAAACAAGCAGACGCCAATTTGGGAGTGCAGTACTTAAGGAGCTATTTCCTGACAGCAGACAAGGGAACACGGCACTTTCCTCCAGCACTCAGGTTGCTCCTTTCTGCTCCCTTCCACACTGTGAGCTCCCATCACGCTCGCAGTTTCCTCGGAGTACAAATGCATCTGCATGAAAATACTTTAAAATGTTTTCTACTTTCACCTGACTTCGTGACGGGGGAAAAAAAAAAAAACACATAGCAAGAGCGTGGGATTATCAGTCAAATCACAGAACCACAAAACCATTCAGGCTGGAAAAGCCCTCTCAGCTCCCCCAGCTCACCCCCCCCCGTGGCTCTGGGACACCCCCAGGGACGGTGACCCCCACCCCTGGGAGCAGTGCAGTGCTGAGCGCTCTCTGGAGCAGAGATGTCCCGCAGCCCCCAGCCTGCCCCTGCCCTGGCACAGTGTGAGGCCGTCACCTCTCATCCCATCGCTGTTCCCTGGGAGCAGAGGCCGACCCCCCCTCGCCCCAACCTCCTGCCAGGAGCTGCTGGAGCCGTGAGGTCTGCCCTGAACAACTCCAGTTCCATCTGTTACAATCCCTGCACTTGTACTGTCACTCTGAAGAATACAATTCGATATTCTGAACTTCAAACAGTAGCGAATCTTCAGTTTCCCTGACCCCATCTGAATTGGTTTTCAGATGCTGAGTTATCAATGTTATGACTTTGTTGAATAACTCAACTCCTCAGACTACTGAATGTTCCCTTTCAATGATACATCTTCTTGACAAAGAAGTATCTCATATTGACAATGGCAGGTTTTTCATATTGAAATCACTCTCATTTTAACTTCCAGCAGCAGGATAACACGCACATCCCTACCCTAATTCACCCAAACCAGAAGACTTTGAGTTTGTGCAAGAACAGAGCAATGATTCTTAAACAATTTGCAAACACAGTGATGTGCCATCATTATACCAGAGCACCATGCACCATGAAGCACGAACAGAACCTACAGGGACTTGCTCTGAGCACAGGAAAGACACGGCTGTTCTACAAAGCATGGCACAACATGCAGTACACTTTCAAAACCTTGCTGCAATGCAATGCTCGCGTATTAATTTCAAATCAATAAAGCTGATCAATCCAGACCAGCTGTATAGACTTCAGGTTGGGCCCTAGGAAAAATTCCTTCTCCCAAAGAGAGGTTGGGTGGTGGAACTTTGCTACTGCTCGCACCACTCACGTTCCCCACTCTCTGAATGGTGCAGGCAGAAAGAACGCTCTTCCCGAATGTTTCCCACTCCAGGGGAAAAATAATGATCAACTATGGGATGTCAGCACGTGGCATCATCCCCATCTGTTGGCCTGTTACTACAGCCTTCAGACGTTGCTCTCTTTTGGCCAGAGAACAGAATGGACTTCAGAGAAAGAGGGAAACCATGGGGATGCAGCTCTCTCTGCTTCCCAGCACGTGTGCAGCTGCAAACTTTTGCAGATCAAGAGCAGCAGCGCATGAAAATGATTAAAATCCTACCCAAAATATGCCAAAGGAGTTTCCTTATCAAACTGCAATGGAAACTAACAGCAATGTGTAAGCGTAGGGCCATAACGCAAAGCAGCAGGTGTGTTATTTCATCCATAAAGGGCGCTTCTATCACACCGTTATTACAGAAGCACGTGCAACACAAGAACAGAAGAAACGCCACTGACCAGGCCGACAAACTGCACTGCTGCTCTGTCATTGCTGCTTCTCAGCGTGCCCAGGCAGCAGCGTGGGGATGGCACCAGCAGGGTCAGCCCGCAGCAGCTGGGTGGAGATCTGCTCAGGTGTGCTGCAGTAACCTCGTGCCACTTGCAGCTCCTGGGAGCCTGGTTATGGAATTTTCTGATGGGAAACATTTTATGCAACAAAAGTGCAGTGCATTTGTCTCCTTGGAAACAAACCCTTTCAACCTCCGTTGCACAGAATCTTAAGGAAAAGTCTGTAATTAGGCACAAGGTCTAGCTGTTCTAAGCCAGCAAGATGTTAAATCACAACTGTTTTATTAGCAAGAGAACACAATGAAAATGCACTTATCTCAATTATGGGAGTAATAAGTCTTCACATCAGCCAAAACAATAAATCCACTGAACCACACTGAGAAATATAATTACTTGCTCATTTAACAGAATCCAGTAGGCTTTGACTGAGCCACGCCATACACCGGGATGAACGGAAAGCCTCAAAGTGACGAACAAAAACGGAACAATTGGTAACACTCACTCATTCAGGACACTTCAGAGCCCTGAACAGCCACCCAAGCACCGCCGCTGCGCTCGCTGTAACCACACAGCCAAAAGGACCGACGCCGACACTGAATCTTACAATCTAATTATCTGGAGAGGTAATCACAGGATCATAGGAAGGGTTCCAAAAGGAAACCAATCCCCCAGGATCACCATGTCCGACCTACCACTGAACCACATCCCTCAGTGCCAAACCCACACTTGAACCCCCCCACGACGGGGGCCCCCCACTCCTTGGGTCGCCCGTTCCAGCGCCCGACCGCTCTTTCCAAGAAGGAATGCTTTCTAATATCCAACCTGAAGTGTACACATCATTCACAATGAGGTATTAAACTCCACTGTGAAGTTTGTACTCCTACAAAGAAGCTTTAAAGGATTATCACATTCTATAAACCTGTAGTTTTCTATCACTATTGCTGATTCCAGGCACTTCAAAGTCCATTTTACTACACGTGGAACGGAGTATAACGAACCCAAACATTATTTCTGTTCAGTTCTACTTCCAGGCTCTGTGAAGGAACAGATAAATAATGTCAATGCTGACGAAAGCAAAGCGCAGAGCGGCTCGCAGCACCTGGCTTTTGCTTGCCATTCTCTGGAGATGCTCTCACTTGGGATAGCTTTTCCTTTTCCTTGTATAAATGTTTTAGAACGGGAAGGATTTATTCTACGACCATCGTGTCTTTTTGATTAAAAGCTGCACCACGGGGCTTTTTCCACAATAAAGTGATCTGCAATAGAAGAAAGCGTTGGGACACGTCTGAGCTGGATCAGTTGAGCAAATAGAGGTAAATCACAGGGAAGGGAATTTTCTTCCTGCTTGCCCGCTAGAAATCTGCCAAACCCGGTCACCCATTTTACACGTGGGCTGGCCTCCCAGGGAGGCTCACTGAGGCTGCTGGCAGTGCTGGAATGCCACCAACACAAGGCCTCCGAGGATGAGGTCGTCTTCGGTTTTCTCCTGACCTGCCAACCTGGAGGGGAACAGCACAGATCCCAAACCACCTCCCTCACACTCCCACCCCCTTTATTTGGGGCCTGGGGACCAACAGCACCAGGTGCCCACAGACTGGAAGATCACAGGATAACAGACTCAATCAGGTTGGAAGAGACCTTCAAGGTCATCAAGTCCCACCTCAACCTAACTGTACTACACTAACAACTGAAAACATGTTCTGCACCAACAGCTGGCCGCTTCCCCGCAGTTCCATGGCCCACAGTGACACCGGTCCTACACTCTGACCTCCGTTCGATGGCACAAGACAGCGTGATCAAAGACCTAAATGAGGCAATCCACCCTCTGGTAGCTTGATGTCTTATTCTATATCCTGGCACCCAAATTACACACAGTGCTTGAGGTGAAGCACCAGGCAGAGCACCGCAGCGTTGCTGGCTGAGAACACAGGGATCACACTACTGCTAATCTCCTTAATCCTCTTCTTCAATGCTTCTTCACTCCTCCAGTCCCTAGGGCATATGGGATCCTGTTCTGCAATGTTATGGGTCAGCAGAAGGCAGGACACGTCATATCATCCTCCCCCAGACTTGGGGAGGGCAATACAGACCTGAAACCCACCCCTTGTTTGGAGCACAAGGAGCTGGACCAGTCCACATCCCATTGCTGTGCCATATTGTGAAGACACCGAGCATCCCAGCCTGCACTCCGTCAAAACCCCCACCAACATCTCAGACGTGAATTAATGAAAACCTACGAGTCTTCCAAACACAAAAGCAGCATTCACAGAGGTGAGCTGTCTGTTATAAGCAGTGTTTGTTCTTGAGATTTGGAGAATGGAAACTTGGCCACAAGCTGACGCTTCCCAAAGCCCGTCATGCGAGAAGCACATCTGGAATGGATCAGTCTTCCCCATCACTCCGTTAGGGCATAAACAAGGGACAAAATGGATTCAAGACCAGCGAACCGTAGATTAGTTTTATTTGAAGAGCAACTGAAAACTGTTGTGTCTGATGCTGGCTGAAAATCGTATCTAGTTAATGGAATCAGACACAAAGGAGGTGAATGTCATTTCTGCTACAGCAAACAGTTCCACGCAGACGAACGCCCACCTAATTGCCCAGACAGGGGTTGCACTGAGTGGCAGCAGCGAGGCTGGGTGGCCCAGCAGACCCTCCAAGGAATTCCAGCCTCACATGAATAATTCAGCATGTTTTGAAATGAAAAATAAATAAATAAAACAGCTTAGTGTGTGTTTTATTTCAACCTTTTCATTAAGAACTTTCTCATCCTTGTGTTCATTGCTTTCAAAATTGGAAAGAGTAACCTGTTGGGCTTTCAGTCACAGTGCTCTCATACTGCACCAGTGCTTAACCCTTCCTGCACCAGAGGACTGCTCTTCAGAACACCTGCAGATCTCTCCTGGAGGAGCTACAAGTCTGAGGCCGGCATAGAGTAGTGGCCAGGCAGCTGATGGAGGGCAACCACAAAGCTAAATTCATTTCCTGTGCTGCTCCAGCACTCCCACCAGCTGAGCAGGACACCCAAGATCACAGAACTGTAGAGGTTGGAAGGGACCTTGGAAGAATAGTGCCCACACAAGATAACGAAGGTGGACAGTATATCTTTGCATTGGCTTATCCAGATGGTATAAAGACAACCAGTAAATTGGGAAAGGCTCACCTGTCACTGAAGGTTGAGGCTCACCTGGAACTCCACACAGGAGGGATCTCCAACAAGAGAGCCTTCCCCGGTGGTGGTCAGCCCTTAAATGGGGTCTGGGAGAGGTGGAGCCAGACTCCACTCCTTCTGCTCACACAGGTGCATTGCCTTCACCTGCGCTCCTGTGGCTGACTCAGTGCTCAGGTGATCCATCAGTGGTTCAGGCCGTGATTCAACAGTTCCCATACAGACCTCCAGAGATCATGGAGTCCAACCCACTGCCAAAGCAGCTCCCCGGCCCAGGTTGCACAGGTAGGCATTCAGGCTTATGGAAATAGTTGTTAATGTTCCAAGTTCATTTACAGTATGGCTCTCAATTCCATGAATAATTTTTAAACCTCATTTTCCCTAATTGCCCGGGTACTTAGTTATCAAGTTCATTAGGAATTCATTACAAATTTCACAAGACTAAAGATTACGCATATACAGAATGCTGCCAAACTACAGTGCTTTAATACTGATACACAATACAGATATCAAAACAACAATCAAGGGCAGACCCAAAAAAGCAGGCAAACGTGGAAGAATCAACTCCAAGAAAACGACCCACGTGAACCTGCCAGCACGCAGTGCCCCTTTCCCCACCGAGGTCATCCGTGTGCCTATGCTATTTTGCATCCATACTGAAGTGCCTGACCAGCAGCCGAGCTCCCAGCCCAGCCCGGGTGGGACACACACATTCCCCAGCTGTCTGCAGGCATGGCACTGCTGCACAGAGTCATGGCCAAGCAGTGGCGTGGGCCCAGCAACCCTGCGACGTTACACGTTGCTTTAAGTTATGTCTCGAGAACATCTTTAGTCGACCAGATTCAATAACAAATTGTAACCACTTCTATTTTCTTGTTTGTTTGAGATGATTTATTGGCACCGATGTTCATTACTTCAAAAGCGAGTTAATAGGAAAAATGAAAATCACAGACTGGGAAAGCATCAAAATGACAGCAGCAACAAACATGTAACTTCAAAATTAGAATCTACCCGTTACAACAAAGTAGAGGTCTCTTCCGTTACAGCAAAATAATATGTAAACTACTAATTTAATGTGTGCTGGAAGGTGTGGGATGAAATAAGAATTAAACAGCGCTTTCATGCCTACCCTAAGCTTTACATGAGACGGGCAAGCAGAACTATAAGAGGCAGAACATGAGGGACTGCATGAGGATGTGAGCTGATGGAAGGTGAGGAGTGGCTTTGGAAGTGGCTTTTGGGAGGTGACTATGGGCTTTATCAGCATGTAGTGGAAACAGGCAGCACAGAGATTTCCTGAGCAGCCAACAAATGTTTCCTTCTGCTGTGAAAATGAGCAGTGGTTCACAACACCCTCCAGTGCACTGAAGTAATGTGTCTCCTTCCTTACGCTTTCCCAAATGTCCCTGTTGCTGTTGTATCCATGGCACTACATGGTTATTCTGAACAATTCACAGCTCTTTCACTGTTTATGTCTATTTTTCATGAGCATACACAGATCCAATAAGTCAAAAAAGTGAACTTCACTTGAGTAAGGATACAGTGTGTTAAGCCAAAGCAAAAGGGAATCAAATTAAAGCTTGCAAACCTGTGAAACAATTTGTTCTGGCTTTGGTTGTTGTGTCTGATGCCTCATGAGTAAATTCAGAGGTCAGAACGCTACGGCATCTTACAAAGGAAGGATTTTCACAAACAAAATACAGCAGCAGAATCCAAAGCTGATGTGACACATCTGGCCGCCTCCAGCTCAGGGCTGTAAGGCCAGGCCTGGACAACACGAGGTAACAAAGAGAGCCACCACTCCTCACAAAGAAACAAGGACAGACGTCCTTAGAAGTTTTTTAATTTTAAACATACAAGCACAGCTATACTGTAAAGCAGCATCCAGTTCATCAGCTTGTTAGAGAGCACATCCAGAGGTCTGCAAACCACCAAACCCTTGGCCTGAAGCGAACAACAGCGCTGCACTGCAGGCAGTGCAGAGGGAAAGGCAGATGTGCATCAAGCAGCTAAACCTCTGAGTGAGGGATACAGCTGCAGGCGAGCTCCAGGTGAAGGCCTGCTGCTCCTTCCTCCTCTTTGATACCGATCTCTGAGCAGCTCCTTGCCTCGCCATAGGGTATTCGAATTCCCCAGCATCACTGCAAAGAGCAGCAAGTGATAGAGTTGCATGGGTCCTCTGTGCCCAGCCCAGCTGGGAGCTGTGTTGCCACAATGCAGCCAGTAAAAAGCCAGCATGGCGGGGACATGGCATGATCCCAGAGCTGCTGCAGGATGTCCTGGTGCCACCAGTGCCCTGCTGGGCTCCGGGCCCACTCAGTGACACCGAACCACTCACCATACAGATCCATTGTCACAAAGTCCAGAGGGCTCCTTTGGCTGTGGCCTCAGCAGAGCCATCTCCAGCACCGAGCACCAGGCCAGCGACACCAGCCATAGGGCAGCACCCCTTCAAACAACATTCTGGTCTACCAGTTGATGTAAATTAAACTAGGTTTAGAATTATTCATCACTGTGGAACAGTGCTTGTCTTGTTCCCCTCTTACATTCATCAGTGCCAAAGTGTCCAGTGTGTCCCTGTCCCAGCCCCAGCACGGCCACTGGGCTCAGCAGGGAGCAGACACTGCCCAGGGACAGCCACCCTCCCCAACCCCCGTGGCCCAGCCCCTGTGTACTGCTCTACAGCTTGTGCAAAGCGGCTGCCACAGCCTGGCAGCAGAATCCATGAGCTGCCTGTCCCCCCCATCAAGCAGCAACAACCTAAAGACTTTAAATACAGTGTTCACCAAGGAACCCGCAGTGACATCCACGTGGGTGTTTTAATGCATCTGGTAAATAAAATGCCTCCAGAAGATCTCTCTGAGCGCGCACAGCACGCTGGATCAGCTGCTGGAAGGGACTCGGGGGCTTTGGTGGGATTCCAGCCAGGAAGCAATGAGATCTGCATCCCCGCAGGGATGGACGGTGTGGGTAAGAGCACTGTGCTCCACTGCTGTCCCAGGAGCTGCGCTGAAGCCCTGAGCTGGCTCTTCAGAAACCCCACAGAGCCGAGGTCTGCCTTGCCCTTACTCCATCCAAAAGAAACACAGAACAACATGAACGGGTGAGCTGTACTGGAATTTACACTGCAGGGACAGAAACATCAGTTGGCAAAGTGAGTGCTCCAGCCTCAGTGCATGCTGGTGAGCTTCCAGAAGACAGAGCACAACTGGCTTCAGCTCAGCTCGTCTGCACCGTAAGTACTTTGCCATCAAAGCACCGCGCTGTCTCTGTGGCACCGCGTGGACCGAACCATGGCTCTCCATACAACCTAGGGGCACCCACAGGTTTTTATACCATACGTGCAGAACAGGCAATGAGGCTATGGATGCACACCCTTCCTTGAGATGGTTTCCAAAACCTTGTATCAGGAGCCCAAATCTGACACGATTTGGTGAGGGGTAAGCATGGCACAGCCAGCAGCAGTTCTGGATGCCATTCGGTGCCAGGGACAAACCTTCCCACCAGCTCATGCAGGCAGCAGGAGAGAACTGAGCCCCCCAGGACCTCTCCAGCTGCTCCACTGCTATGACAAGGTGTGCATGGGCCCTCATGGCATCTTCTGCCTTTTCCTGGAGCGAAACAGAGCTGGGACCTTTCCCAGGTGTTTGGTTTGCCCCAGGTTGCTGCAAAGGGCAGCGGTGGCAAGAGGGCACACGAGGATGCTGCCTGCACACAAGAAGAAACCTGCCCTGAAGGATTCCCTAATGCTGAGTTGCAATCAGGGACCCGACTGCCATGTGTGCTAATTGCAGGAAGAGCTGTCACCAGCTAACGTTGCCCTCTGAGTTACAGCTGCTGGGCAAAACACAGCTGGGGCCATAAAGCTGCTGCCCTGAGAACAGCAGTTACTCTCACATGAACCGTAGCCCAGGTGACAAAAAGAAGACTCTCAAAAAGACATTAATTTCTAGGAACCGGCCTATAAAATGTATTTATGCCCCTCTTAGTAGAGGCAAATCTAATACAAAAGCAGAAGAACAGCGGAGCACACTCTGATACCTTTAGTGGCAGCTCGGATAACAGCATAAGGTTCCAAGCCAAGCACACCTCTTCATTTTCCCTGCACGTCGGGCAGCTTCTCCAAGTACACCCAGGAATCAAAGTAAATGATTAAACACAATGAGATTCTCTGTTTTCTGTATCGGTTACCACCTGAATAAAGACCTCGATGGCAGCATTTGTCATTTGGAAAGATCTTCTGAATAACTGCATATTCCTGAGCTAGACGGAAACTCTATATAAAAACCCAGCTTACTATGCCATAGTAGGAACCTGACCCAGCCTGCCTGCTGTGCTTGGCTGCAGACAGGAGGGCCAGGGAGGGCAGCAGCCCTACCCAGGGATGGTGACACCCCCTGTCCATCGCTGCCCCAGCACCTGGCTGCCCCCCAGCCCAACATGTGCTCCTTACAGCCATCAGCATCTCCCATGGTACCACCTCTACTCCAAGAAGTTCTGGTTGTTGACTCAATCTTGTGCTGCTTTGCCTCTGCTTGGAATTTGGTTTTCATTCCAGAAATTGTTGCTATTTTTAAAAGTATACTCATCGTTCCCATCAGCTCCTTCTGAGCAAACAATGGGCTTTCTAAATATTCACTCTACCATCGGAATTGATTTTAATTCAAACTGAAGCATGGGGATCATTTCTGTTACCAAAACACATTCATTTTTCATGAGGAAAGGATGCATCTTAAAAAACACTGCCTTTAAAAAGCACCAATGGCTTAGGGAACATCCACACTTATTAAACAAATATGCATCCTTCAAAAATATGGCACAAACATTTTTATTTAAAAATATAACCATCTCCTAAGAACACTGATGGGTATTTCTGTGAAGGACGCATGAATTTTGTATCAGGTATGAGGGGAAGGGGTGACCAGAAGGAGTGGAGTGTGGCTCCATCACTCCTAGACCCCATTTAAGGGTTCCCCCCAGTGGGGAAAGATCTCTTTCTGGAGATCCCTCCTGTGTAGAGTTCCAGGTGAGCCTCAATTGTCAGTGACTGGTGAGCCCTTCCTAATTTATTGGGTGTCCCAGTAAATGCAATCTGTCCAGCAATATACTGTCCATCTTGATTATACTGTTTGTGTACTATTCATTTTGAGTCATCACCCTACAGGGTACTATTCATTCAGGTATTCACCGTACATGACCCTACAGACTATTATTTTTAAAAATCAAGAAAGCAAGATAAATATTTTGCTGCAAGGGATGATTTTTCTTACCTGGTGCCTCACAAGAGGGGAAGGAGGGATGCACGGAGTATGAGCAGGAGGTGATGCTAATGAGACAGAGTGAGTCAGCCTCACTGTGATGTCCTAAGAGGTGCTGGCAAACATGCAAACCATCCAGAACACAGGAATGGCCCAGGTACACCAAGCAATTAACAAAACAGATGGTAAATTAAGTGATGATATAGAAAGGTCTTCCCAGGGAAGGGGGGAGTTCTTCCAAGTGTGTGCCATAAAGAACTGGATGGATTTGAACTACAGAAGCAAAAGATCAATCAAAACAAAGTAAAGATTTCGTAGGAGCAAGCTTTCATTTTATGAGGATGACTCCCCATAGCTCTTACAGCACAAATTGAGACCTGAAACTCAAATCTTTCCTCTGCAAAAGACTGCATGCCTTTCCTCAGGCAGGAGGCATTTTGGTTAGAACCGTAACAGAGAAACATTTTCATAATTCAAAGCTAACACATCTGTAGAGGTAAGAGCTGAACTGAAGAGGAGAAGGGAGAATGAACCTTTGAGGGGGCACAGCTGAGACACGTCCTTGCTTTACACAATGACTTTCCTGAAAACAAACAGCAGGCACAAAGCCATGTCAATACCACGTCCCTCCCGCACGCTGCAGCTCAACAGATGCTATTCGTTGCTCCTGGTATTTCCTCCTGTGGTTCTCTCCCTCTCGCTTTTTGGCCACAATAAAGCAGATTAGAATGAACAGGAATCCTCCATAAACACTGCAATCCTTTTCCTGAACCTGCTGAATGTTTCACGTCATAAAACATCCCTCAGCAACCCTGGAAAACGAAGACAGAGCCCTTCCTCGAGGAGCGTTCCCCATGCTGGTCCCACACGCTGTGTCCCCACACGCTGGGGGTCCTCCAGGCCATTCACTCCATCGGATTTGCAGAATCCATTTAGAACTCGTGTAAACTGTTCACTGCTAATAAAGCTTTAGAGCATCATCTGGAAACCTTACCAAGGCGTACAGGCTGTCAATTACGGTGTGTTGTCGCTGTGGATCTCAGGGGCAAATATAAAATGGGTGAGCATGGGAGTTTTTATAAACAAAGTTGCATACGCTGCACGCAATTACCCATCATTTCCTGGGCCTCGTCCATTTGCTGTCATAGACAGAGAGCAGCCTGAAAATTTGTAGATCTTCTTGCTGAAGTGAGACCAAAATAACCCAACTCCCACTGACATGGAAGCAGCCATTGATATTCTCACATGCAGAAGGTTTTGCAGAGTAGAGCCCCTCGCCAGCCACTGAGGTGGGAAAAGACCCCCAAGACCATCCAGTGCAACCGCCCATCTGCCAACATTTCCTCACCAAACCATGGTAGTAGGCACTAGAATTAGAGCTCATGCCCCTCTGTCTTTGTCCAGGAGCACAGAGTGGCCTTTTTTCACTCCTTTTTGCTTTTTCACCTGTGGAAGAGCAGTGGGAATGGTCCCAGGACCACAGGAGGCAGTAAGTGCGCCTAAAGATAACAATCCAACTGCAAGCTGACTGCACCCATCTGCCACTAAGCTGATATTACCCGGATTTTTGCTTAGCCAGCAGATAGCATGACAAATATTCAATTACCTTTGTTTTTCTCAGTGATACCACTACAGAAAATGCTACAGATGACATGGACAGGCTGGAGAGCTGGGCAGAAAGGAAATAGATGAGGCTTAACCAGAGCAAGTGTAGAGTCTTGCACCTAGGGAGGAAGAACTGCATACACTGGTACAGGATGGGGATGAGCTGCTGGAGAGGAGCTCTGAGGAGAGGGACCTGGGGGTCCTGGTGGATGTCAGGTTGGCCATGAGCAGTGTGTCCTGGCGGCCAAGAAGGTGGACTCGGTGATCTCTGGAGGTCCCTTCCAACCCCTACACTTCTGTGCTTCTGTGATTTTTCAGCACTGGTGATGGTGGATCCTTTTGCTTAATGCACTTCACCCGAGGTGGCTGCGTAAACCAGAGTACACCCCAAAAGCCACTGGACAGCCCTACCCCAGCATGTAGCTGAATCTGTGGTGCAATAGCTGGAGAGAAGACAAAAGGAAGGAACTAATGCCACTGTCTGCACAGAGTGACCTACACACATCATTTTCAGCTCCCCAGGCTGTCCTCGTAGTACTCCAGCTGTGTGCTGCCAACCCCATCGCAACATCCTTGGTGCCCCAACAATACCTAAAGATGTAAGAGCAGCACAGAAAGACAGAAAGTGCCTAGAAAAAGAGTTAGCCATGGAAAAACAAGCACGAGACCAGCAGCGTGCCTCTGGGGACAGCGAGACCGCCCCAGCAGCAAAGCCAGGCACATCAAGTTCCCTTCAACCTGCACATCACCTGCAAGTCTGTGCCTGTTTTGCGTCGCTTTGTGGCTGACAAGGACAGCGTGCTTTTGCCTAACCCCTCTTTTCTCTCTTGGCTGGCCTTACTTTCTTTCATGCTGACATTTTTTGCAAGCTCTGTTCACGCAGTGTGAGATTTAATTGATGAAATGTTTAACGTAACTCTAAATATTTAACATTTCTTGCGCGAGCAAAGGGAAGCAGACCTCTAAGAGACACAGCACAGAAAGAAAATGTTTTTGTGACAGTGCAAATAGGAATAATGTTGTTTATGTGTGTACACAGCTAGAAATAATGGGGGTATAAACAGAATGAGCAGAGAAGAGCAGAATGTGAAAGTGTCTGTCACTGAGGTCTGCTCTGGGCTAGGCTGCATTTGAGTTTAGAAAGGAAGCTACAAAGGACTCATGGCACTCGGAAATTGGCAAGATGGATGGAACTGAACAAAGGAAAGTTCCCAAGTGCTGATGTCTGAGCAGACCCAGCCCCACACTCTCCCTCCCACAATGATGCGCTGCCCCAGACGCAAACTCCCCAAACACAGCGATGCTGAGGCAGACGATGGCCACAAACAAGAGAAAGCTCCAAACCAGCCTTCCTTTCCAGTCTGTCCACTAAAACTTGAGCAATTTCTGCCTTCCACTCATGATTTCTTGGTGTGGTCACAGAGAAGGGGAAGGCCCTGTGCAAAAGCCATGCGACCCAGCACCTCACCAGCACCTAGTGAGCAAGGAGCCACACTTTAAACAAATCAAAGCCTTTCATTCTTCTGCCATCATTGCTGGCTCTGATTCATTCCTCAGTTCACCTCCCTCAGAGTGGCCCTCCAACAACACATCAGTGCCCCCATGCTTAGGAGCCAAAGTACCCAGCAGTGAAGAAGTCTGGAAGACAAAGCTGATCGAACTCAGCTCACCCAGACCACTTGCCTTGGTACCTGCTGATCCATAGGTTTCTGGCAGGGAAACCTATTTCAGGTTTGGGTACTGGAACAAATTTACATTCTGTTAACCATATATCTGTGTTTGATGCTCAATTGTGCTGATTTACATCTCAACGACACGTGGAGTTTCCCTTGAAGAAAGGTGCTGTATGTGCATTCACGTTTTTATTACAAGGCTGAAAATCTCTGCTTTCCATGCAATGGCACAAATATTACATACAGTGGTTACGTTGGTACACCTGTGCTAACTGCAGTAGCAGCAGTGCAGCTTGGGCAGAGCTGCAGTGAGGGAGTCCTGGGTGCCCCTGCAGCCAGCTCACCTCGCCTGGCAGCAGCCCATTGAAACACTTTTCTTTTGGGGAATGTGACAGCTCTCCGGTGACAATGGCACTCCTCCATCCATTCTTTTGGAACGGGCACTTGGCATCACAGAACAGATTAGCTCACTGAGCACTCAGCGTTGGGTCAAGTCAAAAGGGACCTTAATGGGTCTCAGGAGAGTCCTCTCCAATGTGTGTAGCAAAGAGCTGGAGCAATGGGGTGACTGAGGCCACTGGTGGCCTCTCTCCTGTTCCATTGAGCAGTGCGTACTGCAATGAACTGCAGAGCTCAGGCAAACAATACGCCTCGTTTTCCATTTAATAAAAAGAATATGGCTATTGTATCAGGTCTGTAAAAGCAGTACTGACCTCTTCACTCGCTTATGCTGCTTTCCTCTGGAAGGAATTTTTTCAGTGCTTAGGGCAACAGACAAATGAAGGACAGTATCAGTTTGCTTGTTTATCGGGTCGTCTTTCCAGGTCTTCTCCTTTTCCCTTCCTCTGCCACGTGTTTCAGACCCTCCTCCAGCTCACAGCACCAAGTACACACATTTACACAACTGCCTCAATACTCCCGTAAACCCTACCTTACCTGTCCTGCTCTTCCTCTCAGAGATGCTCAGGAATTCCTCTGCACAACGGTCCCAGGATACAGAACACTGCTTCATGAAACTATTCAGTGCCAAAAGAGAGTACTTTGAGGTTGGAGCACCTAAACCAACTGTGAACCAATGAAGGACGACATTCTCAGCTCATTCCAACAGAAGGATTTAAGAAATGACTCAAAAACTTGCAGTCACGGAAGGGTTGCGTATTCTCAAGACCATAGCTACAGATCTTTACATCTGAAAGAGGAGTCCATGCTCAGCTCTACTAAACAAAACAGCGACACAAGCTTTTGGGGCTCATTCTGGTGGCCACGAACACTTTCTCGTACCAACCTGGCCACGCTGCTCACCAAATGGCGTTGGGTCTCTCCTTCAGAGACCCACTACGCATAAGTGCTACATGTCAACTTCTGGAAGGGAATGGGCCGTCCTGTTGGCCCGTCTGTCATCAGCAGTTCAGGATACGCTTCAGTTAGTCTTCGATGCTAAGGAAAACTGTGCAAATGATGCAGCTCCTCAGTAAATCCTTTTTTCTTTTTTTAATCGAAAAGTCTATTTCAGATTAAAACACAAGCAATTATAATTAAAACTACCAAGTGATTTTGAACCAGAAGCTTGTTTGAGGGAAGGAAACAATAGTTATTTCCCTTAGAAAAAAAAAAAAGACAATTCTCTAAATGTCCATGTTTCCATAGAGACAGCCTCTATCCTTTTGTGCTCACTAATTTATCTTGGTCGATCAATACTTTATGGTAATTGTCTCCATGGTAATTGCAATGATAATAATCCCCCTTTTCTATACAAAAGGAATGTAGGAAAGCAAAAACAATGCAACTTGGGAAACACAGGCTGGGTCTGCAAAAGGGACAGCACAACACATAATCCAGCCCCACCACTGCCACGACAACAGTGTCCTTCCAGGATCAGAGCACAGAACCACGAATGGCACTGCAAAGAAAGAGCTGTCACCCCCAAACTCATGTATCTACACAGGAAAAGCAGTTGAGTAAAGGTAACACAAGGTAAAACAGAATTTGTCAATGTAATGATTAGCAATTAACAGCTAGCAAAAAAAAAGCAAATTACCTAAAATACTTAGGGAAAACACTCCCCCCAAATTAGGATCAATTTAGCAATTTCTGGTAGCTTTGCAATTGAAGCAAGGAGAGTAACGGTATAGAAATTAATTATGTTGATTATGTACTTGATTACAGCAGATTAAAAAGCAAGTGCTGTTCCCATGGCAGTGCGAGCTGTCAGCACTTCACAAACCTGTCACTGAAAGGGAGAGGGCTGGCCACGGCACGGGGATCCATGCCTCACCAAAACAAAGAGGAGAAAAAAAAATAGAAAGGGAGAAAAACACAGCTCGTTCAAAGTAGAAACGGACTATTTGTTCATGTGATGTTCTGCACTATGCAGAGATCCCCCACAGAAGCTCAGAAACCCGTGCAAAGCTGGGACGGGCGTCACTGCTGGCAGGGGTGGCAGTGGCAGGCAAAGGCAGGGGAAATTTGGCAGGGAAAATACTGAAAGCCCTCAAAAAGCTGCCGCCACTTTACCAACAGGTGACTGGCTTGAGCAGGAGGTCACCCCGCAGCCCCGAGGCCGAGGAGCTGCCAGGTGGCATCCGTCAGCAGCTCGGCCGCAAGGGCTGACCCGTGGCTGCTGCTGCAGAGCGGTGCTGGGCCGAGCAGCGTGTGTGTAAGGAAGCGATGGGCCTTCCCATGACCGACTTCATGCACTTTTTATGAGCTGTTCTCACAAGGTAACCACGCTAAAACACGGTACACCATCAACTGAGGATGATAGCGGAAGCGGTTGAAGCTTGGTAGGGGGCAGAGTGGAAATGCTTGAATTGTTGGACAGTTCTGTATTATATATTTTACTTATGCATATGGATTAAAAAATAAAATACCAGCCTGCTTGCTACCAGCTTATAACCATACTGATTTCCACGGGCAGGAACACAGAGGCGTACAGAAGGCCCCATGGCTGGCAATGGGCACTTCCATAGACAGTGGGAGTCTGAGATGATTACAGACACCTAAGGGCAATGAAAACAGATAATCTCTATTTAACCCAGAGCATCTTGATCTAGTGGGTGGCAGCCCTGCCTGTGGCAGAGGGCTGGGACTGGATGGGCCTTAGGGTCCCTCTGAACCCAAGCCATTCTGCAATTCCATGATATTCATCAAATCACAGAATGGCCTGAGTTGGAAAGGACCTCAAAGATCATCAGTTCCAGCCCCCTGCTGTTGGGCAGGGTCACCAAGCACTAGAGCAGGCTGCCCAGAGCCACATCCAGCCTGGCCTCGAGTGCCTCCGGGGATGGGGCACCCACAGCCTCTCTGGGCAACCTGTTCCAGTGCGTCACCGCCCTCTGAGTGAAAAATCAAAAGGCCCAGGACTTACAACAGAACAGTTCAGTTCTGTTGGTGCCTGTGGGTCGGAACACAGGACAGTGTCAGAACACCAATTAGTCTGCGCTGGACACATTGCCTCGAAGTTACTGAGTGTGCTCACCCCCTCTCACCGCTTCTCCCTGAGCTTCGTGCCAGTCACCTTTGGGATCCCACAGGGTGAGAGGGATTAGATGGAAAACTCATCAGCAGTTTTGAATAACGGTAATTTATGGATGGAGGCAACTTTGATCTGAGGAAGCAGAACAAGAGCACTGGCAGTGCCTTTGATGCGGAGAGATGACAGATTGTTTTTGGCAATGCTGTCTTGGTTGCGCCGTTAGTTGAAGGATTTACCTTTCTTCTCCGGCTGAAACGTCTTTTGCCAAATAAAATAAAACATTTTGATTCCTTTTATGTCAGTTACTTTGTGTTGAATATATTGACTCAAGTTTTTGTTGGGGGTGTTGCCAGGAGTGAAAACTTTTTCCAGCTCTCCTTCCTTTGAAGAACGTTTCGCTATGCAGTACGAGTGGGCTGAGGACGGAGATGAGTCAGAGCCATCACCCACCGGAGAGGCAGCTCTGAACCTCTGGAGCACACCCTGGGGACTCCCGCTGCTCCCAAAACCTCCTTCAGCTGAGAGAACCCTACTGGAAGAAGCCTCGTGGAGCACTGTCTGAATTCCATCACCTCTTTTATGTTTTGTAACATGCCATCAGTGGAAGAAAACGCACCGTAAGCTTAAAGGAGGACACGTCAATCATTACACAGCCCTGAACGTTCCGTACAAAAATTATGTCCAGCTTCTAGACTTGAAAAGCCCAAGGGAACGAAAGGAAAACACGTGCTGTAGCACTGCTGTTCAATTTATTCCCCGAAGTCAAGCAAAATCTTCCTCAACTTCTCCAAGCGGTACAAATAAAGGTCTGAAGATTATTCATAACACAGCAGCTCATTTTTAATACCAGAGACAAAGTTGCTTAACATCAGCTTTACTCTCTGACAATTTATTTAAGGCAAGAGAGAGCTCCACTAATACTATTTATGTATGAATATAAATAACTCGTTCCTTTTGAAAAGGAGTTCAAACGTCCAAAACAGCAATTCGTCTTTCTGCTCGCCAATTTTGTTCATCATCTGTAAACTCTGAATTCTCCTGGCAAAACCCACTCCCAGCACGAGGACTGCGGCCCCGCAGTGCTGCAGGGAGCTGACACAGCTGCAGTGTGCTCATGGGCTTCCCCTCTCCGTACCATCATTGCTTTCTCTTGCTGTGTGACCCCGTCTCAAACAGCTTCATCAGAAACAAAGGATGGGTTTGCTTTCCTCATGCTATGGATGCGATGGTTCCCTGTTATCCTGTCCTTTCGTCACTCCTCTGGAGGAAACTGAAACAGAGCCGGCAGGCCTTGGCATCAGTGCAAGCACAAACTCAACTGTGAGTTACTGCAACTGAGCACCACGTCGGTGCAGGAGGAACATGCGGGAGCCCCTCAGCACAGCCCATGTGCTCCACCAGGCCCTTGGCTGCTGGGCTGTGCATCTGCAGTCTTCCATGGGGGAAGGCATCAGGGCAGACCTACAGCTCTAACAGAGGTCCACAGCCCCCCACGGCCATCCTATAGCTCCTCATGGCCCTGCAGCCTCACAGGGAGCAAGTGGGCAGAGCTCTGCCCTCTGGAGACAGTGACAGGACCTGAGGGAACAGCACAGGGCTGCGTCAGGGGAAGAGAAAGGCTGTGCCCCAGAGGGCGGTGGGCTCGGCACAGCTCCCAGGGCAGTGGGACAGCCCCGAGCTGCCGGAGCTCAGGGAGCACAGGGACACTGCTGTGCCATAGCAAGGGGCTGGGTGCTGCTGTGTGCAGCTCAGGGCTGGGCTCAGTGCTCCCTGTGGGGCCCTCCCACTTCGTGATCCCCGGTGATACTGTGGTTCTATGATTAGTTTAACACCACGGCACAGCCCTCCGTGCACCGCAGCATTTGCAATTATGATATTATTTCTCATCATGAAAAAAAGCCAGAAAGCGGTTTGGAGCGGGGGTCATTAATCTCTATGCAAATGAGCAGCAGGCGTACGGCCTCACCCCGCTAAGGACCCTCGCTCAGAACAGCCGAGCTGCTGCAGCTTTGTTCCGCAGCCTCCCCGACTGCTATTTTCGCCGGATGACGTCCGTAGTGTCATGGTTACGGCGGTGCCGCACGAAGCATCGCTCCCTCCTCTCCCCATGGACACAGAGAACGCCCGCAGCCGCCGGGCACCGCCAGCCCGAGGTGACCCCGTGCCACCGCCAGCACCTGGACGGCTTGGGGGGACACGGGCAGCTGGGACCTGGGCAGGGAGCAGAGGTCACCATGCAGCACCCCGCGGCAGTGCGTAACAACACACGTACCGCTGCACCGCCTTCATCAGTTTTTAATGGTCTTTGTTTATTAAAAAAGTTAGTCAGCACTTTTTCTGAGGGCTCGTCCGCTAGCGGTGTTTGTTATGGTGCAGTTTTCCAAAGCCCACGTTTCGTGCAACAAAGGACAAGCAATGCTGCGTGCACAGACTATTACTCATCTTGGTGAGCTCCAGGAGGGGTCGTTGAGCCCTTCTCTTTTTTGCAGTGTGCAATTTAAGTCTTTTCAGCATGCTGTTTTCCACGTCTACAAATGCAGAGCAATTAATGTTTCAGCCCACCAGAACATTACTGAGCTGAAGAACCAAAGCATGGATTCAGAGCCGAGTTAAGCAAACCTTACTGAAGCGGAAACCTCCTCAGCTGGGCTCAGCAGCACTGTCTTTTTTCAGTATTTGCTTCTCACTACACCCTGTAGTAAGGAATTCAAATCACAGAAGTGTAGGGGTTGGAAGGGACCTCCAGAGATCACCGAGTCCACCTTCTTGGCCACCAGGACACACTGCTCATGGCCAACCTGTCACCCACCAGGACCCCCAGGTCCCTCTCCTCAGAGCTCCTCTCCAGCAGCTCATCCCCATCCTGTACCGCTGCATGCCGTTCTTCCTCCCTAGCTGCAAGACCCTTCACTTGCTGTGGTTAAACCTCATCCGGTTCCTTTCTGCACAACTCTCCATCCTGTCCAGGTCTCACTGAATGACAGCAAATCTTGATTTGAATTTCAAAATGCGTGGGTTTTCTCTGCAACCCATTGGTCCATCCTGAAATGAAGATCACTCTGGTCAATCTTTGTCTTATTATGCAATGTTCTCATGTTTAGCATTACCCGACACTCCTGCAATTTCACTGTTATCTATTTTCAAATCAGATCTAAGAAGAGGTTGCTTTGGGGTGTGCTGGTTCTGGGTTCCTTTTTTTCCAGCTAATGACTCCCACCTGTGTCTTTCATGGCAGAAGGCTTTAATTAAATCCGCAGAATTTCAAACCTTTTCTTGACATAATGGGTGTTTACCCGTTACCAGACGACCACTTTCACCTCCACCACTATTCTTAAAATAATGCACAGCTGACAGCCACCGAATGTCAGCGCGGGGACAGGGACGTGGCAGAGCACTGGAGAGCACCTTGTGTGCCACGGCAGCTCTGGCCACCATGTCTGACCCAGCAGCAACACAGGTCAAACACAGCTCTTCTTTAAGGGGGAGAGCCACGCCAGTTTGTTTTCCACTGTTTTTGTCTTTCCCTCTTTGTTCCCGTCTGTTATGTGACCAGCTGACAGCCTGGCACATGCTGCTGCTCTGAGATGCTCTTGCTCACTCTTTGGCACAACACACAGCACAAGGAGAAAACCCTCGCCTTCTGTTACCATCTTCTTGTGCTCTGCCTTCCAGACAGCGTGCCAGCTCCCGAGCTCAGTGAGTCACGGGCACAGGTAACCAGCATCCCCACTGAGAAAGCAGGACCAAGAGAAGGAGACTGACTGAAGCCCCAACACCCAGACACTGGTAAAGCTTCCACATTCCTCTCTCCGTTCCTCAACAGTTCCAAACACACTGCCAGCCAAAGCGGACACTGCAGAGAAAACACCTGCCCCGAATCAGCCGGCAGCCCTGCTGCAAGGCACAGCCCGCCGACTTCTGACTGACAAGGAGGAACTGCTGCTGCCCGCAGTGCTGGAACAACTTCTGCTATTTCACTCAAGTGACTTGAAAGTCTGAGCACACAAACACCGAACAGCTCGGCAGAATGGAAAATTCCGCCTGAAGCAGCAGCATGCTTTTTTTTTTTTTTTCTTTCTGGGCAGGCATTTATTCTCCTTTATTAGTGCCTGCTGCTCCAGGTCCCACAGCCGTGCAGATGCTCTGTCTGCACGCTGCCCACCCCGGCACTCTTCAGCACAGAGCAGCATCTACCTCCTCCGGCACTCGCACCCTCCCAGGAGCTGCGTGCTGCAGGTCGCTCACTGCTGGCCCAGGAAGCACAGGCTCAGCGTGTCACTCCTATCCAGCAGCATGGCATCCCCTCTCATCTGAGCCAACTGTTTGCACATTCCCTCGTCACAGCAGTAACAGCAGCCTCGACTTCTTTGGGAGACCTAAGAGCTGAAGCCATGCGAGTTGTCATTGCAGGACCTTACAGAGCTGTACTAATGGGAAGGGAGGAGGAATTAAATACCAAAAAGCACCAAAGAATATATTTAAAGGTCAGAACTCCCAGTGATGTCTCTTCCGAAGCGCTACAAGCAAAGTAAAAATCCTTCTTTGTGTGTAGTGGGTTTAGGTGCCTTCAGCATTCTCCCTGTGCCTGTGGTAAACATTACTGCTTAGTGAAGGGGACACGCAGAAGTGGAGGATCTACCTCGGTGCTAAGGAAAAAGTCATAATTCATTATCCAAAGTAAATGAATGCCGTTAATCAGTCCTCACTCCTGCAGCAGCGCAGAGCCCACGTGGAGCCGTCGTTGGGGCGGCCCTGCAAGGAGAGCTTGGCCGTATCCGTAACACTCCCCACAACAGAAACGGTATTTAGAGGCACGCAGGGAGGGATGCTGACAGTGACAAGAAGTTATCTTCGTTTTAATCTCCAACATTCGTAACGTGGTTTATTAATAGAAAAAACATATATATATATATATATTTTTTTTTTTTTAAGAGAAAATTGCATCACTTGATCTCACAGAACGGCGGGTGAACGTAGCACGTGTCACACGAAGCAAAGCAGCTATTAACTTCCTCCTCAGTGACACAGAATAATGCTCCCAGTAAAACACGCACAACAGGAGAAGGAGGACGGCCCGGCTGCGCTCACTGCATGAGCACCACACTGCTGGGGCTGGGACCCGAGTGGTTACACCCAGGCTGCCAACTGGCATGGCAAGATGTACGACAAACAGAATGAATGCTGATTAAAGACGCAGCACTGCTGTATTTCAAAGCTGGGGTAGGTACATCCAGCTCTGTCCAGAACAGCTGGAATCGAATAGAGTGAGGGATTATCCACAGAGGTATAATTAACCTGGCTAACGTCGGCAGCTGTCGTTCATTCTGTTACGTAAGGCAAGAAGAGGCCCAAGAATCAAATTAATGATACACAGATTTATCCCTTAGTAAGGAAGACATGTGGGCACTGAGATCCTGCCCAAGCAAACCTGGGCAGCGTTCTGCCATCACAAGGTGTGCTGTACAGCCCTGACTAAGTCCCTAACACATTTTAACCGCATCTGAAACGACAAGAAGCAGCGGTGAAAGAAAAAGCAAACAAGCTTCCTCCTGGCACGGCCAGCAAACAGCACAGGAATGCATGGAAGCGGCTCTGCCAGATGAGCACCTCACAGCAGCCGCTGCCCTCCAGCAGCAAAAGCATCTCCACAGTTGGAGTGATGTGTTCGGGGATGGAGGCATTAACTGAAGCAATTCCCCAGTGCTGAAACAAGGTGAGGGCTCCCGTGGGAGAGCTGCACTATTTGCCACTTTCTCAACCCAATTACAAATGTCTGTTTCAGTAATAATTATCAGGATTTGCAGACATTGTTGAAACAGTTTGATCAAAGCAGTCTCTTTCTCACCAGAGTGCACTTTCAATTCCTTCCTGTTACATAAACAGCGTGGATACAGTGTAGGGGGGACACAAGACCGATAGGAAGATTTCCTGATCTGGGGATCCTTTTATTTTGCTTTCCCAAATGCTACACCATGAAGTAGCAGTAAGACCCCTTGCTGCCTCACCACCTTCTCTCCTCCCCCTCTGCAAACACGAAAGCACCCAGGCCCCCACCCAGCAGCGCTGCTCCCTGCTCCTCTGGCTGACCCAGTTTGAAGGTGGGAGCAGCAGAAGCAGCCACTGAACATCAGCTGCATTGTTTCCATGGTCCCTTGATTAACTGCCATAGTAACTAGTAGCATGCACTTGCAGCAGACTACCTCCCTTTATTTGTATTTCCTTTATTACATTTGAGATGGCAGCACACAGGCAAAGCCTAGCACTGGTATCCACGCCCTGTGTCGTGCAAGGAACTTGCACATATCAGTGCTCCCAAGTGGCCCTCGTGGGGGAAAGCCAGCTTCTGCAACGCTAGGGATGACAACTAATTGAAGCAGGGAGGCAGGAGGCACCACAGCCATACCTCTGCATCAAGAGGCAAACACCCAATGCATGGAATGAGCCCATGGAGAGACGTGGTGTGGACCAGGATGTGCCCTGCAGCCCAGCAGAGCAGTGCTGAGGACAGGAGGTGGTCCTGGCAGCACAGCACAGCCACAGCACAGCACGCTCAGCACCAGAGCCGGGGCAGGCGGATGGGACGCGTGCGCTGAGCTCTTACACAACTGCAGGCATCAATCTTTCCAGCAATTATTTTCCACTCTGACCTACAGCTCACGGCACCAGACACACGCACAAGGGGACTCATGCCTTCATCAGAAGCATAGAGAGACTGATTGCAACGAGTAACTGCAGGACCAGCAGTGCAGCAGGGAACAGGTGAAAGCAGCAATGAGAATGTTGCGATCCTTCTCCTTCCCTGCACTACTTACCTTGTAGGTCCAGCCTTTGTGCCCCGCAAACGTTAGCACCAGCACACACTGCACAAGGAAAAGCAGAGGCTCCCAGGAAGACATGCCGTGCAGAACAGTGCTCCACAGCAGGGCTGCTACCAGGCATCTCACTGCTTTTGGATTCCTGTAGCACAGTGAGATCTGCATCCAGTCCATGCATGTGCAGAACAGGACTTGGAGCACGGCAATCAGCAGCATTTGCAAAGATAAACGGTTTTTATGCTCGCTCCTGTAACTTCACGTATTACAGAGGCACAGAAAATCATTCCACGCTGTCACAGGGGTTCTCTGTAATATCTAACACGCTTCTTTTAACAACAGAAAACAGATCTGGGAGGCGTTTCAAGAAGTAACCCCATCTCTTCCCATAGCCCAAAGTGTTCAGGAAATCCCAAACTTTCCAGCTCCATCCCATCCAACAGGGAACTCAGGTCCCCCAGCGGTGCAGGTCTCACAGCCTTCCCAGGCAATGGCTCAGCTCTTCCCCTTCTTCCCATGGAGCTTTCCAGAATGCCTGTGCTCAGATAATCTCCCTTGCTCAGAAATTGCTGATTAGTTCTTGCCCTGTCTCCAGCAGCATGAAGGAAAGCTTCTTTCTCCCAAACTTTGTCATGTAATTAAAAGAAAGTAATTGCCTCTTGAGTAAACAGCCAGTGTTTTCACCTCTCCTGATGGGTGATGTTCACTGGACTGTGATTGCTTCTGGCATTTTCTTTCAATTTCTCCTTCTTAAAGTGAGGCCCGTGACCAGGACACGGCCCTGCAGCTCTCACTTCACTGCCCAAAGGTGTCTCTCATTTGCTCAGTTTACCTGGAACTGCCATAAGGAGCACTGTATTCAAGGCCTGCAAAAAGCATTTGTTCCTTGACTTTCAGTCTGCCCACGCTACACCCCACTGCCTCCAGCCTACCAGGACGGCTGCAAGAAATGAAACTCTTTGACTCTTCACTATTCTACACATAGTGCTTGAAAACAACTGCAGAAACCAGCACCTTTTTAAGTAATAGCTTACCTTGCTTCTGTCTATTCTGCCTTTACACAGCAGAATTCTGTGAGATCTCATGAAGGTGAGACGTGAAAAAGCAAGTGACTCCTTGACCTCCCAGCATGTTTCCCAGGCTCCTATAACGTCTTATTTGCCTTTCATGATATAGAGATGATGCGCAGAAAACATTGCTCAGTCAGCCAAATAGAGATATGCATTGCAAGAAAAAGAAAATTGTTACTGTAAGAGATGACAGTGCACTACACAATATGCTTCTAATGCTGGAGGCGAGTGTACCTATCCACTCGGCTGGCCTAATATCAGTAATTCAGTATTAAAGCTTTTCAGCACAAGTACAGGCTTTGCAGTGCAAGTATTCTTCAAACGTCAATGTCTACACATGGATCTGACACGCGGATCAACACCATGAAATCGGTTAAAAGGAGTCTAAAACTGATTTAATGATGATGGGGAAAATGCATCCAGATTAATGAATTACAATTCGCGTTATGAATGTTTCCTCAAGTAAGCACACCACACACAAGTTGTGACATGCTACTATGAATTCACAGAATTCACAGGATGAGTATGAACCTCAGGAAGAACAAAGGAAACACATCCAGAAAACGCTGTGCTCGGTTTGAGGCAGACCAGCGGGCACTGAAAGCAGTCGTAGGGAAACTCTGCCTAATTTGGGCTGGAAGCGGAACACAGAACTGTGTTTTTTGGTGCGACCTTCTGTTTTTTCAGCGTCGCTTCACCAGAGATCATCAGCTCCCCACAATCGTGCGGTCACTCAAATTTCCAGCTGGCCAAACTTGCAGTTACTTTGACAAGAAAATACGAATAAAATGTTCCTTTTTCTCCTCGCGGACACTCCACCGCTTATTTTCAACCCTTAGCCATTAACAGATGAACTGGAGGACTACCTACACTGAAAAGCAAATTGACTTTCAGAACTCTGAGTAGATCTGGCTGCACAATTTCCAGTGGTGCTCCATCAGGGACTGCAGGTTTAACCTCGGCTGGTTATAAACACACATGATGAGGATGGAGAAAAAAACTATTCCTGTTGTTCTCATTAACAGCATGAGCCGCAGGACAACGGACAGCTTACTAAGGGACAAAAGACCAATTAAAACTATTAAATGAGCCTAAACAGCAATTGTTGAATTCACTGGATTATGTTTGCTACTGCTTCAACCACAGCAACACTGGGCTCCCAAAAACAAACCGACCAACCTGGGATGAATCCAGCTTAACAAAAAGAAAATCATAATAATGTAAATCTAATCTCTTCTTACAGATCTAATTTGTGCTTTGGGATAATCTCCCGGTGACGGCCACATGGAACCTTCCATGTAGGGAATGGGGCTGGTTGAGGGAGAGCATTAGTGCTCGTGTACTCACAGGAGGATGGCTGCTGCCCCCAAGAGAGCCCCCACCACAGGGCTCCTCCTGGCAAACATACCACGGGTTACACATGGAAAATGCCCAGGGAAATCATTTACACGGTGCTGACATACAGGGAGCAGCAAGAGACTTCAGGGCTGCAAATGGATCAACGGGCTCCAGAAACAACACGAGGGACCTGGAGCAACGATGGTGGGAGAATGGTCAGCAGCCAAGCGCCCTGTGCAATGCTCACGTTCTCTCCTGGGAAGGATTAAGGCTGATGAGGCAGAAATCACATTTCCTCGTGTAGGTGGCAACATATGGGAGCTGTCACAACACATGCTCCTGCAGATGCACGTGTCCCGGAGCTGCGTTGACTCTCACATGCAGAGACTTCTTCCAGCTACAGGAGGATCTGTGGATTAATTACTGCAACCCTAAAAAATGGTGTTCCAGGGCGGGCCTGGGCTCTGCAGGGTCTGGTGGCCTGATGGGAAGCAGCGGTGCTGCTCAGGCATTGCTGCTGGGGGCTGTGGTACCTAGAGAAGAGGAGAACAGTTCTGACTCCCACCTTCCACCACAGCCCGTACAGAACTCCCCTCTCCCAGCATGGGGATGGAAGGGGTTCACAGGTTAGCAGAGCAGACACCCCAGGATGTTCACTGACAGCACACATTACACAGACGGTGCTCCAGGAGGTCATGCTTCAGGCTGCAAGGTAACTCCTGAGAGAGAGAACAGCCCCTGCCACCCACCGTGTGCCTCTGGGTGTGCTGCAAGGCACCACGTGCCCAAGGGGACAAGCAGCCTGCACTTACGTACCGTGACCCACATTGGGAGGGGTAAGGGGAGCTGCCATCTGGATAAGGCCCTTTCTGTATGAACAGCAACTCGGAAACAAGCAGCACAGAAAATTCCTCGTGGTCTGTCCTCAGAAGACTCAAATTTGATGACCTAGAGATTAATCTTCTGCACAGAACGCAAATCCAAGCGTGGCAGCAGGAGGCCCACGCATGGCACACCAATGGAAACAGCCCAGCCCCACCAGTTCAGGGAAGGATTATGGCCGTGGAATAAAAAACATGTTTTAACAGCTAAATAAGCTGGCCAGTATCTTCAAAATGTTTAAAGATAAGAGAACGTCCATCCTGTTTCTGAAAAGTAAACACAAGGTTAGAGGTGGGAGCCAACATACTCCAGCTCAGCTGCTCTCTGTGAAGTGCAGACAGGTAAAAGCTGGAACAAAAAAAGAGATGCTGTGGCTGACAGAAGCTTTGGCAAAGCAGACTGTGCAGGAAAACACACCAGCCTGAGAGATACAGGAGCAGCAGGGCACTCGGGTGGTTCTGGATTCCTTAGTATATCTGCCTAAAACACAAGGAATTCACTCAGAACCACAGAACTGTAGGAGTTGGAAGGGACCTCCAGAGCTCAGCGAGTCCAACCCCCTGCCAGAGCAACTCCCAGCCCAGGCTGCACAGCTCGGCGTCCAGGCAGGGCTGGGACGTCTGCACAGAAGGAGACCCCACCACCTCTGTGTGCAGCTCCAGTGCTCCGTTACCAGTAAAAATGAGTGTGGGTAGGGGTACTCCAGGCAAGGGAAAACAAATGGAATGCCAACAGCTGCACTGACAGCGTGTGCTGCGGAGAAATGACACGGGTCTGAAAGGAAATACAAAGCCAACATAAGAGGTCTGTTGGGATTAATATCAAGAACGGCTGCGATCAGAAGACAGCCATCTTTTAGGCATGTTACAGCTAACACACACTGACTGTCAACACCCATTTCCAGGTATTAATACAAGCAGCGAAAAACATATCACAGTGGTAACAGATAAAAGTGTTAATAATAGGGTAAAATGAAGAATCAAATGGGATAAAATGAAGAATCAAATGGGATAAAATGAAGAATCAAATGGGATAAAATGAAGTATCAAATTCTACTCCTGTGCTCCGTAACCTGAAGGTGCTCCTCATCAGTGTGGACCCAGCAACTTTAAGGGATGAGGGGGAAGGAGGACCCTCTCAGTGGCCTGGCTGACCAAAGACTTCTGAATCCCTCGAGAGTTTGTTAATTCACTTGTACTGTACCTATTTAACATAAGGGCGTTAAGCAAACTCGCAGAAGGTTAGTGGGTGGTGTTTCCCACACCACTGCGTTCCACTGAAGTGGTGGGGAGCTCACACGCAGGCTCAGCTGCAGCCACCTACCAGGGCACACCCTGCCGCAGCCCGAGGGATCCAACATCCGACCCAGGAGGGATCTCAAATTCTTAAAGCCAGAGAGCTAAAAACAGCCCCCTCCAAAGACTGCATTCCTTCGCAGTGAGCACGGCTAGCTGGGACCCTCTGCCACCGGGGCCAATGAGAGGCATGAACCAGAGGCAGCTATCAGCTGCACGCGCTCCCAGCGGCCGCGGCCCCGCCATGCCTCGCGGACAGCGCTCACTTCCACATCTCGGCTGTTCCTTTCAGTTGAGTCATTACTGGAATATTTTATTGCCTTCCTGAGATGATTAACAGCTGTGACCTTTTCAAAATTTGGAAGGTTCTCTTCTGCATGCTAAGTAATAACACAACGGTTTAATTTAAACTACAGCACAAACCCATTCTGCCTAAATAATCCCTGTCAACAATTAATTTAACATTAAGAGAGTCGAATAAAAACGCACCGTCAGTAGCAGTTTTGCTTTTAATTCGTTTGTCCTTTCTAATATCCTGCTCTAGGCAGGAATTATTGGTGACAAAACCAGCCCGAGTTATCGCATCCATTTAACTTGTGTGTGTGAAGTCAAACCCGACTCAGCTGCACAAAGCTGCAGAGATCCATCTTCCAACTTTGCCAAATTCTCACTGCTGCCAGCCCCCAGCTGCCAGCCCCTAACTCAGCACCACGACACAGCAGGTGACCACAGGGACGCCTCTCTACCACCTCTTGCACAGAAACAAAGAAATGATTCCAAAAACACAGCTGCAAGGAGACGTCTGCCCAAGGCAGGGTTGGCTGAGGGCACCAAGCAGTTCTGAAATGTCCAGCGATCACCACTGTCTCTTTCCGCTACGCCAAATGGAACTGTGATTTCTGTGAGCAGCCCACACTTCGTGTGGGAGCATCCACTCAACGTCCAGCCTGGGATGCCCAGCCCAGGCCTTCATGGTAAGTAGGGAGGGTGGGATAACTGCGTTCACTTGGGTCACACTGAAACAAAAAGTAAGTTATTTCCAGTTGTGACATACCGCCATTTTTCACAGATTGCTGTGAAACTTCAAACCCAAAGTTCCCTCAAAATGCAACTGCACAGATCTGTAGGGGCTGGATCTCTAGAGATCATCGAGTCCAACCCTCTGCCAAAGCAGCTCCCTAGACTGGGTTGCACAGATAGAAGAGCACATGCTGCAAAGAGTTGTTCTTTTAAGTCTCTGAAACTCAGCTTGCAAATTTACATTTCTGAAAACATAGAGCAAGAGATCCCATACGGAAATAGGGCATTGGCGGCATGGGAGAGGTAATGGTGTTGGTGTCTGCTGTCCTGAGCAGAGGCACGGCGCTCCCCAACATCCAAATCTCTGCTTGCATTCTCATCCCTATTCGAGATCCACTTTTATCCCTCTTATCTCTTTTTAAGCTTCATCTGTGGTAATTGTTTTTGTTAAGCCTGGTTAATTAAGACTGCAGGCTCATCAGGGACGCCTCCTCCCTCCTTCACTTCCCATTTCCATAGCACAGCGTGCCCCAGACGCCCCGCTCAGCAGAACACAGCACAACAACGTGGCCATGACCGCCCCGACGTCCACCCGTGGGCTGCCCCCCATCAGCAGGTGTCTGCCCACTGCCTCGCCTTTCTGCTCCCACAACAGCTTCCTTGCTTCTGGAGGAAGATTTCCCCATCACACTCGTCCCCTCTCCTGGCCACAGGTGGATGCCCGTCCCACACCTCGCAGCGCGGCGGGCTGACACCACCACCTCACTGAGGCTGTGCTTATCCTCTCAGTGTGAGGCCCTGGAAGTTGGCTGCGAGGCTATCTGACAGGGCTCATAAATCAGCTGCTCTGAATTATTCATTCGGTATTTAGCCAAATGCTCCACCAAAATCCCCAGTAGCTGCAAATCGCACACACACACACACAAAAAAAAAAGCATTACAAATTCTATTTTTCTTCATAAACCACTAAATACCACTTTTTGCAAAGATTTCCTTGAGGCGCCGCTAGCTTTTACCTGAAGTGATGCTAGAATAAAGGGCGGATTTAATAATCTGTTTTGGTTTCTGATAGTCCTTTTCCTTGAGCCATTAATATTACTGAAAGCAGGAACGTAACTCAGCTTGTTATCTCTGCGACATCAAATACATTAGACAGGGTATTGTTTGCCTCAGGCAATGCCATTTCCAGTTTGTGTCACTGCTGGCCAGGACCTTTCTGTTGACAAAGGAAAAAATCTGGATTTGACAATGACTGCTGCCACTCAGCTACAATGAGCACTTGCTCTTTCCCCAAGAAATCCATATTTCCACCCCGCTACATTTGAATGAGCAAACCTGTGGTGTTTATTACATAGGAAATATTTTCCCTGAAAGTCTGGAAGTAATTAGAATTTGTTTTTCTTTGCCTTAATGCGATGATAACAAGAGAAATCAGATACTAACCAAGACCTTCCTTAGGAGAGCAGTTTCATCTTCACCAACTTAGAAGTTAGATTTTTAGCAATGACATACAGCGTTTACTTGCTCAAATATAAATGCTATGAAGAGAAAACCCATCAGCTGATGCCTGGATGCAGACCCACAGAGCCTGCCCCAACACCCCCTCCCTGGGGAGCACTGGGAGCCCTTTGGAGCCCTCTGCCATGCCCGGCCACTTCTCACACACAGCTTCAGCACTTCACACTCCCAGTTTCCTGAATTTTGACCTGTGTGACGGTATACTCCATCACTCCAAGATCCCTGATCACACTGTCAGGGACGTTCCTTTATACGAGAACTCAATCCTATATAATCTGGAGCTCATTTCCCCACTCGTTACCCACAGCTCCTAGCACACCCCCCAGTGTTGTGCTCGGCTGTCTCGCGCCTGCCTCGTTGTCTGATTTCATCTCCATCCCTGCTGCACAGAAGCAAGACCACAGTTTCTCAATGTGACTGCTCTTTTGGGATTTACATAACGAGAACCAGTCCACTAACAGAAAGACTGAGCACAGGGCCAGGCCTGCCCCTGGAGGATGACAGAGGGAGGTCAAGCGACGGAGTGGGAGCGAGTCAGAGAGCAATCGACGCTGAGACCGCTGGAAACGTTCTGACACAGCTCGGAATAGGGAACTGTGCACGACCTCACGGTTTGCTCCAAAGGGAACTGCATGCACAATGTGGAAAGCCTGTGTAATCTTTTTAGCACCTCTGAATTTCCACCGATTTTGCTAGGATGACCTGAGACTCAGGCAGAAGGGCTCTGACCTCCACATCTCCTCCCCAGCGCCGCTGGCCCAGGCCACCAGGAGCATTTCTCAATCGTTCTTTTTCTACTGTAACACAATGGGTCTATGATCTCAATTCATACTATTTCTCAAATTTCACTTTGTGAATTAAGATCAGGGTAAGGCCTTTTAGCTTACTCTAAATGATTTTAACCAAGCATTCAAAACAAATTCACTTCTCAAGCACAGCTGGAGGCAATTTTGAGCGAGCACACTACAAAGGGAGTATGCTGTCAAATACTGTTAGTGGGTAACAGAATGCAAATCCAAACAATATAAATACGCTCAGAACACAACAAAACAACCTATCAGAAAATATCTCCGTCCTACAGAGCAGAGCCCTGATGTTTTTCACTTGGCCTTGCATGGAGCTCTACTTTACAGAATTCAGCTAAGTGGAACTGTAACCCAAAATACGCGGTCCACTCTCAAAAGCCCCTCGACGCTTTCCGAGCACCACTGAAGGAGATTCACATTCCACCCGCAAAGGCTGACCACCAGAAAGCATTTACGACTTCTTACGAATGCTTCTTTTCCTGTGAAACACCAACCGACGAGCACAAGACGAACGGCACTAATTGTGTACAGCGCGCATGCTGTGTGCTGCCGTCTGGAGCGTGCACAGCAACACAAGAGCTTTTTTTCTGGGATATGCAGTAAAAATAGCGAAGCCTGACATTTAGAGATTAATGTTTTTTCCTTATGGAGGCAGTTTTCAAGTACGGTAGCGCACATTCTCTTCATTCTCTTCTAGAAAACAGGGCAGAGCTTAGGTCGTGGTGATTTAGGAAGGTGCTTTGGAGGTAGGCAGACCCGCATGACTACAGAGGTGACTGCTTAACCCTTCTGTAAGTTAAAAGCAAAGACAACAGCCAACTACAGATCCTAGACATGCAGATATCGCCGCGACGTTGTATTCCAGAGAAGCCTATTTCCAAGCCATGTTTGTAAGGACGCGTGGAAGTCCTCTTGACTCAACTGCAGGCCTCCATGCCCTACCTGCAACCCATGCAGTGGGAAAGCGTGCTTCAAACTGGGAAGAATGCGTCTTGCAGACACAGTATCTTGTGATTCCACATCTGTCATTCCCCCAAAAAACAGAAGTTGGGAAACCCTGATAAGGACAGAAGCAAATACACCATCCTAAAGGAAACCACATCAGTAGTAATCATAGCACTGTGCTGATGGAGGAGACACGGCTCAACCGGCACAGCATACCACCAGAGGACACACAATAAAGGTGCTAAAAGCTCTGCAGTTGTGACAGCTCTTGGAAATTCAAGCCCTTGTACACACTGTGAATGTACTCACTGTTATAATAATGAAATGCTGTATCTGCCTCATCTGTTCTTTATACAAATATTCCAATTTCCTCCCCATCTAACTTGTTTGAGAGAGGAGGACCGAGGTAAATGAGCTGAGAACTTCTCAAATGAGCACTTGTTAATGCCCAGGAATTAGATGACAAGCAATCCTAGGCCTGTGTAAGACTCCCCACCACTCAGCCACCAGCACAAGCCATGCAAACCCCACGCTGAGTGCTGCGCCAGTCTTCCATCAGCAGAGAGGGGTCTCCATCTGTGGTGCATAAGAACAGCTTGGTTTTATGGCAGAGAGGAAACACTGCTCTAACTCGGCATACTCATACGGATGGTCATTATGCTGCTACTTCTGCTTCTGTGAAAGCTGCAGCATGAGCAGTTCTTGGTAAGAACAGGAACGCACTGCAGGTCGTGGGGTAGGGGAGTCTCCCCAAAAAATGTATATGCCCGGATGAAAAAAATGTACTAAACTACAGTTATGTGAAACTGCAACAACAGACAACAACACAGAGAGATCCAAGTCAAAAGATCACATTACCACCTTCATGCTGCAGCTCAGCTTCTCAACGCCTTCACACGATAACCAAATACTTCTGTCAGAGTACACTGAGCATCTCAGAACCAAACGACACTGCTCCGAAAGTTTACAGGAACCTGACTTTTCAGGATAAAATTTAGGCTCTTGAAGATGAGGTAGGGCTAGGAAGAAGTGTGTTATGTCATGAACATCATCTGTTTTCTTTTACGTTCTGCAACGCTGCATGAATAGCATCAGGATGGGGAGCTGCTTGATTTTACTTTCTTAGGTAGGCAAATCCGTTCCCCCATCTCGTTTTCTGCAACATTTAGACAGCAACAGCCTGCATATATGTTTTCAGCTCTTCAGGAAAGGTGCACTCGATTTTCTTACAGATGATCTAATAAAGCTCATGAAGGCTGGCACTGAAGTGTGACTAATCCTCACTCACCTGGCTCCTGCACACTCAGAGATCTGCATTTCTGAACCGTAGATGGCTGCCTCACGCGCCATGTGGGGGCAGCCAGCACATTCACCACATACACAGATGAAAGGACCCGCAGGCAACAAATGCGCAGTGCCCTAACATCTGGTCCTCACCTGAGAGGAGCAGATGAAACTTCCCTGCGGCCAAAACAGGGAAGGCAGCGTTCAGAGGTGACGGTCAGGTGTAGAAGGCTGAGAAGCATGGGGCAGTGCCCCAAAGCCTTGCCTCGCTCAGCCCCACTGGGCCCTGGTTCCAGCTGCTCTCAGTGCCCAGCCACGACAGCATGAACTGCTGCTGATGGACAGTAACTGCAGCACACGCAATGGATGCCGTCATCTGGAAGCTGCTTCCTGCAGGGTGCGTGTGCTCCCCAGCCCCTCTTCCTCTCTATTCTCTTTTTGCCTTGGCTCTTTGTTCCCTGTCAGCCTTCTCTTGAGTTTCCTCGTGTTGCATCCTTGTGTCATTCCTTCCCCATGCCCCTCAATACAAAATGAAATGGTTCACCAACAAGAGGATTACTTCTCATTTGCTCATTTCAGTAGCTCTTCTTCCCCATATCCTGTCTTCTTAAAGAAGAGAGACCCTGCAGAGCTTAGCACCCACCAAAGGAAAAGCCGGCCTGAACTGGACGCATAGGTCTATGACACAAACTAATGCTAAACATGAACGTATAATTTCACTCGGTTCCTCACCCTAATAAGCAGAGGTTGGAAAAGTCTTGGAGCATACAAGAGCTCAGCTCTGAAGGACACCGAGTTCCCTTGGACTCTTTCTGTGGCATGAGCTCCAGATCACAGTGGGCTCCATGCAGATTCAGATCCTCCAATTATCTCGGTAATAACAAACCCAATAAAATAACAGAGCTAATTCTGCATTAGTGTTACGAAAGAAAACTTTCCCTCCAACCTAATGAAGCCGTCCATCATTATGCAGTCATTACCTGCATAGGCACAATGTCAGCAGGGTTCATTAAAGCTTTCTGAAACGAAGGAGAAGCACAAAGTGTTTCTGATTCACACCAGGCAGGAGCTGTTTACATGGTTCTTTATGTACTGACAAGGCAGGGAGCAAGAGGTTGCTTTCTGAGTGTATTCTGCACATTTCAAGAACATACAGTAAATACCAGGAGAGCACAGTAAAAACTACATGCCAGCGTTATAAAAGGAGGCCATACACTGAACACTTCTTGTTGGAATTGGATGCACTTTGACAACCTGTACGGGTCTAATTGCTGAGCCTAAGAAATATCAGTTGATTCCTTTTTCCTTCACTGGAAGAATGAGATTAGTTTCTCCCTATGTTTCCTTCTGGGAGGTGTGCTTCCAGGTGCTGCTACCTGCTCGTCTTCCACTCCCAGGTCTAGGCAGCTACCCAGGCCAGAAATCAATAAAATGGGATACAAGAAGTTACTGAATGGAACTGTTAACAAGACAAGCATGCAGTGCAACAAAATGGTAATGATTCAGTACACAAACATGTACAGATCTACCTGCTGTACACCTGGACTCAGAGTAAGGCTTTCCTTTCCTGAGGGCTGCCCGTGATGCATTGGAGTACCAAGTGCATGATGACTGAGCTGCACACAGAGCTCCTGAGAGTGAAACAAGAGCTCCTTCACCACAAGAGCACCAATTTATTCCCCAAAAATTGATAACATGGTTCCTATTTAATTCCATTAACTGCCGGGCAGATGTTTTCCTTTCATAGCATTGCAACCTATTGTGGAGAAAGCTGCAGTTAATTGCTCTATCATGATAAAAACGCAGCTTCCTTGCTTAAAAAGAAAAGCAGAAGGCCTCTACACAATGCTCCATTGACCACAGAAAGGTAATCCAGTCCCAGTGAGCACAGGCATCCTAATTTTACCCGTAAAAGCTTTCCTTTTCTAGTAAGACAAGTTCTAGACAGCAGCGAAGCAGGCAGCTTCCCAACATAGCAAATCACTGCAGCAACAAAAGAACCACATCCCCAGTGCCAATCCCCTCCTCCTCCCCCAGTGTCTTCCCCTCCTGGTCCCCCCACAGCCAGCGTGGCCCTGCAGCCCCCAGCAGCCTGCCGGCCCTAAGTTCTCCCACACTTTCCCACTGCATTGGAAAGTCAAAACACCAAAGCAATCTGGGTCAGGCCCGATCGATTCGTACTCAGGCACCCTACTGCAGCCATGTGGAAAATGGAACAAACAGGAGCACGTGGCCGCGCAGCGCAGCACGAGGAAGGATGCGGCCACCAGGAGGTGCCCACAACAAAAACAGTTCGTTTGAACAACAAAATAAGTAAATACGTGGGCAAATACGTTGCTGTTTCTCCAGCCTCCTTCCTGTATCGTTTAGCTCCTGATGTGCTCCCCAGCAGTATCTATTCACAGTGCTGAATGAACGAAAACCTTTGAGAAATGTGGATTTGTTCTTTCTCGCAACGCTTCCCAGTGGCAGAGTCTTATCTGAAAGCAGAGACTCCACCTATGTGGGCACTTCTTCGAGAGAAAAACTACCTGGGCAACGTTTTCCCCCAAACTTCATCAGCTGCTCTGCATCAGTCTTCTTATTTTACCTCTGCATTCTGCTTGTGTCACTATGCCAGTGCGTTACACAACTGTCTGTATTGACTATCACTCACAGCGTTCTATTAGAGCCTTATGTTGTACAGACTCACAGATGTCAAGCGTTGCTGCCCACTGCTTTGCAAAGCACTGTGCTTTCTGTCACACCAGACAGCAGCATGGAAAAGGCAAGCAGTAAATCTGACGGCATCGTAAACACGGATGCAAACTCGTTCGTGCCACGCAGGATGGCACGATGCTTGCAAAAAGTATCACACCCCTTCAGCACAGTTCAGCTTGTTTACTTCTGCATCTCAGTCAGGTCTTCCATTAGGAGACTGAGAGCAGCTCAGAATTTCCACGTTTTAACGTCCTCTTTCTGCTTCTCCAAATCTATGTTTGCAAATCTCAGGACCAGCAGAGCATTCTCTGTGACACTGCTGTAATTCACCTCTGCCAAGAGCATCTTCCACTTGCCTGCTGCAAAAACCTTGCACTGTGGTAATTACAGAAGAACCTACAACCTCATCTGTTAAACTACCCCCAAACCTGTACTGTTGTGGAATCAGTGTGAAGTTCTCCTATGATAACGCAGGGTAATGGAAGCGAAACAGAGAGTAATCACGTCTGAGAGCAAGCTGGGGTTATTCAGAAACACAAAAAAAAAAAAAAGCTGAAAAAGATAAAAAAAACAAACAATGACAAACCAGGGAATGCATGGCTCACCCACAGTGCACACACAACGTGGCAGACGTGTCCGTGCTTTATCAGCTGCTACTGGAAACCACCCCCAGCAGCAGGAGCAAGGCCCCGAGGCATTGCAGGCCAATGGGACTGTTTCAGGACTACCCAGAGCATATGGGTGTGCTGCATGCGCTTATGTTTGTTTGCCTGTGAACTCTACCCTCCTCACTTCCACGTCCTTTGGAACCTTCCTTGCCACTCCGTGGCTGTTTGCTCAGGAACTTCTCTTGGGATGCGTGGAAGAACATATTTAGCAAAGAGAAAAAGAAGAGAACTTCCCGTCCTCCCCCATCCCTTCCCCTATTTGCTTCAGTTTCTTTCTCCTCAAGAGTTTCAGCAGATAACTGAGCACTTTCACGTGTTCAATACCAATGAGCAAGAGAATAGTCCCACTTCTCCAAATGAACAAAGGCTCGAGGCTGCATCAATAGCCAGTGAAAAACAAAACCAGATCTGTTCCTGAAGTACAGACAAGCATGCTATTCAGCTCTGGAACTAGGGAAGTGCATCCTGCTACGTACACAGCAAAGCTTCAAAAATCGTATCATATGGTGCTTTCAGAGGGAAACAGGCTATGGTGAGACCGACTGCCTTCGCCTCCAAAGCAAAAGCCAATTTCTAATCCAGCCTAGAACAGGACTCGTGTGGCCCTGGCCCCTTTCATTCTCCCCAAAAGTAGCTCTGAGGACACTAGGAGGAAATACTTCACCATGGGGGCAGGGAGGCCCTGGCCTCGCTGCCCAGAGAGCTGTGAGCCTCCCACCTCTGGAGATGCCCAAGGCTGTGGATGGGGCCCTGGGCACGAGGGCTACAGGAGCTGGCCCTGCCCATGGCAGGAGGTGGGATGGAGGATGCTTTCAGCTCCCTTCCAACCCAAACCAGCCTGGGATTCTGTGACAAAACGACTGAGGAAATCCTCAGGTCTCGTAAATGCTTGTTATCCTCGGCAATTTCAAGTGTACAGATCGTCTCCAAAAATGGGAACTTTCTGCAGTGCTGGTTGCCACCAGTCTTTATTAGTTGGTTCCAGAAGCTTGGTGCTCAGAAAGCAAAACAAAGCGTTACGCCTCTTGATAGCTGCGATGTGCCTACAGTACGCCGTGCAGCTCCGAGTAATTAAACAGATCAGTTGTTATTCACCAGGCTTGGAACGATCTCAAATGCCACCCCTCTGACTGGAGAGTGCCATACTATTTAACTCAAGCAATTCCACCGCAGAAGATTATTTTGCACTGAAAACAGATCATGTTTTCCAAAAATTAAGGCTAGCACGTGATGGTTATTTTGATTGAAAGATAACCAACAGAAAGAACAAAGCAAGATTTCCTGTTGTGCCGTTTCTGTCCTACCCTGGACATTCTTCACTCCATGGGTAAGAGCTACCAACGAAGAGCAGGGTTAAGCTCCCCAAAGGCTGAGATAAGAAAAGACAATAAACACGATACTCTAAGAAAACACTTCATCAAAAGGCTATTTCTCATCAGAACACAGCTGATGACTGCACGTTACTAAGCTAAGCAATCCAAACTGTATAAAACTGAAGATAAATATTTAAAGAAAAGTCAACTAAAAGCAGCAGAGAACACTAGAAAAGAGCTCCTGCCTTCCAGAGGGCACTTAAGATCTTGCAGGGCGCTGCAGAGAAGGAGCTCGCTTTGGGTGGCACCGCGGTGATGGTTACAGCTCTGATGGAAGAGGGTTGGCAGATGTGAAGAAAACAAAAACGATTGCTCTGCAAGTGCTTGGGCCCAGGGCACGATGCTGCGAGGCAGGGAGTGCTGAGCACGGAGTGCGTCCCCGTCTCCTGGAGATGCCTTCCCCTCTCTGCAGGAAGCGCTCCAGGTGGGCTGCCCTGTGTGCTCTGCATTTGGAGGGCTCACCTCTGCTGCTGCCTGCTCAACCCAACAAACCCAACTGGTACCAGGGCTGGCTGCAGAAAGGAAGAAATGGGACGGGGGTTTCAGCACCTTCAGGACAAAAACGCCGGATAGAAGAACAGAAGAATGAGACCTGTGTGTTCCGGCAGAGGAAAAAGAGCACAGGCTTAACACTTTCTGTACTGCTGGGTTGTACGGAGGAGGTATTCAAAGACTGGGCACAGCAGCAGCAGCTGTGGCACGTGACGGGAGGGTTGCAGGCAGGCAGGGATCGGTGGCAGATGGTGAAGGGCACAGTGCTGACATGTTGGTCATGTACCGTCGTGACAACCGGGTCCTGGGGGGAACATTCTGAGCACAGAAGCGTTTGAATCATGGCCTTGTTTTTTGTTTGCTGCTGAGAAGTGATTGGGTACAGGAGAGGAGCGGTGATGACAGATTTCATCAGTGTAACCGGGAGAAAAAAGTTGAAATGTGTTTAGTTAAAAAGAAAGGAGGAAAACTCCTAGAAAAAAAAGAGGTATTTAAAAGCAAAGGAGCGGAGCAATTAAGACAGAAAGCTGGAAATAAGGAGTACGGAAGAGTGAACAGGAGGTTCATCAAGTAATGAGATTAGCAGTGAGGATAAAGGTGGTGCAACATCGTCATTTACCACGCCGCTAATCCCACACAGAACAAGTCTCCTGCTCTCTGCACTATGAAAGTTAGAGATTACGTGATGTTCAGAGGGGTGGATTAATTCCCCTGTGATCACTGCGGGGTCTGCATCGCTTCCTTCCCAGCCTCACCCCGCACAAAGGCACCTTATGTAAACGGCCTTCCTGTGCAGCACAGGTGATGGATGCTCTCCTGCGCTGCGCAACAGATTCGCAGCTAATGAGCAGCTGCAGCCACCCTGCTGGGAGCGCCCTGCTCACAGCACACGTGCAGCTCAGCCCTCCAGACAATCCAACAAACGCTGCATCACACTTGCAGAGTCAGTTCCCTCCTGTTGTGTAAGACGCTAAAGCGAGCTGACAGTACGCCTGAGTTTGCTGTGCCCCGACTCCGCTCAGCGTGCACACGCACCCAAACACGACGCAGACCTTCCCTCGCCGAGGCAGCTTTCACCATTCCTGCAGCAGTTGCCTTCTGTACGGTTTAAACCTGGACGTGCAACTCAGAACCACGCGATTTTAAAAACTCCAACTGAAGGAGTACGAGAACCTTCCACCCTCCTGATAAACAACGAACTCAGAACAATCCCACCTCCGCTGATCCCGATTATCAGCTACATCCCCAAGTGTGAGCACACAGACACGCTGCCTTCCCCAGGCAACAGACACCCAGTGTGCCCACTACGTCCCAGCAGCTCTGTTTCTCACGCCACGCTGGCGGGGCAGGATGGGCAGCACCCCCAGGTCCCATGCTCTGAGGGATAACAGCTGTCAGAGGAACCCATGCATACAAACACTGCTGCCTATAAGCACCCAGCCCGTGTGGCCCCTGGCCCTCCCTGCTCTGCTTCACCCTATGGAACAGGAAGGCCATCAACATGGCTGTATGGGCAAGCTTTGGAAACGCCCGTGTTACTGAAAGTTCTGGGTGCACGTTTACAGACAGGTGGGGAATTAAAAAAGGTGCTCCGTATGAGGTCCAACACTTAGAAAACGAACTGCTGTGACTGCTGCTGGTTTCCCAGAGCCGCACGGTTCAGCCAGCAGAACTGACGGCCAGAGGTTGCTCACCACGAATTGCGATGGCATGCAAATGGGGACTGCCAGGGGTTAGCAAGTGGAGGGAAAAGATGGCTCTTAGCCAGGATTTCCGGGAAAAATGGCTGAAAAGAAGGGATATCTGAAGCCAGTGACAACGGTCAGAAGACACTCAACGTGAAGTTAAAGCCCCCTCCGGGATTTAGCCCCAGGAGGACCCTTCCCAGCCTGCTCCGTGCTGCGCTGTCGCCTACAGGTGCCAAGGCAGAGCCTTTGGGGATCCCAAATCGGTCCCCTCAGCCTCCCAGCGGCAGCAGGAACGCCTGGGAAAGTTCCTGGCTGTGTCTTTGTTCGGTGATCAGCGGCCGCGCAGGGGAATAATGCGCTGGATGTGCGCTGGGGAGCAGGAGCTGAATGCCAATGGCAGAGGCACTGCCTGCTGCACATTCGGGCTGCCTTCTGCTCCATTCCTCCAGCTCTCGCTGCGAATGAATCCCAGCACGTTTCTCAGCCCGAGACGCCGTGTAACCCCCGAGCAGAGCTTACCACGTATGTGCCACCGTGAAGCGCCGGCGCTGGCGGATGCTTTTGTTCACGAGCAACTTTCTGAAAAAGCACGGAGAGTTCCTCGGAGAGCTGCGGGGAGAAATTTTTGGAGACGTAGGTCTGTTCCCAGGCAGCTTGGGGAGCTCGAGTTCTAAATGCATCTGTTCTTTGAAAGTCCTGATGTAGATCTCTGACTCCGGAGTAGCAAGTTCCCTGGAAGAATCTTTTGCCGTCATAGCTCAGACGCCGCGCGAGCTCTCACCATTCAGAAAGCAGCACAAAAACGCATCACACGGGCATCGCCGCAGATTAAAAACGTTGATAAATCGGCCAGAGCTGATCCCGCTCATTCACCAGGCTGCCTTCCAAATGCGGAGGCTGCCCGGAGCAACAGCAGCAGCAAGGGGAGGAGGACAGCAAGCCGGTGCTGTCAGGAAAGCCTTTACCAGCCCCGTGCTCCCCCTGAGGATGCGCCAGCGTGTTTGTGTGTCAGCAGCCTGCTGGCAGCCGGGGCTGCACGCCGACACTCGCTGCATTCATTCAGCCCCGCACCCGCTCATGAAAGATTCATCTGGACCCTCTGCCGACCAACCCCTTCCACAGATGGCTTCGGCTCCTACCGAGGCTGGGTTTTTGGGGGGGGATGCTGATCAAACCAAGGGGTTCCCGAGTCCGTCGGGAGCCAGGCAGCCCGATTCATTCAGACCCTGGATGCCGAACAAAAAGGTCCCCATTCAGATTTAGTTCGAGCCATTACCGCAGTAGCTCCACCCATGGCGTGTTATTGGCTCGGTATTGTTTTGACGAGTGGCTTCAGCTCTGCTCCGTCCCGCACCGTGAGCGGGTCGGATTCCCGTGCAACGCTGAGTCCTGAGCCCGGGGCTGTGCCGCTGCTGCCGGGTACGGCCGGAGGGACCCAGGACCGCGGCTGCATGAGAGATGCACACGGCAAGAAAAGGTCCAAAACGGGGTGGGGGGAGAAAGGAGAAGCAACGAATGACATTCTGCGAGAACAAAGGCCGTGAGACTGCACGCGGCGCAGATGGGGCCGTGCAGATGGAGCTGAGCGCTGGCACCACGGCATCCCATGTACGGCACAGGGGCAGCTCAGCACCCCGAGCCGGCAGAGCCCTGAGCAGGGGCTGTCCCTCTGGCCAGGACGGAGCACGTTCATTCCAAATCATTTAAATCACGTGGGGACTTAGAAACAGCGACAAAATCCGTTCAGGATATAAACACCACGAATCCAACTTCTGCACCCCCGCAAGGTGCAAGGAAATGAAGGATGAGATGCTAACCGAGGTGGGAGCAGCCCCACCAGTTCCAGGGCTCTCTTCAGTCACATCCCAAAACACTCAGCAAAAATACCCTCATGTCGCTGCAAAAACACCTGCATGTCCCGCTCAGCGCGGAGCAGAAGGCTCTCCATAGGGCTCCATCGTGCTCACTGAGCTGTTCACCATGCACAGTCACTAGAAAGAAAAAAAAAAACAAGTAGAAAGATCTCCCTGAGCATAACCTAAGGACACTGCAAATTACAGTGTCATCTGATGCTCAGAGGTTTGCACAGTAGCTGAACAGGAACATTTAATGCTTCAGGAGCTATGACGTACTAGACTGTGATCTGCTGTGCTTCACCTCCACGGTACTGACAGGCAGGGAAAGACAAAGGGAAGCCTGAAAGCGATGCTGGATGAGGAATAAAATCCATGCAAATGCTTAAGAGTCTGGAATTCCAGACAAGAAAAAAGAATTTTCTAACTCACCGGGAACCAAAATGAGATATTTTGAAACGAGAATATTTCTTATCGTATAGAGACAGTAATTCTGTGCCTTTTTGTTAAGCTGCTGAAATGGCAAGGAGAGGGAAGGGGAACCCATCCTTTAGAAGCTCGGTGCAGTAAAGCATGCTGCACCACGACACGCTCCTCATACCCAGTTTGTGCTTCCCTGCGTGAACCCAGAGCACTTTCATAAGCAGTGTCCATTTAGGGAGTGCTTCTCATCGTCTGGACACCATCAATTAGTAATGAAGTACCAAACCCACAGAGAACACTGCAGTACAATGCGCCAAGGCTGCTGATGGAGGGGAGGAAAGCGAGACAGCCTAAGCTAGCCAGGTGGGAAAAGAGCATGAGCAGAGGTAACCCCATGGACAAGCATGAAGGATGAAAAAGCCAAGTGCCACCCACCTCTTTGGCTAGACACAATACAGGGGCTTGGCAAAGCTGAGGTCTAGGACACAAACCCAAAGGCATTCTGAAAGCTCTCCCTGAGCACAGCATGTGCCTTCTGCCAGGCATCCTGCACGGCTCGGCAGTGCTGGGACCTGCAGGGCAGCTGGGCAGCTCGCTGTGCAGGCTGCCATCCTGAGCTGGCACACACTGCATGCAGCCAGTGTCTGTACAGCTGCTACCGACATCACTACGGGAATTCCATCACGGCAGGCTGCCTTCCTTCAGGATAAGCCAAGAAGAGGTGAGAACATCTCAAGAGATGGGAAGCAGCTGGCACATGTAAGAATGAAGTTGGCGGGGGTTCTGAAAAATGGCTCTACTTGTTGGGGTTACGGTCACTAAGAGGGAACGAGGGCAGACAGAGCGGCCAGGTTCAAGGCTCAGCCCTCTGCAGGTCCCCTCCATATAAGCAAAAACGGCCAACGGGCATCTGGCTGTTGCCTGAACTCCTGCAGCATGACACAGGAGGACGTAATGCAGAGATCTGCCTGCCCTTATAGATCACTGCCCATGAGCAACAAGCAATTTCAGATCAGAAAAGCAACCGGTCATACAAAGGAAGAGTGGGGGAGGAAGAGATGGTTCAAGATGGGCCCAGGAGTGGTGAAAGGAAAAGGAAAGCTTGGAAGAGGAGGGGAAATTAAGGACATTTCCAAAGTTTATTTGGGTGCTTTTTCATACGACCTTCCTAGGGTGGCAGAAGAGTTTAATACTTTTTAATGGAATAACTGATATAGGTGGAAAACAATGCCATTACACACACAGCTCCTCACCACGGGCTGGCCTTCACCCTGCTGAGTGCATGCACAATTGCTAAGCAACAAGAACATACATTTTATTTACACTAGTCCTATTCTTTACCTGTTTCTAAGTCAGAGTTGCCAGGATAAAATGAAACACTGGGGAAGAAGCGACTGTGAGACGTCCTGCATGCCTCAGTGGGAAGGGAAGAGCTGCCTTGTACTCAGGTGACTGTTCACAGCATTTTCAGTCAGTGGCAATGGGATAATTCTCCTGTAAGGCATTCTCTGAGTAGGCCCACCTAGATACAAGCAGCTGGGATGCTCCTCTCTTACCCAGGTCATTGTTGCGTCCATACACGTCACCAAAGCATCCCAAATGAATAATGCTAATGTTACTGTCAAAAAAGCCATTCTAAAATATAAATCAAACTACTTCAAGGCACTTTGCAGGCAGGGTGGCAGCACAGCCCCCAGCCCCTCATCCGAGGGGGCTCATCAGAGCTCTAGTTTTCTGCCCAAAGCAGAGGGCAGGGATGGGCTGGGGGATGGTCAGAGGTGCAGTGCTTGAGAAGAGCTCTGGTGGCTCAGAGAGTTGAATGTGGTCCTAAGGAGGAGGAAGATGAGCCCAACACAAGGGGAGGTGATAAAACATGCACTTTGTGCCTTCCACCACAGCCAAGATGCACACTGTGCCTCTTCCAACATTGACTGCATTAGGGGCAGATGCTGCATGCCTCAGTTCTACCCACCCAAACCCATGCTAGCTCATTCTACCCCTCCTAATCCATATTTCAGTGTTAGCTCCATTCAAAGAAGTAGCAAGGCTGACAACATCCCCTACTTAAACATATATGATTGACATTTTCAAACCATAGCACCCACAGTGTGATGCTCTAAAATAGTCATTTAGCCTGAATAAAAAGAATTCTCCATCCTAATTTGAGATGTGCTCCATCAGCCACAACTTCCTACAATGAGGGAGAGCCCCAACACAGCACAGCAACCAAAGAACGCAGTACCAACCCGGTCCTTAATAACAGTATAAACGTCACAACAAAAACATAATCTGGAATCTGTATGCAATAAACTGCTTCAGCCCTCCCTTAATAACATCCTCAATAGAAGCCCAGTGCAGGAATCCGTCTTTTGAGCTCACAAGTGGGAGGTTTTATGGTTTGGGTTTTGTTTTGTTTTCATTTTTTAAGTACAAAGCTCATGCTCACTCCTCGCCTTCACTCCGCAGCAGTGTCTGCTGGCTCACAGGCTCAGCTTCTGAAAGATGGTCTCTCAATAGCTCCTGACAGAAAACTTTAAATGACACGTTTGAGGATCTTTCTTGTATTTTCCTGAACGTTTCCAGAATTGAAATGCAGAACGAGAGGCAGAAATGCATCGCTAATTACTGGTTTGCAAGACAAGATCCCCACATTTAAGGGGCAAAAATAATAATTACAATTCACTGCAATTTATATCAGTTTTTGCTATATTCAGTAGTCTCAAATCATACACTCTCTACCTCCGTCCCCACAGATTTAGGGGCCTCTGAATTCTTCTGAGGGGCTGACACCAGTAATTCCTGCACAGACCTTGGAAGTGACATTCTGGAGCTCTATAAATGGCCACAGAAGACAGAAGCACAGCACCTAGCAACACTTACGTTTGCAGCGTAAGAGCTGAGCCAACTGCAGAAGAAAGAAGCAACTGGAAAAGTCTGTCCTTATTTCAGAGAGCCTGGACAGCAGCACAAAGAAATGACGCACGTCTAGGTGCTTCCCAAGGGCTGAACGGGACCTGCTCGACCCTGAGCGAGGCCTCCTGGGCTCTCCCCGGTTAATTAGCATCCAGTTGCCTTACAACAAATTAGTCCTCGTTCAGCAGGCCACTCATGCGTTAGTTTTCACTTCAGCACCCAACAACTGCTGTTTTGCTGTACGATTCTGTAAGTTCTTAAGTCCTTGTAACACCTCGTACCTCTAACAAGATGGGGAAGGTCCAGGTGGGTCACAGATAAACCAATCCCACCTTTAAGAAAGGCACCTTGAGAGCCTTCAGCAGCACACCTGCATGCACAGAACTGCTCCTCCAGGTCGAGCAGTTCCTGCACCACCTGAGCAGCAGCACTTGGTGCAACCAGGAGGTGGATGAGCACGGCAGCACAGCAGCCAGCCCGACACCTTGCATCCCACAGTCAGCCCTGTGCTGGGCACGTTTTTTGCCATAGGAGGTCACACAGCAGCACAACTGAGACAACGTGGCCCTGAGATCCTTGAACTCTTCCATGGCTATGAGGAGATCCATTTACGAATCAGAAACCCCTGGGGAATGATGTAAGAGGTGGTATTCATAACAGTAATTTCCTTAGCAACTTTGCTCTTGATTTAGAATATATCTCAGAGAACTTTTAACTGCTTTCTATATTATCCCCAGTGAGTAATCACATATGTCAGGACAATCTGTATTACTTAAGATTATTTTCTGATTTCAGAGCTATAGATCAAGGCTTCACAAGTGAATCGAACGTGCAAGCCCATTCTTCAAAGGTAGAAACCTCTATAGTGACTCTAGAGAAAAAGAAGCCAAGGCAAAGGAGTCTTGCACAATTTCACACACTCTTTACAAAGGAAACAACCAAAAAATGCTTTATGCCTCTTCCTGGACGTAGCTGAATCCCTATGAAGACCATAAGCTTGGCCAAGTGCCTTCAGTTTTGGTGCCTGGATACCACACAAAATGCACTGTGCACCACAGTCAGAATTCACATACTGCTTTATCCATTACAGCTCGATTAGAGGAATAAATTCATAGCCTGAAACCTGTAGATCAAGGTGCTAAAAGAAGGGAGGGGACAGACTCTAGCAAGGTCTGTTGTCATAGGACAAGCTGAAACGGTTTCAAACTAAAATAGGGGAGATTTAAACTGGTTATAAGGAAGAAGTTCTTTACACTAAGGGTGGTGATGCCGTGGCACAGAGTTCCCAGAGATGCCACATCCCTGCAGACAGCCAGGGTCAGGGGACAGAGCCTGAACACCTGGTGGAGCTGTGGGTGTCCCTGTTCACTGTGGGGAGTGGGACCAGATGGGCTTTGAGTTTGAAGATCTCTTCCAACTCAAATGGTCCTGCGGTGCTATGACTCTACAATAGCACCGTCACCGGTAGGGAGGCGACATGAGCCCGAGGGCTGGCTGCATGGCTCACCTCATCTCCACCTGGCACCAACCACAGCCACAGAAGACAGCTGAACCCAACGCTGAGGGACTGGCACCAACAGAGCAAACAGGTTTGTTATGTCATGACAACAGCGGTGGTATCTCAAGGGAGTCTCACCAATCAGAAGAAGCATTCATAACAGTGTTGCTAATAAACTGATCTCGTAGCTTGGTTACAAGTATTTAGAAATGTCATTTATAAGTGGACTTCATTGAGTTTGGCTGGGGAAGAATGCACGGTGCATGGAATCCTACTTTCCCAGCCGTGCAGCACGCAGGAGCAGAGCTGCAAGAGCAGCTGGGCTGCTAAACAGACATGGTAAGACACGGGGAAGTACATTCCTACGCCCATCCCAGCCCCAGCACAGCACAAATATTCTCATTCTTTCCATTCCAATGCAACACCGGACTCCTCCTTCTGAAAGGAGCTCACAACTTGGTCCTCGACTGCTTGATGTGCACGCAAGGCCCAGGAGGGCACAGCAGCATGGGCAGGATGCTGGCAGCGGGATGCACACGGTCAGTCACACCAAACTCCACAGCTCCAGCGACCGCAGGCACTGCCAGTGCCACTCTGCAGGGCACAGCTCAGCTACTTTATCCTACACACCGTCACATCAACGCTTAAAACAGCTGCTTTGCTCGCGGGGCAGTGCAGAGCAGACCACCACCTGAGCGACGACGACGTGCCTTGCCAACGTGGCTCCGCTGAGCGCCAGGGATCCGCTGTGCGCAGGAGGGCGGCTCTCCGGGGAACAAAGCAAGGTGGGTTTTGATCTTTCCTTTCAGATGAAGTCATCGTTAGTCAGAAGTTTAAAGATAAAAGAAAGTTGTGTCACATTCTTGTCTGATTCAGCTTTTCTATCAAGTGTATTTCCATAATCTCCATTTATTTTACATTCTTGGGAGGACGAAGTTTGAACATAATATTTCAGAAGCTCCGTTGTCTTTTGCTAATTAATGGTGACTCATTTCTTTCCATTCTAGATGCATTTCATGCTGCCTTTCTTCATTCTGGATAGAGGCGTATAATTATAACTGAATCATTAAGGGCTGTATCTGTGTGCTGGCAGCTACCTCTGCTCCGAGCGAGTACCCCCAGGCAAAACCTGCAGCACAGCTGCACCAGCTGCAGCAGAACCCGTGGGCTCCACTTGCAACTCAAACAAAAATGGGATTCTAGGAGCAGAGGAAAAGCCAACAAATCTAACAAATGCAAACTAAGGACAGTGCTACACTGCAGAAAACCAAACCAAATTGTGAATGAAAAGGCAGCTTGTACAAAATAGCAACATGAAAACAGAACTACTTTTTTGATTTAATTAAGCCACCGTCATGTTTCTTCTTATAATTCCCCTATACCAACTGTCTCAAACATAAATTGTATTTCTTCTATCCAGGACTTCTGGGAAACATAAAAAGACAAAAATCTATTCCGACTGAGAAAAAGATCCAAGAACTTCAAGAAACAACAGCATCAGGGAATGTCTTAAGTGCAGGCAGCTGAGACACTGAGCTCGGGAAAATAACCCCAGTGATGAGTGGATGAGCAATGAGCTCTGCAGCACGAGGCGTGCAGTCCCACTGATTTACTGGGTGATGGAGCACTGGAGCTGCACACAGAGGTGGTGGGGTCTCCTTCTGTGCAGACGTCCCAGCCCCGCCTGGACGCCGAGCTGTGCAACCTGGAGCTGCTCTGGCAGGGGGTTGGACTCGCTGAGCTCTGGAGGTCCCTTCCAACCCGTACAGTTCTGTGGTTGTGTGATCTGCTTGCAGCTATCCCACAGAGCTGGGCAGGGGGAACACCAATGGCAGCAAAATCAAAGCCTTTCTTCTTCCCACACAAGGTGGATGTGCCGTGCCGTCCACCCTGCCAAACCCAACTGGATTTAAATACCAGTGAACTTCTTCAGGAGGCGTTTGTGAACTACAGCAGACACCGTAAGGAGCTTATCACAACAGAACGTTTCAGCTTTTCAGATCCTGTCTGGAGGGGCTCCCAGCTCTCCAAGCTATGAAATCCAGTGCTCAGCACCAGCAACGAGCAATGCTTAAGTGCAGCAGATAAGATTTCAAAGGGAGCTCAGGGAAGAGCAAGCAAACAAAATCACTCAGCAGTTGAAATCTTTTAAGATCACTACCAGTCAACATTCTTCTGTCTTACTCAACGTGAGGAAACTTAAGTCAATGACACTAATTCTGTTTACATCGTCCAGAAACAGCACAGTGTAATAAAAAACTCTTTTCCCCATAGGATATGTAGGATGTTGTGAGGAGCAGAGCTGACCTCCTTTTTCAAGATGCACACCCCATGGAAATGCAGCACAGGCTGCTGAGACTCGGGAAGCATTTGCAATCGGAGTGAGGGATCCTGGTTTAGTACAAGAGAGCAGGATGTGATTTACACGAGTAATACACATTTAGGAGAAGATGATGTTCAGAGGTCCCTTCCAACCTCTGCGATTTCAATATTTTTAAAGACAGATAAAAGGACAATGAAAAATGTGTTTATAAGGTCCTTTTTCCTCCATCCAGCCTTATGTTTTTCACATCGTATGAAAAGCCAGCTCGGCTAATTTTTCTTCTATTTTTGGGTTGCAGCTTATTCAGCTCTCATCTAGCTGTACTTGAAATAATCTAAGAAATGAGACTTCAACCTATTGCACAGAGTAAGCAGACCTCCACACCCTTCCCCGTTCTGACTTCCCACACCTACCCCTTGGCCACTCCCCAACAGCACAGCAACTTCACAGGGGCCAAACCTAGCTGAATTCAGCTTCTCTGCCGAACACACAGTCATGTTATGTTAAGTGTTGTTATGCTTCCAACGTCGCATGAAATTTGCTGCCCGCTGTCACCACCTGGAGAAGAAGCCCAAGTACTGCAGGCAGCCAACCCGACGGCGCTCGCGGGCTGCACCGAGCAGTGATGCACTGCGCTCTACCAGCATCAGTAGGAACTTCTGACGGATGTGGAAAACAGGATCGAGCTCTTCATGTTTTGCCTTCAGATTCTGACCGCCTCCTGCATCGTAGAGCTACTTCAGAAGAAAACGCGCTGTAGAAGTGGCCACTGGTGAACGACGAGCACTAAGCTCACAGGCACACGAAGCACTGCAGTTAACTGGTTAATTACGGATGCTGTAAAAAATAATCTTTGAAAGGAAAGACTCCACTAGCATCTAATTCTGTCAGAATTCTTCAAACCTCAAAGTCCTCGTTTGGCTCTGCCAGAGAGCGAGGCATAATTAGCTTTGGATAATTAACAGCATACGTGTTTGAAGGACAATGAAGCTGGCGAGGGGTGTGGAGCACAGGCCTTAGAAGGAGCAGATGAGGGAGCTGCGAGTGTTCGGTGTGGAGCAGAGGAGGCTCAGGAGAGACCTTACTGCTCTTTATAATTACAAGAAGGGAGGCTGTGGTGAGGTAACAGCGACAGGATGAGAGGCAATGGACTCACGTTGTGCCTGGGGAGGGCCAGGATGGACAAGAGAAGAGCGGTTGGGCACTGGAATGGGCTGCTCAGGGAGTGGGGGAGTTACCAGTCCTGGAGGTGTTCAAGTGACATGTAGATGTGGCACTTATTGGGAAACACTGGTGGCAAGTGGGTGGTTGGATGGGGTGATCTTGGGGGTCTTTTCCAACCTTGGCGATTCTACGATTTAACAGACACCGTATGACCTACAAAAGTGCGCTCGTTATATTTAATATTAAAGGCACAAACTCTTCACAGAGCTCTTCAAGCTGCCTCATCTCCTCATGCTTTGGGACAAGCTACACAACAGCCTTGCATCAACAGAGAAACCCAAGGCTAAACACTGCAGGTGCCCTCAGGGGCCTGAGACAGACCCCAGCCAGGGGCAGCCCAGACCCTGCTCCCTGCCAGCCCTGGAGCACCAAGGAAAGGCTGCAGGCTGCTCTGGATGCTCTGTGCAGCTCCCAGCATGCTGCTCACATCCCTGTTCCTCCCTCACGCCAGGACTGAGGAGCACAAACACGGAACAGGACTGACAAAGACATCGTAACAACCTTCATGAAAATACGTGTACAGAGCTGCCTGCAAGGCTTCTGCATTCAGACTGCCACTGAAGAGCTGTATCCTGCACACTCTGTCCCATTTACAAAAGCTGTTCCGTATGCATGCTGCCATGCCACTTCCACACTAAATGTTATTACACCACTGCTAGCTTGCTGTTATTGCTTTGGCTCCAGTCTGCTCATTTTCTCTTTGCTGGTTACAGCAGCACTGGCCTCAAGAAAATACAGATCTCACAAAATAAAAACAGAGAAAAAACACCCTCAGGAGCAGCTTTATTTTTAGGCTGCCATGTATCTTCAGTGGCAGCGTTACGTAAGGCACGGCCCAGCCTCCAACAGAGCTTACCTCCGTAGTACCACTGGAAGGCAGAAGTAAGGCAATTCCTGAGAAAACATGGCAGGAAAGTACTTAAAAAGCAATCAGCCGTATCTCATTCTCTGCTGCTCCCAAATAACACAGTCTGTACTTGATCCCTGTTATTCCTTTCTTCCTTTCCTCCATCAGCACACTCTCAGCTCGCTGCTGTGGCAGAGCACTGATGAATTCTGCACTAGCTCAGTGCTGACCAAACCAAACTTCCCCTAACTCCTGTTTTTAATGGGAAGCAAAGTATTAAAGCTACTGTAATACAACCTGGCTACGTTCTCCATTGGTACCCCACATTTTGCAGGGCTTGGTAACATACAGCACGTGGTTACTTCCAAATCCCCACCTGAGCTCCATGATCTGTGTCAGAACTAATTCCATCTGATTTCCTGGCATCCTACAGAGGTGCACAGGCAGCACAACTGCTTAGGTTCTAACCTTATGGCTGAGATCTTTTGGCAACGGAGGGGTGGTGGTTTGAGCCCTTCCCTTTCCCTACTGCTTTTGTGCTTTTTTCCTTCTCATCTATAGGTCTGTCTCCACAGCTTTGGATATCAACAGAATTCTGTGGCGGAATTCTTTCCTTCAGAGGCATCTCAGCCCATCCATTACCCTCCCTAAAGTCAAAGCATACAGATGAATACCCCAGCAGTCAGCAGAAAGCATTGTACTTCACAGATGGGGCCTCTCCACGAAGAACTGCAGATACATTATTATACGTAAAATCCCTCCCAGGATTTCAGTATGAGATCTCATCCGATGACAAAGACATTTGTCACCTGGCATTCAGCTCAACACAGAGCCCAGAGAGCAAAATGCTACGGAGCCACAGAGGTAAGGAAGTGCTTGAAGAAGCCATCAGAAGAAAGAGCCCAAGCACAACAAGATAATGAGTGCAGCAGAGATTTTCTTACTAAAAAGACACAGAGAAACTGGAGGGAGAGCAGCTCAGCAGAACGCAGGCCCCAAACAGACACACAGGAAAGGTTTTCCCAGGGACTGAGGCAGTGTGCAGGAGCACTGACCCCAACATGGGCAGAGCTCTGGCCGCTCCTTCAGAGCGCTTCCTGCTCAGGGCAGTCCTTCAGTGATGGGGTTTTGATTTATCCCTGCCTCTCCAGAAACCACCTTCTCGTTTTCCTGGCTGAGATGATACATTTCTACAAAGACAACAATGGTTTGCACAAACAGGAAACAAAAGCCCAAACCGAAGCGGTTTCTTTGTTTGGTGCGTAATGCCCACGGAAAGCCTCGCTTCCATCAGACTCGCTCTATGTGACAGAGGCAATGTCCCCCCAGAAGATTTGTGTGTGCTCCCAAAGATGTCCCGAGTGTAAGAGTGTTACGAGGAATCTGTTTCAGAAAGAAGCCAGCTCGTGTCACTGGGACACGAAAAACCCAATGAGTTCTCCATGCACAACAGGCAAACGGAATAACGACGTCATTTCAAAGAATCGGGTTTCATGTCATAATAACGAGGTGTTTCTCAGCTCTCTGTGGGGTTTTGCACACACGGGAACAACTTGCAGAATGCTCAGGAAAACCTCTGCGCTTCTCAACGAGTCCCATTGGTCTCCTCTGGGGAGAGCCACCAAACTCCAGCTCTGTGAAAACCCAGGAAATAAAATCATACTGAGTGGACCCTGCAAAGTTTACAGCGTTTTATCACCACTTATCTCACAGATCAGTCATTATTTACGCATTTCAGTTGTGCAAACCCAGGATGTCCTTGACCGAGGCCATTTACCTTTAAACTCCAGCGGAGGGCTTCCTGTTGCACGCTCCACTACATTCATCTCTATAACAGCATCAACAAACCCATCCCCTGCAGGCTGCAGCCCGACTGCGCCCTGGGGAACAGAAGCAGAGGCCAGAACCATCCACTGCATTTGGGATTTGGCTAAGTAATGGGTTCTTACCTGAGAATCCCATTGTTGCCTGCTTTATCCCTCTGCTTTTCCTTCAAATCCTTAACTCTTTATGTGCTTTATTTGACCACTAACCAGCATGAAATTGCCATGCCGTCTGACTTCTCTCCTGCTCCCAGGATCTGGTTTCTGAGCAGTAACATTGTTTTGCATCTACAATTCTTTCATGCTCAGATACATCACTTTATATTTACGTACACTGAAATTTTCCTATTGCCTTCTTGCCCACTCACTGAGTCTCTTAATGCTCATATCATTCCAAAGCTGTACCAACACAACGACACAGAGTGGGCTTACATAAATATAAGCTGTCTCTGGGGTGTATTTCACACAGGACTAGACCCCAGTACAGGAGCTGAAATAGCTTTGGGACCGTATCCACCTTGCACCAACCCTACACAGACAAATCCCAAGTGTGATCACGCTCGATAACTTGAAAACATGCAGAAGCAGCTGCCTGGCACGGGGTGAAAAAGTGGGTCAACCTATTCTAGAGGCCTTGGTGACTACAGCTCCAATAGAAAATGGAGAGGTTGAGTGCCACTGCACACTCAGTGGTGGTGCCCAGCTCAGACAGCTGTGGGAGACACACGCACACGTGTGCTACAACGGGTGTGAGCAGCACAGCGAGGCCATGAGCACGAGCACCAGCAGCACCAAGCTGCCCAAACAGCTACAAAGAGATACACGTGATTCAGGCAGAATCAATTAGTCGGAAGCTAACTGCTTATTGATTAATAACGATAAAGGAGTTAGCTGAGTACCAGTTGTGAGTGCTTTCTCTCTGACTGGCATGCCATTCCACAATCCAGTCCTAACACAACACATTCCCTCCTAAAGAAGAGAGGAGCAGCAATGCCCTCTTGTGTTGCAATGGAGCTAATCACAAATACACTGCTGCTCCCGGCATTTTCTAAGCCACGTATGAAGGTTTGTTCAAAGACCAACGCTACAGAACGGCACCTTATGAACAGACCCCACGTTGTCTTGTAGACAGGATTACAAACTGTTCAACACACAAAAGAGAGCACTCTTCACATGCTCAGAAGAGATGAACCAACCCTTTTACGGCCGAAACACACAATCCATTGGAAATCACAAACTCATTTTGTTAACTGTATTCACAGTAATTAAATGCAAATATTGGACAACGGCCCCTGCTAATTCCTCTTTGATTTCTGTATCTCATCTACATCAAATGCATCGTTTTGAAAGTACTGTAACCAATGAATTTAGGATGTCCTTTACCGTTTTTCAAATGCAAATTGCAACGCTGGCATTGAAGACTGAGTGCTGAGCTTAATGGGAGCTAAAACCAGATTCAGCCTATGAAATAACAAAGTGAACGTACCTCGCAGCCAGCAAATGAAACTGAGAGCAGAGTATGTAAAAACTTGAACCCAAAGCGCAGCTGAAACGTGAAGCTGAGCGCACAAGATTCAGTCACACTGCAATGCCACTTCAGGAGTCAGATGGCAAACTGGATATCACACCTTACATTGCCGTCACATTCTACCACTGCAATTCCAATGCGTGCCCACTTGCAGCTTGTCTTCCCCTCCCTCCTCCAGATGAATTCCCTTGCTTTTAAATTTAAAATTCAGTCTCTGTTTCAGAACTCAACTCACGGCATTCCCCTCCCCCTTTTAATCAGCTCTACCATAACTTCTCTGGGACTATTCTTGAGCTGAACATCAGACTTAAATGCCTTTTCCTGACAAAGAAAGCCTCTTCTTAACACTTGGACAGAAAATAGCCAGGGAGCTAAGGCCTGGATCTGTCACAGAAGAGTTCAACACCATCCTGAACTCTTCTGCTGGTGAAAAGCTAATAACACAGATCTCTTCACCAGAATCAGAATTTACAACACAAAAGCTCCTTGGAGATGCAAAAACGTGAACAAAAGAGGTCTGCACAGAAGCAGAGTTTCCAAAAGGATAAGTGATTCCTCTCTAAATGTCAGTCCTCCATACACCAACTGATACACACCAACAATTCCAATAAATCTCCAAATCATTCAGTGCCTTTCAGGAAGAAAAAAAAAACAAAACAAAAAAAAAAAACAGAAAAGTAATGCCGCCATGAAAAACAAACCAACAAAAAGCCACCAGAAAGTAACACCAGACCCCAAATAAACAGCAACACGAGTTTTGTAGCGAAGGAGAGTAACCTACCAGTCTTGGTAAGTGGTGATTGCAATACTTGGAGGTGCCAACAAGGGCAGAGTTGTCGGTCTGCAGACGATGTCTCTGTCAGGTGTCTTTGCTTTTTCCGTTTGTCTCTGGGATAGTGGTGGTAACTGCAGATTGCCAGAACAGCACCTCCTTCCTCTCCAGAGGTCTATGCCCAGAGCATGGCTGGAAGTACTGTAGGACTTGCTCAGCCCACACTCCAGGTAATCCAGAGCATTCTGCAAAGAGAAAAGAAGTTCTGCAAATGGTTTCCTTCATGAGAGTGCATCACATTCAATTGCTTTGTCCTGCACTTACAGCTACTCACAAAAGATAACTGTATGACATCCTGGCAGAGTTTGACTGCACTGCGTTGTTGTTTTATCGAGTTATGAATGAACTCAAAAATGCACACGCAACATGTCCAAGCTAAACTCAACATCAAGGAAAGGTTACAAGAACACTGGGTTTGGATGCATCCCAAATCATCGGCTACAGTGAGAACTTCCAGCTAGGCTTCCTGACCTAAGTCAGTCCTTCCTAAAAGGAATAGTCTCTTGTTTTCCCCCATTTCTCTGAGCGTTTCTACTTCTTTCTATTTCAAAACGCCCCTGTGATCACCAAATGGTCGTCAGCCTTTCCAAATCCCAGCCAGAGGCCCTCCCCTGTATTTCCACATGCATTTTTGTGGTTTTCCATTTTGGAGAGCCCCAGCTGTGACAAGCAAGGCAATTCATGTTGTAGTTGTCACGCCATCATTACAAACTGATGCATTTCTCCAGAGGATGGGAACTGGCATTTAATTAACAGGAGATTATGATGACGATTAGCAAGCACACTAATGGAATAACATGCATCATCACGCTAGATGTTCAGCAATCACCTCAGCAAGAGATGTTGATATGCTTGTAAGCACTGCACGTGCACAAAGATGGGACCCAGAACAGTGCTGCCCTAAGACACACAAGTGTCCAGCCCTCTCGCCTGTCACTCTTACACTGAGCAAAGAAGAAAGTAGCACATGCTTTGCAAAAAACTCTTCAGAATTCATAGCATGAGTGTTTATTTTCTGCTTAATAAAATCTGCAAACAACTCTAAGAAAATCAATGAGTCACTGAAGCAAAACCAGCTGATACAAAGACAAAACAGACTTCTGACCTTATTTCCATGAAGCACTGGGAAAAATACAACATGTTTTTTGAAGAAACATACCTCATCTGCAGTCACTGCCATGACACTTCGGCTTTTCTTCATTATTGAGGCTGACGTACTCCGTGCTGTAAGAACTTGCTGTTCAGTCTGAAAGAAAAAACAGCTGCAGCTGTATTTCTGAATAACGAACCATTTTGGGTAACAAAGTAGGTAGCTGACTGCTGATATCACAGCTGATTTGTGCCTGGCTGCTCACTTCCATGTTACACCCGGCAGCCAATGTTAGGGAAAGGGCAATTTAACACCTAGTAAAATCGTGTTAAATGTAATTGGTGTTCACAAGGCTGTACAATCTAACCAAGACCGAAACACGCCTAGGAATACAGGATCAAAGCCAACAGGTTCTGCTTACAGAGGATGTTTCTTTAATTGAACCCTTTCCAGACACACAGAAAAAGGCTTGAGCTGGCTCTGACAGAAGGCAGTCCAAAGAAACTTAATTCAGAAAAGGAATTGCACTTGTACGCAGTTCGAAACTTGAATCATATCTCATGCCCACTACTTATTGCCACCCTAGAGCACACAGCAGCACAGCAGCTCTGACCTCACTGAGCACTCAGGCAGCAGCATGGGATAACAGCATGGGGAGGGAACAAGATCACGGTGCTCCCAGCTCTCTGCTCCTCTCCTGGGGGTTTACTGCTCACCAGAAGTCTGAGCTGCGAGTTACATAGCAAGAACAGTGAAGGTTTTCCTCTTCTTTCCCCACCAAACAGGGAGAGCTGCCGTGCCACTGCGCTGTTTGCATTTCCCTGGGCTCAGGTGTCCTATATACACACCTGCTCCCACGCTGGCCAACCCCAGGAGCCCCACAGCCCTGCCAGGCACACGCAGCCTGCGGCAGTGTCAGGCCCAAAGGGCAAAAGCTGAGGCAGGCAGAGGTGCCCAGGTCTGCTGGCTGCTCAGGAGAAACTGCACGGAACCCCTTCAGTACGGCCCTCAGCCTGTTAGCTGCCTGGTGGGCACGCTGCTGCAGCAAACAGAACGGCAGAATAAACGTTAACGATTTTAATCCGTCTTCAACAATTGTGAGGAACTAAACAGCCGTGTTATAAAAAGAATCCCAAAATGACAGTGGACAGACAGCAGATGAGATGAGACACGGGTAAAGATGACAGTGACAGCGGCATGAATTCACAGACTGGGGAAATCAATTCTGGCGTGACTGCTTGCTGCCAAAAATATGCATTCCTCCACAGCGTGCAGACAAAATTCCTGAGAAAGAATAAAAGGAGGAAGGAGACTCCTCAGCAGCTGAACGAAGCAGGCTGCAGCTCTCTGGCAGAGCTGGATCCTCCAGGGCTCCTTGGACGTGGTCTGGGGGCTGCTGCTGGGCTTCTCAGAGGTCTTTTCCAACTGAACAATTCAATAAGTACAGGCCTGCAGGTACAAAGATGGGTGTACTGCGCAGGCAGAAGGATGCTGACAAGGCACAGGTCTTTGGGTTGCCAAGCTAAAAGAAAGAACTGTTAGCACTTGGTGGGTTACGCCATTCAGGAAGACTAATACAACTATAAATAGCTCGTATATGAGCGGTGATGAGCTGAACTGCTCACAGCATCTATATGAGTGATGAAGAATCCTGCACGATGTGGAGGAAGACACAGGAATCACAGAGTCACTGAGGTGGGAAAAGAGCTCAAAGATCCCCGAGTGCAACCCCAACCCACTGCCACAGTGCCCCTCAAGGGAGCACCAGTGGGAGACACCAGGAGAGCTACCTAGCTCAGGAAGCACAGCAAAAAGTAACACAGCAGCAGAGAAAGAAAAAAAAAAAAAAGAGAAAATAAAATCCAAGAGATAGTCTGAAAGAGAGTGCAAGGGTGTGAGAAACTTCACTGAGCTCTGGGGTCAGAACAGACACCGGGGAAGGAGATGTGGGGGGATGGACCACATGTACTTCTACCACAGCATCCTTTCTGTTACAAGTATTCATCAATTTGTCAAAGCACATTTAAGTGGAACATTGAAAATAACACCATTTTTAAAAAAATAATTATTAACGTGGGCTGCATTTCTGAAAAGGCTCCCAAGAAAACCCTCAGGCTTCCATTAGCCACAACTGAAACCTCTGCTAAACTCCAATCTGCTCTTCTGCCGTGTCTTTTTGACACCTGGGATGAAGATGTGGGGGAAAAGAAATGAAAGAGAAAAAAGCAAAACCACAGAAATCCCCCACAACACAGAGGCTACACCCCAATTCCTTTTTTCCCAGCACATTTTCTACCCCGTGTCATCTTCTGTCACAGGCAAAAGGTTTCTCTCGTCTACCCACACTCCCCAAAGAGGAACGACGTCCCCGTGGGCTACGTGTGGCCAGCAGGGAACGCCTACGAGCAGTGAGCTTTTGCAGTAACTGTTAGGCTGCAGTCTCTCAGTGCTGTGGCTGAGTCCAATCCATCCCACCAGTGTGTATGCCAGGCAGGGTATGAGACCTGTGTTCCAACCGAGCTGACCTAGTTCTTGCACCTGAGTGTTTTTGTGCTGGCTGACCACGCTGTTTGAAAATGACAGCACATGCTCCTGTGATTTCAGGGTGATGAAGCCTTCTACTGTGAGCGTGAGTTAACAGCAGGGTTCAAAGCTGGCAACTGACAGCGCCGAGGATAAAACTACAGGGCTGCATGTGTCTGCTTTTCCTACACACTCTTAAAAATAGCTATTCAACTCATCCAGCGCAAAACCCACTATTTAAAGAAATTTCTAAAGAGCATCTCAATGTGCAAAGTGTTATGATTTGCAGTCCCAGGCGTACATTTCACCACCGCTTTCCTCCCATTCTGGCTCCCCCATCTCGATGCAGCCCGGACACACGGATGAGCAGGGCCAGGGAGATCACATCTCTGCTGCTCACGCTGTGTTACTGCTTCGGATCAGAGAAAGGTTCTGGCCAGCAGGGCTGTTCATCTGGCTGCTTTCGTTTTATACATTCATTTCCTTCTGCTTTTCGAGAGGGCAAGAGCCAAAGATACAGAGACAACAAACCAAAGCCCAGGAGATGGGGGTCCCTGGCAGCCTGGGCAGCACCGTGCCCCTTGCACCCGGCTCTACCAGAGCTGCCGAGGGCACAGCTGTCATCAGCCCTGCATCCATCCCAGCAGCCCAACGCTGACCCTGACAGGTCCTGCAGAACCCGGAGACAGCCAGAGATAAAAACAGCAAGTGGAATGCCGACTGAATAGAGAAGCCTTGCAAAGGAAAGGGCTAGGATGAAGGAGGCTATCTGATTGGCACAGATAACTGCACCATTTGGGAGCTCAAATCGCGTTCAAACAACACAGCTCTCTGCAGAGATCATCCCAACTTCATAGGGCCACAGAGACAAGGCAGCACGAGGTGGCAGACACCAAAGAACACAATAATCTCACATCTACTTCTCCCAGACGAAGCACATGGGCTCGTACTTCAGATTTGGAGAAACTTCTAAATAGTGGGAAAAGGCGAAGTGCAAAATCAGAATTGCAAGGTGTCCATGGAGAGCAAAACCAGTGCTGCAAGGAGAGCAGAAATACCAACTGCATACGCAGTGCAGAGCGAGAGCCAAAGGAGAATCACAGAACCATTAAGGTTGGAAAAGACCGCTAAGATCATCAAGTCCAACCATCAATTCACCAAGTCCAAAGCATCTGCAAGAAGTGCCAGGAGCCCGGGGAGCAGCAGACCCCCTGCGTGGGGCACTGCTCCAAGTGAAACAGCACCTCCCAGAGCAAGCTCACTGCCTGGTGCAGAACTCAGCCTGTGGCAAACGAGGGCAACTGCTTCTGTGCTGATAACAGGGAGAAGAATAATGAGCTTTTCTTATCAGAGACATTAAAAAGAAAAAAAAAAGCGAAGCTAAACCAGTACCCAGATCCAGCTGCCGCCACATGCCCTCTTGTCTGTCTGCATCCTCCCTGCTCCAGGAAGCATGCTGCAGCTGATAAATTGCATTTTCATAAACTGTGTATCATAGACTGCGCATACACATAATGCCATGAGGAGTTCAAGGAAGGAGAAAGAGTCCACGACCTCACTGTGCACTTAAATGAGTACAAGATGAGGCTACTTCTGGGATAACGGCACCTATTCAGACTTGATGTATTGTTTCTAGCAGCCCTGCCTGTCTGCAGCATCATTGCTCTTAGTGAAAAACAACGGATTTATGTTTTTAGAACACAGATTTTGTGCAGGAGTAGCTGCTGTGACCCTACAGTTAGACACAGGAAGAGTCACTCCCAGTTACCGTGCACCGTATGTAGACTTATTAAGATGAACCAGAACGTACACATCATCCCCCACAGAAAAACAGCCACGCACACACAGCACAGCCAAGATCTCAGCCACCTCCTCCCTGGGCTCAGCACACACCAGCAGCACCACAGCCCCCAGCTCACAGCCCCCCAGGGTCACAGAGGCACGGAGGGAAGGCCGAGCACTGCCCCAGAGCCACGCAGCAGCCACAGCAGAGCTGGAACAGACTCAGCCGTGCCAGCCTTGTGCCAGGGGCACACCAGCTGGTGTGCACAGACCAGGGAAGAGAGCCTACTTCAAACTCCCTATTTACTGTTTGTCCAAAACCAGCTCAGTCCTGAGCTTTCGGGAGCAGCACTGGTGTTCCTCCAGAACCAGAGAAGCTGTTTAAATGCAGGCCTCGAGGCTTGCCAGGAGAGCCAAACGCTTTCCAAAACTCACGTCCACAGTCTGACACAGTGCTCTCACTCTGGAGGACACGTGGCTCAGCAAAGGGCTCCAGTTTTTACAAAGTCCCCTTTCCATACAGGAACAGAGAGCGACTAAAACTAAACTTGCAGGCTCACTGCAGAGGCACAGCCGGGCACTCGGAGCACTAACATGGACACTGTTGCGTTAGCGTTGCATACTCAGTGCAAACCTCATATATGCCACACTGCTGCTGCAGAGGGAAACATTCTGCCTGTCCAGCCCATACGAAACACTGGCAGAAGGAGCCCACGAGCAAGTGAGGCCGCTGCTGACTCCCCCTAGATAAATCACCCACTGTAAGGGATGAGCTAGGCTGCGCAACAAGAGGCCACTTCACACCTCACCTTCCAGGACACACCATGAGGACGTTTTTGTGCCTCAAACAGCTCCTTAGGAACGAGAGGTTTCGTGAAGCCCCATTCAGGAGAACACTGAGCTTCCTCATTCCAGGATTTTACTTTAGCAGATGTCACTGTTTGTTTATCCCACTGCTATTTTGTTGCATTCTGTGTCTGATATTTGGTTTGTTGGGAAAATATTTGCGTTTTTTCTAGGTTTCAGGCTGAAGTTACTGGCATCTTTTAAATGAAAGAAGAGCTTAGGACTCTGCAACAAATCAAGTGCTATCATTGTTGGGTGAAAGCGGTAACGCCGACATTTTCCTCCAAGTTCTCACTGTAATCTTTTTTTTCCCCCTCACAGTTTAAAACTCTTTAAAAGCCCTTAATAAGTGGGGGTGGAACTTCCAACACTCATGACTGCCCCGTGCCACGTACTTTAGAAAGCTGTGATGAAACTGAAGCGCTTCAGAGAGCGCAATGACGGAGAGCTCGGTGAGCAGTCCTGCAGCACTGCCCCTCCCGAGGTGGCACTTGGGAGCGACGGGCTCTGTGCCACTCCTTGCTGTGTGCCACCCAGAAAATACACTCCAGATGCTGCACAGGCAAGCACTGTTCCGTGGACATCCAACAAGAAAACCACACACGTTTTTGCAGCACACGAGGCAGGGAGGATAACTTTGTCCCTCCTGAGGACAGACTCGGGGTTTGCTGTGAGCTCAGCACAGCTTGGGGCAGGGCTTCCCTGGGCAAGGACACGGAGCAGCCCACAGGCAGCATGATGCCACCAGGGCTCTGCATCCCTTCCCCCTCCTCGGCTGACTCACTTGGATCATACATCTCAAACCTGAGCTTCCCAGTTACTATAACAACTTAATGGATTTCTTCTCGATGCTATTAATTACATTCAGTTTAATCTGTTCGTGCAGGCTTCTGGAGGGAGCACCGTGTGATAGCTTCTCTTCTGCTTTCAGAAGGCTTCTGCATTCCTAACTCCAACGCTCAGGTGCTCCCCCACAAATCCCCTTCCACTGAGATAAGGAAATGCCCGTATTCCCTCTTCTGAGAACTCTGAATAGAAAGAAATGTTGGTGGGTTTGTTTTTTTTTCTGTAACCAAATAAGATGCTCGTAATAAATCTGAGAAAGCTGTACCTCAGCTGTATTTCTGCAGTAAATGAAAAGTTCTGTGCACAGAACAGCCTGTAACCTGGCTGAATGCATTTATAATACATCCCCAAAGAAAAAAGCCGAGCACTTGGCAAGCGAAACTACGGAGAGCACAAGCAGAGCAGCAGTTGGAATCTGATTTATGAGGTCTACCTTGCACAGCCTCAGGGTGTGAGCGGGCAGACCTCTGCTGCTGCAAACAGCACGAAACATCAGATCCACGAGGCAAACCCCGAGCTTGGGGAGCCATGTGCAGGCAGCCCCTTCCATTTCCACTCGTTTCAGCTTCAGGGCCACAGTCAGAAGTGCAAGCCTCAACCCAGCCACACAGGAGCAGGAGAGGAAAGCGATGGCTGTACCGTGTGCCCAGCATGGGAAGGCTGTGCAGGCCCAGGGAGGGATGCAGGCCAGGCAGCAGCAGGGGACACGGAGTGGTGGCAGGGGACAGATGGCCCTGCCCTGCTGCCCTGCCCATCCACACAGCACTGAGCTAACACAGGCACTGAGCACCAGAGCCCTGCCACTTCCAAAGGGCAGTGGGCCAGTGCAGGCTGCAAGGCGACCAGCAGCCACGGCAGGGGGATGGGCTGGGAAAAAGCAAAAATCAAAGTCCAGATATACAGAGGGGCACTTACAGCACGTCAGTGTGTGCTATGCGTTGCTGTACGTCCGTCCCAGGTGAGGCACCAGCTGCTCTTCTCCTTCCTCTGCAGCATGCAGCAAGGGCAGAAGCCACTCCACACTGCGGGGCACGCGGGGACACCAGCTGCACCCACCGGGCTCTGCAGACAGCCTGCTGCCATCGCCAGCGGCTGCAGTGCTTGGACAGGAACCTTGGGGGGGATCCAGGCACTTAAGTGGAAATTAACAATTATCACCTTACAAACTGAAGTTTTGGAAATACATCTGCTGCTTGCCGAAACGAGGACCCCACTTAAAAAAAAGGGCCCAACGGTGAGCACGGGAACAACGGAATCCTGCAGACAGCCCTATAGCCCCAACAGCTCAGAGATGAAGTCATCGTGCTCCTTTCTCCATTTAGATTTCTCCATTTTAGCTCTGGGGTGCAGAACCACACTTATCTGCAGAGACACCGCCGCACACCGTGCAGGATAATTTTAACCTCACAGACATATGGAGAACACTCCTTTCACCTCCTCTGCACAAAAAGCAGAGCTGATCAGATCCCACAGGCTTCCCACGGGGGAAAAAAAACCTTCTTTAGGTATTTGAAATTAAAAAAAAAAATAAGTCATCATGGGAGCGATGATAATAGCTGTTTATATTGAGTGTGAAAACACGAGGTACTACATTTTAATCGCCAAGTGTGCAGTGATGAGTATGAGAACACAAGGGAAGGGTTCTTCTGTTGCTTGCAATTAATTTTTTAATTTCAAATTCCTTCTTTCCATGAATTTAATTGCCCTGATCACAAGGCACACTTGTTAGACACCTCCAAGAATCCTTTCACAATTTATTATTATCAAAGTACATGGCTGAGGTACAACAGCACAGTGAAGCAGCTGAGCACACACATGCCTGCATTTTGCAGCACGAATTTACATGCAGCTTGCTCGCTCCCAGAGACACAGTACTGGTAAGGACAATCAAAACTGGCTTGGCTTCCTGAAAAGCATAAGCTTTGATGAAAAAAATCTGCTCTCTGCAACCACGGAGAAAGTGGTGTAAATGTAGAAGTAGGATGGATGTGCTCTGCAACAATGCTACGTACGTATTTATCCTGAAGATGTGGCTGCTGAGGCTCCAGAAGAAGCAGGCAGACCTCAAGATGCTTTTTTTGCCCAAATGCACAGCTAACTTTCAGCCTGGAAGGATCTCCTGCAGTGCTGCAAGGCACTGAAGAACTTATCCAGCAGTGCAGCAGCTAGCAGCAAAGTGCTCATTTCAAACCAGGAGATGCACAGACACCTCCACGTACAACCCCCTGTACTACTGTACCAACCTGGTCCTTGGGATCAACCTCTCAAAGAGGGCCCTGAATAAACACAGGTGAGGACCCCAGGCTGCCCGGCCCACTCCGTGCAAGCAGATCCCAGAAGGATGAGCCTGGAGCCAACAGCACTGCAGCTCCAGCACAGGGGGTGCTGCAGCTCTCACCACTCCCGTGCAGTTTGGACACTGCTACACAGGACAGCGAGTGCAGGTGCCTGCTGATGTGCAGGTCCTTCACCCACTGGGCAGCCACAAGATCCACCAAGTGAAGAGGCAATCAGACATCTCAGCAGACTAAAATGGAAAGAAAGTTACAGCAACCACTGCTCTGGGGATTGCACCACACTGCACTCTCACCAGATAGTGAGCTACTGGAAGGGAGAAGGGCGTTTTTTGCACAGAAAAGGAGATTCCTAAACAGCACAGCAGGAGGAACATCATGAGCGCTGCCCACGTGTGGATGGGGAAAGGAGGATGTGTGTTCCTGCGGGCACGGAGGCACGCGGTGCTGGAGCCATCCCATGGAGAGCAGTCTGCAAGGTGTCCTCCGCCTGTTCCCTGTTGTACAAATAAAGCCAGGCAGCTCACAAACACACAGCTGGCATCAGTCCCTGCTGCTAATGAGAACAACAAGCAAACTGCACAGCAGCACCAGCTCCGATCACAGAGGAGAAGCCATATTTAACTGAGCCAAATCCGACAAAGATTTCTACCGATGGGCACAAAATCAACAGGTGCTTGCTTGGAAAGCCTCTCCGCTTTCCCATCAACCCAAACAAACCCTTATCACTTCCCTGGTGCCTCCCATCAACACAACGCAACTGAGCAATCCATTTCCCTTCCGAGCAGGTTACAGCAGCAGTCACTAGACCTGTACGCATAGACAGGTACTCGTGTAAAACACTTTTTACCCTAAGAGTGGATGAGTAAGAGCCCAGCTGCCTGCTTCCCCGTGACCTGTTATTTTCCTTCTCAGTAAATGAATGTTTTCCCACGAATTTGCCAACAGGCTCCAGAAGCACATTAAGCAATAGGTAAACCAGTGTTTATTTTTATAGCTCTTGCACTTGATTTCATTTGAACACTGCTTTCTGAAGACAGGCTTCAGTCGTCAGCTTATAACTGAATTGATACACCAGTGACTGCAAGCTGCTCGAAAAAAACCAGTCCTTTGGCTCCTTCAAACATCACAGAAATGAACAAAAACAAAGGATAAACGTGAAGAAGCACAGCAGCCCAATTCACCTCCGGAGCGGGGAAGCGTGGGTCAGATGGCAAACACAACACCAAACCTCTGACAGCGCAGGCAGGGGATCTCAGGAAAGCAAATGTGCTCCTGAAAGAGAAATGTAAAGCTCAGGACTGGTTACCTGTGCACCAAATTCGTGAGGAAAGTGCAGTGGGGGAGATTCCTAACGGAGCTTTCTTGTTTTAGAGAGAAAAAGAAAAGAAGATTCAGGAGTATTTCTTCCCAACCCTGCACAGTGGAGGAAGAAGTGTGCAAGGGAATCCTAAGAACAATTATGGAAGCATATGAATTGTTAGGACAGCAGAGCATTTGTCCAGATCTCCCCGATGACGTATCTGTGCCACCTCAAGCAAGAATCCCTCATGCAAACCATGGGGTAGGGCTCCCTGCAGACACGTAGCGAGCTCCAAGGATGGCAGTGCCAGGCCGAGGTCCCTGCTCTCCTCCCAGATCCCATAAGATGTTCCCAAGATACCCTGAGAGCTTCCTCCAGTGATCGGAGCTTCTGGAAGAAGCTGAATCCGAGCTGACAAGGGAGAACTTAACAGCCTGGTTCAAAATGTTCTTTGCCTCCCATCCCGGAATAGCTAGTGCTACTGTGAACCCAGAACAGCAGTGGCCCTCCTCAGAGGAAGGACTGAGAACCTCGAGCTATTGCAGTGACCAATCTCCAAGCTGATGTCTACATACAGGGACTGCGGATGTGAGATGCCTCTTCCTCCAGGGCTACAACCAAAGTCGGTAGCAGCGGGTTCCGATCCTGCACTGCTCACAGGCAGTGTGAGATCTGTGATCAGCACTGCTGGGCACAGCGTGCATCGCAGGAATATCGTTTCCTTTGAACAGAATCTCATCAAACAGAGCAGCTTCACCCTGAAGGTTTCCATATGTTTTATACTTATTTTCTTCTCGAGAACTCTTGTGAGATTGGATCATTTTCTGTTTCTTATTTGGGCTCGTAGTTTCAGAAGTGATTACTAGCAAGGATTAATCATTTCAGGCTCCTCTCTTCCTGAAGTCCCCATTTCCACACTATTTATAAGCACTCTTGAAAGCATCCCTGTTGCATGGAGCTTCACTCCCGATTTATCTTTCCCACCTAACAAGCGCTCTGGCAACTTCAGAAGGTTTTCTGGTGCTATGCACTCGAGCAGTATGCAGCCTATTGCTTCCTCAAGCAATTACTGAGCTACAAAAGCATGAATGAAACGAAAATCAGTGGCAAGAATGTATTTGTCACTGTGTGGTACCGTTACGCTGTCACTTCACCCAATGCTCTGAAACCATTTTTCAGCCGGCGCCCATCGTGCAGGCAGAAAGCGTTCCGTCTGCATCCATCCGCACAACTCAGATGTTAAAATCTGACAAGCAGCAAGAAGAATAGTGCGAGCTCTTCCCTGGCGAGAGAGATCTCTTCCCTTTTGCTGTGCACGCCATCATGATGTCCCAAACCCAATCCTTTACGTCCAAGAGGAAGCAGTGCGGCTCCAGCAGCGCCCAGACGTGTGGTGCAGCACAGCCTCGTTATCTGGATTCACTTCCAGCAGGAACTCTGCTTCTGGTGTCTGTCAGCAGCACTGAGCGAGCTCAGGACCTCAGGCACAAAGCGAGAATGGAAACAGCACGGTTATTGATTCCCGCAAAGATGCTACTCGTCGTTTACAAGTTTACAAACGCTGTTAGGAAAGAAAAACGCTTAAAAGAGGACCAAGAAGGAAATCCTGGCACCGAGCTCTCACTGCGTCTCCTGCAGCAGTATCCTTGTGCTGTGAAAGATGCACAGCCACTGCAGCTGCTTGCTGCCCACACAACACCGCCAGCACGACGGGCTCCTCTTAGGCTTTAGGGGAAATGTTCAGCATCCCCTGACCTGAGTGTCACCTTCCAGAGGTGGCTTACAGGGCTACCCTGCAGCGCCAGCAAACAGCTGCTCCCCGTGCCTGCCTGCCCACCTCTCAGCATCCTTCAAGGCCACTCTGCCGTGGCCCTGCAGGTCGTGGTGGTGGGCATGCTGGTGGCTGGATGCGGCGGTCTGTTGTTCCCTTAAATTGGTTTCAGATGAGCTCTCTTCTCCCTTCCCGCTTTGCAGAACAGAGCTTCCGCTCACCTTCCTGTTTTACAACCCATGCTTCGAATGCCTCGTGATGTCTGTAGTGAAGGAATGATTTCTGCACACCAACAACACGTCTCCCGGTTTGCGCAGGTTGAAAAACATTTGTTGGAAGGGCTATTAGTGCCTGCTGGTTACCCTTTCAGTCACTCCTTTACTACCTCTTCCACATTAACTGCAGTCATTTCACTTCTGCTGCTGCTCACTGAGGCTCCGTGTGCAGCTGGAAGGCATGCCTCCAGCCACAAATAGCCACAGCAAAACCTGCTGGCTGCTTATCATGTGGCCAAGGGAAGGGTGTTATCGGCTGTGCTGCACATAATCAGAGAGCAAAGCAGTACGTGTCAGCTGTTCAGCAGCTAAGTCGGGCCGGTTTCACGTTCTCAACTGTTATTTGCAAATGAAGCGTACGTCAGCAAGTGCCATTTGAAATACTTCCCCAAAGCATCATCTCATTGCTTGTACCCTTGTGCCCCCACAGCCCAGACCCGCAGCGTAACGCCACACACAGAAGGGAGCTTCCACGAGCTCCCGTGCACTGCTCCTAGAAACAAGCACGTGGGCTCCTGGGCTCCGGCCACGCGCTGCCCAGGGCCATGGTGGGCTCCACGCTTGGCTGTTTTCAGGAACTCATTTAACACGTGACAAACCGCGTCCTACAGCGAATCCTGGTATTCCATCCCTGTTGAAGGACCGGAATTCAGCACATTTTGTTGCGTGCTAACAACTTCCATTTCCAAATCCAGGTTCAGAAACCCAGCCCTAGCCCCTTCTGGGGCTCCAACCACCATCCCACCCGGCCTTATCCCTCCAAGCGTTCTTCCCTGCTGATGCCAGCCCTTACAGAAAGGAGCGGTCAGCTTGCCAATCCCTGACCCTCATTTTAGTGATACCCTACTCTAGCACTTGTACAATTTCTACGCACAGGAAAAGAAGTGGCACATCTCACCTCCTGGTCTTCCAGTGCCTTTTTATGCTATGTTGTATCAAACTCTCAGGTGTTTCTGCTCCACCAAAATCTACTGTAACCTCACGTAGAAATTAACAGTATCTCCGTATCACCCCCAGGCCATCCTGGCCGCAAAGCACCCACCCAACCCAGTCCCCTGGGGCTGTCCCGGTGCCTATCACAAGCTGCTTGCTTGTGGAAGCACCTACTCTCACCCCACTCTCAAGACCTTTAAGAGTTACCAGTAAAACAACTCTTGGGCATGGTAACTCTATCCCAAGTAAAGCTCCTGTTCCAGCATTACATAGCTCATTCTGTGCAGTACCTTTGGTTTACACTGTCCCAATCCCAAGCACACGCTGCCTCCTGTCTCCCTCACGACCGACCCCAAGCCCACTTTCTGATGGCAAGACCATGCCCCCCTCTTCTTTGGCACCAAATACACCTATTTGGGCCCTGTTTCCCTGACCCTAGTCCTGCAGCCACCGATCCCTAAGCCAGCCCTCCCTGCTGGCAGCACAGACCGTGTGGAGCCCAGCACACCCATCCACAAAGCACCGATGCTGCACTGGTACAACACAACCAAGCGAGGAGTGAATGGCACCGCCTGCACGTGGGCTATGGAGGCTTTGCGTCAGTTAGGGGGGGAAACACAGACAGAACAACTCACCACACAGGAAGACAAGGGAGAAAAAGAGCTGCGTGGGACTTCTCTGGACCTTCTCCCCCTGGTTTAAGATTAAAACGAACCAAGCGTATCGTTATGTACACAAACGGGGAAAAACACCAAAGCTGAAGCACACACGAGGACTTAAAAACTACACTTCTTAAGAGCCTGAATAGCCACAGAGCTAATCCATCGTGATCCACTGATCTGCCTCCCATCACCAACAGGGATGCCAGATGCTTCAACAGAAGCGCGAGGAATTCCACTGCCGGCAGACAGGATAAGCTGCTCTCACGGGAAGTTCCCCCCAGGCCTTATTTCCCACAGCCTGGCTTGAGCTACAAAGGACAGACATTCACATCTTCTCTACAGCCCCACATTTGTCACTTCAGCACCTGCACTTCTGGACACTCCTGTGATTGACAGAAATTATTCTGGATGAAGCTGAGCTCCGGGCTTCCAGAACACTGTGGCAAACGGTCCCTCAGTCTGATGCTGCATGTCAGAGAAACAAAGGAACTGAGTTTTTCCAACCCCACCGCACGCCTACCTGCTCCTGCACGGCGGGGAGGACAGTTCTTGGCCTGCCTTCTCCATACCACCCATCCTGCCTTAAGCTGCTGCCCCGTGTAAGGGGCATGCTCGTGCCCATCCTGACTGCACTGCATCCAGGGCTGCAGAACCAACATCCACAGAGAGGGAAAGAGCAGCAGGCCTCTGTAGCAGGAGGAGCCATACTATCCATTTAATCTTTTTTTTTTAACGTTAAACAAGCTTTCAGAGTTGGAAAATGTTTCCATAATTAAGGAGCGCAGTTAAAATGTTTTACCTACAACAGCTAAATAACCATTCCTCCACGCTGCCAGAACCCAAAACATTACGGCAGAGGGAACCTGAAAGTGAAGCTGACGAATTATTCCAACTCTTTACAGTGAGAGAAACGCAGGGGAAAAAAAAAAATAGGAAAAAAAAAAAAAACCATCAACAACACAGAGCTGAGTAATAACATCAGATGAATGTCCCTTTGCTTTAGGAGCAATATTTAATGTATGCGGACACATTTGTTTGCAACAGCCTTCGAGTTTAGGGGAGCTCTCTCCCCTCGTCAGTTCTATGTCTTTCTAATAGTTTTCCCATCTGCTGGGGCTATATTTATCCCACTGCCATAACTGTACAGTTTCATTTACTGATGGAGCCAGTGCGAGGACTTGCACGCTTTGCTTTCTGCGCAACGGACGTCTCATTTAAACAGATAACGGCGTCCCTCCGCCCCATGTACACATCAGCACAGGTCCTACATAATGCCCCAGTCCAGCTTCATTGCGGTGCAGCTCAGCAAGACTCAAGATCTTGAAGGTAATAAATATATACTTAGAGTAAATGCACGCTGTGCTGTTACAGAGAGACCAGAGGAGCTACAGCCTATTCCTGCACTGCACGGATAAACTCAGGACAGGTCTGTCGGGGTAAAACAAGTCATCCCAGCCCGGCGGGTTATCAGCACTACAGCCTGCCACGCAAGGATGGATCTTACAGTTCTATCCAGCGTTCCCACATTACATGCAGAAGACAGTTGATTACAGCGACTTTAAAGTGAGACTACTGCTCTCAGAGATGATTAGACAGCTAACCTGCTATAAGCTTCTTGAGAGATAAGACAGACTCCTGAGTAAGGATGCGAGTCTCAGATTAGGAGAGGCCCACGCTGAAGCTCAGTGCTGGGAAGCACCAAGCCAGGGCAGCAGGGAGGTGGGCACGGGACGAGTCTGCAGCCCAGAATGAGAGCAGGATGCATGTGCAGCACCCTGATTGCTACCAGAGAGAGGAAAGGGTCCTACCTGCAAGTACTGATGCAGCGTGGAACCACCACGTCCCCAGCACAGCAGTCTGAGCCTGAGTTTTTGTACCTGGATGCAAATTCAAGCTCAGCACGGTTCTGGAAGCAGCAGTCACGCAGGGCTCGTGCTTTAGCTCAGGCTCAAATTTAGATATGACGTTAAAATTTTTACTGCAATCTCATGTTTAAAAATGTTTACTGCAATCTCAGATGTCCAAGGATGGGAGTAGAACAAGACAGAGGTGTGACTGGGAGCACCCGAGCAGGCACGTGGTAACACAACAACAAATCGCTGACATAAATCAGACACAAGAAACAGACAGATAATTACTGCAAATAATCTGCTGTATGCCGCCAGTGTGGTGGGAGAGGAAAGCGCTCTCTGTACTAAAGAGCTTAGGTTTCAGCTGAGCTATAAACCAGAGATTTGCTCACAATCCGGCCACCAGCTCTGCGCGAGGGTCTGCCTCGGCAGCACCGCAGCCGGATCCAAACCTGCACGTGCCATTCCCCAGCTCCCCCGCTGCTGCTTCCCCTGGATGCTCCCCTCAGCATTTCAGAGGGAAACACTACACCCCACGGCACGGATCCTGCCAAGGTAGCACACAGATCTACCAGAACTCTCCCTGCAGCTCTGAGGACCTCTCGGGATGCTCTGTGGCAATACCTCCATGGCGATGCTCCTCCCGAGGCCTCGCGTGAGGGCTGGGTGCTACGGGGGCTGCGTTCCCTCCGCACCCCCAAACACGGGGCTGGAGGCAGCTCCCCCTGCTCCCTGCTACGAGGGAACACCAAACTTCCCCATCCATCCTCCCCGAGCTGAGAACGGGAAACCAGGACAGCAAACAGACTCAAAACCACGCGCGAGCGAACGTGATGAGCAGCAGCGGAACCCAGAAGGGAAAACACCACGGAGAAATCCACGGACAGGGAGCTGACCTCGGCAGGGGCCACAAGGAGACACCGGTTGCTTTGGGCACTCAGTGTATGCCTGGCCTGGAGGCGTCCCCGTGTCCCACGTCCCCTCGACCCGTTTCTGTGCCTTTCCCAGCACAGCCCGTGCGTTCCCATCACCGCGCGGCCGCACACGGCAGAACTTGCCCGGCCCCGCCGCGCCGCTCCGCGGAGCCGCTCACCTCCGCCGTTACCCCGCGTCGTCTCCTCAGCTCCGCCGCGGGGCTCAGCGCGCTGCTCGGCGCTCCATGGCCGGCTACCCGCAGCCGGCAGCGGACAGCGAGCGGGGCCGCCGCCTGACAGGGCTCCGCTCGGCTCTGCTCGGCTCGCTGCGGCTCTGCTCGGCTCCCTGCTCCCCCCCCCCCCCCCCTCCGCAGCCGGCCGCGGGTGCCGGGAGGGAGCGGCGTCGTCCCCCGCGGGCGCGGGGCGGGCTCACCTCAGCGGGCGGGGAGGGGGGAGGGGCGAGCGCCGCCTGCGGGGAGAGAGAGCGGCGGTGCCCGCGGTGCCCCCACAGTCCCCCCCCCCCCGTACGGCTCCGTGGGGCTGCGGCGCTGCGCTGCGCTCGGCTCCGGGCCCGAAATGCTGCCAGGGATGGAGCAGCTCATGGACTTGGACTAGATGGCCTTCAGAGGTCCCTTCCGACTGCAGGGATTGTAGGACTCTGTCATGTGGGGCAGAGGAGGCTCGGGGCAGACCTCACGGCTCCAGCAGCTCCTGGCAGGAGGTTGGGGCGAGGGGGGGTCGGCCTCTGCTCCCAGGGAACAGCGATGGGATGAGAGGTGACGGCCTCACACTGTGCCAGGGCAGGGGCAGGCTGGGGGCTGCGGGACATCTCTGCTCCAGAGAGCGCTCAGCACTGCACTGCTCCCAGGGGTGGGGGTCACCGTCCCTGGGGGTGTCCCAGAGCCGCGGGGATGTGGCACTGGGGGTCGTGGGTGGGGACCTTAGAAGTTCTTTCCGACCTGAGTGACTGTATGGTTCTAGGACACACGGCCCTCAGAACCCCAGCACCTGGCCCCTGGCAGAAGACGTGCTGGCATGGCAGCACGGCAGTGACATCACAGTGACATGGCGGCACGGCAGCAGCAGGATGTCCCCCCAACACCACCCCAGAGCAGCACGGCCACGACAGCAAACAGAGCAGCCTGCCTTGAGGGTGCAGCCACACAACAGGGCTGCTCACAGCACCCCAGACCTCTGTGATGTGGAGCCTTGGGAGAACTCGTTTCATGTGGTCTGGCTACAGCAGGAATGTCTGCTTGATCCTAGCAGCGTTGCTAGGTCTCTGGGTGTTTGAGGTCTCCATCAAAGTAGTCTAATGTCACTTAATTCACATTTTGAAAAGAGTAATTTTCCTGCCTTCGTAGTTGAGGAGCAATATTTAAAAGTCTTAAAGGAGCAGCTCCAACTCTGCAAAACCTCAGAACCCAGAATACAAAACTAAAACGTGTTCATTGTAAAACCTTTTGAATTACAAGTTAAATTCACTATTTGTGGAGAACACAGACCCTTAATTTCAGGGAGTAGTGACTGCAGCCTCTGAAAACTGAACAGAAGGCTGCTGTGTTGAATTCGTGCTCGAGGACTACCTCATGGCCCAGTGTCCTGCAGATGCGGGGCAGACTGCAGCAGATCTCGATAAACCAGCCTTTATGTAGTGCACTGCAAGAGAACAATATTGAATGAAAGTTTTGTACCACACTCATAAAGGGGGGGGGAAGAGACTGCATGAAGAGCTATTCAATGGCCTTGTGGAGAAACGAAGAGTTAATAATTGCTTGTTAGAGTTCCATAACATACACTTAGGTTTTAGCACACACGAGATAGTGTGTGGCAGCGTCCAGCAAAAATGCCACTTTTCACTCTTTTCCCTTCTTGAAACTTCTGTACATCTAATACAAAGAAGGTGTGAGACTGCCGATAGCTGTAATCCGAGTGATGATTCAGGTGTGTGCTGCCCTTCCTTCACTACTTCACATCACAAAGAAAAGAGTACAGTCAGAGGCAGCCATGATGCTGGAGTGGCAGAATTTTTACAGCAACTGAAAAACGTTCCTCTGGAATCGTTTCACACCTTTACAACTTACCATCTCATCCTTTCCTTTGCCAATAAAATACTGTTCTCAACATTTTCCTAGCCTGTCAGGGCTGCAGTCTCAAAAAGAGATTGGCACCGTTTCCTCTTGGGCGGCTCTTCCTGATGTGCCCAAAGCAGCCTGTGTGGCAGTGCGTGCAGGAGCTGTGCTGCACACCGAGCTGTGGGTCTGAAAGCCCTGGGGAGGCTTACAGCCACACGCACAGCCCCACGTGGACGGACACAGGCTGGTTTGCACCCGCACAGACCCTGCAGTAGGGGAAACCTCTGCAGATCTCAGAAGGAACAAGGCACACAAGTCCCAGCTGCCTCCAAAAAGCCAAGCTAAGCCAGCGTCAGATCTGATCTTACTGCTGTGCATCGTAGGCCGTTGCATTTCACCACCTTCCTCCTGCTCAGAGCTCAGAGCTGTGTATTTGACCAAGGCATATCCCCCAGAGGCACCCAGCCTGGGTCAGGAGACTGAGGAGTCTGTTCCACTGGTTGCTGACTGACAACAAATACACTTAACGCTCCGATTTGAACTTCTCCGACATCAGCTTTCAAGCAGTGCTTCTTATTTTGCCCTTCCCTGCTGAACCAAAAACTCTTCTACAGTATTTAACATGCTAATCAAGCCATGACTTAATCCTCTTTCTGATAAAATAAACAGATCAAGCCCTTCAAATTCATTATACATGGTGTGTTTCCACTCTTCAAATAATGCCTTTTTGCCATTTTTTTTTTTCCAGGCCTCTGGAAACATGTAAATACCTTTTACAGTGTGGGCTGCAAAACTATTTGTAGTACAGTGATAATGGCTTTATCAGTTCCTTAAGCCACATTCCTGCTCTCACTCCCAGTTAAATCTCTGATTGCTGGTTACGTAGCGTTTAGGAAAGTCATCTCTAAGTTCTGCTTAACTAAGAAAGCACTGAGCACATGTAAGTTAGGACAGGACAAGTGAAACAGCTCTAATGGCAAAAAGAAAGCCTAGTCTGCTAGACTACAAAGCCAAGAAAACAGGACTGCTGCTCTCAGGCCCCCACGGCCCGCAGACAGTGCGTGGTGTCTTCTCATTCCCTGGCAACAAGGCACATCAGTAATCCTCATTCAGTGAGGGAGCTGCAAGGCGACAGCGTCCCAGCGCCAGCGTGGCTGTGTGCCACAGGACACAGGAGCTGCCCAGCACCTCTCTGAAGCTGATCTTCACAGATGTAGGCCGAGGCACGGAGATGAGGCAGTCTAGGGGCGGCGGTGAGGTGACCCCCCCCCTCAGTAGGTAGGAGGGAGGCATCTGTTCTCATTCTGCAGTGTGGCTTCGTGCTTAAGCTGCTGACCCTGGGGTCCCACTGCCTTCCGTGCAGGAGCTGCCAGGATAATTACTCAGAGGCTCCAAATGCTCTCTGACAGGGGACATCCATTCCACGGTAATAGGACTTTGTTCCTCCCCAGCTGGACCCCTGACTAATGGGGTCCCCTGTTAATCAGAGCACTGAAGCCTGATGATACACTGGAGTGCCAGTGATGTGGAGATGATGCACAAGTGGTCAGTTCCGGCAGCAATCTGAGCGTGTTTCTGGATGTGGTGCTGGCACTGAGCTCTCACTTCCCAGGGTCTGAGTAATGCTTTCCGTCATCTGCAGGTGATGACTTACCACTTCTGTCCCCTTCTGGAATACGATGACTTTCCTGCGGTTATTCATGCCTTCATCGCCTGTGAGGCGCAGCACAGCACTTCACAAACTCCACCCAGCACGCAGGGCACTGCAGAACTCCTCAACCAGGAGCCATCCTAGGCTTTGCTCTAATTCCTCACACAAGAAAAAATCAAGTGCAGCATCCCCTCCTCCTGCTCCACGCTCGGACCCTGCCACAGCCAAAGGCTGCTGCTGTGTGCACACACCTTGTGGCTCCGTGGTCAGCCAGGACTGCACACCATCCACGTGAGGGCACGGCACTGCTCCGTGACAAGCAGACGTTTCGCAGCTGTGCTTTCTTTCCAATAAAACACCAGGGCAACGTAAAAGAGGACGGGGGAAAAATCGCACAGATCAAAACCGGATGCAATTACACCCTTTCTGGGTTTTGTTTTTTTAATATGAGGAGACTGAGAGAAAAAAAAAATAAGCTGCCAGATGTTAGTCATTCTGCTTAATGCACTCAGATACCTTGTGATAAATGTGGTGGGAGAGCTTGTATAGAATAGAGTAAGTGCCTTCAGTGAGGGGCTGTCAAAATAGTAAAAAGAAGGTATGTTTCCTATTAAAATAGAAAGGGAGTAAAAGCAAATGTGCTTTTGAAGGAGGATGGTTGGTATTAGCAATGCTAAAAATAAGGGGAGCACAGCCCTCGCTTCGTTGCCAGAGGAAGAAGGGAAATTGTTCTGTCTCTGAGATGAGATTGCTTCCCTTCCCCATCCTTCTCGCTGCCTAACTGGGGCTGTGCTGAGGGGGCACCGCTGCCAGAATGGTTTCTGAGCTGCAGTTCTCGTGCCAGGCGCTGCTCCCAGCAGGCAGCAGTGCCCCAGAGCTGCCACCGGGGAGCCCAGCCCTCGTGCCATCCCCACAATCCCTCCAGAACTCCTCAGCCAGGGGATGGGCAGGAGATCCCTCGCTGCTGCCAGCACCGAGAGGAGAGGGGAGCCCATGCCTCCCCCACAATGAGCCCCCAGTTCCTGCACCAGAACGGCTTTGTCATCTCCGCGACTTCATGAAGGCCTTGGTGAAGTCAGGGGAACTGGGGTGAAAGCTGCTGGGAGGACAGGTAGGAGAATCACAGGGCAGCGTGGGAACAGGAAGGAATACACTGAATACTGTAGGAGACCGCTGAATTAATTCACTGGGCATAATTAATGAATCTGTGCTCCCATCTCTGCTCCTCCACTGCAGCTGAAATAGCGGAAGGAGCTCTTATATATACACCAAATACAGGGGAACTAGATGGGGTGCAGCTGAGGCTGCGTTCCCACCATCAAGGCAGTGCAATTTGCCCTCCACGCTTCACAACAGACAGGTTGCTGCAGAGCTCATGGGGAGCTGAGTTATATTCTGCCCTGTTCGAAGCCGAGCGCTGCCATCCCTGCCGTTCCAGGCTCAGCAGCTGCTCCTGTGCTGGGAGCAAAAGGCAGCAGCACCCTGAGTGCTGCGCCGGAGCGCTGCTGTGTGAGGGCTGGGGTGCAGCCACACGTTCAGAGGGGAACAAGCTGACGCCGTTCGGTGTTCTGCAGCATCTCTGGTTTGGCTGCATACAGCCACCAGCACGAGCACTGCGCTCCTCTTCCTCCCCCTCATCGCCCAGCATGGCTCAGAGCTGCCAGATTCAGCCTGTGTGAGCATCCAAATCCCTGACAGGGTCAAAATGGAAAAGGGAGAGGTAGGGCAGGGCTCACCGCTGACACGGCAGGGAAGCCCAGTCCTCTTGGTGAGGGCTGCTGGCTGCCAGCCTAACGCCCGGCGCTGATGCATCCAGCCCGGTTTATGAAGCTGTGGGAGGAAGGGCTGCTCTGCTGGCTAGATGTTGATGAATTCTGTGAAAAAATAGCCACAGACAGCTTGCATAAGAGACAAAGCTGGAAGGCCCTGGCATTTCACAAAGGAACCAGCCAAAGATCCCTCTCACAGAGCGGTCCTATCGCGAGCAATACACGTAACGTGCGAATAACACCGCCCTGACACGAAAGCTGGCATTCTCCCTCCGCTGGGAAATGGCTGCTTTTGCAAAGTGTCAGTATTCAGCCCCTTCGTGTCCTTAAACATTACTATTTTACATGGAACAGGGAAACAGGTTTACTTTGGAACAAACACTGTGGGTCGACACTACTATAAAGCACAAGATCGAGATATTTATCCGTAACAGATACCTTCTGCAACCACAAACTGCAGTGAAATTTCACCCCATCCTCTCAGTGGGACATTCTGTTCCCACATCAATCGTGGAAATCCCGGTGGTGGTTCTTAAACAAGCTATTCTCCATAGAAAGGAATGTCTGTGTCAATTAGACCTCGAACGTGTCCAGCTCTCAGAACCCAGCGGGCACAGTGCTGTAGCTGCTGCCTGGAGCCGTCCCCGAGGCCCCTTCCCACCTCAGCTATTCACAGTTCCGCTCACAGAGTATTTTTTTCTGGCAGGATCTTGGCAAAGCACCAACCCAAACTGGTTATATATTCATCCGAATCATCTGTTCCGCATACCATTTCCTCACAGCAGCCATCAAAAAATAAACCCAAACCAAATCGGCTCTTGCTGAGACGTGTGTCTGTTCTGTCCTGATGGGGACCCCGTTCCTCTCGCCGTTCCCTTTCCACCTCCTGTGAAGTTCTCTCACCTTGCAGGGCTATTTGCTCTCTTTCTCTACCAGTAAAGATGACAGAAGCCACGTCAGAGTCACGCTGTCAGATGCAAGGCATGAACAGCAGTGCCAGCCATCCTTCACACCGCCACGATTAGTGACACTGGCACCTGCAGACTCTGGCCTCCTTTCTCTTGTCTTGATCGGGAAGTGTGCGCTCAGACAGATGTCTGTACTGCTGTCTGTCACGCTTCTTTTATCTCAGCAGTCCACAAGATGCCTGGGTGACCCTGCCAGCTCTCAATGCGTTTTTATCAGCCCCGAGGAATGGACGGCTTCAAATTGCACGTTAGGGGCTGTAATTCATTTGCTCGTCGCTGCGTTTTCCTCCAGATAAATCCAGCAGTGCAGTGCTCGTGGGCCTTTCTGCTGCTCCGGCGTTCCTTGTGCCTTCCTCCAGGTGGTCACCTGGACTGATGGCACCCGGCCCTCCAGAGGGATCGTGGGCAGGAGCAGTTTGCACAGCGGGCACAGCGAGCAAACGTGAGCACACACAGCAGGCCTGCGTGCGGTCGTGTGGTGTCACTCACGGTGACGTGTCCCTGCTCAGCCCGGGATGAGCAGTGCTCCTCCGTCAGTGCTTTCATGGCCATGCGGCTGGAAGCAGCACGATGGCAAGCTGTTCTGGCAAAACAGCATCAGCGCTCTGCAGCTTGCTCCTGACACTAGGCAGGCAGGAGAGTAAATAATTATTTCACTGCCAGCTTCTCCTAGCCCAGATTTTCAATCATCATTTAAAGCCTGGAGGAGTCTCTGAGCGCTTCTCTGCAGTGGCAGCCCCAGCCTGTGCTGCGCCTCCTGCCCACCTATGGCTGCGTCTCCAGCGCTGCCGTGCCAGCTTTCACTTGGGAGGAACAAGTCTGTTCCTTGGCTTCCCCATCCCATCCCTTCTTCACAGCGTGACACAGCCGACAGCCACTCGTTTCAATACTGAAATGAGTTTCTCTGCTGAGAAGCAGCTTTGTAAAAGTAGCACCAGGAAGTTTGTGTTATCTGCCATGAAGTCACAGCACCACACAACCGTTCAGCTCGGAGGGCTCCCCCAGCCCACGTCCCTCAGTGCCACATCCCCACGGCTTCTGTGCTTCTGTGGGAGCTCTGGGGCTCTGCCAGCGCACAGATCTCTGCACACCGGGGCCTGTGACTGCACTGCAGCTGGACAAAATTAACCACCGTTGCTGGGAGAGCATCAGGATGGAGGATGGAGTAGAAACCCACATTTTAATGAGGCCTTCTGCAACAGGGAACGTTGGAAGAGGAATACACCCAGCAGGAGCACGCCGTGGGGAACTGCTGGAAGCACACGCTGTTCCGATCTGTACTTTTCAATCTAAGAGGTCTGTGGGGCTGAGGCAGCCCCCCCTGCGCCCCAGCACTGCGGTGCTGCTCATCACAGCTCTCTGTGCGCCGAGCCCCGTGCCGCCTTCGCTCAGAGAACCGCTCGCAGTCATTAAGAAGAAGCTTTTATAATCAGCAGATGTGATTCACCGCCAGATAATGCTTTCGGTTGTCAGGCTGCTCTGGGGCGGGGCTGTTCTGTTCGCTCTCTCCACGCTCATCCCGTTCAGGGCGGGGGTTCCTGATGCCACCACACAGGGCTCCTTCCTCTGTCCCAAACCATCCCCAGCTGCGACTCGCGGCCAGCAGGTCACGCAGACCCCGTGCAACGCCGGCACCGACCACCAACACTTCACTCACAGAAATGATTACAAAATCCTTCTGGCAGCAGCAGAAGGCTGCGTTTCAGATTCAGCACGTATCACGGGGTCACAGGATGAGGAACGTTCCAGAAGCCAAAGCTCCAGAAGTGAGAGCTGCATGCAGGAATCGGTTCACGATTTATCCAAGCAGAAGGGGAAAACACAGTGCCCGTCCGGCCTGAACTGGGAGAACTGGGGCTGATGGGAGCGAGCGGTGACTCAACGTCGCACAGCGCACTGCGGATGTTCAAAGTGGGAAACACAACTTCTGGCTGCCTCACACATCAACCGCACTAAAAAGGGCATTTCACTCCGGCAACACGCTCCATTCATTTCCTTCGGAAAGCGAGCTACGCTCCTGAGTGCTCTGCACAATTAATTTGCAAGAGGTGAATGCGAGGGCTCAACGGGTACTCTGCAGCGGCACGGGGCTCCTCATTCTTCTCCTGATGAAATGGGAAAGGCCGTTCCTTGCACAGAGCTGTAGCAAAAACTGCAGGGGGAGAAAGTGCAGAACACCCATTTACTGGCAGTGGGACACGGGGGGAAGTGACACCAAATTCTTTGCAGCAATGGCAGAGCGGTATGGGAAGGAGCTCGGAAAGCTGCCAGGCTCAAACCGCACACTGCTCCCGTCCTTGGTTGCTGGGTGAGCCCTTGCTGGCAGCGGTCAGTGATATAATCAGTGTAATTTTCTGTTTCTTGAGAAGGAAGATCTTCAAACACAAGCAAAAAACTTTGTAGGACGCGGAATTAAAGGACTCAAAGCTTGCGATGAGCCATGCCTTTATTATTCTGTGAGCCCTGCAGCAGCCCGGGAGCTGCTCCTCCAGGCACAGGGGGCACGAGCGGACCACACAGCAGTGACAAAACCGCATCTCAAGCAATCCCAGTGCCTTCCCATCCCAGGCAAACGAGAGCAGATGGCTGAAGCACAAAAATCTGGGTCGCCTACCCAAAATTCAGCTGCGGCATGAGGAATCCCTGCGGAGGCGCTGGGGAGGGATGCAGGCAGAGCTCTGTCCATCTCACGGCCTCACCGGGTACTGACGTGCAGGACAGGGCACAGAGCAGAGCCCACGCCCAGGGCAGCACATGGCTTGCTCCCAGCACGCTGAAGGCCATGCCATGTCGGGCTCACCAGCAGCAGGGAACCGCTTTCTTCACATGGATTCTCAGTTCAGCATTGTCCTGGCTGCTAACCGTAGCTGTGCTGCACTCCTGCTGCCACCCTGCAAAGCACAGCTCGTTGCAGCTGGCCTTTGTGGCATCTGCCACAGGCATCTTTTCAAGACTCGAGGCTTTTCCTTCAGTCCTGCTTCCAAGCAACAAGGAGCTCTGGGCAGCTGTGTCCGACACACGGCGCCTCTTCCAAAGCAAGTGTGCAGGTTTGTGTCACACAGTACCTGAGGCGGCCAGGCAGAGCCGGGCAGGCAGCTTGCTGAGAAGGAGCAGCGTGGACTTCCTGCAGAGCTTCTCTGAGTGCAAGTACATACTTGCTTTGGTCCCTTTTGCTCCACGGGGTTTCCTATCCCTCATCCATTTGCACACTTCTACTATTTATTGTTGTTGCTGAATCTTGGCCTTTCATTTTCCACTGCCTAAGTAAGTTTCACGTAAATTTAGCTTCAGAATACACGCTATTTTCATCTTTCCTAACTTCCCAAAACAGTTCTTCAAAAAAGTATGCATACAAAAATATTTACCAACTATAACGTAGAAAAAATATATTTGGCTTGCAGAACAGCACGGGTTCGTTGGCCCAGGAAGGTCCCCTGGGAACAAGCTGTCCTCCTCCCATGCACACACAGAGCGCTCCCTGCAGATAAAAGACACCATTTCTGGATCAAGTTGCTGCCATTTCTGCTGTGGGTTCTTATGGAATGGGCTTGGAGGAAACGTCAGCTCTACTGCAGTACCATTCGTACTCGAATCTTGTGCTCAGCACAAGCTGCGCGTGGTGCCGTGCTTGGCACACTCATTCCCTGCCTGTGGTCCAAGCGCACATCGGTGCCTCAGAACCAGCAGTACAGGAGTCCAGTGGCTGCACCACATCTGGATGGGCTCAGCAGTCACCCCCACAAACCATCCTCAGTGACACTGCAGCTGAGTTTCTCTCCCCAGACAAAATCTGAGCATGTCCTACATCAGTCTCCTCGCCGACACCATGGATTAGGTCTCTCTGTCTTGGGCTCCCCAGACAGCTCCTGGAACAAGAGCAAGCTCACTCAAGTTTGCCAACATGTTTAAAGAGATGCTTTACTCCTGGATGGCGAGAAACGCGTGCTTGGGTCTGCGTGGCCAACAGACAACCTTTGAGATATATACACGTACATAAATTATATAAAAGAAGGCCCCACGTTGAAAATCAGGTCAAGAAGTAGAATTTCTTCCTACTAAAATCCTGTCACCCAAACACAGGATCAGGAACCCAACCTCCAAACAGGAGAGCTCCAGAAAGACGTTAGGAGAGAGAAAAACAGAGTACGTAGCTACACTTACAAAGCCATAAAGAGCATCGGACTGAGGTGTGAGGGCTTAGCAGCTGTTCTCTGCAGTCTCTTGCACCTCAGCGGCGGTCATCTGAAACTGCGGCACGTACGGCACAATGGCTTTAATGCTGCTCTGCACAAACGCATTTAAATGAGGAGGTGTGTCATGAAGAAACCCCACACCTCTGAGCAGATCAGCTGCACGGAAATGGCACGCCAGTCTGGAGCTTTCTGTTAGAAAAATGTTATTCTCTCTTCTCCCCAGTGATGTTATCCCAAGGTAGCAGAGAGCTCTCTCAGGACTACCTCTGTCTGTGAGAGCATCATCCTGATCTGAAGGCTCTGAAAATCCCTCTGAAGAGATAAGGGACAGGGTCTTGCAGGGCCGGCTGCCAGGCTGCTCAGGCAGCAGGAGGAATGCCTCGTTTCCCAGTTCCCAGGGAGCAGCTGCAAAGCGACCTGTGGGATTCTTCTGCTCGTGCAGCCCGCCCGACCCACAGTCAGCAATAACGGCGGCGTACTTGATGCTGGACTGACTTGTTTCTGTGGTCGGGACACTGGGGGAGCTCTCTGAGAAGCTGTGACTGCTGAACTGGCTGCTGGGACACGCAGAGCCGTGCCCGGAATCTTCCATTTTTGACGTGGAATCGATTACTAAGAAATCTTGCATGTCTTCTTTTTCCAAAGCTTTAGTTACACTGATGTCCTCCAGCACTATTTCTGGTTCCAGAAGAGGCTCAAATGACATTGCTTCAGGGTGCTTGACAAAAAGGTGCTCAAAAGTTTCAGGCTAGAAGAAAAGACACAGTTTAATGCTCATCTGCTATTTAACAGCTCTATTTCAGCATGAAGCTGCGACTTCAGGAATCACACAGCTTGGGTAAGAGCATATCAGTGACAGTCCTCTAAAACACATCTCCTCCATCTCGTCCTTCCTGAACTGGGTGCTGGTGAGACAGGGGAAGGCCGAAGCGTGGCGTGCCCAGTGCTGCAGCACACGGCGGCCTCTGAGGCTGGGACACAGCAGCACAGTGCTCCTGTCTGCTTCAGCATGAATAAACGCACCCGAGTGCTTCGTAAGACAAAGGTCTTATTGCCTTCGAGTTTCCTGACTTTTAATTTAGGTTATTTAAACAAACAGCCTTAAATCCCGGACTTGACAACTGAAATAACTCCTGGATTATTTAGGGTCAAATCTGGGCTTTCTGCGGTGTTCTGAGAGCGTTCCCATCTGAGTAACAGCTGTATGTCTGAGCTGCACAAAGAGAAACATTTATTTTGGAGGAATGTATGCTTCCCTACTACCTAATATACACACATATAAAATATACAACGGCACAAATGGAACCAAACAGGAACTTCTAGCTACAAAGGAGAAGTCACTTGAGGAAAAAAAAAAAATACACTTCCTGAGGAATTCGTGACAAAACAAACAAAGAAAAACAGATTTTGTGTGCATTAACAAGCCATATTTTATAGCAGGAAAGCTGCCAACACAACCAGGAACGTGTCAAAACACTCAGACTGCCACGCAGTGACAGAGCACAGCGCACCAACCTGCACGGCGGGGGCTGCTGCCTCGGAGCTGCATTAGTGGCTGTGCCAGCAGTGCCTGCCTGCAGCAAGCAGACCTCGTGCACTCCTCCTGCTACACCTGCCCCGAGCAACAAATCCAGGCCAGGAGCACCAACAGCAGTGTCCTGGGTTGAGCACACAGAGTCACGATCTGAGGTTGACTGAAGGACTTGGTAGTGGCACGTTCCGAGACAAAACAACAGCTCTGTGTCAAATGCCTTCAGAGGGACACCAGAATGGCCCAGCAGTGGCTGTTTATGTAGTCACTGGTTACTGCAGCTAAGCAGGAACACTGCCCTGTACTGTGCACTGCTTCAGTCTCAGCGCACTTTCAGCCTCAGATACCACGGAACGAGCAGGAGAGGACGATCAGCTGAGGACAGGCACCGTGCAGTTAACTCGAAGTGATATTTCCCAGTCGGACCGGTACACGGAGCGAGGGAGACACGCTTTGTTCTGCAGAACCAGCTGCCAAAAATTGTGTCAGATGTCAACTGCTTTCATACTTGCATGTATCATTTCCTTCCCGTTAATCACAGAGCAAGGGATATGAATATGGAGCAGTATCTCCAGGCATGACTTCACCCTCCTAGTTAAAACATCACCAGATTCAACGTACTCATTTCAGCTCCGCCAGTCAGTAGGGAGAATCACTTCCAACGTGCCAGATCCAACGTGCAAATGCCACGCACCTCTGCAATCTGGGATAGCGAGGGCTGCCACAAGCTCCTCTTGTTATAAGTGGAAAGATTAAACAGACAGAATGCAGGTGTGCTGGTGCAACTGATACTCACGGCACTGCAATTGCTTTCTCACAGCGTCCACCCCTTCCCAGGATGCAGCCACATCACGCTGCTCTGGGATTTAACGACCTGTGCAAGGAAAACACACGGCTCTGCAGAGCAAGGCAGAGGCACAGGGACTGCTGCCACGAGGCTGGAGAACGCCCTCTGCATCCTCCCCAGCAGAACGAACCCCAAAAGCTTTGCTTAACATTCAAACATACAGTGTGGTGCACCGGAGAAGTATTTTACTACATTAAAAAGCTACAAAAAGTAATGTTAAAATTAAGGTGCATGTTGCACCAGGCAGAAACTGCTCTAACATCACCCAAACCAGACTGTGCTTGGGGATTTCCGTTAGCTTGTTTGTAAGGTAAGAGATGATTCAGACATCTGCACTGATACAGCTGTGTGTTTAAATGGTAACAAACGAAGCTGCCACATAAATAGCATGCCTTCTGGAACCTTCAGGAAAAAAATCCATCAAGTGAAAAACAGCCAAGACACAACGGGCATACAATATCTGCTTTCTCAGAGCTGCTGCTGCACCCAGGGGCACATAAAAACCTCCGAAGATCTTCACAGGAGAAACTTGTACTTGTGCAGAAACAAGATTTGATCACCTTGATGCACCCAGACTCAGCAGAAGCTGCCAAGCTAGCTCTCTGCCAGAACAAATGATCAATCAGAAAAATAACCCACATTTGCATGTGAAGGAGTCGGTAAGTAGGCCCTGCTCCCATGGCTGCAGCCCGGGAAGCCCTGGGACAGCCACAGCCACAGCGTTCAACACAATGCTGCAATTAAAGGAACTGTTTCTGCCTACACAAGCGACAAGCCATGTCCTGCTCTGTAACGTGGCACCTAACGTGTGCAAAGGTAGTTTAGGCTTCTGACAGAGCTACTTCTAGGATTCATTGTAATTAAACATCATAAGGTATCAGCAGTTCCTGTCCTATGAATACAAACAGAAAAACCTTCTAACAGCAGGAAGCCCAAGGATTCAAGCAGGCAGCGACCACGACTGGGCTTCAAACAATGTCCATCTTCAGTTGAAATGAAACGTGAGAAAAGAAACCTTCCCTGGGAACACAAATGTAACACCCGAAAGAAATCTTCCACTACTAGGTGCTCTTTCTTTTAGACATAATAGGCCTAATTTAGATCACTGTCTCAACGATCAGACACTGTCAGCTCCCAGGACCACGAGAAACTTCATTTCCTGGTGCAAATGGGCTTTGTCCATGGACAGGCTCTCCCTGGTCCCAGCTCACACACCACAGCTCTTAGAATCATAGAGTCATAGGGGTTGGAAGGGACCTCCAGAGATCATCGAGTCCAACCCCCCTGCCAAAGCAGGATCCCTGCACCAGCTCTTGACTCACATGCTAAATGGAGAGGCACTCACCAAGGCACAACGCCCATGGGACACGTTTGGATTCTACAACTGATGTGACACATTCAAGAGATGCTGGTCTCTGGTCCTGGAACACGTGCTGCCTTTCTACAGCTGAAAGAACTGCTGTATCTCCGACTTCCAAGGCTGGAGGAGCTCGGTTCAGTAACCCAGGCAGGCTCCACTCTGACCAGCACACACCGAGCTCAGCGCTGAGCGGACAGCCCCAGAGCACAGCGCTGGGGACTGCACCACGTACCTGCTGAAAATCAACTCCCTGCGCCCATGAGCAGTGCTTGGGATTCGGGACATCTTCCCACAGCAGTTTCTTCATTCTGAAAGATGAGGTCCGTTCTGGAGTTAGTACTGCACTCGTATATTCTGTATCACTGTTACCCACCTTTGCTAAGTCAGAAAAGGAGTACGTGACATTTTATTTATTGAGAACACGACGACCACAAAACAATCATTCGGGATATTCTAGAAGGTCAAAGCTAAATAGAACAATTAAGAAGTGCCACAGCAGCTGGCAGTTTCATGAATTATGAAATGTACAGGCAGCCTTTGCTGAAACAGACCCCAGCCCAGCCTCCACGAAACGCAGATGGACTCTTTTTGGAACTGGCTTTTCCTTCAGACCTTAATTTGTAACAGTTAAATTAAATCTGGGGACACAGAGCACTGCCACCCATCAGCTTGCCCACAAAATCCTGCAGAGATCCAGGCCGACGTGGTGTTTCCCATGGGGAAAGGACACGGCTCTGGAAGGGCATGAGTCTGACTCTGACGAGGTAACGGCATTTAAACCCTTGGTGCAACATTTCAGAGCCTGCTGCCTCTCAGTGCACCTCAGAAATAAAAATGATAAAAGCAATGCCAGCTTCCCTCAGAAAGACGCTGCCCAGCAGCAGAGCAGACAGACAGCAAAGCTGCACTGCCTTCCAAAGGCCCTCCAGGATCTCATGGGGATGAACTCACCTTCGGTGCGAAACCAGCAGCGCTCCAAGCAACAACACGGAGGTTGAAATAACTATTGGCAGAACCATATGGAGGCTAGAACTGGTCTGATTCACATACCCATCTGGAAATGAAAGGAACGTAGGTAACAGTGCACTAAAATAATCTGTACAAGTTTATAAAAGAGAAATGGCAACAACTTCTATAAACAGCAGAAGAAACAACGTAAGCCAAAGAGAAGTTTTATCACACATCAACCAGCGTTCACCTTGGGAACAAACAGACAAAAAGGAAGCAATTACTCCAAATGATGAGGTGACTCCTCCATCTCAGAGGGAGGGCCCCACTGCCCCTCGCTGTTGGGAAATGAACCCAGAGCACGCAAGGGAACAGCCCATACCTGGAAATCTGAGAACCTAGGATCTCAGCTATCCAGGTAGCTGTATGGAAATACAGTTGCTTCACTCGACTCACTCTACAAAGAGTTTTCACATTAAAGGAACTGAAACTGAAAGTGCTGGTTTTAGATGTATTTTAATTACTTTTCTTCTGAGAAGATACAGACTTTGACTTTTACTAACAAGCTCCTATTTAATAAGCAACACGGAGAGAAATGCTGCATTCACCTTTGGTGAACTGATCCGTCGCTCTGGATTTGCCAACTCCTCCAGCAAACACGGGGTACAGGCTGAACCGGTACTTCTCAATCAGAATAAAGTGATCTGGAAGGAAGAAGCCAGGCTTCTGAATCCAGGCCCTGTGAAACAAGGGCCTCCAGAGAGGTCGTGCATCAGAGTTCAGTCCAGGCCACAGAGGGGAGTGAGGAAAACAACCTTCTATAGGTATGCACTTTAATATCAAAAGATTAAAACTATTAATCTTCGCTGCATAACCTAGCTTTATTTTCCCCCCTCATGGAATTAACACTTTTATGCAACTACTATAAACATTTCTAAGATTAAAGCAATTAATGCAGATGGAATTAACGCCTTAAGTTAGGTAACCAGCTGGAACGATCAGTATTCCAGAACTAACTGTTCTATTGCCAAAAAATGAACACAGATCTGAGCATCACTTTATCGATCTCGATGAAGAACGCAGCAGGCAGTCCTCTAATGACAATCAAGAACTGCTCCTCTGCTCCTTACCACAAAATCAGAAACAGAGAAATGGGAAGAAAGGAATCCGAGAGCTCAGGATCACATTTTCCTATTCCATAGGAATGAACACCATGCATTACATTTGCAGGTACTCACTCACCATAAATATAGTATTTACTGATATTCGGAGGAACTCGCACCCATTTCATCTCCTCTTCTTTGTTAAGGTTTCTCCACTCAATAGTGAAAGATGTTATCGTGTATATTTGAGGCAAAAGCGTCCAAGTCAAAATCACGCAAGTGCTGTTCACTGGGTAAGCGATGAGAGACTGCACTGCATTCACTGCCAAAGCAAGGACAGAACAGCTGAGAGACACGAGCTCGGACACAGGAGAGCTGGCCGAGCAGCACGGCAGCACACATGCACACCAATGATCGCTGCAGTTTAAGAGCTTCATTTTAGTTTTATCGTCACACAGTACAGCACGATCCACCGTTCACATAAGCAAATGTATTTCTCCTTAAGCCAGTGAAGCTTTGGTCTACACCAACTAGACCTGAGAACTAAACAGACCAAGCTTCTCACCAAACAAGTGCCTACGTTGTCATGAGTACCTCTTTAATCATCACTCCTTAGCTAAGAAATAATCAACAAACGGACCTTAGCTAGCAAAACATACACTGAGAGTCTGCAAGCTAAATCCTATCTAATCCCCCTAAATAACACAGCCAGACCATAATCCAGGCAGGCCAACCCTTCCCACTTCATCTGCTACCAACTACAGGTTTCCACCCTCATGTACCAGAAAGAATCTGACCCACAAAGACACTTCTAAAGTGGCAATACTGTAGCGAGGGTTTATGAATGCGCTGCAGAAGTGTTCCCCACAGCAAACGTTTGCATACGAGTGCTACACAGTTTAAAACTTCGTTTATCAACAGTCTTCATTAATCAAGCAGAGCTGAGAGGGCAGCTCAGGAGAGAGGGCTGCACCTCTGCCAGCTGTGTGCTGGCAGCCCGACAGGTGAGTGGCCGGGGAAACAGGACCACATTTTGTTCTGGAAACAAGAAAACATTCCCCAGCAAAAGTGCTGGGTGTTCCCCAGACAAAGCAGATGCGCCATCAGTTCCACAGCACGATCTCATTTTTTATTTGGTTGATTACCTTCTGTCCTGGTACCGGAGGGGAGACTTCCCAGGTAGAATTTTCAGGTGATGGAAATTCCATTTCTCAAACAGCTTTACTGGCATGATGCAGAAGCTGTTTCCTGCTCGTGGCTGAACAAAACACCTGTTTCTCTTTTTCGTTTTATTTTTCCTAACAAAGGGAATTTCATTACAAAGAAAGCTTTCCTAAAAGCATCACAAGGATTCCTACCGTATTTCACAACTCAAAACGGTAACTAACTGATGTTCTCACCCGTGCTCATTTGTCGTGACAGAGTTAAATTAAAATTAACTGAAGAAGCTCCAATTGAATTCACAGCTGAAATTGTAACGGTGTGCGTGTGTTCGGTCCACAGAAACGAGCAGGTGGTGCCACTGTCGACACGTTCTGACCACGAGGTGTTTTCTGAGGTCTGATGCTTTATAACGTAGTGGCTCACACTGCACAGCGAGTGACTCTTCATCAGTGGCTGTGGCAAACATTGACATTCATCAATTTCCCAGACTTTGGTTTCAAAAGAAAACATTTGGGCAGAATGACCAAAGAGTGACCCAAGAAAGATACTTTATACACTGCTTCCTGAAGCAAAGACACCACAGTCCATTCAGAGACTGATTTCCTCTCTTTGTGAAAGCTGATACCCCTCCCTGATATCTCCGCAGTGAAAGGGGACACGAGGAAACACAGAGTTTCAAACTCCTACAAAACTTCACTGGTTTACACTGGTATTTTTTCAGGATTGCGAAACAACCCAAAAAAACCCAGAACAGATGATTATTTTCACACTCAACATCGCTGCAAGGACAAATAGGAGTGGCCAGTCGCTGCTGTACTTCTTTCGTCTATCCTGCTTTAACCTCTGAAGATGGCTCTGCCAAGTCTACATGCAGTTGCAGCGGTGTTTGTACAGGCAGCTGTCTAGGAGTCAGTGGCACATTCTGCTCAGAGATCTCGGTTAGCAGAACTTGGCAGCCAAAAACTGCATCTCTCATTCCCTTACCGTCTTTGATTCCATGCTACCCTTTTTTTTTTTTTTTTCTTTTTTGTGCAAGTATTAGAACAAATTGCTTGTTCAATCTGCTTCACACCATCTGTCTAATTAACGCTGACAGTGCGGGCTGCCTCGAGCGCACAGCACAGCTCTGCCTGCACAGGGAAGCACGCGCTTACCACACTCCCAGCTGAGTAGTTCTAGCAGTGCTTTTGGGTCACACCTTTTACAAAGTGGAGGATCAAAACGTAACCGTTCTCACCTTCCACAGGAGCGTAACGTTCTTCTGCCCCGCTGCCGGATCCTCAGTAATCACTCTCCAAAACTCAGGGCCATGTAAGGGAGCTGCACCATTAGTTTAGAAAGAAAAATGTCACAGCTCGGCCTGAAACCGGGCAAACCACCAGAGCACACCCTGAAAGCACATCTACCTCGGATATCCTTTACAGCTGCATAGGCTGATCTGCTCCAGTTGCTCCAGTAACCGAAACCATCCAGTGCTCTGCAGCGCATCTGAACAACGTATTCAACACAAAGTTGAACTTCTATCACAGCTGATCTTGTTGGTACACTTACAGCTTCGTACAGCTGTAACAGAAGTCAAAATACTGGGAGTCAGAACTAAAGGCTGTTTTGGCATCTGCAACAACCAAAACTCTTACGAGACAGAGGCCTGTTCAGTAACATTCCCTTGCTAGATAACGCAAACACTCAGAACTGTGATTCACCGCATACAACAGACTCCATCAGTACCTGCTAACTGACAGGCTACATGACAGCACTGCAACAATTCACGCTTCGCTCTGGATTGAAAAAGACAGTACCTCCCATGTGAGTTCTTCCCTGCTCACTGCATACCGAATCTGAAACTTCAGATCCTCACTTGAAAACACGGGGTTTGTCCAGCTCACGTTCAGCAGCCCGTCGGTTCTGGTGATCTCTGCTTTGATGTCGGAGGGAGGAAGGGGCTTCACTGGAAAATACAAAATAAAATAGAAAGACTGTAAACAGCACCACTGGGACAGTGTGGGCTTATGCAAAGATTGATGGAGATATTAAGCAAAGCTCTAATTTACAGAAAAATTCACCAAGATTGAGCTCCTCCAGCAGACCGAGTATCAGTGTCAGGAAGCCCCAGCTGGTTAACAAAATCAAGTCAGAATAAATTTGTTTTGATCACTGAGAAGGTGGGAGAAAAAAAAAACAAACAAATGAGAAAAACTTGACACACGTTTTAAATTCTGGGCAAGGTTGGAACGAGCAGGTTTTGTTTTGCTATGACACAGAGCATCTTTCATCCAGTGAAGGTCAGTTCTGCTGGCTGCTTTGTCCCTGAAGGGATGGCTTGGAGCTGTGCTCCTGAACACCTGTGGGCTGCAGACCTCATGGGGAACACTGTACAAAGCCACCTTGCCCTGAAGAACAGGGCCTGCCAAGCACTGCCCAGCACAGAAGCCACTGAGACAAGCTGACACTGCAGCTTCCACTCAGGCAAGTGGGTTGGGGTTTGTTTGGCTAATTTTTTAAGCAGCAAAGCAGAATCCCCACTCACCATCCCTTACACCACCTTTATTTTTGATGCCCAGAAATGCTAAATAATCCACTTTAAACTGGTTATAAGCAGGACTGAAAAACACAAGGACAAAGCAGTATGAGAATGAAATGCTAAATCCCATACCCGAGTTAGCTATAATGCACTGAACTCATTTCCTTCACATGCAAGTTCATTTTTGCTCACTCTTAATTAAAATCTGAAATGCAAAGCATAGTTTGGTTTATTTTATGTTCCTTATGTGCATGCACCTCTCCACTCCCATAAAATATGTACTCTATTCTGCTTTATTTCGTGTGGGACTTCGTGGTCTATCTTAAGTACAGAAGGAACCAGCTACTGCAAACACTAACTGGATCTGGGTGGAAAGCTGACACTTCCTCCCTGTCGATGGATGGAGAACATTTTTTTGCAGAAGTCACCCGAAGCCAAAGCTGCACTGTGTTCCCTCTGCATATGTTCTCATTTGTGTCCAAAGCAATACAGAGTCCAACGACTGCTCTGAGTCACGGACCCAATAACAAGACTCATTTCACACATTTTGCAGTGTTTGAAAACATTCAAGCACTGTTTCTGCCTCTATCTTTTACACAAATTTAAGTGCTCTATGTGTCACAAAACAAACTTCCCAAAAACATGCAAGAACAGAAACTGTTCCTATGACTTTAAACAGGAAAGTGCAAGCATGTGAGCAATGTGTATCGTGCTACGCTGCCTCAAAGCGTAACCTTCAGAGAAACACAGCGTGGCTGAGGCTGGGGGCCCTCTAGGTGCAGCTGGCCCAACCCCCTCCCTAGCAGGGCCCCCAGAGCTGTGCCCAGTCCCACAGCCACGTGGGGTTGGAGATGAGAAGTCTCCCCAGTCTCTGGTCCCCGTGCCTGCGTTTTGGCACTTCCCAGCACAGAGCGCTGCGTGGTGGGCAGAGGGAGCTCCTGGGCTCCAGTCTGTGCCCAGTGCCTCTGGGCCTGCACTGGGCACCAATGCCCGAAGCCTGGCTCTGTTCTCCCTGTACACCCCTTCAGGTGAGTATGGACATGGCATCCCTCAAAGCCTCCCCTTCTCTGGGCTCCGCAGTCCCAGCCCTCTCCGCCCCTCCTCAGAAGAGAGATCAGAAACAAGCAGCTGACCAAGAATCTTAAAAATCACACCGCCTTTTAATAAAATTTTCTTTGCTTCTTGTGGATGACTTTGCAAACCACTCAAGGATAAACATACAAACATAAGTGTTTCATTTTATAGGTACTCGCTACAGTTAATAGTCTACTCCCGTGCCAAGCAAAATCTATGGAAATAACATTTAATCCAAAGGTTTTTTTAGAAGAAGACACTGAAGTTCTTATATTTATTTGTGCTTTCCACAATGTAATTTATTTAAAATGCTATGAAGTACTTCACCTATACCATATAAGGCCTGAAATCCCAGGTCACAAGTGGAGAAAGACGTGCAGAACTCCAGACTTACCCACATCTGCTGGAACGACACAAGTCGGTGGGGATTCAAGCGTTCCCAGCGAGTGCTTAAACTCAATCCACATGGTATATCCAGATAAAAGAAAAACAGGCTGAAATGTGCACTCGTAAGAATGATTCCTCTGTAAACGACATTCTTTCACCTCTGATTCTGGAGGAGTACTTGGAAAGTTAGAACAATAAATTTTGCTCCTTAAAAAGAGAAAAAACATCCAGTTAATACGCTGCAACAATAAGCTGCTCATGGCATCAGTCATATAGGAGGTAATTAAAACAAATGTTATCACTGGAACTGTGAGAAGGTTTTTTTTTTTTCAGTGATTATTTGGACAGATATTGAACTTCAGACTGCACTGTACGGATAAATAACGCTGCAGGGTTACTCTTTAAAGCTCTGGCTCTTAGCCTGGAGGAAAAGTAGGACGTGGAAAGCTCATCCCAGTGCAAAATCTTTTGATAACAGACTAACAGCAGGAAGAAAGAGCTTCAAAAAGAGCAAGCATCTCCAAACACTTATAAATCATGTTACTTTAGAGGTATGTCTTAGCAAGGTAGCCAGGAACATGACCTGCTAAACACCAACTGATGTCCAGAGCACAGGAGCCCAATCAGACACGCACAGTTAAGTCTCCAGGAGACTGAAATCCCATATGAGTATTAATTCTGGAGGGTGCTATCAAGATCCCACAGGCAGTCAGCATCACAGCTGGCAACAGAAGACAGGAGACCTGGGCTCTGGATCAAATGGCAGTAATGTCTTAGGGGAGGTGGGAAGGACAGGCTCCAAATTCCTCCTAAGCTTCTGCACAGCTCAGACTTGGAGTCAGGGTGGCCAGATAGGGTACTCGATATTCGGCTGGACCACAAAAGTTAGGCTTAGCTGGATCCTTCCTCTTCCTGTCAACACAGCTAATACCGATTAAACAGTTGTCTGGTGTTTAGAAGGTTTAGCTTAGCGTTCTGTTTTTCCAGGATGAACAGTTCTGTGCTGTTACTGTTGGCAGCACTGAGTGCAGAGACGTACTAACGAGCCAGTGAAAACAAAACACCAACGCGCAAAGCTATCGCACCACAGCTCTGCACAGCAAGGGACTTCATCTCTCAGATGTAATCACATCGGTACGAAGAAGAGCTGTGTGCTCCTGGAAAGCCTGACAGGTCTGATGCCAGTGCAACCAACCTCACTGCTAACCTTCATCCTGAGGACTCTGTGTCTAAGCAAACTTCAGCAACCCTGCTGTGTGTGCAGCTCTGAAATCAAGCTTGGGCAATTAAAAATAACTGCATATTTCAGTAAGTTTCAGGCCTGCAAACGTTCATTTTGTACTTTACCTCAGCATCATTTGCATAACATTCTCCTGCATATTGTGGTGTTCTCATAACTCTAAAGCTTCACAAGTCTTACACAGAAGCATTTGAGTAATTATTACATTCACATACATTCCCCATGGCACTTTCTGTTAAAGTTTCTGCTCTTTCAGTCTGCAGCATTAACAGAGCAAGCACACACATCAATTAAAACAAACAGCTAAACCTGAACAGTGAAAAAGTGGGAATAAAAACATGGTAAGAGCAGCACTGAGTTTACTTCAGTCTCCCTGCCGAGCACAACACTAATTACACTCACACTTCTGAAGCCAGTCAAAAGAAAAGCTACCTCAGCTGTCAGTTAGTCACCAATCCTGCCCTAGAAGCTTCCACGTGAAATCTCAAGCATTCAGCTATGGCTTTAGGCCATAAAATCCTGAGAAATATTCATCTCAGTGCAGCAGTAGTTCAGAAATTAAATCCACCTTCACTAGGAAAGACAGTTCAGCTCTCCAAAGGATCAGGCTCCCAGGGCCTGCTTTTGCAAACCCTTTACATATCCAGCCCTGCAGAACAGCAAACGAAAGAATCGCTCCAGCCACCAAAGACATTATCTTCAGAAAGCAACAGTCCATTTCTGAACCGAGACTGTTTTTTGTCTTCGTATATTTATATATTATCTGTATATAGAAAGGAAGACACAGAGTTCTAGTCTGCCCAGGCTGCCCAGCATCCTGCCCTGCTGAGATCCAGAAGTCTCTCTCCAAGGACAGAGATTTTAGAGCCAATCTGGGCTCCAGCTCCAGTGCTCTGTCAATGAGTGCTTTTGTTGGGGCTTTTGGGGTTGTTTTTTTTTTTTTTTTCCTGGTTTCCTCTATTTTACTTCCTTACTGACTGCAGAAATAAGCAACCAGAAGATTTTATATAGGTGATATAAACATACTGACTTTAGGAGCCAGGTTAACTTGCATTCACTCACACAATGCAAGCAGAAAGACAAAAAAAACTCAGAAGCTGAGTTCAGTAGTTCAGGTAGATGTAGGTCAATGTCACAACTGAGTTATTAAATATCTGTGTTCTAAACTGTACTTACAGAACTGGTTTCTGAACTGCATCGACACAATTCACAAATGCAGAAGAAGAGATCGATAAAAAATAAGATCCTCAGCACTTACTCAGATACCCATAGCCCTCATCTGCACAAATGTTCAACACCTCTGGAGATCCAACTGAGGAACTTGGCTTGCAGGAAGTAAGCACGTTCTGTAATTCTGAATTTCATTCCCTATTCATACTTCTTTGCTGTAATAGCATCTTCAGTAACACTTTCCAAACAACACATGAATTAACAGCTATACACACCTGTGGTACCTCAGCTGCAGGGAAGTCCCCAGGAGCAATGTGTCCGGGTTTGCAGACCATCTGCAAGTCATTTCAGTTAAGTACCCATCAGTTTCACATTTGATATTGATATTCACATCTAATTAAAAACACATTAAAAGTTATTTTAATGAGATATAATTGTTTATACAAAAAAAAAAAAAAAACACGCATTACAAGTTGTGACTATTTGACAAAAGCTAAGTGGAGTTTAAGAAGATTGACCTTACTATTAAAATGCACCAAAACTGTAATTTAAATTCATCTGGACTCTTACCTACTACATATAATTCAGCGTATCTATGATGGCATTCCCTACTTTGATGGCAACAGTACAATGCGTTATAGAAGAAACTTCCTCTAGGTTTTGTTGCTTTCAAGTTGAAAAGAGTAACTTTGCTTACGCGATCGTTCACAAGCGTATACTGACTTTCTGGGATTTCTTCTGCTAAATTCAGCCACCAATCAATCTCCTCAGATGCTACGCTCTTGCTTTTGTTTTTATAGATGCAATGAAATGAAACGTTAGAACCAACACTGGTCAGAATCTTAGAAGGGAAGTACAGGACTTCAGCTACAAAAGAAAGAAATGCACTGAGATTAGAATTGGAACAACAACCAAAACCATAGATCAACAGAAAATTACTATTATCCAGTTATATCTCTACACCATCTTTCCTTCCAGGCTCACTATTACTAGTCGCTATAGGGCAGAGGAGCAGGCACAGATCCTTGTCTGATTCCTTCCATAACTCACGCTTACAAGTTCTAATAAAAATAACCTTTACTGTCCCTAGGCAAACAGTAATTAAGTGACAGAAAATATCCAGGGAGTACAGTGAGAACAACCAGAGCAGTGAAAGTCATATGAGCTCCTGTAAATTAAAACCTGAGAACCTAAGTCAAAGCTGCTGCTTTCTACTCAGCCCACTTACTTAAGGCATCAGGTCCAATCAAATGAGTGTGTTTATTCACTTTAGAAAAATCAGCTGCTGAAAGTACTTGTAGCCCAGAAAGCTCTCCCGGCTGTTAACGCATCTCACAAACACAAACACCACAAACATTACTGTTTAAAACAGTACAATGCAGAAAAAGTCACGGCCCAAAACAGTCCAACCCACAAAGCTATCATGAGAGCTGACCGAGGATCTAACAAATACAAACTCCTTCCCCTCTCATATATTCTGACTGAATAAAGAGCCAATTATGTTCTACTTCAGCAGAAGCCGTGCTGATATAAGGGACCCTACCAAATCTTAAGAGCCCTTTCCAGAGTCCCAGAGAGCTCTCACTGTGTGTGAAATGTAAGAAACGTGCCCTGGCTGCAGTATACAAGTTAGTATATTTAATGCTAATGAAGCACGTACTGAAATTAACTTGGTGATATTACATGAACTGGACTCAACATGGCAAACCAAAATGGTTTACACATTACATCTACAAAACCTAAACCGTGTTCTGCACTTCTAGTTCAGCTACAAAGCCTGATGCTAAACTATGTTAGAGAAAGCATTAGGAAAGGAAGTATTGAGAGGAGTTAAACAGAACAAAGGCTCCTGCTGGGTCTGAAAACAACAGGGCCAGACACGGAGGTGTCACGGAGATCACTGTGCAGTCTCCATGCTTTACTCATTTAATGCTAATCTTCTACAAAGGAAAGAGCACAATCTCAGGTAAAGCTGTGCAGCAGGAGGAGCAAAAGGTTAAAGAGCTTCCACGAGAATTTTCAGTCCAACTCATGCACACAGCGTACCGCACCTCCCAGATAACATTCTCACACACACGGATTCCACAAAACAAAAATGGGTAAATCTCCTGTATCCCAGAAGTGTTCTTACTAGTCAGCGTGACTGCCCATGACCTACCTCCCAAATTCAGGTTATACGGCGTGCTCCACTCACTCCAGAACCCAGGACCATCATGATTCCTGCACCGCACTCGAGCAAAGGAGGAAGAATCAAGCAGCGTATCGTCTATGTCTAATGTGGTATTTAAAGCAACCTGAACCACCTGTTGGATTATCAGAAGCCATTATTACTGAATTCAGGAAAAAGAAAGAAAGAGGAAGAGCAGGGCTGACTCACCTGCCAGCCATTTGGACCAGAACTGCCAGAGATGTTCACTTCGTAGTGGAGCGGGTATGGCATGGGGACAGGCTCAGACCAGCAGATCTTCACTTGGCCCTTCTCTGTCATTTCCAGATGCACGTTCAAAGGAGGTCCAGGCTTCACTGTGGACAAATTAATGGACAAGTTTACACTGCCTGTGACTGCTGGCTGTAATGACTTCTATTGATTTTGAAATTTCTTTCACACCTTAATCTCATTTTTCGACAGTTGCTCTACAGACAACGTATGAGAGAGCAATGTTGTGTAACATTCCTGTGAAAGTTCACCCTGTCACTGCTAAACCATTAGCTATCAGGATATGCTGTCTGCCTTAAAACTACAAGTATTTTGTGCCTTGGTCATACTTCTCCCCACTAATCAAGTAGTGATTTACCTGATCTGCTGAAGAAAGGGGTGAAAGGGATGGGAGAGTTGTACAAAGCCATTTGCCCAGCTCCTGACGAGACAGGAAATAACATCCTCATATTGTACACATAATTTCTAAATCTTCCCATCCCTTTTACAGTGATTATGGCTATGACAAAAGGCTTCCCACAAAGCTACATTAAGGCAAAGGGAAAAACGTGGGCTTCAGGAAGCTCCCACAAGGATATGGAGAACTCTCTGGAGGAGGAAATAGATGGGCAATTTAAAAGGAGGACTGCGATTAAATTCACTTTTCCTTGGACAAACACAAGGAACTTAGATCCTATTTTTACCTGTTAATGAGACCTTTTCATATCACTGTGTAAGTACAGTGTCTTTTGGTTGACTTTGTCCTCATTCAGCAGAGTTCCTTTCATGCAAGGGTGATATCCTGTTAAAAACCACTGCAGATTAAACAGCATGTGCCTTACCTGAAAAGAAAGCATTTCCAAGGGTCTCAGGCAGTGGGCGCATGCTCACTTTAGCCCTGTCTGCACTGGATGTCCACAGCTTGCCCCCACAGCCCCAGAAGTAACTGGCTGCTGGCATCTGAACCCCGTGCTCAGACTACACACTATTCTCACCTGGAACCTCCCAGAGCTCCCTGGGGGTTCACTCAGGTAAGAGTCCGCAGCTTCAGTACTGGACTTAATACACAGAGGCCATCCGTGGCTTTCTTTGTTCTCACAGACATCTTCTTGGGATGGCATTACCAGAACTTCACTCAACTTACAAATAACGGTTATTATTTTTAGTACAAATTCATTACGCTAAGTCATAAAATATTTTCTTATTACTTATCCAAATTCTCCAAGATAATTGCATTGAGGTGGACTAATGAATACTGGCAGGAATAAGAGATACGGGTGGAGGGCCATAGCTTTTAAAACAAAAAAAGACAGTGACTTTTACCTCACATTTCTGGGCACGTTACAATGCAAGTAATGATGTTTTCTCATTCTGCTGCCACCTGCTCTACTGACATAACACACAAGTTTTCATATGTTTACTTTCCAACTAATTTTTATCTCAGCTAAACCTTGGCAGAGCACGTACTAATATTGTTCATTTTAACACTGGCACACTCAATTCTGAACATATAACTTTCTTCCCCTGGCACCATCTAAAAGCAGCACAAGGACAAACTCAACCTCTCATCTTCAGGACTACCCCACCCAGAGACTCTCAACTTGTTCTGTCTGCAGAGCACATCAGTTACAAAGAAGTTAATCAAAGTTGTACTTCTTTCCCCTCAGCTGACAGACCCTACCTGTCTGATCTTAGGCAAGATCTGTAATAACTGTGTTTACACAATGGACAGCAACATACAGCAAATTCATAGTGCCATTAGGGCTTTGGCTTGATTAATATTAGAGGACTGTTTTCCCGTTTGGAAAGTGCTGGAATTGCAAGTGTAAGGAATAAACCAAAACACAAGAAAAACCGAGCTGCTGGAGAGGAGAGCGTTAACTGCCAAGAAGCATTAGGAACAGCCTTTTTTCCTCCTCAGTGAACAGTCAAGAAGTCCCCTCCTGTTCTGCCTGTGCCCTCCTTCTCATCCAAAGCCATCCTGCTGCCACTCCACGTTAACAAAGGCTTGCAACGTACCTATGTAACACTTACCTATGTCTATGGGCTTGACTGACATCAAAGGTGACCCAAGACATGTTACACCAGTCACAGTCTTCAGCCACATGATGTACGTGTGGTTGAGCCTTGGGGAGGGCACGTGGCACTCACAGTTGCCATACTCACTGCAGTTACACTGAGCAGCCATGGCAGTCCTCCTCAGAGAGCTCGTAGATACATCTGCCAGTGGCAACTCTGACCTACAGGGCACATCAAACAAAACCAAAGTATTCCTCTCTGCAGTGTATTTCAATAGAGAGGTGTCTGTCTCTGGGTAAAGTTTGTTTGCAAAGACAAACGAAAATACTGCCTGCAATGAAAAAAAAAAAAGATTAAAAGATTGTAACTAATCGCCTTTCCTTTGCCGCTTCTCCCTTTTTAAATAGTTTCCAAGTAAAGCAGATGGGATGATTTCACAAAAAGTATTACTAAGGTCTGATCCTGAAACAAACATTCTACAATCACGACGAGACCCATAGCTCAGTCAGGCTGGTTTCAGGCTCCCGATGACAGCTATTACCAGGTACGTCCTGGGCTCACTAAACAACTTGCCTGACTGCAGCTTTCTGCCACCCAAACTGGGATTTCATTCCAACTCCTCTGTTCCTCTTGTAATTATAAGAAACAGCACGGCACAGCTGGGTAGGTGTGCTGAGGCATGTCTGAAGGGAGGTGAGCAGCATCTTACACAAGACAAAGTCCTTAAAAGAACGAGTGTTCTCCAGCTCAACGTATAACTGATGCATTCAACTAAGACACCAAACTTGAGGTAAATTGTGTAATTTATCCTCAAGAACACACAAGTCTAAGCCTAGAACTAAAGAAGTGCCCTTCAGGCACTGCAAATAGGTCAGGAACGTGAGCACATCCTATAAATCACCACCTAACGAAAGGGCAAATTGCATCAGTCCTCAAAATTCACCTGCTAGCATTCATCTGTGCCACTGTGAAAGGATCCCTAAGGCTAAGTGATTTCAGTTAATGTAATCAACCATCAGGGCTTAGAGCATTCCTAGAATACATACAACTGGAAAGATCATTCAGTTTTGGTAGAAAATTAATCTGATTTATCTAATTAAGTTTCAGAATAATCTCTCTCCTCCCAAAGACATGCTGCTGGGGAACGTACCCTCATCACAGCACTGTTTCGGACAGAGAAAAGCATTTTCTACTCAAAACTTGATACTATTACAAGCAAATAAACTGTGGATGCGCAAAATCAAAAGGAAACATCTTTAGTGTTGAAAAACTTAAAGCTGCTATGGAGCAAAACTTCATCTTACAGATTCTTCTAGGTAATTATTTTCATACATTGCTTGCCTTATATGTGAGAATTCTGAGCTCCAAACTCCCAGGGAGTAACATAAGCCAGGAATGCATATTTTTGAAACTGGGAATGTTTTCAAGGTATTTTGGCTCATGTGAATAAAATGTTAAGGTATCAGCAAGCCAACAGGGGAAACTGTCACCTTAGCACAATTTGAGTTGCTCTGCTCGCTGTTCCCCCACAGCGTAGGGACCCTGAAAGAAAAATATTAATGTGGAATCTGAGAAGTGAGGCAAGTACTCCAACAATGTTTCAGAAAATGCCTTCAGATTTCTAATGCTACCAGTGAGAAATTTAACTCTGTACTTACACTGCATAAAAAAGATGAACCTTCAAATCAAGTCTCACGTAGAACTTCAGGCCACAAACTAACAGATCCAGCTTGCCTTCAATCCAACATTCAATGTTCCAATATGAAGCTAAGTACAAGAAATGGAATAAACATTTCTGAACCACTAAAAGCCAGTGTGCTCTTTCTTAAGGAACTTACCACACCCTTGACAGAGAAACCTACCTCTTTTCTGGAACGCAGACGTGCTTATTTCTGAAGGAATAAGCATCCCTGCATGCATGTCTGCTCTGTACAAAGAACAGTCGGTGCTGTTATCGCTCCAAAGGCAACACAGAAAACTTTCCCCATTCATCAGCAAGGGAAGGTTGGTTTCAGCAGCTCCATACTCTCTCCTCAAACCAGACCAGCTCTCTACAACTCCAGCAGCAAAAGGACTCGAAGATGTCTCATTCAGCAGCAGGCACGGTAACATAAAGCTCCTGGGCTGAATCTCGTGGACCATACACTGGGCAGCTGCTGTGCGAAGAAAGTCTACAAATATAAGGACAAAGATGTTGGCAACAAAACTTTCGTATCACTTGGCAAAGAAAAGGGAGTACGTGACATTATACAGAAAAGTCTTTATTAAAATATGTCTATATAAAATCATCTCCAGAGGTTTATCTCCTCTGAGTTGGAGTCAGAAGTATGAAAAACATCCCTTCTGAACTGGTGCCACAACTGGCAATGCCACCTTTCTCTTCTGAAGACTCTACAATTAAAACTTTGGTTTTTTGAATTGTAAGTTCACACATTACGCAGACATCCCTCCCTGCAGTGCTCGGACGCTTGCAATCCAGCTCTTAATAACACGGCACTGACGACAGAATAATCCCATCGAAACCGTAACACATCACAACCATTCAGCTCCAAAGAACAGTATTACCAGAATACGTGACTGGATGCAACTATGCAACCCCCACGTGTTATCTGGGAAACGCAGGAAAAAAAGGATCTTTCCATCAGACTGGGGTTCTCCAGAACAAAAGCGCTCTGGCCACAGCTGCAGCTCTTGTCAGTAAACTGCAGCCTGAATTACACTGGCAGTGACTTTGAGAAGGATGAACACATCACTTTTGGAAATAACTTACTGTAAAACACCGAATGAACTGCGCAGATTGAAGCTCTGGTTACAGAAAGATGTGTGGGTGACTTGTGCACATTTCTGCTTTTAGCTTTTTGCTTGGCAAGGCATAAATATTTTAAACCACTCGTTAGGCAGAAGTTAATTCCTGCTCTCTGCTTCCACATTAAAATAAGAAAAATAGAAGTTCTCTGTCTAATAGTGTGTAAGTCAAAGAAAGTAAAAACATAAAATGAAAGTTTTCTAAGCGTAGACGCTTGCAATATGAGGAGCAGACACCACGTTACTATGCAGTGTGCTGAAGTGTTTCGTTTTCTCTTCACGTAGGCTTTGTAACCAGACTCCTGAAGGGTTCTGCTCATCTCTCCTGTAACAGAGTTTGTGCCTCCATAAATACCAGCTTCATTAGGCTCCCGGCTCCATGCGGAGGAGTCAGTTGACCACACTGATTATTAATCCACGAGACGTAATTAAACAAGAACAAACGAGAGACATGGCTGCCTATGAGACAGGCCAGTTAACTAACACACCACCCAAATCACACAGACAAGTGAGGAGAGATTCGTGCCAAGTCACTTTTTTTTTTTTTTTATTAAAAGCAGACTGCTCTCATAGCATACCAACGTCGCAGGACTAAGAACATCTCACAAAGTCAAAATGTGTGCAGTTACTGTTTCTGCAGGTGTGTTAAAAGCAAAAGGAAAAAACCACCTGTAATGAACTACAGGACGGAACGTTCAGCGTAGGACTGCTATAGCTCTTAACTGCCTGTTAATAAAACCCAGCACGTGTTAAAAGTGCTCTCCTGTTACAACCATCTCTCTGCGACATGGATGCACAGGAGACCTTCTCACACAGTTCAGACTCTCAACTAGTGTCATGCTTGTGTTAAGAAGGCTATAAAGATGCCAACAATGGCAACTTCTTTACTTGGAAACAGAGGAAGACGATGAGCCAGTAGGTACACCGATGTGCTGTCCCTACAGGCCATCAGTTAGTGACAAACAGCTCTGAAACAGAATGAAAACTCCCGGAGGCATACAGGTTTTCTAATTAAAAGGTACATGACATCTTGAGGTATTTAAAAGAAGAATTAGTCAATAAGACAATATTGAATACTGATTGAATAAAGGTAAGGATATTGTCTAAGGAGTTCTTCATTTTCTATGAAGATAAAAGGGTCTTTGAAACTAAACACAGAATCTGCTTTCTCCATAAGCATCAGCATCATCATAATTCTTTAAATGGCTCTTTTTTTGATTTAAAATTACAAAAAAAAAACAACCAAAAAACAGGCAAATACCAAAATACCAGCTGTCCCTGTGCAGCATACACCAATATTGGTATGGACATTTCTCAATTACAAAAAAAGGTAATTAGTCTCATTATACAACATTTACAGCAACGTCATGCTCACAAAAGCAAGAACACCAGTCACCCAGAACATCAGAGCTCAACCCTGGCTACACTGAGCTAAACAAACTTTGCAGTTCCAATGGAACTTGGATTTTCCTTTCTGCATTTGTACTTGTTAGGGGTCACGCTTCTGAGTTCAACTGAGCCCTTTATCTGTATGCATTCTAACTCACCGGACACGTTCTGCTGATGTTTTCTGATCTTACCTACCAACTGCACTGCTTTCTGGGATAAGACACAAAGGCACGACCCTGAGAATGCCAACATTTCAATCCTGCACAGTGATAAACCAGGGCCTCTGCATGTCCCAGATGCATGCTGTGATACTAAAATGCTGCAGTATGACTTGGAACATCTCTGTAAAACAACAGCAGAGATAACTCCTCATTCTACTCGATGGTCAGCACTTACTTTTCACACTCAGAAACTTACCCAACAGCACAAACATGGCCAGAGTGATCTGATGATACATCTCGCTTTGAAGAGCTGGTCTGAAAATAACAAAGAAAATTAACTGAGAACGGTAACGATCATTAGAGTTTCATTACAGAGAACTTCATTTACTTTATTATTCACATATTTATAACAGAAAGCAACAACAAAATCAAAATGTCATTTGAGAATAAAACTCATTAACACTGCTTAGTCTACCAATTAACCATCAGTGCAGCTCCCCATCATTAAAATTAGGCAGCACTTCACTCCTCCAGGCCAACTATTGCTCACCTACTGGGCTTGGTAGCCTGAAAGGCACTACTCTGAATCTAAGCCCTTGGAAACTCAGCTGTGTCTGGAGCCAAGCCATGTCTTCAGCACCAACCAGTTCCATTTCGGTCTGTGAGCTGAGTCAGGCCCGTGCACTCAGGTCATCAGCAGACTACATTTTCAGCTCCATTTTGATCAATTAAAGAGAACAGACCAAGATTTCAAAGGCAGTGCTTCACAACCCCCTACCTCGGAGGAAAATGTGCCTCTCAGTAGTGCTGTTACCACGCCAGCCCTACCTGCACATCTCCACTAGCCTATTTCCCAGTAAGTGAGCCATGAAGGCAGAGGAAACGTGCTGGCTACAGCCTTCATTAAGTCTGCCACTTCACCAGGACACAGGCTGAGATAATTTCCACAAGCCTATGACATAACCTATCTAGTTCTTCCCAAGTTTCTGAACGGAAGAAAGAAATGTTTTCAGAACTATTTGCTTGGCATAAGGACATACTGTTCATATGATAAAGCCCACGGTTTAATTAAAGCTAGTCCGTTTTCTCCTTTTCTATAGATGCAACAGAAGTTTGTAACTCACAGCTCAACCACTTCTCAATAGCAAAGTGACAGAGATCACTTCCACATGTCCAAGAAAATCAGACATACACATATCAAAAGGTTATCAAGTTATCAACGTGTCGTGGATGTTATTGCACACCTCTTTAGGGCTCTCATTTTGAATGCAAGTAAAAAACGTTAACCAACAAAAGCTCTAACTCGAATTATGGTCCATCAGTTGTCCTCCCGTTGTAAGCACTGAAAAAGGGAACGCTGCAGCCCAGATTCCCTGGTCCCACTGCTCCTAAACGTTTAAAGAACCACTGTTCCAGTAACTACCAATAATTCACTGTACCATCACGAAGAATGTGAAGCATGCGTGAAACCATCTCTAGTTTGCCCCTGATTTATGAGAGCAATTAGTTAACTGTGTCAACAGCAGCTTCTGTTTTAATTCCAACCCTGCAATACCTAACAGTGACTGATAAGAAAACAACTACAGGTGTCCAAAACCACATGGGGAAGGTGCACTGAAGATTAAGGCACTGCTACTCCCAGATGCCACATAAACACAAAGCGATCAAAAAGATTCTATCAGCCCAATGCCGAAACCGCCGGCTTCGCCGACGCTGCGCAGAAGTTTTCCCATCTCCACGCTAACCCACGTGCAAAGCCTTCAGTACGGACAGCCCTGCCTCCACAACAACATCCCAGAACAGCGACCAGCGGCAGATTCACAGAAACTCGTCGCCCGCTCCCGCCCGCTCCCTCAGAGCGGCGCTGCCCGTTCCCGCCCTGCCCGTCCCGCTCCCTCACAGCGGCGCTGCCCGTTCCCGCCCTCCCCGTCCCGCTCCCTCACAGCGGCGCTGCCCGTTCCCGCCCTCCCCGTCCCGCTCCCTCACAGCGGCGCTGCCCGTTCCCGCCCTCCCCGTCCCGCTCCCTCAGAGCGGCGCTGCCCGCTCCGCTCCCGCCCCGTCCCGCCCGTGCGGAGCGGAGCCGCCGCCGTTCCGCTGTCACGCGTGAAACACCGCACGAGCGATACACTCACAGCGCTCTCACGCAGCCGCAGCGCTGGAAGTCACACCGGGCTCCCCGCTCCGCCCGCTGCCCGAGCCTCCGCCGCCCCGCCCCGCCCCGCCCCTTCTCAGCCACGAGGCGGAGTGCCGCGCCAGGGCTCGGTGGAGACGCGGCAGGAAAGGCGAGCAAAGCGGGCTTGGAAGGAGTACAGCAAAAGCAGGGATTAGATCCACAGACCGGAGATAACCTCCTTAAAAGCAAACTGCGAAAGTACAGATTACAGATTTGCTGTAACCCCGCGTTAAATACTGAACCTCTGCGGGCTGTAGAGATAACGCTATTGACCGTAGCATGGTAACAGGAGGGCAAGGAAACTAGAGGTCCTACAGCTGCGGGAGAATGCTCGAAGGGCATCAGATATGGAAATGGACTTACGAGCAATTAGCACGTGAAATTGCAAGTCCCAGGCGCTGCTGTTTGTAACCCCGTTTGTGAGGAAGCGGTGCTGCAATAGTTAAGAACAAACCTATGATGCTTCTGTATGAAAGAGGGGAGTACGATAACGTCTGATTCCTAACACATATAGAGGGGGGAGAGTGGTGAGCAGCTGGGGGTAAGTGCCAAGGAGAAACACATTTAAAGCCCAGGACGGTACTGGCACAAAACGAGGCAGGCTTAAGCCTGCCATGAAAACATTTATAAAGATCTGAGTCTTGGCCAGTAGAAGAAAACTCATTTTTGGAACAACCTCTGATAGGAAAAACAGGACAGGAAAGAAACCGCGTAAGCGAGGGTTTAATGAGTTTAAAAAAGAATAATTATTCAGCTTTGAGCCTCCAAGAAGATAAAATAAACTAGACAGACTGTTTTAGTCTCGAATTTCTTTGCTACCAGTGAGAATTCCTTGAGAGCTGAGCTCAGAAAGGTGGCTCTGCACTACTGCTTGCATCCGTTACCTGCTCGCTGAGAGCGGAGTAAATCCCATTTGTCCCTTCAGCACTTCACTGTCCACGTGAATAGAGCTCTCTGAGGAAAGAGCTGATGGCACATGTAAAACAACACCACGTATTTACCAGGAGCTTCCAAGGAAAAAGCAAAACCCAGAAATCACATCAAGGAATTGAAAGTGAGGAGTGAGCACTGCTAGAAAATACATCCCTTTAATCCTGCTTGTGCTTACCGCTTTTCTTGCGTAGCAGAGACCGAAAGGTCCCTGGTAAGTGCCCCTTTTAGAAATATTCTGATGCGACAGCTTGGGAAATCTGACTGTACAGTTTCTGTCAGGGGTTCAGAAGCTGTTGCAGTGTTTGTACCAACGCTTCTGTAGCGCAAGCAAAAGCTGCTGCGAGCTGACTCAATGTGGGTGGGATGCAACATGGGCTCACTCAAGAATAATGTTCTATTTAGGATGAAACATCTCAAGAAAACGTTAGATTGAGTTTTATTTCACTTTGCCAGGGAAAATACGTAGGGAAAAGCTCCCACATAGAATACACCAGCGCACAGTTACTTCTTTTTAAAGGTTTATCTTCTTCCTTAATCTCTAAACTAAATCTTCCTGTAATCCTCTTTACTTTTTTCATGGAGAAGTCAGAAGACGTAACTCCTCCTTTCGGGAGTTCCTTAGATATTTTATTTATGTTACAGTCTCATACTCGTCTTGCACTGTGTAAAACTAACCAGTTCCTGTTCCTTCAGCCTGTCTTCACAGATCTCCTTTTCTGGATGCCAGCTAGGGCTCACAGACTTCTTTCAGACCTGCTCCTGCGGTGCTCTCTTTTCTAAAGAGGGATGTCCAAAGCTGGAGGCATTACTCCAGATGACATCTTGGCCGTTGCTTTCTGGAGGCAAAGGGTTACCTCACTTTGGCACAAGACAATCCTGTTTGCATTGCTTTTTTCCCCTCCCAGCCGTGTGCCTTGGTGACTCAGCCTTGGTTTGCACCCCTCTCTAACCCTCAGATCCTTCCCATAGTCTCTATCGAGTTACAGCCTATTTATTTCAGACCATTTCAGCGATTTGTCACAATCGCTTCAAATTCTAATCTTGTTCTCTGAAGTGGTTGCAACCGTACCTAGAATCTTGTTATTCAAAGAGTAATATACATGCACTTTTCAACTAATCAGGTACTTACTGAAAACACTGATGAATTTTAGGTGCCAGGTGTACCCTGAACAACCACTCTACTTATAGTCCGTCAATCTGGGAACTGCAGACAGAGGGTTCTGCTTTAAATCCCTTTCTATCTGAGTACTTTGTAGAGGATGACCCTGCCCATAGCAAGGGTTGGACTAGACATAGACGATCTTGAAAAGGTCCCTTCCAGCCCACAGCAATTCTGCCATTTAATGTAACAGTAACAGGATGGTGCCAATAGAAGTCTAAATGCAAACCTTCCCTGAGGGTACAGTTCTGAATAGAGAAATCTGGAGCACACCGAATCCTAGCAACCTCGGGCAAATTGAGCAAGCGTGCTTCTGAAAGAGCTAGAAAAAGTGGTAGACATTTGGCTCCACTTCTACCAGATTAAATTTGCCAGGCTTAAGACAGCTGAGCTCCCTCTGAGTCTATTGCATGGGTTTATTGCTTCTTTCTTCCCCACACCCCCCCCCCCCCTTCTCATTCATCCAGTATGTTATTCCTGCCAGGTTAATCATCCTATGTTTGAACAGGTGAAAGAGGCTGACTGTGGAGCCACTACAGAATATCAAATCCTGCTGTACTGCGTAAAAGCAAAACCATGTGTGGATCAGAAGTTGTTCTAAATCATTTAATGGTTACTAGAAGTGAGAAGTCTGGTTTTGTTATTAAGATAATGCAGAGATGGGTGCAGCCTCCGGAAGGGGCTGTTATCAGTAACACATTGCTGCTGAAGGATCTTTTGCATTTAATCCCTCTGCACCTTCTTGCCAGCATCCAGCCTCATCAGCCAACCAAAACATTGCTGCTTCTGTAAGACCACAAACAGCATGAAACTTCACTTCTTGAACAGGTGCAGAAATGCTCTCGGTGCACACTGAAAATTGCAGAGGTGATGTTTAAATGTACTCTGAAAAAAAAGTGCTCCCTCCCCCTGGAAGACTCATCCCCACAGCTGTATAGATATTACAGACCTGTGCTGTGATTGATACAGTAGAATTGGCATCAAATGTACCAACAAACTAAGCTTTTAGTTTAAAATAATAGCGTCGTATTATAACCAGAAGAAAGGATAACTGAATAGACTTTAACACTTAGTGGACGCAGCGTGGTAAAACACAAGCAGATAATTAATGTTCCTCCTTCGCTGAAGTTTCCTCTCTCCAGGCTGATGCAAAAATGACTCAGTTAATTTAGGAAAGATAATCCAAGAGACACACCTTCCTGCGTTAGAGCAGAATAACTCCTTGCTGTTACTCAGCTGTTGATTCATTTCATTCTAGGACAAGAAGGTACATTGCTGCTTTGAACCTGAGAAACAACTGCGGCCACCTGAGCATCAGTGCTCCCCTCCAGGACCGGATCCTTCACCGTGAGCTGTCTGAACACAACTGACAGCAGTTCACCTCAGAGGCACACAGGAACGAACCCAGCAGCTGACAGCAGCAGAACAGCCACCTCAAAGCCCGGACTCAGGCATCGTATGCTAGCATCAAGAGAAACTTCCTAACCACTATGTGTAGTACGAATTGATCTCTTCTTAAAAAATAAGCTGTAAAACACGTATCTTTATCTCATGTGACAGCAAGATAAGACAGGCTTATCTCTGGATAGTGAACTGCCCTGCCAGCAGATAACTTATCTCAAGAGTGCTCTGGGAGCGAGCTGCTAAGTCTACATGCCCACAGGAAACTGAGAAGGGGCATTCTAACTACGTGTCTTTGCAGGAAAGAATAACATTCATCTCCACCTCTGACACATCGGACAAGAACCTAAAAGGGAGTGAATCATTCTGTGAGAAGCAAAGCCGGGTAAATCATTGACAAACAGTTCTTCCTATTTAGGAGCCAGGCAGCTCCTCCCTCCTGGCTCCCAAGCTTTCCAGCCGCCTGCTAGCACTGTGCCTCCAGCTGCCTGGGGGCTCAGCTCCTCCCGGCTGCCATATCAAAAACGGATCTGAGAGGCTTATTCCCCTCTTCTCTCCTTCCCAAATGCCACCTTTCCCAGCAGACCAGAACCCTGCAGGACATATCCCACATCTTTAAAGCCTAAAGAACGCCAACCCCCTGCTTGGAGGGTGGAGCTGGCAGTTGCAGGGGCTGTACCCCAACCTCTGCAAGAGCCAGCTGAGCTTCTCAAGTCCCCAAGTGCTTCTGGGTGTGATCTTTCGGGAACCAAGCTCCATCAGACAGCACAGCGTGGTTTTCCTCCTAGCGACCAGCCCTCAACACACCAGCAGTTAACCACAGAGCAGTCCCTGTCCAACACAGAGTGTGTACCAGTAGCAACAGATTGCATAGCAAGGACCCACACTTGCTCATCTTCCAGATAAACAACCAACACAAGTTCATGCTGGCAAACATAAGGAAGATTTCAAAACAGAAAAGACGAGCACAAAGAATAGCCTTGATATTCATGAGGCATGGTTCTTCGCTCGTGCAAGATGGTAATTACTTTTATAATCAAAGCGCACGATGCAAATTGCGTAGAGCAGCACTGAAGTCTCAGGGGGCAGCGAGCTCTCACGTAGCCCTGGTTGGCACCGGGCAAGGAGCAGCGGCTGCAGCAGCTCTGAGAGAGTGGGAAGAGGAGAGCAGAGCAGCACTGAGTGCAGCTGCTTCCCAAGGGACTCTGCTCTGCCTTGCAGCTCCATCAGGAGGGAGGAATGCATTATAGTTTGTTACATATTCTTAATTTGTTTTGTAGTTGGACAGCTCTAGCTGCGAAGCTTTTGGAGGAGGCAGAAGGGAAAGTCTACAGAAAATTCACAAGACTGAAATTTCTGCCCTTTTGAGAGGAAAGGCTGCATGAGAGGTCCCAGGTAATGACTGCTGTGACCATTAGCAAAGCCTGTTTCCTGAGTGTCAAATTGCAATTGGACTACTAGAAAACCCCCAGTGCGTTCAGGGGGAAAACTGCAGCAAAAAAGACTACGTTCAGCCAAAAGAAATGTTCCTTCAACCATCAGGCTCTGCAGTTTAACTTACATTTTTACAAGTTCTATGGGTTTGATATGGCAAATTACCGAGCTCTTAAATAAAAACACGAGTTACTATAGTAACATTTACATCATAGGTTGTACTTATGCTGCCTCCGAGATACAGAAAACCAATCTGCTGTGTGAACCTTTGTACTTCACTTCTGCAATATTTTAAAGGACAAACCTGTTTTCTAATAAATTGGCTTCTTCCCCCCCCCCCCCAATCATTGCACTTCTCAAATTATAAATTAAAATGCATTTGATCTAATTTTCCTTTAAATGACTAAGCCCTGTGTGTGGGAACATGAAACCTGGTTCCAGGGGGAGTAAGGAGAATGCGTGTAGAAAGGAAAGTGCAGTATGGGGAAGTAAGACACGCCTTGTTTTTCTAGTCCTGCAATTGACTTTCCTCTTGCAGGAACAGCAGCAAAATGATGGATTGTTATTCTGGGGGGACTAAAAGCCTTCACCTCTGCAGCTTTTATTTTAGGCAGCCGTATAGCAAAGCAAAACAGCGCATTTTGAGCACTGCTGTCCTTTCCAGTTATTTTCCCAGCTTCTCACTGGTTGATCCGTTAGCATTTTCAAGTGCTTCCTCATCCCTGCTATATTAGCACCCCTGTATACCTGTCAGTTTGCTTCATGACAAGTTACAGTAAGTAATCACAAGACACAGAAGATGGATAACCCAGCTTTGTTTTGGAGGATCCCCTGCAATGGGGGAATGCCCCCAAGCTGGCACTGCCTTGGTTTAGTGCTGGAAGACCTGCTATGCTCTCCAGGAGGCCTTATCATGGCAAGATTAACCTTATTGCATGGTTAAAATCCATTCTAATTCTAAAGGAGAAAGGTATGTAGTAAGCAAAATGTGGCCCTCTTTGGCAGAGGAGGAGGAAATGAACCAAGGACAATGCCAGAAGACAGTTACCTGCAATCGCACCGTTCCATGGTTCATATCATACAGGCAGGGACAAAGGCAGAGTACCAAGGCACTATCAAGTTACCTTCAAAGCCTCCTCTCATTTCTCCCTGTGGCAGGGAATATAGGAACACGTGGAGGGCTTGTTTCGAGGTGTTCAATTCCCTGCTGAACTCTTTGCCTTCCAACAATTACCTGGAGGTCAGTTTATGGACCACGTGGGACTTAATGCACACTTCCACATTACAGCAGCAGAATAAGATCCGTTACCGTTTCACTCCCTTGCAAAGGTGCGTTTAAAACACTTACCAGGGAAATGCGTTCCCTACAGATGACTCTCTAATGAAAGCTGCTGTGGAGAGGGAGGGAAAGCACATCAAAAAAGAATTAATAAAAATGCAGCATGACAGAGTAAAAGATGCTAGCTAATGGACCAATGCGTTCTTGACTCCAGCACAGATGTTCCCAGATCATGCACTTACCTAATAGGAAGTAGCAGCTGGAAAACAGAGAGCAGAGGATAATGGACAGAGTGTAGGTAAGCAGAGTTAGCAACTGATGTGGAGCTGGCAGACCTCTCCAATGGGTCCATTCTTTTCCTTCGTTTTCCTTCCTGATGTACAAACTCAGTTCTGACTGTAGTGAGAATGTGAACAAACAGAACTATGCCACAGCCAAAACACTGCTTGTCGCACAAAGTTAGTCTTTGCTAGGCAAAATCATAAATTGCTTTTGGTTCAGAAGAGGAGCGTTGTGTGGTCTGTTATCACTGTAATCCCTGCCAGGATGACAGCACTGCTCAACTACTTTTCACTGACAAGGAGGTAAACACCACTACATCTCCATGTGCAAAGGAGAAAGAAATCTGTCTCCAGAAGAGCTTTGTAAAATCTGGCACCCATCTGAGTTTAATGTGTCATCTAGCACAGAGGTTTTGAAATCACAAAATGGAACTAGTGGTGAAGAAGATGAAAAGGTATTCTGCTAAATGCCCTGGGGGAAAAAAAACAAAACAAAACAAAAAAACCTGTAGGCCTTCTAGCAACACAGGATATTTCTAGCCCTGGTAGAAGGTTAGCATGTTGTTCACTGTAACATTCGTGCATTGAATGCAACAGTGGTCTAGTATAAACTGAGGCTACTTCTGTCCTTTTGGCAGTGGAAAAAGGATCGTACTCCAAATGTTTATCCATCAGTGATGAATTTTATGCCAGGAAAAAAACAAACCCTATCTGCTTCGTGCCCACAATACATGAAAGTGCCGCCGTCTTTTCCTGAAAGTAAGCCAAGTTAGAGTGTGGGAACGAGGATCCTCACCCTCCTCATCCTACAAATCCAAATGGGAGAAATTGTCCTAAATAAGGAGGAATGCCACACGTGCCATATAATTTTCCTAACTTTTTCCAGATGCATTATTCTTCTTGAAAAAAGGAAAGCACCGTATGCCCATCCAGTGTAGCTTGAGAGGACTTTTTACTGCAGTACAAAAAAAAAAAAAAAAAGGGAGAGAAGCAGCAAAACAACCACCGTCTTTTGGCACATCTAACTGGCACAGAAATCAGGACACACCACGGAGAGTACTACCAGACCTTCAGACAGCGAACATCACCTCCAGATCAAAGCATGCGAAGACTGAAAGGATCTGAGAATCATTTCATTTTCAAACTCTGTTTATGGTTAAAATTCCTTTTTTAGTACTGTAGTTCAAGAGCCAGCGCTCTCATAAACCACTTCTCATAATTGGTTCTAAAATAACAAAACCCGCACCACAAAACTGATCCCTCACCAATCCCTAAGCCATCTAGACGTATTTAATTAGGCCAGGTCCATACTGCCCTAGTCATTAGCTCTCATGTAATACATGAGTACAAAGGAAGAATACCTCTGTATGAATTGATGTTCAGACAATTCTTTAACACAAAGAGGGAGGAACGAGATGAGCTAGAACGCTGAGTGTTCAGACGGACTGTCACACTGAGCAGCCTCTGAAACCATTCGTTCCTCCAGGTGGAACCCATCTGCCTTATGCAGCTTGTACAGTATTGAGTCAACGCCATGTAAATACGGTGATTAAACCACGAGCTCCCGAGGGCTCTGTGGGTACATTCCACATGTCTAGAATACACTGCGCATGGAAAAGACTTAATTGCTATGTGTTTGGGATGGGCGCATCACTTCTGAGCATCAGGGCCAAAAGTAAAGTGAGCAGATCACAGCACTACGTACGCTGCATGTGCTCATGACCTATCATACCACACTGTGCTGCTCATGGTTGAACACGGATAAACTCCCAGGTATAGCCACAGATGATGCCAAGATCAACGCGCTTCTTCCTCAGGGCAGGGAGAACTCTGCTTCAGCACAGCAGCCAGCACAACATGCTGTTGCAGCCCAGTGTAGTAGCCTGGTTGTTGCACACCGTGTGGTTCATGCAGGAACTCAACTCGCTGCAGATTCCAGGTATGACAGAAGCACCAGCCCACATTTGCTGCCCCAGCTTAGCAGTAAGTTTCATCTCACGTGGTTCCTCAGTTGACTATTAATTGATTTCATGGGGCTTTTTTTGACAGCTGCCCTTCACCAGGTGATTGCAGCCTTAGAATCTCCTACAACATATTCATATTTGGATCGGCTTCATAACTGAGTCTGCAAACAATATGCTTTTCTTTTTTCCCCTAGCTTATAGAAAACTGTGTGGTTTGTCCCAGAGTAGCTGCAACAGAGAAAACTCTAAAAAACAGGTTTTATAAGTAAGTATCAAGCAAAGTCCTAACACGCTGTGTCCAGTTTTCAGTTATTAGCTTTCCAGTGCTGCTCTAAACCACATCTTTAGGCACTAATTTTAGTGGGAACTTGGCATCTGCCCCTTGGGACCTGGAGCTCAGTCTCCAAAATCTGGCAGTTTGTCATCCATATTAAGATGTACTGTGGTCAAGACCTAACAGAGAGCACATATCTCACATGCGTCCCAAAGCCAGATGTACTGGGTGGCTGAGACGTTATGTTCAGCAGCGAAGGCATTCCTGTCTCAGTAACTTCTCGGAGCCAGATCTGACAATTTCAAAACATCAGGGACAATTCCAACATGAGCAGCCAATAGTTCTGGAAGGAAAACAGAAGCATGGAGTGGAAGAAAAAGAAAAAAAGAAAGAAAAAAGGGAATGGGTGGACCCCTTCCCATGCTGATATGTTGACATTCTGCATGACTCGCTTTCTAGGCAAATAATAATGGGTGAGAAGGAAGGAGCAGCATGGGAAAACAACAACAAAAAATGCAAGAGTATCAAAACTGTGTGGTGGGAACATTGGGAAAAGGAGACTAGGAAGGGCCCGAGATAGGAAGGAGGAGGAACAATAAGCAGATGGATCCCACCAGGGTGGAAATGATGTGTACAGATAATCCTGGCACAGAGGAGGTGTGAATGAAGAGTATGGGATTCTGATACGAGAAGAGCAAAGAGGCAGGCAGAGCCACAGCAAAAACAGAGCATGATGTCCTCTTGAAGGGGCTCGTGCTGCCAGCAGGAGTGGTGCTAAGCTCTCACACTTCAGGCTGGTGAGAGCTCCTCTGCCAGTGACAGAGGATTTTGTACATTTTGCCCTCTATAGCAAAAAAACTGGAGCACTAAGAGTCAGGCACCAAGCCAGCAGGCACTGAATCAGACAGCTGTTTCCTATTGTAAACCCAGGCTGCAGTGCCATGCAGACTAGGCTCAGAGTACACTGATACATGGAGGCCTCGGGGAGAGAGAGGCTCATCTCATTCCCGCAGGGTGCCTCATATGGGAAACATTCCCTCAGTCAGCGTTACCTGCCTTTGCTGGGTGCTCTTACTCCTGCACGAGGAGTTAAAAACTAAGCCTTTGCTGATGCTGCTGGAGAAGATGAGAGGAATGGCTGGCTTCCACTGGGAAGGATTCACACAAATACCAGCAAACCTAAAAATCTGGATCACAGGGGATCAACATGAACTTCAGTCCTTCCACTCTGAGTGGCAGGAACACTGTGCTGGGTACAGACCAGAAAAGGGCTGTCCTTACAAAACTGAGTTAGAGCAAAAGGGGAGATCCAGCCACAAAACACGCTCTGATCTTTTGCTGTCTGCACAGTCACAGTCCTTTGTTTTGCACACTGAAGGTACTCAGTGTCTCCAAACATCAAGTTTCTCCCTTTTTGATTAGGTGTTTTAACCAAAAGGTCTCCACCTGAAGCACGTCAGTTGCAGGTCTGATTTGATTATTCACCTCAGACAGGTTTTCCCTTCAGAAGGGTCATATTTAATGCAGCACTGTTCCGTTGCCTGACTGCAGGACATGTGAACAGCTGACACTGTGGCACACGTGGGTCACCCCAGTTAGCACCACTTGCCATTTCCCCCACTCTGCTCACTTCTCATTTCCACCATTCCACATGCTTTGTGATTGGGTTAAAGAGGGAGAAAACAGGCTACTAAGCATGACTACTGAAACTCACTTCAAAAGGGTTGGTTTGGAGCAGGAAGCTCTGATGTTTAGAAGTGAACGGAACAGCCTAAACCCAGTTCCCGTGCTCCATCTCTGAGCGAAAACACAGCAATAACAAGTGGCCTATCTCTGCAATTTATAAGTTTTCAGAAAGCCAAGGAAATGCTATCAAGTTAATGTGATTACTGAAAGTGCTGCAGGAAAACACATACTGACTGACCTCATAACAAGTTTACCTACAGACATCCTCATTACCTGTGCATTACAGAAGAGATTTAGTGCCAAGAATACAATTAGCTTCACTGACTTCTAATACCTTATACCGTAACGCAGCAGAGATGCACACAATAAAACAGCCACTCGTACGTCAGACAGGCAGATGGAAGAATGATGGGTTTGCCCTCGATAGACTTACACAAAGCCTTCTAAAAAGAGTCAGAAAGCTCAGGATCTACTTGTGAGCGATCCACACAAAACAGCCTTATGGTTATTTCTGTCTGTTGGTGTAATTACCCTTTGTCACCTGGAAGCTTCTGCTATACCGATTGTACTGGGACAGGACTAAGCAAACACATTGCAGTAGAGTATTAGTGGCCTTGGTCAGCAATACTGGATTTATCTTACATGTTTATCTGTTCAAAAATATTACATTTCCCAAGAGAATGTGCTGATTTCTCTGGAAACAAGAACTCGGACTCAAGGTTACCCTTGTATCTGTTCTGCTTGGTCTTACTGAATGTAAAAATTGGCTCTGGATCCGCGCTGCATCCCAAGGGACCTTCTGGGGAATTAACTTTGTCCTTCTAACCAAGCCCTCTGGTTCATTAACACATTTGAAACAGGAGTGACCTCAACACAAACCATTACTGCAACTCTCAGATACCACTCACAGATTATAGCAACCCAAACTGTCTCTGAATTGAAGAACTGACCATCTCAGGCCACACGCCTGCCTTGCTTCCCATCTCATTAATACCACCCATAAATCAGTGCTTGTTTAATATTTTTGAATGCGTGACTCACTCTTGGCTCTGCTGTCTTCTTGTGACTCCCAAAGCTGACAACAGCTCTGTCTCACCAGAGCAGGAAAGCAAGAACTGGCTGTAATTGCTGGCTGTGGGAAGTACAACGTTCACTCCCCTATTCCAGAGAACCTGGAAATGCCAGAATCGTAGGGAGGGTTGCTTTGAGTTGATTTAGTTTGTTAATGGATCATTTGGAGCAGGGCCTACATGTAGACCGGGGGTTCAATGAGGGATCTGGGGGCCTCAGAGCAATCCCAAGGGGCAGGATGAAGGCTGGACCCAGGAGCTGGGAACTCCAACCCCAAGGGGCAGGGAGAAGGCTGGAGCCAGGACAGGCTCCAGCTCCGCCCTTTTGGAGCTAGGACCTTCTGCCTTCCTTGTAGAACTGGACCCTGCAGGATAAGGACCAAACAGACTCCTAATCCTCTCCTTAACAGGGAGAGGAACAGACGCTTGCATTGCTTGTTAGGTGTCTGAAGCAGTCCTAACCCCTCATTGCAATCTCCAGCATTTATACTGTAAGAAAAGGGAGAACATAAAGAAAGATCAGTCGTGCAGAGTGATGCAAGCTGTGCTAGTGAAAACAAGGACAAGCTGTGAAATCCCCTCCTGGAATAAAGTGCCCTCTGTTGAAACACAGGCATATGGACTTCTGTACCATTACCCACGTACCCTGTGAAGTGCAGCCAGAAGCAACAAGCACTCTAACAAGACGGACAGTCTGTTTCAGGGAGGTGACTCGTGAGCACCCTCCCAGGTTGTCCTTAAGGCTGCACTGTCTCCCAGCATCAGCCCTCTTGGACCCTGCCTTCCCTGCCCCACTGACCCAAATAGCAAATTCCCACCAGCTTCAAAACGGGAGGACTTGGTCAGCAGCCAGTCAGCCACAACTACTGCAGCTTTTGTTTTTATGTTGTGCAAGGGCCATCTTTCAGACAGAAAGCCAGTAACAAAGGCCCCTATTATATTGTGAAATGCCAGTCTTAGGCAGGAATTAAATGAATAGCAAAATCACAAGCCCGATTTAAATAGTCAAAGGGTAAGCAAAACATAAATGTCACGATCAATCCTCTTATTTCAAGCATAGGCTTTGTAGCACATGATAAATACCGTTTTAACTCCTCTCCAAAACCTCTAGCAAACAAACATCCACGTGCAGTACCATTTATTTGTGTTAATCAAGAAAATTAAAGCAACTTTGCCAGCATGCTGGAAAAAGAAGCTCAAAGCAAGTGATAAAAACAAATGCGCAGACGTGGATACCTCAGCTGACCTGCCCTGCAGACACCAACATCTGCTGTCCCCTCCAGCTCTGTGTGAGCCCCAGCAGTTACTAAGGAGACCCTTATTCCCCACCAGGGCTGCTGTAAGCAATGACCCAAAATTCTTCACTTTAATAACAGACAACAACGTTATAAGCATGTCTCATAGGAAGGCAACCTTCCTATATGCAAAGACTCTGAAGTGAGATTATATCGTGTGTGATTACGCATAGTTTTGTTAATTATACATAAAATAGTGCAATAAACAAAGCAACGGTTACAGTCTCGCAACGAAAACAACCCTCCCCATTTCACCTAAGAGTCAGGGTGGAGGGAGAGCACGTTTCTGTATTCCCTGCTGCACGGAGAGCCAAGAGGCCCTCCAGGTACCAGGACAGCAGGAAGAACACTGCCTGCACACCAGAACTGATCCCCCCGTGGCAGAGGAAGCAGGGAGCAACCCACCATGACATTCAAACCGAGCCATCAGAAAGAAGCAGTACCCACCGTGCTGGTTAGCATCTAGAACTCATCTAAGGAGAGCACTGATTTGAAAACACCTCCAGCTGAACTCCTACCCTGGGACACGCACAGCTGTAACCAATTTTTGAAAATAACCCCCCCAAGGAGAAAGGCACAGCTGAAATAAACCTCAACATAAAGAGCAAAAGCAAAGCAAGCAAGGGATAAATACAGGATAAATACCAGGCCACTGGAGAAAAATGTTTCTCCGGAAGCGTCCAGTTGTCATTAAAATTTAACTCAGCAGTTAATGCTTCCTTCCATATTTTATCACAAGACTCTCCCCTGTAAAGCCCTCTAGAACATACCAGTCACTTATTTGCAGGGAGCACTTAAACAAATCAATTAGTCGTTAGTACCTGGTGCGCATCCAGCCTAATGAAACAGGCTTTGCATCCATTAACATAGAGCAGAAACAATCCCTGCAGAGTAAATGATGCAGTCGCTTAAAAGTGGTGTTAACAACTGAGATCAGAGTTACAGAGATCATTTTAGAGCTTTACATAATTTTCCATAGCTTAACAGTAACAGCCTATGTTACCAGGACAAGTTTGGTTAGCTCCTGGCTGCTGACAAGCTTAGATTCATTTCATGCAATTAAAGCTCATTTAAGATTTTAGAAAGTTATCAAAGCCATAACTAGTTAAGAAGTTCACAAGCTTAAATGACTGAACTAACTGTAAAATCAGCGCAAGATTCTTATGCTTCTCATTTTATTTTCCCATCTAAGTTGACAAGGAACTGCTCAGGGCAGCTACAAAAACAAGGGTGGAAGAGGTAGGAAACTTTTTAAGCTACATATCATAGCACTAGCAAATCCAGAAGTAGGTTAAATAAAGCTCTTCAGGAACCGAGTCCCCTGGTTCAAAATCTAGTGCTGTAAGTTACTCTATAAGCAGTGAATGAGTTGGGTGAGGCAGCACAGAACAGCAATCCCAAATACTCGTTCTGCAAAATCCTGCAGTGCCTGATGCTAAGTGCAAGTATGCTCATCTTCTTGAAGGCTTAGATGCCAAAATCATTGCTGCAAACAAAGAACATCAGCTATTCAGAATCCAGATGCTGCAGCTTACTTTTGCTGATGGTGGGCGCTTTAACAAATTGGATTAAATTAACTGAGCAGGCTCATTTTCCCAAGCAGTGGTAGGATCAAGAGCACACGCTTAATACGGTCACCCACTGACCTACAAGGGTGCTGACCTAGGAAGAAAAGAGCTCTGATGCCCTCTGTATCCCTGTTTCCACCAGTGCTGATCAACGCATCTAAATCTGGAGAGGAAGTTATCTGTAAGCTCACAGAATCACCACATCCAGGAAGCAGCAGTTTCAGGCTGAGCAGGAAGATACTGGCATGTTTGAACAGGGCCTCTGCAGTGCATTCAAGATCATGGCTTCTGAGATTTGTTCACAGAACGGCTGGGGGTGGAAGGGACTTCTGGAGGTCATTTGGCTCAACGCCCTGCTTGAGCGAGGCTGCACAGAGCTGGTTGCCCAGAACCACGCCCACTCAGCTCCTAAATACCTCCAAGATGTGATGCTCCACAGCTTCTCCTGGCAATCCATCCCACCGTGCTCTGATCTCACTGCTGGGCCATCCCGATGACCCAGAAGCCAGGTACCAAAACCTCTGCAGGACCGATGGCCACAACGCATTTCCTATGCAGCTCCAGGAAAAAAAAAAAAAAAAAGAAGGAGATCTGAGAGTAAAATAGTCCCCAAGCACCACAGTGCCTGAGGATCTGCTTGAAAACTCTATTTCACCACTTAGGGAACATCAACACCAAGAGACATCTGAACAGCTCACCAGCAGTGCCCAGGTCTGACAGCCACAATGCCATTCTGAAAGCACTGGAGATGCTGTTTCTGTGTCCTTCCTCTTACAGGACAGTGTTCTTTTTTTGTCAGCTCTTGAAATGTAAGAAAGACAAATACTTGAGCATCGGGTACGTTTACTCAGTTTTATTAGACAATTCAAGAAGAAGAGCACGATACGTTTTAATAGCTCATCTCAAGAACCTGGCAAACACAGAAAAACATGAATAGCGTTTACAAAAGTTACAGAAACTGCACTGCATAGTGAATGACAGAAAATGTGATTAATTGGCAAGGCGAGGAAGATCTATAAAAACGCAACACCACCTTTTTAGTTGATTACGAAAATGCTATTTCCACGTTATATGCATTGACAAAATCAGCACAGTGTTGAAATTAAGGCACTTTAGATGTACAATATTCACTTCCATGAAGGAAAACAATTTGAGAGAAACCACAGTAAATCACTACTGACAGACAGTGACAGCACGCCCAGGAGTGGCCATCAGAGCACCACGTTGGTGTGAATGAGTGAAGCTCTCGTTAAAAACGAGCAATCAAAAACGCAAAATGCACTGAGAAGGTTTTCTGACCCTATGAAACACCGAACTCATTCAAGCAAATTCACTTCTAAAGAGGTCAAAGAAGAATTTCACTATTTAAACACTATGAAATACAATTTTGAATGCTAAGCAATTTAAAACCAACGTCCATGGTGAAAACTGCAAGTTCACATTACGTATTAGTGCACGCAGCTGCTTCAGAGATCTTCACTTTCTTCATTCAGAATCTCCGTGCCACTTCACGAGGTTCGCATTGACCACAGCAGCAGCCAAAGGAAACACAGTGCAGTGGAATAATTTCCCAAGAAGCAATGCCTCCTCAACACTACACCTGAATTTCCAGTCTTTCTTTACACTTTGGATTGTCATATATCCACTGCATCCCAGTTGGATCCCAATCCTCATCTGCCACACACGTGCTATTCACTAACAGATGGAAAACAGATTCTGCAATAACCATTCTTTAAATTAAAGAGATATGAGCATTTTTTCCTTACTCCACCTGTCTCAAAAGCAAAACTTCAGTGGTAACCGAGTGGCTTTATAGGCTTTTATTGCAGCCTTCCGTACACAAATTCTGAGGAGTGAAAACATTCAAGAACCTAACGCTGCAAGCACACAAGTACTTTAACTGGAGTTAAATGGAATGTTCAAAGACTTCAGGTATGTGCAGGATCAGGCACTTCAGTTGTGTATCACTGCTGTTTTACTTCTCTAACTTGAACAAAAAATGTCATAGTAAAGGGGAAAAACAGTGAATTCCTAAAAAAAAAAAAATTAAAAAAAAAATCAAAGCAGTTTCTACAGAGGTCCTATGTTGGCTCTAAATAACTCAGCTAATAATTAGAACAACAGTTCTTTCCAAATTAGTAACATGTAGCAAATTTCACTTGGTCAGACAACTTGCTCACACCCAGCACCTTACCAAGCAGGTTCCTGCCATGCCTGTGGTGAAGCACTGGCCTCCACAAGAACACTGTAACGTTAACTCTTCTTTTACAGCCCTGACACTGCAGACACACTTCAGTATCAGCTGCAACTACTCAGCATTCCTGGACACTGAAGCATTCACCTTATAGACATCTGAAGTTTAAGTTCAAAATATGTAATTAACAGTTCTCCATCTAAACAAATACAAGAATTATTTCCCTTCCTGAAACAAGATACTCTACATTTGAATGATACTACATTATTTGGACCACAGAATGACTTCTGTACCCCTTTACCAGGGCCCTGAGCATGAACAAAAGACAGTACGAGTGCTCACGTAGCATCCATTCCTTTTTTAACCACTGCTCTGCACAGCAATCCACAGGACACCGTTCTGCAGTACACTATTAATGAGAGTTTGGACAGTGCTGTAAAGTACTCTCATACAACCTAGTGGGCAAAAGGTATCGTCTCAGTGAAGCTGCCACATCTTGCAGAGCTGGTTCTGTCACCTCCTTGCAGAAGGTCCCTCACAGCAGCCAGCCACAAACTAACACAGATTATAAAACATGCATTTGCACTCTGCTAATCTGAAGAACTCTCAGTAAAACATACCCTACACAGGAAACTGGGTTTTTTTTTACTTCACAAAATGGCAATCTCTATGTCAATTTCCCTAGGAAAGAATAAAACTAACACATCTCTTCCTTCACCCCTTTGCAGAGTACTGAAGTGTGTTCTAGAGTTAGGGCTGTACCAGAACACGCTGTTATAAAATTATGTGCCTCAAAAAATCAGCAAGTCAAAACAGTAATAAAGTTAACCTTATACATAAGATGATGAGAATGTTTACTAGGATAATGCCATCATAAAAATATAGTGCTTTAATATAACAATCTTTCAGACAAGAAGTAGCAGTATGGATAAGTATGTTACCAAAGCAGTGAGAAGGGAAGAGATCAGTCCTGCCCAGCAGAACACTCACTTCTTTGCAATTCAGGCACTTCACACACAGGAATACAGAGCTGTACACTGTATTGTGACTGTAAGTGTCCTGAGGGTAGTTTCTTCCTCTGTGAGCCTTCATGAGAGAAGTAATGTCAACTCTGAGCACTAAATTAAGATTATTCCCAAAATACATCCGCAGTCATTAAGCTGAAGAGTGACAAAATAGGAATATCTTAGGGAAAAGAAAGAACACAGACTCTAAATGAACGCCATCCATTTTTAACCAGGGTTTTGTTCTTTCATTAGGTAGTAAAAGTTGGCATAGGCCATGTTTGTTTTGATGTTACCAGAAAAAACAACTAGAATTACAACCACTCAAGTGGAAAGCAAGTACTCATTCGTCCTTAATCAGAGCAGAAAGACAATCAAGGTAGGAAACATTAAGCAGGATAATCTTTATATTGGTCTATTTCGATTATATGTTTTTGAAGGAAAAAAAGTAGACATGCTGATCAACAGTGTATCAGTGAAACTCCAATTAGAGCAGAAATTAATGCACATATATTGAAAAAGGAGTAAAAACAATTTATGTTCTGCAAACTTTTGTGGACAGATCTGCAATGGTGATCCCAACCTTCACTGAATTCTCCTTTGGCTGACACATTTTACAAAAGCATGTTAGGATGTGATAATGTACACAGACACACACAGAATACATGTGGTGATGCATGCTGCAAAACATTACCAGCATCAGAGCCAGGTCCTACCACTGCTCCCAGCTGAAGTCATCTCCTCTACCAAACACAAGAAAAAAGCCTAAAATTGTAAGGAAAATGACTGCATTGCCAGCCAGCACCAGACCACAGGCTCCCCACTTGATCTGAAATGCAAGGAAACAAAACAGTCAAAGCAGTTCTTCAACATGCATTCAGGTCAGTTATTCGTATGCATTAGATTAAACCAAATACTACACAAAGCTGCTAAAAGCACTGAGAAAAAGGACAAACAATAAATACTGCAATTTACAGTACTAATCACTCAGATAACAACTACTCATAGAATTATTACAAGACTTCAACAGACAGGCTAGTATTTTAGAGCAAAATTATTACCTTGCCATACAAGGCACTAAAACGAACCTAAATCACAGAATAGCCCACTGAGATTACTGCTTTCTTTTAAATACCGTGTATAAAAATAAAAGATTCTTTCAAATAAATGCTGGTAATAAGCACAGAAAAAGGTACATAGCTTTCTGCAGCTATCTATCTGCCCAACAAAGTTTACCTTAACAAGTAACATTTAAGAGACATATGAATTAGAGTTCCCTCTTGCGGTCAGTTCTGGTTCTGCCAGTTATCAGTTCCACAATAAACTCGATGTCAGGCAAACTGTGCATTACAAATTCACTTAAAACTAAGCATATGAAGCTTAAGCAAAACAATAAAACCAAAGGGGGAGAAACAAACTATAGCAACAAAATAAACAACAAATCAGTCTGGGAGACAGAACAAAGGAGTTCTTTGCCCTGGAAACAAACGTGATAAAATCTCACCACTGAAGGGCAATTCAGAAAGCAGAAAGGAAAGAAGCTAGCAGAAGTTTCCTCAGATTTGAGGGGACAGAGCATGAGGCTGGGAAATGCTTTGAAAACCAGGACAGTACTGGAAGTTTGGCCTTTTTGCTGTTAAGTGATAATACTCTCCAGTCACCAAGTTTCCAGCATTCTAAATGGAGAAAGCAGACATCCTGAGATAAAGATGGTGTACGAAGTGCTGCACGAGCGGATGACAGAGAAGGGCGTGAGATGCAGGAGGAGATAAAACATCCTGCACTGGAGCTCAACAAAACTAGAAGAAAACTTTTTAGTCGTGCACGTTTGCTTAGGTCAAAAAGCAGCACAGGCAAGCTTCCAGTGGTGATTATTTTCATCAGAACCTAGGAACACCACAAGGAAAATAAAGGGATGATTTACAAACAAAAGTGGCTCACCTGACTCAGAAAGAAACAACAGTACACTTAAAGGTCACACTCAATAACTGCTTTCTTAGGAGAAGAGCGAGCAGGCAGAACTTACTGCTTCGACCCGTGCGAGGATTATGGGAAAGCCAAAAGCAGAAACAACAATTCCAGTCGTGAAGAAATACGCCAGCTCCCTGCAGGCACTGCTGGCTGCATCGCTGTCATCGCTTACTCTTCTGGCAATGAAGTGGGGAATGGGGCAGATGAAGTAAAATATTAAGACAAACATAGGCCAGTAAACGCTGAGGGGGGGGGAAGAAAAAAAATTAAGTACATCAGTTTAGGTGAATTTTCTCTTCAGAAAAAGTAATTACAGTAGTTGGAAGTCCTGCTCTGTGCTTTGAGAAGTGGATTAAGTGATTTAACCCTGAGCTTTCACCAGAACGATGCGCCCACAGCCTCACACAGAGCAAGGGCTGCACTCCCACACAACCAGAGTTTACGGAGCGCACGCCTGCACCGCCTCACTGCCTCAGCTGACGCTACCACCCCACAAAACATGCAGCCACCAGGAAGAGGACGCACGGAGGGCAGGATGGGAAGCAAAAGTTTCTCCCCAGACGAGAGGAATCCCAGCCCGTAAACAAGGCAGCCCTGAAGACACAGCCTGGGACACGCCAGCGCTCCCTGCAGCTTCACCTGCACTGATGCGGAACCGTTTGCCACGGAAGGGACCCTGAAAGGGCCATCTGGTCCCAGTCCCTCGCGACGAACAGGGCCACCCACAGCTCGCCATGGCTGCGGGCGGCCCTGGAACCACAAAACAAAGCTGGAAGGCAGCGACCGAGCGGAGCGCAGCGCCTGTGCCGCCAGACCGAGCAGCTCCTCGGCACGCAGCCCGCTCACCCGTAGTACTCCAGGGCGCAGCCCAGCATGAGGAACGTCAGCCCGATGGCTCCGCTGAACGACAGCCCCACGAGAGCTGCAAAGCACAAGGCAGGCGGTCAGGCGGCGCCGCTGAGGGAGAGGGGGAGAGCGGGCGGGCGGTGCCGCGGCTCGGCGGGACCCCGGCAGCGCGCGGTACCTTTGACGCCCGCCATGTTTCCGGCGGGCCGGGCGGCGGCGGCTCCGCTCCTCCGCGCCCCGAACGACGCCCGGCTGAGCTGGCGGCGCGCGCGGCTTCCGGCTCTTAGCCCCGCCCCCTGGCGGAGCACGTGACGCCTCCGAGGGACGGCCCGAACTCCCTCAGCGGGAAAAGGGCTCTGAGGCGGTCGTGCGTTCGGCCGCCGTCGTGTGTGGCGGGCTGAGCTACGTGGGTAAACCCGCTCGCAGGCGGCCCTGAGCCGCGGCAGCAGGGACGTGCGGGTCCCACGCAGCGGGCAAGCACGTAAAAAGGAGGCTCCACCCAGCGCTGAGGGCAGCGTGGTTGTTTATCCGGCCTTCCAGAGAAACCGGCCTGTCCTGCGCGGAGCTCCCACGCCCCTCACGAGCACAAAGCATACCCGAGTGTTCACTTCAGCTTTTTAATGTATGTACAAATGCTTTCGACCAGTCACAACTTCATCGAGTACATACCGTATTTACAAAAGTTACAGTGGTTTTAGTCAAACGGTAAACCTGAACATTGATGACCTCTGTCGCCACCGGATAGGACAAGAATTTATTTTTTTTAGTTAACTATTTTGATATGCGTACGTCCTGATACTTCCATGCACCCATAAAAACGTTAGGGATGGAGTAATCAAAGTTGGGAAGTGGGGTAGGGTTTCTTTGGGTAAAGTCTAATGATGGATTTGCATTTTGTGAACGTATGAGCATCCGGAGTTGTTTGCCGTGACAAACCTGACACAAAGCTAACGTAGTTTTCATTATATTAAAAAAAAAAAAAAAAAAGTACATTATAGTAATGAGATCCTTTTTATTATATAGGCATAGGTCACAATATCTACAAATGTGAATGAGAAACAATAAACCAACAAATCACAGGAACATGATTCACATTCCAGTTATCTCTTTAAATAAGACAAGCACATACTGGATCAAAACATTAATAAATAACATCCAGTTTGTTACTATTATCTTAAGGTCTTTTATATAAAAGGAGACCTATGTGTTGGTTTCACATTTTCAATTAATGGTAGTAAATAATGGACCAATACAACAAAAGGATGACTTTTGTACAGAAAGCAATGTACTTTGACACACTGTCTTTGCAGTATAAGTTTTGCCACTTGAAAATTGAAGTGCAACAACAAGTGGATTGTCTTCAAAAACCACCAGCTTTACTGACTCACATCAGATGGCAACCTGCTCCTTAAGCAGCAAATACAAATGATTTCCTGCTTATCTTCTCAATACACCTGCCTTCCGAAGCTCGAATACAGATACAATTGTTGGTAAACCAACTGCTAGCTTCAGTGATTCTACAAAAGGAGAAAGTCAGATTTGGGGTGAAGAGCACAACTTGTTTTGAACTAGGAAAGATGCTTCAGCATCAAAGATATTTCATTACGATATTATTGCTTTGGTCCATAATAAACTTCTGTGATAATTAATTTGCGCTGTATTTACCTCAAAAATCAGACTTGGCCCACAGATGTCTGCATGACAGCTTGTACACCGTGGTCTGAAAAGTGAAGTTGCAACGGGTTGCATTTTGCCAGGAGCCTTTGCCAAGTGCTCTGGAGCTGATAAAGGCATAGAGGTGATGCAGGTGGACTGGAAAAAGTCTTCCGAATCCTCAGGAGAAGAGCTGTTACCTATAGGCTAGGAAGTTTCTAAAAATTTGCAGCAAGGTTTTAGCTTCTTGGTATTTTCTTTCGTTTGATGGCTTCAAACTATTGATGAGAGCTTCATGGGAAATGTAGCACATGCTCATTCTTCCCTTTTACAAACGTAGAACCACTCTTCCCACCCCCCACACCCCCCCAGCTCACTGTTCCCCCAGAACTGCTGTTTTTAACAAGCCATCGAGGTGCTGTTTAACATCAATTACTTGTTATCTGCTTTAAAGACACTTACTCCACGATGCTGAGGAATATTTTTCCACGCATTTCACTGCTGGACTGTGAGGTGAAGTACAGTATTAATGCATAAAGCAGCAGTAAGCTGCCACACTGATCTACCCAGGCTTCAGCTTTGTCTCTACTCAGGCGTACTATGCTATATGAGCAATTAAGCAGCAAATGGTGACTGTTGGAAGTGTGCCTAAACCACATCTGAGCACTTAAATTTGATGAAGTTTGATCCAAACCTAGGAAGAAAATACATCAAAGTCTGGGCTTCACCACCAGTTACGGAACTCAAGTGATGTGTTGCCATATCACATTTCACATACACAAAAAAAAAAAGTAGGAAATTCACCAGCTACACTGTGTCAGATAGAACAATTCCACCTTTTTCCCCAGAATGTGTTCTCTCTCACCCCACTGGAATCCAAAGGGGAAAAAAAAAAGGTACAAGGAACTGTAGCCCCGTGGCTCTCAGATGACGAGCCAGGTGGCTGGAGTTCCTTTTGAGCTCAGGATTCTTAAAACAAGCATAAGGAAACCTTTCTCTTGCTCTTCATGATAAGTATTAGGCTCTTAGTTTTCTGAAACTTCTGAATTTCCAGCCAGAGTTTGGTTGATCTGTGACATTTGTGACAAGAGACTATACAAGCACTAGCACAGGTCTGTAGTGGAGACTGAGAAAGTAGCTAATACAAGGGTTTTTGTCCTTGGTTTTCGAATTCTGACCAGGCATCGTTTAGCTCCATAAATATCATCTTTGCATATTGTTCGTATGGCTGCCCAGTAGCCTGGAACAAAAACAAAAACAGGGATATCACATCCATCAAGGCACACTACCAGCAGCAGACCTCTGTGCCGCTAGATTCTCAAACACATATCGTTCACTTTCCACAAACGGTTTTTGCTTACTCTTTGATGAGGAAAAAACTACTGTTGAGGGTTGCTGACCTTGTTTAAAGCCTTGCAGTTTCCTGGTTCTCCAGCCTTTCTGCTCCCCAGAGCTGACAGCCCCCGATGTGACAAAGCAAAGAGTCCCAAGAGGACTAAAAGCTTCAACCAAGGCTGGAATGTTTCTACGCATTTGTTTGCGCCGACGCATCGAGCAACCACATTTAACACTTTATAATTCCTCTTTTTTTTTTTTGAGAACAGTGACAATTTCTGATCCATGTGAACTAGGAAAACCTTACCTTGTCAGGGTGAACGACGAGCACTGCCCGCCGATAAACCTTCTTCACTTGCTCTGGAGTTACGAGATCTGCCATGCTAACAGGTTTCCACTTGGTCTCCCCTGCCCATAGGACAGTATGCATTGTGGACAGCAGGGCTCTTATATTTCTCTCCTTTCCTTCAATCCACTCCAGGATCTGAGGAGAAAAACGTGAGTCTCCATTTATGCCTTACATTAGATATTCCAGAAGGAAGAGGTTTCTGCATTTGAATAGCAATGACTCCAAAGAACATCTCATATTTCTTTCTGAGCTTCAGAAAGCCTTTGGGAGATATTTGTAAAAGATATTTGTCAGTCTGCACTTTGTCTTTAATTTTTATAGCACCACTTGAAAGCTAAGACACAGTCAGAGCCAAAAATAACTGCCAAAAATACTGAGTTGAGCCACTCCTAAGAACACTTCTGAACAACCATTACATGGAATAGTCAAAAGATAAATGAAATGATTAACTGTGTGGCTCTTCAGCAAGCTTAATTGCATACCTAAAAATAAGCCTGACTGGAACTCTGCTGTGGAGGCATATCTTTAGAAGCCTTAGCTCTAGACGTGCACAGAAGACTCATACAGAAGCTTAGCTTCCATATAAATCCTTCTAACCTTTAAATCAGAAGCCCCAATTCTCTGTGCCTTTTTTCTATTTGTAATCTAGCAGCCAAACAAAGCAGTAGGTACCCCACTTCCCTAGATGATGTCCCCCGTTAGTGATTGCCCACAGCTGCAGTTATAATCTGTGGCTTAATAGTCCTCATGAAGAGTGGGACACAATGAACTTCCTTCCCTTTATAACAGACCTGTCGTTTGGCAATTTATTCGGGAGAGATGAGAGAATTTCAAAGTAAACGAGATTAATGAGACAGAGGTTCAGTTCAATTAGCTGTGCCTGCTCAGCAGAGCTGCAGTGACCCGGCATCTCAGCAGCCGTGACAGTAACACTGAGCCACTGCTGTTTTCTGGTTTAGGACAGAAATGCATCCTTGGAGTTTTAAGTGTATTCCAAAGGATGTTCACATCTTCAGGAAAGGTGTAAAAATGCATTATATGAACAAACAGCAGGAAGCTCTCACTTTCTGCCCCAGGACAATCTCATTCTGGGGAAAAAGTCTCTCATCTGGGCAAAGCCCGGGGTTGGTTGAAGGACAGGCAGAGATGTTTGCTGCTCTTTTATCTGCCTTATTTGTAAGAAGCTACTTTGGAACAGAGGGTGTTACGTCGTTGTTTTTTAATATATTTTTAGGAGACAAACTCTGTTCTTTTTCCAAGTGCTGCCTCTCATTCTGATGACCTAGTGGAAACTTTTTCCAGGTGTTCTCCAACACCTGCAGTCTCTGGCTTTGTTTTTCTGGTCACACTAACTCGATGCTGTCTGGGATGCAAATGGGGAGCCCAGCAGTGCATGATGCCATCAAGTTTAGACACCTACTTTACGGAAGCATGAGATACCACGTGGTGCTGGGGATCCAGCAGTGCTGCGGAGAGTGTGTACTGGAACAGGAGCACAGCTTTCTGGCATTAGATGGCCTTTCCATTTGCTCAGATGCCTCTCACATGCAAGAAGCGACGTACAGCCCAGCTGCACCTTTCAGGGAGTGCTCGAGAGCATCCAGCATGATGAGAATGAAAGACATGCTGAATGACAGGAAGAGCATAAACAAGAGTGTGGCTTACTTTCAGTTTTTCAGGGTCCATCTCCTTAGCCATCTCTTCTTTTCTCATCTCAGCTATTGTTTTGGGTCCCTTCTTGTCCTTATGGGCGTTAAAACCTTGACCAGATAATAGATCTTCGAAATCTGCGGACACTTTTGGTTTTGAATCTTGAAAAGCAAGAGTAAGTTGTTTTCACAATGCAGGCTTATTTAACACTGCTTCGCTTCCCAAGCAACACCTCACATCACTTCTGACAGTCTCCCAGTGATTATGAGTACGTAGGCTCCCACTGTAGAGATTTAAGCTAATGCTATTTTTTAATTATTGTTATCAAATCCCATTTGTAAACCCGGATTTCCTAAATATTATCATGCATCAGAGTCTAGAACAGGAAACTAGTGTTGAACTCTGCATATCATCAGCATGACTTGCTCGCCAGACGCCAACCTGCTTCAGTGCATGAAAGCAATATCACAAAGAGCCAACCTTTTAGACACCAAACTCTGAAATGCTTACCAGCATTAGCTGGTCCTTTTCCACGTTCATTCTGCGCTCCTGGCATTGCTGAGAAGCTCACGTTGTAGTTGGGCTTGTTCTGGGGCGAGGCATGAGGCATGCCTGGCTGGGCCTTGGGCTGTGCCTGCTGCCAGCCGTAGCCAGCTCCCTGCTGCCAGCTGCTGCCCATGGGCTGCGGAGAGGGCTTCTGTGGTGAGGGGGGGAATCCTCCACCCATACCCGTCGGCGTGGTTGGTTTGCTGGCAAATGAAGGGCCACCTGCACAGCGAGGGGAAAGGAGTGACAGCGTGCGTTAACAGAGCAGTGACTCACCTTCTGGACCCCAAGCAGCTGGCTTCTGCTTTCCGCTTTGCCATAAACTTACTTTTGCAGCATTAAGCAAGACCCCTCAGCTTTCCCATCTCTGCACTGCAAGCTGTGTAAAATGACAGCAAGCTCCTGCCTTTGGAGTAGCAGCTTGGTGGGATAAAGCAGGGAAAGCAACGTGCAGGTGGCTGGGAACCACAGCTACCTGCTGTAACCTGCAACCTGCTCTTGGGAACCTGCTTCAGGTGGGGCTGGGCTGGGAGAACTCCAGCGGACCCTTCTAACTTCTGCCACTGCTGAGCTGTGCTTCTGTGTCACAGTGGGACCATCAAATTGATGCATGTTGAAACAGTCCCTCATTACGCCGTGCTGATGTGGCACTGTCCCACTGACTCATGTGTTTCGGTGCCTTATTACTTTAGAGGACGGTGCTCAGATTTAGTTTGTGTGGATGGCATTCAGCATTAATGCTTTAGTATTTGAGATTAATATCCACTCTCAACTTTGAGTTCTGAAACGTATCATGAAAAGTGGGTGAAGTGCTATTGATTTAGCTATGAACAACAGCAATGTAATTAAATATCCAGTGGATGCCAAGTCGTTTGTTTTTGAACTCCATAGCTGTGCTGCAGAACCTACGCTTTAAAAGCACATCGATGGTGCTGACATGAGTCTTGGCATTCCTTTTATTTTGCTCCTGCAGAGCAGCCAGCGATCCAGCAGAGGGAACTGGGAAACCTAATTCCAGAACCATGCTGGTACTGACGCAAAGGAGAAAACAAACATCAGATAAAACCACAGCGCCTTGCGAAGAGCTGAGGGCAGTGACAAAGGGAAGAAAAATCTATTTACCACTCAGAAGAGCTGACACGCTGGCTTTTAAGGAAAACTCAAGCCATTTGTCAGGACTGCTGTTCTGATATTGGGGCTGAGGGTTTGCTGATAGTTCTGAGACAGAACAAGGAGAAAATGCATGTCTGAGAGCCAGGCAAGCAGCCCTTCATAGCCAGGTGCAAAAGAAAATGGGTTCAGATCCCACCTTCCAACAGTACTGCACATTGGAGACAGATGAGTGAGGAACCACAGGTTTCCTCACAAAGGAGGAAAGTGGGCCAAATCCAGAAGGACGAAACAATTCCTCAAGGACCCCCACAGCTATCGAGAGCCAGAGCCTGTTCCCAGGCACAGCTCCAAGGTCTGCAGCAACCGTTCTGCTGCTGGACTTAAACACAGCAGCATCCTTAGCCAGAAACTGTTGATGTGAATGAGACAGAGGTTTTGCTTTGCAATCCACACAGCCTACAAGGTCCAAACTGTTGCTGGCATGCACAGTTGCTGTTGTTTTGATGAAAGATCAGTAAAAGCAGAGGCTTGTGAAAATTTACAGAGAATGAAGCAGGAGGGAATGCTGGAAGTGGCAGTGGCATGCAGCTAGGCTGAGAGAATCCATAGAGCTCTGTCACATATCAGGTTGTTCATTCTATTTCTCTAAACCTGGGCAAGCTGGTAACTTTTTTTTTTTTTTTTTTTTTTTTTTTTAGGGAATGCAAACCTGCTAAACTTGCTCCAAGAGTCCCCAGGTCAGCAAATGGATCCAATGTTTGGGGTTTAGGCTGATGAGTGGGAGTGCTGTGGAGGGATCCTGTAGGACTGGTGGCAGCTGACTTGCTTCCCATACCTAGGCCACCTTAAAGATAAGAAGGAAAACAAAAAAAAAGGAAAAATAGCTACATTTTTATTCTCATTTTACTTGAGTGCAGCTCTTACCCAAGGCTCAGTTACATAATGTTACAAGACTGATGTTAAAATCAAGCGTATTATTGTCAGGCTCCTAAGCAGTCTCAATTCAGCGTTGGCCCAGACTACTTGTACTCCCACTTACAATTAGGCTCAGAAACAAGAACATTCCCCAGACTGCCTACAGTGACAGAGTAATTATGATAAATGGATATATTTTAAGAACTGGAAGCCTTCAGGAAGCGAGTTTTGGTAGGACACACATACCCCCCCCCAGGAGTAGAAGGAAACATACTATAATTTAGCAGCATCCCAGGAACATGCAACATTTTCCAGGTCCTTCTCTTGGCTCCTCAATGGAATGAAGCACGAGCACGTACCCCCACCCCTATCACCTGTCCCACCTCACATCCTGATCTTCTGAGGAAGGAAACAGATCTCAGGGCTCCCTAAGGCTTTTTCACTAAGTGTTCTGAGCTTTTACAATACGTACCTGGTTTGTTGGCCCAGTCCCAACCACCTGAAACATCGGACTGTATGGAAACAGTCGGTGTGCTGGAAGCTAAGCAGAATGGCTACGTATAAATATTTCAGAGCAGTACAGCAAAAACAGCATAATCATAGAATCATTCAGGTTGGAAAAACCCTCTGAGCTCTTCAGTCCAAACCCCAGCCCACCCCCCCATTCTCACTGCCCACATCCCTCAGTGCCACATCCCCACGGCTCCAAACACCCCCAGGAGCAGTGCTGGTGCCTCACTGCTCTCTAGAGAAGACATTTCTCCTAATAGCCAACCCAAATGTTCCCAGTCATCCAGCATCTGGGAAAAGCAGGGGGCAGGGAGCAGGACAGATAGCACAGGGCTGTCTCTCTCTATCATTTTTTAATTAGAAGGGAACTTCTGCTCCACAAAGGGCACTAGAAATTTTCCATTTATTTCTGATCTCACGCTGTACAGACGTAAGGGAGGAAGGACATAGATTTACAGTCTTTGTTTTATGTCTGCTTTGGTCAGAGGCTTTATATACATATTTATAAAACCTTATCACTGGAATAACGTAGGGTTTTGTGTTTCTGAGCACATCTCAACCCAAGGAAATGTTCTGTATGCAAAGGGCAAGGGTGGAAAACACAGATACAGCAAAGCAGCCTCCACATAAATAGAGACAATAAGGAAGCCTTTGCTTTAGCCTGTATCGAACAAAGTCTGTGCGTCTACCCAGTTCACCCTGCCAGCTTTTCATTATACACAGAAATTAGCAGTATCATTTAATACCTCATCGTGCTGGAGTATCATTTAAATTCCTTTCATTAGTGTAGCCAGCTCCAAGTGTGACCCAAAGGTCTCATTCACAGGGGTAATACCCAGTGCCCCAGTCCGGCAAAGCAAGGATGTAAGCAATCCCAGCAGCAGACTAGTTCCCTCCTTTGTCACCCTGACTTTCCAGGGAGACTGTGACAACCAAGGGATGTGTGTCAAGTGGTGAGACAGAAAGGAATTAGTATCTGAATGTGTTTCAGACAGAGAAGGTTATGACATTGCATTTTGGCACAGGGAGAGAAAGAGACAACTAAGAGACTTCTTTTTTAAGCAAAGGATGAGATTAAAGAGTTGAATTTAACTGTGAGTTTGGCCAGGGTTACTATCAGACCTGAAGAAATCAGATACCTCTAACCAAAATCACCAAAGGACGGGTGTTTTCTTTAGCAGGCATAATATGCTATGCTCTATTTAGCTCAATTGATGGCAGTTTGTTCAAAGAAAACCTCATAACCACAGGAATATGCAGGCAGACATTCTTCATGGTCTCTTTCCTCATGTATACAAATAGAGTATTAATTAAGTATATGACTTGAGCAAAACAAGTCTCATCCCACCACACTCCAACCGACGTACATCCTTTAAGTCTAGAGACACAAAGCCCTTTCCTGTTCAGTGGGCTTTGTGTGGTTTAGAGCCATTTCATGGTAAGCACCAGTTTGCACTTAAGGGCTCCATCAGATTTAAAAGCAGCATTCTGAACTCACTGGAAGAGCCTGGCTTTCTTACCCATGTGGAAGGGATCGCTGTGCACAGTTGGTGAAGGACTTCTTGTTGCCTGAAGGAAAGGATCACCAGGGACATTTGATGAACCAAGAAAGGAACCCAGGAGATCCGGACCAGTTTGCTTAGGGCTACTTCCAAATGGATCGAAGGCAGATGCTGCAAGACATTTTTGAGAACTCTAAGTCACCGACAGTGTCACCAAACTCAAACTCAGCCACAGCACTGCCCAAGCCAGTGCCCTCCTTAATGAAATGAAAACCAAACCCAACATCTTTTACAAGAAAGATTCAATTATTAGTTGCTAAGGAAAAGTTCAGCGAGTGAACTGCGCTCTTTGAAACTGTACCATAAAGGATTAGGCCAAACCAAACTCAGGGAGATCACACAGACATCAGATTGAGCTCAGTGTTGTTACCCTGCCTTTGGCAAAACCAGCCACCTATGCCAGAGACCATCACCTGCCCAATTACACACGGTATCTACTTGCCCTTCTCTGTTCACTTAATCATCCAAAGAGCCCTCTTTCTAACGATCTATTCAACCATTCCTTTCACCAACCTGATTTCAATCTTTGGAGCAAAAGTAGTAATAATTAAAAACAAAATCTTCCTATATTGCCTATTAGATCTGCTTGAATGTTCAGAAACAGCAAAACGTGTCACTGTATTTCACAGCCCAAGACCACCATCCTAGCTCCAGACCTCTGTTAGAAAAAGAAATTCAATCTAAACCACTACAGGTCTGACCAAGACCCAAGTGGTCGGGTTGTCTTTGTTTTTAATTAGTATACATTCTCCTCACATACACTACTGGACGCACTGGAAGAAGAGTGACTTCCAGTGGCTGTAAGTAAGAAGCCAGACAAGCATTTGGGTGAGCTCTCCACAGACTGAAAGAAACAAGCTGGCCAATCTGCTTGTGTTGGAGACTCCAGCAGAGCAGAGGAGCTCGACGGCCTCTCAGTGCCTCTCTGCTTCCACAAAAAATGTACCCAGAGAGGAAAGCTGCACCCCTGGAGCGCGTGCCCCACGTCACGCACAGGGCAGAACCAGCAATACCTTCTCCCACCCTCGGGGACGGGGATGGGGACGCTGATGCTGCAGAATGCCGAGGAGTGGAGTGCACTGATCCGGGCCCCGCCACGTGAAAGACCTCATCGGCAGCGGGCTGCGTGCTCTGCCCCTGGGAGCCCGGCCCGCCAACCCCAAACAGATCGCTCAGCAAGTCCGAGTTGGAGGGGGCAGCCGCTGGCTGCGAGGGAAAGCTCTTGCTCATGGGGCTGCCATCCAGCCCCAGCAGGTCCACGTCCTCGGGTGGAGGCGGTGCCGGCGGCTCTTGCTGCTTTTTGCCGTGTTTTGGTGTCCCGTGGGGCTTGTCGCCGCTGGCATTGCTGTGTTGACTGGAAAGGGACAAGAGTTCATCATCGGACTGTTCGCTTTCCTCGTGCACCAGCGCTGCTCGGTCCTCTGAGGTGGGGTGAGAGCTGCTTTTGTCAGATTTCTGGTCTAAAATGAAATTAGATCGCCATTAGTTCTTTTCATCGCGAGGCTCCCCCAGAAATCAGCTTACATGCAGAACGAAAAGCTACAAAGAACAAAACCTTTCGGAACGCCACCGTGGTGAAGATTTAAATGAAAGTCTTTGCTGGGCTGTGTGCTAAGCGGTCAGCATTATCGATCAGGAACATGGGGGGAGGCTAATTGGCTCTGCTCGAGTGAGTTTCTGGGTTTTTCTGGGTTTCTGGGTCAGGACCAAGCACCCAGCCTGTCTCCAGCCATGCCTCAGAGCTTGGGCTCATTACAGTGACATAGATCACCTTCCTGGCATTGCTCACCAGGACCTCCTGTGCCTACACATCCCTGTTGCGATGTCCCCGCGCCACGGACAGGCACACATCTCACTCTCAGCGCTATGTTATCCCAGGTACAACATCAGCAAAAAACAGCTTAATTCCATCTCAGCACCAAGGACACCTAGGGTGAAGGTTTACACTGGAGCTACCTCAATAATCGGTCACGTGCAGCGCAACAAGACAATTTCTGAAGAGAATATTGTGGGAAATTAATTTCCACTCAATTGCAACATAAAGGCGTGACCAACAGCACAGTGATCTAACACACAAGGGATGCTACGGTCAGGTCCCTCAGCCAGCCTCCATGCTCCAGGAGGGGGGGAGAGAAACAAGTTGTTTATCTCACTCTAAGCAGATCTGACTTAAAGGCTGCGCTGCATACCTTGCCAGCTGAGGGATGAGAAGAATGCGCTCTGTCCAACATTCCTGATGTTATCCTGGGGTGAATCAGTGGGACCTTTACCTGTGCAGCACAGAGCACGGAAGTTCATTAGATAAATAAATGAATAAAATCAAGCAAAACAGAGCCCAACACCCACGTAGGTGTGCAAATCAAGTGAGTAAACCTGTGCAGCTCCCACCTGCCAAGGCAAGAGTGTCCTGATGCTCCTGATGAGAGGAGAAGAGAATGGTTGGATTGATGTCTTTTGTTGTGAAGTTCTCCCACGGAGGAGTTAACTCTGTCTGTCTGTCGGTAGGTTGTATTTCTATCTCCAATATAACATGGAAAAGCTGGGGATACTTGTCTGGAGAGTCACAGGCATCCAGTTCAGGTCTAAAAGGGGAAAAGTCAGTCAATTAAAAAGGAACAGATGTTTCTACAAATCTATATCATCTCTCAGTATATATGCACGCACACAGACTTTCATCTGTGAATATTCTCCTTTGGCCTTTTTAAGGCTTTTATGCTCCAGGTTTGATTAATGTTCAGTTTCAAATACTCACTTGGTGAATTTTAATGTGGTTGTTCCCAGGGCTATAAATCCAGTATGAAATTGAATTTGGAATATCTGTGTGTTGGTCATCTGAAAAACAGAGCACCACAATGAACAAGCGCTTAAGCTCATGAAATTCAAATATTTGTTTGTATTGCACATGCAGATGGTTAAGCCTACCCTATTACCACTATATAGGTCTATATAGATATATATATATCTATATATATAATATATAGATATATATTACCACTATATAGTCACTATATAGATTAATGATAACTGCTGTATAAACTAATTCATTCTGTTTGTTCTACAGAAAGTAGATCTTTCTCTTCTCAAACCCCACTATTTCCATCTGCCTTAAGTTTTCCTGTTGCCTCGACAGGAGAATGCCTTCACAGCCTTCAGGAACATGCCCTCATAGCCAGGACCTACTTGGCCTATTTTCACACTTAATGAAACTGGTATCTATTTCCTCTGAATACAGTGGAGCAATGAGTTTGTAGCCCAAGAACATACAAAACCATTTCAATCACAGTAGGAACTGCAGGAAAGCATTGCCTTTACAGCAGACAGCACCACTAACGAGCTAAGAGAAACATTCATCAGTCACCCTGCAACTTGAATGTTAAGGTTTCAAATGTATTATCAGAAACATTATTGCTTCCCATTCCTTTGATCTGCTCGTGTTAAGAGGTCTTTCAGCTATGGAGAAAGTGGTTGCTTAAACCAACCTGCTGCCTATATGATCTTTGACCAATCAGAACAAATTGCCTCTTATCCCTAACATTCCAAAAGGTGAAAGCTGTTCTGGATCAAGCAATGCTGACACCATCCAGGAGGGATGGCTCAAGTCAGTCACACTCACTGAAGCTAAAGGAAAAATATTCTCCCATTTTCTTATAGTTCATAGACAGAGGTTCTGGTGGTGTTTTGCCCTGAATTGGTTACTGATGGGTTGGTTTCTATCCTCTACATCATCTGGAAGGATCCTACACCCCATCAATATACACTATAAAGAGACACAGGAGGCATCATGGACTTCCCCACATGCTCTTTGTTTTCACTTGGCACTGCCCAAATTTATGTTAAGCCTATACTCAGGTAAGGAAGCCTCCTGTATCATGAGTGCCATCTGCATTCTTAGACCCAATATTCAGATATTGCCTCTATCATGCAAGAGAAGTTAAACAAACTCCTACTTTTGCTTGAAGGCGTCCCCCGATGGTTGACCTCATATGGTAGACAGAAACAACAACATCTCCATGGACAGTGGCTCCCAATGGAATTAGGACTTTCCCTTCTTGCACACGGTATTCTCTTTGAGGGGACAAGAAGGAAATCCACAGTTAGGCTCCCTTCTGCAACGCCCTTACCACCCAACCCCAACTTCAACATCAAAATTACCATCTCGCTGAGGTTGAGTCAACAGAATCACTCTGCTTAGTGTCAGGCTGAGTTGAAACAGAAACACTTCACAGAGGAAACCAGCAGAGCACCGAACTGTCTCAGTGAAGGCACCCAACTGAGATACCTTCCAACTGATCCTGGCAGTTTAACTCAGCACTAGGCACCAACCTTCAGTCAATATCTGCACTCCATGACTGATCAGGCAGCCTGGCAATGACCACGGTGCACATACACACACCTTACAGCAAAGCCTCCCAAGGATGGTAGGAGAACACAGCAACTCACTTCATTCTCTCATACTCTTGCGATGTGGTCAGGATTCTGGTTTCTCCGCTGAGGATGTCGCAGAAGGGCCGGCACCCATTCCGTTGCTTGTTGAAACAGGGGACTGGGCTGAGGGTGACTGATTTGATAGTAAGTGGCTTGCAATGAGGAATGATGGGCTTGTCTGCTATTAGATCGCAAATGTATCCTATGTATCTGCAGATAGAGAAAGCCGTCACTGAAACCTTCATCCCAGGTGACCGGTTTTCATTCTACTTTATGTTCAGATACCATATGAAGTACTTAGTCATGGATCATTATTATTCCACACGTAACACTACATCTTCTGTGTGCTCTGACAGGCAGTTTTGCCTCTGCTTCATGAAAATTATAAATGAGACATTTTTACAGTGTAAATACTGTACAGATTAAGCTGGCTTAGGGAGGGGGATTCACCAAGGCTTGTCAGCTTTCCTGAGCCAGAGCACAAAGCTATTGTAATATTTGTTTTTATTCCTCCATTACTATTACAACAGTGTGGGTGAAATGGACGCGGCCATAAACATCAGTTAAGACCTGCCAAAGATAAGTGGAATGGCTAATGCACAAGTGCTGCTGATGCTGCAATAGGAGTCCTGAATTTTCACTCTGTTGCCTCCTGCCAGCACCTTCAGGACTGGGTGGACAGGAGGGGACATGCAGCATATGCACCCTTTAGCTCACATGCATTATTCCATGAAAATAATACAGTAGCACAGGTTGGAAAAGACTTCTGAAGGTCATCTTGTCCAGCTCTGTTCAGCGTAGGACCAACTTCAGCACCACATCCAGCCCCAGAGCTGGGTTACGCTGCTCACAGTGATCCCCAGCCAAGGATCTTGGAATTCAGAGATCCCACAGCTGCTCTGGACAACCCGCTCCAGTGTCTGATCACCTCTTTAACCACTATTTCTGGGGAATTAAGCCAAAATGGAATGCACGTCTCTGCCTAGGAGCTGGGGACACATTATCAAAACGCACACATAGCATTTAGCCGATGTACTCTACCTCCTGTGAGAGGGCCACAGTACAATTCCAGGTCTCTTTGTGTTCAGCAGCTGCATAGCAGGGCCTGGGTTAGAGAAGAGGTGACAGAAACAGAACATCGCGCTGACCAGAACTGCTGAGGCTGCACGGCCATCCTGGTAGGGGGAGCAGGGTAGGGGAAGAAATGCATAAGTATCAGAGACAGCCTTCTAATTCCACCCAAACACTCTCCATTCTTCCTTAAGTCACGCAAAATAATTTTTCCATAAATTCTGGTAATGAGACTGCACTATAATGGATTTCCAGACTGGGGCTTCAGTGAGCTGCCTGGATCAGAGATGACATCCACCAGCAGCCAAAGCTGAGGATGGCTCACACTTGCTTCCATGCCCAGTATGTTTTGCCTCCAGCTGTCCCACAGGATTTGCCATGCAGAGGTGACACAGGCCCAGCATTTACCTGAGGTTAACAGGCTGCTTGCCTTTGCAAGTTTAGCCAACTGCCTCTGAAAGGATCTCTTGGGTTCATATAAACGGAGTGGGCTTCTCTGGACTCCTCAGAAGATGTTCAGAAGGACTCACTGCCCTTCACAGCATTATCCTGACACTCATTGCCCAAAGGTCAGCAAAGGAATTTGACTACTGAGCTAAATTTCCAAGACATTGAGTGCATCACAATCTCTGCCTGAGCCTGATTCATGTCCTGCAATCACAGGCTGCACTATGTGAGGCAGGGGCTGCCAGACCCAGACGTAAGGTTTGCGCAGTTTGGGAGCAGTCATTTCCTCAGTTCCTTCCAAGTTTACCCTGATGAGGACTGACAGCCTCCCAGATTTAATTTAGGCTCCAGGAACAGAACAGAACTGTCCTCTTGGGCATTACGGTCAACATCAAAGATTGCTTGGGGGTAAATTACAAACTAGGCGTGCAGAATGACACCACCCTCACACATCAGACCTACGTGTTCCCATCTTGATGGATCTTTAATGGGGAGTCAGCAGCCCATGGGCTACGGTGCACCGTGTGAGGCAGAAGGCAACTGGGCATCATCAGCCCAGTAGCAGTCACCACATGAGACCTTAACAACCTCAGGTTTAAGCAGAGCTCTCATCTACGCATTTGCTTCCCTATCTATGGGAGTTGGTTTCATCACACTTCTTTTAGAAACCATTGCCATCCTTGCCCACAGACACTTGATTTGCAACACTTAATGTGACTTAATGACTCACAGGTCTGAAACTGTGGTTCCTTCCTGCTGTACTTACCATGCAGTGGATGACACAGACGTTTTTGGGGTTCTGCTGTAGCCAGTTGTGCATGTTCTTGCAGACAGCATAGAGATTGTGCAGACTGGGTGCCTGTCGTACCGGCCAGCTACATTCAGAAACCTACAGGAATTGCACCATGAGCACAGCCAGCTTCGTAAGAGTATTAAGCACTGCATGCTTTTACAAATGCTTCCTGCCAACAAACACACTTAATTCAGCAGCCTAGCTATGGACTTGAAACTCACTCCACCTCTTCTCATGCATAATTCTGACCCCTGACTTCCATGACCTACCAAGGCACAAACAAAAAGGAATTCTCAGTTAAATAGCAAGGTATTGATGGATTGTTATCAGCAATACTTTGTTAACAATTACATTCCAAGTCAGATTATCTTGAACGGCCTTCCACTGCACTCCAGTCTCACAGCCACACATTGAGCCCATTAAAAAGCTTTTGGACAACTCGTCCCCAGAAACTACGGCCCTGATTTGTGAAGGATACTGAGCATCTGTTGCTCTCAGTGCAATAGAATTTTCAAGCCCTGTTTGACAGAAATTAGATTGATCAAAGGGAAACTTCTGTCCCAGATAAATAAATAAATAAACACGGGATCTGTGTAAGCACAGTTAACGATAAGAGCCAGAAAAATGAATGACTTCTCAGAGCTGAAAACGCACAAACTCTGAAGCATGCCTGGTTACTATTCATCAGTGTACCAGCTCTGAGTCATGACACATCTCAAGAACAGTCTCTGCAGTCTCAAACAGCACATCAAATAGCATTCGGCAGACATCCCTGCTTCATCTGGTTTTAATTGAAATGTCTTTATTAAACATCATTTCTGGCTAGAAGAAATTTAAAGGAGAAAAAAGCATTTAAGACAAAGGATTGCTTTTCTCTCTCAGCTGACATTTGGATTCTGCTTGAAGAGAACCAGGGGGCAGGAAGGAGATTGTCTGCAAGAATTACGAGGTGATCACAAACATTCACTCCATTCTTCAACAGACCTGAAACATCAGTGCCGTAAGGGAGACATGGGTGCCTGGCAACTATTTTATGTGATCAGGCCGAATTCTCCTCCTAACCCCAAGAACTGCACCACGCTCTTGGCACCATGGGATCTGCTTGCAATCAGACCACCAAAACACCAAATGCGTATTGCAAGAGGTTGCTGGAATGGATGTGACCAGTGACAGTTCCCTGAACAGACCTCACGACACCACCATCAAGCATCTGGAAAAGCCATTATCGCTTATCAAGTAAATAATGCACATTTCCCAACAGTCCACAATTATTTATTTACTTTGTCTGTAATTACACATCTGCCTGCTGGTTGGCAATTAGGAAATTAAAGGCACGTTTTGCAGCATTTCATCTATTTCCAGTATAACCTCAGCGACTCTGGTGAAAGGCAACTGTACAGAAAGTAACAGGAGCTCTACTGGAGCTCTGGAAATATGCAGCTAGTGCTTGTTTTATTCCAGCAGTGGGGCTGGAGCAGCCAGGAACGTGACCCTGAAGGGACTCTGAAGCTTGGCTTTGTTTAATGCTAGATTTGAGTTATGTGTTCTCAAACTGCTCACGTTTTCTCCAGCAGATGTGAGCTCTCCTACCGGGCAGCGAGCAGAGCAAAGGACAACCAGATCAGAGCTCTGACTGCCTGCATTCCCTCTGCTGTACACTGGGCTGGGCACTCGGGGCTCTGTGACCCACCTTGGGGCAGAGAATGGCCCCATGGGGCATTTACCATCATCTCCCTCCTGTGCCATGGTGCAACGTGACCTGCTTTGGTCTTAACACACAGGAGTTCTAAAGGAGATAGGAATTAAGAAGCCATTCATTTCAAAGAACAAATGTCTCTCTCAAAACTTCATCTCAATCCAAAGCAGAAGATACTCTCCTCGTGATTTCACTTCCTTAATGGCCTGTTAGCATCTTGTTCCCCACTAGAGATGAGGTTCAAATTCATATTTACAATTGTTTTGTGTCGCCTCATCTCATGCATTTTGTTCTGCACTTTTCATCTTCCTGAGAGATACTTGGAACCTGCATTTCCTAACTCATCCCCTGAAAGTGGAATGTTTTATTAAAAGATACATCATTTCCTTCGTGTGTGTGAAGGCAATAGCTTACAAAGCTATTATATGTCAAGAGTGCCATACAAAGTAGCTGGCAAGTCATAGGAAGGGTAACAAAGTCTGGGGGATGGAAAAGTAATGGCCAGGCCAAATGAAATACCAACTGGTATTTGTTTAATGCTGGGCTGTCAGAAGTAAATGTGTCTCCTCCCACCAACACCTATGTACCAAATGCAAGCAAGACAGAAGATTGACAGCCTCTTTAATTAGCCTTTCTTGTTCATTTACTTCACAACTTCCTATCTGAAGCCATGACTGCTTACTGATAGCTACTGAGAAATCTGCTTCAAGTGATCAGAGCAATTGCTGAGGATGGATTTGGGTACGCCTCAAGCTAACACGAGGCCTGGGACTCTCCCTGACAGAGGGCACAGTCCAGCAGCTGATGCTGCCTTTTTAGTTGGAGTTAATGAAAAACAGGAAAAAGAAAATCATCACTCCTTTGTGGGAAAGGGAAAAAACAGGAAGCTCTCTGAAAAGTTAGATCTGATCTTGCTTTTCAGCACCAGGATTTTGTAGAGGTATCCTCTCAAAGCCATTAATGAAGCAGAGCCTTAAACTGTTCCCATATGCCATTCTGGTTATAGAGAAGGAAAGTGAAACAGAGAGTGGAAGTGTATTTTTTAAGTGTCATATGCTACAAAAAAAGCCAAGAATGCACCTTAGATCCAGTTCCCAGCCCCGTGCTTTGCCTGCTAAGTCCTCCTGCTTGACTAAACACAACTGGAGGATTCTAAAACATGAAAACAAACTACCTTCTTTTATCGATCACTTCTTTCAAAGCGTTTTTGTTAGAAACTTAGCAAGGCCATCTTCAAACTCCTAAAAAGCCCACATCCCCGCTCAGATGATCTCACGGGGTAACCCATGACTATACTCTGCTTCAGGCACTGCCAGCACTTGGCTTTAGGACTCTCAGTAGCGACCCACTGGGGCTCAGAGCACACTGAAGTCCTGCACTGCACATCATACACTTGAGTCTGTGCGTTAACAAAGGTGAACTTCAGAAGGAGTAAGTGCATAAGAAACTAAAGGGTTTACTCCTTATTTCTTTGCTGCAGCTTCTGACAGCAATCGTAGATCTGTTTGAATTGGAAGGTTCTGAGTTTTGTCCCAGTCCCCTGCGTTGAGCAAGACATCCACAGCTCCATCAGGTGCTCAGAGCCCCATGTCCTGACCTTGGGTGTCTGCAGGAATGGGGATCTACCAGCGCAGGAGCCAAGAGCATGCAGGCTCAGCTCAGTGCAATGCCTAACACATCCCTTTAATCCCTGAACTTTCCATCTCTTTAATCCCTGCCGCTCTGGGTATCAGCTAAAAGCCAGAAATGACCACAGCAGCTTAAAAACACCTATAATTCCTTTTCCATCTTATTACATTCTACCTCACACAGGAGATACAGGAGCAGGATCTTTTGCCACCTTTCAGTTCCCCCCCCCCCTTTATCCCTTGGAAGACACTCACCCTGTTGTGAAACTTGGCACTGCGATAGTACTTGGGTGACAAGTTGAAGACTGTGTAGTGGTCAGGGTGTCTGGAATCCAGAAATGTCCGGACGTCTTCAATGTGGTTCCTGAATCCCAGCTCAACGCCTTCAGCCGGAAAAGACATCACTAGAAATGTGAGAAGAATCTGAGCTGAGCGTGCACCATTACATGCTTGTGAACCTCTGAACCCTGAGATGTTACAAGCTTTATTTATCCAGTAAGCAGCACTTACCTATGATTCTTGAGGTAATGTACGAAATATCTAGCTCTCCCTTGGTGTAACTAAAAGGATACAAAGAAGGAGATAGATGTCACACATATATTTACAGAAGACAGCCCATTACAGGAACCAGGAGAACAGGATTTTCCCACTTTTGACACAAGGAAGAAAATGATCTTAGAACCGATGACTTGTGCTTCATCTTTATGTTTTAAGCAGGTAGCTTACAGTAGACAGTGACCCAGCCTTCCTTTTACATGGACCCCAGAAAAGTCCCTTTTCCCTTTTGTCATTAATTTTCAGTGCTAGTTTTCAGGAGAAATCTCTAGCAATTAAACACCTCACATATCAAAGTCTCCGAGGAGCTGCATCCATTACATGCCTTTAATTTACTGAAGCCCCACATTCCTCAGCAGACGGTGGAGCGCAAAGCACAGGGACCACTGCCAGCAGAGCTGACCAAAGCAAAGTCACCTCATCAATTTCTTCTGCTCAAGAAGAGGCTTTAGCAAAGGGAACAGTTACATCAGCATGAGGAGTCTCATACAGCACGAGCCAGCTTTCGGTGACAAACAACTCGTGCAGTGGCTGAGCAGAAGGACCCCACAGGTGTCGATGAAGGAATCAGAGATCGAGTGCCCCACTGCCACTGGGAAGGCCTTTCCCTGATTTCTGGATGTTGATGCTCATTTATTATGAAGATCAGGTATTTACTTTGGTTTCCTGCTTCCTTGAAGCCAAATACCCAACAGGGAGACAGAATTAGAGAAGTCATTTGTGATTTTCCCCTCCACCTTCATTAGGTTAGCTGTTGTGCTAGCTAAGATGGCAGCTCAGATGAGCACCCTTCAGCTAGTGATACTGCCCACGTTAGCCAGCCTCAGCTGTACCATACCTGGCAACAGATTGCATGACCTTCGAAGATGTATCTTTCAGAGTATCCTTCAGGTTATCCTTCAGATTGCTGAAGAGCCTCCCTGCTCCTCCTTTCACCATATCCAGCAAGCCTCCCCCATAGCTGGACTCCATGTCCGGTGATGAGGCACCTTCAAACACAACAGAACCAAACCCAACATCACTTGTTTGAAACAAATTCACAGAGCCCACAAACCCATTGCTCTATTTAGACTGAATGTATTCTTCGCGCTGTCATGCGCTGAGTAGGGGAAAGGTAGTTTTGCTTACAAAAGTCATGATTTTCCAGAGATTAGAATCACAGGATATCCAGAACTGAAAGGGACCACTAGGATCACTGAGTATAATTACAGAGGGCATGTTCTTGCTGGCTTAGGCACGGAATCCATCAGTGATTCTCAGCTCTGTGTATAGGTTGCCCGTACAGGATGGACAACCACCAGTCGAGCTCCTTTGCTTCTCAACACAGCCCAAAGCTCTTCAGCACATAAACAAGACCAAACCAACAACCACCTCCACAGGACAAGAAAGAGACGTTAGTATATGCCACAGCTCTTTTGTGTAAGTCACAGCTTCCAGTTCCACTGTGACTGGATGACTGAAGGGAGTCTTAGCACCACATGCATAGAGGACCCATGACTGTGCATATAGCAGACATCATCAGAGCAATCTCAAGGCACTTAACAGACCGGTTAGATTTGCTTGAGTGGAAGGTGGCAGAAGTTTGGTCTTTGGAGAGAAAAGAAGATAATGAAGGAATATGATGGATGATTGGATATTCCTACATTTGCAGCATTAATATAGGAATCAGCAGATTGATGGGGAGGAAGCAGAGCAGGGCTCACCTCTTGTTTTTATCAAGCTTCTTCCTCACAGCTTGAAGCATCACGAAGCTGCAAAGTCAGTAGGAGACTAACATAGAACAAGAGCCATCTAAATCATGATTTTGATGGACTGAGATGTGGCATTTCTCCTCACAAGGTTGCAATTATACTGGAATAACTATTTCACTCTCTTAACCAAGGCCTGATTCATTGCAGTTTCTCTTATTAGACCACTGCTGTGTTCACTGCATAAATCATTCTTAGGAAAGTGAAGTATAACAAGTTGAATGTGGACTTGAGTAAACATGGCTTTGCTCTATCGTAGAACTGAGTTGTTGGGCACAAACCAGTAAAATTATATTTTTAACTGCTTATTATCTATAAACACAGCTCTTGGCTACCTCAATTACCAGGACTCAACTGTTTGATCTTAGCAAGTTTTGACTACAATTCTTTAATTATACATTGTCATCTCATTATTATGTCAGATCAGTCAGAGAGTTAACTGCTGCAACAAGCAACCTATGGAAAGGTGTGCCACACACACTTAGGTAGTTTTAAGAAGCAAGACTGCATCCACTAAGAGCTGCCTTGCACAGAGCACCCAGAACGTCTGAAAACGTTTGCCCTGCTTCAGAGCCACAGGACAAGATGTAACGAGAACGTTGTGGCCATTATTAATTACTGCAGCACTCAGAAAAGTGGAAGATTTGTCAAGGTTAAGGCAGGTTGGTGGCACTGACTGTGCCTGTCATATGTTTTACTGAGAGACCTTACAGCTGGAACTGCTTTGGTTGTGTAGAACACCCACTACTGAAGTATCACGCTACAGGAAGAAATATTCTAGGGGCACTAAGACTATTAAGGACCATGAAAAATGCTACCTCTAAGAAAGCCCCCACTGATTTACTGCATAGAGCACCAAACCCATCTAAATGCTGTTCACTCTTTCAAATGCAGAGGGACATATCAATAAGTATGGAATATATTGGTAAACAGGAGACTCCATTGGTAAAGTGATGTTACTTATTCTCCTGTGTACAAAGGGTGCGTAACACCCAGCGATGCAGTCGTGATCCACGTGCACATGATGCACATGCAAGGTGGGAATGCTGGATAACAATAGCCTCTCCTCTTCATTGCACTCATAAAAAGATCGAGAGTACTGTGCCCAAATCAGAGCAGAAGATGCCCTCTCAAGGCACAGGAACACTTCCTTTCCAAACCACTTCTAAGTATCTACTTTGAGTATGATTAAAGAATAAAAAAAAAAAAAAAAAAAAAGAAGTAGCTGATGGGCTTCCAAGTGGGGAATTGGTGTTTGATCTCTCTTCAAACACTCAAATTTCACGTTACTGTGTTAGGAGCCTCGGGAGAGGAGGAAAGAAGTGATGTTCGGAAGGTGCTATCAGTTCTGCAGGTCCACTTTTAAAAGAAAGGAAGGGAGAAAGATGGGAACTGAGAATGAGGAAAGCAGGGGCAAAGAGATGAGGGGACCAGTGGGTACTGGACACACTGTGTTCTTGCAAACGCTCTCAGAGAGCAACAGAATGGCTTCAAGAATATGGAAAACCTAGAACCTTTTTGAAATGAGAATTGCACTCTAATTCTAAGAGGAAAAACAGCAATTATTTTCAAGTTTCCTATATGCACTAGAGTAGAGCTAAATAAGAAATGCAAGCTGTGCTGCATCAACAACACAAGACAAGTCATGCTCAGCTATTGTGGAGCTACCGAGGAAGCTCACAACACAGCAGTGCTCAGCACAGCACCCCAAGCAGTGATTTGCTTGGGCAAATCAGTCCCTGGGTCAGAGCAGAACCCTCAGTCTTTCTGCTAGCAGCTGTGACATGGTCCTTGTTAAGCAGAGGAGCAAAACAAATAGGTTCAAGGTTCCTCCCAGTAGGCAGCATCTCCCATGCAGCACAAAGATGTGCAAAGGAGTGGCTGGTCCCAGCAGCAGAGCAGAAAGCGTTAATGCATTAGCACACAGATCTGACAGCATATGCAGAAACCCATGAGAACAGCCAAAAAATCTGATTAAAAAGGAAAAAAAAAACAAAAAAAAACCAACCAGCCTGCTCCTGTAGATTTTGCTGAATAGCACATTTCTGTGCTAAGTCCCTCCTGTGAACAGGGATCTTCAGTGCTCTCACAGACCCTTCTGAAGGACAGCATAGGCGGGAGCTGCGGGACGGGGGCACCTGGACAGGCAGAGCCCTGGATTTCAGTGCTGCAAATGAGACAAGTCATCCTTGTCTGCCCCCAACCCTGAGCTGGGCCGCAGGGAAGAGCTGGCCACCCCTTGGAGCCCAGACAGCTCTGGAGGTCAGCACCATTTGGGTAGAACACGACTTGGTGGCAGCTCTCCCCAGCTTTCAGCTTGTTAGCACACAGCAGCTCAGTTAACTCCAGCAGTGTGTTCGTTGCTGTCTAGAAGTCTTGTTACAGAGAATTACTTTTGATGCATGAGATGCATCTTGCTCCTTATGCAGCGAGAACTCTCTATTAACCCAGTTCTGGGACATTCCCTGGAAGGCTCCAGAGACAGGCCTGTGACCTGTATTCGTGGCACAGGTTTCAGAGGGATCACTCACTAACTGCAGCCTTTTCATTTCCCGATGAAGGAATGGTTCACGTTGGGCTTTTACTGAAGCACAGCACACCTGAGGCCGTACAGTGCACAGGTTGGCTCTCGTTGGCTGGTTGGGGATGGGAGAGATCATCTCTGCATGATGTGCTTTGGGCCAATGGAGCGTTGTGGGAGCGAGACAACTCATAGAATCATAGAACCATGGAATGAGTTGGGCTGGAAGGGCCCAAAGGGTTACAGCTGAAGCTCCCTGCTCTGAGCCAATGCCTCTCCTACTGCTTGGAGCTCAGGATAAACCTGCAGCAGCCACCACCAAAGCACCAGTCTGCTGCACCTCCCTGCAGAGCTCAAGCACGTTGTACAGCAGCGTTCTGCCACAGCCCCCTCTCATCAGCAGCCACCGGGAGGGGTTCCACCCATCTGGACAGATTGCAGCTGAAGGAGCCTCTGCACGGCACCAGCCTCATGCAGTATGGATGGGAGTTGGAGAGCACCGATATTTTAATTAAAGCACTTCAGATCTCTCCTCGCCCTCCAGATAATTTCAGAGCATCAGGAAAAGGATGCGCTGTGCAGAAGAACTTCTTCCAGCACAAACGGCCGGAACACCACAGCAGCTGCCGCATCAGGAGAGACTGACTCCCACCAAGAGACCCTCTGCAATCTGTCTGCCCTCAGCACAACAAAACTAGCAACAGGAATCTATTAGCTGAGCTAACCTGCATACAGCCAGACAGCTGACGGATGGCACTGCATTGCTCACTTTCCTGTTATGGAAGCTTTTCCTGCAAGAAGTGCACACTGGGAACGTATGGTGGGTTTCCAAGCACCAGACCCCCCCAGCAACCCACACTGCTAAGAGCCACAGGCTGTGACTTCCAGCCCCGCCGGGAATCCAGCCGACATTTAAGAGGCATTTAAGGCTCTGTCAGTCGGTGCTGATGAAGCAATACTTGGCTTGGGAGCGGGAGGTGAAAGCAAGATGTCTGCAAATGGAGGATCAGGCAGCTAAGTGCTATGTGTCGTAGGTTACTGAGCAAGAGTAAACAAACCCTTTTTGCATGCCAAGGGCAGACAAAATGCAGACATGAAACCACAGGAAAGAAAGCAGGTTCACCTCAGCCTGCCCATGCTATGCAACACAATCTCCAAGGTCATACTCCTTTTGCTCAGAGAACTACTGCCTGTGCTTCCTTTAGAAACACAGAACCATTCAGGCTGGAAAAGCTCTCCACGCTCCCTAAGCCCACCCCCCATGCCCACATTCCTCAGTGCCACATCCTCACGGCTCTGGGACACCCCCAGGGACAGTGAACCCCCACCCCCTGAGCAGGCAGTGCCGGTGCTGACCATGCTCTGGGAGAAGAAGCATCTCCCAGTATCCAAGCTGACCCTCCTCTGGCACAACCCAAACCAGGGACCAAGGTCTGTTCCAACCCAAACCATTCCATAAAGCAATGGGGGCAGCTGTGGGAACATCAGATGCTATTCTGCATTCCGCTTCCACGGTGCCACGAGAGCCTGACCCTATGCTGCGATGAAGCGTGTAGCTACCTCATACACAGCCCCCTGGAATCACTGAGCCCCCTCCCTGCGGTTGGGGCTGTGTGTTGCTCCCCCCAGATGGAATGGGGCACAGTGGGAAGCTAGAGATGCCGTGTGGGCACCCTGAGCTGGGCAGAAAGGGCCCTTGTAAAGGCTCCCATCTGAGAGAGGCTGAGATGCAGTTGTTGTGGCTTCAGCAACAATGCTCAAATTGTTGTGGCTTCTTTTTTTTTATTATTTTTAAGGAGCACCCAGCAAAACACAACGCTGTTTTGCTCACGTTCATCCCTCAGCAAAGCTGCCTAAGGCAGGATGTGTTTTACACCAGCATTAGGGGACACCAACCCAGGCTCCATCGGGTGTAGGAGCATCCTGCTGCCCCTATCCCCACGCTCAGCATGAGGAATGTAATCACTGCGCAGACATTACTGCAAGAGTTTCATTTGAAGGGAGAAGTGGCAAGTCTGTACCTGAGGATATCCAGGCAGGAGGCTCCTTTGCATCCAATGACAATCAATAGCATTTAGGATGGAGTGCTTCACTTGCCAGCTGTGTTTTTGAAGAGCGCAGCCCCCAGGCCCTCAGCCACCTTCTCTACCCCTCCCAGCAGTGTAAGCATTGAAGCACAGACTCCGAAGCATCCCTGCTCTCACACCCACCCCAATCACAGAGAGCCAGGGCTGCCCCACCTTTACCAAAGGAACTGTGCATGTTGCCAGGGAGCTAGAGAGGGCTGGGAGAGAGCAGCAGGGCACAGGCATCCATCAGCACCAGGAAGGAGAGCACTGCTGCCTGCACAACCCCTGGGGAAGCTCCTCGGAGTCGCAGAGGCCCTGCAGAATGATGCTCCTGCTAATATTTGGCTACCAGCCTCTTCCACCCCCTCCTCGTGTGCTGCCCCAGATTCCTGCTCGCATTAGATTCCCTCCCACATCAGCACAGGTATCTTGAAACTCGAGTGTTCATCTGCAAAGCCCAACAGCAACACCCGCACTGTGAGTGCACAAGCATGGCAGCGAAGCTGGGAGAGGATGGGCTGTGGGACTGAGGCATCTTAATAATTGATTCGAGTGAGGGAAGAGTTGCTTGTGGTGACTGTTCCCTTTGTTTGTTTCTTCACTTACTGCAGCTTTCCTGCAGTTCTCTGGCACTGGACCCATGCAGACCTTCAGCCCAGAGGTGTTCATGGACAGGGAGGGGGCTATGGGAGGTGTCCCCCACAGCAGGGGTGGGACTGGGTGGGCTTGAAGGACCCTTCCAACCCAACCACGCTGTGAGTCCATGAACCATGAGGCTCCTAGAGGAGATGCTTTGAGTGGTTCTGGGTTTGGCCTTTGTTACAAGGGATTGCTGGCATGGGGACATTGCAGTGCATTTCTGCTGACTTGGGCAATACATCCATTGGTGCCTCCCCCTCAGGGCTGCAAAGAAAAGCTGCATTCCTCCTCCCACAAGCACCCCATGTCCCTCTCAGCGCTCCCTTTGCTTTGCATGGGCTGGGATGGGGTCATCAGCCACAGCAGGGAAGCACTCAGAGCCCTGGGCTGCTCAGAGCAGGGAGGCAGCCCAGGAGCTCCTTCTGTGTCCTCCTAGGAGTAACGGAGCAGGAGCACAAAGCTTGCTGTTTTAAGGTTCATTGGAGAATACCCAAATGTGAACTTCACAGATATTTTAAGAATTAAGTTATTTCTGCTGTTGCTTGAGAAATTAATTAACGAATACTGCCCATACCATTAACAAAGCAATATGTAAGATTACAGTGAAGAGAGGGAGTTTTGTTTTGTCAGAAAAAAAAAAAAAAAAAAGAGTAGTGATGGTGGGAGGGGAAATAATATCCCCTCCTCAGGATTTTTTTCCCATTTTTTTACACAGTTCCCCTTCTTTGTGGAAGTTATACTACAGTGACCAAATGCATTTGAGGCTGGAACGCTGACATGTTGGCACAACTGTGAAATTGCTCTTTAAAGCAAATTGATGTTCTCCCTCTGTCCCCCCTCCCCCCCCACCAAAAAAAAAAAAAAAAAAGAGAAAAAGGAGAAGAAAAAAAAAGCACAAAACCATTCAAGTGCCCCAAACAAAGGCACCATTAAGCTGAGCCTCCGTGTTCGAAAATGCAGGGAGAAAAGAAGACAAGACAACATTGTCAGTGCTGGCCTTTGTCCCCATGCCAGTGACATGGAGACATCTCTCTCCTGACTCAGTGAAAAGTAATCACCAATGTGCAAGAGGTCAGGTCTGCAGGTGTGAAGCAGCTGGAGAAACCTCAACTGGGACACCAGCAATTGATGTAAAACGTTTTCTTTTGCAGTTATGCTGCCCGAGGAAGTCTGCAGCGTGAGCTGGGTTATCCTGAGTGCCCCAAAGCCATTTTGTCATCAGGGAGTTTGTAAACATCCCAGAGGGGCACAGAAAGGCCCAGCTCCTTTTGTAACACATTTCATCTCCCCGCATTTCCTAGAGCCCCCTCCAGCATGCAGCAAGCTGCTAAGCAAAGCACAACTGAATGCCACAACAAAGCCAAAATCGATTGAATCTCCACTGCTGGATTCTTCCGAGTGCTTTCAGAAATTAAAATGGTTAAAATGACAAAGGGAGAACCACACAGATGCTCTTCTTGGGATTCTGGTTTTGGAATTGCAGTGTTGTGTCCAGCCAGCACAACCCTCCCTTCGCCTCTCCTCCATCCCCGAACCCTGCAGCTTTTGGGAAGAGCTGCAGTGCATGGGTCCATCAGGGAGCGGACCTAGGCACCGTGACCCTGATCCTACACAGCACCCAGCACATGTGATGGGGCTGTGGGAAGCCCTGCATCAGGAGCTGAGTGCTCAGCAGCTACAGGAACGCACTGAAGTTGCACAGAGCATTACTGCCTCAATGAACTTTAACATAAGATGCCTGGAGCATCTCCCATGTGGGGAAAGGCTGAGTTAGCCAGGTCTGCTCAGCCTGGGGAGGAAAAGACTGGGGGGGGGGATTCTGATACGTGTATATAAATTACTAAAGGGAGGTGGGATGCAAATGGCTGAGGCCAGGCTCTTCTCAGTGGTGCGTAGCAATAGGATGAGGAGTCACGGCCTAAAGTACGAACACTGAAAGTTCCATACCAACACGTGGAAGATCTTCTTTACTGTAAGGGCAACAGCACTGGGACAGGCTGCCGAGAGAGGTGGAGAGGCAGAGTCTCCTGTGGAGATATTCAAGACCTGCCTAGATGCTCTCCTGTGTGACAGTGCCACGAGCTCTCACACCATAAATGAGCCAAAAGCAAATAAAGAAAAAAAAGCAACATGGGGCCATTTTCTCAGCTCACGTGAGTTTGTGCCATTGCAGCCCCAGCAGGTGTAGCTGCACGAATTAAACCGACCCATGATTTGCCCCAGAACCATCAGCACTTTGCCTTCAGCACAGTTCCTCACCAGACAGACTTCCATCTCCCAGTCATTGTGGTAACGGAGGCAGCAGCTGCTCTGCCACACGTGGAACTCATCTATTAACAGAAGGAAAAATAACACAGCAGAACCCCCCGAAGGCATGGGAGGTCAGGTGTGAGGGATGCACAGAATGAGCTCTGTCTGGGCCAGGGTGTCCCAAGGACTGTGCTGCCACCCCCATCACACCTCACTGCCACCTCCACCATGTCACCAAGACCTCCTTCCCCGAGTCCCACATCTCTGCTCCTGGCTGGAATACTCTCTGCTGCTGCCCAGCAGGGTGAGGTTAGACCTTGTCACCACCAGCAGAAGACTCCCAAATATTCCCTTTGAATATATTCTCTTTTTATTTAAGAAAGATGTGTTTTGGATTTTTTTTTCCTTGCTCTAGTAAGCCACAGCCATCTTATTGCCCCATCTTTCCCTTCCTCAGCTACCTCATCTCCTCCCAGAATGACACATCTTCACGCAGCATTAGAGATGAAGTGCCCCACAGCTCAATTACCTAAAAAACAGAAGCCAAAAGCACACCTGATGGGTGGATATGGCTCTTGAAGCTTTTACAGTTTCATCCCTGGCAATGAAAAATGTCTTTGCTGTGAGCTGATAATTTGTCATTTATCATCAGACAGTGTTTAAATGAGCAAGGCAGATACAAGCTGGGAATACACATTTAAAACAGAGCGTTACACTCGGCACTTAAACTTCGTGTGAAGATTTAGACACCCTCCAAAAAAATGTATTTATATGCACGATGTACAAATTTAGCAGATTTCCCAAAAAAACCTTCACTAAACTCAACTCAAAGGCCACACAACCAGGCCTGGGGTTCATCACTGCCCGGAGCATGGCTGTAAGATTGGGGCAGACTGAGAGGCACTGCTGTGGGTGTCAAGTGCACAAAGCAGATCCCTTAACCACAGTCTTCCCAGCCCTGTGTATTTAAGGGCAGCGCATCCCAGGAGCGGACCGAGGGCGTCGGTACAATTAGCACTCTGGGATGTGTTTGTATTCACAGCTAAACTGTTGGAATGGGCGAATATCGCGCAGAAGCCGTAAATAAAGGTTATTGTCTGGCTCTCCACAAACACCTCTTTTTGGCTCAGCAGAAAGCGGCACGGCTTGAGGAAACAGAACGGAGCGACTGCAGCAGCGATGCTGAAGTAACACTGCTGACACCACACAAAAGCCACGAGTTGACGTGAGCCCACGCCTGGCTCGGGGTGAGCGGTTCTGAAAGTTCTAGGAAACTCATTCAGACAATTGCCTTAATGACAGAGGTTAAACCGACCGCAATCTGTAACCAGCACAGCGGATACGCCGGGGTATGGATCCACAGCTGTGACACGGCAGCCTGCTGAGAGTAAGAATCCACCATCACACGCTATTATTGCAAGCTACCGTGGCAAAGATATCATAGCTGCAAATTAAAATGCAGTTCTGGAGTCCAGGAGTGGAAAAAAAAAAAAAAAGAGTCAAAAAAACAGAACAAAACAAAAAACAAAGCCTCAAGAACAACTCTAGAAAGCACATTCACATGGCAGTGAGGGAGAGGAAAACATTACTCTCATTATGTCAGCGAAAACGTGAAAAGAATACAAGGCAAGGCTCTCCACACCCAAATCCAGACATGGGTCAGGAGGACTCGTTTCCATCTGGAGGAGGTTACCACATTAAAACAAAGGCAATGAAAGGAATGCTTCTGAGTGCCCCAGGCCCACGCCTTTCTTTCATGGAGCAGTGCAGGTATCTCTGCGACACGGCTCCATTATGATGGGCTGACTCAGGGTTGGTCCCCAAAGATTGAACAAGGCATTCCCCGGGCCACGTTTGGCCTTTGGAAGCTCCCTGCATGGGCTGTAGGTGCTTGTGGGGATGGGCACCTCAGAGCAACCAGAAGCAGAGCGGCTCCTGCCAGCAGCTCACTGAGAAGCTATCGGAGGAGTATTCCCAAAGGCTGACGACCCAGACAGATTTGGACCTGCGATTCAGAGCTGACGAGCTCTCTATCCCATTACCCATCCCAAAGACCATCTGGTGCCCCGCAGCCCCATTAAACAAAAACGCTGCTGCACACACCGCAATTAACGCACCTCGGTCGGACGATGCTTTCTTGGGGGGCGAGGGAAAGAAAACCGACGACTCTGAGAAATAGGTCAGCCGGTCGCACCGGGGCAAAATGAACCCCAACAAGCCACCGTCCCTTCTACCTCCCTAAGAACCATTTCCGAGAGGAAACCGAGAGGAACCCGCGAGCTGATTTCACACAGCACCCCGACCTGGAAAGGGCTTTGCAACACCATCCTCTCCTTCCACCCACCCCGACCACCCCCTTCCCTCTCCCCACCAGCCGGGACAAAGCGCTGCCATTGTCCCCGTTGCCATTGTCCCCACGTGCGGCCCTTACCGGAGCTGTCCATGGTGCTGCCGTCGGCGCGGTGCTGCTGCTGCTGCTGCTGCTGCTGCTGCTGCCGTGCGGGGCTCCGGCCGCCCGCCCCCACCGCGCCGGCCCCACCGCCGCCTCCTTCAGCGCCGCTCTCCACCAGCTGCAAAGATTCATAGCCGTCACCTCCGGGTTTCTTGCGGTAGCCTCCGAGCAGGCTCATAGGGGCGAGGCGGGCGGGCAGCCTGCCGTGCCGCCGCGGGCAGGACGGAAGATGAGCGCTCCGGCCGCCCCGAGGGGAGGGACGGGGAGGGACGGGGCGGCCGCTGAGCTCTGCCCGCCCCCGCGGGCCCGGAAGCAGTCGGAGCGGCGCGGCCGCGATCCGCGTTCCCGTGGAGGGAAAAGGGGGTGTGGGGAAAAATGGGGCGTCCGTGCGTCGTCCTGGCACCGCCCGCCCCCGGCGCGACCCCTGAGCTCGGAGCTGCCGCGAGGGTCTTGAAATGGTGGGTCGGAAGGGACGTCGGGACGCGGCCGCTCCCAGCTCCTGCCACGGACGGGGGCAGCTCCCGGAGCCCCATCCGTGGCCCTGGGCACCTCCGGAGATGGAAGACCCGCAGATGTGCAGGCGGCAGTGTCGGGGCCGCAGCACCGCCGCGGCAAAGCGTCTCCTCCTAACGGGCAACCTAAATCTCCCCTCTGATAGTTCAAAGCCATTCGTAGACACGCAGGGGTTGGAAGGGACCTCTGGAGATGACCCAGTCCGATTCTCCCTGGGCAGATCTGCCACCTCGGAGTAAAGAAGATTTTCCCCAGTGTTCAGACAGGACCTGTTATGTTCTCCAGTTTGTGCCCCTCGTCCTGTCGCTGGGCACCACTGAGCAGAGCCCAGCCCTGTCCACTTGACCCCCACCATTAAACATTGATCAGCACTGATCAGATCCCCCTCAGCCTTCTCTTTTCTGGGCTCTCAGCCTGTCCCCATCACGAGGTGCTCCATCTCTGCACCCTCCGCTGGGCTCTCCCAGCAGTTCCCTGTCTGCCCTGAACTGGGCAGCTCTGTGCTGGGTGCAGTGCTCCAGCTGTGCCCTCCCCAGGGCAGGGCAGAGCAGAGATGGGGAGCACCTTCCTCACCTGCTGGCCACGCTCTGGGCAAAGCACCCCAAGTCCCATAGTGCCTTCTTGGCCACCGGGGCACACTGCTGCCTCACGGCCAACCATTGGTACGGGAAGTCAACCAGCTCCTTCTCTGCAGAGTCCCCTTCCAGCAAGCCAGCTGCTAACCTGTAACGTTCCATTCACCCTCTTGCTCTCAGACACCTGAAACCCTCCCAGTGCTCTGCTTAAAAGAGTAGCATGGGCTTGCTCTGAAAGCAACAATCAGAAGTTGACCTACTGCTGACACTCGGCTTACACTCTCCTCTTCCCCTCTGCAGGGCAGCGGGCATCTGGCACAGCCGGACCTCATCGCGTGTCTCTGTTTATGTAACTCCAGCAACTTTACATCGCGCTGCAAACAAGGTACAGCTGTGACCCAGAATTTTCACAGGAAAAAAAAAAAAAAAACCCAACAACAACCAAGAAGATTTTCAAGCAAACAAACTAAAATGAGTTAACCTGACAGAAGCAGCTCGTGGAAGCAGCCTGAGTTGGAGTTTGCTGCCCTCTCCTCACCGGGCTGTGACACATTGCTCTCCGTGTGCTCCCCAACCTCACGTCGCCTGTCTGCAGCACCTTAAGCACAGCAAAAACGAAGTGACTTCCAAAAGTGTGAGCCAAGACAGAAAAAAAATAATAATAATAAAGCCCAACAATAAAAGCCAGGAAAACTGCTAAGAATAACTCATCAACATCCCTGAGGTTTATTGAGTCCTGGCTAACGATGCTACCTGACAATCCAGGTGTGCTCATCCTGTGTGAATGGTGACGCTGGCGGGTGCTGTGGGAACACGCCGTGCTAGGGAGGGCTGTGCCTTGCTAAAGGACACAGAGGTGAGAGCTCCGTCCCCGCTGCTGACCTCCCAAGGGCAGTTGGTTGCCCAGCCCCCAACCCTGTGCTGCTGGCTGGGCTGTGGCTCTGCTGGGCAAAAGTCAGTGTTAGTAGCCGTAATCAAGCACCAAATATCTGGAGGTGCAACTTCGTTTTCTTCCAGCTCTCCCTTAACGAGATGAGCAGTTGAGGTGAAACATTAAACTCTTCCTTCTTTGTGAGCGCATTGTGCTGTAAGAAGTGCAGCTAGAGCTTGAAAATTAATTTACCATCCAGGGCGATACCTCTGAAACTCAATGAGCTGAACATTCGTGCATTCCTCTGTGAACCATGAACCCTCTCAGCACGGTGTTTCTCAGGGGGCCCCCAGCCAGGTGTCACGGCACAGACGCGGGCACGCGGTACCAGCAGGGCTGTGCTGGGCTGCTAAAATGCATGTATTGTTAAGGAAAGCAAGGCTTGCTCAAGCAGCTTAACTCCTCATTCCTCACGTGGTAGGGCCTGTGAGCAACAGTCGCTCTACTCCAGAAAGAAAAATCAAGCAGAACTTCATCACTTGTTTCTTACATTCAAGTCTGGAAGTTCCCTTTAATCTTACCCCAAGGAAGACCACTCTATCACTGTAAATGAGCATACAGAGCCTGGATTTAGTACTTCCAATCCCCAAAAAACCTCTCACAGCCCCAGGGACAGGACTTTCCTCTTCCCCTTCACTCTCATCCCACGCCTTGCAATGGGACCCTGGCCCATCACTGTGTGCTCCAGACAATTAACATTTCTGCTTTCCCCATCTTCCAAGCACTCAAAGCCCAATCAAACCACCTCAATTCACACAGCCCCTGATTTAAGTTCCCTCCAACAGCTCTGTGATGAGTATTCTACAAAATGGGCTTTCTGGAGAACAAGAGGGGAAAAAAAAAATAAGAAAAAAGAAAAAAATAAAATACAACAGCACTCCTTTAAGGAGCTCCAACACACTCAAGCCCCCTCTAGCTGCCAGCATCTTAAATGAGAGCATCTCATTTCACTCTAGTTAAGCACATCTGATTAAAGCCAACAAGACCCTGCCTGGGTTAGCTCTGCCTCCCTTCCCATCAGCAAGCGGCACTGATGAACTGGGAGAAATAAAAACACCTCGGAGAAGAGTTGTAGGTCATTACAGCCTGTCCCCAGCGGGGCCGACCTGCATGGGGGCAGCCAGGCACCCTGTGACCATGTGTCTTATCTGCAGCACAGTCTTTGGGTTCCAGCCCAGATGACATCAGGATGTAAGTGACCAGTGCAGGGAGAATGACACCCCTTGCCCTCACCTCTGGGGCTCCCTTTGCCACTTGGGCAGTGCCATGGGCTGAACAGGAGCACTGCATCCCACGCACTGCTCCAGGAATAGGCACGTGACAGCAAAATGGGTGCAGGCGTTTGGTCCAGAGCCAGAAAGAGGAATTCAAAGCAGTGTCAGGATTGTGGCGAGGATAAGTAAGCGATGTTTGGACTGGAGTCAAGGACAGCCATGTGGTTCCATCTCCTGTCTGTGCCTGGATATGCTGGAGAAATACAGACTGCTGGGCAGTGCAGGAGGTCACCGCTGTGGGATGCACCCTGCCAAGGACTGGGATTTTTAGGGAGCTGAGCAGAGAGAGTGTGGATGCAAGCCTTTGTGAGCCCCGTCTGCTATTTTAGAACGTCTGATCTGGTGTGGATTCCTGTCTTGTTTGTCTCTGATGAAAAGTAGTACACGTGGCCCTGAGAAAGCCTCAGACTTGTTTGTGTTAAACATGGCTTTATCACTGGGACCTTTGCTTTCCTGCAGCCGAGGGCGCCAGGAGCCCCTGCTGCAGCCAGGCCTGGCCAGAACGCTCAGATCCCGGATGGAATAGGAAAGCATTTATCAATCCACGGCCATAAGCTCATTTCAGAGGTGTCTGTGGTCCCTGTGCAAGCACCTGGAGAGGAAACACCAGTTGCCTGGAATGCTGATGGCAATAGAAGTGCTCACGCAAAGATACGAGCTCTGATCATAGCCCTGGAACTGGAGCACGATCATCCCGAGTGCATGCAGGCAGTTTGGGATGGATGGCCTCAGAGGGAGCATCCCCAGCTCCTCTGTGAGCAGCTTCCAAGGCAGCCGGGCCAACCATGGCTATTGGGGTGCAGGGAGGAAGGAAAAAGAGCAGCTTGGGAGAGCTGTTACGGAGGAAAAGCTGAACCTCACCAGGAGATTCAAAAATGTAGAAGATGGAAAGAGCAGCCCGTGGTTTCTGCATCCTCCTGTGGGTCAGAGCTTCGGGGCAGACACTTCGCTGTATCCAGCACACACGAATCACCCCTCCAGATTCCCTCCCTGCCTTCCTCCCCTTTATCTACACAGCTTATCGTTATTTTGTTCTCCAGTGCCTCGCAATGGGACTGTTGTTATCTCCCTGTCCACTTCTGCCCTCTGTGATGGTGCACGGGGGGGTTTGCACCGTGCCCCTCCGCCCTGATAGAGCCATGCTGGGATGGTGCACAGCCCACCCATCCCAAAAGTCACAAAAATCTGGGCCTCCTATAGCCTGGCTCCTCAGAGACACGGCAGCGCTGCGGGAGCTGCTGCCCCTGACCCAGCCCCGGCTCAGGCCGGGTTTTGCTTTCATCGGGAAATAAAAACGTTGCAGAAATAGAGATTAAGATGTTCGATTTAAAGCAAAGCTTGAGCCCTGCAGGAAGAGGGCAGCTGACAGCGCCCGGCTGCTTCTCCCAGAGCTGCTGGGTGGGCAGGGGATGAGCATCCCACCGCAGGCCCTGCCTCCCTGTGCCCCTCTGTGGGTCTGTCAGCACATCCTGTTGCCCTGGACCACTGTTTCTGATTCAGACCCAAGTGGGCACCGCTTCCCATCCTTCCTATTTTGGGTTACTGAAAAGAACGCATTTAGGCAAAAATCTGTGTGTATTGCCCACCTATCAACGCAGGGCTCCATCCACTGCCGCACGCTGAACTGCCATAAGGGTTCATAAATCACTGTTCGTATTTTATTATGAGAAATCAAAAGAGGTATTTATAGCTCTCCCCGGGGCCGCTCCATCCGCCGTTGGGAAGCGCCCATAATCCCATTTGCGGCGTTGGGAGCCGCAGCGTCACGGTGCCAGCTGGGATCGCAGCCCCGGGGCTTTATCCTCCCGATGTGCTGTGTGGGGTGGCCCACACGGGGCCGGATTGCAGCAAATCCCCCCCCCCCCCCCAACCCCAACCCCAAACGCAGCCCGATGGGAGCGGGGCACAGCACAGCCCCACGTTAAACCCAGCGGGGCAGATTAGTGGGGTCAGCAGCAACGCGCTGAGAGCGACGCAGCGCTCAAGGGCGACGTGTAGGTCCAGAGTAATACCCCGAAATGCTGCATCCATGGGCTGCCAGCGCTCCGGGGCCGTCAGCTGTGTCACCGCTGTCTAAATATAGAGCAGCCGGGTTGTCTCCGCGCTGCCTGTGCCATGGGATCGCCGGGTGCAGGGATCCGGGCTCGGTTTGCACTCGCTCCGGGGAGGCTATGACTAAGGAATCTGCTGGGGAAGGGATGGCAGAAGATGGAGGCCCTCAGCCGAGCGCAGGAGCTGATAGCAGCCTGGAGCTCGCAGACCTGCAGACCTGACCAAAACATCCCTCCTCCTCCTGCTGCTCTCCCCTCACCAATACCCAAACGAAGGCTGCGGCAGTGCCGGCGCACCAGGAAAGCAGGCTGCCTGCCCCGGAGCGCTGGAGCAAGCGGAACCCTGCGCAAATGGTCCTTTTATTTTCTGCCCGGGGTTCGCTAAGGGGAAGGCAGCGCTGCGTGGCTCGGTGCTGAAGGTCAGCCCGCCGGCGGGGCCGGGCCCCACGCACCCCCACGCACTCCGCTGCGGGGAACGGGGAGCGGAGCCGCTCTCCCAGCTCGGCTCCGGTTCTGATCTGTAACCCTAAAAACCGTTCCCATTCCCCTGCGGGGACGGCACCGCGCGCCGACGGCTCTCGCAGCGCCGAACCGGGGTCGGGGCCCACGGGGAGATGCCCACGCGGGACGCGGGATGCTGCCGACCCCCGCGCGGCCCCGCTCCGGGTGGGGGGGGTCCCGCAGCCCCCCCCGGCGCCGCCCCCGCCCCCCCACGCGCTGCTCACCTGGGCCCCGGACCGGCTCCATCCTCCCCCCCGCCCGGTGGGGCCCCGCACGGACGGACGGACGGACGGACGGGGCGGCGGCAGCGATCTGGGAGGGTGCAGGCAGAGGGTGCGGGCGGGCGGCACACGGCTCCCAAAATGCGGCACGGAGCGGGATCCGGAGTCAGCGGCGGGCGGGAGCGAGTGGGAACTTCGTGCGTTTTCCTTTCTTGGTTTTGTTTTGGTTTTTTTTTTTCCCCGATTTCGTTACGTTCCTGGCTCGGCACCGACAGCCGCACGCCAAACCCTGCGGAGCGGCTGCGTCGTTCGCCGGTGCGATCCCGATGAGGTTATAGGAGCAGTGCGCAGGGATTGGGGCCGCCGGGGAGGTGGGCAGGTGATGCACGCACGTGGGCTGCCAGCATACGGGAAGGTGCAGAAAGCTGGGAACCGCCACGGTTTTGGTGCTCTGGGGTTTAAAGGAACACCTAGCAGCTCTCTGCTTGCAGATCTAGAGGGACGCGGACAAACGGTTGAGAAAACAGAGCGATAAACGATGAGGCGGTGTCACGTTATGGGGTAGCATCACCTCATGGGACGGTGTCACCTATAGGACCCCTGGAGACCAGGGGAGGCTGAGCCCCCAGAGCCGCTGCGGTCGTTAAAGAGAACCAACGATCAGCTCTGCAGTGATGAGCGGGGGCACCTCCAGCTTTTAATTCCCTCTGCCCAAACCCACGTGACGGATTACTGGGGGCACCGAGCTGAGCTCGGCCTTCTCCTGGGGGAAGCTGAACAGGAAAACCACCCCACGAGCAACGAGGACAGGAGAGGAACAGCCGGCTTCACCCACTGCGCCCCAGAGCTGCCGTGGCTGGCACCGTTCATTTGGGACTGTAGCACATGAAGACTGGATAATATGGGCTGTCTCTTCTCTCAGAGAGCGCTCAGCGCTGCGCTGCTCCCAGGGGTGGGGGTCACCGTCCCTGGGGTGTCCCAGAGCCGAGGGGATGCGGGCACTGAGGGATGTGGGCAGTGGTGGGGGGGTAGGCTGGGGGAGTTGAGAGGGCTTTTCCAGCCTGAATGGCTCTATGAAAGGAGGTGGATGTGAGACAGGACCCAAACAGCAGCATCACGTTCAAAGCAGAAGCCACACGAGGGAGATTTCCCCCAGTCTGAGTGGGGGTACTGCAGCTCCTCTCCTTCCTCCCCAACCTCCTTGTGCCCACCGGTGTCAGTCTCCCATGGACACACCCCGGGTCAAAACTCACAACAGACACCACCGAGCCGGGGATAAGCAGGAGAAAAAATTTATTTACATCTTCCAAGCAGCAGCACAGCAATGGAGATCCCCCGGGAGGAAACTCCTGGAGCAAAACTCAGTGTCACATACTGGGATGTGGGCACCCGCCGCCCCTTGGTCCCTACAGTGCGGCTGACGCTGCGGGAAGCACGAGATTCACAGCACAGGGGCAGAGGAGAGCACAGTGGGGCAGAGCGAGGGCTGCACTGCCCGGTGGGACACGCCGGGGTTTGGTCCACCAAAGTGCACAGTACCACTCTTGCAGAAAAACCTGTCCCAAGGGCTGGAGGCATTAGAGGCTGCGGGGCTCTGCGTCTATGGGGCAGCTCAGAGCCTCTGAAACAACTGCTCATGTGCCAGATGTGTTACTGGGAGGCATCCTGATGGCTTCTGGCTGTTATCAGGAAAAAGCAAGGGCAAAGCTGCCCCCAGCCAAGCCAGGGACCAGCAGAGCTCCTGGTGGCACGGAGGTGGCTCAGAGAAGCACTCCCAGAGCACATCCCTAAAGGAAAAAAATCCTAAAAAAATGTTTCCCTAAAGAGTTGGCCCGCCCCGCCCTGCTGCAGAGCCGCTCTCCAAGCAATAACACAGTGACATTTCAGCGACAGGAACTTGCCCAGGCTGCCCTAATCGATTGCACGGGTGTATGGCAGTGACAGCTTCCCTGCATCCCTGCCCGTGGTCTGGCAGACTGCAGCAAGCAGCTCGGCAAAGCGTTCTCCAAAGCAGATGCTAAAATTCAGCTTTTTCTTAAAACTTTAAAAAATACACACCTTGCTTTGACTTCTTCTCTTAAATATAGAGTCTATAAAATAAGGCAACTGGAGGAGACCAGGGGAGCGTCCCCATGGGCCTGGTGGCTGTGCCCAGAGCTCCTGCACGCAGGGGTGGGAGCAGCACCAGCACGGTCCTGATCTTGTTTGCAAACCAAACACTGGGCAGCAGGAGCACGCTAACTTCAGACAGATGCACGCTCACACATAACACTGCTGAAAGAAAGGGGTGCACTCCCTTTGGCAACCCTCGAGGGACAGACAGCAGGTCGGCAGTGCAAGAGCCCACAGCTGCTACAGGTGAACACGACCTCGGGACAGCCCCTTTCCACTGGGACAAAGGCAGCAAAGAACAAGGAATGACTCGGTTTCTCCCCAAAACCAAAGCACGTTAAAATCTTTGGGAGAAGCTATTAAAACAGGACTGTACCTCGTGGCGTGGAAAACTACAGATGAGGTAAGCACAAAGCAGGGCACTTCTTCCCCCCAGAGCTGCTCACCTCCCTGCTCCACATCAACCAGCTCACGACAAGTTAAACGCGTCGCAGCTTTCTCTACTGTTTTCCTCATCTCTCCTTATGGGAAAAGCACAAGTTACGTATTCTACCTCCTGTGTTTTCCCTCTTCTAGGTCTACTGTTACTGGAAATGCGATCTTCACATTTCTGAGCTTTAGCGTGAACGTTTTCTGTGCTCCTCATCAATTCCCACCGGGCTAAAGTCTTGCACTGCAGAGCTTTATTTCTCTGAGAAATAGATTTAATAGAAAATAATTTAAGGAAAAAAAAAAAAAAAAAAGACATCAGAGTGACCTATGGTAAACAGTACTGTAGGGCAATGGAATGGCACACGATAGGCTTAGAGGCTGGTGTTTCATACTGGGGTGGCAGGGAGATCATGGCAAGTTGTGTAAACCTGAAAGAATCACGACCTAGGTTTGCTCACTGATCTGTGTGGTTGGATCACAGGCAGGAATATTTTCTAGCCTCAGAAGAAAAAAAAAAAACACTTATTCTAGCAGACTTGACCTCAGAAGCATAGATCTTTTCATCTGGATACTGGTTATAACCGTGTTTCCACAGCTGTTATCCAGCACACCTGGGGGTGGTACTGCACGACTGCCTAATTTGAGCACAGCTCCAGCACCGTGCAGAGAAAACAAGCACTGTTCCCACCAACACCTGGTCCCTGGCCCAGGCTGGTTAGTGCTCCTCTTCTGAGCGCAGGGGCGGGATCTTGTTGGACAGCAGAGCGTACACGTACGGCCAGATCTTGTTGGTCTCTGTCCCCGAAAAGGAGTGCAGGATACCCCTGCTCCTGAAGAGAGTCGAGTAGTTAGTGCCAAGAGGGAAAGGACAAGACATTTCTCTGCTCCAAAACAACAGTGTGGACTGCAGGATCAGATGCTGAAGTGTGACCATCTGCTGGCAGCACACCCGCCCCAGCCAGCCCTGGGGCATCGGAGCAGCAATGCACAGCTCAAAGCTGCAACAGTTCTGACCTACAGAGACATGCAGCTACTGAGATGCTTACAACATCGCTTTTTCCCATGTGTCTGCATGCAGGGGGCTGGAGGACACCTTTCATCTCCCCTCAGGTGTAAACTCTTCTGATCTGTGTGTTCTCTACCACACTTTTCCCTTGTTTCCCCCTTCTGCCCTGCTGCCAATTGCTCAGTATTTCATTTAAAAGCCAAGCCCAGGAGCCTCAGACTGTTTTTTGCAAACATACCACACCAGATCTGCACAGCACAGGGGATTATTTAATAAACCCATTCACTGATGCCATTTGAAGCAGCACAGAAAGCTGCTGCAGGTTTGGTGAGTGAACCACCCTTTGCAGGGCACCACCTCCACGGGCCTGGGTGTACTGCCCCTGAAATGCAGCAGGGCTGTGCTTTGTTTGCACGGCTGAACTCACTTGTATAACTCTATTACTGGTTTTGCAGCATCTTTGTACTTTCTGAGCCGGGCAGTGACAGCCTCAGGTTTATCATCCTCGCGCTGGACCAGCGGCTCGCCCGTCACATCGTCGATGCCCTGCACAAAGGCAAACACTGTCAAGAGCATTTTCATCGAGCACTTAGCACAAACCTCATTTACCAAAAGGCATTTTGCAGAACTCTGCAAGACAGCTTTCTAGGCCAAAGCCATCTGGTGCCCCAACATCCCCAGGTCATCAGAGCATCATAGAATTGTTTGAGTTGGAAGAGACCTTCGAAGGCCATCTGGTTTCACTCCCCTGCAGTGAACAGGGACACCCACAGCTCCATAGGTGCTCAGATCCCCAACCTTGACCTTGGGTGAATGCAGGGACGGGGCACCACCACCTCTATGGGAACCCTGTGCCAGTGCTTCACTGCCCTTATCATAAGAAAAAAAACAAACAACAAAAAGAACAATTTCCTTATATCCAATCTCTCTCTCTCCTCTTTCATTTTGAAACCATTTCTCTGTGTCCTATCACCACGCATCCCACTCGAGAGTCTGCCCCCTTCCTTCTTACATCCCTTGTTTAGATAGTGACAGGCTGCTCTCAGCTCTCCCTGGAGTCTTCTCTTCTCCACACTTCACACACCCTGCTCTCAGCCTGTCCTCATAGGAAAGGGTTCCATCCCTGGGAGCATTTCTGTGGCCCTCCTCTGGACGCACTCCAGCAGCTCCACGTCTCTCCTGTGCTGAGGACTCCACACCTGCACGCAGTGCTCCAGGTGAGGCCTCACCAGCGCAGAGGAACAGGATCAGCTACCCTGATCTGCTGGCCGTGCTGCTTTTGATGTGGTCTCACTGCATAGGATTTTTCCCCAGTGGTATTTGAAGCTCGTGCCAGCCCACTCCCGCAGCAGAAGGCTGCTCCAAGCTCTTACATGCACATGAGGAGGGTTGAACTCCATGTTGTAGACCCGTCCGCTTGCTGGGTGGATCCAGCGGGCACTCAGGCGGTCCTTCAGCGTCTCGAAGGGGATGTGCAGGCTGATCACCACGTCCAGCTCACAGATCCTGTCCAGTGCCTCAGCTTGCCCCAGCGTCCGTGGGAAACCTGCGGGCAGGCACCACACACAGCACACCAGATTGGAAGAAAAGCACAAGGCTGCTTGCTGCAAAGGTGCTGCAAAGATAGCACAGCTCCACGCTGCAGTGCACATGGTGCCAAAGAGCCATCCACCAGATGGCTGCTGCAGAAAATAGCTCCTCCAGCACCGGCTCCCAAAATACAACACGCAGATCTCTGCAGGCTCGTGTTCTCCTGGGAAGCAGTGCCCAGCACGAGGACTTTCCCCACCTCTCCAGGCCACCACTGAGCTCAGCAAACACCTGCAGGACCCCTGAGACATCCCAGGCCTTTCCCCAACTAAGCATCATTAGCTGTCAGCTTGCTAGGTTGTTATCAGAGCTAATTAATTAGCACGAGAATCAATACATGTGATCTGCTTTACCAAGTCAAGTTGGGCTGTTCTTTGTGTTACTGAATGGACTGCTTGAAATAAGCCCACTGCACAGAGCAGGAGGCTCCCCAGACCCACACCCACCACCCATGACCACGCTTCGCCCTGAAGGCAAACCTGGGTCTGAGTGAACACTGGGATGCAAACTCTCGTGAATGAAGAAACAGTAGAGCTGGAATACAAAATACCTGTTTGTACAGTGCTACTTGCTGTAACATTTGCCAATCACTGTGTTTCCACATGAACTGAGTAGTGCTACTGTAAGAGTAATGAAATTTTAACAGTGGAGATTGAGTTTGGGGTGTTGTGCTTGCCCACTTTCCCCACGTTGCAACTTACTAATAGAAAACAACCAAATGAACATTTCAAAGTAAAGAGAGTATCAGTAAGAAGCTTTATGGAAAGTGCTTCACCAGATTGGCTGCTCCTCCCCATGTCACACATGACTGTGCCCAAAATCCTACGTAGCTGCACCCCACCAAGTCCCACCATCCCTTCCCCTGCCCAAACCCTGAGCTCTTCTCAGTGCTGCCATCAGAGCTGCCTGCTGCTCACTTCCCTTACGCTTTGCTTGGAGCATTTCTCTGCCCCAGGTGGATGTACGGCTTGGAATCACAGCTCGTTCAGATGCAGATGGAGCTGGGAAGAGGTTTTTCTTGTCCAGCTCTGTTCTGCATGCTGGCCCCAGGGGCTGCTTTATGAAACACCTCTCTTCTTTCCCTTCCCTACCCACAACTGCATGCACATCCTGTTTCTTAGGGCTCAGGGAAGCAACAGCCACAAGCCAATTTCTCTCCTTGATCTGCTGCCAGAACCTGTGAACACCACCAACCCCCAACTGACAGCAAAGTAAAGGCCTTTTCTTACTTTTAGCTCTGCAACTTTAAACTTACAGAGTTCCTCCTCAAGCTCTTGATCTACTACAAAAAATATACATACCTCATGCTACCCCCGAGAGCACTGCCCCCGCAAAGCAGTTTGGTGCCACCTGCCCTCCCATCTGCTGCCAGCAGCACCAGGAGAGCCACCTTTGGTCTTCCCAACCCCAGCAGGAGCAGAATGATGTTTTGAAGGTGGCTGGGTTTTGCCCACGCGGACGCACTCACCGTCGAGCAGCCAGTGCTCTGCTCGCCGCTTCTCCAGCTCCGTCATCATCACGCGTGTGATGACGTGGTCCGGCACCAGAAGGCCTCGCTCGAGGTACTGCTTTGCCAAGGTGCCAACTTCTGTTCAAGTTAAAGAAAAAAAAAAAAAAAAGAAAATTAAAACTGCATGACATTTCTGCATGAAACAATACTGCTCCTCCTCAAATTCTGCTTGCCCTTTCGGCAGCACATCGGGGAACACAGAGCTCCTTTGGAGCTGGGGAACGGGTGGTGAGGGGTAACGTGAGCAGGGTTACCTGCATCAGATGTCACCAAGGCACTGCATGCATGCAGCCAGCTGCCAGGCTCACCTCCTGCCCTGCACACTGTACATAATCACATACACTGCCCAGCATTACAGCTGCAGTTACTGTGCCTCAGAGAAGCTTCCCATAAAGTTATGGGGACAAACGATGCTTTTGGGTAACGCCTGTAACCTGACTGAGACAGTTTGTCTCCTCCTGTTTCCACGTACAACCGTCATCGTGAGACGTTGCACCATCTTTTATAAATCATCTGAAGGGGTGAAAACTCACAATGTCACATGTAAAATGCGACAGTAAACAGGCATCATCAGCAAGCTCGTCTGAAAGCCCACGCCTCTGAGCATCTGTTACTGCTGCTGAAAGGAGAACATGGCTTTCCATCCGCAGGCTTTTAAGACTTCTGAGCCTCAGCTCAGGATGGGCTCTGGTAGGAAAACCTCTGTGTAGTCCCTTCCCAGAGCACCTAACAGCATTTGTCACCAAAATGGGGTTTGCAGCCCATTTTTGCAGGCTGAGGACAGCACCTCGTAGCCATCCCAGAGCACAAGTCCTCTATCTGAAGTACTCAGAGCCATGCTGCACTTCAGGGCAGGCTTCTGGGGCTTTGCATGGGTGGGTGGGCACAGGGGGAGGTGCAGCAGGGCAAAGTACCCCACAGAATCCTTCCACCAGTGGGACTGTCAATAGCTGATCTCCCCCTCCAGGAGGGACCCACCGCTCCCCCTTCTGCCTGACCCTCACAATGTGCAGTCTCAGTACCCCTCACTGGTGGTGAAGCAGCTGAAAGATGCAAGCTGGCTGAAGGAAAAGGGACCCTCCAGGCTCTGGTTTGCCAGACTGCAGCAAGATGTAGAAGCCAGTCAGGCAACTGCACCAGAGCACAGCCTGAATTTCTGGCACCCAGAATGGTTTCATGAAAGATGCACAGCTCCCAGAGAGAGCTCACCTCACCTAGAGGATGGAGCCTGGTGCAGCCCACGCAGCACAGCTCCGGGTGCGTGGGGTTGCAGGGAACCTCCCCAAAACAACATGTGGATGAAGCTGGGCACGTAGGGGCTGCCCTTTTGGCAACCTGCCTGCAAAGCACTGAGTCATCAGGCTGCAGGAATGAGTCAGCAGGGGCACGATGGTGGCCCCCTCCCCCCCGCTCCACAAATGTTCTGCAACCATTGCTCCTGGCCTCGGTGCATGCCCAGGGCTGCAGAAAATACCTTGTTCAATGACGAGCCCTTTGTCACTGCCCGTATGTCGCTCTCCCGCTCGGGAAAGCACACGATGATGAAAAGAATACATTACGTCTTACGCAACCAGCACGGAGACCTGCTAGGGCATAAATATTATTGCATCCACCTACATGTTTTAATATTTACTCATGTGGCCTGCACACTGCCAGAGGCCTGCAGGGATGCAGCTGGCTGAGGGAGCAGAGCCCAGGCTGTAGCTGCAGGTCCTGCTCCTGTCACAGGGACCCACAAGATCAGCTGCTGACAAGAAATACCCCAAGCCACAGCTGGGGAGTCTGGAAATGCATCTCACATGTCTACCCAAGGCCCCTAGCTCTGCACCAAAGGGCTGCAGTTTTTCCACGGCTACAATGCAAGCAGCTCTCTGCTGCTACTGGGAATGCTCCTGCATGCAGTGGGGGACACATCAGCAAGGGCGCAATGAACCAAAGTGGGACCGACACAGAGGGGCAATGCTTTCAGACTGCTACTGGAGCCCCCCAGCCTCTCCGTCCCCACTCAGCCTCCTCCCAAGCTCTCAAGGCACTGCTCAACACCGCAGAATGGGTAAATAGCTCCTGCAAAGGATGCACGGAGCGACCCAGTCCTTGGCCCCCAGCACCTGGGATATGCTGGATCCCATCACCCCTGCAGCACAACCCTGCTGGGTTGCTTTTATCTCCAATTTTCCCAATCTATCTTCTGCATTTCTGTGGTGAAACTGCCCCAGCCCTGAGCCAAGAGGCTGCAGGGTTCAGGCATGCCCATGCACGGATCTCCCTGCAGATCTCGATCCCGCTGCGTGATGATCTGGGGTTCATCCTTCCCAAACAAGGGCCAAAATCCACACTGCTATCACTTAATCCTGTTAAGCTAACAACCGCGGGTTTAACGCAGGACTTCAGCCCCTGCTGTAACCCTAGTTCATCTGTGCCTCCCAACTCTTATCAGAGAGACACGACGGGTCCCAGCCTCGTGATGCCTCCTGCAAAGGCAGCAGCACCAGCTGGGGGCTGGAGAGGCTGCAGGGGCTCAAGGAGAGGCTGTTCCCAAGCACAAGGTGCAGGAACTTGGCATGGAGCACGAGGGATTTCCTGGCCAGCAGCTCCTGGCTGGACACAGCAAAATAAGCCTGGACTTTTGGTCCCTTGGGGCAACCTTTTGCAAGACTTCTTACAGAAGCTCCAGCAGTGCGGTCTGGAGTTAGCAGAAGGAGAAGCTCCAAGTGGTTAATGCAGCACTGACCATGGTTATCTGTGCACCAAGCTATAACAACCCTGGCTAGCCAAGGCCAGATATTGCCCCTAATTTTCAGAGCTCCAGTGCTTCTCCTCAGCCCAGGGCTCTTGCCTCATCCCTGCAGGCAGGACCTGGAGCAGGGCACAGCTCTGGGGACATTCGCGAGCAGACGGCTCCTGGAACCACCTCTGCATCCCGAGCAGCGCAAAGAGCAGAGAGGGAACAGACCCAGGCACTCTGCCTGGAGCACACAGTTTTACTGCAAATTAACTGGGTCCTGCTGTGACCTCAGGATGCTGCACAGACCAGAAAGAAAGCCTTGGGCACTGAGGCTTGAACCAGATGAATGAAACAGTCACCATCCTCCGTCACGCCTTGCCTAGCACCAAAAGTGCTGTTTCTTCATCAAGATCCACAAAAAAACACTTCTGTACAACAGGGCAGCTGCTAAGCAAGATACTGATTAACTGACTTCCTATGAACCATGTCCTGCAGCACCACAGACAACAACCACCTATGATCCTTGCTCTACTCCCCAACCCCCCACCCCCCAAAAAAATAACCAGTCCTTTAGGTGCTGTAACGTGGTTCCTCTGCCCTGAAGTGCAATGTCAGCGGCAGAGATGATAAACCCAGGGAGGGAATTTACTTCCATTTAGCTTCCTCTGGAGCTGGCACATGGCAGCATGATCATGTAACAGCTTGTCCAAAGCAAACAGTGGAAAAAAAGCAAATAGCTGCACCTTACGGAGAGCTGTGACCAGAGGCTATGCCAGGGGTGGCACCTGAAAGGACAATCAGCTGTGCCAAATTGAGGCTGGTTTACTCCTAAACAGTTTTGTCCACATTTCTCAGCGTTGTCTATTTTGGGAACTCGAGTTTACTTTGGAAGACTTTGGCTAACTCAGCTCACAGCTCCGTCCTCCCGCAGCATCCCCAGAGCTCTCCTACAGAAAGAGCAGCAAACAAAACCCAGCGAAACAGCCCTGGGCTCACCAGCCCGTGGGTGCACACAGTTCAGCACTGTGCACCTGATGCCCACAGGAGCATTCCCCACCCACGGCCGCCCTTCCACGCCTTGTACATCCACCTGGTTTGCCCTAAGGTGTTTTGCAGCACAGTCAAAAGTTAGCCGGACTTCCTGAATTTTCAGCCTCTTTCCAAAAGAAATATTTTTGTGCTTTTTATTTATAGCAGGAAATCTGGGTCTTTTTTAACTGCGTGACCAGAGGCAGGGTGGTGAGCAACACCCCGCAGTGCACACAGCTCCCAGCATTCACCCTCCCTTCTTGTCACACCTCTAAAAAGGGAAAGTGTGCCCGTTTTCCCCCCCTCCTGTTTTGCATGGATGCCAATTCACGGCTCTTCTGAGTCAGTTTCCTCCTGGGCAGGTCCCTTGCACAGCAGCAGAGCACAAGGGCTGCTGCAAGCTGGTATTGCCCAACCACAGCCCCCCACCAGCTGCCAGCCCCTAAAATTTGTGGGCATACTGTGGGCACAGCAAACGCTATCAGCTCTCCAAAAGGTTTAGGATGTGAAATACAGGATGTGCTGAGGCTTGCTGTACCCCACACTTGTTTATTCTGGAAACATAAGTAGGGGCACACACGGGCACCCCACAGCCTCTCTCCAGCCCTCCCGCAGTGGATGGCACAGCCGCAGCACCTCACTTCCCAATGGGATCCCCACGAAACGCATGCATCCGTTGCACCACAACTTCAAGCATCTGCTCTCTGCAGCGTTCCTATGCCACCGCTCGGGTTGGAAGGCACCTTAAAGACCACGCACTTCCAATCCCCAGTTTTGCTCTTGCCAAACTCTTGTGCGCAATAAACTCAATACTTTCACGTGGGTTATTCCAGAGGTTGTACTACTCGGCGATCGTCGAGCTCGGGACAAACTAGGGTCCCATTCGCACTGGTGCTCCCCAGCTGCACTGGGACAGAACCCCCCCCACCCCCCATCCTACCAGTCACCCGATAAACTCAAGACGCGGAGGGGAGACGATAAATGAAACCCAGCGATGCCACCGCTTGCAATCCAGAGACGGCCCCGGCTGGGCGGCGGGGCACGGGGACACCGCGGCTCAGCGGGGCGGACAAAACCCGGAGGGTCCCCGCGGTCCTCTCCCGCCCCGTCGGTGCGCACCGACCCCCGGCACTCACCGCCGCCGCCGCGGAGGCTCTCCCGCAGGAATTGGCCGCTGGAGAGGTGCTGGAGCCCGAAGCTGCGGGCGATCCTCTCGCACACCGTCCCCTTCCCCGAGCCGGGGGGGCCCAGCACCACCGCCCGCAGCACTTTGGAAGCCATAGCCGCGTACCGGAGCCGGGCGGAGGGGATGGAGGTCCCTGCGGGGCGGCACAACGCGTTAAGCGGCGGCAGCGCGGAGTCCCCGAGCGGGGAGAACCCGGCGCTGTGGGAGGAGGACCCGCCGCGCCGGGGCACTGCACCCCGACGGCGCCCGCATCCCCGTCAGAACGGGGCGCGGAGGGACCGCCAGCAGCCGCGCCGCGCCGCTCCCCCCACCCCGCACACGGTACACATCAGCACGGAGGGAGGGCGAGGGGGATTGGGGGGGGGGGGGGGACAGGCGAGGCGTGGAGCGTGGAGGAGAGGGAGGGGGGGGGAACTCTCCGCCCGCCCCCTCGGGCCGCGGCACCCTGGGACTTGTAGTCCCGCCGCCCGACGGCTTCCGCGCCGGTGGGCGGGGCGAGGTACGGCGCGGTGCGACCGACCCGACGGGGCCTCCGCGCTGAGGATACGGCCCGAGCAGAGCCCTCCCCCCCCCCCCCCCACCCCGCACGTACACAGCGGCACGGGGCACCCACGCGTGGATGTGTGCGTGCGTACGTGCGTGCGCGTCCCCGCCCCCGCGCCGCTCCGGAAACGGCCGTCACATGGCCGCGCGGCGCTGCCATCAACACGCCAAGATGGCGGCCCTCACGCCGCCCGCCCGCCCGTGCTGCGTCACGCCGCCCCCGGCCCCGCCGCACGCCCGCAGGTGGGTCCGGCCCGGCCCCGGCCCCGCGGGGACGGCGCGGGGGATGCCCGGGCGGCGGGGCCGGGCGCGGCGCTCCGTCGTTGCGCACTGTTGTTTTCCGAGCGGCGGTGTTTACGCGGGCGGGGCCTGCCGCGGGGGTGCGGCCCGGCGAGGGGATGCGGGCTGTGGGGTGGGGGGGGGGGGGAGCGGCCCGGCGCGGGCACGGGGCCTCGGGAGCGCGCTGCGGGGGGAAGCTTTGAGGGAAAGTTGTGAGGAGCCGCCGGGTGTGCGGGGTGTCCGGTCGCTGCGTTGTCCGAGCTGTTGTTTTCTGCCCTCAGGTTTCCTCGCGGTTTGGCTGAAGTCGGGACGGAGATCGCTTTGGTTCCATCCGAGCGCTGCGCGGCGGCCTCAGGTACCGAGCCGCGTGTGGGGCGGGCGGTGGGAGCCCCTCTGAGCGGTCCGCTGGGGTGACACGGAGCCCCGGAGCTGAGAGCCGGGCCGCCCTGCAGGGCTGTCAGCGGGGGGGATGCCAGACAGGGCGGGCAGCGAGCGCCTTGAAAAGTGTGTGGGAACGTGCGGTGCTTGAACGCAAATCTGCGGTCGGAGACGTGTGCTGGGCTCCGAGCTCGTGCAGGTCGTTGTTTGGAAAGAAGGGAATGGCTCTTGGGATAATAACAGGGAGCTTAGCAGCGTGTTTGCGCACACCTGTTTGCATCCAGCCTGTGTACGTGCAGCCTGACGGAGGCAGTGCGGAGATCAGCGTGTGCTGTGGACTGGGTTTCTGTTGGAATAAAGGTGAGATACTCTCTGGAGAAAATGGCATCAGCCATGAGCCTGGGTGCAACTGGAGAGCGTGCGTACCTGGAATGGTCTTTGTGCCAGAGTGCTGGAGGGGGGCAGCTCACCTTTGCTGCTGTGCACAGCAACTGCTGGAGCTTGGAATGAGAACTTGAAGCCCATCAACTACAAAACAGCAGTTCTCCTATCACTTAGGCTTCTGAATTGTGGGATTCCTTTTTCTACCTTCATTCCATTCAGTTGAAATCGGTGGAGTTTTACTTCGGGAATAATAACGGTAACATAACATTTCAGAGCAAGAACAAATTGTTCATTTCTTGCTTCCCTTTCAGAAGCCGCGGCTGTACGTACAGGATTACATGAGGTTGGTTGTTTTTTTTTTCCACAAAGTTTTGTTTGTTTTTCCTGCAGCAGCAGATGATGTAACGAATTACAATGGATGGTAAATCTGCACGTTTCAGACTATACATTTAAGTCATCTGTGTCATCATCTGACATCAGCGTTGCATAATCTGTTGACTTTCCTCTTTTTATGTAATGTATGCTTGTAGTTTGTTTTAAAATGTACAAATATTTTTTTCCGCTGCGTGCTTCTGCTCAGCTATTTCATATTTGCCTCTCCGTTGCCCTCTTCAGTTGAAAACTTGTAAGACACCATTTTGGTAGCTGGATCCATCTGAGTGCTATGTTTTTCTCTTTTAGAAACAGTCTCTGTGATGTCTCTGCATGTGCCCTTACCAGGTAAGTGGGCTGGCAAGAACGCTGACCCACATCTGGAGTTTCTGTTGCCTCCTGCTGGAAGTACAGGGACACATTGTACTGATGAAGTCCATCAGCATCATGAATGAAGTTGTTAACAACTAGAAGCAAAATTAACTTTTACATGTTTTTTTTTAATTTAATTTGCTTATTTCAGAACTCGGTGTATTTGATTCCCTCAATCAAAGGTGCGTGCACGTAGCATTAGTGCCGTGATCTTTTCAGCAATCCCCATTTGAAAAGTAAAAAGAGGGGGGGAGGTGGAATGCAAGCAGACAAAAGTTGAACTTGTTTGCGGTGCGCTTGTTTATTTCACAGTTTTACGTTTGGATCTTAGCACCTAAAAATGCCAGTTGCATAGTGAAGCATCTGCAGCCCGTGGTCACCTCTTCTGCCTATTCCAGCTGCGGTCACTTGTCAGTGCAGCTGGCTGCTCGCCGTTTGGTGCTGCTCCATCAGAGCCCTCAGCAGGCACAGGAGCGGGTGTCTGCGATCCCAGCTCCCTGAGCACATGTGATCAGCTCTGATTAAGCCCAGCTGAATGTGTTTGCGGTGCTGTAAAATTCCACCTCCCGCCAGCCTGCTCCGCTGCTCAGTGCAGTATGCAGCGTGGTCACGGTGTGGTGCTACCCTCGTACTCGTGCTGTGAGTGATCCCGGCCCTCCGCTGTCGCACGCCGTGTGGCATCATTAACTCACCTGGCCCTTGGCCAGGTGTGCACGCTGTCTGGTTCATGGCATCCAGCACTTGAGTAGCAGAAAACAAATGCTGCCTTCAAGCTCCAATGAATTCAAGCAGGAGAGGGTTTGCTTTCATTCTCTCCAGCATTTTTTATAGAGAGAGAAGTTAATGTTGTCTGTCGGGTTTTTAAGGGTGATTCGGGAAGAAGTTACCGTGGCTGTTTTGGTAGCATTGTGGTAATTTCCTGCGCTGAAGCCCCAGATGCAAAGTACTTCTCTTAGATTGTTCTGAGCCTCTCACCTGGGGAACCCGTCGGGGTGGTCCCAGGTTCTGAGACATGCAAGGGATGGGGAATGGAGGAAGTGCCTGCTGGGCCCGGCAGCATTGCAGAGGGGCCACGATGACTGACAGGCTGCCCTGGCTCAGTTATCACAGTGCTGATGCTGTCTCTTGTAAAGGTACAGTACTGTGATAACTGAAGGATGGCAGCCATCTGAGCTTCAGAGGCCCTTGCCTGCACCTGATGGATGGACGTACAGCACAGCGTCCTGCTGAGGTGAGTGTTCTCATTCTAAACGTACCCCTAATGTAAAAGTCAATAAAAAGGTTTACTTGAATAAATATTATACTTTATCGACAGTTTGGTTCTTAATCGACTGTTTTGGTGTGTGAGATCCTCCAGAAATGCTGTGCTTGAGAAGCTTCAAAAGTGGTTCTGAAAGGGCAATAAAATGATTCTGAAAGGGTCCTGTTGGGGAGTACTGGAGTGGGGAGGTGAGGAGCTGTGGGTTGTATACTTGATACCAGGACAGGGAAACTACTCTGTAGATATACAGAAACTTTTTTTTTAGATATGCTTTAACGCTTCTTGTTAGAGATAGCATGGTTTTAGCTGACCAGTGTCCTAACTTGCTGTCTGTACCCCATTATGTGGCTGTGGATGGTAGGACAGGGCTCATACCACAGTCTGTCATCAGTCCAGGGCCACACGGCTGCAAGAAGCTAGCAGTTGTGGTGTTATGAGCTGGGGTTTCCCTGCCTCGGTGACTGTCACAGTTCCACCAAACCTCTAGGAAAGGTTCTGTGCTCCTTGGCAGTGCTGCAGGCCCCCTCTCCTTGCCTCAGGGCAGCAGCAGGCCTGGATGAGCTGCAGCACTCTGCAGAGCTCACTGTTTAGTCTTGAACTGGAGTTAGACCCGAGTTCATTAACCCCACAGCATTTAGAGAGCTCTTCCTTCAGGGCTGGGTGATTCATAGCTGCCCGGGCCTTGCCCTGTGCTTCCCTGCCGGCGAGGACGAGGATTGCCTCAGCCCACGGCCACTCTCAAGCAGCAATTACGTAGTGTATGTTTTCTCTGATCTTAACTGGAAGGCAGCTCTGCCAGGCCGTGCTGCTGCCTGCCTGTGAGCCAGCAGATACAGTGCTGTGCCACTACCATGGAGCGTCGTGCCAGCCTGCCTCATCTGAGTGGGGAAAATTATTGGTGCTGACAGTCGCTAGAATCTGCTTGTAGATGAGGGTTCTGCTGTACCATATGCTGTGCGAATGATAATAAGACATCCTGCTACCAAGAGTTAAAAGTTCTAGATAGATTAACATCTATGCAGAGCCAACCCTCGACTTCCTTTCTGCCTCCTCCCAGAGCTGAAGGGGAGGAACTCCTGGCCCCAAAATGCAGAGCTGGTCACCTCCCCAGCAGCACAGTGCCCTCGCTGCCCTTTATGTGTCATGCTGCACTCATCACAACATGGAGCAGCTGGCTGGGGCTGGTCCTCTTCCCCATGAGAGGCAAGATAACTGCTTAGGGGCAGACACAAGTTTTTCTGGCTACCAGGTCTGAGGAATAAGGTTCACTACCTGCCTAGCCTGGGAGAGGATTCCGGGGTGATAAGCTACCCGAGCCATTTGGTGAGACATCGTAACTGCAGCGTGCACTGAGTGCTGGTGAAAGAGAGCAAAACAGCCAGCTGAAATGACATACCTCTGGGCTTCAGATCGTGATTCTCATTTCCTGTTAAAATAAGTACAGCTTTGAGTTCTGTCATGGGACAGGAACTGAAAATGCTGTCTGTGCCTCAGAATAGCACCTCTCTGATCAGATTTAATGGGAGCCTTTATCTCTCTCTCTAGCTCAGCAGTCACAGAGTCCGTCTTTCCTGTCGCTTCCTACTGATACCGTAGTCGGTCAGACTTAGAAATACCCGTGGGTTTGCTATGCCTAAATATTACTACATGCAAACAATGCAGCTATCGAGTCCTTTTTGGCAGTGGAACACTTCCTCCCACTAACTGTGTTAAAGCAAGATGTAAACAACGTGCGTATAGTGACGTATCCCATCACTTTCTGCTCAAAAATAAGCCCTCTGAAGACAGTCCATTTTTTGATAAAACGTTCTGTAATGTGTGGTTTTGATCCCAAGGAAAGCCGATTTTCTTGTGACATATCTCAGCTGTCATTCTGGTTGGATCTGTTCCACCCCAGTGGTTCTCAGGCTTTTTCAGCAGGAAAGTCCCTTTTCCCATCTGGAGGCTGTCGCTTTCCCACCCACGTTCTGCCTGAGAAGAACAGCAGTTCTGCTCCTGTGATATCTCCTCAGGGCTGTGATTCTGCAGACCAGAACAGCAGCTCCATGCCTGGCTCTCGTCCATCAGCAAGCTGCTACCTGCTCCTGACAGCAGTGGGATAAAAGACATCCATTGTCTGCTAGCACCAAACCTTGGAACCAGATGGAGGTTTTGACTTTTCCCATTTTATTTTTTATTTTTTAATGTGACTTCTCTTGCCATACAGCAGGAAGCATTAGTACCAAAAGACTTCATTTTGTTTATACTAAGAGGGAAAAGGATCCCTCCCAGCAGAGTTCCAAGCACACTGTTGTTGTTCCAAAGTCCAACAGTGCCACATATGATTCAGACACTGTTTTAGTTACTGTTCATTCTTACTGTCTCTGGCTAGTGCAGAGCAACTCCACTTGAACTTCAGTCCAGGCCTTCTTGATTAAATGGTTTTATAAATCAAGTAGCCTAATTGCAGTGTCTCGGTAACTGCGAGTATCAGATGTACCAGAATGTAATGATGACAAACTTGGTTTTAGGTCAGGTCAAGCAGTTCCTGAATGTGAGCCTAGAAGTGTTGGGCAAAGGAGAATAAATAAAACAAGCTGGAGAAGACTCTGGCGAAGTCTACTGGCTTGATGGGAAATGTGACTAGCTCAGCCCCACAGCATTATTTTTCTTCAGGTCTAGAGGTGTCATCTCAGCATACCACCTCCAAAAGACTCTCAGCTAAAGCACATCGCCTGCAAAACTTCTTGAGTGTAAAGAGAATTCAACGTTCGTTGATTGCAGATATACTCAGCTCAACTGTGGCAGTATTTTCACTTCCTAGCGTAAGATCGGATCGATGTGTTCGAGCTGCATTCCACTCTAGCTGTTCCCAGCAGAGTGCTGTGATTCCCTTCTTGCTTCTGTTGCTGGGTGAGGGGTCCTTGTCCACTTGGAGCAAACATATGCAGTAACAGTAATGGCAGTGACTCGTGCCTCTTACTGGGAAAAGCAGTCCCCAAGCGCTCTGAGTGAACAAAGAACAGCTTGATCATTTTTCCCTTCTACATACAATATTTCTGCCTATGTATGTTACACTGCTCATGGTAAGGCTGTGTGCGTGTGGCGGGGGAGGAGTCTGGGCATCACCGAACGTTTTTGAGCTGAAACAAACCCCAGGTTTTTTGCAGTACTCTGATTCACAAATGGAAACTGACTTGAATTTATGTCTGATTGGGGACAGAACTACGCAACAGGAACTGAGTGTTTCAGTGTGGTATAATGTCAAAGATACTGCTGTCGTTTGAGTTCAGGCAGATGATACAGTCCACGCTGGGTGACTTAGTATCTAACTTGCTCTTCATAACATTTCTCAAGAGTAGGAGAGGGCTGTGGAGGTACATGTGAGTAAATATACTCTAGTGCAAACTCACATGATTATAATTTGCTAGTATTAACATTTTCAGGGACACATGCCTTTCCTCAGATGATAGGTGAAATTCTGGTTCTGATCTCAGTTTCCACATTGACTTAAAAGGATGAGGGCTGCATTTAGTCTTTTTTTTTTTTTTTTTTTTTTAAGGCTATATGAGGATGTTCATCTGACAGTGGAAAAAGCCTCATTCAACTGCAGCAGAAAATAGGTAAACAAGAGGTGTGACATCTGGTGGGCATGGTAGGGGGCCTCTTTCTGCCTCAGTCCCTTGAGCACCCTCCAAACATAGAGATGTGTTGGCACTGTAAGTTCCAACTTCTGAGCTAAAATAGCCTGTTCATGGTACCTCTGGCAGTGGCTGGTGGGTACGTCGCTCCTGGCTCCAGGCAAAAACACTTTGCTGTAAGCTCAAGTGCTTGTGTGGGGCTTGGGAGGGATGGAGGGACAGGTGGTTATCAGTGGTCCCACAGCTGCTGTTGGCCTTCTCCCCGTGGTGAGCCAGAGAGCCCACTATTGACTGTCCTCCGTTTTAATTAACTCCAGAAGCTGGCAGAGTACACTGAATAATTCAAGAGAGACATGTTTAAACATTTGCACAAGCCTCAGATTCCTCCTGGCTAAAAATAAGCCTGTGAGAAAGAAAATGATTCTCTTTCGAGGTGCCAGCAGATGGACAGCAGAAGCACAGACCCCATCCCAACGCCTTCGTGTTGCTGCTCCTAGGAGGATGTCAGCCATGGGTCTTATCCCCAGTGCTGGGACCTGCCTGGAGGTGGTGCAGAGCAAAGATACGAACTCACAGATGCCCTTTGAGGTCAGAAATTTGGAGCATTCAAGCATAAATGGTTCTTCCAGAGGGAAGTGGTGTGGAGGAGTCAGTGCTGGCCCACTATAGATGAGCACCGATAGGCAGAGCCAGCGTGTGAGGCTCCATGCTGATGTTCTGCTGAGTCCCTGAGACTTCCTGCCAGTTTGGTGCATTTCATATACAAAACATACTGGCTTCGTGACCCCAGAGTGACAGAAAATGTCATGTGTTCTATTTTGGAAAAACTTCCATCCTGTGCAGAACAGCAGCTTTGCAGGGCAGCATGTGATGCCGCCCCACCAGCAGCCGAAGCCTCGCTGCGTTCTGGGGTTAAATGCAATGCTCCCGGGAGTTCTGGAAATTAAAACCCACAGAGGCTTATTGCTAATGAAACCTAATTAATTTTGGATGTAAATGTAATGTGCTGCTGCTGTTGCATTTGCATCTAGCTTTTGATGGTTTATATGTGTGTGTGTGTAGGTGAATTATATAAGCAAGTCTGTATACTTGTAAGCATGCAAACAAGCATCTGTGCATGAGCAAGTGCTTCTCGCTCTGGTGGCATGGCTGCAGTGTGCCAGCACCAAACTCGTCCCTTTGGAGGTACACAGCTGAAGGAAAGGCACCTGAGGGAACACTGACTTGCTTTGCTCGTTCCACAAGTTTGCTTGAAGGCGAGAAGCGCAGCTACGTGCTCAGCTCCCACGGGGCTCTGTCAGCTCACTGGCCCCAGGCAGGAAATCCCCCACAGCCTGGTTTTCTGCAGCTGCTGCCACCGCACCCTCAGATGTGCGCTGCTTTGGACAGACACCATCATTAATTTTTTCCCAAAATAAATTAGGAGTAGTGACGAGAAGTACCTCTCCTCCCCAAACTGTTATCAGTAGAAGCCCTAGTTAGCTTGATAACAACAACAACAAAAAGAAGGAGGTTGAGGACAATACTTAGACATTGTTAATGATGAAGAAACAATTCACACATTCCAGATGTCTCGGACTCTCACTTGTTTTCCAAGCAGAGACAAGTGCCCTGAAAGCAGCGTCGCAGACATTTTTTTGCTCACGTTATGTGAGCATAGGAAGTTTCAGATACAGCTACAGACCAGATGAAAAGACTTGTGCACTCACGTATCTGCTTATACAGCCCCCATGCCAAGTTGCACCCCACTGCTGCTGTACCTGAGGGCGTCACACTCTTCAAAGATATTGCATGGCCATAATGGACGGCATGTAGAATCGTAGAGTCCTAGAATCACAAGTTTGGAAAGGATATACAGGATCATCCAGTCCGTCCCTCCACCTATTCCCATTGCTACCACAAGCTGCTGAACCATATCTCATAGCTCCTCACCCAAACACAGCTTCACCATCTCCCTGCGCAGGCCACCCCAGTGCCTGACCGCTCTCTGAGAGGAGAAGTTTTTCCTTATGTCCAATCTAAACCTCCTCTGGTACAACTTGTGGCCAATTCCTCGGGTCCTGTTTGCTGCATGGGAGAAGAGGCCAAACCCCTCCTCATCACAGCCTCCCTTCAGGAAGTTGTAGAGTGCAGTGAAGTCCCCCTGAGCCTCCTCTTCTCCACACTGAACAATTCCATCTCCTTCATAAGACTTGTGCTCCAGACCCCTCACCAGTTTTGTTGCCCTTCTCTGGACACGTTCCAGGGCCGCAATGTCTTTCTTGCAGTGAGGGGCCCAAACCCGAACACAGCTCTCGAGGTGCGGCCGCACCAGAGCTGAGTACAGGGGGATGATTACCTCCCTGCTCCTGTGGGCCACACCATTCCTGATGCAGGCCAGGATGCCGTTGGCCTTCTTGGCCACCTGGGCACAGTGTCGGCTCATGTTCAGCCGAGCATCAACCAACACCCCCAGGTCCCTTTCCTCTTCACAGTCATCCAGCCACACATCCCCAAGCCTATAGCACTGCATGGGGTTATTGTGGCTAAAGTGCAGCACCTGGCACTTGGCCTTGTTGAACCTCATCCCATTGACCTCAGCCCTGCGATTCAGCTGATCTGGATCCCTCTGGAGAGCCTCCCTACCCTCAGACAGACTGACACCATCTCCCAACTCAGTGTCAACTATGTTACGGGAGGCTTTCAGGGAGGATGTTTTTCTTTTGGAAAAAAGAAAAAAAAAAAGTCATTCGAACAGCACTGAGCATGGCCTGATGCTCCACAGAAGCACACGAAAGCACAGGTGATTGTTCTTGGAATACTTTGTAGTACCATTACAATTGAAGAAGTGCTGGCAGCGAAAGGCAGCGGCCCATTTTCCACCTTGCATAACTCCTCTGACTTCATGGCCTCCTCCCAGTGTTCACCAGCACATGAGAGAAGAACCAGGCCCCAGATACACTGCCAAGAAACAGACTGATGACAGACTGAGACCACTTAGATGGTGTTAAATCACATTTATGTATAGGTCCAGTCAATTCCAAGCTGACAGCGTCTGTGATTTAAAGCACTTTACCGTATGCAGGGCCACTTACTGTAGTCTGAAGTGTCAGGAAAGAAAAAAAAAACAAAACAAAACAGCTTTTAAAACATTTACAGTTTGAAATCATGTGAAAAGCAGCACCTTTTCAAAAGAAAACTGATGCCAAGGTGAAGTTTGACTTCTGAAAACTTGAAAATTGAACTGAGTAACAGGGAAGTGAAGGGAAAATGTATATATACCTGCCTACCCTCTTCTGTAAGAAATAATTTGTTTGAATTTAGTTTGAATTTTAATTCACAAATACCAAGAAAGAACATCCTGGTTATCTGTATTTTACCTTTTTTTTTTTTTTTTTCTTGGAGGATGTCAGTGCTTCCTGGAAGCTGTAAAATGAAGAAATAAGGGAGATACTGAGTGATTCTTCTGACCTGTCACTCCAACCCAGTGCAGTACTTACAGCGTAAGGAAAAATTGCTTTGCATCAAGGGCCTTTTCTGCAGCTATTTGCAAGCCTATTGTCCTTAGAGGCATGAAAGCACATTCAGCTACAAATACACATGATTACTTCCACAAAGAAAGCGACTTGAAATGTTTTAATACAAAATTACATCTTTCTCATAGGATGGTATGCTGCGGTAAATTCAGGCTGGAGGGTTGGGGCAGTTAGCCTGCCTTCCCAAGGAAGTAGGTTTCTGAAACTGCTGCCTGTCTGTCTGCCTGTCTGTCTGCCTGTCCTCCCTCACAGCTTTTGAACTCGACAGTCAATTCCAGTCAGCTCAGCAGCAAGACGGAGCTGTTGAAATACTAAATTCCTAAAGATTTTTGTGAAATTGAAAGCTGGAAAAAGCAGAGATGGAAATCAGTGCTGCTCCGCTGTGGAAGATGGGCAGCACTGTTGTTACTTTTGGGGGTGGTCTGGAAATCCTGCCCTGTTATTATCATAATTTTGGATTAATTTCTAGAGGCATGTTGATTTCACTCCAATTAGGACATCACAGAACAACCAGGAGAAAGCAGCAGACAACACTGTCCTGAAACAAAGGAGAAAAAGTGAAAAGCTCACGTTGCAGGCAGGGCTAAAAGAATAAAACACAATTTCTACAAGGCTCCAAATGCCAAAGGAGCCTGGCTCCATGTGTTGAATGCAGGTGGGTGAGCACACAAGAATTAAACTCTCACTGAAGAACATGGCCTTTGGGAGCCTGACAGTGGCAGAGGTAAAGCTGTACTCTGAGCTGTGGCCGCTGAAAGCAGCCCCAGACTAAGCCTCTTATGCAATCCTTCCGTCACAGCCACCTCCTCAGCTTTGGTTTGATTTGTAGCTCTGAGCTGGATTTAAGGACATTTGCAGCATCAACAACTGTGCTAAGAAACGAGTCCTGAATGTGAAGCATAGCTAATACGGATCTGATATGTAACTGAGCACGGAAACTCGCCATGGGAAACTGATCATGCAAGGCAAGGCCACGGAGAGGGCTAACAAGAGCAGAAGCAAACCAGAGGGAGTGCAGCTTCAGTGGGCAGAAGAGAGCAAGGAAAGGCTGGGTTTTCTGAAAGACACGGCACGGCTGCACAAGCTGCCCACTGCGGTCACAGGTTTGACCTCTCTCCCTCCAACCTCAGCAAAACTGGGTGAGACTCTGGCACTTTGCTCAAGGCAGCACCCAGAGCGCTGGTAATTCAGGATCAGTGATGATTCATGGCAGGGGAAGATGAATACTGCAACACCATCCAAACTGTGCTTCATTGCCTCCCTGGCAGCTCTGAAAGGAGGGTTGGGGAATGGCCGGCTTGTTTCCTCTGAGAGAGGTAAAAAAAGAGAACTATAATCTATCTACAGTTCGTAAACTACAACCACACGTGCAATCAGCCCTGATTACCAAGGAGGTAAGGCTGGAGGATCAGGACAGCCCAAGCGTGAGGCAGGCGGGCTGGGAGCTATGCGTGTCGGTGTATGAACAGCCCATGGCAGCCGGGCATCACACACCCACGTGCTGTGGGTGCATCAGAAGACTCTGACCAAAAGATGCTATCAGTGTGCTCTGATTAAACTGACGTGAATTACAAGAAACTGCCATTGTGTCGAAAGCAGTCACATTTACCAGGGCTTTGGTTTTTTTCTTTTTAACGAACGATTTGTCTCTCGGGACAGTTCCCCCAAAGTACAGCAGTGGATTGGTTCTTCTCTCAGAAGAAAATGCCAAATACATGTGTGCATGTGGGAAGGGGAAATCGTTTTCTTACTGACATTACTTCCATTCGTACCATTTCCTGTGAGCATGAGAGTCTGAAACCACAACGAAGAAACCAATTTCTTTTCTGTGCAGAGAGAAAGGTGTGTAAACACGGAAGCACCGCGGTGCGCACTGCCTGCCCTGCACGTCTGTACGGAGACAGAGCTGGGTTTGTGGAGCTCATCGACACACACAGATGCTATACTGTAACTGGAAGATAAGGAGCTCCCAGAGGAACAAAACCATGCAGGCAGGCTCTGCTTTGGGCTTTTCAGTCGGGATTAGAGAAGAAACATGCAAGCCTGAGCTGGAAGGCAGACCACCCTGCCTCGCAGCAGCACTGAGGCAGAACAACGGGCTGGCTACAAGGAGAAATGTCTTCTCCAGAGAGCAGTGAGGCACCAGCGCAGGGTGGTGCGGGCTCACTGCCCCTGGGGGTGTTCAGAACCGGGGGGATGCGGCACTGCGGGCCGTGAGGGTTGGCTGGAGGATCTTGGAGAACTTTTCCAACCTCGGTTAACACTGAGATTCTACACTCAAGCCGAGACGCAGCCCCATATCACCCCCCCCCCCCGGCCTTTACACAACCGAGCACAGCCCCGCTCCCCGTGCCCCGCGGCAGCAAATGGCGGCGCGGGGCCGCATCCCCCCCGGGCCCCGCCGCGGGAGGCGGGCGCAGCCACGCGCCACCCCCGGGCGGGCTCTGCCCGGCGCATGCGCCGCGGGCGGTCCCCGCCGCCGTGCCGGACCGCCGCCCTGCTGCTACCGAGCGCCGCGGGCTCCGCTCGCCGAGCTCGGGCCGCGCCGTCCCCCGGCCCCTTGAGGAGAGCGGCTGAGGGGAGCGGCCGCCCGAGGTGAGTGGAGCTGGAGGGGGTCCCTCGGGCGGGCTTCGCACGGAGGAGCGGATGGTGGTGGTGGTGGTGGTAGTGGTGGTGGTGGGCGGCGGCTCTTTGCCCGCGGGGGCTCCGGGTGATGGCGGCCGCGTGGAGTTCCCCTGGAGCCCCTTCGGGGCCGCTGGGCAGAGAGGGGGCGGCCGAGGGGGGAGGGGAGGAGCGGCCCGGGGGGGCAGCGCTGGGTCCCGGCCCCGCTCCGCGGTTCGGAGCTGCGGTGGAGGAAGCGTGGCGGCGGTGGGAGGGGAGAGGAGCGGACGGGGTCGAGCCGAAAACAGCCGGCTGCTCCCGCTCGGATCCCGCTGAGCTCGCGGCGGGCCTCGGTTCGCTTCGGTAAGCGGAGTTCCCCCGGGATAGCACTGCGTTGTTCGTCTGTGCGAGCTCAGGGCTCGGGCGGGCAGATGCGGGCCCGGCTCTTGGGTCTGCCGCCCGTCCCCGTGTGGGGATAGAGGCGCTTCTTGGACGGCTTCCCCACCGACCCGGTGCCGAGTCGGGGATTGGAAGAATACGTGGAGAGAGCTTTTAAAGAGTCAGGAAAAATAAAGGTCCGATTGCCATTCCCGCTGCTGGGCCGTGTGTGTTGGTGGCAGGAGAGGTCAGGCCCAGCTGTGCTGAAATTAAACCTCGAGTCCCTGCTGAAAACAAGGCAGGAAGGCGCTGAGCGTGGCGTGGGGAGCAGGGCCGTGCTTGGGGCTGGAGCACGTTGTGTGCGGGACACTGGCAGTCCTCCCAGGTTGCATCAGTGCTTATATTTAACTGCAGTCGGCCTGGTTTAACTCGTGCTGGGAGAAGATGCTCAGAGATGTTCTGGGGTAGAATGCGCTCATGCTGGCGACGGTTTGATCACCAGTGCAGACGATAGCTGTTCGGTTCTGTAATGCCCATATATGAGGAGCAGTAGGCATTTCCTTCTGGCTCTTGTTTTTAAAACGCACAGGAAGTTGCATCTCGATCTGGGTCTGCGTTGGGTGACAGTGTGGGACAGGTGCTTTGAAACAGAGCAGGCTGAGGGCACGCTGCCCTGAGCAGCCAGCAGGTCAGAGCAGGCCCGTGCTGGAGTGTCTGCAGCACTCAAAGTGAGCGATCGCAGGCAGATTTTACACTTCTCTAAATGTATTTGCAGCGATTTGGTTCTCTCTGAATATCTTGCTTGTCTGCGTATCTGCAAGCTGCTTGTCCCGAAGCCCAGTGGAACAGAGCACTCACTGTGCTCGCACAGGGTAAAGCTGCAAGCATTTGACCTTTGGGAATGGTTAGGTGAAAAACTTGTGAAAAATCAGAGTGAGTGGGTCTGAATTTGCTCTAGAATATAAACGTGGAGCTGGAATAAATCTGAGCTTGTTAACTCCTGGATGTCTCTGCTCTGCGAAAGTCTTTTGAAGTGGCCTTCTTGAGAAGCTGGTTGTGTAAATGTAGAACGGTTTGGGAACGTGCTCTTTCTGCATGTTCATGTTGGCTCATCTGCTGTATGACTGTAGTAAACAAACAAGAAGCAAAACCTGGAGAGAATATCTAATAGAAATCTTTGGAAAGCAAACCTACACCAGCTGCACACCAAAAGGTGAACTGTACCTGAGCGCTCAGTCAGTGGTAATATTGGTGTTCCTTTTCATCTCATTTTTTTTTCTTAGAGTACACGGTTTAAAATTAATGTAACTCTCCCACCTCCTGTCCGGAGGGACTGGAGGTAATCCAGACCTCTTTGCTGGAGGAATAAGCGCTACAAGTAGGGTAAGTTTAGACTAACTCTTCTGTAGTGGTTCAGTCTTGCAGATAAAAACCCAAATCCGCAGAAGCCACCTTCCCTTTTTGTGAAGAGGGGCAAAACCTTTTTAGTGTTCTCAGGCAGCATCCTGTCATGGCGTGTGCTGTTGAGGACAGGAGGGTTTCACAGACTTCCTACCCCGTTCCTCCCCGTCCTCCCTTGGCTCGCAGTGAAGGGCGGTTTTCCCCTGCAGACCCAGCCTTGGGTTTCCTGGCACCTGGCAGCTGCTTGCTGCGGTATGAGGAAGAGCTTCAGAATCAGCACAAAGCCAAATGGAAAGCCCTCGACTGGGTGATGTGTTGGGCAGCAGTCGCAGAAGGAAGAGCTGCTCTGTGTGTTTACGTGAGGAGGAAGGTGGTTGAGTTGTTTGGAGAAGTTAAAACATTTGTAGATGAAAACAAACCCTTGACACTGGTTTGTGTTTAGATCTGAAAAGGGTCGTTAACGGGACTCATAAACCAGAGGATGTGATAAGAAATGGGGGTGCAGACAGAAGACTGCTTGGTCTTCTTTCCTGACTCATCTCATGTACGACAGGAGCTAAAAATGATCCAAAATAAAACATTCTGTTATGAACTGGCAATGTGCAATTTGCTCTTTTGTAATCTATCCAACAGTTCGTAGGTTCTTACCGATCGGGCATTGTTCCTGTAAATGCACTCGGAGTCTGGAAAGCACTTAAGATGCAATTGGATTTCAGGTATTGATAATGGCAAACACTTGCCAAACTGACAGAAAATGGCTTTTACTGTTCAGCACGCGATTCTGTCAGCTAATCCCTCAGCCTGCCTCCTGCAAGGAAAGCTTTTTCAAGGGCTGATAATGCTCGCTTTGGCAGGTTGGAGGGAACAAAAAATGTTGGAACCTCATCAAGGAGGAAAGTGTATCATTTTGGGGTGTCTGGCAGCTAAATTGTTGCATTAAGCTATGGTGTCACTAAAGGGCTCTGGGTGTCCCATGCAGCATTTTGCTTTTTTCACTCACCTGATCCTTTGGAAGCACTGAGACAATGCTGAAAGGTGCTGATTACTCGGGGGTGGCCTGGGGAGGTGATATTGCTTTTCCTGGGTAAGCTGGTTGCATTTTCTCCTGGTTCAGGTTTGAGAAGGGAAGTGGGAAATGCAATGTAACGTCCTGGCTGGTTTAGAACAGGTGAATTTTTAGGGAGCAGGTTCTGAGATTTTAATCCCTCGTGATGGGGGTAGCTAAAGGCCTTGTAAGCCTTCCAACAGGCTTTCTGGCAGAGGTGACATTTCTTTAACCCCTAAACTGGTTTTATAAATGACCATGATTATATAAATAGCCATATAAGTGATAAGAAAGAGCTGCTTCATATGTGGAAAAGCATAGTCTGCATCTCTCACACTGTGTAATTCCCTAATTACCTTTTGCCATCCTTTTGATGTCAACAATAAAACAAAGGCCTCTGTGTGTTATGTGGTGGTGGTTATTAATACTCACCATTTTGAAATAACCGCCTCACATGTTGGTTTTTTTTTTGTTTTTTTTTTTTGTTCCTTGTATGATGTGAGAGATCAAAAATAGGAAATAAAGGAAGGGCTGAAAACAGAAAGTTAACAGAAAAGTTCAGGATGTGCATGTCATCCTGAGCTAAGGGGAGGGATGCAGATGAAAGCCTGGCAGTGATCAAACTGCAGCCTTTGTCTGAGGAGGAACCCAGCAGGAGAACTAAGGTGAGTAACAAGTGTGCTGGCAGCTACCAAAGGGGTGGAAAACGGGTTGCATTGGGGGAGAAGGGTTAGCATTGCTAGAGATGGAGTTTAGACAGGGGCTCTGCCAGCTGTCTCCAGAAACACTGTTCTGCCAGAGCTGCTGAGCTCCTGGAGGAGCAGAGGAGGCTCACAAGCCATATGCAGCGGCTGGCTGCAGGAAACCCATCCAGCATAGGTGTACCTCTGGTGGCTGTGTTCTGCTAGGTGCTCTAGGCTTCCCTATTAAGCTGCTCTGTTGCCTAAAAGGAGGATCTGCCGTTAAATTGAACCAGCTCAGCGTTTAGTGCTATTATCTCTGGGATTTGCAGCGTTTGCCATGAGTCAAGACCTGTGTATGTACACACAAGGAGGAGGTGGAAAGGCTCACAGAGATAAGAACGGGATGGATAAGTGTTCAGTGCAGCGCTGGTAGGGTTTTGGAGCCCTGGGGTGTGGGTTCTAAGTCCCTTCTCTTAATTTCAGCTGTGCCTAACTTTGTCTAAGCAGCCTGTTTGTTCCCACAGTACGTTTCTGCACCAGGCTCGCTGAATTCCTTCTTCATATATTGAGGTAATATCGACTCTTGTCAAAATTCCTGCCCAAGTGTAATTGCTGCCGCCATATTATCTCCCACGTGGTATGGCAAGCACAGCTCCTTGCAGATCCAAGTATTGAGCGTCTTTCAGCTGTAAATAAAGGAGGAGTGGTGCGAGATGTTTTCATTTCCTCCCATGAAATGACCCGCTGGTTTCTTATAAACCAAGATTCTGGAGGCTGCTGCTCCAGCAGAGAGGCCTGTGCCTCGGGCAGTGCTCAGCCCTGCTCTTCTGCTGCACCTGAGGTGGGGAGGGCAGCTCTGCCCAGCTCTGGGGCTGTTGTGCATACCCAGGTGTTTGTAAGCTGAGACATAGGGCTTGAAACCTGATGGTCTTTGGAGTTGCAGACCTCCTGCATCATGATTACTGCCCAGGTTTGGATCGTTGTTAGCGTAGCACCTTGTTCTGGGATTCTGCAACTCACTTGGAAATGTAACAATGCTCCTGTCCCCCCAGATGAGCCTTTTCTGCCTTACTGCAGGAGGATGGAGCAGACCAAGATACTGCATCTGCGGCTTGGGCAGGGGAGGGAGGGCTGTGAGAAATGTGTTTGTATGTTGATTCAGTTTTTCAGGAAATGAATTTGGCAGGCTGAACTTTCATACCCGTTTTGAGGCAGTAGGAGCACAAAGCAATATATTAAACAAAACAAACCTTACAGGCCTTGGCACTTGTGCAGTCTAAACAGCTTCCTGTTGCTTGCCATCTGCGGATACCTGTCTCTTCACTGCTCTGGGTTTTACCAGCACTTAATACTTTCAAAGCAAGCTTTTGGCTTTTGATAGCACTGTATTACTTTGTGGGACATGACTTTTTTTTTTTTTCCTTCTTAAGTAATTACAAAAGGTACCAACTAGTTCAAGCGTTACATTGGACTCACGCCTTCATATTTAAACCTGCTGCTATGCACGCTGGCTCTTTTCATGTTGGGTGGGGTTTTTTTTTGTTACTGACCCAAGAATGTCAGCGTCTCTCACATCAGAAGTTGGTGGTCTCCTGTGTGGAAAGGAAGTCTCAGTTCTGAGACTTGATCAAGAACATCTACAAGCTGGCATTTGCAGTTTACAGCTCACACTATGGTTTTCTTGTACACTCTTTCATGTTTACTGAAGATGCACAGGACATAACCTTTCACTTCCTGAGTGATTCTGTATCTCACTTTTCCTCAGAGAGGGGCAAAATAAATGGTGATAATTTTGAAATTGTCTGAGCCCATATATTTAGAGAGTTTAAAAGGGTAAGTTGGCAAGTCTGACCTGTACACACCTGCTTCTCCTGTCCCCCTTACATCTCCCTGGCCTGCACTGGAGCCCTCTGTCCCCCTCAAAAGACAAAATCCTGCCCATCGTTAATCCTTTCATTTGTTTATTTATTTATTTTTGCTTTTTCCTCCCACTGATTTGTTGCATTTCTATCAAACTATTTTTCCTTAGTTGAGTCTTCTGCCCTTACTTCTTGTTCTCATTTTTCCACTGGAGAGCCATTTAGGACTGATGGATTTCTTCTCACTGATAGTATCTGCAGCAGGGCCGTCATAAGTTACCCAAGCAGGTTTCCTGGTGACTGCATCTTGCTGTGGGAGATCTTGTTTTCTGCTCGTTTGGATTCCTTTTCAGTAATGTGCACAAATTGCATCAAGTGCCATTGCCATCTCGCTGGGAATTCCAACCTTGCTGATTTCCTGCTTTGCTCCTGCTGTGTTTTATCCTAGATTTGGAGCTCTGTGTTGGCTGATGGTGCTGTCTTTTGGTTTGAATTGAATTACCCCAGCTGGTGTTTTGGTGACTCCAGCTGAGCAATGGCTGCTGACAGTACCCTAAGGGTGAACACCCCTCGACACCTCATCCCCCCTCTTACTCTCCTAGTGGAAACTGCAAGTAGTTATTCCCCCATTAATCCAATCTTTTTTTCCTCCCATGGCATTCTTTACATCAGGGACTTAAGCTGAAGGAAGAGAAAGATCACCACCACCTGAAATAGCGAGGTGCCCTCATGACTTGTAACTGTTTTTCTATTTGAAACATCTGTGCCTTGTTTGGGTAGATGGTGGCTTAAATGTGTTTCAGCTGACTTGCTGATTGATTTTTTTTTTTTTTTTTTTTTTACGAAGTCTCTTAACTCTTGTCTTTTAAAAGACAGGTAATAATGAAGAGTTGATGCAGCTGGGAAGTGATGGTGAGTAAGAGCAAACGAGCCTGCTTGATCCCTGTCGGCTTGTAGGGCTGTAGCTGCTCCTTGCCAAGAAAACACAGCACCAACAGAAATTATCTTTGCTCTTGTGGAAGATACGGGTTGTTTTTTTGATGGTTTAGGACAAATTCCCTGTATGTAGGTGTGTGTCACTGGCATGGGCACTGCCTGCTCGGCTTCTGGCATGGAAGTCTTCATCTTACCACCAGTATTATCTGGGAAAAATCACTTGTTTGGTTTTATGCCATCTCCTTTTTTTTTTTTTTTTTTAGTAGTAATTCATGGCCAGCATTGTCTTTTTTGTAAGTTTATCTTCAATTAATATGGGGGAGAATAGGTTTGACTTCACTGTCTAAAGCGTGCTTAGCAAATGAAAGGACACTTAAGGATAGCTGACTTTAAAAGAAAAAAAAGACCCACTCATTTTTACAAAATAAGAACAGTTACAGGAAAAAGAAATCTTGGTGGTTTTTCAGTTCCTTCAACTTCCTGTACGTGTGACTGCAAAACAGACAAGTTAAATCTGTGTAAGTGAGACACTGGCAAGTGGAGGGCTTGCTTCACTTTGGTAATGATGATTAAAGGAAAAGCAACTTGAGTCTGTGTGAGCACACATTGAGACCCAAGATCCAGTCTGCTGCTTTGCTGTATGGATTCACTGTTCACCTCTGTTGGTGTTGACTGAAAGTTTTCTCTGCAATGAAGGTGTCTCCAGATCTTATTGCACTGTGTTCTTGCAAGTTTGCTGTTGAATTCAGAGAAAAATGAGGAAATTTTTCTTGGCTTGCTATGTGTGCGTAGAAGGAGAAGGGAAGCAGTGCTGTAGGGCTGTTGGTAAGACCTTGGTTTCACATTGCAGGTCACAGGGTCCTATCCTAAAGCTCTCCTGTTGTGGCTTGTCACCCCTCCAGCTGAGCAAGGTGCTCTGGATGGGTGCCTGCTGCAGTGTGATGGCTTCCCATCAGCTCCCTCCCCTGCTTTCTGCAGGGATGTTTGAACTTGAATGCTTTCTGTTGTGAAAGTCCTGCTTTTGGGGCACCAGCGTGCTTTGAAGAGGAAGCAGTTCAACTTCTTATAGCCCTGTATGCATAAGTAGGTTTCTTCTGGAGCTAACTTGCACCTCTGTGTATGCACAGCGTGTCATTTAGCATGCAGGGAAGCACTTAGAGCCACCCCCTTGCTCTGAATACTAAATGAATTCTCTGTGATAAGGTCAGGACCTGCCAACCTGTAAATCTGTGATAGGACTCTGCCTTTATAGGGGGGAACTCTGGAGCATGCATTAGCTTCCCCTGTCCATGCTGGCATGGCCTCATTGCGTGCCTTGAGATTGTTTCCTGCTTTCTCTGAACAAATGCCTTAGGACTTTTCCAACCCATTGTGTGTTACTTAGCTGCGTGGTAAAATTTAATTAACAATGAATATGAATCAGTATACTTGCTTACATACATAACACCCTCCTAACTCCTGTTTGTGTTGGAATTCCAAGCAAATGCAGCGCAGACAGATCAGTGCATATAGCTGGAGCAGGGTAATTACACACCGTGGAGTAATTTCACACCACAGAGCTTGGGATGAGTTCTTGAAGCGGGCTCAGCCTTCAAAGCACAGCTGAGATGCAAACTGCAGTTCTTCCTGACAGTTCTGCTAAAGCTGGTGAAGCCTTTTCTTAGGACCGTGGCATCTTCTTCCATGGCTTTGTCTAGAATTAAGTCTCACCGCATCCTTCAGCTCACACTTCTAAAGTACTTTCAGCACTGCTGGTTCTGAGCTGAAGGTCAAGGGAGCTCCAACGTGGGCAGCTGAGGTTTATGCGGTGATCGAGGTAGGAAAATGGAGCTCCAGAGGACCAGAGCATTGCCAGAGGTAGAAGGGGTTTCTTCTCTTTAAGGTGAAGGTTTTGATACGTTACTGTGATTTTTGCTGCCTTAACTGCATGATGCTTTAAAAGAAAATCCTTTTTTGTGGTGACTTAAAGCTGAGAGTAGCTTAATAAGTGCTGTTGGACCTTCTGATTCTAATCTTGTTAACAGATGCACACCTGTGGCCCTACAAGGCTCCAGGTTCTAGTGGGGCATTGCGTGGAGCAGGTGCTCACAGGCACAGCTGGCAGGCACTACTTTAATCCTCTGAACTCCAACCGGAGTCTTGAGAAAAAAGCAATGTTAGCAGAGATCAGCTGCTTTGAGAATTGGATCTGAGAAGTCAGGTCATGTAAAGAAGCCTGGTGTGTGGGGTTCATTCAGTAAGCAAAGCATTCTGCAACCCATTTTAGGTTTTGAAATGCTGTTGTAGGGCTGTGTCTTGACTTTTTTTCATCCTGAGCCCCATGTCAAGCCTTCCTTTAAAGAAACCTTGCTTTAAAGCTGAGGTGTATCTTTGTGGCTCCATTTGAATTGGCTCCTGTTCATTTTCAGAAGCCGTGACCTGAAAAAATGAACTTGTGTATTTTTTCACGCGTGAGTGTGAATGATTTATGATGTGGAATAGCTCGGACCAATTAATTTTGCAGTCATTCTGTGCTCTTTTCAAACTCTGATTTAGTAGCTATGGTGCAGTTGAAAGGCAGAGGCACTAGATGTGGGCAAAGACAACCATAATTTGATTCTGGTAACTTTTGGTAATGCTAAATGCCACCTTTATGCTTCAGAAAATGTGTGCTGCATCCCCTGTGCACCAAACACTTCTGTTTTTATATTGATATGTGAATGAAACTGAATTTCTTCCAGAACAAACCCTAAGATTCTGTGGTTGGTTTTGTTGCTGCAGTCGTTCCTTTTGTTTCAGTCCTCAAAAGAATAGGTACTAATAATGAGTAAGGAACGATTTTGTACTGGGATACCTATAAAAAAGCAATGGTGGGATTGTTTGAGCTGGAAGGGACCTGTAGAGACCGTCTGGTCCCACTTCCCTGCAATGAACAGGGACACCCACAGCTCCATCAGGTGCTCAGATCGTGGTCTGTGATGTGCTTGTTCAGTTCCCCATGCCACATCTGTTCGCTTTCTTATAATATACAGTAAAGAATTGACAAGAGCTAAAAAGATCTGTGAATTCTGTAGTTCTCCAAGTTCCATCGTGCTTAGCTAAAATGACATGGAGGCTGCTCTAGAGGCTTTGTTGGAGCGTTTTTCTGGTGGTGGGGTTAAGTATGTGATAACAGCTAGCAGAAACAGCAGCCTAAATGAAGTCCTGTGCCCTGGTTTCAGTGACTTCTGGTCACAGCCCATTAGCTGTCAAAATTTCTTGCAAAAGCAAAAAGTGATCTCATATTTATGGCGTGCACTTAACAAATCGGGTCTGCTGTCCTCATCGAAGGAAACAAAGCAGTATGGAGCTGTTCTGAGTCGCTGGAATCACAGTGTACTTTGGCCTTCCTTGTTATGGTTGGCAGTGAAATCGGAGCAGGCAGATTTCTCTTTGCAGATGTTAGGAACTGAGTTGTTCTCACGATAGTTTTGTGCAGTTGTGCACTTTTGGTTTTTTCCTTACGTTCAGGTGAACTCTTTCTTCGGTATTTTCTGCCCACCTTGCTCCATCAGACCTTTGTGTTTTCAAGAGAGATTAATACTGAGGGACTGACCGTGCACTGAGAAGAGCTATTCAGGAGTGAATGGATACTGAGACCACGGCTCTCTGTTGGCTCAGAAAATGAGAAACCTGAGGATCTCATGACTGTGGGTCTCATATACTTAAAAAAAGAAATGAAATTATAAATGAGCTCTTTTGACGAGCGTTACTGAGACCCTCTTTTCTGCTGAGGTCTTTGGTTTGAAAGGAGTGGGGCAGCGTGAAGGGGTGGGCACTGCTTGAGCACCCTTGTCACATGTTTGTGACAGTCCTGCTGGAGCAGAACCATCAGTCACATCTCCAGAAGCGATTTCCCCTGACTCCCTCCAACACATTGCTGTAAGATGCCTTTCAGAGTGGAAAGGAGGAAATTGTGGGGTGTACTGAAGTCCCCTCTTCCCTCCACGCTTTCTGCTTTGGAGTCCTGCAAGGATGTAGGTGTTCTGTAGGTTTATATCTACGGACATACAGCACACTGGGGTTTGCATTTATTTCTCCTTCATAACGAAGGAATCTTTTCCATTTGCAAAGAAAGATTGGGTCTTAAATGGTATGGAGAAATGCAGTGTGCTGTTTCTAACTGCAGGTAACCTTGCAGGTCAGGGATAACCACTGCATGAGCACAGGATTTGTGTGCCTGAAAAACAAAGTACAACTTCTGTGTGCTTAGTGTAGAATAAGTTTTGTTTGGCACTGTAAAAGCGAACATCAGGCGGAGCTGTAGCTTGATTCTAGGCTGTGAGATACTGGGAATTTTGGTGAGTTGTTTGAGAAACAGTGTATTTCTTCTCTGTGAAGTTTGTATGATGAATGTCAGATTGCGTAAGGAAGCTGCTGGAGGAGTGATACCTCCCAGTTTCTGCTGGAATTACAACTGGGTTTGGCTTTTATTTAGGAACAAAGGATCCAGATCAGTTGTTTTTGCTGTGGTTTTGCTCTGTCCGAAATCTCTTTGATCCAGGCACCTGCTTAATGTAACTGCTGTTTGCTTAGTGTTTACTGAAATATTTTCCCTTGCAGAGAAAACCTTAGGAAGCATGGAGCACTTGATGGGGTTACAGATGGACCTTATGGCTGGTTGACTCTTAACTACGTTCTGAATTTAGCCCAGCATTATGGATCTTGTTAGAGTTTTTTGTGTGTTTTGAGTCTGTTTTTCAGGGGGTAGTAGCTGATTGGCACAGTGGTTTGGAGTGAAGCTGCTGGGCTGCCTAACGTTCCAGAGTGCTGCTGTGAGCGATGCGGATCGCCTGGTGTGGGATGGCAGGTTCTCGTATGGTCTGAGCAGAATGAGACTGGGGATATTTACATGTTAGAATAACCCGACAGCATAAGAGACCGTGACAGTTTTGTTCAAATTCATGCATGTTAATTACAATTAAATTTCTAAGCTACTTTTGTGTGTGCACCGTCCCTGGAGGAGCCCAAGGCACCAGAGCTGGTGCCTGACCTAGTGGTTGGCAACCAGCCCGAAGCAGGAGGGTTGCTATGAGATTATCTTCTAGGACCCTTCCAACACAACCATTCTGCAATTCTGAAGGCAGAAAAAAATGGAAGTACTTGTATGGTTAGAAGCACTCAGAGCTGAGGCTCAGGTGGCCATCTTAGAGCGCCGAGTTTGGGTTTGGCTTCTTGAGAAGTGCACTTGAACGGCCAGTTTTGCACCCCTGTGCTTTTTCCTTGAGCAGTACTTTGCAGGAAGCATTAAGAGAACTGTGTCTCCCCAGGGCAGCAGCACGGTGGTGTTTGCATGCTCATGGCTGCAGGCCTGGAGCGAGGCAGGCGGAGCCCAGCTGCCTGCTACCAGCCCCTTTGCTCAATAGTCCTCAGCTCTGAAATTCAGGCTTTGTCATTGCAAAATTCTTCTCTCCTGCCCCCCTTTCCCAGCTCTCTGGTGGGAAGACCTCCCCACAATCCCTCCGGCTTTGGGGCTGTATTCACTCTTCTGTGTGTTGCCACTCATAGAAAGGAATAAGAGCCGCGTGAGGCCAATCTGTTGAAGGTCAGAGCCCCAACTTCAGGAGGAGCTGGAGGAGTTGATTTCAAGTGCGCCTCTTCCTCCCGTCCCTGAATTAAGAACGCTTCATGTCTCGTGGTCTCTTAGATGCCAAATATATTGTTAGTTCTGGTATCAAATTGAAAAGGGGAAATACAACCCCCCAGCCCTCGAGCACAGTTCCTGTTTTTCTGACTTGACAGCTGGGGCTCAGAGCTTAGTGCTGTGAGCCTCAGTTGGGTTTGGAAGCGGACGAATGCTGTTAGCCAAGCAGATGGGTCAACGTGGGCATAACACTCATCTCTCTTCACTTTCTTCTGAGTGACCGAGTGATTTTGGCTTGTCCTGGTGGAGAAGAGCAGGAAGTGGTTGTTTTTAAGATAAGCACAGTGTGACAGAGAAGTAACTAGGAGGAATTTGTGCATGCAGTAGCTAGCGAAGTAGTGCAGATACAACGCTCCACAGCCCGCGCCTTCCCCAAAATAGCTAGTGTTTGTCCTAAAAGCTTTAGGGCTGTGCTGCTCCTCGTGCATTTGGTTTTCCCTCGATGTTGTCATCCTCAAAAGAAGCGTATGGTTGTGTTGCCAGTGAGAAGTAAGGGTATCATAAAAAAAAACCCTTACACAGCCTCCAGAGCGACGTCGGATGAACTGACCGTGCGTTGCTTTGCTGCTGTTGACCTCTCATTCTTCTTCCCCTGGTCAGTTTATTAATGGTCCCTTAATTCATGGGTATTGAAATCATGTGGTTTGCATCAGAGGATGTTGCTGCAAATCTGACAGAGACTTCAGTAGTTGTGCTTTTTTTTTTTTTTTTTTTTTTTTTTTTAGCACATCAGTAGTTCTGGAGGAATGCTGGTGGATATTAAGTGTCCAGATCACACATTGCCACCTATAGCATACATGCAGTATTAAGTGGATTTGTAATCGTGAGTAGCTTGATGAGTCTTGATTGTACAGGTGCTGCTAAGCTCTTGTGATGGCTTTTCCATTCTCTTCTGATGTTTTGATTGTAAATGTATAGTGAAAGCGTAGAAGTTACAAACTTAACTATATGGAAATTCCCCATGTGTGGCCAGTACTTCTTGTAAACTCCTGTAGGACAGATTCAGAGAGTTTTAGATCAGTTTGGGGTTTTTGTTTTTGATGATCTGAACAACGAATGCCATAGGTACTGCATTCAGACAGCCCGTGTACCCAACGTGTGGACTCCCCCAGAGGTTGTGTTAGAGCAACTCAGTGTGGCTGCAGCGGGAAGGGAAGGAGGGATTAGAAGTTATTTGCTAGAATGAGGCACTTGGTAATTACCTGTAGAACTTTTTGGGAGTGATTTAATTGTGAGAACTTGATAAGTTTTCATCCTTTGTAGCATTAGCTTTCAGTCCCCTGTGGTGTAATCCCGTGAGTCATTTATCTGTAAATGATCATTAAAGGTGGAATGAATTTGTACAAAATTCAGATGAAACTAAAGCGGGTTGCGTTGGGTGTGGGGACACATCTCAGAGGTCCCAAGGTTGGCAGTGACACGTCCAGTGTGTATATTGAGAGATGCTCCAGCCAGCTCTGGGAAAGTAGGTATGGAGGAGGTGCTCAGGGTGAGTCATCGTGTTTGAGTCACTGCTAACACCAACTGAACAAGACTGCCCCTGCTTAGCTATTTTTAATATTTGCTTACTCACATTTACTGTACTAAGCCCTTTACAGGAAAGTAGTTGAAAGCTGTTAGGTCTTCAAGCTGCTTTTCGTGGCAGTGGCTTGCTTTATTGATTTGGAGCGATGTCTTCAGTCCTGCCTCTTCTGAGATGCTTAGATCTTGGCATTGGTTTTGTTCTCATTGCTCTTCATGCTTTCAGAAGTCCTGCAGCCCAGTATTCACTGCATCTGTGAATTCACAGACTGGCCCTACAAAGGAAAATTGATGCTGAGACATGTCCTAAGAGACCGTGTGCAGAGCTACAGCTGCGGCACGAGGCAGGCCGTGGTGAGCTGTGTGGTGGTACCTAAGGATGCTTCTCCACCTCACCAGGTGAAGGTCTGTTGTAAGGGATGTGACTTATTCTAAAAGCGTTTCTGGGTTTTAGCTGCAGTGAATGTTCAATTCGTTGCTTTTCTGTAGTATCACTCTGATTGCAGTTGACGTTAGCCTTTGAGTGCTGCCTTTCCTGGGAAAGCAGCACATTCACCTTGGCAGCTTCTGTTTCCAGTAAGGTGCAGCCCTGACTCACTTCTTGTCAGATGCATCTTTACAGATGTTGACAGCTGTATTTGCAGGAGGAAGAAGTATCGGAGGTTGCTTGGGGTGCACGTATGTGTCATGGAGTTCAGTGCTGGCTTCCTGTTTACTGCTGCTGAGTGAGGACTGGGGCTTCAGCCAACGCAGGGGCAAGAGCATGGCTTGTGGATTTGCTGTCATACAGCTCTGCAGCTGCCTCTCCCCTGCCATCCTCAGCTCCTGGAAGCCTGCAGAAGTGGCTGTGGTGTGGGTGCTGTTTGCAGCAGTGGAACCCCTGTGCTGGCTGGCGGTCACTTTCATTTCGTGCTGCTGACGAAAGTTTCCAATGCACAGCGAAGTTAATTGAGCCGTGCGTTGGCACTGGAGCTAAGGAGCGAGGTTTGATTGCAGTTCTTGAGACCGGAGGCTTTTTGGCAGAACTGCGATAAGCTGGGCTCGTTTGGACTGTGAAAATCGAGATAACTTTTGGTTGTCGGCCTGTTGGGAAGCGAGGCTGACCTGTTGTGTGTTGCTCTGCCCTGGGACTCCTCAGCAGGAGGAGGCGAAGCAGTGCCTGCTGGTTTGTTGGTGTCAAACCACTGCAGCAGCGTAGTGCTCCTGAATCTGAAGCATGCAAAGAGGGAGGGAGGGCTGCAGCTGGGCAGCGTGTGCTTCCCAAGGACTGACATGAAATTATGGTTGGAAAGTGAATGGTGAGGATTGGCCATAAACTGTTATGAAATTGCTCTTGCTGATGGTAAGCTGCTGTAAAATTTTATGTTACAAAGGTACTCTTAGGAATGCTAGCAGACTCCTGAAAATACAACATTACATGATGAATAACATTTTTTTACTTTCCACAGACCTTATCTCATTGAATTTCAAAGAGTCCCACTTGTTATTCTGAAATATAAAATATGTGACTCATTTTTTTTACAGCTTTTCTAAGTTATGTGATGCTCATAGGAGGATGATTTCACTGTTAAAGGGGAGACCACCAAGTTACCATGCAACAGCAGTGCAAATGGGACAGGCAGATGCTCCCTGAGGAGATAACAGCAGTGAATCATAAGTCAGCATGAGATGATTCAGCCCTACCAAAATTTAGGAGAAGTGTTAAATTGGATTGGTAAACCAGAAGATGTGTAAGACTTTCTAGGCAGAAAAATATTGAGGCTGCCAGATAGAAATTGTTGGATGGGGTGGGACCCTGTTCACTGCCCCACCTCTGTATCAGGTGCTAGCCACAGCATCTGAGTACAGAGAAGCATAAGTCAGTCATTCTGTGACCAAACCATCAGTGAGGGGATGCTTTTGAAATCTGCAGTGTAAACTCTAACATCGACTGCACAAACAAGACTCCTTAAAAGAAAAACAAAGCTCCCCTGCTCAGCACTGTGCGCCAGAGCCAGTGACGTGTCTCGCTACCTTTGAACCGCTGTTGACACAACTCTGAGGTCAACAAGTAAAACTTAGTCCATTTATCTGGTGGGTTAAAAATAGCCGTGTATTTGTTCAAGAGATTGAATGCTTGGAATGCAAATATTTTATATGCTTGGCACGTTGATACTAGGATATAGCTGGTAGTTGACAAAAGACGTGCTCTGGCACTTCGTGGCAAGCACACCATGCCAAGCCATTGCACTCACAATTAAGTTGGGTAGTGGATATTCATCAAGTTCTCTGCTCTCTGCTGGAGAAAAAATGTTACAGCTTTTGCTGTAACGAGTCCTTAATCTCTGATGGTGTCTTGAAGCACGGTGCTGCTTTGTCTGCTGATCAGCCCAGGGGTGTGCAGGCAGGCTGGCTGCTGGTGGCTGCTGCTTTGGTGATGGCAAAGGAGTGGGCATCTTTTTGCTCACCTTGTTATTCGGCAAAGCTCGAGTTGTCTCCCCAAGCCTCCTAAGCAGCTCTGTCTGGCTTTCACCGATTGACTTCCACTGTTTTTACTGATTTCTGCTCATTTTCTTTTATTTGGTATTTAGGAAGAAACAATCCTGCAGCTGTGAAAAATGATGTTTGGTTTTTTTTCCTGGTTTTAACACTTTGTCACAGTTTCGGATCTGAGAATAAGGGCTGAAAATGAGAGTTGTAGCTTTTATCACCCTTACAGATGATGCTTGGGGCTTATCTCCTCTTCCTGGAGGGAGGTGGGCAGTGTAAACTGAAGTAAGTCCTGGGGGAGAATCTGCTTGTCCAGCTTTTGAATCTCCAGTCCAAAGTGATGAGTGTGACTACAGACATGAGGTCCCTCTTCAATCTAAGGAGAGGCTCGGCAGCCTCGCTTGGCCTGCTTCAGGTTTCTGGTTTGGAATAAGAGAAGAAGCGTTTTGGACTTAGTTGTCTAGATTGGCCATAAAAGGAGCAAATGGCATCCAGCTCGAAGGCTTTAGTCAGCATATGGGGAAAATGGGCAACGTGCTGGGGCTGCTGGCCACTCTCAGCTCCTGCTGGGAAGCACATTCTGACCACTGCACTGCCTTTAACAAATGGTTTACTGAGACCAGAGTGAGCACAGGCAGAGCATACTCCTTTATCAGCTGTTACCTGTGCTGCTCATCATGGGAGAGGAGTGGTATAGCCATGCTCAGCTTTTTAAGGAGACTTTTCAGGCAGAGACTGAAAATAAAACAGTTTCAAGATCTGTCACTGTGATTCTTTCTTTCTAAAAGCTGGTTTATACACTGTTTTCTGTCCTTTCTTTTTCTCCCATGCTTGCAGCTGCCCTCGCTTGCCCTTGGGATGCCTGATCCAAAAAAGCCCTTGGTGCAGGGATGCTGCAGGTAGCTCTGCAGCCCTGTCAGGGACCTGGGGCTGAGCTGTTCCCTGTGCTCCCCAACAAGACCTGGCCTTGGCCAAGGGCTGAAAGCAGGAACAAAGCTATGAATGGAGGAGAAAGGGGGACCTCACTGTTGTCTCTCACTTTACTCTGACAACCCCATCACCTGGCTGGGGCTCCTTCCTCTGGTTAGTAATAATACAGGTGTTTACTGCTGTTTCACAGGTGTACTCTGCTGATCAGTCAGTAATAAAACAATAATTGCTCTGTGTGTTTGTCACAGCAGATGGGTGATAACAAACTGCATTTTCCACTCATCACAGTGGTGTCCTAACAATGCTCTGTCAGTCTGTCATTTCTGACCACGCACGTCTTGAAAAATACACACAGCTATGAGTGTGCCTAGAATCACCATGATTGGAAAGGACCTGCAAGATCATCCAGTCCAACCATCCACCTGTCACCAATAGTGCTCTCTAAACCACGTCCCTCAGCACATCAATACCTCCAGGGTTGGTGACTCCCCCACTTGAGCCTGAAGCCATTGGAGGGTGGGCAGCTGAGCCAAGTATACCTGGTTGCTGTGTTTCAGCACGTGCTAAATGCAGGAAGATGATGTGGGGACTTGCTAACTGCTCCTGCTCTGAAGCCTTCTCCCTCCTGCCTGTGTCCTACATCCAACTTTCTCCTTTCACCCATGGTTTAATAGCAGATGTGGCATTCGTCTGTGCTGTGGTCTTGGCACTTGGGCAAGTGGATGCTCTGTGACAGCACAGCTCTCTGTTGTCCCTGCGGCTGGGCCCTGTCCTCAGCTTTGGTGTTTTATAACACCAAGTGCTGAGCCAGTCGCTCTCCTCCAGCTTCTCTAAACTTAGAACATCTTTTCTACATGCTATCCAAATAGTGATGAAGGTTAACATAGTTTGAACCAGGGTAGCCCAGTAACTTTCCATGGGAACTTCTGTGTTGGAAAGCTCCTTATTGTTCATTTTCTTCTCTCCAGCTCTCTTAGCACGTATGTGGAAAACCAAAGGTTTTGGTTATTGTTATATTATATATTATTGTTTATTGCAGTGTTAGCCTGAAGGCTTTCAGGTATTAAGTGACTTTTCCTCCTTGCTGTGTCTGCCCCTGTTAAAGCGTTTAACCTCTGTTTCTGGCTGCTGTAGTGCTGTGGCACTTGTCTGTCTGTAAACCAGTCTCATGTCTGTGGCTTCCCATGGCACCTCTTGGGAACTCCTTTGCAACCAAACATTTGCGTATGAATTATCTCAGCAGCAGCAGGAATAATCTGTTGTGGAGCAAATGTGTTCTCAAACGTAAGTGGCAGTTTGCATGAGATAACAGAGATTGTGACGCAGCCGAGAGAGAGATGCAGTGCTGCCTTTGGGAGCAGCCTTTCTGGACCAGAAGCTTTTGTTCTGGTTGTCACAGGACTCAGTGCTGTGCAGGAAGACCATCTGGTGGGGAGGAGTGTCACGTTAGTGCTAGCAGGTAATATTGCCTCTGTCTTACCTGGTGCACAAACTGGGAGGAAGGAGGCGGAGAGGAAAACTGAAGGTAAATGTTTCTTCCCAGTGGTGACTTTTTGCTCTCAGAGTCATGGGGGGTGTGCCTGGGGGGCACAGCAGTGCCACCTGGGTGTTCCTCCTCGTTGGTGTGTTTTGTTCTGGGTTTCTGTAGGCTGCAGATTGCAGCCAGGGGTTCCCTGGCCCAGCTGGGCTGAGCAGTGGGCAGGAAGGTGCCCTATTGCTGGGGGCACGGAGGGCAGCAGGGGAAGAGGTTGGGGATGCATGTTTGGTGGCTGTAGAGTAGAAGGGTTCCTCAAACGTTTTGCCAAATCTGGAGCTTAATCTGGAGCCTGATTGGTAAGACCAGAGGTGGTCTGTGCTCGGAGCTGATGCCTACTGATTTCTTTCTCATCGCTCTGTTCCTGTACTGCTTTACCATGTGTGGTGAATTGTATGGGAGTTTTTGCACGGTGACTTGCGGGACCATGCAGCTGAAATTGGCACTTCCTCTGCTCCAGGAGCGCCTGCCCCTCCACAGAGGTGCCTGCTTTAAATCACAGCTTCTTTACAGTGTTGTGCTGGGGCTTTGGTATGCAGAGAGGCTCTGCATTTAACACTGAGGTTGTTTTTGTACCACCCAACTACAATGGGAGGTACACCCACAGCGTCCTGGGGCTGCCTTGTTTGCTGTTACTTTGGGTCATATCAAATAAAAACTGGATGTTAGGAGAAATCTCTTCTCCAAAGAGCGCTCAGCACTGCACAGCTGCCCTGGGGTGGGGGGCACCATCCCTGGGGGTGTTCCAGGGCCGTGGGGATGTGGCACTGAGGGATGTGGGCAGTGGGATGGCAGGGTGGGCTGGGGGTGGGGAGACTTTTAAGGCCAACTCTCACTGTTGATAGCTAACCTAAAGTTTGCTGTGAAATTGGATGGCTTTGTAAGTACATTGTAGAAAGAATGTTTATTGGTTTGCAGATGTCTTTGTTGGTGGTTTTTGCTCTGTAAAGAAGGACAAAGATAACTGGTAATGTTTTGTTTGCTTTCGTTTATAGCTTGTTTTGAATGGTGAGCCCCTAAGAGAGAGCTTTAAAATTATCTTCTGGCCACATTAAAACAAAAGAGAAAAGAAACAAAGAAAAAAAAAACAAACCATCAAAAAACACTAAAGTGCAAAGCCACCGCGGGAAGCCTGTGAATACCAGAAGTCTTTGCAGCTAAAAGTATCTGGGGAGCTCTTACCATGTGCAGAGTAGATGTTGACCAAATATTTAAAGCTGTTGAAGCCTTCATTAGCGATTTAATTGCAGGTTAGTGGCTGTTCTTTTTGACCCAGTGGCAACGCAGAGGGGTGCTGGTGGGTTAGCTCGTTCTGAGGGCTGCTGTGATTGACTTGAGGTTGCTCCATGCTGCCCTTTCCTGCTGCTCTGGAGATGCTTTTGGGCACCTCTGCCCTATTGAAGGATGACACTGTGCAAATCCTTCCTCTGAGTGAGGAATTTTTGCTGTGGCAAATCCCCTTTGTGCGCATGGTGCCTCTGTGCACATGGTGGGGCCCGGGGGCTGGTGACCCCATGTGCAGTCCAAGCTCAGGGCAGGAGGAAGGAAGGGGCGGAGAGGATTGGGACGAGGGGTTCCATTTTGTGACTTGAAAATGAGAAAGGTTAAGAATGTCAGTAGCTGCTCTCAGGGAAGTGGCTACGGGGCTGACCGCAAGAGAAGTGACCCCGCGTGGTTCCTGTGCTGGGAGCTTGACTCGAGCGGACTGCGAGCAGTCGGCCAAGGGCAGCTCTGCAGTAGCTCTGTGGTCACCAGCAAGTCCCAGCCCCTTTGCGTGCTTTACATACTCACAAACCAGAAAGCTGCAGTGTGTGTGAAGCCTGCTTACTCATCCCCTTGGTGTCTGGAGAAACTGCTGCTAACTCTGCCCTGCCTTAGAGGCAGCCAAGTTGCAGACCCACACTGATTGCTAGGGTAGGTGCTGATTGCCTTGGTAAGTCATTGAATTTCTCCTCTTTTGACTTGCAGGATGGTAGTTTTCAGGGGCTTTGACCTTCGCTTGGCATCAGCTGTTCACTTGTTTTGGTTTGCTCCTTACTAGAGATCTAAGACGGGATCGGAAGTCCGGCTTCCGCCATTGTAAATCGAAGGTTTCTTTCCTTCAAAACAAAATATTCCCTTGTTGGGGGAGCACCAGTGGGTCATGAAGATGGCCTTGAAGGGATGTGTCATCTCTTTATTATGCTGAAGGAGATGTAGTGGTTTTGCAAAAATGGGATACAAGCGGTCATCTCCCGGGTACACGCTAAGTCTGAGTAATAACCCAGAGGAAGAGTGGCAGTGTGGAATGGCTCAGTGTCAGGGTGGCATGTCCGAGTCCTGCAGCTCATCTCCTCTCTGCCAGCATACTGCTGAACAGCTGAAATTAGTAAACAAATAGGGTGGAGATGGGTGGACTGTGGCATGTAGGTGAGTCATCAGGTGCCAGCTTTCCTCATTGCACATTGTGGCATGGTGCAATCTGTGGGACTTTAAGGTTCAGGAGCAGCACAAAGTGATGGTGACCTCTTGATCCTGTCCAGATAAAGAGAGGAGCTGTTCCAGAGCTTGCTCTGGAAGGCAAAGGACAACCCAAGTGCTTCACCTCCTCCATCGTGGGAACACTGCTGGTTGCTCCCACATCACTGTTCCAGAGCAGAGGGGCCGTGAATCACTAGGGTGCTTTCTGCAGGAAGCAAGGCAGTCCTGAAAGTCTATAAACGTCCCAACACATTGTTGGACTCTGAGTGTTCCCCTGTGCTTTTGAGATGCCCTGGCATCCACAGCAGAGAGCTGCATGATGACCTTGGCCCCTGTAGTATTTCTGCTGGCAGAGAGGAAATGCTGCATGTGGTTTTGTGGCTCTTCTTCCTTTCTTTCTCTGTTCACTTCCACTCCTGCCTTTCTGGTGGATGTGTGTGACACCTACAGCGTGCTTTCTTCTGTGGCACACCTTTACCACTTTCTCATCCAAGAAAACACGAATTTGGAGATCTTTGCAACACCGACTGATTTTCGTGCAAGCTTTTTCATGCATCAGAAACTGAAATTCAGGAAACCCCTTCAATCAGTGCCGTGCCACCAGGAAGAGGCTGAGTTTCCTGAAGATGTGCCTCATTGCTAGGAAGATGGCGTGGCTCCCTGCCAGAGTGCTTCCATCACCTCTGAGGGGTGCAGACAGAGCGACAGCAGTGAGCAGCATGGAATAAAGATTAAAATAGGAAAAGGTTCATTAACATTGTTCCCCAGGCAGGGATAAAAACAAGCTGTCCATCCTCTCTAAGCCTGGAATCCCCCTCCATTTCCATTAGCATCAATCTTAGTAGTAAAACTTTTAATGTGATTGGTTTATGGGAAGAAAAAATAGAGTTCAGTGTGCAAAAAGTTTGGAGGTATTGGCTACGTAGTAGTGACACAAAACTCATGTCATTTCATGGTAGGTTTCCAAAATGGGTCAAAACTTGATACACAAACATGTTTACCTTCAAGGACTTCCTTCCAGTACTTGAAGTGAGCTTATCAGCACGAGGGAGACTGGTGGTCTAATAGTGACAGGGCAAGGGGTATAGCCTTAACCCAAAAAAGGGGATTTAGGTTCGATGTTAGGAGGAAATTCTTTACCCAGAGAATGCCCTGAGAAGCTGTGGGTGCCTTAACCCTGGAGGTGCCCGAAGCCAGGTTGGATGGGATCCTGGGCAGTGTGATCTGCTCGTTGGCAACCCTGTCCACATCAGGGGGTTGGAACTGGATGATCTGTAAGCTAAGCCATGCTGTCATTCTATGAAACTGATAATTGATTTGACTGTGAGGTGTTTAATAGTGACAATAAAACGGTATAATAACAGATTGTATAACTTGAAGTTGTTACTACATCAGGAACGGTGGATGAGGAAGGATTTAATGCACGTCTACAGTTTCAAAGAAGCAAGAATAAAAGTTGCTGGTTGCTGTTCCTTCCATACCAGCCCAGCCAGGAGAAGCCCTGTGGGTGCCTTGGTTTGCGTGCACACGCACACGTGTACAGCAGCGCTTACAGACAGGATGACAGCAGTGGTAAACTAGCACACAGCTTGATGGGTGAGCTGAAAAAGTCCTTCCCACACACACGACGTCACAAAATTCAGAGAAGTTGTCGAAATTGAGTTGGAAAAGCACAGGAAATGAGCACTGCTGGTTCTCGGTGTGATGGTGAATTGAGTGGGTTCATAAAGCGCTCGGTCTGGTCTGAAGGAGTTCTGATGTGAACACGATAGGAGTCTGCAGCCTCTGCTGTGGAGAGGCAGATGGCCGAAAATGGAAACACAGAACATCTGGTAATGTCGGTGTGCGATGGACCCGATGGTGGGCACCTTGTTTTTCAGTTCTGAGAACTTCGCTGCGCGTTAACGTTAACTTTCTTGGCTGAAAATTTCCACCCTGTGCTCTCTCAGCCCCATGTTTAAAACAAAATGTACAATATGCATCAGTCATATCTCAGAATGAATGCTATAGAAAAACCCAAGGGGAGTTGTTGGTGGTTGTAGGATGCTCAGGGAGGGCAGTGCTCAGCAGCACGATACCCAGATTTGGGAATTTAATGTGCTGCTTGATCGTTGCTTGCTGTGCTGGAGTCCTGTCCTTTATCCTTGTTTGGACTGGAGAAGCTGGTTAAGCAGAGCACCTGGGTTTGTTTTAAATGTGTCACGTAGAGCAATGTAATAGCTTGTGCTGCGTGAGCAGGATGCCCCGTGCTGTACTGCCTGTGCTCTGGTTCTTTCTTGGTGCGTCGAAAAGAATAATTCAAGAACTTTCCAGCTGACATAGACTATTATTACTATAAAATGGCACGCTCTGTTCACTTGAGGAAAGCCTACGTGTTAGTTTCCGAGCATAAGCAACCATAAACATCCCCTGCAGTGTCCTTTTCGTGAAACAAGAAACTAAACGGGCTGCGAGAGAGAAAAAGAGGAAGAGCGCAAAAATGGTGCACAAAACCGGTTCTGGTTCAGCCAGACACTATCTGGGATTTTCCTTTCTGTGCATTTTAGGGACTTTCACCTCAAAACAGGCGCTCCATGCCCTGTTTGCTCCCCAAGATGTGTAGGAAGCTCTGCACCCTTTGCCTGGGCCAATCTTACATTTACAAGTCTGTTGCTAAGGTAGGAAACCAGATCTATGGGAATCTATAGCTTCCTTTGGATTCGTGTGGGATGAGATTTATTCATGCACAGTGGAGCTTGGAGCTGGTTTATGTGGTGTCTGACATCTTGAAGTATTTCCCAGTGGACCGTTTAATCCTCTGTTTCCTTATTCAAGGGAAAAGTTTCTTGCACATCTTGGTGTTTCTGTAGGGTGCGGGCTCTTGGCGGGTTCGGAGCATGTCAGCTTGGCAGGAGATGTCGTGGCTTTTCCCCATCCATGTCAGCATATGGACATCCTCTTCTGGTCAGGGACAAAATCCAAGTATTTATTTCTGTTCTTTTCTTTGAGGTGTACTGAGGTTGGAAGGGGTTATTCAAGTGTTGTGTGTTTGTTTTTTTTCCTTAGAAATGCCAGGAGTATTGGGCTCAAACTGTTCTAATCTACTCAAGAGCACTTGGCTGCAGCAAGCTGTAGGGAGGAACAGGAATTTCTCACCAGATAGTTCTCAGTTTTAATTTGTCTTGATGGTTTAATAGCTGGACAAAGAAGCAAAGCAATTTGGAGCAACCTCACTGTAGTTCTTGACTTTTCATCTTCCCGGTACCAAAATTTAATGAGGACCTCATTTGTGCATGAGTTAAAAAAGATTTCTATGGGCTCCAGGTCTGCTCATTGACCGAGTCCAAAGAGATGAGATGTCAGTGATGGCATTGGGCAGTCCTGGTGTTTTTCATGTGCTTGTGCACTGAGAATCACACATATGGTTGATCCCCACATGAGAAGAACTAATTGTTGTCCCCCTGTGCTGGTGGGCGCGCTGAGCTGGGAATCAGCTCTCCCTGCTTTGCTGCCCCAAAAATAGGGCACTTCACAAAGGTGGTGAGTGTGTGTGCGTGCACTGGTCAGCATTTCCAATGGCCAAAGCTACACTTTGCTGTGGGGACTGCTGGGAGATGGGACACTCTTTAGGTTACGTTTGTTAAAAGGTGCATTCCTGATGCTGAACACAAGACTATCTGGAAAAGGTGTTGGTAAACAGCAAGCTAGAAATTGGGCATTGGTTTGTTCTCTTCATCCTCAAAAGGGTATTGGGATGAAGCAGTGCCTATGGTTCTTTGGCGTTCTGGGAATCGCTGCCATGAGTGGGAAGCAGCTCGAGCTATTAAGCAAAGCCAAAGAATGCTGTGTTGAAAAGCAGCAGTTTAAACTGATGAATCTGTAAGAAGACAGTGGTTTTACATTTCCCTTCACATTTCAAAACCTCTAGGCAATCTTTTTAATGTTATGCCCACACAGGCATTAAAATATATTGAGTTTCATTTGTCAGATACGTCGTTTAAAAGGGAGTATTTTCAGTTAGATTACAGCTCCGTTCTTAACCTTTTGCATTTAAATCTCCTGGCGCTGTGCAAAAATAATTACCGGCTTGTTTGCATGTTCCAGTAATCACACTCTCAATTATTTCTTCCCTGTATCATTGCTGACAGAATGTGCATGGAACCTCAAATTTAGCATTAAAGAGGCGCGGACGGATTGCTGTTTCCCTGGTTAGCAGTGAGCTGTAACTTGGGCTGGGAGTCATTTTGCAAGCCAGCTCCAGAATGCTGAGGTTGGTTGTGGTCTTAGGAAAGGCTTAAAAACCATAGGCTATTGGAAGATGTTCCTGCTGCCTGAGGCACAGCAGTTACTGTGGTGTCCCATGTGAGCAGAGGCAGCCTTGCTCTGGTACTTATTTCCTCATCCCTCGCTGCCCAGCCAGAGCTCTGCATCTTCCACGTGGCAAAGGAGAGTGATAAAGGACAAAACCCCGTACTCTGGAAGGAGAGACTGGGGAAGAATTAGTTACCAGTATCCAGTTAAAAATAGGAAGAAGGAAGTGACTTGTCAAGCCGTGAAGCAAAGGGAAAAAGACTCCTCTGAGTCACAGCTGAGGGCTGCCATGGGTATGGCTCCAAACTGATTGCTGATGCTCTGAAAATATGAAGAGATACTGGAGTGGTTGAGGCTTTCCCCCTGGGTTTGTCTGCCTCTCAATCTGCGCATCCAAAGAGGCAGAAGAAGTAAGCAGGTTTACACCCCTAGATGCTCACCCTGACTAGAGTCTGTTAATGGCAAGTTCCCATCAAATTGATTGCTAGTGGTTTTTTATCAGCCTGACCGTATATTTAGTGCCTCAAATACTGTACAAACTAATTCCTGACATTTTTTTTTTCCCCAGCCAGACACGAGTTATTCTTGGAGAGCGTGAAGATTATCTGTTTCAGTTGCGTAGAGGATCAGACAGACACATAAATGCAGGTGTGTTGGGTTCTGAGGTTTGTCTTTGTTTGGTTTTCAGTGGGAGAGTTATGTTTGTAAACTGCAGAGTTGGTGGTTTGGGCTCTTGTTACTGACTGAGCTGAAGTTTAGTAAAAAGTGGAACACGGACCCCATAATAGCTGAAGTCTGTGGTCATCCAGCTCCTTTCTGCCCTTTCTATTTAAGTACCAGACACAAAATGCCACGTGCCTTTCCTTTCGAGTCGCTGCTCCCTTGGATCCTTCTTGGCAGCGTGGAAGAGGTGTCATCAAACCTCCTTAGTGCTGCTTTTACCTACTGGGGGGGAGAGAAGTTACAATAAAAACAGCTCTCCAGTAAAGGCCTTTTCACTGTGATACGTCAAGGGTATTAAAAACGACAAAGGGTGAGAGGGGAGGAAGCTTTCAAAAATATTTGCATGTTAAAGTAGATTGTAAAAGTAGAAGCTAACTTTTTTTATAAGGGGAGTGTTGAGTGTGCTGTTTATATTAGCCAGTCTGGAGCATTCACTGATTGTTTTTCAGCCAGTTTGGTGCTTGAGGATGTGACAGTTATTCCTGCTTTACAGTAAGACAACGAATCTTTCAGAATAGTTGTGGAAGCACCAGAACCGAAGCTGTTACCAGAAACAGCATTACCAGCAACAGAATAACCATTGAGAATTCTTGCTTCACTTTTCCCCTCATTTATGAAAAGCTCTGGGTTTGAATAATCAGGATTCTGGTATGAGAAGCTGGAGAAATGCTTCGCCTACCCTGTCAGTGTTCACTAGCACCAGATTTGTGTTTACTAACAAGGATTTTCACACAAAATAAGAACGAACCAAAACTCAGAGCCAAACTTAGCTCTATGTTTTTTGCCTTCAAGCGATCTCTGATTTTATCCATGAATTGCACATTGTTTATTCTACTGCCTAAACAGTCTGTTTTCAGTCACATTTTTTCTTTCCTTTTGTCTTTTATTCGGTATGGAGTGCTTGCAGACTGAGCTAACAACTGGAAACATGGAACCAAATCAATCACACTCTCCGTCATCGTGTTTTCTTCAACTGTTTTCTCTCTTCTTTCAGTATCTAAACGTAAAAGAGGACTGCAAAGCCATGGCTTTCTGTGCAAAAATGAGGAGCACAAAGAAGAGCGAAGTAAACCTGGAAGCTCAGCATCAGGGCTTAGAAATACTTTTCTACCTGCAAGATAAAAGCCCCATTTGTTACACCAGTGGCGAGTTTACCTCGGAGGAGCTGTGCATTGAAGCTGCCCAGAAGTGCTGTGAGTATCTGGATTTTGTATGAGTTTTCAATGACAAGGCCTGACAGTATTACAAGTGATATATCCTTCTCTGAGCACAAGTCAGTGATTGTAGGAAAAACATATTGTTTTTATAAAAACTGTACCTAAACAATATGGTATATTGTTTAGGATGGAAATCTTTGCTCTGTCAGTTCTTCAGCGTTTTGGAGTGGAAGAAATGGAAGACTTTCCTGAGATCCATGTAACATGATGATCTCCCAGCCTGGCTCCTGGCAGATAATAATATTTTCTTCTTTTAGTGGGGTGGAATCAGGCTTATTTTAGGAGGACTGAGTATACAAAAAAGTTGCACAGAGATGTTTTTCCCTAAGGCACTAGTTGGTAAGCCTGTAGAGGTCTGTTTCATGTTATTCTGGAGAGGGCTAAGGAGAGAAAATGTATCCACTTGCTGCTTTCCCTGTTCAGCTTTTCTCATTTGTTGCCTAACACTCCTTTGTAGAGTTACAATATCTTTAGTATTAATAACTCACCAGTAAGGTTTACTGAACTTGTGTACTACTGTGGTTGTACAGACATACATAATGGAAATGTCTTGCTTTGTCACTGTGTTCCTTGACCCAGCAAAATAATTATTCACATGGAATCAGTGAATTTAATCTATGTTTAAACCTTATGAATCTAGGTTCCATTGTGCTTTTATGTTTACAGTCCTGAAGCTCTTTTCTTTGTATCATTCCTGGTCCCTCCTCTCCCCCCAAATCCAGATGTTATATTTCCCAAGCTTCCTGGATCACTAAATGCTGTTCAGCGATACGGGAGTGGTAAGGCTGGCTGTAGGAGCAGCTAGCTGCCTGCTTCTGGCATACGTGGCTTCCAGAGTTTTCTTTTCCTGTGTCATCTTGGTCCTTCTGACACTGCGTGTTGCCTAGTTACTTCTCCACCATTCCAAAGAGAGGAATGATGGGAATATGAAGGATGGATCTCATCAAATAAGTACTCACAGTGCTTTTGAATAGTTTTAATGAAAATGAGGAGTGCTTAAGGCACACCTGTTTGTGTCAGCATGTGAGAGCTATGAGCTGCTGCTGTTTATAGAGCTGTGAACCCACGGACTGTGCAATTGCTGCCAGTAATTTATGTTGGAAATTTAAAACCTTTAAAGAAGTGACTTTAGGTGAGCTGTCCTTAAGGGAACTTCCATCTGCCTCCTCTTGGCCTTTGCTAAGTCCATGGCAGACACTGTGAGGTACAGAAATTTTACCCATTTCAGCAAAGAGGTGATGCTGGTCTCAGCTGTAAGCCACAGCTTGGGTAGTTACCCCTCCGATGGCAACTCTGTGCTGCTGGTTGGTCTGCAGAAAGCTGTGGCTGCCCAGCTCCACCTGCTGTCAGCTTTGCCATTAGGTTGTTCAGGTTTGACTTCCTTGTCTTCTTCGCCTTTACTCTCTCTTCCCAGTTCGAAACAGAAACGGTTTCCCTGAGTTCTGTAGGACTCTGCAGTTGGCCCCAGTTCAGAAAGGCACTTAGGCACACGCACGGAGCAGAGCTGCTTGCCCAGACAGGGCTTTTACAAAAAGGTATTGCCTCCTGCTGAACAGGAAACAGAAGCAAGGAATTGAAACAACCATACCTCTGTGAGGAAACTGTAGCCTGCTTCTCTCTGGGGTGGTGGGCATGCAAAGGCTCAGCCTCGACCTACCAGCTGAAGTCTGTTCCATGTTGGAAAAGCCTCCACGCTTTTTTGGAGTGTGCGTGTATTTGGCAGCCATGTGAACTGACGTGCTTCTTCTCTTTCCTCTGACAGCTATATCTCCTCTGTGCCATAATCTCTTTGCACTGTTTGATGAGAACAGAAGGCTGTGGTATGCTCCGAACCAGGTCTTTAAGATAGATGAGAAAACATCACATCGGCTCTATTATCGAATGAGGTAAGTGGAAAACAGCTGAAAAATGACTCCTTGGGAGCCACGGGTTTTTCTTAACAATACATAGATGCTCTTACTGCTGAACACACTGAAGAAGCTATAAAGCAGAACCAGAAGCAGCAGCTTGCCCTTCACACCACAGATTAAAAAAAAATTAACAGGAAAAGCTTAAAACGTCTCCTGATTATTTTCATCTTTGCGATAAAACCTTGAAAACACACCAGAAGTTGAACTCATGTTCATGAAGCTGTAGGAGACTGAACTATCTAAAAGCTAATGTGAAAAAAATAAAAAGGCCTCAAAATGTTGTTTTATCATGTTAGCATTTGGCATGTTTCAGTTTCCATTTGAAGGATTCACAATGAGCCCTGCTCCTGCTGAAGTCAGTGGGAATTTTGCTGTTAAGTTGAAAGGAGAAAGCAGCATGCATTTGGTGTTCTCCTGTAGGGGGAATCCATGAGGCCTAACTGTGGGTGGCAGTTACTAGCCTGCAGAAAGCACTAGAAAATCCAGACCCTTTTTGGGGGGATCTTTGTGCTTTATCTATACCATCAGGTTGAACTTCAGGAGTTAAAGTGTAGCACGTACCTTGCTGAGATACATGAGCGAGAATGGGCGTTCTAGCCCTCAGCCACTGCCAAGTGAAAGCAGCAGTATGACATGCTGGCACATGGACTGGCTAAAGGAAGGCTGTCCTTCCTTTTTTGATATTATTTTAATATGCTATTTTTGTTAGAAGTCCACTTCTGCAACTATTACACTGCCTTTTCTCTTTTCTTGTTCTGGCTTTTCCCTCTTACGTCATTATGAGCTTTAAGTGTGTGATGTAGGCAAGAAATACAGTAAGCTTTTCTTCCAGGAATAATTAGTCTAGAAACTTTGTTCCATCTTCCTAAATCAAGTCCACCACTGGTCATCATATTTTTATCTTTTCCTTGAGCTATACAGTAAGATAAGAAGCTTCTACCTCATATCCCTTCTTTGCCATGAGCTGCAGTACTGGCACACATAGTCAGTGTGGAGTTTAGAGAGAAACAGTTGTAAAAGAAGCTGCTGATACAGCTGTGTGCATTTTAATGTGGTTTTCCTGGTAGTCTGTAGTTAAGACAGCATGACTGTAATAAGCATGCTGATAAGAGAAGGTGTGATGCTCAGGTTGTGCATCCAAACTGATCTCTAGGCTTGTTGGGGGATAACAGCCCCTCTCCTTACACAGAGAGCTTTGTAAATGTGACCTTTTAACTGCAAGGTAGTGCACTCTGATTGCAGTCTGTGCTAGACTGGAATTGATATTATTGGATGAGTTGTTACAGGGAAGAATTACCAACAGTGAACAAAAAGATCTTTGCTTTTCAAACAGTGATGGTACTGATACCCGTATTTAAAAGAGGAAGAGGATACTACAGTCTTTTCTTTTTCTGTACCACTGTTTATTAGCAGCATTAATGACTTAATCTCAGGCAATCTTGGATTTAAACAGCTGTGATTAAGTTTGGCTGATAAACAGCACACAATAATGGGGTTGGGTGACTCTAAAGAAAGCTGGGAGGACTCTGATGGCCTCTTGCAGAGCATTAAGTGCCCTTTCTCACTTTAAGAGCAGTCAGATTAGCAGTATGCTGATAATAAAAAAGATCTGAGCCCGGGATGTTTTTCCTGATAAAGACATTTTTGATGCGATCTGCTCTGCTCTGCAAGAGGAAAGAAGATATTTTAATTCTCTGATTAGGAACTCGATGTTTTGATTAACATTAATATGGAATGAAGCCTTGGAAAAATGCATCTGTAGTTCTGGTGGTTTGTTTGTGTGAGCTCTGGAGTTGGGAGTTGAAGTTTGGCAGGGGACTCTCGTTTGTCTGATGTACTTCATGCATGGAAATTGGCAAACTTTGGGCCTACAGCATGTATGGAAAGTAACTTCATGTGCTTTTAGAAAGATGATATAAATGAAGGTGCTGAAATGTGCATGTTCCAGTCTCCCCAGCAGTATTGTAGTGCACTGCTGAAGTGGGATTTTCCTTTCTTTCACTTATGACCGTTGTGTGTCTTGGCTTGGGCACCTGAACTGGGTAGGGCTGAGCACTGAGGGATGACGAGCAGCACAGGATTGTGAAACTCCTCTGAATGAATATTGTTTACTCAGAGCTCTGCAGGAGGCTGAGTTTCTTCTGAGAAAGGAATACAGCTTGGGATTTTTTTCATAGGCTGTTAGATTGTGAGGAGTCATTTGGAGACAAGTCAGTTTTATGAGGACAGCCTCATTTCTGAAATGTCATTACATCGATAGATTTGATTTAGCCAAGCTTTATTAATATTATGTATCTATAAAATGAAGGTATGTGACTCAGCGTTTTGAAATGCTTTTAGATTTAGATCTTGTCTTCTGCTGCTGAAAGCTTGATGCTTGGTTTTGGGCTGTGTGGACTTCCCACCCTCCTCTCCCCATTAAATCCATGCCCACTGGTACAATTTTCACTGGATTTTAGAAGGGCTTTGCTTTTTCACTAGAATCTTTGCAGCAAGCCCCATGTTTCTTTCTCTTGCATCAAGTGCAAAAGGAGTCTACAACAAAAGAAACCACAGTGTTTTGTAACATCCTGCCTCATTAGCACATGGGTGATGGGAGAGTTTAACTACCTCGTAGCTGGATGTTGTTGAAGCCAGTGGTAGCAGTGTTTCTTGGCATGCCAAAGGGCCTTAGGGCATATGTTGTGGAAGTATGGGAAAGAAGAGTCCTCAGAGTCACTATAGGAGAAAGAGAAGAGCATTCCTTGGCAGACCGAATGGATCTCTGAAGTCCTTTCCAGGTCTGCAGGACTTCTGAATTTGGGAGCTTCTGGAAATGGGAGCAACCAGAAATGGTGCTCCCATTTCTGATTGTGAAAGTGGAATCACGGTTTTCTTTCACTCTTCACTGCAAGCCCGTGGATTCCTTCAAGGCAGAGACTCTCCTGCTTTGTTTATATGGTTCCACAAACAATGGGGCTCTAATTTTTATTGCAGCTTATAAGTGTTGTAGGCATTTAATGGTAAAAGAACGAGTTCTCCACTCAGTTACAAACAATACGCAATGCCTTACTCACAGTTATTTTCAGGAAATACCAAAAGAATTGGAGTTATTAATTATCTTCCATCTTGAAAAGGAACATGTGAAAACAAACCGATTTCCTGGAGGCAGCAATTTGCTTTGCTTTGCTTTTTGTGCTTGAACCAAAGGATTTCAGCAGTGCCTTACTGTCCCTGTTGGTAGTTTTTGGCATAGCTGTGTGTCAGTGTTCCTGCCCATGCTATATACGTATGCTTCTGTGGGACTTACAGAGACTTATCAGAGGACCAGAACACATCTCATCTTTGTCTTTTTCTCGTGTTAAGCTTCTTGGTTGCACAAGTTCCCTGTGATTTTGTTGATTACACATTTAGGCAGACTTTGAAAGCTTTAGAAGCTTAGCTGTCAGGAGATAATACGAAGCTGTCTGTGGTCACTGTGCACCAGGAACGTCTCCTTTTCACCTCCCATTGTATGATTAAGTCCTTCTGCACTGCTTGTTCTGGCTACTGCCGAGTACTTCTCTAAAGTGAGAGTGGCATATTCTTACTGAAATCCTTCCTACTTAGAGCTGAGTAATCTGCTCAGCCGTGCCCTTCTAATTGTAAGCACGTCACCATCGTGCACAAGGCATGAACTCTCCTAAAGCACCATGATTCAAACCAGATTTAACTGAAGTTCACTTGATTTAATATGTTAATAGAACCCAGAGAAAAACTAATTTCTGGGGTAATTTAGGCAAAGATTTTTCAACAGCCTCTAGCAGAGGCTTGATCTCTACAATCCCATAAATTTGCAGCAGATGCCAGCAATTTTAGCAGGTTTTTAAGTACATAGCTTGGTGTGCGGATGTGAGTAAAAAGCTTATTTGCGGTGCACACAGAAGACTGACTGTGTAACTTAAAAACTGGATGATTGCAATTAGTCCATCTCCATCCAACCCAAAGGGAAGCAGAAACCGCAGTGCGTGGCTGCTTCCATGTGCAGCCCAGAAGGAGGTACTCAGAGCAGAGGAGGTTTGGAGCCCTGTTAACCCTTCAGCTGAGCCATAGATCTTGGAATGCAGACACCAACCAGTGCCTGGTAGAGGCTCATTGGCTTTCACTGAGGCAGAAGATCAAAGGGTTTTGACGTGTACCTGATTTTCTTCTGAAAGTTTAAAATAAGTATCCGGTTTTATTTTTTTAAATGAATCCTTCTTTTTCTTGGAAGATATTACTTTACAAACTGGCATGGGACGAGTGAAAACGAACCCTCGGTGTGGAGGCATTCCCCAAAGAAGTCAAAGAACTCTTACGACAAGAAGCTGGCTCCGGAAGGAACCCCGATCCTGGACGCAAACTCATTGGAATACATCTTTGCCCAGGTAGGGGGTTGTGTAAGGGGTCCGTGCCGTTTCACCCCCGCAAAAAACTATTGGATCCAGTAGGAATTCTCTGCTTTAAAGAACTATTTTCCAGCTCTGATGTATGTTTAACCTTACTCGTTGGTGACTGGTGTTGGTGTGGGTTTTCTTTCACGCGGTGGAGAAAAGAGGATTTGTTGCATGAATAATCCTATATGGAACATGTAAAGAAATCGCTTTACAGTCCAAGAAGGGCTCGGTTTTACAGCACGCTTTCTTTAATATTAACTCTTATTTAGAATAGAACTGCTATCATCATTTCCTTTGTGAAAAATCTGCCCAGAGTGACTTTGACATCTACGCTCCGACAGATGAACAGTAGCGCTATTAAATCTGCGATGTTGTGTCTTCTTAATGAGTCTGTTTCACTGTGTGGTGTTCAAAAAATTGACTCATAACACCACAGCCACGCAGCCTGCCTACGTGCACTTCTCTCCTGCTGTGCCTCCCAGTTGCTGGCAGCACGCTGCATGCTGCTCATTCCAAGCACAGGGGGTTCCTGTATCAGAAAGCCTGTGTTCCCCAGCACAACAAAGGTTGCGTACACACCAGTGATTTTGCAAACAAGGCACTGTGGTTTCGGCAGAGGGAAGGGAGATAGGTTCTTAAAGAGACTGAAGTTGATGAAGGCTTGTGAGAAATGAGCAAATTAAATGCGCTGGGGGAGAGCACGATTGCAGTTAGTTCTGTAGCTGAGGGGTTTTCAGACGTGGAAATGTGGCTGTGTCCTTCAGAAGGGAGATGGATTGGAGCTGCTCCAGCACATCTTGTTTTTCTGTTGTGAAACCTCAGTATGAGTAGGATAATGAACATTTCCAGACAATATTGTGTCAGGCTGAAAGTTACCATTGGTCATCACGTTTTCTATAAAAGACAAATAGAGAAGTGCTCATGCTAACGCAAGGCACAGAGATGTCTGTGTGCTTTGACAACCGTGTACCTTTCAGACAGTCACAGCGCAGGGGGCAAGAGTTTGCAGTCTTACAGCTTTGAGCTGTGGCTTGAAGAATGAGTGCGTGGAGTTCACAGAGAGAATCAATTGATGGACAGAAGGTAAAACAGAGAGGCAAAGTGTTCATTGATTGCGAAAAAAAAAAAGCAAGGATGTACCTTAGATAATTTAGAAAAGTGAATTTTTTTTAATAAAGGAAAGGGGTGTTTGGAAGGGTCTCTGAGCAGTGCAGGTGTTTTGCCTGAGAGGCTACACTCTTTCTTGGTGGAAAAGCTGTGGATATGTGGAGGTGATGCACGTGGTGATGCCACCTGTTCCACAGACTCTTAATTGTAAAACACTTCTGTAGGGCACAAATGTTGATATTTCTCAAACTAGCAGGTTTGTGGGGTGACTAGTTGTTCCTACACTCGCTGATCTAAGAGAAGATGGCATCTTTTGTGCAGCACTTATCCTCTTCCTCTGCCCTTTCTTGTCACGACTGTCAGCTTTTGGGTGACTCTTTTTCTTGTGACGTTGGTTGTTAGTATGACAAATGCCAGATGGAATAACTTTTTCTTCTTTCTGCTTCCTATTAAGGGTCAGTATGACTTAGTGAAAGGACTGGCACCAATCCGTGACCCTAAAAATGATCAAGAAGTTCATGAAATTGAAAACGAGTGTCTGGGAATGGCTGTGCTTGCAATCTCTCACTATGCTATCAAGAAAAATGTGAAGCTGCCAGAGCTGCCCAAAGATATCAGGTAAGTTGGGATAACATTGTTGGATATGCTGCACTTGGCTTCCAAAAGGGATCTTAAGTGTTTTACTGTCCAGGGTCTGCCTGTGCAGGTGTTAGAAGCTCCAACACACCAACTGCACAGTGCTTTGCTGCATCTTGTGCTCTGCAAACTACGTTCAAAGAGAATGAAGAACTTAGGCAACAAATTAACACACAGCGTTGTTTTTCCTTCTAGTTATAAACATTATATTCCTGAAACTTTGAACAAGACTATCAGACAGAGGAATTTCTTAACCAGGATTCGGATAAACAACGTTTTCAAGCATTTCCTCAAAGAGTTCAACAACAAAACCATCTGTGACAGCAGCGTGTCTCCACGCGATCTGAAAGTGAAATACTTATCGACAATGGAGACTTTGACTAAATATTATGGAGCAGAAATATTTGAGACTTCATCTCTGCTCATTTCATCTGAGAGTGAGATAAATAGATTTAATTGTGGAGACGGTGAGATCATTCCACTGTATGAAGTCATCGTGACGGGAAACAATGGAATTCAGTGGCGGCTCAAACCAACTGTGAGTATCCCTTGAATTTGAGGGCTGCTTTTGGGGCCGTAACAGAAGTGGCAAGAATGATTTTCAGACACTGTCAGACTCCTTTTATGAATTTTATCTGGAATGTATTTGCAGTCTGTGCAGACAGAGAAGGAGAAGAAGAAAAAATCTGATGGCAAAATCAAAAAGGATGAAGAAAGATACAAAACCCGAGATCTGTGGAACAATTTTTCCTACTTTCCTGAAATCACCCACATTGTCATCAAGGAGTCTACTGTCAGCATTAACAAGCAGGATAACAAAAAGATGGTAAGAAGCGAAGCTGGATAGTTTTCCCTCCTGTGAGAGGTTCTAGTGACGTGGTACTGAAGTGACAACCTCTCTGGGGAACGTTTTCTTAATGGGACTGTTGAATAACTGTTAAAATACGCTGTCTTCATTGCTGTACATATGCAGAAGTGCTAATTAGGGGAGTAGCAAGTTGATGAGGATGGTTATTTCTCTGCACTTGTTACTGCATGCCACCAGTATTTATCAGTTCCCCAAGCTTTTCGTGATCTCCTAGCTACGTTTCTCAACCTGTGGCCTTCCTATGTACAGCTTGGATTGCCAAAAGCAGATTGAGGATGGGCTCAGTAAGGATGGCAGAGGGACCCTGGAAGAGAGAGGAAGGAGTGTGAGATCACAGAAACGCATTTTTAGTGTTCCTAAACCAACTGCTTGGGTTGTCCCTTGGCTTCCCATCCTACATGACTGCCCTGCTCTTGAATTTGTGAGGTTTCACAGTGACTAGCACAAGAGTTTGCATTACAGATCTCACACAGGACTCATGCTATAGGAGAATGGAAGTTTCTAGCCAGTAATAAGTGAGGAGGGTAGAGAATGGTCAGTGTTGGCCTCCTGAATGATTTTCTGCCATATGTTTCTGGTCAGCTTTGTACCCGCTGTGAAAAAAAAAACTGCTGGATATTGAAACCTTCCTGCAGTGTTTTAACAGAACTGTGAGAATTCTTGACTAAAATACCTTTCTCTTGTAGGAATTGAAACTGTCCTCACACGATGAAGCTCTGTCGTTTGCATCATTGATAGATGGCTACTTCAGACTTACAGCAGATGCCCACCATTATCTCTGCACGGATGTGGCTCCCCCACTGATTGAACACAACATAAAAAATGGTTGCCACGGACCCATTTGGTTAGTGAGCTGGTTTATTTATTTATCAACTGGTTTATTTACGCACTGTGATGGAGGCAGAATTTCCCCAGTGGGCGTACTAAGGGATCAAGAAATCTTTCCTTCTTTGCTCTTGTGTAAAAAAATAAAAAATAAAATAGCGAGCATGTGCAATGCACTCACATTCTGTTTTAATAATAGTATAAATATTTGGGAGTTGTGGGTGTCTGGTTTTATTCCAAATATAGGATTACTCTCCTGTGTGTTTACTAATAGTAGGTTTTGGATGCAGCTGCTCTTTTAATGGTTTTCCTCAATTTCACACTGACTCTTTCAGCACTGAATATGCCATCAACAAACTGCGACAGGAAGGGAATGAAGCAGGAATGTATGTGTTGAGGTGGAGCTGCACGAACTTTAACCACATCCTCATGACTGTGACCTGTTTTGAAGGCCCGGAGGTAGGTCAGGTGTGGCATTCCCAGCAGTAACCTAGCTGAAGAATGGTGGCTCCCCATCACCCATAGCGTTACATTTATGTTCTGTGGGGGAATCCCTCTGAGCTTTGTCTGACAGTGGATGCAGCTGGAGTGCAAGTGGAGGACGCTTGTCCTCATAGCTTTGTTTTGCCCACTTTTTTGTGCTCTGAAAATATCATTTGTTGCATCCGGAACACTTCCATTCATAGCAAAGAAACTGCATGAACGTGATGCAAATTCAGCTTTGCTGGGAAAACAGCAGACAGAATTTGCCACTGCACCTTCCCTAATGCTCCCTGATTTAGTTCTGTGAATGTAATTCTAATGACACTGAAGAGGAATAACGGATACAGAAGTCATTCTTGCCCAGTACCTTTGTGTGAAACTGGAGGATTTGAACCTCAGCCTGAAATCTTTCCTGGACAGCCCAGGCTGTGAAAGGCATTCTTGTATTTTTAAGTTAAGATTTTGAAACCATGCTCCAGATTCTTGATTCAGCAGTTATGGACGGAGGGGAATTTGGACTTGTTAGAGGTTTGCATCCTTATGTTGCTCTTCTTCCACTCTTTCTGTGAGCTTTCTTGGGACTGAAGGGAATTTTGGGGCCTTCTCCTCTGTTCGAGTTTTAGAAGAACCCAGTGTAGGAGCAAATGTTTAACTGGTCCCAGATGTAGGCTTTATAAATATATTCACTCCTACAGATGTTCTTTCACTTCAATGATCAGTATTTTGCTTGCTTTTCTCCCTTCCCTTCTCTAATCACAGATGATAAATAGTTCAATCCAGTACAAGAACTTCCAGATTGAGGTGAAGAAAGGCGGGTACTTCCTACACGGTTCAAACAGGTCTTTCGCGTCCTTAAAAGAGCTGATGGACCACCTGAAAGGACAAATCCTTCGCACAGACAACATAAGCTTTACACTGAAGAGGTGCTGCCAGCCAAAGCCAAGAGGTAGCCTCTGTCCTTTAAGAGAAACAACAAGCTTCAGCAATAGGAAGCATTCCTAATGCCTTCTCTTCTGTATTCTTGTGTGAAGCTCTTTCAGTACTCATTGCTTCTCTCTGGAAGGGGAGCCTTGTCAAAAAACAAAAGCAAGCACTGTGAGCAAAGCTTTAGGGGGTTCCCTTTAGTGCTACAAGGTTCAGCACGGGTGCTTCTCAAGAGCCTTGTTTGTATGAACTTTCTGATGACGGCAGTTTCCCCTTCTGCACCTTCACAACTGGGCCCTGCAGTATCGATGGCGGAGCCTGAGGTCTAGATTTGTACGAAACCAAAATGTCACAGCTGACTCTGAGTCATGGGCTGCGGTGCTGTGTCAAGGCAAGGCCTGTATAAGGTCCTTCCTTCTCTCCACCAAGTCACGTATGCGTGGCCATGCAGTAAGTGCAGCTCACGGCCTGCAGCAGCTTGTGAGGCAGCCTTGCACTTGAGCTTGCTTCTTGTTAACGATGATGTGCTGTTTACTTGATTACTGTTCACAAAGCAGTGAACCAGACCTCGGCTGGAGTGTTACTGACCAGAGCACCCCCACAGCAGTGGATTTGTCTGTGCCATCAGATCGTAGATGATGAATGTGCATTCGTACAGCTACTGCTGCCAGCACTTCCTAGAACTGTGTGCTATAAGGTGCAACTGTCTGAATGTTGTGTGACAGAGGAGACACGCGGTGGCATGGTTGGGTTGATCAGATAATGGTTTCCTGTTAGAATGAGGGGAATAACTGAGCTGTGTTAATTACCTGCTTGTTTAGGTCTTAAGCAGAGTATCCTGGAGCTACACACGTGAGTTTTCCACCCTTCTGAAGAACACTGGTAATTGTGTGGAGCACGGAGAGATTAAACACTTGGACCTGTTGATCAAACTTTGACAGCTGCATTTGGAATAATTAGATCAAGTTTTCTGCCCACCTCAGTGTTGTGTTGGCACGTTGTGTTTCCTTTAGTCAGCACAGTGGCACCTCTGAATTTCAGTGGGACCCAGTGTATTATCTTTGCTGCTCCATATTCTATCTCTTCTCTGTTGGTTTTTTTTTCCCCTTTTCCTTTTGGAATCTCACAGATATGAACAGTGTTGCATGTATGGTCTGTCACCGATTGCTTCCTGAGTCCTGGTGCACATGTTCTTCTCCCAGTAACGGGAAAGCCAGATGCACACAGGCATATAAAGTCATTATATTGTCATTAATAATGCCAGCTGCTGAAACAGGAAGACAGAGTTATTAATTGATGAATTATGTAGATCTAACTGTGCTTCTCCCTGACCAGAAGCCGTGTGGGGAAGCAGCAGCAGGTTTTTGAGTCTTTCCCTTCTGTTTGTTTCCCATTCCCTAATTTAAGTCCTTGTGCTTTGAAAACAGATGTTAGTGTCTCCCAGAGCACTTTAAAGAAACTTTCAAGGTGGCAGAGAAATGAGGCTCCTGCGGTCTCATCTACACACTGAGAAGGGCCGTACCTGTAGGCAGAGCAGGGATGTGTGTTATTTTGCCAAACCTGTGGCAGTAGCAGTACCTGCATATATGATTGTATATACGTTATGAAATAGATAGCTTTACTTTGGTGAGTTCTCTGTGAAACGATGAGCAGAAGTTACCTGTCCAGGAGTTACATCAGTTTCTTCCTTTCTCCCTTCTCATTTGGGAATTCACTTTGCAGTGTGTATATACAGAAATGTAACTGATTGAGAAGGGTGAATGCATCTTTGTGAAGTCTTCAGGGATGTTTTCTCTCCTCGCCTTCCAGAAATCTCCAACTTGCTAGTTGCAACCAAGAAGGCTCAGGAATGTCAGCCTGCTTACCACCTAGGGCAGCTGAGTTTCCACCGAATCCGCAAAGAAGAAATAATGCAGGTATGTGTCTTGGAACCTACCCGTTGTGGCAGCCCTCCAGCCTCAGGTTACATAGAATCACTGCATTCTGGCTGACTGGATGCTGCACAGATGGATATTGGAGCAATTTCCCACTGCATTTGGAATGAGATGCTTGTAAAGTTATTCTTAAAGAATCATGGAAGTCTCAGGAGCTGCTCTTGCTACCTGCATCGTACTGTAGCATATACCTGCATCTCTTGAGGCCTGACCTACTGCAGGAACAGGCAGCTTTTCCTACAGGAAATTAAAGGCAAAGTATCCAAAAGGTTCAAGCAGTCTTGCCATTCGAAACCTAATTTCCAAACCGACTGAGCACGTGGCTAAATTTTCTGATGGTCCTTTGCAGTGAATGGCACGTGTCACCTGAATGAAAAACACACGGTGGTTTGAATGCATGAATGACTGTGACTGTTTTGAAAAAGTCTTTGCCTCTTAAATCAGGCAGGTTTATTTAAAAAAGAAAAGCATTACTGCCTGAGGAAGGCAGGTGTGGATAATATTAATTGCTTTTAGCTTGCTGTATTAATAGGCAGCACTCAGACTTCCTTCAAAAATATCCCCGGACAGAATCCTGTTATTTAGGAGGAAATTACATTCCAAAACAAAGTGTTCTATTGAAATATGATTTCCTTTAACTTTTGGAAGCACATAAAAGATAGGCTCAATAGCAGCTTATTGTAAACAAGAGGCCAGTTACTATTTATTCATTTGATGTTTAGTCTAATGATGTTAAATTAACACTGAAGCTGCTCAGTGTTAGAGAGATGCACCGGCCCTTTAATATCAAATGAGTTTACACTGGTAAGCATTCTCAGAGATTACTAAAATGAAGAATAACACCGTCACTTGGTTTTTCACTCTTAACAATTCTAACCCTGTATGTAGGGCTGATTCTGAGAGGCAGAATAGAGTGTATTTGTGTAACTCTGCATTGGTTTGTTTCGTGTCCTCGTTTGAAAGTATGTGCTGTGTTATGTCTTAGGGTGAGCATCTTGGAAGAGGGACAAGAACACAGATTTACTCAGGGATTCTCAACTACAAAGATGATGAGAATGAAGGATATCAAAATGAAAAAGAGATTAAAGTGCTCCTCAAGGTTTTGGACCCCAGCCACAGAGACATTTCTTTGGCAAGTTGTTTCTTTTTTTTTGTCTTGAACTGTAAGCACTGGGCCTCGCCTCATTGTAACTGTGGAGGTTACCAACAGGGCTGGTGAATGTAATAGGAGAGGTGGGAGAATGCTGGGAGTGTCTCTCAGCAATTTAGGCAGACCAGTCTTTCATGGATCAGCCCTCTGAGATACCTAGGAAGCTGATTTTGTGTGCAGGCCATAAGCACAAGCAAAACAGAGCCAGACCTTGCTGTGGTCCAAAGTGCACGGGCACACCCGTCCCTCAGGTGTGAACCGTGTCGGCTGAGAAGGATTTCAGTGAGGGTGCTGCACTGTTCCAGAAATCACCACGGTGCTGTGCAGTGGGCTCGGGAGTCTTTCACCGCATCAGTCATTCAGGTGGCCGCAAGCAAGTTATTTGATTTGCATTTTGCTTAACCATCTGGAAAGAGAGGCTAGTGCATCAGAGGGACGCTCAGACCTGCTGTCTGTGAGAGCGCAGAGACGGCTGCTGCCGTGACCCGGGGAACAGTGAGGGCATCCATGGCAGCTTGCAGCTGCCCCGTTACCGTGGGGGGATGGCAATCCCTGTTGTGGGAAGGACATTCATCTTTTGCAAATGCGTATGTTATTGCTCTTCTGCTTTGGTAACTGCATGGATGGCTGCCACAGTGATTTAACGGCTGATCTGCTTCCCTTTCTGACAGGCCTTCTTTGAAGCAGCAAGCATGATGAGGCAGGTTTCTCATAAGCACATTGTCTTCCTCCATGGAGTCTGCGTCCGAGACTTAGAAAGTGAGTTCAGTTAACACCTCTTAGGTGGGATTTTTAAGCAGCAGGCTTCAGTAGGTACAGGACAGCCATTCATATCAGAGCTGTTCCCAAGGGAGATGTGGTTGGCTGCTGCCACGTCTTGCTTGACTTTTCAGTGCAGGCAGAAGTGGAATTGGAACAGCCAGGCATCTGCGAGGTCCTTTCCATTAATCAGATTTCCTTTGCAGTGCTTTCTTTGAGTACGTGTCACACGGGATGATTCCCTGAGGTCAGAAGTGTCAGTACAAACCAGCCTTCCAGCAGCAGCCATCTCCCTGGCAAAGCTCTGCTCCGTTGCCTTGGAAATGCTTTGCTCCTGGTTTGCTGTTATTTTACTGTCTCTCTTTGCAGTTTGGACTCTTTGAGTGCTGAAATAAACTTTAAAGAAGGTGAAATAAAGACATTCTAAGCAGTTTGCCTTGGGGCTGGGGTGGGAGAAGATGGCAACGAGCTTATGAGGTTGCTCTGGACACCGGTGATTGCAATGCTGACTGTGCTCCTGGCTTTGTAGATATCATGGTTGAAGAGTTTGTTGAATTTGGGCCCCTGGATTTGTTTATGCATCGGAAAAGTGAACACCTGACAACTCCCTGGAAATTCAACGTAGCCAAGCAACTTGCAAGTGCACTGAGCTACCTGGTAAGACACGAGCAGTGCCTATAGCTCACTGCAGTCTGAGGTTACGTAGATGTCATGTGCATTGCTTACTAATGAAGTTCCTTCCTTGGGCAGAGGGACTGTGCAATGTATAGGATATATATTTCTTTAATCCTTACTCTGTTGCTTTAAATAAGGACTCTCAGAGAAGGGGATGAGCACCTTTAGCAGCTAGCCAGACGTTCTCTGTGCTTGTGTTTGCCATCGGTTCCTCATAGGTACTTGGAAATTGCAGTTTTTTCCTAAAGTAACCACATTTACAAATACAAAACCTTGCCCTGGTTTTCTCTGGGATAATTTCTTCCAAGCTGTACTTTTGGGTTTCAGCTTGGAGCGTTCTATTCCCTGATGCTACAGGTATGTCAGATGCACTTGCAGAGCATTGCTCGGTGCACTCACTGCACTCTTTTCCTACCCTGCTACAGGAGGATAAGGATTTGGTGCATGGAAACGTGTGTACTAAAAACATCCTCCTGGCAAGAGAGGGAATCGACACCGAATATGGTCCTTTCATAAAGCTGAGCGACCCAGGAATACCAATCACTGTGCTGTCCAGGCAAGGTATGCTACAAGAACTGCATTTCTCTCTTCTTTGAGATTGAGAAGGGGAAATTAAAGCCACCATTTATACCAACTAGAACTGCATCTAGAATGAAAGCAGTGCGCTTCTGTGAAGCTGAAAACCACAGCACTGAAGCGAAGGAGCACTGCTGATGGCTGGAGCTTGTTGGATTTGTTTTACTTAATTCCATCTCAAGATCCAGTGAGACAGTATAGAAAGAATCTGTTTCTGAACGGCCCAGACATGAGCTTATAAAAGCCATGGAAATGTCTGTATGAGATCAGGGATTTCAGAATCGAGATTTCCCAAAACTGAGCAAATACTTCGGCTTCAGTTTCTTGTAGTTAAGACATGAATACGTTGGAGGACTGTTTTTTTGTTTTTTGTTTTTTTTTAAAGTACTTTCCTATTAATTCGTAACTGCTTTGATTCTGTGTCTTATTGAAGAATGTGTGGAGCGAATCCCCTGGATTGCACCCGAATGTGTTGAAGACTCCAAAAATTTAAGCATTGCAGCAGATAAGTGGAGTTTTGGGACAACGCTGTGGGAAATCTGCTATAATGGAGAAACACCACTGAAAGACAAAACATTGGCAGAGGTAAAACTACATTACCTAAAACTTGATGAGTCATGTTTATCTTCTTCAGCTTCCATTTATCAGCTTGCTAATGAAAGTTAACTTGATGAAGTTAAGAAGTTGTTGTCTTATCTACTAATGTAGAACACAGGTTGAAGAAGCAACAAGCCAAAACTCATGTGGGAATTTTCCTTTGCACTTCACAGAAGGAAAGGTTCTACGAAGGGCATTTCATGCTGATAACACCGTCGTGCAAGGAGCTAGCTGACCTGATGAAACAGTGCATGAACTACGACCCCCACCAGAGACCCTTCTTCAGAGCCATCATGAGAGACATCAACAAGCTGGAGGAGCAGAGTAAGGCCTGGTGTTGGTGACTGAGTTGGACAGGGAAGTGTGAGTTGCTTGGGTAAAGCTGGACATGGTTTAGAGAGAACTGCTGGTGACAGGTGGACAGTTGGACTGGATGATCTTGTAGGTCTTTCCAACCTTGGTGATTCTATGATTCTATGCTCTTACAGAAGCATTCTTCCACGGTGACAGTATCAAGAGAGTATCTTGAGTTGGAAGGGACCTACAAGGCACATCAAGCCCAAGCCCTGGCTCCATGCAGCCCACCCAGCTTCAAATGCTGTCTCTGAGAGTGGAGTCCAACAGCTCGGGGCTGCGCCCACTGCTCTTTAGAAACCATTTATTGTAACATGTAGCATTAAGTACGAAACAGTCTCACTTCCACACTGATTTTGCAGATACTTTGTCAGGTACCCACTTGCTGCTCCTCGGTGGAGTAAGATTCTTGCCCTGAACGTTTGCAGACAAAGAATGTATAAGGAGCAGGTGTTGCATGTGTTCTAAGAACAAGGCTGTCCAATAGCTCCAGTTAGTTCATGGCGGCCTTTGTGCTCCGTGAAATCTCCACAGCACTCCTGACTGAATCAGCATTAACAGCATTCCTGGTTCATCGTGTGTTACCAAAGGGCAGCTAACAGAAAATCAGCACGTAAGGGCAAAGCCACGCCTTCTGTCTAGCAATCCAGAAGCTCAGTAAGTGCTGCAGGTGGGGAAGCATGCTGAGAGAAGACTGAGTCAGTCTGGGAAAGTGACAGACTGGCACATGGCAATGGAAGAAATTCCCTGCCAAGAAACAGGCGAGGTTTGAGACTGTGGGGACAGAGGCACTACGAGCAGCAGATGAACAAGGGTGCCCTAAGTGTCTGACAAGACCAGGATGTCCTTCAGGAATCTGCCTAACTTGGTGCTTTTCCACTCTCAGACCCTGATATTGTCTCAGAGAAGAAGCCTGTTACAGAGGTTGATCCCACGCTCTTCGAAAAACGATTCTTGAAGAGAATCCGTGATCTGGGAGAGGTAAGAGGAATGTCAGCTTCAGGTCCATACACTGGAGATGAGAAATAGGACGCTTCCCAGATCAGACCACCCCTGAATCCTGTCAGGGCTGAGCATGAGGAGCAGCTGTGATCATTTTTTGTACATTGAACACGGTATAGGGGGAAGTGGAGGTATCATGAGGAGGAGGTGTGCATGCACTCAGGCACAGACAAAGGTGCCAAGGAATTCTTGGTTAATCCTGCTGAACTGTCAGCAGAGCTTCTGGTCTCTTGTCATTTTTATAGAGGGGTGTGTGTGTGTGTGCAGATCTGTGTGTGCTTTCTGTGTCACAGCAGGACACTGTGTCCCTTCTGGTCAGGGGACTGTTAGGTGATGCTCTTTTCCTTGACAATTAGGGCCACTTTGGGAAGGTTGAACTCTGCAGATACGATCCAGAAGGTGACAATACAGGAGAACAAGTGGCAGTTAAATCTCTGAAGCCAGAGAGTGGAGGGAATCACATTGCCGATCTCAAGAAGGAAATAGAAATCTTGAGGAATCTGTACCATGAGAACATTGTCAAGTATAAGGGAATTTGCACTGAAGATGGTAAGTCTTCACGAGGAATGCTAAAAAAGATGTTCTGATGTTCGTGATGGGTGAGCGAGTGTAAATTAACCATGCACTCGTTTTTAGGAGGCAACGGGATTAAACTCATCATGGAGTTTCTTCCTTCTGGGAGCTTAAAGGAGTACCTGCCACGAAACAAGAACAAAATCAATCTCAAACAGCTTCTCAGATACGCAGTTCAGATCTGCAAGGTGAGCCTGGCTCCGCAGCTTTCTTGTAACTCTTCTGTTTGATTAGTTTGGTATTCGTTTAACACTCAGAGTAAGAGAGGAGGAGAAAGGAGGCTTGCGTTATGGTCAAAACCACTCTCCTTGCTTTGTCCTCAAAATGCTGTGTGCCTTCTGCCAGAGGCTGTGGCTTTGCCATGGAAAAGGAGGGAGAACTACTGCACGAACAAGGGAATGTTTGGAGGGGAGGGTGGGAGAAAAACAGTGATGGGAAGTGCTGGAGAAACTAGTGTACAAGGCTTTTTCCTCTTACAGGGGATGGACTACTTGGGCTCCCGGCAGTACGTGCACCGTGACTTAGCAGCAAGAAACGTCCTTGTAGAAAGTGAGAACAGAGTGAAAATTGGGGATTTTGGTCTCACCAAAGCCATCGAGACTGACAAGGAGTACTACACTGTCAAAGACGACCTCGACAGCCCTGTATTTTGGTAATAACAACTTGTTTTCATTAACGACACTGCACGGCAGAATGACTCATCTGCTCCCAGAGCTGTTTGGTGTCCTGAAGGCCTTTCCCATTGCCCTGAGAGGCCTCAACACTGGTCCAGTATCCGAACAAGGAGGCAGCTGGCTGACTGACCTAATCTGCTCTTGCATTCGTGTCCACCTGCACTCGATGATCTGTTCCCCCATGGTTTTGCTTCTGGTCTCCCTTAGCCTCACGGTGATCTGCTGTGTGAGACGTACCTTGTTTAATGTGGCTGTGGCCACGTTTCTGTGTACACTCTTCAGCTCTCTTACATTAGCTTCACAGTGGTGGTGCGGTCCTGAATAGAATGTAACACTGTCCTGTTGTGGCCACAGGTATGCTCCAGAGTGCTTGATTCAGAGTAAGTTCTACATCGCCTCGGACGTGTGGTCGTTCGGGGTGACGCTGTACGAACTGCTCACCTACTGCGACTCGGAGTCCAGCCCCATGACAGTAAGTGCCTGTGGGGGAAGTGCTGTTAAAGATGCTCACATCAGATTTTCCTGGTGTGGAAAAGAGAAATGGAAAGAATTTATCTTCTCAGAGCAACCCTTGCGGTTGCCTTTCACTGAAGGCTCTGTACTGAGGCGGATCGTGGTGACCGCATGTCCTGGGGACATACAGATGTTGCTCCTGCTTTGTAATGTGTGTTTCACGTGACAATCTGTAGCAGCAGTGCTCGGTGCTGGAGGGGGTGGCCCAGCTGACTGCTGCTCTTTCCCCAGGAGTTCCTGAAGATGATTGGCCCCACACAGGGGCAGATGACGGTGGCACGGCTCGTGCGCGTCCTCCAAGAAGAGAAGCGTCTGCCACGTCCACCCAACTGCCCCGAGGAGGTAACACAGCTCCACTTCTATCACTGCCTAATTCCTTCTACAGTGAAGACACTCAGGGGTGCAGACCCTCCCTGTGGGGTCCTTCATGGCACTTCCACCTTCTTTAGCCACTCCCTTTAACTGTTTTTCAGCAGCACTTCCCTCTGTTTCACTCAACCTTGAGCTCTTTCTCTTTTTCCTCTCTCAGATCGACCAGCTGATGAGGAAGTGCTGGATATTCAAGCATGACAAACGGACCACCTTTCACAACCTGATCCAAGGCTTTGAGATGATTATGAGCAAGATGTAATCAGTTTTTATACTGCCAGTACTTCAGAGGTGTGTGAAAACCTAAATGCCCAAGACCTTTCATTTTTTAACTACTGTAATTTGTATTCTGACTGTGCTAGTGTGTTCAAAGGATTATTTTTCCAACAGTTTTCCTTTAAAAAAAAAAAAATTAGTCAACAGTTGGATCAAATTAATTAACAAGGTATGGCAAAAACAATGGCTTCACCTGCTCTCGCAGCAGTTACTGAAAGAAAGACAGTTTTTTCTCTTTGGTCTCGCTCCACTCTGAACCATCCTGAGGAATGTGAGCTGAAACAGTGTCAGAAATCACTGCAGTGCTGCACGTCTCGGTGCACGCTGTGGCGTGTAAAACGAGTTTGCTGTTGGCACTTATTCTGTGAGTGAATGGATGGAAGAGAATCCATCGCCACTTTTTATGGAGTGCTGAGGAAGCTGGTGGAAAATTCTGGCTGCCCAATCCCCTGTGCACTTACAGCTCTGAAACAAAGCACCAATTTGGCATGAAAAAAAAAAAAAAAACCCTAAAGGAAATAATGTGAAGCCAGCTACAGTTTCAGGCTCTTAAATATGCTTCTATGGTGTTGTCCGACTGTCATATTCCAAAAAAGAAAAACAAAGGCATGAATGAGCATGTATATTTATGCATTTCATTGAGAAGCCCATTCTGGATAAATCTGTTTGCTTTTCCCAGCCAGCCCTCCTCACCCTTCTTACCCACCTCTCCCCCTGAAACCTCCTTCCCCTCCTGATGTAGCTATTACATGTGCCAACACATTGATCTCCAGCCTGTACTGCGACTGAGTGAGCTACAGTGCTGAGAAATGTGCACAGGAAAGTAATTCACTTGGGGGTGGAGAGAAGACAACTAAACCGTGTACAGATTTAGGGGGAACACTCCCTCGGCAAGGAATAATTCTGTAAAGGAGAGACGTGAGCAGCAGGAAAGCTTACCCAGGAGAAAGGAGGAATACTCTGACCCAAAAAAGTCACCTTTGTGCCAGCAGAGGAGTGCCCGTGGTTCTGTTCTCTGTCGGTGACCAACCCTAGCAGTTAGCTGCTCCCTCAGCCTAAGATGGCTGCTTTCAATAACAGCATTGGCTGTCGTCTCGTTTGACTTCCAGCCTCCAACCCTTGTGAAGCGTTGTGCTGCCCAGCAGTGCAGCACAGCCCCGTGAGGCTCCCTGGGACCACCACGCTGCACTGTCAGGACCAGAGCTGGCACTGAAGTGCCACTGAGCCGCGTGAGGGCACTGCGGCCCCGCTCCGGCAGGCTGGGCTCTTCCAGGAGCACTGCTTGAACTGGAAACCTTTGGCTGACCCGTGTACCACCCTTTGGGCAAAATTGTTTTTCCACCAAACGTGGATTTTAAAAGTGGAAATAAGTTCTGGCAATAACAGAAAGACGTCTTTAAATATCTATATATATATTAAAAAAAATTGTAATTAAGAGCGGCAACCAGGTCAGATTTATTTTTACAGTATTACTTGTTTGTTTTTTTTTTCTGTATGTATGTCATGTATGAACCCGATTTCAATCCGTAAGCACTTTGTTACTCTTTATACAAGCAAATCTAATAAAGATTTTTTTTTTCCTCCACACGAATATATATATATATATTTTTTTACATCCTACATTAAGCAGGAAGGTTCTGTAACGTGACCTGTATAGGAATGGCAGCAGAACAGAGAATTCTTAAGGGTGGAAGAGAGACCTCTGAGCCCCTCCAGTCCATCCCCAACCCCACCCTGCTGTGCCCACTCCCCGTCCCCAAGTGCAGTGTCTGCACATCTCCCACACACCCGTGTTGTCTTCAGAACAGCCTCCCCCTGCATCAAACAGGCACTTACATAAAGGCAGGCCAGAGACGGTTCTCCTCCACAGAACTCCGCTGCCAATGTGTACCAAACACTTTATTTTCACTGAAAAGGGTAACAAATTAAGAAAGTTGTGTATACAAACAGTCTGAACAAAATATCACAGGTGAACTTATGGATGCATACAGAATCCCACCCCCAACGCCGTGTGTCTGCTGTTCACCGCGCCGCTGTTCGGCTGCTGTGGGCATCAGGTCCACACGACCCCCGTGAGGGAGGAGAGGTTTTGATGTTAAAAAAAAGAAAGAAAGAAAGCAAGCCTGGAAAAAAAAAATAATCTCTCTTCTGGTCACACAGTAAAGCTTGAAACACAGCTTCAATTGTTCATAAAAAATAGAGACAAATCAGTATTAAAAAAATACGTCTTGGGTACTGTCTACCAAGCTGGAGCTTCAGGCCTGCTTCTGCAGCCTTAATGGCAGCTGAGTGAGCCGAGCCCAGGTCAATCTGCTCTGGGCTTCCGAGGCAGCAGCCCCTGCCCCCACAAACATCATCCCCCATAACACCCGCTCACTCTTCAGCTACACGGAGCAACAGCAGAAAACAAAGCCTAGCCCAAAGTGCCTCCTTCGTGAGCCAAAAATAGCAAGTCTTTTTGAAAAATAAAAAGACGCCGAGAGGCACGCGGCCGCAGAGCAGCGCACACACCGTGCTGCCCACCTGAACCAAGGCGCTTCCTTTGGCCAACAGCTCCACGCAGCAGGAGAGCTGGAAGGAGCAAAGGCAGCTGGAGCCACCGTGCTCTGCTCAGACTGCAGCTAACATCCAAAGGTGGCTGGAAACAATAAATAAATAGAGAGGAGAGCAGGCGGAACTGAAGGAGGATGCTGGAGGGGCACTTCTGCTCTACGTGCAGCTCACCCGGGCCAAGCCAGAGAGGCAGTGTGTGCTCCCCCTGCCTGTTCCCTCCACCCAGCACCTACCACGACCCTGCTGGAAGGAGGACGGCTGCAGAACACCACCAGAGCTTCCAGGAGGCCGCTGCTCTTTGCTCCTTCGAGCTGCTGCTTTGCCACAGACACTGGGTAACACAGCTCCGTTCACCAACTGAACTACTCCGAGGGGAAGCTGTGGATTCTCTGCCCAACGCAGAGAAAGGTGACTTCGTTGGGCAAACCGTGTCATCCTGCAAGGCAGCACGCTGCGTAGGATCTCGCTTTTAACAAACGTTTATTGAAAAGGTCACAGCGACTCTAGGAATACATTTGGTATGTCTATGTCCACTCCAGGATTAAGAGGAAATCTTAAAAATATAAAGGTTGTAAATGCAGAAAATCTTAATCCTGGGATACGCAAGATTGGAAAAAAAACAAAACAAAACAAAACAACCCCACATTCTCGAGTTAAAAAAATAAGAAAGAGAATTACTATTAAGACTTTGTCTTTAACTTCCTCAGCCTGAGGACTAGAGAAAGGATCCATGTTCCCCCCTCAGTGTTTTTATTGCTTTCAGCTGTATGCTGCCAAGAACTACCAAGTCAGTTGCCTCTCTGGGTCGGCTTCAGCCCTCTGCTCGCTTCGGTAGCAGACGAAGAAGGAAACCCCCTCCACCCTCCCAGAAGGCAAATCACACTACTGAGGAACGGCGGCTCGGCGCCTACAGCTTACTTGGCAAACCTGCCTGTCACACAGGGTTGCTCCTCTTGGGATATCCATCACCCACGGAGAAAGAAAAGTTATCTGTCTGAAGTTAAGGCAGCAATAAATAGCAGAGGCACGCAGGGCTCGCCTTCGCCTCGCGGGGCAGGGCCGGCTCACCGGGTCTCAGTAGACACGTTTTTTTTTCAGAGAGGATTCTGCGTAACGCACTGCGGAGCCCTGAGCGTGGTGCTGGCCTAAGTACTCCACCGGGCCAGGTTCTGGGGAGGCAATGAGGTACGAGGAGCTTCGCTTCTCGCTTCTCGCCGGAGCCACCTAAGGGCAAGAAGGAAACGAGCGACACATGATCCAGAGCAACTGCATCAATAAATAAAGCATGGGGCTGGGAACAAGCGAGGACCAGGAGCCAGCAGCCAGCTCCGACGCCCGCTCCTCCTGCTTTACAGTCAGCTATACACAGCTCATGAGTCAGCGGTTGTGCCCTTTCCCTAAAAACCGATGGTAAATGCACAGGTGCTGCGTGTGCGTGTCTGGGAGGGCAGAGGGCTGGCAGGGCTGCTGCCCACGCTGCGGGATGCGTGCTGACAGGCAGCAGCTTCCAGGCCGTGCTATTCCCTGCGGCTCCGGACATCTTCACCCTTTAAAGGACATTGCCAGTGAGGCACCTGGAGCACAATGGCTTTTCTCGAAGAGCTCAACAGGTTAAGGTGTCCCAGCACTACAAGCAGAGTGTCTGAGGTCCCAGCCCACCGCCCACATCCCTCAGTGCCACATCCCCACGGCTCGGGGACACCCCCAGGGACAGGGACCCCCAGCCCTGGTCCTACTGCTGCTCCCTGGGAGCACTTGAGCCACTCGTGCCTCAGGATCCTCTCTGTTACCAAGCAGCCGCTCGGGGGCAGCATAAGACAAACAGCACTCACAGCAACGTGGGCTCGGGCTGTGCCTGCAGCTCCGCTCTGTCTGTCCTCCCACCTTCAATGGGTTCTGGGGAGGAAGCTGAGAGCTGCCTGGCTGCAACGACCCCTGGGCTCCACTGTAAAACCAGACCTGTGAGCAGGCACTGTAGGCTGTAAGACCCACCTGCAGGCTCCTAAATGCAGGATGGGATCCATGACAAACCAGCCCATGAAAGGAAATCGGTTCAGTCACTCATTTTGCCTGAGACTGTAACGAGCACTCAGCGATCACGGAAGCCTGGGATGCTCCTTACCCACACAGAGCAGGAAACAATGTCACAGTGCTCTGTTTCTTGGTGGCAGCGTTTCATGCCCCACCAGCACGGGGTCCTGAAGCACAGAGGCACCCAGAGAAAAGCAATTCTCATTTCAGAGGCTTCATTCTCAATGTCACTGACTCTTGCCTGGGTACAGTTACGTGCCTGAGCATAACACTCATACCTCTGCCCGGCAGCCTCCCATAACGGAGGAGAAAACCTCCTCCCATTAGCTGTCGACTGAGATCACTTCAAATGAAAGCAGTTCTTATGCCCTCACACGACATGAGAATAAATGAGAGGCAAAGCTCTCTGAGAAGCATCAGAACACCTTTAACACCGACGATCAAGCTCGACTCAAACGTTTAAAGCTATGTTAAGTGCTTTTGGAGACTCACAAGGCACTGCTGCTTGGGCAGGGGATGTAAGTGCAATGCCACTGCCGTAACGTGGAAGGGACAGGCAGTACGCAGAAAAGTGAACGACGACAAGTGGTGACTCTGCACCAAAGTCACACTGCTGTGATTCTGTACTGCTCTCAGAATTAGGACACAACAACCTCCAGGGCAGAGGCAGCACGACAGCTGCGCCCTGATCCCTAAATGGTGAAAATGGTGAAGAAATCCCAAGCTGTGAATCCAGCAGGCAAAGGCTACAGACATTCCCAAAGCTGCACCACAACTTCTGCCACACACAGCATACTCTTCTCTGGGATCTAGCCAAAGCTCAAGAAAACTTTAAAACTGTTGCGGGACGGGAAAAGCTTTGGAAGAGAGACAAAGGCCAAGCCAGGAGTTGTATGAGAACAACTCTTTACTGGACTGCACTAAACTCAGGCTCTCAAGAAGCAAGCTTCCCACAGTTAAGTCCCCGAGGCCTTTTCTGCCTGCCATCAGGTGTGCTTTGTGCTAAAAGCACTCTGCAGAGCTGAAAGGGAGAAACCATCAGCAACAGGGACCTGCAGCCTTCGCCCTGAAGAAAAGGGTGGGCTCCTGCTGCAGGGGAGCCCGGGGACAACCTGAGAGGGGTTCATCACGCTGGGCACTGCTGTTCAACTGCGTGCAGGGCTGTCAGACCACGCGTCCCAAGGAGTGCTCTGAGTGCCAAGCAGCTCAGGCAGGGATCTCAGCCTGCCACAGACCTGCTGCCACAGCTCCTGGTGGCAAAGCGCTCAGCAGAAAACGCTGCAACATGACGTACCTGCGCGTACTCCCCGTGCTGTTGAGCGTAATTGAAATAGTTCTCCACTGCATGTTGTGATGTGGTTCCCTGAGACACAGCAGCATCCACGATGTTGTTGGACAGCCCGCTCTGCTGTGCTGGACTCGTGGCTTTGCTGGCAATCGCTGTTCACAACACAAAGAACACACTCAGTTCATGCAAACTGCACAGAGCACACTGCTCATTCAGCAACAGTCTGGGACTGCTACTTCCAATCAGACTGTGCTTAAAACTAAGCAGTGCTACGAATAACTGAAAGAATTTCTAGAAGGTTATCAAATCAGCTCGCCCATCAATGTGCCCTCCTCGCACAGACACGAGGGATCCCATTGCAATTTCAACACAGAATTCAGGATTTTGTTGTGCCGCAGCCTCTGCAATCCCCTGCTGAGCACAACAGGGATCTGCCACATTCTGGTGGAGGAGACTTTCCAACACAGCTGTTGAATGTCTGCTTACCTGGAAGACAGATACCAGGCAACACGCTTGCCAAATTCAAGTAGGGGTTGGTACTAAGGCGGATTTCTTTTGGCGGTTCTCCTAGCAGAGAAGTCTGTTTTTTCAAAGGAGTCTGTGAAATAAGGGAACAGATCAGAACGCACTGTATTGACACACATCTCACAAACAGGGTAAGCATCCCGGCGTGATTTTCAACAAAGCTTAGCGCGTCCTGGACAAACTTCTGAAATAAATACTGGGGACAGTGATCTGGACGCGCTGCCTACATAGTTTTCCTGACAAATGATTCCGTAGGAATGTTTCCCTTTAGACTCTCAGTTACTAAAGGATATGAAACAACCACCACCTCCTTATGAGTTCAAGTAAATGAACACTAATCACTCCAGATTAGGGAGGCAGCATTCTGTTCGTGGCCAAGACAAAGTCAGCTCTGGGCACCCACAGCCAAAAGCAAGTGAAGGACAAACGAACCCCGGACCGGAGAGATGATACCGCCCGCAATCTGCCATTATATCACATCTTACCCATCCCTCTATTTATAAACCCTTACTTTGAAAGAGGGAAATGTTGATGAGTGGAAATGAAGCATCAGAACTGAGTCACTTCTCTGCACAGCCGGCAGTGCTTTCTTCCCTATGAAAGCCCACCAAGGGCACCCCGGTGGCCCACGCCCCCCAGCAGCAAAGGGCTCTCTAAAGAGATTATGTGCACCTACAGATGAGCAGTGCAACGGGGGAGAAAGGCAAAACTCATTCCAAGGGAAAAAGCACTGCCAGCAGCTGCTGTTTTCAATAACTGAGAGGCTGGGTGGGACAAAACATTACACAAATCGTACAGCATTCAGAAAAACAGCAGCAATAAGGATGAGACAAGGGGCAGTGGCAAGCTGCAGCGCTTGCCTGGAACAACACGGCTCCAAGATGTTCACACAGCATCCCCACCTCCACTTCCCCTGCTCGTTCCTTCAAAGCTTGTTAAAGAAAAAGAAAATCCACCGCTTCTGGATGGTACAATGGTATTAAGTCACCAACTTCATAAAAACCAAACACTGAAGAGGGGTTTGGAATGGGATGGCAGCTCAGGGGCGAGGATCAGGACTTGGGTGACTTGCCATGGAAGAGATGCTTGCTAACTGGGCTGCCTGTCTACTGATGCAGGAAGTAAACAGTTACATCCACAGGGATTTTCCTGGTAAATCACAGAACAGCCTGGGTTGAAAAGGACCTCAAAGATCATCAGTTTCAGCCCCCTGCCGTGGGCAGGGTCACCAAGCACTAGAGCAGGCTGCCCAGAGCCACATCCAGCCTGGCCTCGAGTGCCTCCAGGGACGGGGCACCCACAGCCTCTCTGGGCAACCTGTTCCACTACGTCACTGCTCTCTGAGTGAAGACCTTCCTCCTCACATCAAACCTCCATCTCCCCTGTCTGAGTTTAAAACCATTCTCCCTCATCCTATTGCAATTCACCCATGTAAACACTACATTTACTCACTGAAACCAATGGAATATCTAGACTTCCAATTGTTCAATCTCATTCCCTTTTCACTAGAGGAACAAAATACTGATTTTATATATTTCCACATGTGTGCGCTGCGTATTTTTTCCCTGTGAATCCACCCACAGGTAAAACTCAACTTCGTTACAGCAAAATGGGATTGTGAAAGTATACTTTCTGCAGTAAGATCAAAGCTGTCTAACAAACACAGATACCAGTGACCACAAAGTGATATGTCAGGTGCCTAAGAATTGCCCTAAACACCTAAGGAAAGGTGAGATGAGGTGCAAATTAAGCAAGAAAACATCAAAATACGTATGCATAATATTGAAAAAAAGTAACTGCATAGAGCAGATCCTGTTAGTAACAGAATATGACAAAAAAAAAAAAAAAAAAAAAAAAAAAACTTCAGCAGACCATTTTAGCTCAGGTTAAATCCCACGTCTCTCCCCCCAAGCCTTCATGGGAATGAATATTAAAACTAATTTTAGACGAAGGAGCTGTCAGCTGTGGCTGAGGGGATACAGGCTTCAAATGGAAAATTAACACACACACACATACATCGGTATATACACCATCTGGAAATCGCAGGGTCCTACACTGTGCCAGCACAATGGCTCCTGATTAGTCATGAAACTCAACAAGTTCCATTTTCAGTGTTTAAAAGGGACACTGCCCGTGAGATAATTTCATCATCAAATACTATGAAGCATACACATGGGGAAAAAAAAAACCCTCCAGCGCTGTAAAAAGATTCCTTTGTTAATTCATTTGGACCACCAAAGAGCATTATTGTTCTTCCCCTATAATTCATAACTGGAACAACCTTAAAATGTCTCGTGAACGATCCCGTGATCTAACAGACTCCACGGTGAGGAAATGCAAGGAGCTGTTCTTAACTTCACGCTCGAGGTTAAGAACAGCTCCCGAGGTTAAAAGATGAAAAGCACCAGGAGAAGAGCACCAGCACTACCAGCACACAGCGTTCCTTACCCCCAGACTCGTCTCAGTGCTTTTCAGTTGGTTCTGCTGCTTGGTGTGCCCAGCCCGCAGGGCTCCCGCAGCGACGCTCTGGTGATACGGCTGCGATCCCGACACGACCCCTTCAGCACTCAGCGCTTTATCCGGAGCGTTGTTCTGCCCTGGGATGGCTTGTCCAACAATGTGCTGGTTTGGAAAGAATGGCAACAAGCCCATCCCTGCTGCTGCTGCTGCTGTTTGAATTGGGAGGCAGATTAGATGCTGCAGTCAACCATAAATGGAGAAACTTTTCTGTTAGACAGGATTCATCCGTACTTTCTGCTGGTGGTTTCTATTAAGCGATCCAAAGAACACGTGAAGATCTACTTTACAGCTATCACAGAACACTGGCTTCTGATTTAGTCTTTATTCTTCTACCATGCAGGGGGCACATGGCACTGAAAGCTGATTCTCTAAAAGAAAACCCCAAGATCCCTGAACAACGCCCATCAGAACAAGTTCCTCTCTTTTCACAAAACCTAGGAACAACATCCTTCAGGGATCCTGTGCAGGATGCAGGGAAAAACCCCCAACTTCCATGTGCATTAGTGAAATTCTCCACAAGCAGAACAGCTAGAATGCAATCTCTGAAATTAAAATCCAGGCATTCAGCATGGGTTTCTTGCTGTTTCCCACAGAAGGAGGCTTCTCCCTGCTCCAGGCTACTGCCATCAATCAAGCTGCCTGTAAAACCTCAGAGTATGTGGCTCTCGGTGGAGGAAAGAGAAAGAAGTTCTAAGCAGTATCACAACTCATCTTTCCTCATAGCAACTGAGGGCACTGCTAGTGCAGGAACCAGCATCAGGGCCGGTATCTGTCACAGTCTGGACATTAAAGCTCCACCGCTTAATGAACTGAATGCAAAGGAACTACTCGCAGTGCTCCTTCAGCTCCTCAGATTTACCTTCTTTGAAGCAACAACCCCCAGGATTTTGAATCAAATCATATCCCACGTGTTCTTAACACAGTAGTAACTCAACAGGCGGAATTTTTAACCGCCTGCAAATATTCAACAAATGCCACAGCGTACTCTTTCTTCTCTGAGTAAACAGATGAGAGAAACCAGGCAACAAAGCAAGGTATTTCAAGTTCAAATAGCCATAACCTGCTGGATCAGCAGGCTGAAGCCAGCTGAATAGATATCGTCACTAGCTTGCGTAACTCTATAGCTGGATGACTCGCATTATAGCCCAGCTCTATGGCTACCTTCCTGTCAAGTACCAAGGTTCAAACACAGCTTTTGATGATGTGGGAGAAAGGAAGGTGCTTCATATCAAAGCTGAGCATTTGCACTGATTCGGGATGAAATAAAATGACATTTACACTTGAGAGCTTCTCCGCGGGTTCCCATGCCTGAATTCACTGATGGCATTACCCCTATTCCCAGCACTGTCTGTAGCAGCATTGTTGGAGGTTCTCCCAGCAAACCTGGCTTCTGTAAGGAAGAACAGAGAACCGCGTAAACGATTAAGATCTATCTGCAGCTGTTTCTTATAACTTTCACATTCAGTTAATCTTTTTCCACGCACTAAGCAGTTAAATTATACTGGATGAAAAAACTAACAAAATTCAACTGTTTATCAATTCTAAGAAAGCCCAGAGACGGCCGAAATTAAAGTGATGACCTTACACTATTGGCCTGGATGTTCTCCATCTTCATCAGCTGCTGCTGTGGCAGTGGGAGGTGAGCAGGGCTCTGCAGCAGCAGGTTAGTTGTGTTGCCCAGAATCGAATTCTGTGAGATCAGTACAAGAGTCAGTTAGCAGCCATGGAAAACTGCACATACTCAAAACATTTTCAGATGATCCTGCTTACAGAAATTCAAATTAATTCAGAAACTAAGTCAACAGGGAAAGCAGCTATTTCCTCCACAGAACTAAATTAGAAGCAGAGAATCCCCAAGGTTGGAAAAGACCTCCAGGATCACCACATCCAACCGCCCACCTACCACCAGTATTCCCCACTGAGCCACGTCCCTCAGTGCCACATCCACACGTTCCTTGACTCCCCCACCCCCCGGGCAGTAAAAGCGGCCCAGCACCTCTTTGGGAGAAAGAATTATTCCTAATGTCCAACCTGACCCTCTTGATTTGTTCACACAAAGTGACTTCAAGTTCTTTAACTTCTCCCTCCCAGCTCTTTTTTCACCTTATAACCACAAATATGTTTTCTGATGGCTTCTAATCCAGCAAGAGTGTACTCCAAATACAATCCAGGCTCCATTGATGCCCTTTGGTCTAAGCCAACAGGGAAACCTACCCGTGCCTGAAACCCCTGCAGACAGACAAGGAAGAGATAGGGGAGCTACCTACAGCATGCCAATAAGAAAGATGAGACACAAGGACTTCAGCAGATTACGAGCCGTATGAATAAGGACTTCATTGTTTGTTAATGTTTGCGTCGTGCCTCGCACTGCGTTTCAAATACATAATCTCCACCAAACATCTGCATGGCTTCCAGGACTCTGTTACAATTGGCAGGGACTCTCAATCCTTGCTTTGCAGTTGCCAAACAGTATCGTTCCTTTCAAAGAGCAATAGCCACAAGTTTTTATTCCCCCTGCTATTGGGAGCTACCTACGCAAATCTCTCCTCTGTGAAACATTAAAAAGGATGTTTTCCAACGAACGCTTCAAAAGACGATTAAAAGATGACAACTTGTTAGCACTGCCACAGTTCACAGAATACAAGTATTTCAGTCAAATTTCCTGAAACAATGTCTGCCACCACAGCTGAGATACCTCACCAAGAGCCTTGGGGGCACCATGGTCAGTCTGCCACTGCTGTTATCACAATGCTTTGTGCTCAGGCTCCAGAGAAAACTTACATCCACTCTGGATCCCAAAAGCACGCTGTGATCACTGCCTGAAACTTCCTGGCAGCAGCTCCTGAGAGAAATCTGCCAGGCAAAACAGGAGGTGCTCTAGAGATCTTTTTGTATGATAGATACGCAAGACACTGTGTCAAATCACAACCAGCACGGCCTTCCTTGCTGGCCAAAGTTTCCTATACAGAATGCTCACCAAAACCAGGTAACGAAGCTAAAAATCAAAAAGAAGCTTTCAGGATGTGTGGCTTTGCGTATCTTATGGTCTCCTGCAACACTCCTTGCATGCACTACCAAGCTCTGGTTGTATCTCTGTGTAATGAGGTCAAACCATGAGGTAAAACCTTTCTAATACGGTCTTTTCTCATTAAATAAAACCTCCTTCAATTTTTCCAACTCTTTAAGAACTATAACAGTACACCAAATGAGCTACATGAGTATCTTATGAGCTACAGCGTTGGATCCTGAAGTAAGAAAATGGAAGTTTAAAACAAAGAGCCATACAGACATTAGTTCTGCATCTGCTATTTTAACTGTGCCAGTGATTTCCAGCAGAAATCACTCACGGCTGATAAATGCCACCACTGCCAATGGGTGTTCCTTCTACAGTTTGTTACAGCAATAAAGATGCATTAGTTCAACTGGAAAACTTTCAGAAACAAAACTCAGATTGGTTAGATCGCTCAGACTCCTCTTGGTTAACAAGGAATCAGGGAACAGCTGGATGAGTCAGGAAAACACATCACTATGAAGGTTTAAAATGCGTTGTTTTGGCACATGACAACCAGAACTAAGAGAATTTGCAATAAAAAAAATCAGAAGTCACGCTATGTCTGGGGCTGAAACTGCACTGCACAAATAACCCACTTGCTCACATTTCTCTCTGTTCAATCTCTTTTTTATCAGTTATTCTAAAATGCTGTTCTAGAGTTGTGCTCCTCCTCATTAAATCGCTTTACAAAACCCACAAAACAGAGGAAACCCAACCAGTGTGTAACTGGGGAGTGGAGGGAGAGTCAAGTCAGGACAGTGTCTGCTCCTGCACGCTGCACACTCTGTTTCAACACAGTAATAACAGTGACCTGGCTCTCTGCCTTCTGAGAGTACTCCGAAATAAGTCACTGAATAACAGAAAAATGTGTCTATTAGAAGGGATTGGGATAATCAAATCACTGCCAATAAAATTCGGATTATTCCATCAGGTTTGGAGATAATTAACTGACAGGAAGTCCCCTGGAAGAGAATTAGACATGGAAATCTATCCAAAGAGAAAGCACAAAGTTGTTTGGCTGCAGAACTCTAAGCCAAAACCATTGGATCACCATCAGTCACACTGCTAGCTGTGTAAAACATGCCTCTCTCCAGCTGTGATTAGAAAACATTCACACTGCCTTCCAAAGAAGCAGAGATTCTCCAAGAGAGAGCTGCAGTAACTAAATATACCAAAGGAAAATGCCATTTACATACAAGAAGTACAAGCAAATCATGGTGTATGGTTTTCACTGCACAATTCATCCAACAGGATGGAAGTCTTTCTTTAAGATCTATTATGTCTGCACTGTGTCTGCCTGAAGAACTAACAAAGAACTGGATTTTACTTTCACACGGGAATTTCTGAAACATCTGCAATGGCAAGTGAAAGCAGTGCTCAAAGGCACTCCACAATACTCCCCTCTATTGGTACTGAAGGTAAATTCTGGCTCTGGATGGAGCTGGAGAAATGACAGAACCTGGAGCAGGCTGCTGGCCAGGAGCACTGCTGCAGGGCTGGGCCGTCTCCATGGGCACTGCTCTCATCACAAGTTCATCCTCAGTGTCCCTTGTAGGATTTACAGAGATTCTGGAGCCCGTATGGAAGTCTGACCCAATTTACAGTTACTTTCAGACACTCTGAAAACACCTGAAGCAGCCTGCAGCCTTATTTTCTTTTTTTAGACTGAGCAATAACAAGTGCAATTCCTATTTTTATGGCCTACATAGCACACCCTGGTTCTTTCAAGCTTCAAAATAAAAACACTTCCAGTGGTGCAGAGCTTCTTGGCTTGAAGAAGACAAAACACAGTCACTGCATGAAGCACATGTAAGCAGCAGGGAGAGGAATGGATGTGAAACCCCCCCAACCTCTGATTTAAGAGTTTTTCTGTCAGTGGTCTCTGTGCCAGCAGGTGTTAGCAGACAGAAGCATCAGGTAAGATAAAACAAGTCACCTGTGGACAGTGAGTGGTTGGTTTGCTCTTATTTGTTTCAAAAGATCACTTTAGTAAGAGCACATGATTTCAGCTGGAATTCTTTGAAAGCAGATAGTGGAATGTTCTTTTTCATGCCGAGCTCTCCAGAAATGTGTGTTCTGACACCTACCTGATGGACTTTATTCAGCTGCAGGAAAGGAGGGCTGACTGCCGTGTTCATAAGGTGAGGCAAACCCGCTGCTGCTCCCAGAACTGCTTCAGAAACAAGACAAGAGTTGCAGCATTTTTGTCAGTCAGGCAAGCAGTCACCTCCAGAAGAGTTGATCTGTGATTTTTTTACACTGGGTTCCTACAAAGCTTTCAGTACACTAAGGGTCGTTACAATGAACCTTTCCATACAGTCATCTTTGATCTGCAATCAACAGCGATTAGAGATCAAACACACTTGCACGGAGCTCCTCTGGAGCTGATGTTTTGCTTGGAGAAGCAGAAATGCTGCAGCTGGCTGCCACACCAGGGCTCCCCACACCATTTTTATTAATATCTTCTGACGTTATTGTTAGAATTGAAAAGCAAGAAGCAGTACAGCATTTTTGCAACAAGTTCAGCTGTCCACCACCTGAGACTACGAATCATCTGCTCCTGTCCCTACTGCTGTCCCTAACTCTTTCACTATCTGGAATATGGTGACTGCTTTTGCTACATTTGCTCACATCCACTCTAATGGAAGGCAGGGAAATGACTCCGGCTGTTGCTGCTCTTACTGCTGGGTACGCCTATAGCAGCACACCACAGAGAAATGACTTTTAGACCAGAATCAAGAGGAGACACACTCAGGCTGCAACGTTCAGACCTTGAATCAAATTCAAACTTGCAATCGTAACAATGTCTGCCAAAGAGAATTGCTCTAAGCCTTGCTCTGAACCGATGCCGGGAGACCCCAGAGTCACAGTGAGGACATCTGTAGGCAGCACAGCTCTATGCAGACATCACAGTGTGCCAAACCACCTCCTGCTTGTGAAAAAGCGTCTACGCAGACACCCTGAAGCTGCCTGCACACATTTTAAGAGCAGTGGTGCTTCCCTCCTTTGCTGGCAGTCTTCGTAAGAACGGGGTTTTGTTTTAAACCAGTTGTCACACAGCTTACCAGGTTTGACAGCGTGTCCACGCAGCTGGGGCTGCAGCAGTATTTGCAGCATTGCTGGATTGTTAAAACTTTTCATAATCTGCACCGGATTCGGCTCCGGAAGCAATCCTTTCCTATTGTTCCTCATCTCAAATGGAGAGACAGAAAGATGTTAAAAACAGGAGATAGCAACGCATCCATTGACATCTCTGGATAAATGCTGTTTCTGTGAACAAGGCATCCTAAAGAGGGAAGTCTGGACGTGCACAGTGCACACCTGAACCATTCACTCTTCCCTTTTTGTCCTGCACAGCTAACCGATGCTGCATCAGCACTGCCTTCACTCGGGCAGTACGAGTGCTGTCTCCCCCTCCTGCCCTTCATGCTCTGGGTTTCTACCCTCACACTCCTTCCATTGCTCTCTAACAGACTGAACAGCACCTGGATGCTTTCACTCCTTTTCTCAAGACTTCTGGAGTGGCTAAAGGTCTAAACCACCAGTCTGCGTGGCGATTCAACCTCACTGATTTTATTTCTCAGATCACGAAGAGCTAAAACTTCTCTGATGTTAATCACTTCTTTAGGAGCATCTGATTTTTCCTTCAAACTATGACAGTGTTATCAATAAAGGACACGAAAGGTGGCAGTAACATCAACAGCACACACAGTGTTGTCATAGCCCCGCTTGTCTCTTACAAAGACGTGGGCCACACCTCCCCAAAGTAATGCTTCTGCTTTTAGGACAGCTTCCTGTAACGCTTTGCGCATCCACTTCTCTAGGAAATCACCTGATACGACATGTGGGTATGAAAAGCTCTCTCTTGTATCAAGCATGAAATTAAACTATTTCTCCTTCCTTGAAATTTACCTTAAAACAGACTAAGTGCCTGTTTTAAACCAAAACCGAAACTCCTTTTTAGCTCATCAAGTGTCTCCACCTCCATTTACTTCTGTTCTGAACGGGAACAGTTTCTCTGCCAGAAAACTAAACTTAATAAAGCCCCAGAGCTCTGCAAGTATTACCTTATATATCCTCCAGCTCTGCCTTGCCTCCTGGCAGTAGGAGGAGACTGAACTGGGCCGAATGGCCAGCACACAGCAAAGCCCAAGCAGCTAACTCTTCCAAAGGTGCTTCCCAAAGCAAAGCAGCTGAGTGCCTTAGAGACAGCTCGGCTTGCTCGAGGCTGAACAAACTCATTCTGAAAATAGATGTGCAAAATCTTACCATCCTCTGCGCTGCGATAAGCGCTGCTAGCGTGCTTCTGCCCGGCGCTCCTGGAGCACAGTAGGACACCTGCACCCTCCTCCCTCTGATCACCGTGCCGTCGGTCGCCTCCTGCACTTTCTCAGCCTGCTCTGCAGTTTCGTACTCGACCACTGCAAAGTCACCAATGTAACTATCTTCGTCCTGAGCAAACTGCAACAACATTTCACAACGCAGTTCAACAAAACACTGTCTTGAAATGTTTGCACACATCCCCTGCAAGCCACTCTGCTAAAGCTGAGGGATGGTAACGTCCACCCAAACGGGCATGCTTCTTTCTGAAATGTTCTAAGGTAAGCATCACGGCTTCTCCTTAGACTTGGTACGCTTGCTGCATCTTCTTCAACTACCACCATAACTTTCATCTAATCTCATACAGAACCTGAGTGATGAAACACTTGATTAACATAATAAATATGATGAGAATTTCAACGCAGCCACGCGCCACGACCTTTGCTTGTTTGTTTTTATTATTATTACTTTGCAGGATAAGAATGGCAAACTCTTTACTACGCTAACAGAAATGTCATTCATCAGACTACACAACAGCTGTGCAACCACGAAACGCTGCAACTTCTACTGCTGTATTCTGCCTTGGAGAGGGTCTGAAGTCTGCAGCTGAACATAGTGCCAACACAGAAGATGCCAGGCTGATCAGTCGAGCAGACTGCAAAGAGGCTGACTTGTCCAGCAATGCTCTGCCCTTTGTTTGCAGAGTTTTTATAGCAGAATGAACAGATTTAAATCCAGCAGAACAAAACAAGAGGGTGAAAAGGGAGAGTACAAAGCTTAGGCAAAAAAAAAATCTAGTCCCCAGCTTAGCTTCACTGGCAAAGACATGAAGCACCTACGAAAACACTGGTTTGCAACTAGGGACCATACTGCAGTCACAGAGAAAGGAAGGAGCTTTCCTTGTGCACTTTGTTGGGGCAAAGCAGCAGAAGACAACTCAAGTCCTAGGCAATGCCACTGTCTGTGAACCACACACCAACACCTGGCTTCAGCTGCTCCTGATAGAACACTTCTATTTGCAGCAGAGGAGAAATCAAGTTGACTTCAAAAAAAATGACAGCTTACCAAAAAAAATGAAATAAATCAGAAAAACAGCTGTCCTGGTTTCAGCTGGGGCAGAGCTGATTTTCTTCATAGTGTCTGGTAGGATGCTATGCTCTGGCTTTAGGAGAAAAGCAACGTTGATAACAGTGATGTTTCAGCTGTTGCTGAGCAGGGCAGCACAGAGCCAAGGACGTTCCACTTTTTCAGCTCCTTGTGCTGCCCTACCAGCGAGGGTGCTGGGACATAGGGAGCCAGGAGATCCCAACCAGGGCAGCCGACCTACACTGGCCAAAGGGACATTCCAATCCCATATGGCATCCATGGCTGTGGGGAGCTGGCCAGGAGGCAGCTGCTGCTTGGGGACTGGCTGGGCATCGGTCTGTGGGTAGTGAGCTAACACACTGTGCATCCCTTGTTTTGTAAATGTATATTATCATCATGACTACTATGATGTTCCTTTTCTGTCTCAGTGCATAGTTTTTCACTCCAACCCGTCAGTTCTACTTGCTGTGCCCTCACCCTCCTCCCTGCCCTCTCCATAGAGCTGCTTCCCCTGCTGCTCAGGGCAGAGCCTCCCTTACCCAGCAGTCCTGCGGGGAGACACGAGGCACAGCTCAGAACACACCACACATCTGTTTTTTGAGAGTTACTGGGAATAAATCTTAAACCATGATAAGTAAACCTACTCTTCTTCTCCTAGCATGCTTCTGCTGTTGACCTACCTGTCTGTTACACAGTGAGTTTACACAAGTTCCAGGCAGCATGACAACACATCTTCTTGGGTATACTTTTGTCTGGGTGCCTACTTCCTGAGATATATCCCTTTTACTTCCTGTACTTCATAGAAACACTTATTTAGTGCCATTTACTGACCCAGTATGAATGCAAGCATACGCTCCTCATCTACGTGAAGTGTGACTTGTATACGGTTGTAATTAAAGAGGGAAGGTAAAAGTCAATTTTCAGTTGCCTTTAACTGCACAGTAGAATGGCGTTGCTGAAAACAATCTTTATCAAAGGAGAACACCTGACTTTGAATTTCCTGATTTTAAAAGAGCATTGAGAAACTGCTGGGGGACCTGGTGACAGCCTCAGGACTATCTGAGAGCTAGAAAAACGCCCCAAAATAAAGATTTCACAGCATCAATATGTTCAGCTATTAAAAAAAAGATTGAGCAAGAGACTGCATTACAGCACGTAATGCATCCTCTCAGGAAGAAAATACTGGGGAGCGAAGGCCACTCAACCTAAGAGAGTACAGAAGAATGAGGGATGGGCACTTTCTGGAAAGAGTTACTTGCCCTTTATTCATCTCCTGGTATACGTGGATCAAGGAAAGATAAGGACATGCTTTAACCAATTACAAATGACTGGGGCCCAAATCAGCACTCGGGAAATGTGATGGCCAACAGGTGGTCAGGCTAGACAGCCTAATGGGCCTTCTGCTCCTAGACACTGAAAGCCTCTGGTTACTGATCCTTGAAGCTAATCCCTCAGCAGCCTTCCAAGACACTCCAGAGAACAAAAACCAAGTGAAATCGTACCCAACTGCATGACTACAAATAAAGCCTTCTTTCTATGACCTGTCTATGCTACTCTGGTCTGCAGCACTCCTACAAGCAGCATGTTGCAGTCCGGTATCTCAGAAGCCGTAATGGTGAAAAGGAATCCTTACCACGTTCAAAGACTTCTAAGGATCTACCTCTCCTGTGCCTGCAAGTTCCCCAGTTAGGGAAAAACTTGTTATATACACACACATACACATCTAGATGAAATGTTGCACTTATGGTACTCATATGCAGGCTTGCTTTAACTGAACAGTAAAAACCACCAGCAATATTCACTTTAAAAGCCCTCTAAAATATTCCTAAACCGATATTCAATAAAATGCATGGGAAGGGGACGTGTTACAAACATTTCAGTGGTGCTTAACAGGAGTGGTCCCCTGCAGAATTCCCAGATGGCACAGCAAGCTCACACCAGGAACACATCTGTACCACAACACATGTTGCAGTACAGATGCATACTCACTCACAACTTAAATGAAAAATATAAGACAAGCAAGCAATGTAGGATGAAAACAGAGCTACTAAAATCACAACCTGCATCTTCCAGAAGACATAAATGCAACGTACCTGGCAGAATACAGGTTTGTACTGCAGTGAGAAAGCCTGCAACAGTTCTTTTGAATCAGAGTAGTCTTTTTGCAATTTATCTACACAAAGGCACTTGGAGTGAATTAGATTTGTAGTCAGCTGGTTCACATCCATCCACTGTGCAAAGAGAGTGCTCTCGTCTAACTGCTTCCCCAGAAGTTCCAGTCTTGCCTTCGCAGCAGAGTCCTTCTTCATATATTCCACAAAGCCATAGCCCTTGGAATGACCAGTAACTTCATTGTAGACCAAAAAACACCTCTCCACATTGCCATAAGCACGCACAAGTTCTTCAAACTCTTCTAATGTAAATGAAATGGGCAAATTGGTAATGCACAGCAAAGCATCTGTTGGCTGGAGCTGCACGGATATTTCTTTTCCTCGAAGAGAGTACTGGTGAAACTTCTGAATTGCATTTTGAGCCTGCTCTCCATTTAACAGAGTAACAAATGCTGAAAGAGACCAAGAAATATTACATTACTTATTATTATAAAGTAAATATCGTAGCTCACCTCCTCTATGAAAAGCCAACAGAAAACAAGCTCTGCTTGCTGAGTCCCAAATCCTCGACAACCACGTGCTGGGACGTGGACAAGCCCACGCGATGACAAACCTCTGTCCTCTCCCTCCTTGCCCTCTGCTGAAGAGTGGTCAACATTTCACGTGGACGCTGAGACAGCCCCATCTTGCCCCCTGACCAGTTCTACAAGGAGCTGGAAGCACACTACAGTGGTGGGAAAGGGACCTCAACACTCTCCTCCTCGGGTACCCAAGGGTTAGGCCTTGGTGGGATGGATGTTCCAAGATGGTTCGTGATGGCCAAGTACTGGTTGTGAAGGAAACAGAGGATGGGGAGCTATGGCATGAGGCTGAGAATGCCCTTGGGAGGGTGGCAGGGGCTGCCCCCAAAATCAGGCTGCTGTTTCTCCTTCCTTTGACAGCCACAGCCTCAGACGTGAACACGTCCACACAGCGGAACGCTCCCGTCCCCCCACTCCTCACCACTCAGCTGGAGACTGAGGACATTTTAAACTTCCCATCCTCCGGTTGCACAAAGTGCAAAGCTGATTCTGCACGTGTCTAGAAAGAACTTCTTTATGAAGAGCTCCAAATTTTTAAAACATTCTAGCCTCAAAATGAATCAAAATGGGAAAGCTAACCTACGAGAGGCATTAAAGGTCATCCATTCACATTGTTCTCTCAGGTTTTGCTCTTGACCCTTCAAATGCCACCCTTACGTGTCTGTGCCACACCAAAGAAACACCACAGTCCTGGAAGTAGTGCCACTGGGGGCAGAAACACCACGGGACAGCTCTGCATGCTGCAGGCTGTGCTGTGGCCTGGGGAGGCTCCCAGCCTGCCTACTGCTCATGCTGCACTGGTGGGACCTAAGCCATCAGATTGCATTCAACCAGAGCAAACACAACTTTCCCTGCATCTCTTAGAGACAGAGCAGGAAGCTTTTGCCATTTGCAGTCTGCTGTGGGTACTCGTGATGCAGATGGAAAAAAACAAGGAGCCCAGTCAAAGAGGTCCAAAGGAAAGAAGAAAGAGCAGCAACAATACTCAGTCCAAGAAACTTGTTTGGAGCCACAGCCTGAAAACTGTGCTAACCGTGTTTTCTTATTCTACATCCAAATTTGGAGTCTGTTGTCCAGAAATGAGTATAAACAATGCTTTCCTCCTCACTACACAGTTATCACTTTTGTAAGAGTAACACAAGCCAAAAAACAAAACCCACAAAGCTACCCCAAACCTCAGGGCAGTGCAAAATTCGTTGCCATAGATCAGCTCTCCCAGTACAGTGATTGAGACAACGCTTTTTAATTATTTGTTTCTCCTCTTTCAGATGCCATTTTAACACACATTTCTCTGCCTCCTTTCCTACCCATGACCACACCGTGACCACGGGCAGATTTCTGCTAGTCACAGCAAAACACACCACGCTGAAACACAACCGCTTCCTGAAATCCAACTCCAGGAAGCTCTGGTTGCACGATTATTCTTTAAACAGAAAACATCTTCTCTTCCAGATCACCTATAAATCATCTGTTTCTCCTAACACCATCGCTGCACTGGTGAAGAAAAAATAAAAGCAAGCCTGTGTTCTGACACAGCATCACGTATTTCCGTAACAGCACGATAACTGGGATTCTAGGAATAGTTACACAGAAGATATGGATAAAAGACAACCAATTTAAAGACTGCTGTTAGCTTTTTTTAAGCTAAAAACATTGTGGGTTTCTTTCAAATGTTCTGAGATCATTAAAGGTGACTTCCTAGAGTCTGTCGTGATTTTAAATGGGTTTCTGTAACCTTGTGAATGTCAGGATCTCATGGGGAAGGTCTACAGAGCACTACAACGCTCCCATTAGGTCCTTCAGGCGAAAGGAGACGTAGCACGTACCTAACAAAAATAAATACAAATAAATGGGGTTCCTCACACAAGCAGCTCACGCTAAATAGTAGAACCATCACCACAAAGAGGCGACAGCCAGCATGGCTTCACCGCAGGCAAACCGTGCCTGGTGGCTTTCTGCAACAGGATTGCAGCAGAATGACCTGAGAGCAGCCCACAGGAGAAGGATTACAGTGGGCCAGCCTGTTTCTCACTGCTGTCAGTAGAGCTTCCAATTCTCCGGTGGCTTCAGAAGAGGTTGAGGACACATTCATGCAAAAATCAAACCGAAAGGCAATCAGGCTGCGTGCCACCAGGCACGTCCGTGGCACAAGATGTTCCTCACTACTTTCATCACAGAACTGAAATGCATTATACTGGAAGATTTCAAGCTCTTACCTGTTCTTTTATTTCTGTCCACATAACAATACTTTATTTCATAATCTTTAAATAAGTCATGGATTTCCTGAAAGAGAAAAGTACAAGTAACATCAGCTAAATAGTTCACCAGATCAAATGCATAAGTGTATGAATTCAGCTGCACTTTTTAAACAAAACTTTCCCAATAAACAGAAAATCTCACCATAGAAACGCTATCAAATATTTGTTTTCAGAGGAGCTGGTTACGCTTTGCAGCAGTGTTTTTATCTCCTGCAAAGAGCTGTCTCACTGAACGTGATTTAATTTCCTTACACAGTCACACGAGCACAAGGTGGCATGCTGTTGACTGCCTTCTGATAAAGACAAACGACAGCACAGTTCATTAAACAGCAAAACAACTGTCTCTAAAGTTCAGCTATTACAGTTAAAATTCCAGGCAGACATGACATACAAGCAGCATCACATGGTGCAGTTTACCGAGGGCAGACAACGCTGCCACAAAACACAACAGCTGCTTCAGTTTCCTCTAACCGCTCAAGTTCGCTTCAGGAGTTCTCTGCTCTCTTAATAATGAATATTCTTTCAAGCAGCAGTGAATCCTGTGCAGAGTGCTCCATGTAACCTATCCTCTGGCAATTACTGCACAGGCATCCAACGGAGAACCAACCCCAAGGGCACTGTTTGCTCCCATAAATTAAAGGAGAAAGAGCACGGGAGAGGGAGGAGGGGGCAGGGGTGTCTGTAAGAGCTGTGTCAGTTTGATCTCGCTGCTCCTCAACGTGAGCTAGAAGTCCAAGTGCCCCACAACCACCCTCAGCAGCAGGAATGCAGAGATGGGCATGAATCATTCCAAAAGAGCAGCATCTTGGACGCGTTTATTGTTTCAGTTGGGTCTCATACTCTGCAGCAAGGCCAGCTGAGTATCAAGACAGTCAACAAACGTTGCCTGAAAGCTTCACTGCATTTCCAGGAGAGCAGCCCTCCTGCCAGCACGCTCACCCAATACCTGCAGCCTGGAGGTTAATTGGGTTCTCCTGACTGCTATCAGGTGCACACCTTTTAGTCCAGGGAACGCCGGTCTCTGGTTTCACTAGTTAACAGCTGTCAAGCACTGCATTAATAAAACAGGAGAGTGTTTCTCGAGCCACCAGCCATCCCGATCAGATGTGGTGAGGATATGGTTTCTGAGCAGCAAAACGAGCTGGGCAGGCTGCAGAGACTGACAGGCCTGGCCATCCCACTGACAACTCCAGGGCAGCCCAACTCTGCCGTGAGCAGACACGGCACTACACGCAAAGTTTTGTGCAGCTCAGCTCCACCACAGCACCGAAGACAGCAAAGCAGGAATTTCTGTTCCGCTCAGAAAAAGGGGGATGCATTTACCTCTCCTCACTTAAGAAGAAAATCATCAGCTCATGCTTCGGAATTGGCAGGAAATGCAAAACCACGTATATCCAAGGGGGTTTAAGAGAAAGCACTGGTAAATATAGGTTGGAGATGCTTTTAAGTATGTTCCTTAAAGCTGTTGAAAGAAGGTGATCCTCCCCCTCTACTCTGCCCTGGGGAGGCCATGTTTAGAATAGCGTGTCCAGTTCTGGGCTCCCAACGTCAAAACAGACAGGGATCTCCTGGAAGGGGTCCAGTAGAGGGCCACAAAGGTGACAAAGGGCATGGAGCATCTCCTGTATGGGGAAAGGCTGTTCACCTGGGGAAAAGAAGACTACAAACAGAAGGAAGGACTTCTTTATGGTAAAGGTGACAGCACAGGAACAGGCTGCCCAGAGAGGTGGTGGAGTCTCCTTCTATGGAGGTATTCAAGACCCATCTGGACGTCCACCTGTGCAACCTATTGTAGAGATGTGCTCTGTGGGACGAGTTGGACTTGATGGTCTCTTAACGTCCCATCCAACCCTGGGATTCTGTGGTTTACCACTACAAGAAACACCATCTTGAAATATTTCAACTCAGCATTTCAGTGTTGCCTGGGGCAGAAGAGCTGTCACGTGCAGCTGTCAAGTGCAGGACACGCAGCAGAACCCCCACAAACTCCCCAGGCGTCCAGAAGAGAGAACCCAGAGCCCTGAGTCTGCTTTCCCACAGCCACAAACTTGGGAGCTGGGACTGGAACCAGGCTGCACCTGCAGGCTGCTACCTCCGGGACATACTACGGCAATGGCATCTTTGTGTTTGCGGACTGACTTCCATGTCTGACCCTACAAAGGTCATTAATGCCATAATACACATAAACATTGTCATTAAGATAGGAGAAGAGCAACTTCTTCATGGGACTTAAGATGGGGAGGGAATGAAAAAAAATATTTCTCTGATCTTCTAGAGAAGTGTGTGTCGGTAAGAGGAATGCTATGGGACTGGAAGTCATCCTGGGCATAGCACAGTGTATGGACATTAAAGGAAAGATGAAAAACATTACATCCCAAAACACAAAACAAACCTCTATCTGGGGTGGACTGCACTGGTTTCCTACCAGTACTTACACGATTTATCTCTCCTTATGTTCTGTCATCCCGCAGCAGAGCTACGGGATGTGAAAATAACTAACAAGCTCTCCTTCACTTCATGTCCTGCACTAAAGCAGAACGTCTCTTTCATTCTGAGTCCTCAGATACTAAAGGAGAAAAGCAGAACCACCACTAAAACACAGCTGTATTCAAAGACAACCAGGTGCAGCTCAGAGCTGATTGAAAACAGGTGCAACCTCGTTCTGCACCGCTTGTTCCTGAGCAGCAAAGAGGGAATCAAAGAGTGAAGGGTTCCTGCTGGTCATCCACCCCCAGCAGAGACTGTGTGCTTTGCTATGAAGCCCAGCAAAAAAGGGAATGCCATTCTGCTGTTTCAAGAAGCAGACCCAAGGGATCAGAACTAGTATGACAGACCACTGGCTTCTCTCTCATTTAGGAGCTACTGCTCGTCTGGAAGTTAATCAGACGTAGATGGCAAACCTTTAACTGAGAAATGAGCGGCTTAAGGAAATAAAATACAGTTCTTCTAATCCAGCAAAATAATCACAAACAACAAGATGTACAACAGCTGATTTACCATAGGGCACTCCAACAGAATAACCACAAAGCTGCACTGGAGGACACTAACCCCCACCAGGACAGGCACACCCCACACAGGACATCAGCACTTTGAGGAGCCTGACACCAGCGGGATGATCTTAGCCTTCCTAACACAGAACATCACGTACCAGCGTCCTGCCAGGACCTCCTTGGGTCCTCTCTGCTGCCCCGTGTCCTAACAGGGAGATGATGGGACTACCCTGATGAAAGACAGAGTTGTAGCATAGTTTTTCTTGCCACAGGTCTGTTGCAGAAACACCTTCTTCAGTTAGAGAACCCCTTGTAACAACACTGATCCAGCCAAGCACATAATTGCACTATAAAACCCAAAGCAGGAAGAACCTCCACGATGTAACTTTGCCTCATCTGATCCCCTCCACATCTCTTTCGTAAAGACAGCTCTTTAGGAAGGCCAACTTCCCCACGCAACAGGCTGCAGGACGCTTGGTCAGGCTGCCCACCCCCACTGGGAACGGTGCATCTCGGCCTTACCCTTCACACAGTAACGCTGTGTACACCCAACTGACTGGAGACGAATAATTACAGCTATGAAACCCCACTCTGGAACACCTGACTGCACATTTTCGCGACGTCCACCTGCTCCACGTCGCAGAACAAACTGGCCAGGGCAGGAATGCTTTATCTCACTTTACTTGGCTAAGCATGAAGCAAAGAGCTGAGCCCCCCCCCCACACGGCACCTACCAGGGGCTCGTTAGCTTGACTCAAAACCGGGGAGCTTTGGAAACGCACAACAGTACAAGATGCGGGGCGCGCTTCAGCTGCCCCGGGAACAGAAGCTTCCCTCGAGCCGAGCGCAGCTGAACCGCCCATCCCCGGAGGTGTGCGGTGCCACAGCCGCACCTGCTGGGGCACACACCTGCGGCAGAGCGGGGCTGGACGCCCTCGGAGCTCCATCCCAACACAGCGCGGCTCTGCCACGAGCGGGTGCGTGGCGGCAGCAGGGCACCCAACCGCTCGGCCATTCCGCCCACCCGCGGCGGCTTCTCGAGGAGACGACGGGGGATTAGCAGGCTTTCTCAAGCCGCGAGTTCCCGAGCCCTTTCTACAGGCGAGCCCCTCGGGCTGCTATAAATAGAGGGTGAGGCTCTACGTGTAAATCATCACACGGCATCACGCGAAATCCTCGCTTCCGCACCTCCGACTGCCTCCAACCCAAAGGCTCCGGCAACGGGACGGAGCCGCACGGCGGCGGGGGCGGCCCCGCGGTGCTGCCCGGCAGCAGCGGAACTTTCCGGCTCCGGGAAGCCGCTCCAACCCCCCCCCCCCCCCCCGCCCCGAGCCGCCACACGCACGATGCGCTCGGAAGAGCCGCCCGCTCCCTCCCGCCCCGACGGCAACAAAGCGGCGGGAGAAGGCGAGCGGAGCCTCGAGGCCGCCCTTTGTTGAGCCCCGGGCTGCGGGAAGCGGCCGTACCTGGCTGCCGCTCTCGGCGGGCAGGTTCCTCAGCAGGATCTTGCGCCTGTTGCTCAGCTCCCGCCGGGTGACCGCCAGCCGCCTCGCCACCTCCTCGGGGCACAGCGGCGGCGGCCGAACCCCGCGCGGCGGCGGAGGGGGCGGCTCAGCGGGCAGCCCCGCGCCGCGCTCGGCTGCCGCCGCCATCTTGCAGAGCCGCCCGGGGCGGGGGGAGGGGGGAACCGCGAGGGCGCGACGAGCGGCCCCGCCCTCAGCCCTCAGCCCTCAGCCTGCCCCCGCGGGGTGGGGACGGGGGAGGAAGGAAAGGAGCCGCCCGCCCTCCCCCCTCACGAGCCCCGCTGCCGTCCCCGCGGCACCACACGGCCCGAACAAAGGGCGCAGCATCCCCACGGGGAGAGCAGCGCTCTTCAGAGCGCGCCTCTGTGCAGACGGTGCTTCAGCGGAACGCAGACATCGTCCCCTCACGCCTTTCTTCTCTTAGAAGAGTCGCTTGCACGATCGCAGTGAATTCCGGGTTCTTTTTTAACGTTGTCAGCGGGTTGATAAAGGAATGAAGAGTAAACAGACGTGTCCAGTTTTAGAAATGGGTCTGACCGCAGAGAGCGGGCAAAAGAAAATCCAAGGCTGAGAAACGGCCTCCAAAAGGAAATGGGAAATGCAGTTTGAGTTAGAACGGGTACATATGGGAACACATCAGGAGGGCCTAATTCCGGGTGAGGATTCTTGAGACTCAAAATGGTGTTGTTAGAGGTTGGGTTACAGCTGCAGGAAACAGCCACCCAACAAACACCCATCAAATGCCCAACAGCCACCCAACAAACACCCATCAAATGCCCAACAGCCAGCCATCAAACACCCATCAAATGCCCAACAGCCAGCCATCAAACACCCTTCAAACGCCCAGCAAACACTCACGGGGTTTTCAGAAACACACCTTGGTCCGAACCAAAGCTCCCAAGTTAAACCTGCCAAGAATATTGGACTTTCATTACTTCTGACATTAATTTTCAAGCTACTGAGCAAACAGTGATGACGGTACTCTTTTTCTTCTGATATATGAGAAGAAGGGGTCAGAGCAGACGGGCTCCTGTTCCAGTTTCCCCTTCCCTAATTTTTGTCCAACAGGCCGCGGTCCCTCTTCTCTCAGCATCTGCATTATGTTCAATGAATTTCTGGGAAATTTAAAGGGCAGCTGCAAACTGCTCATGTATTTATCACGGGGATAATTCAGAGCCGGGATCAGCCTGTCTGGATGCTGTTAGCATCGCCTTCCAACTTAAAGCAGAGAAACACATTATGACAAACGATTTGGGTGAGGGCTGGTCTAAAGGACCTGGTGGGGCTGATGAGCGTTGGCTGAGGTTTGGATAACTTATGCCTAAGGATGTATAAACTATTAATAATACGACCTATGACATTACCCCTGGAAAATACATAAAACATAATGACTGAGAAGGCAGCGAGTAGTTACAAACTGACTGAAATTACGGCACTGAGGAAGCAATACTACAGACTGCCTCCTCCAAACCCATCCAAATCGTGTCACAGATTAGGAGATATAAATTAACTCGGGGACCATGACTCACTCAGCTGGGAACAGGAGACGTAACACCTCCTCAGAAACCCTCGCCAGATGAAGCAATTAGAGTAGAAATTACGGATCTGCCCAAACATCATATGGTTTAATGAAGTTAATGAAGCTGTGAAAGCAGAGTAATTAATTACCACATTAATTCTTCCAGTTTGAAGGTGGACACGCTGGTTCACCTATTATGCTGCTGGTAATTTATCACACCTGTAACAACTGCCTTCTCAAAAGCAGCTGTCATCTCCGTTGGATAGGCTGCGGGGCACCCAAGTTTCCTCTTCATTACAGACCATCCCTCCACACTCAGACACTGTACACATACGTTTCTATCAGTACAGTTGCTTGCAGAACAAGCCCTATGTGTTGATGCTTTGCACTCTGACAAGCGTTTGCTTTTCCAGTGCACTTCCGTTAAGTTTCTGAACTGCTGCATAACCCAAAAACCACTATTTAAATATTGTGGAAAACCAGAGTGATCTGTAAGTACAGCTTCGGTTGCGTGGCTGGCTTGATGCTATTACAGCTAAGCCACTTTGCAGTAATTCATTTGTAGCTCACTAAATTCCTTGTTAATTAAGAATAATGGCTCTGTCCACTGGAGTGGCTTTTGTAGCTCTTCTAAGCTGAAGATTAACTTACCATGTTTCTCCAGCTTTGAGCCTTCTTTTTTTCTCCTCATTCTTTTAATGGAAGGAGGGCACTGAAAGGCAACTGCAGCACAAAGATCCTTCCAGAATTAAGGATGTGCCTGGGTGCAAGCGTCCGTGTTCAGATGTACAAACAGGCTCTGATCTGTGCGGATAAAAGCCACAGTTTTTAATATCTGCTAGGTAACTGAGTGCAGTGGATACTGGGAATGTATCTGTGAGCTCTTTAGAAAATGGATTTCTTATATGAAAGAGAAATCCAAGCCGTTTTCTACAACCTGAAACAATCCGAATCATTCTCGTGCAGTGGGTGTCCAGAATCCATCAGCAGCTGAGCTCCCATTAAAATTCCCCATTGCTAGCATCACTTCAAGCACTGCTTTGTTAACGGTCAGAGTGCAAGCAACACTGTTAAATTCAGTCCCTGGTATCCCCACTGTTGCCACCTCCAGCTGCTCCTTTTGCTTCATTAGGAACCTACCATTTTGAACCCCAAAGCTGCAGGTGTGCATTAGTTCTGTGATGACCACGCAGGTGCTCCATCAACATGTTTATCTCACACGTGCACATTCCTTACCTCTCTAATATAACAAACACACCAAAAGAAGTTCATTTTGCCCTTTCTGTGACAAATCTGAGTGCATTCGGCATTCTCAGTGTATCATGCGTGGAGTAACAGCGTGGATCATCAAGAAACAAATGGAATTTCGTATCAAATTCCCAACCAAGCACGGCACAATGAGCCACCGATATTGGCAGCACTCTGATGGAACAAAACCTTCATCCCCCTCCTTGTCAGCTGCAGCACTGCCTCAAACTTGGATGTACCACTTGTACAGTGCACTGGCATCACAGTAACTCAGCTTTCTAGGCTGAAATTTTGTTGAGACAACAACTATTGTGACGTGGTAAGTCTTCCCAATTAACTGCTAAGCTCATTTTAATACAAGAGGTCTTTTGATTGGAGTTGAGTTCTCTGAGCTCTTAGGAATGGCAGTAATAAAGGATCAGACTTCAGGGCCACCAAATCGCATCGCAGCAGTGCCCATCTTGTCTGAGAACAGCCAGATGGGCAGCAGATTGCTCCAGAGGTCACAGCAACCACGTGCTTCACTCAGAGATGCAGTCAATAACCCGATATTCCCAGTTTGCTTGCTCTCCTTTGCGCGTGCCTTATTTGTACCATGTGTAGCTCGCATGCACTGGAATTTGCCAGGTACTACAGTGTTATGACCAAAAATGGGCTGTCTCTTTACTCTGGAAACACTCTTCTGTACAGACACAGAAACACTCCAAGAGACTTTGCCCACAGCTGAACGTTTTAAGTGGGATTTGATAGCTGTTAAACTTGGTGTAGCGCTGCTCCTGAGAGCGTTCAGGGATGATGGATTAACTCAGCAACAGACACTGGTTAGCAACATCTCTGTTTCCATTCTGTAGTGCTGAGGTTTGCAAGTAAATACTGAAAAGATAAAAGAGCTAAGAGCCATAACTTGTAGGGTGAGTAACTACTCTCAGGAAACCATTACACTGCAATGGGGATATTTTAGGAATCGTAGTCTTTGCAGTAGGATTTATAACCTTTGTTGCTTTGTGCGTATCATTAGCGAATCAGCATGAAGGTTAAAGACAGCAAAAGCGTAGTACAACTCCCAGCAAACCACCACGAAACAAAGCCAGGTTCCTGACTGCTAACGGGGAATGAAAGACAGCGAGATCAAAGAGCTGTCAGCGCAGTCCTCCCCCATTTCTGGGCCCGAGGGCTGGAACCTCTGCACCACTGCTTTAAGTCACCGTCCTTCTTTTCATAGGCCTTATTTTCCCCCATCCAGATCCAATTTCAAATTCAGTAATAACTTATTGACAGCAAGTATGTTTTGGCAGTGTTAGAATAGAAAGGTTTCTTAGGTTTCTAGTAAAATCAGGTACAGCCCACCCAGCATTCCTGCAGACTATTTTTACTGGCTGCCCTGTTGGGTGCTGCTAATGGGAGATTCAGATCGTTCTGTCTCAGCTTCTCCACAAGTGCCTATTTTCCAGGAGCTGGGAATGAATGCTGAGAGCTCAGAGGAAAACACAAAATCATTTTGCATTGAAACACAGCAAAGTCCTAGCACCGAATCTAAGCATTCACTCGCGGAGTCAGCGCGCCTCCATCACGGCCTCGTTTGCAGTGATTACAGATGGTAGCAGACTTGAAGAAAATCCTGGAGGTGAGTGACTGAATGGCTGGCACGTATCGGAGCAGGCATCTTATCAGCCATTCGTTTTGACTTGATGAACCAGACCGTGATTTATCCCTGCTAGTCGAGGTCAGAGGTTTGAAATACCACCGCAATATTTTCTCCTTAAAAACACAGGGAACTTGTTAAATATGGAAAACTGGCATGGAGGATGCAATGCAAGCTCAACTTTCCCAATGCGTTCTTAAGACAAATTTATGAGTTTAAAGTGTCCTGCCACTCGGTTATAAAAAGGTTTCCATAGAAACCGTCACGCAACACAACTTTTTGCTATAAACACACTGCAGGGTCTAACTAACTTCTGCATGTTTCTTCTGTCCTGGTGTGGAGCAAAAAAACCTCCTCCACTCCCTGCTATCCAGGTCTGCCTGTTAAGAGCAATAACGCAGCATACAGAGATCTCCTCCATTAGGCTGCAAACGAAATAAACATATTAGAGAGGTTAATACTATTTTGTAGGAATTAGATAACCCAGTTTAATCACTCGGCATTCAGTCTCTCCCAGTTGCACGCGATTTGCATGCATTATGCCAGGAGAAGGGATAGCTGAAGCAAATCAGACGTTCAAAGCTGACGGAAAGTTGGACTACAGAAAAGAGGAATTCTGCCACTATTTGACCAAGTTCCCGGTTTCCTGCTGGTTTCAGTGCCAACCTATCTCAGTGCATCTGATTTTACACCTCTCACAGCTTTAAAATAAGAAAACTCCACCAACGTTGTCCGAACTGGAAATACTTGGCAGCCTCATCTAAGGCCAACCCTTGCCCTGTGCTTAAAGAGCAGCCTGTCAGCTTTGTCAGAACTTTGGTGTGGGGTGGAAGTACCTCTCGCTCCATATTTTTCCCCCATACTGCCTGTAAAAACTACCGGCTGGAGGTTATTCGCTTTATCTTTGGAGCAGGCAGTGTCACACTTTGATGCCAGGTGGAGGGTGCGGTAGGAAGGTTCCTGGGCTGTGCTTTCTGGCCAACACTTTCCCTTCTTTTCTAACGCTGCTTTTGCTCCATTTGTGGTAATAACAGTGGAGAGCAATTGTTCAGGTGGTGCTCCAAGGACGTGGTGCTTTTGCCAGTGTCAATGACAGAAGTGTAAAATGAAACACAATGGTATCCACTGGCTCCCAAGTTTTCAGAGCTGTACCACCTGCTGCTGCCACCGATGGAATCAGCCCAGGAATAAGAACAAGTTTCTTTGTTTTTCCTGCAGAATTTAGATGAGACCCCTGTGATTCATCTTTGAGCTGAAGGTACAAACTCCACACCTAATGAATGTTCAGCGTCATCCAACTCGTGCTCCTCGCTCAGGTCATCAGTACTGCTGCCTGGTATCACCACTTTCTGATGGCATAAAATTGCCCTGCATCACAACAAAAGCCTTGGTTAAACACAGTAGATCTGATTATCTGAAGGAAATTCTTCCTTATGTACTTTGGATACTCATTTTGCAGCAGAAATGTAGAAAATCAAACCCTTCCCTGGGACTCAGCAGGCAGCGAGTGTAAGTACACGTCATGGTGCAGGCTGCTATGCAGTCAGTAAGTCACTTTGGAAACTGCTTTCCACACACGCCCTGAAATCCTGCCAGCTCAGGCTCCCTGGGGTTCCAAGGCGGAGGATCGGAGTACCCCAGCCTCAAAACACACCATCCAAAGCAGGCAATGAAAAAGGTGGCGGGGCAGGGAAGCATCGGCCTCTTCTACTGAGGTAAAACTGGCAGCAGTTCCGCACACACACCAGTTATGTTTGGCACTTTGCTAACAAGGCAGGGCTTGGAGGGTTTCACTCTTGGACTTGAATGTCCAGATTCCACTGTAGCCTTGGCTCCAAAACGCAAGCCCTTCTGGGCCAACGTCCTTCCGTGATTCAGTTCAAAGCACATAAAGTAGAGAAAATAATCACCTCTCGTCAAGGAGACGAGCTGCAATTAAGTAATATAGAGCATTCTTACGTCTGCATTAATTTCTCCTCGTTAGGGTGAATGGCGAAACAGACGCTGTATGGAAAACCACAACCCAACAGAAACAGAACTAACTGCTGTAGGAACTGCTATTCCACACAGCACCGAATGACAAAGGAGCTGAAAGCTTGGCGCAGGCTCCTTTCAAAATCTCAGCCATAGCTGGGATTCTTTTTCAGAAAACAAATGCAAGGGGTACCTACGAGCTACGAATGCTGCAAATTAATCTTCACCCTTGCATACAGCCTTCTGGGTTACCTACGCTCTCTTAACGTGATCCAGGACTTCTGCATCCTATTTCCTCCCCTTTTCCACGCCTGCTGCCAGCTTTGCAATCATTTCTACTCTGACAAATATACTTTCTCTCCTCTCCATTTCTGGGTTACTTTACAAAATAAAGCCTTTGAATGCTAGAGATCTCCCTTTGACCAGTTGCGGTCACAAGCACGGCACACGGGAAACCTGATGAATTCTCATCTGCCTTCTCTCTCCTTGCCAAGGGCAAGGTTAAAGATAATATTTCATGGCGTAAGCAGCCTTATAAAACGCTCACGGGGCGGTTGTAACGTACTCTTCTTTCCAAATCATATTTTTTTATCAAGGCAATAATGTAAACAAACAAGAAAAGCCTCCATTGCGAAGCAGCGTACTCTGAACACAGGAACAGCTTCCATCTCTGCTCGGTTCTGTGGAGGGACGACCTGCTTCTTACGTACAGGAGAAGTCAATACCCTTCAAAGAGACTGAAAGCATTAGGTCTGTTCAACACTAGTGAATGCAGACTGAAGGCACAACTCACTGTAATCACTGCTAGGGGAAAAAACCCTAAAACCTGAAGATAACTTTTTTTTTTTTTTAAATTATTTTCCCCAGTAAAATGGAAGAAAACACACAGCAACTTAGCAACTTATGGCCACAAAGTCTTCCAGTTATAAATAAGGAGGATGCAGGATACAAATCCCAGTCAGACAAACAAATGCTCATTTGTGATCATGTTCCACAGCCAACACAGTAAAATAATAATGGGGTGGGAAGGCTGTGAACAGCACCTGCAATGAAAGTGGGAGGGCTAGCATTATAAACCTTGACTGTGTCAATGCTCCCTTTGTTATTTATCACATTTTGCTTTAGATGAACTCTAGTATCATTATCAGCATTATACTGACTCCTCCTAAAACAAGGTCAGCATTTGCATTTACCATCTGACACACCTCTAGATGTGACTTTTTGTTTTTCCTTAACCATTCCTTAATAGCAACAGCTTTGGCACTTCTCATTACTTGAGGCAAAAGCAAGGTTGTCCAGATCCCACGAACCAGGAACGCTTCATATGTCCTAGAACAGAAGAACAGAAGTGGTAAAGCAGAAATGAGAAGCAGCTCATAAACAAATAAAAGACAAATAATAATAATAATAATAATAATAATAATAAACAAGGTAAAACTAAGGGGCTTCTGATTGCTTGGAGTTTTTGATAGCTGTTCAAGGAGCAACGTTATACAGCACTTAGATCTTTCTGGCAGAGCTGCAACAGAGAGCACTGCAAGCAATTTCTGCCCAGCAAATAATTCTAACAACAACAGCATCTCTCCATTGAGACATTTAGTTAGAGCTGGAATTAATTACTTGTCTCTCATGACAGATCTGCCCCACAATTGTACCTGGGTTCAATTAAAACCTTTTCAGAGCAGACAGGCAAGTGCACATCATGCCAGAGGTACTTCTTCATTTTTGTTAGTACTGCTTTCTATGACAGGGGACTGTTCTAATGTTGCTTGCCCTGAAAACGACAACAGGGAGCAAATATGCAATGTGGAGAACTGCACAGTGGGATTCCTTCACCCGTGGAAATCCCTTCGCCGATGGAAAAGGCAAAACGTGGGTTCTGAACACAAGTTCACAACTTCCAGGGACACTTCTGTGCCCCTGTGGCAGCGCATGGCTCACTGCCAGTGCCTGTTACATTCACAGACTGGGGCACATAACCACCTGCATACAGCATCACATCTCACCTCTGAGCTTCAGTGAGAACACCTCCTGAGTTGTGCACAACTACGATGAGGAAAATTCAACTGCTGCCTTCCCTGCACTCTTAGGAATTCCGCTTCTTGGCCACGTGTGTTTCTCATCGGTCAAGCAGTAACATTAACATAATGCATCTTCTTATAAAGGCAAACCTGAAAAAACACCATTTTGTGCACTGCCCCATAGCCAGTGTTACTTTGAATACAAACTTAGAGACAGCAGCAAAGTGGGTCTACAGATGGAACCACAAACCATTCGAGGACATTCAGTTCAGCCCTTGGAAAGCATAAAACAGCACTCAGTACATTTCTACTGCTGTCTGGTCAGCAAAAGGAATCCCACAGCCCTTCTCGCACAAACACAGCAGCGTGGCCGATCCAACACGACTGAGTTTCAAGCAGCACACAAGCAACAGTGAGCTGTGGGGAGTTTGGAGGCTGAAGCGTTCACTCCCCGAGCAGTGACTGCCAGGCTACGAGAGACAAAGAGCTCTGAAACCCACAACAGTGCACTGCTAGGTACACCTTTAACGACAGCTCCTGGAGCAGCAGAAAATTAAAGGAGATTGAGGCAGAATAATTTCCCTCTATCCTCGTATCCACGGAACTATACTTTATATACAGTTTATTTCACTAGAGATTTTAATTTTATACATAGTATAAAGGGGTATCCTGATATCACACATACAGTTATTTGACCGTACTGTTTAAAAACCAATTTTTTTTCTTTTACATAATACAGTATTAAGTACCATATTAATTAAAACAAGTGATTTAAAAGAAACTACATATAAATGGATGTTTATCATACGCACAGTGCAAAGAACGATTTCATATCACCGTAATCACAAAACGTGAATCTAAAACACAACGCTGTGATTTAAAACTAATTTATAACGATGCTGCACTGTGTTGCAGTCAGATTGATTAATCTTTGTTTGAATTACCAAGCAATGTTAAATTCCAGACAAACAGCAGCAGCTTATAATTACGATTTCAAACGGATCTCCTCCACAGTAGCCCAAGTTGCACAAACACTGCTGGATCCCTACTGCTGATCCTGACCGTGTCCTGAGGAAACATTACAACGGCATAGATTTCGTTTGGAATTCTCTGGTGCTAAATAAATCCTTCACTACTGCCATACAGGAAACCTTTCGGGAGTTTAAGATGGAGAGTTCTGTGGGCAGAACTCGCAGAATTTTAGTGACAAAACACAGGATTTCTCCTCTGCAAATAGGAAGAAAATACTGCCGTGTAATTCGGGTTGTAAAATTAACAGAAAACAATTGTGGAAAAGAAAGCATTCGTAATGTAAACACGTCGGACACAACTTCTTCATTTTCCCTTTTGCAGAGTGGGGCAGTGGATGAATATCAGCTAATAAGAAACAGACGTCTTCCTCAGAAGAACTACTTCACCATCACAGAATATATGTGGTAGTTGTTGAAAACCGCTAACGTTTTCTCCCCTCCCTCCCCCCCCCCCCCCCTAGTTTCAAGTTCAATAAATAGTAGAAAAATAATCCTTTACTTAAAAATCTCGAGATGCATTGTCCCAGGTTCCATACAGCAATTGTGGGAGCGATGACCTTTCTGAGAGGCAAAAAACTGCGGAGAACCCGACATACCCCCCCCGCTCCGGCTGGCACCTCTGTAGTCTTCAGCTGCACAGTTTTCTGCTCTTCCAGTTAAGGAAACCAAATAGTCTCTGGCTCTTCTAAGCTCTCCCTTCTCTTGGCTCAGTGTAACAGGGCTTCCAAAGCTTTGGCTGCTGTATAAACTCGCATCCCTGGTTTTGGAGGCCTAACATGCCTCCTGTTCCATTTTATTAAATGTTATGGCAGGTCCATTCGTCAAGCACATTTCCCTTCCATTTCTGAGCCAACCTTACATTTATGAGAATGCAAAGCTCTTATGCCTAAGAGTTTACTCAGGAAGTTCGTTAAACTGCTCCCGCTACGAAGCGCAGAAACAAAGGCGCCCACTGCTGCACGGATCATCGTTCGCAAGGTTTGATTTGTGTCGGTCATTAGCACTCCGCATCCACAGTGTGTACGGTGACCGCAGCCTGTAAATGGTGGCTGTGGTGCAGGGTGGGGTGGTGCAACCGGTAGTGGTGAAACTTGTGGCTCAGCAGGGCTGCAGTCTGAGGTGGGGTGTCCAGGTCTAAGTCTTCGTCGTGGTTTCCAACATCAACGCCAGCTGACAGCGGGTCGTTATTGCACGGGGGATTTTCGCTGTCTTCCTGAGGGCTCATAGTGCTGTAGCCTAGAAAACCAAACAGCGGAGCTAAGAATTAAAAGCCAGACTAAGAGAGGTCAATATCCACAGGGCTGACTGCCACACCCTGCTGCAGTCAGACACAGCTGGCACTCCGCAGAGAACAAACAAGTACTGCTCCGGCTGAGAGAAAAGGAAAAATGGACCAGCCTGTACTGTCCATCTTTGCTTATGAACTTTGGGATCTGTAGGACACGCAGCAGCAAAACCATTCAGCAGTTGGTTATGGAAGCACTGCTGGCACTAACATTAGAAGCAGAACATAGCAGAAGGGTTACTTTTCTGGGAGCTCTGCTGGGAGTAGTACCTTTAATAAACGAGAGTGGTGAGACACTGGAACAGGCTGCCCAGCGAGGCATCCAAGGCCAGGCTGGATGGGGCTGTGAGCAGCCTGGTCTAGAGGGTCGTGTCCCTGCCTGTAGTGGGATCTTAAAGGCCCCTTCCAACCCAAACCATTCTATGATCCTGTATGACTTGGATTTTACAGACAGACAAAAACTAAGTGGGCCTCGCTACCTCTGTCCCTATCCAACCCTTCCTTCCTAGCAGGGACCACTGGCTAGCGCCTGGAGGTAACAAAGCTTTTTCGCATTATCTTGATGTATTATATACAGTCACAGCTTTCCATGCAGTTAAAGAAAGGTACTGAAACAGAAGCATTTGTGGTGTTCCATTAAACCCAATAGCACCGACTCTTCCAGTTGGGCACGCACGCAGCACAGTTAGCAGCAGGCTCTCCCTTGGCTAAAATGACTGCTACCGAAGGCTGAGAGGTTGAAGAAAACCAGATGAGCCATCTTTGTGCATAATGGAACACTGCATTCACGGGGTTATCCTAAGGAAATTATGTCACCTGAAAGTTAGCTAACAGCTAACTGTTGCAAGACAAGATTGTGCTTTCTCAGTGAGAAAGTCATCCCCTAACAGGCCCCTTCCCTGTTTTCTGTCCCTTTCTTTTGAAGCAGGTGCTCACAGTTACTCTGAGATTTGATTTAACACTGAAACCAGCTGCTACTGCTCAGAATCACTTTGCAGTGTCCTAAACAAAAACACCTGAGTATTTCTAAGCATGGAAATGCAGCAAAAAATTAAAGGAAAAAAGGTATTTCTTTAATTAGAATAATAATCCTTCTGAGAAAACCTTGGCTAAGAGCTGAAAAACCCCCAGTGCTTCTGAGCATCTCTGTTTTTCAGCTTGAGACACCTAGATAAAGAGTGTTAGAAATACCAGGCCAAGTACCCTCAGCTAGTTCTCTCTTTCTATGGTCTGAGTTATGGTTTCCAGTTGGCAGAGGGGAACAGGGGAAGAACGGACAGCCCTCTGAAGAAGATAAAGTTACAGAGGCTAAAAAATAGAAGTGTACAGGTATACAGGAACCCTGTTGCTCCTAGGTTAGTTAACTAGGAAGATGGCAAGGATTTGCTACAAGAAATGGTGCAAAGGGGGCATTAGTCAAGCAAATCTGTCTCAGCACAGGTAATCTGACCCCAAATCCATGATAATGCCTCCTAGAGCAGGATTGTCCCTCAGACATCTGTTCACTCACGTCCCTTGACATTTCCTGTCCCTCAGGAATTCCATTAGTGCAACCACTGTCTTAATACTGGAACAAATCTTCTATAAAGTGGATGCTCACTACGACATGCTGTTGTCTGTGTCAGACTGCCTAATCTAACCCTCTAAGTCCTTCTCATGAGACAACAGCGTGACATGTTTCTAACTGCTTTAAAGACTTCAGTAGTCTGAGAGGTGTACCAAAGTTCTTGGAATCTAAACATTATGCATGGTGGGGGGGAGGGGGAGCAAACACATGCACAAGGTTGAACACCCTTCACTGCTACACAGTTCATGTTGATTGTTATTTGCTTGACATTACAGCTTTGTCCCATAACGACACCTTCTGTGGTGACAGCATTGGCTGAATGTGGAGGAGAAAGGCTAAGGAGGGACAGAACCTCTAATCCACTCTTACTTTACCCTAGCAAATGCAAGCATCCAGCACGTTGGTAGAATTTTATGAAAGACAAGCATGTTCCACCAAAGAGAAAGAGCAGTAGAGATGCTGACTTGATTGCAAGTGATTTGCTTTCTCCCACTGAGTAGGACAAATCCATTATCTCAGCTGAAGGTCTAAACTGTTCGGGTTGGTAGTGGAAAACCAGTACGGTAAATATAGCAACATTTCTGTCGGTCTGAATTCTGTTTTTTTTTCTTGCAGCCTTATCTGCAACATGTGAGACCTCTGAGTAACCACAATCATCAAGCTGTGATCAGGATGGTGATTCAGAATCTTACCGTGGTCGCTCTCCGTTCCTGACCGACCCCAGTACCGCCGTCTGCGCTCCGGGCTGTGGGCATGCCGCTCTATTACTGCTGCTATGAATCGGGTGTTACTGACTGGGGCAGAAAAAGAAACAGAACCAGTTTAAAAGAATGTGCTTTTACTAAATTTTATCTGTGGGACACATCAGGCACAGTGACACAGGCTTTCTGCAGACCAGCTGCTCAACACTGCTATTCTGAGACTGTCAAATGACAGAGAAGTGGGAGTAAAGAGGTTGTATCCAAATACAGAGTAGATCAAGATTCATTCAAACTCATTCAGTTGAAATAAGCAATTTAGAGAAGGAACCACAGCAGCACCGCAAGCCCACTCAAGCTGGAACCAATGAGGACTTAGAGAAGCTGGCAGATGAAAGCCACCAAACTCAGATGTGCTTTTTCTTCACCTGTAAGCACTGACATAGTTGAGGGTCTTGGGAGCTGTTTTAGCTCTCTCTCAGTGAGGGATCAGAGCCAGGGACCTGGCCTGAGTCCAGAGCTCTCCCTGAGTTATGGTGCACCTTTGTCATTTTGCAGTACAGCAGCGTTACATGCAAAGTGCCGTTTTTACTGAGTGGCAAATTAAAATGAGCATCCTAAATCAAAGCAAGATAGATTTACTGACACATTTGTTGAAGACTTGTCCTCTCCTTTCCGAGGCTGAACAAAGGAAGCAGCTTTGCATACCCTGTATTGTCACAGTTGTAATTTCTAAGCTGTGGCTCAGCTGCTGCTGGAAATGGTCACGATAGGGAACATAAGAGACAAACTTCCTCCACACAGATTAGAGTTCTTTAAAAATAAGAAACATAACTCTAAAAACAAGAAATGTAGGTGTGACTGAAAGTGCACTTGAAGTTACAGATTAAGTTAAAATATTGTAAAGCCATTTTCTACTGCTCATCAGCACAGCAGTTCCTCATATATATGTTTTTAATTCTAGCTTGTTAAGAAAACAAACAGCTCATTTAATCTAACATTTTTTACAGTGAGGTGGTACTTACTGATTCCTCTGTCTTCATGGCTGTCATCGTCCCTCTCATCCCTATCGTTTTCCAGGTTCGACATACGCACTGACATTTCTACACACCATTACAAACAGAAAAATGCAACTGTTAAGAGAAAAATTGTGGATCAACTTACTAATGGCTGTCACCCCGCTAACATGGTGGGAGAACTTCGCATTACTGTGCAGTCTGAGCTTTGTTTCCAAGAAAGAGGGGGCACAGGAATATCTTTCCATATCGGTGAGCCCACAAACAGCACACTGAACTGAAGCATGGATACAAGTGAGGAAAAGGCACGTTGCAAACAACCCAAGTGGAAGGGGTGTGAGAAATGCACTCCCCAGATCACCACTCCTGTGCAGAAACGAACATGTATAACCAGTGTGTTCTGACAAGGCTCACAGAGCTGTGAACTTGGCCTTATCGTTTCAGCTCTGGAAAAATGGTAACTTCAGCTTCCTGACAGGAAACGCTACTGGGCTCCTTGGACGCTCTCCTCTGCAGGCAGCAGGTCAGACTGCACCCAGAAGAGGGCAGCAATACACAAGCACCCTCATGAGGACAGATGCTCGCTTTTACAGAGGCTGGCAAGAGAGAAATAAAAGAGGGAGAAGCACAGGGGAGAGAGAAACAAAACCAAGGAAGGAGGTGGTTTGTTGGTTTTTTTTCCTGTGGCTTTAACCCCCACGTACTACTCCCTCTCTCGGTATTTATCAGCTCACCCTGTGCTGCCAAAGGTGACATGTGCTGGTGACTCCTCCGATGTATCTGGTGGCGATAGGCGTACACGGCCAGGACGAGCACCATGATGCAGCCCATGATGCCTCCAGCCACGGGGCCGACCGGTGCGCTTTTAATCATGTTCAGAGTGATGACTTCATCTCCTAAATCAAAAAAGGGACAAAAAGGGTGGAAAAAAACCCAACATAAATGTTGTGGAAAGAATGCAGAAAGGTTCGAGGCTTTCTAAGTGTGCAATTGCACACACAGGAGAGCACCCTTAAATAGGAGAAGAAATCCGGAGAGAGTGCATCTGAAGCTTACAGACAGGCACGGTATATTCAGCTCCTTGTCAAGACTACCAGAAAGATCACGCCCAGGACAGCCCTGATGCCACTTCTTTTTCAGTGCCTTTATGTGCTATTTTACGTTCATTTACCACTGGCATAGAAGACAAACTTGAAGCATGGTCTGACATTGAAAGCATACAAAGAGTTAATGTAGCATCTGCTCAGAACAGCAGAGTTACCTATTGCTCCCAAATCATCCACGTATGGGCTCTTGGCTCCCACGATGCCACCGAAGCATTCCTTCTGAGGAGCACAGTAGGACTTATCGAGATGGGTCTTCCCATCGCTGTCCACCATACACCACTCACAGTCCAACACACCAAAGCAATCCCTGGAAATTAAAACCAGAAGACCACCACGTTTACTGTCAAGTCTGGAACCTTTCACTTCAACACAGCTCAGACTATTTTAGAATCAAGAGATAAACGGAGACCAAAATCATCTAAAAACGTGTGCACTGTTTGGCCACAAAAGCTTACCAGTGAAATGCTCAGGTAGCACAAGGTAAGTTATACAGGGGACCTGTATCTTGAGCTCACATTTCCAAGCCTGTTTGCTTTCATTTTCTTCCTCCCTCACACTGAGTAAAGACAGAACTTCCTTTTTAACTCCTCCAGTATGACATCTCTCAGCATAGTAACGCCTGGCTACGGTTCCACCCCTTTTCTGCAATCCTCTGCAAGATGTAAGATGGGATTTGGAAGCCTGGTCAGAGCACAATGTGTTCTAGCAATCTCAGCTCCCTAGAGACCACTCACAGCTAACAACAAATACACAGGCCCTCAAGCTTCTCCACATAACGCCAGGAGTAGAAGAGAAAAGCAGGAAGCTGACGGGCAGCTAACATCTCGTGTGCTTTAAGTTACCCCTGTTAAAGTAGCGTCTCATTTCTCTAAGCACTCTGATCCACACGGTCCCTCAAAAGGCAGACAAACGTGGCAGTGCCGTCCACTTTGATAAAAGGAAGAGTCTGTCCCTTCAACAGCAAATCTTGTGCTTGCACAACCCTCAGTTCTTCCTGGAGTCACAAAGTGTGACTGGAAACCATTTGTTTGCTATTAATGGTGCTGTGTGGCTCAGCGATACTGAGATCTTATGTTTCTGAACTGCAGCGTGATGTTATCGTTGGTGTGTGCTATATTATCTCATCCTGGCATCGCATTTCCTTTTCTGTCCCTTCTTTTTTTGTTTGAACTGCGTAAGGAGGAGCTGTTTTCGCTTTAAGGAACAACACGAATTATTTCAGGAACACCGTATATCTCAGGGAGGGAGAAGTGCACTTTACCCGCTCTCTGTTCTCTGATTGCACTGAGTGTTAATGCACTGAGGGAGTGCATCCTGCAGGCTGGGATCGATTGCTGTGAAAGTCATTGGCTCCTGATGAACTTCACAACTAGGATTCCTACATTGGGGCAAAAGGCAAAGCCTTGTGTTAGGAGTTGCAGTCAAGTAATGAAAAACGTTATCCCCTGTACCCATTACATATCACACGATTAATTATCCCGAATAATACTGTCTGTTTATCCTGCACTGCTTGCTGGTTAGCACGAACAAACACTTTATTCCCCTGACTTCTGCTGCAGTCCGTTTGCTCCCACCTGCTCTCAGCGTTCGTGAGGTTGCCGGTGCACTCGTTTACCTCCAGAGGGCACTCGCATGGGCACTCGCATTCATTCTGCTCCATTCTTGAGAAACAGAAAACACAGAAACAACGCATCAGACATCACTCCAATCTCCACCCCGCAGGGCGGCTGCACAAGGGCAGCTCACCACGGAGAGAGCTGCTCAGTATCCTTTCCCGTACCCCTGGGAATGCAGGGATTGCTCCTGCTCTGTGCAGGGGCTGAGGACAATGCATTAACTGAGCCTCCTCCATCAGTTACCCACCCACTGAAATTGAAAAAGCAGACAGCCCCGGGCAAGTCTGAGAGCCAGATGTAAGGATCCTTCTTTCCAGTGGAACAAACATATGGTGCAGCCAAAATCTCCTGCAGTCGCTGGGACCCCCACGATGAAAAACTACACGTCAGCTCACATAAAATTGTGGGTATTTATATGCTAGAACAAAGGGCCTGATCCACAGCTAACTCCCCCTGACAAACGAAATCAGTCGTGGTCTTAAACCTTATCCACACGTGACATATGAACACATCAAGAATAAACTACCCCTAATATAGTGACAATACAGATTAAGGGACTAAAGGAATGCTAAAACACCGTGTCCCTTACCGACAGCGCGGGTACATTTGGTTTTCACGTCAGTTTTGCACTCCCTGATTTCATTGAACATATAAAATAAACAGCTTATAAGAACCACATTTGATGTCCAGCTGACCTGTGGCAGTTGAGGCAGAGCCTGTCCACCATACTGCAGGCACAGAAGGCGAGTGAATCGCAGGTCTCGTTGACGATGCCCACGAAGGCATTGGTGCCTGGTATTCTTGTCAGCCTGTACTTGGAGCAGTGGCTGCCATGCACGAGGTTTGTCAGATCTCCCTAAGGAAAAACAAGCTGTTGGCAATGGGGCAGCAACAAACCCAGTCCCGAGGGAGCTTTCATTTTTCCCCTTTCTGAAACACACGGAGCTGAGGGAGCACAAACGTACAGAGGCTCGCCTTTAGAAATAAGAGGCTTCCAAGACTGTTTATCAACCTGTTGAGTTTTGCTCACCTTCCAGGCTACTACTGGGAGGAAGGATTTTGCTCAGGATGGAGAAAACACACTTAGTTTGTACCCATCGGGCGACGCAGCAGCAGGGCCAGGTCTGACACCCCACCAACAGCAGGCTGCCATCTCCCTCAGTGCTCACCCCCTCCCCACTGCACCAGCTCTCCGTGATCTCAGCTCTGACAGTGAGGCACTGCTACGACTTGCTGAAATCTTCCTGGCACACGCACCATAAAAATACACCACAGCATTGTACAGCTGTGATCTATTTGGTGGGCCAACTCCCTCCTGATTTCGATCCGCACAGCACAGTCTTAAAGGTTTGCTCTGTCCCATAGTTTCCTTTAGAGTAATACGCTTTCTACTTTGCATTTCAAACGTGGGGGAAGCGTTTAAGTCTACCTGACATAAATCAACGTGTTCTGACATAATTCTCAAATATTTCTGACACTCATTTCCCACTTTCTCATTAATCGCTGAAAAGTATTATTTAAAGAGCAGCTTCTCCCACAGAGCTTAACATCTTTTCAATAACTCTGCAGTGATCTTGCAGGGTGGATTTGTGGCACTGCAGTCAGCATTCACCATACAGGGAGAGATAACAGCCCCTGGCTCGGACCTCTAAGCGTGGCTGAGCACAAGAGGAATCCACACCTCCAGACTGCAGTCTGATAAGTGATATTCTGAAAATGCTCGTGCATATTTCATCAGTAAATGCATCTGTTTATTTGCCTAACAAGCCTCTCCCATTTTTGTGATGCTGGACTAGGCTTTGCAGACTTCAACCACAGCTGCCCATCCATAATCCCTGGTGTGTCAACTGACTTCTCAAGCGAGAACTATTTGTGCAGTTCGGATCACTGATTTCATGTTTGGAAGAGGGTGAACAGAGGCCAACCCACACGGAAAGCTGCCTCAGACTCATGTCTGCTGATCCTGGCAAGGGTTCCTGTTACCACCGAAAGAAACCCAACCCAACCAAAGTACATTCAAAAGCAAAATAATAATTAAAAGACGAAACAAAACAAAGAAACCAACGCACTTACCACCAGGCTGGTGTTAAATTTATAAAACCGCTGTACTGTTCTGTCACTGAAGCTGTTGCAGAGGTTTTTCTTGACAAAATTTGGGTGGTTAAGAATGTCATTTGCTACCAAGGGCTCCTAAGTGGAAAAAAAAAAAGCCCACAGGATTTTATGTCTTTCAGATCAGGCACAAACAGCAACTTCTCTGCAGTCCTTCCCACCCCAGAAGCTGAAGAGGTAAGAACAGACTAAGGGAAAAGAAGCCAGACCTTGTGTGTAATATGCTGCTGCTCTACTGGTGCGTGTCCTTTGGGATCGATGAGTGTCGGGTGTGCCACGAGGTATCCTCTGTCCTCCATGATAAAGCACCTGCCCATGACAAAAAGAGCAAACAGCCTCCCTTTAGTCTTCCTTACCAACTGAAGAGAGGCTTCACAGTCATTAAATGACCTTCCCCCTCAGAGAAATCACTTGGACATCATTCACAGCCTCCCCTACTGTTTCTTTCCCATTCCAGCAATTCCCATCAGCTTCCTAAGGGGAGGAGGTTACTGTGGCCACTCAACACTACCCAAGGTCTATAGCAGAGTCAGGAAAACATTTTAGAGTTTTGTTTCTCTTTTTTTTTTTTTTCTTCTTTACTCCACCAGTCTTTTGGGGGTTTGCATTAGAAACCCATGTTGTGGATGTTACATCTTCTCCTTCTCCCATTTAACATTTTCAAGATGTTGAAGAAAACAGGAGAACTAACAGGCATGTGACTAGAACAAAGGAGAGAAAAGCTTTGCAGAGATCCATTTAAAAACAAACAAATTCCTGCCAAGGAGTTGGGACTGATGTCTCTTGATACCTGTAAGTATTTATGGAAAGGCTCTAAGCATTAGCTCCAGCTTCTATATTATATTATATAATATAAAATGCATATTACAGTATGCTTGAAAATTCCAACTTAGGGAATGTGGAACAGAGTAAAGTATCTGACTCTTTTATTATTAACAGCTTTGATCTGGAGAGGGAAAAAAATAAAAAAAGGAATGCCAAACCAGAAATCCTGATGCGCTTTTTAAACACAATAAGATATACAAAAAACATCCAAACCAGAAAAGAACCAGGAGGATGAGAGAAAACCACTTCCCTTCTCAAATTTCGAGTTTAAAAACAAAGAAACAACAACAATGCCCAAACCATGTTATCACATTACTCCAGATCCAAACTAGAGTCTCTCCCCATCCACATGACTTTTCAAAGGCCAAGGAAAAAGGAACAATTACATTCCCATAGGTCAGACTAAAATTAGCTGCTCCAGATGAAACTCTTGCAATGAGAGCTGTGCTAGGTAGTTTTTAAGAATACTGAATAGTATATTTTAATTCTAGCTGTTAAAATAAATGGAGCTGGACTTATCATTACTACGTGTGAATACTGACTGCTCACAGTAACTAGGTAGGTTACTGTCTCCAAAACGAGTTATCTAGGGCAGACCCAGATGAAAACAAACACAAGAGAACAGAAATGTCTTCATTCAATAAAGCTGGGGGTTTTGTTTATTTTTTACTTTCTTTTTTTTACCCAGGGTTTCAGTATAGCCTAAATATAATCAGTAGAAATCAGCTGTCTTCCTTTTTTGCGTTACTGCCAACTGTTCTCTTAGCTCATGATCTTAGCTTGATCTAGAGCAACAAAAAGTCCACATAATCTCCAGGAGAAGAACAAGCACAAGTTCTAGTGCAGATTAGAAAACAGGCATTGAATGTCACAGAATCCCACAGTCAGACAGAATGGAGAGTACCAACGGATTATTGGATCCAACAAAAACAAAACAGAATAGAACAGGGAAGATGTATTAACAGGAAGAGAAGGCTTAACCTGATTTTGTTTCCTCCATCCTGGTTACAAACTGGCAGCAGGTCCATGAGAACTTTGTAGAAGTACCGCAGGGTGAAGTCAATGCCCATCACAGCCACCGAATGTCCTGAAGACATCTGTGCACTGCAGAACAAGGGGAAAAAAAAGCATGTGAGTGACCTACCCAACTCCATACCTACACAGTGAAGCTCAGTTCGCTCTGAGTGAGCAGGTACAGTAAATAAAGATAAAAATCTCTTAACAGATCTTAGTTATTTGCTGCAAATTCTGAAGTCTCTCCATGGTCAGAACTTTAAATACACAACCAGCACATGCCAGCAGCAGGGGACAGCCCAGCAGCCCACCCCTTCTCCCTCAGCACCTCCACTTGCATACCCACCACTGCCATGCCCACACTGCCTGCCTGCTGATCCAGCCTGTGTCTGCTCAGCTGTTAGTGCAGTAAACCTGAGCCCCTTTCCATGGATTTCAGTTTTTAAGTATCACCAGCACTCTTTCCACACACATCTATAAAGAGGACAGAAGAATGAAGTAGTAAGAGTCTTCTTTTTCCTACTACCTTTCCAATCATACAGGATCTATTCTCCATTGCTCAGGAAGGAACAGTTCTTTGCTTTCTAAATGAAAGAGTCAACACACCAATAAATCAGTTTAAATCCAACTACAGCTTTACAACATGAACTAAGACTGCAGATCCCCCATCATGTTTTGATTTGGTATTTTCCCTCCACTGCAGGGCAACTACAGGACAAACATTTAGGGGCAGTACAGAACCTGAAGTCTCTGTGGATGCCTCTGTGAATGTTTACAGGCAACAGCAGCAAGAGCTGTTGTGCAATGCAGTATCTTGCCCACATGGAAAACGTGCTCGTGTGCCTATTTCTACCAGCTCAGGAATACACACAGTTGCCTTAGCAACTGATACTTCAAAGCCTACAAGACAGTCTCAGGCTGATGCATGGAAGTATATTTTCTTATAGCTCTAGAATGGTGAAGAAGTGCTACTTTGGCTCAGTTGCATCTTTTTAGTGTTCCTCACCATCACTGCACTGATGGCAGGAGCTCTACTGGCATAAACAATTCAATGCGGTCAAATCTGATTTATAGATTTATACATATATTTAGTTTATTTTTAACACTACCGATTTCAGGAAGAAGGAATGGGAAAAAGGATGTGAGTGAGGCAGCACAGCCATATGTAACTGTCTGTGAGAAGGCATCAAGCTCTGAGGTTAGTGCTCTGTCCCTGCAGGCAAAAAGCCATTAGGAATGCTGTAAATATTTTAACTTCATTATTGAGTATTAATTCTTCCTGGTTTACTGATGCAAGCTGCATTAAGCAACTTCTTGCATGAGGCTTCTATACCCAGACTCTAAAGAAGAAGGAAGGTGTGCACAAAATGGGAGCTCCAAACAAACCAATGTTACTGAAACCCACGCAGCTGTTTCTACCGAGTAAGTCCATTAACTCCACTGATCCCCTTCTGTCTCCCCCCCACACACCTTTTTTTTTTTTTTTTTTCCTTTGGGGATTATAACTGCATGTGACTATAAGCTTTAGGGGTCATATTTACCCAGGAATCACACTTGCATCTGCCAAACTTCATTTAACTCTTCGTTAATCATGTTCTAATAACCCACGCAACCTCTACGTTCCTAAAGCCAGCTGGAATCTCTCTCCCTAGATAAAAATCAGAATTTTGATTAAGTGCACTTCTCTTCTTACAAAAGTGCTTATTCCCCTTGAAGAAATCTCTCTGTGAAAAGCGCTACACAGGCATTAGGTTCAATACTGCTCCTGACAAAGAAAAGGCAGACACTGTGTGCTGGGAAACCTCAAATGGAGCTGAGATGTGCCCAAGAACAGAAAAACTACCCCAAACTCTGCTGGCTTTGTCATCTGGATTTACCAGTGCAGTGCCAGCAGACACCTCCTTACCAGCCAGCTTTCAGATGGAGCACGCAAAGAAGCCATGTGCTCAGTGAAGAGCCTCCATATAGAGACCTAACAGAGAACTAGCATTTCTGAACCTTGGGAGTAGTATATATTCTACCAACCAAAATCCTTTAAGCACCTTACATCTCAGAATGAACCGCTCCTTATGCTGGGGGCCTGGCAGGAGAGAGGCAAAACAAAGTCTGGCCCTTGAGGAAAGGGTCACTTCAGCACTGACAAGGTTTGCAGACAGATTCCACGTGGCAGTAATATTAACTGCTCTGAGAGTGATGGAAGCACCGAGCCTCTCCTGACTGACACTGAACAAAGGTACGTTAGCATTTTCCATTTCCTTTTTATAAGTCATGGAAGACATTATTGAAAATGCTTCTTCCTATATGGCTGTGACGTTCCTTTAGGTACATGTGGTGCTTTAACCCCAAAGGCAAACACTGCTGTTTTCATTCTGATCCGTTTTCTGCAGTCCTGAAAGTGCAGTTCAACATTTACAGACGCATTGTCCACACCCCTGAACTCCCACAGAAGTGCACAAACAGACCTTTAATGAAAGCAGTCTTGTTGGGCTGACCTGCATTGGCAGTTTGGTGGATCTGCCTTCACTTTATTCCCTTCCAGGCACACCACCATGGTGTGTGTGCAGCTCTTATGCATGCAGAACTTCAGCAGGCTTCCTTAAATTCAGAGATTGACTGCCTTGATCCCAGCAATCCCAAACCTCCCAATGAAGTGCTCCCTCTCCCTCTGCTCAATCCCCACCTTATGTGTGAAGTTTCATCTCACAGTCATCCAGCAGCACATTCTCACTCAACCGATCTTTCTTTATGCTGTTATTATTCATACATTAAAACCTTCTGAATATAAACCTATTGATATCCCAGGGATATCCCATTACCAGTGAATCTACACAAGGTTATGTCGCATTTTGTCAGCAGCACTTCAAAACCAGGTTGGTGTTCAATTCTCGACCACACAGCAGTCACCCAGCCTGTTTTTCTCCTATCCAAAACAATTCCCTTCAGAAGATAATTCAGAAGACTTTTACTTGACCAAAACTGGAAACACAATTTACCTGGAAGAGTGAATGGTGTGACTGATGGTAACCACATAGCCTGCCCCTCCTACATCCAAATAAGGACCGGTAAAGGTAATTAATCCTGGATTGGCCACTGCATGCAAGTACCTAAGGGAAGCAAAAGAAAGATCAGTAATTAGTGAAAGACTGTTGCTTTAAAATTTAAGACCATATCCTTGATTTTGTAGAAACACAGTCAAGCATTCTAACTGCTGGAAATGCTTTTGTGTATGAGAGAAAGCCATCACCTCGCTTTTCTCTGTCCCAGAGCACCAGCTTGCAGGGCTGTGCTGCACTGCTCAAGCAGCCTGACTGACTTCTAAATAAAAAAAAAAAAAAAAAAAAAAAAGATGGTGTTTGTCTGCTGTTGCATCAGTAATGAGAATAATGAGAGGCCTTTACAACCCCTTGTCTCACTCTGAAAACAGAGCGATAGTCCTTCAACTGTATCAGCCAGTAAAAACATAAGGAATGACAAAGAGGAAGAAAACCTAAAGAAAAGATCATCAGAATTAAGGGCAATGCTTTTTTTTTTTTTTTTTTAGGGGAAACGTGGATTGTGGAGCTGCAGCTCGGTCCTGTGTGCAGCTGAGGGTGGGAAGCCAGGCCGGGCTCCTGCACTGCAGCCATCCAGGGGCTCACTCAGAGTCACAGCATGGCAGCACCTGGCTGGCTGCTTTCACAACACGCTGCTCTGGTGTCTCAGGCTCTCATTTGTAATGTATACAAATATTTTCCCTGAATCAGCTGCTAGTGCATAATGACCAGCCTGCAGACAAGGCAGCTGATTCCTATTTTACATCAGCGAGGGAACCTGCTGCAAACAAACAAACAAAGTATTCACAGCCCAAGAAGGCACGAGGAGCTGAAAACACTTCTGAGAGCTGAATCAGCGAATCCCCGCAAGGGATGCTCATTTTCTGAATATTTATCTTCCCATCTGCTATAGCAGGGATATGAAACAGAAGCTATCACTTAAAATGAAAAGGCTGAAATTAGAAGAGAGGCTTCAACGAGCTGCACGTCCGCGTGCAGCCATTCCCCTGCCATGACAACATTCCTAGTTAAGCAGTTTACAGCTGACCGTAACAACCCAGCCTATGAAATCGATACCAAACCTTTTCCTTGTGGCCCCATCAGATTATCCAGTGCTTTGATAACAGAACCCTAAAACTCACCATTGTCTCCTGGTGGGATCAAATGCTTTGTCCATGAGGGAGCCGGGATAAATTCGGAGCACCCCATTGGGGGTTGCTATGTAACGGCGCACAATATAACTGTTCAACTGTTCATAACTACTCATTTCCATTTGTGTCATCCATTCATCTGTGACGTGACTGGTAGCCATTACTTCATTTCTGACAGAGAACTGCAAAACAAAGGCAGACCTAGCAGGGTTCCTCTAAGGCTTGCATGAAAAGATAATAAGCTGCTCGCGGGGTTCCCTAAAGCTCCATCAGAGATCATCTAAACTCAATTACTTGTTTAAAGTCTTCTCACACCAGACGGATCCGGCGCATTCCAAGCAAAGGAAAAGCTTATTATAACGAAATACTGTTGTCGTTATCTCTGTGGCTTTTTTAATTCAGGTAAATAAAAACAGCACTCCGCTTGCACAAAATAAAATTGAGTTTTCTAAGAACATCAAAATCATTTCCACTTAGAATTTGCTGCAGCTTTATTTATTCTCGAGTCCATTTCAATAGCTGCTCATTGACTTTTTTTTTCCCCCACCTCCTGGGGGAAGGTGCTCTGCCCTCCCTTTGCTCCTCGAGGCCCACGGCCCTCCAGGCATGGGGATACCACTCCAAAGCACCACTAATATCCTACAGCCCCAAGAGCATCAGGGAATAAACGCAGGTACTGCACGCAGGTACTGCCCTCTGGGATGAATGCAGTACGAGCTGATCACCCAGGAGGTCATCCAAAAGCCCAACCTGGGAAGAGAGCAGGGACAGAAGCACGGCCAGCAGGAAGGACGTACCTTAAGGCCAGGATTAGCAATCAGGCGTGTGTTGTCGCTGAGGTACGCTGTGTAGTGCTCCACCATCCGCTTTGTCTCGGGCTGGCTGAGATGTTCGTAAGGAGAAGAGAAGCTGCCTGCAGAGAGCATTACTGTAGGGCTTTCTAAAGAGAGCAAAATATTAGAAAGTCAAGGACAGTGAACTGGATGTACTGCGTTGCAAACACCTCCATACCATGAAAGGGTATCTGATGTGGTGCCCTATCTGAGGGTACACGGAAGGAATTACACTAGCTGTGCTCTTTATTCCTCTCAAAAGCAAACCCAGAGGGACACAGTGCAGGAGGTAGAGGAGGCCATCAGTCATCGTCCTGTCTTCACCCATACAGAGCTGGTCCTAAGAAAGCACAGCCCAATCTCAAGCATCCACATTCCTAAGCCCCCAAATACTGCACAAAACAAAGAATGAGGTGGATGACACAGCACCATATGGCAAGGCATAGAAAGTACTAAGGGACTTCAGCTCTCGTGGCAGATGCTGGAGAACAGAAACACCACCACAAACTCTAAAGTTCGAAGACAGCTCTCAACCCAACAGAGTGTGCTTACTGCTCATGAGCTGCCTTCCTCATTTCAAACACAGAGTGACAGTCATCCACTCACTCTGATCTCTACAGGTTATTTGGTGGATTTCAGTGCCCTTGTTCTCAAAGCCTAAATAACTTCTACTTGTATTTTGAAGACCTACAGAAGTTGGTTTCCATTAAGTGAACAAGACATTGTGACAAATAGGAAGAGCTTAATTATTCGTGTTTATATTGGCTACAGCAGAAGAAAACACAGAAGAGCAACCTTCAGTTCCAGGTAATGAACAGAGAATTGCAAGAGCAGGAGAAAGCTCACACCAAGAAATGTGTAGCTGGCTGGGGTGATTTCCAGTCCAGAAGGTAGAAAATGTTATTTTTAAAGAAAAATGATGATGAAGGTTGAGAAGAACACCTTTTCAGAACATGTGACCCACAGAACCCAATTTCTCAGTACATAATCGTCTCCATAGGAAAAAAAAAATAAAAAGTCACTGGAGTAAGTTATCTGCTTTTATTCACATTCCTCTAAAACACATCACCATACGTCCAGGAACCATATGTACTGCAGCCATCACTTAGGAACTTCTGATTTAGTCCTTCATCTGCTTTCCAGACCAAGTATTCTGGTATGTCTGCATTTTGCTTTGCATGCAGTTTTTCCACTTGTCAGCTTAATACCGTGTTTTTTGGTTATTTTCTGTTTGTATCTTATCTTTCTGGATGTAAGACAATCAAGACTAAGCACCACGCTAAAGAAAGAAAAAAAACAACACCCTGTATTTTAAACAATTGACAAAGCAATTTCCATAGGTTTCCTTTGGAAATGCCTCTATTACTCCTCCAGTCTAATTGCACTTAGCTATTTGTGGCACTGCAACACAGGTAAGAAAATACCACAACTGTGGCTCTAATCCCCCATGAGACCCTCAAGCATTGCTACAAACAAAAGCAGTTTGTTCAGAACTTCTTATAAAACAGCACAGATTTAAGTACTGATTTGGGTTTGTTTTTTTTTTTACTGAAGTGTAAATGCTTGCAACTTATATTCATCTAAAAAAGATAAATTTATGTTCTTAGGATACAGCCACAGAACTAATCATAGGATGATGTCAATAAGCAGTTTTGCAGCCAAGAGAACAGAACTAAGCGAGATGTTTTTCCCCCTCCCCTTCCCCCGAGCAAGACTGACAGTGCTGTGACCTCCTCCTCACACGAGCACTCACCCACTCAGGTGCTCACCAATGAGAAAGTTAGCTGTGATCAGTGGAGAGGAAAGACCAACGGGGACGGCTGATTACAGAATCAGCCCTGGAGAACAACATCCCCCAGGAGGACGACATTGCCAGCATTTTATGAGCACAGCCTTACTTCCTGCTGCCACACTCTACTGAAGCACACACGAGAGCTCTACCTAAAGTTGCCAGCTGCTTGAAGTGCAGGCAGGCGTTGGGCTGGCCCAGCAGATCCAGTCGGTGATACAGGAGCTTGCTGCTGGGGACAGTGTTCAGATTCTTCAGCTGCTTCACAGGTATTTCTGGTTGTATCACCACAACACACAGAATAAAGGACGTGTCCTGAACCTGGAAAACATGTGCAAGTCATCGAGACCTTCATTTTGTTGCTTCATCAGCAGTCATTTCTAACACAGTTTTATGGATGCTTATTGGAGAGTCATTAACAGAGGCCAGGCTTCAGCTCCACGGGTGACATACACTCACTGGTACTTCCACTGTGAGGAACACTGACAAGTTAACTCCACAGATTTTATCATTACCACTCCTAACGTGTACAGCATGGTCACATGCTTTATTGGTTTGTGTATACATAAGTACTCTATAATACAATAGAATGGCAAAATACCCAACAGCTCAGTAAGGGTACTTGGTATTTAATGCAGCATTATGACATTAGCCTCCTCTGTGAATTTCTGTTAAGCAGTGACAGATTTAATCTGTTAAAACTGCTCGGCTTAATCTTCAAGGCTATATTTAACTCAACACTGGGAAATGATCCACAAGTTCCCTCCTAAGTCTGCTGGCACAAAGTAGTAGCCAATTATTTCTGGAATCAGTAAGATTCACCTGGATTACGTTTAATTTTACATTCTGTTTTAATTCTCGTGTCAAAATCAGTCATACGTTCAAAAATTAAACTGACGAATCAAAGACCATAGCAATATTTTGTACTTCACTATATTCAGTATACCCATGCACCCTTCCATACATGAACTTACTCAATGCCACCACGCCACGTTAAGCACTTACCATTTTCCAGGCATAGCTGACGTTGTAGGCTTCTTTCCCAACTTCTCTCAGTTTGTTTACGTGCCAAGACAGTGAGGAGTTCACAGGAACTGTAATGACCTGGCTGCCCAGGGGAATGCTGCAGTGGCAAAAACAGCACCCAGCATTTTATTACACACTGAGAAAGCTCCTAAACAGTACATTTCTAAAAAATATTGGAAGCTGTCATCTGTCCTAAGTGAACAAAAAGATGTCTGTCTATCAGCACACTTTGAGTAAAATCTTTTGCAGAGAAGGGAAAAAAAAAAAAAAACCCCAAACATTTCAATTTCTGTTCTGTAGCTTCATATAGCACGTGATCACCACTCAGCATTGCCTGACACACTGTGTTAATACTGGAACATCAGTCCTCATTTACTGTCAATCTAAATTTACATTAAGAAAGACTCAACTGAATACATTCTGACTGTAAGGAAGGGAAGACAGTGACTCAAAGTGAGGAGCTGCTTTAACTTTGAAGCTAAAGCAAATATTCGTGTTAAATGAGGGATAAAAAAACTGAGACTAAATACTGCAAAATCTTCGTGACGTGGAAGAGAGATAAGATATCTGCAACGTTGGCTGTGGAAGCCTTCCTCAGTTGCAGACAAAGGATTGAAACAGGACAGTTCTGCATTTATGTTCTCTGAACGTTCCTCTAAAACTACTTCTGGTGCCGAAAGCACTGCCAACGTTCAGATGTGCGCCCCAGATTCCTACCTGAGGATGTTCTGCCGCACCAGCTCAAATTTAGGAATGTTCTCATAGTGTATAATGTCCGTGTGCAGCGGCGGCTCAGACAGCAGGTAGGGCCTGGTAAGGGATGGGTGCATAAGAGTGTACCCTGAAAAATAAGGATAACGACACGCACTGATACAACGAAGCCCAAGATGAAAACATTCAGGAAGGAAAACAAATACAGTAACTACGTACAAGTGCAGCAGTAAGCACTTCCACAACAAAACTCCCAAACAGAAATCTCATGCCATGAATCCACCCATAGCCTTTGGCTCACAACTCCCAGGCAAAGCTAATCAAAAACCACAGTTAACCCTTCCGTAAGCACTACCATTCATGACTTACAGGCAGTTTAGATACATGAGAACTAACCACAAACTTTTGATGGCTAATGACCTCGTGGGGAGTAAAAGAGAATATTTTAACCAGAAATTTACCTTTATTATCAATGAGAAATGTGTAGGAACCCAGTGAGTCCTGGTAATAGGTGACGTCTTCCAAGATATAGGCAAGATTAACGTCTACCCCAACAATCCCCAGCAGCAGGTTCCCAAAGTAGCACGGCTTGCTTACAGTCATTATCAGGCCTTAGAAGGAGACAACATAAAAACATCACATAACAAATAATAACAAAATGTTTGACAATTGGACTTTATACAGCATTCCTTGCTGGAATACAGACAAAAAATTGGTGCACCCATGGGGAAGCCAAGGAGGTTATCAGTTGGGTCTGGCTGGTTTTAGTCACTCTCCCCACTTACTTTCTATATTCCTGAGAGTGCCCTGTGGTACAATCCATCAGTTTACTAAAACACACAGCACGTTTAATGCTTTGGGTTGGTTATTATTCATTTATTGTTATTCTACAAATGGATACCTTACATTAAGAAATGCATTTCATTATTTTGTTCCTTCGGTGCTGCCATTTAAGACAACGACAAAAAACAAAAAGGGGGGGAGGAGGAAGTAAGTGGGAGAACTCAGACCCGTAAAGCTGCAACAGAGATTAATTATTGCTTATTAGTTGTGTATTCACAAAGTTACACCTCTTCTGCTTAACTAAATCCCAACACTGCCACCATACTGGGAATTATTCCCATAATTACACAATGGTTTGAGAAGCACCTCTTGTGCCTGAGGTAAAAACTCCAGGCAATACCTTATTTCTCTTACTTTCTATTGCTGTTAGGAAACCCAGCATCTTATACATAGAGCATGAATAAATACTGAAGCGTACTTAAAAGTAAGGCAAGACAAACCTTCCCTATTGCAACATTTCTAATCCTTCTCTTGCTCAAATTTTCCATTATGCTTGGATGTGGCCTTGAGAGGGAATGAAGTTTAATTGCAGACGTTAGGAGACACAGCAAGTTGCAAGCATTCTGACTCAGAGGAGGCTTACTCTTGCTTTAGATTTGGTTAGGGACTCAATACCCAACCTAACTCAAGTGCCTTTGGAAACCATTCAGCATAACCCCAACTATTACAGAATCACAGGACTGCAGCCAAGTCTTAAATGAACGAATTACAGAGTTTTTTACGCTGTCAGAGCAATATGAAATCACTGGTGTAATCCTTAACACCACCGTGGTGTTCTTCACACCTCTTTTCAGAAGAGCCCTAGAAAAATGTCAGGTGAGCTTCCCAAGACCAAGCAGAGCTGAACGCTACAGCTCCGACCCTTCAAGTGACGTTATCACTTGTCTAGATAGACGCCACTGATATCTATCACTGCCACCCATGGATATCAAGAACCACAAATCCCTCTGATATCTGGCTATAGTAGTGAGATCAGATAAATTTGAAGATACAGAGTTTGTTAAAGTGGCATTAAGTTTTAAGGTAAAAGGGCAGATTCACGTGCCTTCCACCATGTCAACATGAATTAGATGCTGAACCAGACAGCTGCTGTATGAAAGTATTCTTCAGGATGCAATCACAGTCTGGGGAAATACTGACACTAAGACACTAAAAAGCATCCACTGAATTCCACTTAGATCTCACTGCCAGCCCAGCTGGGGCCACTGAAAGCCAGCTTGGGGTTCCTATTCTGCCCAGTGCTGGGGACAGCCCCACTCTGCTGAAGCTAATAGCAAAGGACAGCAGATTTCTGACAACACATAATAACCTCTCTTTGATTTTTATACCAAATCCAACATTAAGTACTTACCATCTCCCATTTCATCTGAGAAAGGCAGACTGAAGACTGCCTCGTCAATCATCCGGTTGGGGAGGTTCGTGTAGAAGCGGCCAACGGTAGTTTCCAGGTTGCTCAGCTGGTTTAGGACCATCATGCTGCCCTTGATCACAGGCAGGGCTGTTCGATCCGGAACGCCGTACTTCACCGAGTTCTGCTCTGCCAGGTCTCGGAGGAAGGCCAGTTCTTTCAAACCTGTCACTCCCTCTGAAACAGGGAAACAGAAAGGAGGGGATAAAAAGCCTACTCACCACTAAGGCTTCTGTATCTTATCCAGAACTACTATAAATACAAGCAATTAGCAAGTACAGAAAGTAATAAGGTTGCCTCTCATATGCTCCATGCAAAAATTCAACGTGCTACACACACCACCACTTTAAACAAAGACTTTTTTTTTAACAGAGACTTATGTGACCTATAAATCCACAGGACAGCTCTTTGTTCTCCACTGATGGCTGGTCCACAGAAAGGACCAGGAGCATATCATATGCCCACAGAGATAACAGGCTTTGTTCTTTAGCTTAAACATTAAAGCCTCCCACTTTACATTAAGTCACAGGCTCAACTCCTGCAGGCAAATCAAAGACTTTTGCACACATTAGAACTCAAATGAGTATTTAAACTTACAGTAAAATGATATATTAGCTTAAGCGTTAGTTTCCTTGGCTGGAGTCTGTGCAATTTTCAGTAATACAACACACAGACTTCTGACTTAAAGCTTTGTCGGGAAAACACAGGAAGCCAAACTGAGTGAGTGATCTTCACATTTAACTTCACTCTTAAGTCAGGACCTAAGTTATCAAAGCACTTCAGCCTGACTGATGTTACATTCATGCTCAGTGGCAAACAACCGAAATGCAAATCATGGGTAAGCTCCTTTCTGCAGGAGCAAGAAACACTGGCAATCCAAGGAAGGTTTACAGTTGCAATAGTTATTGAATGTTACTCAGCCTGGCTGAGGCTAGACATTTCAGGACAACAGTATTTCACATGCAGAGCAGCTGCACTTTGATATATAAGCACATAGTAGCAAAGAGTTTCATACATGAAAGAGGCAACATCTGGATACAGCCTCTGGATTACATGGGTCAAAATCAATTAACAAACTGCTCCCAACAGGGCGTGGAATTACACTTGGATGAGCTTAATAAACTGGCTGTGCTACCAAAGGGAACTTGCACCCATTGGAAGGAGAGCATTTCTCACCGTTCATGAGAGCGTAAGTGAGAATCATTACTGAGTTGTTGAGAAAACTGTTTTCTTCATTGATGACACGTAGAGTAGCCTTTTTATCATCTTCTGAGGAATCTTTTGATGTGATCCCAGCAGAGAGAGAAATTATGACCATATCGGTGTCTAAAAAAGAATTACAAACATAGCAGAAATTGCATTAGATTTTTAACTCGGGGAAGAACTGCGGTTAGATTCCTTCCATCTGCTTACAAACACATACAGCAACATCTCCATTTGTAACATTCAGAGCAACTGGCAGTGGATGAACACAGCAGAGCCTTAGGAATGACTTCCATTTGTCATTAAACTTCCATTCACAGCACTTCACAACCACCCTCTTGATCCGGTGCCTGCCAGCCATCCAGCAGCAACGCGGCTGGGTTTGGCAGAGCAGAGCCCACTGCCACGTTGTGGTGCATTTGAGATGAGCAGTCAGAGACGAAAGGCACCTCACGTCCTCCTGTGCTGTAGGATGGAGCTCCATGCTTGAGCAGCACATCACAACGCACAGCCTTCCCGCACCAGCTCGCTTTGCACGACACCAAACACGTTTTTCAAGCTGGGTACGTTCTACACGAATGGCCTCGAAGCCTTTGAACATGCAAATTCGAATTTCTGCTTACACACAGCCCGATTTCATCATGTTATATCTCTGTATTAGAAGTTTTACGCATATAATTTAGGCAGTCGTAGCCATCATGCAACACCAGATAATCCAAAGCACATGATGCTAGCTGGTTATATGCCAACTTTGCTGACCCATCTCTCATTTTGAGGGTTTTTTTCCCCCCCTAAATTGGTATGAATGCCTTGAATGCTTTGATTTGTACGTTTTGTCCTTGTAACGTGAAAAGAATTTCAACCAGAACTAGATTTTGACTCAAACAAGTATGAAGGTACACACTGCAACTTTGTACAGATCTGGGCACACTCCCCCTTTACCTAGAGTGTTCAGGGCTCTCAGACACAGAGTATTTTCTTACAGTTTGGGACGAGGGTCTCCTGAGCAGCATGGCAATAGGAACTGGCATAAAGCAGGAAATCCTGACGTGCTCAGCAGCACAATTCCTCCATGACATCCCACTAGTTCTCCTCTAAGCTTTCCAATGCAAATTCAGGAGCAAGGCTGCATCTCCATAGCTTCCCTGACACACCCACACACTGTTCTCCAGGAACAGGATGTGAGAAAATTTACAGTAACATGAATAATGCTTTTTTTCTAGTTGTTTGGTTTTTAAAAAACAAAGATGAAAAGATTGCCTCTAAGAAAATAAGATGTGGTTTATTAACATCCTCTTCTGCAATGCATTGTGTCTTGCTGCCCTGTGAATTCTGAAGCTTGATATATCCACCTCAGATCTTCAGAATCCTTCAATCTAAAGAGAAAACCTAAAGCCATTTTTTCCCTTGTATGTTTACTTGACATACTTGTGCCCCCAGATAATGGTTCTACACGAAACCTGGTCAAAACGTGTTTTCTTTTTCACATTAGTGAAGAATACATCGAAACCTTCTAATCCTAACACACAATGCCAAACAGAAAAGGTACGTAGGAGGATGTTGTAAGACTGCACAGCCGATGTTCTTGGAACAACCACCCATGACTAATACGTCTTATCCCAGCCAGCTTCAGCAGTGATGGATTTTTTTCCCCTCTAGAAAGTCGCACCCCTTTCATCATTTTGCCAGAGGATGGCAAAAACCTGCCCCTGACAACCCTGTCTTTCAGCTAAGCAACGTACAGGCAGATAAACATGTCATTTTATCTGTGGCCTAAAGCTCAGAAGTTGAGTAAAACCTTTAATAGCAAAAACATCATTTTATAAACTGAGGGAATGGGACCTGAAATGGGAGCGCATTTCGTTGCACTTTTGGAAGCACTGTAATTCCTGGGCTCTTCTTTTTAACTTTCCCATGCCCTGTACAGCAGTCTGAGCTGTGGCCCTCCAGGACAATGACAAAATTGCTCTTAATCAAACAAAATCATCTTAGCAGGAACAGCACCAAGCTATGGGATTTGCATTTCACAAATGAATTGGCTGAAATGATAGAGATCAGCCTGCTTTCTCAAAACATAAAACGCATAAAAGACCCCACTCTTGGAAATGGGAAGGAGAAAGCCCATACAACGTACCAAAATTCAGAAGGATGCTCTTAAATGAAGGAAAACATACACAGTCAACCTCAGATTCCATAAAATATCACCCATAATTGGCATTCTCTTGGAAATCCTTATCCCTAAGAAGCAAGGATGACTTCCCCAGGATTCCAGCTAGGGAGTTACCCCTACACATACACTTCAGCAACATGGCAATGAATCTACAGCAACAGCCATTTTCATTTAAAGGATCCCTCTGCCCATCTCCAGCAAATAACTCAGCTATTGGCAATTTGCTCCTGCAGTTTCATACTGCAGTTCAAATAATAAATCAAAAGGGAACGGCTGCATTCCACAGCCACCTGTGCAGATTTTGGATCAAGTAATAATAATTTAATAAAACATGAGCTTTTTTTTTTTTTTTCATTTTGGACATTCAAGACACTACACTCCTTTGGCCTCTGTGGAAGTTAGAAGCTGAAATTAAAAAAAAAAAAAAAAAGCCTCAGAAATTACAGAACAGACTTACTTCCTTGGAGCTTTGTGCCATTGTTTGTATTTCGTATCAGCTGGAAAGCCTTTTGAAATCCTATTGCATGCTGCGTGGGGCTGTCAGATGACTTTATACTGCTAACGAAGGTGGACATCTTCCTTTTTGTCTCACTAGTGGCAGGAGACAGAAATGTCTTATAGCACTGATCCAGCGAGCAGGTTCTTACTGTGTCGGCCACGGTTAACACCGAGATCTTGAAAGAGAAGAAACTATATTGGATTATCTTACCAATTATAATTCTTCACGAACCAATATAGAAAACACAATGATAAGCCAACTGAAGAGATTCTGTGGATTTAAAATTCAATTGTTAAGAAATAAATGCTTGAGGCATAAATCCATCAAATTTGAAAAGGATTAGGCTTATGGTGATTTCTAGAAAAAGAGACTTTGGTCGTTGTTTCTCAGATGAAGTCAGCTTCACACTGCTCACACATAATAGTTGCAACACTGTTGTGGGCAGAAACCTAAGTGGACTGGAGATATCTGAACACAAAATCAGCGGACAGCATTTCCAGCAAGTCCTCTGGCTGCTTTAGAGAAGTGGAGGGCTCACAGAAAAGGAAAAAAAGAAAACCCCCGAGGAAGTTTTCACAGGAGAAGCGTTATGGTTTTTTAATGTTTCAATCAAAGCAAGCCAAATCTGCCATCAATTTTTAATCCTGTAAATAAGTTAAGGCATGTAGTGGCAGCATTTGCATTAATATACATACAACATACCAGCCTTATTAAGTGAGTGGTATACTTCATTATAAATTATGACTGATGCAAGAAAGTCATGGAATAAAGCAGTAATTATTTACTCGTATAACTGGTTTCATAACCACTGAGCTACTGACCAAGTAATCTCTCTCTCAAATTCATTCTCTTCACTTCCAGCCTGTATTCAGACAAGTACGTTTGACACTTACATTTAAATACTATTAATTCTATAAGCATTTTTATACTACAGGCTGGGAACCTTCCAAACATTCTAACATGTGTTTCAGATCACAACGGCAGAATAAATCTTTTCCATTTCCTCCACATGAGAGGACAGCCACGGAGGTAAACATGAGTTACTCAGAGCAATCTCACGCTTCAGAATTCATCAAGCTCAGAGCGTGGCTCTCCTAATCTCACACTGTATCACACTGCTGACCATCACCTGAAGCCTGCTCCAAGACAGATGAGCCTTTAAGGATTACTCAGCAATGAGATTTTGCTTCAGATCAGTGGTTTTCACTGCTTTTGGCCTCAAGATGCCCAAATGCTTCCGCCATAGTAACACAGTCATCCAAACATGAGTTCAAGTCTTCTTCACCCATTAGAGGTAGACCACAGATCCCCCATGGGCCACGAGCTAAAACATATTGCTTTGGCTGAAGACATCAAGCGTAGTTCCAGAAAACCAAAGAAAATACTCTCACAGCTTACAGCATGCTTACCTTATCATGCTCATCTATAGAGCTCAGAATGACCTGAGCAGCATCTTTGGCAATCTGAAGCTGTGTCTCTGTGACCGAAGCCCCATGGTCCACAATGACAACGATATGCTTGGACTGAGGTCGGACAGTAGAAACATAGACAGGCCTGAAGGAGAATGGAATGCAAACCAATGGCATGAGTCATCATTTCCGCTAAAATGTTTGCAAGTAAAATTGTCAAGAACTGAAAACAAAGTCACTCCCATGAAGAAACAATGAAACACAAAAGGAATTTTGAAAGTTTCTACTAGTGGAGACCAGCAGAGGACTCGAACCCAAAGAAAAGGCCCTAATTTCCATTCCCTTCTGTTTTTTACCCAAGCCTAGTGTCAGATCTTTCTCCCTGTATCACAGCAGCTGCTTTCAGCTGGAAATAAACAACTTTGCTAAAGCAGCCGCATGTTTGGGACTCCTGTTTGCAGGGCTTACAGCAGGTTTTGGGCTAAGCACGACAAGCAAGAACTGCCTAACAATAAATGTTGGGCACCAGGAATATTGCTCACGTTAGAGAGTAAGTGCAACAACAGTTGGCATTTGGTGGTAATGTGACAAGTAAAAACCTGTGCGCTCACACAGAGCTGTATTAGCATAGGGAGCTTGGTTTATTTTAATAAGAGAAGGCTTCTGGCCAATTGAGTGTTTTCTCTTGGTGCCCTGGAGGGTTTCACACAGCTTATGCTCCACAACACCTCGGGCCTGTGCAGTCTGAACCACATGGGTCCACCCTCACCCCTGGTCCGGGCTCTCAGTGCTGCGTGCATCTATTTGTGCTAACATCAAAAACCACAGTTGCAGTGAAGCTGCACTCAGATGTACTTCAATAACGCGAGGTATGCATGAAAGATTTCACAAGCTCTACTGCCAAGGTTTCAACATGGAACAAATCAGGAGGAACTTCACCAGGAAGAGAGGGGAAAAGAAGACAGAACTCTTTTCCTTCTTTTGCCTAGACTCAAAACTGAGAGTCAAGTGTTCTGGGCGCTACTTTTATTATATCAAAGCCACTGAAATCTTATTAACAGTCAAGGAAACGCAGAAGGTTTTAGACAAGGCACTGCAGCAAATAGCTGGCACAAATCAGTTCTAAATTGCAGAACAGCCTGCAGCTCTTCACTGGTCCTAATACCTAGAACTTAAATAGCATGTTTGATCTTCAAAGCACCCGGCGTTAACTAATTAATCTGTTCAAACTACCCTCTGAGGTAAATGCTAGCAAAAAAAAAAAAAAAAAAAAAAAAAAGCCCTAATTTAGCTACGGGGAAACGAAACCCACAATTAGGGGACTTGTATTAAATCACCAATGGTTTTAGTGTCAAAATTCTGACAGAAACTTGGGTGCTCCCAGCTCTCATGTCCTCAGATCGCACCTTTCCAAGACCACAATCAAGCCCAAGCTTCCAGCTTTGATGATACACGGAAGACAGCACCTGTAAACATTTGGTTGCTCAACACTGTCAGGAAACCCGAGTGCTGCTTGCTCTCTGTGCACTCAGCTCTGTAGAAATGTACTTGGATGAGTTAATGCTTCTCCTGTGCAGACTGGTGGACTGGTACAATTAACTAATGTGTGACCTAAGAGTGACTAAAGCTTGCTCTTCTGACTTTGTCAGATGAATCCACTTGATCTGTAAGCATAATATTGGCAGCAAAGGCCAGGGGAGAAATACCAAACCACAGCTGCTTTGCTGCGTGCTTACGGAGTAGGCAGGTTATTACCCTGAGGAGGAAAACCACGTCACCATTCAATCCTTTTTCCCTACAATTTTCTGAGTAGAAACAGAAAGCGTTCACTACTGCTGCTACTCAGCTGCCCGTGTTGGTGCAGACCACAGAAGTGCTCCTGTCCGCAGCCTTCCCAAGCTGTCACCCTTCCAGCCCCCTTTCCCAGAGCAACATGCCTGCCCCATCAGTACAGCACGTGCTTATTACTTCACTGACAGGGACCGACTACGAGTCAAATACAAACCAAACCTTGCCTGTGGGCTGACCAACAGTTTACAGATTACTGCTGCTTGCAACTTACTCGATTTGGGAGATGCGCACAATTTTATTTTACTTCAGTTTCTTAAAAATGAAAAGCGGTACTTTAAAAAACAAACCTAAGGTACTCGGACAGCTGAACCCTCTTGGCTTGGAAAAGCAAAACACTGCAAGTTGTTTGAGGGATGCAGTTTTAGTGCTGTGACCACTAAAGGTGAGGGGTCACACCATACCTGCTGCGGTGTTCGTAGCTGCCTTTGCACCGGAACTTGTGGGCTGGGAAAACAGTGAAAATGCCTTCTTCTGAGCTGAAATACTGCCATTTAATCCCCGGGTTTGACTTCAGATTGTCAGCAAGAACTGAAAGTTGGACAGGAAAAAGTGGGGTTACAAAGGGAGGTGAGACTTGGAGGCCTCATAGCTACTTGGAGAACAAGCAGGGTCCCAAGGGCAACCACAGGCAGCTCCAGCTGATGGCCAGAGCTCCACTTCTGCTTTGCAAACAGTTCAAGTCCTTTAGAAACATAACATGAGACATGATAGGTATGTGTTAATGGGATGACACTTCTGAATCTCTGCAGTACAACTAGGACCAAAGAAGCCAAGGCAGGAGAAAGAAAGGAAGAGATTAAAGCTATTATATTATATACATATGTACACACATACACAATGATAAACACAGTTTTCATAAAGAAAAAAAAAAACTTGGAAAAAAAAATACTGTTAAAAAATATATACATTTATTACATTGGGGTAACCCCAGAATATAAAGCAGGTTCTGCTGCTTACAGCTCTGTAACCTCATCTTTTAATATTACCTTTTCTGGCAGCTGTTAAAAAGGCCAGATTATGGCTACATGAAACATAAGTTTATGTAGACATAAATTTTACACACAAACGTGAGTTAAAGAAAATCTAACCACACAGAAATAGCTGAAAGAGTTTGGAATAAAAAAAAAAACAGGGAGAATTATCTTCATTGGAGGGAAAATCATTATCTCTGCTTGAGGCAAACTGAAAATAACATTTAAACGTTTGAATTCTGTTGTTCTCACCTAACAAAGTGCAGCATTATAGTTTAAAACGTGCTAAAAAGGGAGGGGAGGAAGGGTTCCTTGTCATTGCTCCCATCGTGCCCTTTGATTGTGGAACTTGGGAGAACTGAACTGGCAGAGGGAAGCTGTCATGCTGTACCTTCAATCAAGCATTTTGTTTTTAGTATTCTTCTTCGGAGGGAGGTTGAAAATAGGCCAGGCAGCTTCATCTCCTGGACCTTATTCATTAACAAATACCCCAATACTGGGGTTGGAAATCACTGCAGGGCACGTTTCAAGCCTCAGCCAGATGTCCTACCACAAAGCACCCGAGCAGCCTATGGTTTCAGTTCACGTCCACAGCAGTTTAGCACTTTCTCGAGTTTCCCAGACTGGCTGCAGCCACGATGCTCTCCCAGCACTCAGCTCAGAGTAATGACCCTGTAAAAACCACTATCTTTGTTCCCCCTCTTCTGCTGCAGCTGTTTGTATTTCCACAGTGACCACCAGCCTCAGTGACAGCATGTCAGCCTTCCCACCATGCAGCAGCTTTGCACAACCCCTGCTTTGAGTAAGTTGCTGCCTGATGGGATGGGATGAGATGAGGAAGAAGACAGAGGACCAAGGAAGGAAGAGACAAACATCAAAGTCCTCATTGCTTCAGTGCCCTTCCTCTGCTGCTCCTCCTCTTCACACAGCCCTGCCCATGCTTTCCTTTGGCTGTGCATCAGCTCCATTCTCCTTCCCCAGATGCCACTAATTTTATCATAACTCTTTGCTTATTTCTTTTTCCTATTGCCACAGCAGTGGAGCTCCTGCAGATAAGCAAAAGCTGAAAAATACTTATTTTCTCTCTTTTTCCCAACTCCTAAAGCTGCAAGAGTGCCCTGCAGACATTCCCAAGTTTCCTGGACACCCAGCAACCATTATTTTATTTATTTATTTTTGGCAGTCCTCACCTACCCTAAACTTCTCACTCCAACTGCTCGCCTGCACCTAATTACCACCTCATCTCCGCAGCCAAGCCAGGCTTTGGATAGGATATACAATCAAAAGACACCAACAAAAAGCATACTGTGAGCTGCCTGCTCAGCCTAGGGCTGGAGGCTAAACGTGTCCAAACGACCTCTGTGGCAGCACTAGTAGATACATGCACGGGGCACTTCAGTGCTGCTCATTTCCTAGGCTGCCCTATGCTTGCTAAGACCTGTGGCTCCCATTTTAACCCATACACCAACCCACTTTTCTCATTTTCTGGTACTTTCATGTCACCATCTCCCTGCTGCAGCACAACTCACAAACTGTTTGGTGCTACAGACTACACGTAATGATTTGTTTACTTCTAAACTGAGTATCAGAACTAAATCAAGGCCCAGCCTCAATATCACGCTGTGTGGAGGAAGGCATAACCTAAATCTGAATGCAAAATCTCAGTGGTACCCTTAACTGGGGGCACAGCCTGGGGATACATGTGCCCAGCAGCACTGGGCTGCTGCAAAGCCTCTGCCCCTCTGCCACCACCTGAACCCAAACTGCTGCAGGCAGAAGAAGTTGGGGAGTACTACCACGAGAGCATTTGAATTGCTGTTCTCTCTGATTATAAATATCTAAGAAGGCAAGAAGGACTTTCAGAAAGAAAGTCCTGTGTGATAGTTTATAAAACTTCAAAGGGAATGCGATATGATAACACTTAGCACTTCTAGATACCACTTTACATCTTCAAAGGACAGTCAAATCATTAACTAATTAATCTTCAAAGAGAAGCATAAACAGTAAGGAAAAAAAAAAGAAGGAAAGAAAGGGGAAAAAAAAAAAAGAAGGAACTGCTGAACATAATTGCTCATTACAAAGAAGTTTCTTACAGTCCTCTTCTTCACCACTACATTTATGGAGCTGTAGACCTCACGGTTCCCACCACGCAAGAGAAAAAAGCTGAATTTTCAGAGCAGCAAGCATTGTGCAGTTCTTTCTGAGAGGATCCTCCATTAAAAATAACCGTTCTGAAGATATTTCAGTGTTCCTCAGAAACAACAGCAGACAGCGTGCTGTTTTTCTAAGACGTACCCTAATTCTCCAGACCTACACGCCTGACCCAGGGTTTTCTGGCTCAAAGTGTATCCTGGCCCACGTGTTCTCACCAGAGATAAAAGACCCAATTACAATTCTGCTGATGGCACGAGCCCGGCCTGAGGCCAGCTCGCTCTTGAGGAGCTGTTTTGGCTCTGAAGGGCAAAGAGGTAACAAACCCTTCATTGACAGGAGAGAGCCCTGCTTTCCAGCTTAAAATGACCTGAGCAGATGGGAAGTATTTGGAGGGGGTACCAACCCACCTGAGCTATCATTTCCAAGTACAGCAACGTGAGGAGCACGACCACAGCACTCCACGTTTTCGACTGACCAAGTGCCACAGGTGGGACATGACAACAAGGTCTTGAACAGAAACCTCCTCCCATCCCCAGCTAATGCTGCCTGATTTCAAACAGACATTTGGGAATTCTGGAGGCTGAAAACATGAAAGATTTACCAGTTCCCTGTTTATTCAAAAAGATATAGAACGAGGAATCTGCTAACATAATGCACTGGCACTGGGTACAAGTTTGTCGTTTAATAAGTGAAGGGCTATTCATACTGTGAGGACAGATCTCTTAATCTGACTGACTGAAGCCTGTGATTCCATCTGAAGAAATAAAAACTCTCCCCTTATCTGTTTTGTAGTCACAGCTAAAAAGCAATCCAAATGGAAAACTCAAGCCAGGATGAAACGAGCTGTTTCCAAGACTAACAAGAGCAAACAGAAAAAAAAAACAACAAACCAAAACAAAACAAAACACAAAAAGCCCCCATCTAACCTTAAGAAAAAAAGCAGCAGAAGCAGGACTTCTTAAGGGCTGCAGGAAATGCATCTATCTTTTTCTCCCTCCTCCCTTCCCCTAAGGTTACGTTTATTTCCTATGCTATAAAACAACAATTGAAAATTGTGAAATAAATAAATGAATGAATAAATAAAATAAAATTGTTTCTCGGTGAAAGAGTCCTGAGCTACATTTCCCCTTTTTCACAATTTTTTCTGCCTAGAAACCAAGCTTGCTGTCTGCACCAGGGGCTCTCCAAGGCTCAGGTCCTGTGGCTTGCCTGGAGCCTGCGGTGCAGATTCCATTCCCTTCCAACATCTACAAGTTCCCCACTCCAACCCCACTTTCTTACGCTGCGTGTGGAGCCAGCCAAGATTAACATTTAAAGCACTGAGATCGAGGCCAAGCACAGCTGAGTTTAAATTTATGTTTGACCGAGAGCTTTTTATAGGACAGATTATTTCGTAGGCAAAACTTAGGACGGGAAAGAGAGATACCCCACGGGAACTGTTTTATATTGAGAATGAAATGATCAGCCCATTCAGGAAGACAAGCTGGCACACGGACCGGACAACAAATGAGAGCAGAGCACAGGAGCTCCTGCTTTTGGAGCTAGGGCAACAGGGGGCTTTCAAACCTTTTTCCTATAAGGCTGACAAGTGTTGGGGTCCCTCCCGCACTTGCGTCCAATGGAAGAGCCAGCATGGCACCATCTGAGGAAGCTGTGGCTGCCCAGCCTGCCTGAAGTCTAAACAAGTGAAGTGGGGCAGGAGAGAAAACACATGATCCAAACACCGTGCACCAGCTCTTAGGAGGCTCCTCAGTGCAGGAAAATAATTCAGGTAGAGTTTGGATTCAAAGTGCAACAGATAGTCTCACTTGCACTTCACGGGGACACTGAAGAGAGGAGCACAAAAATTTAGGAAAACCTTTTGTTGCTTGATCTTCACCCTCTTTCAAAGCAAGTTTTAGTTTAGAAATAAATACATTTACATAGGTTCATTCAGAAACAGCTCCTGCACAAAGTGCTCTCTCCTGTGTGCAACCTCTAAGGTAAATGGGGCCAAAGAACTACGACACAAGCCAGGAAGAAAAAGTTTCAAGAGAGAGATGACAAAAGTACTCCTATGACAAAACAACTCCTAGGTGCCAATGCCTTTTTTGTTGTTGTTGTTCATTATTTTTTTGGAGGAAACTTTCAAGGCAGAGCCAAGGGAAGAGAAGCCACTCAAGTTCAGACAGTGAGAACCTATACCATAGGCTTCCTTCGGGTTTGTTAACAATTCAAACCAGAAACTTAAATAACATTTGAAGGGGAACTGTAGCTAAGGCTGTTTGTTCTCCACTGCTCCAGAAGAAAGAACACTTTTTAACGTATTTTTTACACACACGTTCTGCAGAAGAAAAACAGAGTGCTTCTTGTGTTTCATTCATTCAGTGCTATGCTTTTAGTGAACAGTGCTTTCAAAAACTATTTTGATTAATAAACAGTTAAATTATTAGTAAAATGTTTAAAATCACATTAATATATACATTTTTTTTTTCATGAAGAGATCCTTTAAGTAAAAGCAAAGCGAAACACAGTGTGCATAGCTTTAGGATAGAAAGCACCACAGAAATGTTGGTGATATGGCAGGAAATCAGCTTGTCTGGCCAGCACCTGCATCCAAGATGTGCTGTACAGTGCATGGGATGGAAAGGAACTGTAGGAGCTGCTTTGGTTTGGCTTTTTTTTTTTTTTTGTAAATAAATAAATCAGCTTTTATTCCAAAAGATTCATGAGAATTAAAATCAAAAACATTCTCGTAAGTCTGCATCACTTATCAAAACAACACCAAAAACCACCAGAAAATCCAAACAAAAAAACACAACCAAGCCCAAACTTAGGCTAAATGACATCTACCACCAAAATCTGCAATGTTCTCTAATTCATAGCAGCGTCATCATAAGAAATTGAGTAGCAAGATAAAACAGTCAGACAAAAGCACTACTAAGGAACCTGAAAGACATGTATTAGTGCAAGTTGGTAACGTAAAAAACGAAGAAAAAAATAAATAAATCTGAGACACACTGGAGAAACAAAAGCTTAATTGCTCAGGGATAAATCACACGTTTGGTTCTAAAGCATACTCCTAGCTCCTGAAGTATATCAAGGCAATGAATGAGTTAACACTGCAGACAGAAATGCTCTGAGAAGACAAAGAAAGGAAATATTTCAGAATGTTCCTATATTTTGAAGTTTTTGCAAACACAGCCTCACATTGGCTGAACTGGGCTAAGAAATGTCTGTGTTTGGCCTCATCAAGAGCTGACACCACTGATGCCAAAGCAGACATGCCTAGGAAGGCAAGTACCTTGGAAAAAAAAAAAAAAAGAAGAAAAAAGATTCTAAAATAAACCACAACAAAATTATCCACGGTAGGCTGGAATCAAATCTTCGTGACGTTTTTATAAAGTACTTAAGGCAAAGGGCATTACTTTGGGTATCATCTTTCATTCATGAAATCTCAAATTAAGAGCATTGTGACAGTTTCTAGGAGAAATAAAAGCTTGCTGCTACGGCAATCAGTGCTAATTGCCTATGCCAAGGAAATGGTACAGTCCAGTGGAAAAAAAATCTACAACAGAAGGAAAATACTCCAAACTCTACTACTTACCAGAATTTAAATCACGTCCAGGATTGAAGGCTCTGCTGTTGACAGTGGTGGACAGTCTATCACAACTAATTGTCCTAGAAACGTTGGTGTTAAAATTGCCATCGAATCTGAAACAGCAACAGCAACATTAGCAGAGCAATCTGACACTACCTATTAAACACACACAGCATTTACAATGGACATCAGTATTTCTTAAGGTTCAATGAAAAATACTTATTTGTTTAGAGTCTCCAACATTATACATGTTTTAAGGGCCCATGAAAAATCGTGAAACCCAAGACCAGAGGGTAGAAAACTCATCACAGTTGGACTGCATCTACTCTCTACCACTGTAGGTTGCATTCTTCCTTGCAGTGTTACTTGGAAGCTATGATCAAGAGAGAATGAGCTCTCTCATCTGGAGTGGTAGAGGTTCCAGCTTGGGATACATGCACAACATCCAGTATGCCATCAGCACCTGTCTCTTCCTGTGGTTGAGCCAATTTTTCTCTTTCTACAGAGATGCCTTCACCAGCACTACTATTTCCTCTTTCACCTTTAAAAAAAATTACACCGATTATCTTGGGAGAAAAGAACTTCTTGGAGTCCTTAAGAAAACAGTCTAGGAGTCAGAGCACCAGTAAGTGCACTCTCTGCGTACTGACACTTGAGGATATATATTCTGAAGGAATAACGAACCTGAGTCTAAAGTTGTGCTATGTTTTTATGAGGTAAAATAATTCCTCTGCATCCATAACTCAAATCATAGAATCATCCTGGAAAAGACCTTCAGTATCACCAAGTCAGTGTAAAAACTAATCTAGTGCATAATTGCAATGACAATAAAAACTAATGAAACCAACAAATGAAAACAATTAATTTAAATACAAAGTTTTGAAGGGTTCTAAGTAACTACAAACACTTCTGAAGCTCTCAAAGACTTAAAGGCAGTTTCATCTCATTTACATAGGCCAATTTTACTAGTTAATATCTTTGTGATCTTGAACGTTTGATGCCAATTGACTGTGAATATCAAAAACTCTTTGCCTCCTCAGAAAGACTTTTCTACCATCAATCTACTTCTGAGCAATGACAACAAACTGCAAGCAAGGCCTGCAGAAGACCATGTCCTGGATGAGGAGCCTTGCTGGAATGCTGGCTATTAGGAAGCAGGTCTTGGGGAGAAACTGGGCAGAGCTGGAGTTTGTTCAGTGCTGTCAAGACTACAATAGCAAACAATAAAATATATCTATGTCAAACGCCCGAGCATCCTGATTAATACCAACAGCACTTCAATAACTAGCATATGTGCACACAGCCCTCACCCAGTGCCATTCTAATGCTTTCACTTCAGCTCAAAGCACACTGATGTTGAAGACACTAACCATCCTTAATTTAGTTGCTTACTGCCAACTGCACACAGACGTTTAACCTGTTAAGTTTTTTCATACACATGTATACATACATATACAGACACATCCACAAATACACACACCTGTGTGCTGTAACATAGCGGGAGCCCAAAATACCAAGAGCAAAGCTGATAAAGAAAACAAACACCATTCTTCTGGCTGAAAATTGTTACTGAGAAATTGAAAATCAAGAAGTTGCATCAAGCATGGAGCCCAGCAAAAACAAAGTGAGATGGATGGCCTCATTCTGTCCTTGTAGGGTGCTTGGTGGGCTTCCTAAACACAAACAGATAATAAAACAACGTGCTTCTAAATCATCCCATTAAAACAACAATTAACAGAAACAAAAACTGAGGCCACAGACAGATGGAACTGGTTACTGTGAGGAAACGCCATGTTCCGTCTGCAGGAAGCAAGGCAAACTAAATCCCTCCTACTCCAGTGTCTTTTCTCTCAGTGCTGCTATTCAAAGCACTTTCCTCCTAAGGGAATGAAGCAGCTGGCCCAGGACAGCCAGACAGAGGACCTGCTGCGAGCCCATCTCTTGGTTATGGGATACTCACACATGGGACACAGCAGAACCTTGTACGACTTAGCTCTGAAGACTGAGGAGAAGTTATTTGTTAGTGGGCTATATCCTCTTCTATATAGCAGAGGACTCACCTGCAGAGATGTTGGCATCACAAAACCAAATGAGTGCTACTGAAGTGGGTGCAGGAGCTCACCGTGGGTTGGCAGTGTGAGCACCACTTTTGCCAGCACAGCCACACTTAAGGCTGGGCCACATTTTTTGCTCAAAGCAGAGGCTCAGCCTCCAAGCAAAGAGCACAGCGCAGCCTTCCCCATGTTCAGAAGTGCACTCCTCAAGTGGAGGAGTCATTTCCTGAGAGCTTAGGAGAGCTGAATGATTTCCTGATTCACAAATAACCAGTCCTTCATGCAAACGCACAACAAAACCACAGACCTTTACTTCTTCAGTCTTCGCATCAGGTTAAATGGGATGCTGCAGTCACAAGAAGCCCAGTTTTATTATTTAGCTCGAGCTCAAGAGAGCAGAGGCTCTTTTCAAAGAAAACCTAATCAAATTTACTTTTTGAATATGCAAAAAAGATCATTATTGTCGTTACTGATTGCCATTTGTTGTATATTTAGTATCTTAGAAGCATCGATGAAAACAGTGTCTTCCTTCAGCTGGCACACTATTAAATCACTTTAGGCAAAATTCATAAACACTGTACACGTTTTAATGCAATTCTATTAGTTGTAAACGTGATGAATGAGACAGTGCACAAAGTGACCGAGGCACCAACACTTCATGACCCCACTCTCAAACTTAAAGACCTAAGAGAAAGGGAAAGTGAGGCGAAACTGTGCTTATCAGTGCCCTCCGTGCGGACAATCCTTCAAGATTTAGAAGAGCTGCATTGTAAACATAGCTCTAATACACAAAATACTGAAAAGATACATTTTTTGATGCTGCAAAACTCTACCATATAGATACAAATATGCACAGAGTGAACGCTTTTGCTTATCTCTCTCTGAACTTCAGTACAGAAAGCACAGCAGGAGTCCCAGAGTAGTGGGACGCACATGGGTTCTCCCTCCTCTCTCTGCAGCATTTCCCACACCTCACTCCTTTGACAGCCACATTAGTGCACGCCAACACAACCTGCTCCTGCCCAGCAAGCAGAGATGTGCTCATTTTTTTTTGTTGGATGAGGAATCTTCGGACTGAGATTAATTAATAAAGGATGGGCTTCACAAAGTATGCATTTATCTTTGGGCAAAACGAGCTGGGGGAGAGCCAGAGACTGCAAATTCCACATCTCAGTGCTAGAGAAATATTTCCAAGGCACAGTCCTGAACAAACTCCCAGGGAAGGATAACGACTTTTCAGGATGTCAGCTAATTGCCCCACTGCTCCAATCAAAATCTATTAGCGACAGCACCAGGATACCTCGTTAGCAACTACCATTACTCACGTGTCACTAAACGCAGAGTTTTAATTCAAAATCACCTGGAATTTTCCCCCACTCTTACATTATTGATTGCCAAAATTGCCTCTCGCATTCCAAATAACACATGGATCATGCCATGCAGCTCTCACACTACTGGCTGGGAATTACCAGGTGGGGAGGTTGCACCTCTTTGCATTTAAAATGTTGAGCATTTTGCTCCATTGCTTCCTCGTGCACTGAAAGCTGCTGAGCTGCATTTCACATCTCTGTCACGGCAGATCTCAGCAGGGGTTTCAAGCAGATGGCCTTTAGGTCCACTTCTGGGAAGGCAGAAACAGAACGGACCCCAACAGCTCCATTCAAGCCACGGCTGCCCCATGGCCACCACCACCTCTTGCTGCTCTGCCTCAGCCCTTTCACACTGCTCCTCTTATTGGAGCATGCCAAAGCAGTTCAGAGCAAGAAAACCTACACAGGCAAGTCCCTCTGCTTTTGTTGGTGAGCAGTCTGTTGCCCATGGAGACAGGGATAGATGCTCAAATGATCAACAGCAGAGCTGGGAAAGGAAGGCAAAGAAGTCCTGCAGGCTAGGCCAGCCCTCCTTTCTCTTTCTACAGTATATACGTAGCAAAAGGAGAATAAAGTTAAGGGGAAAATGGTATAAATAAAACATGCCAAGGAGGAATTTTTTATAATGCCATGAATTAAACACCAGCTTTCAGACAGAGCTGTCATCCTCCAGCCTGGGCTGAGCAGGTATCTGCTTGCCTGCTGCAGTCAGGTGCAGCTCACCTTGGAATGCCTCTGTGCATCCTGCAGGATGCAGCCAGCTCTGCAACACATGGACACGGAGGAAAGCAGCTCCTGGTGCAGGTGTGGGTGCTTGGGAAGCCCAGAACAGAACCTGGAGAGGCAGCACAGTGGCAAGCTGACACTTCAACATTCAGGCTCATCTTAATCACAGCAGAGAACTTCCCACATGCTTCTGCCGGCCGCCTCTCAGCTGTTTCAGTTATGTCCTATTAAACAGTTTGGTGATCTCCAGTATTAAAGCAATTAAACCCAAAGCCTCAGCACTGCAATGGGTGTTAGCAGCGAGCACTGCTTTCCTTGGCTGTACCTTTCCTACAGTGTATGTACACATTCCGTACGGTGTACACACACGGCACACGTTTTCCAGAGGAGTTGTGCACATCTCTGTGGCATTTATTTTGGAAGAAGTTATTTCAGATTTGTATTTAAGTTTTTACAGGCAAAGCATCGATCGCTGCCCATCTCTGCCTGAGGAAGGCTGAATTTTTAACAGCATTTCCCACTTCTGCCAGTGGAAAAGATGACAGACTGGGCAAAGTGAGCAACAGAGCTGTCTGACCGAGACTGCTTCTGGAATTTGGCACCAAAGCTTACATGGTGCCACAGCCAACCCTTGCGGACATCCTCCAGAATCCTTACCAGGAAGAAGAACCCACAACGCTACATTTAGATGTAATTAGTTTGGGTACTTACTTAAACAGGAGGAAAAAAACCCCAAAACATTGGCTGAAATTCAGTTTCAAGACCAGCCCCGTGCCCCCCCTTCCCCACCCCCCCCAAAAATCCCTTCCTTCTGGATTCGCTTTAATGAACAACCGATCGAAACTGCATCCCGAGGGAGCAAACAGAGCAGTGACTCCCACTTTGATCTCTTCCCCATGGAGAAACGCGCTCCCTGCCTGGCTTGCAAGATGTTCACTTGATTGACGTTTGCTCTGATGTGCAAACTGCTTTGAACTTCAGACATTTAATTCCCATCAGGCTGCACTCATTTTTATTCTCCTTCAACAGGATTTACAAGCAGGAGATCAGCAAACGCAGAAGATAAAATACATTTGCAGCAGCTTTGAATCTCACATCAAAACAGCGTTCAAGTGAGCTCCAATTGGATTTTGTTTGGCCTGAATTTGCAGTGTAAATCAGCCCCTTCTGCACAGTTTTGATTTGGGGAAAAACACAGGAGCAGTGCACAGAAATGACACCTGAGCACCGACTGAGGGGCCCACGTTGTTCTGAAACTCATTTTGTTCTGTCCCATTCCATCGATATCAATTTCAGGACAATTTTAGTATGCAAACGAAATGATGGGAGTTCAATGAAAATGCAGCATTCGTTCTTGATTCTCAGCTAAGCCCATCTCCTGATAGCAGGAAAAGACCTTCACTCGCATTTTATGCACAATAGGAACCACATACTCAAACAGAACGTTGGTGGAGCAGTTTTTATATGACCAGTTTCATTAATAAGCTGTTGATGACTCCGTTCACCAGTTTCTTAGGACAAGGCAGAGAAGTAGCTCTAATTCCTTCAACTCCTGCTCGGGAAAGTCCAGGTATATCTGTATGTAAAACATATTTAGCCATTTCCTAAACCATTCCCTGCTGCAGCTCCCGAACAAAACAAGGTGCCACAGCTGGCCCCATGCATGCTGCCTGTGTTCTAGAAATCCACACTCATCACTGCAGATGCTCCACAAGAAGAGGAGATCCATCCTCATCACGGCCCACCCACCCACTTCTGCTTTGGAAGTGCAGCTCTTAAGATATTGCAGCAACTGAATGGATGCCCGTTATCTCCCACTTGACTGCTCAGAGAGGAAAGATAAACACTGAAGGAGCTGCGATAAAACTGAACTGCATTAGCAAATATTTAACCATCTGTTTAAAAAGGAAAACCCAGACCACTTCTGAAGGCGGCACCACAGTCCGTCAGTAAATGATTTTCAAACACAGGTTTGTAAATTCACTTACTCAAACAGCCCTGCTGTGGGCACCTAACACAGCGCTGCCAACAAATATTTCCCCATTCCATCTCCTTTCACAAATTCAGATAAAATGCATTCCTTAGAGACTTATCAGTACTGTTAGAGAAGGAGCAAGACCAGGTTTCCAGCTGCCTCGAAACACATACGTTAGCAGTAAAGCATTAACTGCACAGCAACGTGCATCTCCAGGAGATAGTGCAGAGGCAGCTGCACGTTCCCTTACAAATGTAAGTGAATTAAAAACTATATCCTTTTATATTTTTGGGGGGCAGCCATCTCACTGCAGCTACCCAGGGCTCTGACATGCTGAGAATGTCAATTCCATAAAGCATGTACTCACAAATGGTGCCTGCAGGTGGGCAGCCGTGTAACCGTGCCTTTACCCTATCTGCTACAGCTGGGTCTGCACTACCCCACCTCTGAAAGCTCTTCATATGAGACAGCCAGCAGTCAGCTCCTCCCAGCAGGGCCTTCCTGCACACCTGGCAGGTGATGACCACTCCAGCATCAAATAAACTCTCTTCTTTTGTGCAGAAAGTGTTTCATTTTCCTTCACCTGCAGATATCCAGTACGGCTCACACACTTGATCCACTCACTACTGTCCAATCCAACACCATTTTTAATGGTTCTGGGCACAGCTGTCCAGAGCTGTGGATGCCACATCCTTGGAGATGTCTGAGGCCATGGATGGGCCCCGGGCAGCCTGGGCTGGGGGGGCTTTAAGTTCTTTTCCAACAAAAGCTGTTCTAGGATTCTGTGAACCCAGTAAGGGCCTTCATGGGACAGAAGCGTCTCCTGATGAACAGGAGATACCCTCTTGTGAATACACACAGGTGTTTTCCCATTCACCAGAAAGACACTTTACTTAAAACATCATCTTCTAAACGACCATCCAATTCAATCTGAACGTCTGGAGACTGCCTGAAATCTGTTTTCATAGCCTCTTGGGCAGCCTTCATTAGTGAGGAAACACTAAGCCTCACGTTCCAGGAGGAATTTCTTCAAGGATTAGTAGATCCATGTCACCTCATTTCCATTCTCCTTATCTCCCATCAGTTAACCAATCTGCCTTGCTAGGAGCCTGGAGCACTTCACCCATGTTAACATTGCCTGGCTGGAGCAACGCCGTGGGCTGTACTCATCACAGTGGCATAAGGCTCCTGCACATGGCCACAGCCCTGGGAGGAGGACAAAGTGCCCTCATGGGCACTACTATGGCCCATATGTGAGGGGAAGCATGGACTATAAGCGTCATCTGCTTCTGTGCTTGTTGAAATGATGCTGTCTGGTTGCTCCTCTCACCTGCCACCTCTCTGTTTGCTTCCTGTATGTTGGGTACAGTATGGGAACCAAAAGCACAGTCAGCCTGCTTGCTCTGATCAGAGCAGCACACGTCTCACCATGGGCTGAAACCACAGCTGCACGGAAACTCACCCACTGGGGCTCCTCATGGCAGAGCCAACACCACATAACAGCAATAAAATTCATGTTTTCCTTACCATATCTCCCTGCTCCATTGAACAAGTGCTTTAAATGCCAAGTTATCATTTATTTACAGTCACTGAGTGTGGTATCCTCTATCCTCACAGTTTATCTCGAGCAACACAGCAGGCTGTCTTGTAAGCCAGAGCTCAGATTTTCAAGACAAATACAAGCAAACACAAGGCCACACGTGGATAAATTTGTTAATTCAACAGCAAACAAGATATTTTGAGGTTTTTTTTTCCTAATGGCTTGGTATTCATTTACTTCAGTTCTCTAGGGAACTTTTCATTATCTCTACTTCATACAGACTGACAAAATTGCACGGCAATAGGGCTTTCAAACAAATTAAGATACGTGGGAGAAGTGTATTGAGAATCACTTGGAATTATAATTTTGGGTACAGCTTTCCAAAAGAACAATTAACAGATGCACCTTATTTTAATGGGTAGTAACGCATAATCAAATAACACGAAGGACATTTAAGGGGTTTTTCCACTCCTGGCAAAATGTGCAGGTTATTCTGGCTGGACAGAAGTAAGGAACAAGAGCTTTTAGTGAGATCACATCCTTTTACAGGATCTTGCATTTTGGTGTCTCGATGACTTAACTGGAAGAGGAGCCTTTCTACCACTTACACAGGCATACAAGACAGAGAAAACCAAACTGATAAATGAGCAACCACCTCCTTCCACATGAACAGCTTCCTCTTGGCATCCCTGTGTTGGATACCAGTTCTAATAATGCCACCCTGAATACCACCATTACCTTTCGTTCCAGACAATTTAACAGAAAGGGGGAAATCTCCCTGAGGGAGAGAGATGCCACAGAGAGATGGAAATTGGAAGGAGGAGCAACACGGAGGAGAGGCAGAAGGGAGAGAAATAACAGAAAGAAAAATATGGCGATCAGCACAATCCTAATAACTTGGAAGTTCAGTTACACTGGAAAAACAAGATCTTATATTCTTCCTCAGAATGACTTGCAGACAGCTTCCTAAAGATGGCAGTGGCTTTACTTCCCGTGGCCCAATAGTACAGTTCTTCAGTAATAAACACTCAACTGGCTCTTGCTGAAGCACAGTCTGGAAGATCCTGCAGACTGGCAGACTGATCCAGTAACCACTTCAGCAGGTTTGCTATTATAGAGCCAAGCCACTGAATAATGAAAATTGTGTTAGAGAGCCCAGATGAGGAGCCCTGCAAATACAAAACCCATGTCTATGCTTCGCCAGCTGTGGCCTCCTGTTCATTTTTTGAACCGCTTTTGTTGATGGATCATTATGTAAGTCCACCATAAGAAAAAAAAAAAAAAAAAACTTCTAAAGGACTTGTAAGGTAAGGCATTCTGAAGGATGATGTGAAAAGAAATTAACAAAAGTTTCCAGGCTAAGAGCAGAGCTCATTTTTTATTAAAAATTATGCAATCCAGACAAGGGGGTTATGAATCTCCTCATTCCTCCTTTTCTTCTCCCCTTGCTTTCAAGAGTTACTGCTGATGGCTGGCTCCTGCACAGAGACACCAGACAGCTGAAAAGCGTTCATCCTCAATTCATCCTTGACCTTTCTGCTAATGCTGCCACGAACCTGGCCATTTAGCACCACATGCACTATTTTATGTGGCCACTCTGTCCAGAAGGAACTGCACTGAGTCCGCTAGACTTACCCCACAGCCAGAGCCAAACAGTGATGCTCTGGTTTCTCTGGGGCCACCTGGGGCTCAACTCTATCCACATTTCTTCTTTTTAAGCCAATCAAAATAAACAAAAGCTGAAGCAGCAGCCTTTCTCTTCAGGCACGGATTCATACCACATATTTGAATGCAGTGAGCATCATAAAACCGTGCACAAATAAAGGTTAATGCCATACTTCAGGAAAGATGAAAGAACGCTGACATTAAGAGCAAAGCTGTCTTATAAAGTTAAATTACAGATGTTTTTAATATTTATTACCCAAATTACCTTCCTCTCTAAAATGTTTTTAAATCAGAATCCGAATAAATAATGAAAATTCACTCTGTAATCAAAGTTTGCTGTGTATAACAAACGATGAGAACATTACTCGTGTTCTTTTCAAGCACATATGGAAGTGAAGCATTTAAAATGTTGATTGTTTAAAATAAATAATTACACTACAACTATTGGAAAAAAAATGAGTCCTTCCGTCACACCTTCCTACAATTAGGAATGGCAAAGAAGTTCCTGTAAATTGGGAACATAATACGAGATGATTAAAGACAACCAACTGCCTGGGTTTGGTCTATTCAGAACTCTCTCGTTTACAACCAAAACAAATTGAAAACGAACAAGCTTGGTTTCCAAGCAATGTACTCAGTTTCTGTAAATCTCTGTGTATCAAACAGCAGCAAATCAACTTGAATGAGCTGTAATGCAATACTTGTAGCATGTGATGGACTGACCAACTCGTGATCTTCGTTACTGCACTTCAAAGGAAAAGTCCCATGACCAGCTTCAGGAGTCTGCCAGGCTAAGCAGCGCCTCAGTGCAGCACAGGTACCCTGGACACAGACTCACTTTGTACAAAAAGTCTGTTTCATTCAATTAAAAGTTAAGCAATTTTTTTTTTTTTTTTCCTTTTTAAACTATCTGTTGGAGCTGAATCCCAGTTCCTGTTTGCAGCTCCCCATTAAACACATACAGAGGACAGGACAAGGAGCACGTTTGGAGTACTGCCTTCTTGTTTCCCTCAGTTATCAAGAGTGAAAGCAAAACACACAGTTTCACCTTCATCTTTTTTTCTTCACAAATTAAATGACAACATCAGCAACTTCAGGATGCAATACTTACTCCATCATAGATGGTGGAATGGTGCAGCAGTCCTGGATTGCAGTCAGTGGTGATGTGAGGTGAGCAGTGTACGATGCTTCCACTACTTGCTTGTTACGGTTCACAACGTCCAAGTAACGGTTAAACTTCTCACGAATTTTTTTTGCCAACTGAAAAAATAAACAACAAAGAAGTAAAACGAAAATTCACTCCGTTTCCTTGTAATACTGTGTCCCTAAATAACGAACTTGAATGGAAAGTAAAAACCACATACATTTAATGCTAACAATTGTCTGCCTTGTCATTGTACTCCCTGTTTTTTTGGCCCAAGGCACTGCCAAGTCACGTAATTAGCAGTATTGGCCACAGACAACAGTGCACATAACAAAATACATTTACCATCTAGCAATGGGTGCTTGAACACTGTGTTCTGCATGCACAAACAGTAACATTTCCTTCTGTTCTTTAAGGAGTAGCACCTTGATCTGGCTCTACCCATCCCACCGTGCTCATCAGTGGAGCTCTCCAGCACGATGCTCTTTCAAGGCCTGATGAGGATGAGATGGAGGCCCCAAGACAACCCAAAGTCCACAGATGGGCTCCTAAGAAAAGCCCCAGTAGCAGTCTCAGGGAAAACTTCACCCTGAAACCACAGCTAAACACTTCACTGCTTCAGGAGCAAACAGATAACAGCACATCATCAAAGGCATGCATTCAGCACAGGCTGAGGATCCAGACAACCCCAAATACTGCTGCGCACATTACTCTTGAGCAGCAGTCTCCTCAGGCAGGAGGATCTGTGCAGATTATTTCCCAATTCCTTTCACAGAGTTCTCTTCACTGCAGTTTGGACAAACAAACCCTCCCAGTTCTTGCATCTGTCCATGCAGCTCCTGCTGCTTTCCATGGCCAGAGCTGTGATTTTCTGTACTGACTTAGAAGCTCACAGTAAAGAGCTACAGCTCTTTAACTTCCAACAACAAACTGAAAAATCTGTAATTAATATTATATAATAAGAATATATGATAAAAGAACAGGAAAAAAACCCAACATCTCACTCAGATGAAATCCTTCCATGGGCTTTGTGCAGTCCCCTCTGATGGAAGAAGCCATGTGCAAACCAGGACAAGGTTTAGAGGTTGCTCTATTTCTTGCAGCAGCATATGATTGCATTTTTCTCCTTTCAGAAAGCAAAACTAATGGACTTGGCATCCCACCTCAACGATTCCCAGACCTTCAAAAATTAACCACTACAGCAATTTGCAGTAAGTAAAGAAATAAATAAGGAACAACAACAAACTAATTCTAACTTTAGAAATAACTAATTTGAGTACTTCTCATTAATAGCAGGGCTGTGGAAGCTGCTTTTCTGTCAGGTAAGGGCTTGCTGGTCTCCACAGCACGCTCGCCTAATGACTTTGCAGGGGGAAATTGGGAGGGAAGATCTGTGGCTGTTATTTGAGCAGACGTGAGAGTAAACACAGTTGCTAGGGAGCACTGGGTTCAGCAAGGAATGTTCTTTCTTGGTTTCTCCATTTATGATCACAGAACGAGGAAGAGTTTGCTGGAAAAGGGACTGCAAGAACTTCATCAGCAGAACCACCACGGAGCACCAGAACACAAGGGCTCTCACTTGGAATCGATGCTCTTCCCTGATAAGTGAATGCTGCACAAAGTGAGATTCAGGTTCTGATGAGTTTCCACCTTCAGGTGGAGCGAGGAGAGCACCCACACCCTGAGTTCAGCCTGCAGATAGGAGCAATCTGCTGGCAGAGGAGCCCACACCTGAGAAGCCAATGAAGAGCTTAATGCCTGAACTGCACCTCCCATCTAAAACCTCTCAGCAGCTCAGAGTCACTGCGTTACATCTATTAAATGGGATCCAGCACTTCAGCTGCACGTATTTCAACAACAAGGGAACCCAGCCTGCCCACACTGCACACACAGGAGTGGATGGAAGGATGGAGAGCCCTGAAAAATGCCACACTCTGACAGTGAGAAAATAAAAGCTACAGAATAAAAGCTGCAGCCTTAAATCAGCTTCTTTTTCTAAATACTAATAGTAATTAAACAACCTTCCGTCCAAAAATCATTGTTTCTTTTCAGCACTCGTTCTGCCTCTTCTAAGCTTCTCAGAGCTGAACTGTATTGTGATGGATACGTGACCCACGCCACATTTACAGTAAAAACTGAGAAGTACAGAAACAAAATACAGAACAAATGACAAAACAATGGAGCATTTAAACACAAAATCATCCCAACAGAGTTACGTACAGTATTTCAGAAGGTAAAATGGAAAACTATGCTCTGAATCAAGCATGTAGGTGATGGCAGCTCACGTTCCTGAGGTACCCATGGGTGGGTACCACATCCTCCCACAGAAATGCTCCAATTCACCCATTTTAATGCAGACTAAAATAAAACCGGATCCCTCGAGACTGACACCAAATGCCATCATCATCAGGCAAATTCTCAAAGTGCTCTTTGTTTTAAAAACAAAGCAATAAAATCAAGGTTGCTCAGCACTCACTGTCTCTTTCTTTTTCAGATCTCAATGTTTTCTCCCTGATTTTAAGGAGCCCAGTAGCAGGAACCGAGGGCTCCCACACAGTGCAGCCATTAGCTCTGTTTTCCCCTCTTTCCAGCAGCTGGTGAGCAGCCAGCACGTTTCAGTTTGCAGGCAGGTTGGACGTAGCACCTGTTCCTATTACAGCAGCACCCATGGGTAATGCGCTTCAGTTGTCACCGTCTCCACTGACAACCTTTCATCACAACATCAGTGAGTTTCCCTAATTTTCCCAGCGACGTTTTGCTCATTTGCATCTCTCCCTCGAGCTTTGTTAGAGCCCCGCTCCCCTCAAAGCTCCGCTGCTCTGAAGTCTCTCCCTCCTTTCAGAGAGCGCTGAGGAAAGCAGAGCTCCAAGGTTAGGTTTTATTTCTGGCTGCAGCTTAAAAGCAGAGTATTTTTTCTGTTACCAGGACTGTATATAAAATATGCATCAACGAGGCTGGCAGGCGTGGACGCCGGAGCACACTCCTCAGGAAGCACTGCTTACACTCTGAACAATTCAGTTTTGGTATTTTTATTTTAAACTCCTTTTGTCAGCCAGCAGAATCTGGGACAAAATGCATCCGTCGTGCCCTCTTCCTGCTGTATCACAGCTTCGTGGTGCTGTGGATCCACAAGCTCTGATTCTGGGGGGAGATTTAACAAGTGTATACCCAACCCTGGCTCTTGGAGAAGCCACTGCTTCTGCACAAGCTCAGAGCAGGGCCTTGTGATCCTCAGAAGGGACCTTCAAGTCACACACCTTCGTTATCAACAGATTCAGACCATTCCTCTTACTCTCAGTGACGAAGGAAATACAGCCTCAAAAATCCCACCAGGATGCAGCACTCCTTCCCCATGCACTTCTTCAAGGGGAGCAGCACTCATCTGAAGCTTTCCACTGTGCAGCAATTTTGGCAAGGAAAGAGATTTCAAATGTGGCCCACAGCAAAAGGAGGGCTACAATTCCTGTAAGTCATTCTGGAAATATGTTCAATGCTGTACATATTACCTTTTATCACAAGCCTCACAATTAATTGTCCTCAGATTCACATCTTGGGACCACATCACAGCTCGCAGCCAGGGAGACGCGTCAGGCTTAACACTAAAACCTTGTTTCTTCACATACAGATTTCTTCTGTCAATCTGTGTGTGTCAGCAAGGGCCACACCTTGAGTGACACGAGACAAGCCTCCTGCTGGAAGGCCAGGAGACTGCTGTGGCTGTCCTCTAATTGTCCCTCGGCTCATGGACAGACAGTGATGCAATGCTTCCCCAACCTCAGAGTGGAAGAACCACAGGAGGAGTCCCCAGCACTCTCACCAACAGCTTTACAAAACCCGCTCCCACTTCTCTCTTATCAGTTGATAAAGTAAGAAACGGAATGGAAAAGAATGGAAAGGATGCCTGGCTCTAAAGTTTTTGAACGACTTGATTGGGCTTTTCAGGCTCTGAGGTATAAACATCAAATATATTCTGCTGCTCCAAGAAGAATGCTTTGCATTTCTCCTGAAGAGATTCCCGCGGCAGACATAATCCACTCCACTCAACCTCAAGCCACTGATGATTGTCAGCTTTCAGAGATACAGTCGTTAATTTTTTTATATAAATGATTCATAAAACAAACAAACAAAGAAACAGAAAAACTTCTGGTAAGCTGTTCATATTAGAAAAAAACGTGTATCCATGTGAATTTTCGTGTTTTGCCTTAAAATTCTGTACCTAACCTCCTAACTAACTGCCTGCAATTACTGACTAGCTCCTAACAGCTTGGCACATCGATTCTCCAGGTATTTCTATGACTGGTAATTATGCTCTGGAGGAGCCAGCAGGAGAGTAAATGACAGTTTTCTAGCTCTAAGCATAGGACCTGCATGGAGAGTAGGCTCTGTTAAACAAGGTAAAACCTAACTATGAAAGACATGTCTCACTGCTTACACATTCAATGTCCTGTACGTTAAAATCTTTCCCTTTGTCCCCATCCTTCCCAGCCTTCAAATCCAAGTGCCTACGCTCCAGAACATTCCAGCAAGGTGATTTTCGACTGATCTATCTGTATTTCCAGCTGGTCATCTCAACTGAAGCAATTACCAGGGATGCATGGGTGGCTTTTGCAGAAGCAGAAGATGTGATCTTGAACTTCTGTCTGTGGGGACGCTGCCAGGGAGCTGCATGGCCCCTTGCTGCAGGACTCAGGGCAGAGCTACTGCTGTCTGAGCTGTGCCATGCCATTAGGAGCAGAAAGAACAAGGATACACAGCCAGCACCAGGAGAACGCTTCAAAATGAAACAAACTGGCCGAACACGCAGCATTTCCGAGGTCAGTTTTAAACCTCGAGGTACTTCAGCCTAGCTCACGACCACCGCGCAAAGGGATGTAAGCAATCCAGTTTCACACTGCAGTAACTACAAGACAGACGGCTGCAGCACCGCCCCTGGATTCCAGCTCCGAGCTCTCCACACCACAGGGCCCACGTGTCTCATGTGAGGCTGAACATGCACTGACTTCCCTTAAACAACTGAGCAAGATTCCCTTGACTAAAACCGACCATTCCCCACCTTTTACAGTCAGTGCTTCACACCACTAAGATTTGCTTATTCCTACAGGAAAGGTATTCCAGCTCTTCTGGGCAACTGTCATCCGACTGTTGATATCTTACTCAAAGAGAAAAAGGCTGTCACGTAGGATAGCAATCCTAAAGCAGTCCTAAAGGGTAAGCAGCTTAACGCCCAGAGGTGAACCACTCCTTGTGTGGCATGGACAAAACCGAGTGTATTAAATCGCTCGGCCTGACGGCCAACAGCTGTAGCTTTTCACTTTTCCCAACAAACTGAAAGTCATTATTTACGCAGTTTGGGATATAAAAAGCCAACCCACACACCAACTCAGTGGTCTGCCTGAAAAAAAAAAGTTGACATAAAACAGTAATTAATTGCCTCCGGGTATCGGTTGTGAAGAAAATGTTAACGAATGACACAAACAGGAATGAGCAATGGGGGGACTCAAATTTGCTTACACTGGTTTGCGTTTGCTCAAGATGATCCCATTCCATGCACTACCCTTAACTCCTAAACCTCCAGCTATATTGTTTGTGAATCATTAAGGCCAGAAGACCTGGCTATTAATGAAGGAGAAATGCTTCATTATTCCGCTATCCACTTTGCTGTCGAGCTTTTAACTGCCGTAATTATGCTTCACCGGGGCCTCGTTCTTCTCCTCTGACAGCTCAGAATTCATCACACTACCCTCAGTGTTTGGACAGTTATTTTCATCTCCTTAAAGCAAATGTGTACATCTGTGACCGGGAAACAAGTGCTATCTTTCTCTAAGCGCAGCATCTATAGTCAAGACTTCAAAGACGTTTTAATTCGGTTTCTTGGTTTCCCAAAAACGCTTTTGGCTCTAAAGAGCCATCTGATACATATAATCTAGCCCACATGGCCCTTTTGTGGTGTGTGGACCACCCAGAAATACTCGTGAAAACCCTATCGCTGAATCAAAGCCAGCGAGCCCTTCTGCTCCGACATCGGGATGCTTTCAGGCACATTTCTATAGCTGTGCAATGGTCCTGGTCCCGCACACCTGTGCAGGGAGCCCTGCTGCAGTGCCTGGCTCCAGCACCCGCTCAGCACAGCTCCTCTCTGCAGCCCAAAGGCTCTCGGATGCATGCACCCAACCCGGGCCCCACGTGCAGCAGCAACAGCACAGGGCTTTATCGAGCAGCAATCCTCTTGCGCCGGATCCAAATTCAGGCATCCAAAAACTGTATACCTTCTACACAGTTTGGGGTGAAAAAAAGCTTTTCTAAGTTTTTATTTAGTCCCACTTCTACGGCTAAATCGTGTGTCCAGGATGGACTCCCACAGCTGCCTCCTGACTGACCGCAGCTAGGAAAAGCTCCCGCAAAGCGCAGCATCAGTTGAAGGGGTTGAGACACTATTATCCGCAGGGTCAAGCAATTGTTCATACTAGAATTAGGGTAATTTACTAGAATTAATGCTTCACTCCTGTTTCTTCCATTGTTTCCCGCACACATCTGTATCTCACCAAACAAAAATCTGACACAGATGGACCGAAGCAGCACCAAAGGTGAAGAGCAAACAACATGCTTTGAACACAAACCTTACCACTCTTCTAATGACACACACAAGAGATTCACATTAAAATACATCTGATGTCAATCTTGCAGTCTAACTTGAAGCCCACGTCGTTAATCACATGGCCTTCCATTATCAAGGCTATCTGATAGCATTATTACACAACTCAGTTTAGCACCAGCACAGGATAATGTTTCTGCATCAAATACTTGGTTTTTGTCTCGCAGAAGCCCAGCGTTGCTGGAAGTTTTCTTGCACTATTCCATTTTTGGAAGATTAACTTAGTTCCCACATGGATGATAATCCTATCAAAAGCCACCATGTTTGTTCTGAAAGAGAAGAGGACCTAAGCTCTGCTCCCCAGTTCAAACTCACCCAGAGCTTAAATACACTGCCCATACATTCAGAATCCCATCACACACAAGAGCAGCTCACGCACACAGCAGACTACCTGCACCGCGAGACAGCAGCTCCTTTTTCCCCAGGGAAAACTCTGCTCTGAGGCACTTTTGTTCGTACTGAACATTAAAACAGGTTTGATAGGGGGGTAGGAAGGTCAGGTTACTTGCAGAAGGTTGCACGAATGGGTCTGTGCTTAAACGGGAAGGAAAAGCCAGTTCTTTGTTGCAGCCCCCAGGCAGTGCCTGCCACTGCTACCAAAACTCATCACGCCGTGTGAAGGTGCAACTGTGAGAACACAGAGTTGGCACCTTAATGAAAATGAGATCTACCTGATCCGCCTCTACATTTATCCACTATCATTTTTCCAAGTGCACTACAGTAAGCATTACAGCTTAGACGTTAAAGGATAAACCAGCTCAATATTAAACTGAAGAGCTTTCTGCCTGCGTTTTTGAATCTGATCCCATAGGAGGAAAAAACACATGAAACGACCACAAGAAGAAAACAAAACCCTAAACCACAATTGTTATGCATGAGGCTGTAGCTGCCCCATATTTACACAATGCAACTGATAGCATTTCCACAGTTACCAACAATATTAGTGTCTTCACCTTGAATGAAGACAATTTTAATAGAGAGCCTTCCAATGTGAGAAAGAGTCAATTAATGTGAGATGCTACACGAGGGCCCCAGCTCTGCCTTTGCTCTTTTGTTTCTAGGGGAAGGACCCACACAAAGCAGATGGAAAGCCCTTTCAAGGCAGCAGAAAACAGTCAAATCCACAGTCAGCTCACACAATGCACTTCCATTTACACTCTATCCCGTTTACTATCCTAGGTGCCACAAGTCAGGAAAATGGCTACAATAAGTTCAGACAGAACTGTAATTGCTAACTCTGCCTTTGCAAAACAAAGCAGTGCTTTCATCAGCATGTGGTGTGCAGCCCAGGCAGGCAGGAGGTCAGACTTACCTGCTGAACTTCACTTTCTCCATTCGATATTTTCTCTGTGTACATGAAGGAGTTGAATATCCTCTGCAAGACAAATCAGAAAGGATAAGTAAGAGACATTTTGTCTTAAAAGTCACGTTAAAGCTTCGAAAGGCACATGTGCCAGGACATCTGTCAGAAACAGACCGCTTCACCTGGAAATCTGTAATATGTGCTCTACCTAAGGAGTACCAAGTTCATCTATATCTGCTTCTGGATCTCTTCTTATGTAGAAGGCAAAAACATAACAGTTGTTTGGTTTTTTTTCCCCAAGCATTTGTTAATTTACTAAGACAGAGGGGATATTGAGAACCGTACACTAGAAACAGAGGGAAATAAATAAAATATTTTATAATAAATCAATGGGATTTTCCTGTACCAGCCTGCAAGCAAGCTGGGATTTCACCGATGGATTCCGCATCAATGTGCACAAAGTCAAACGCCCCAGCAAGAAGATTTGTAGGTACGGTCACATCTCACAGAGGAGACTGATTTGTAAAGGCCCCACTGAGCCCTTCCTTGATGCGCTAGTGGTGAAATTACCAAGAATTAGCTCTCTGAACAACTAGCGACAGCTGCGATTACTGAAGAAGCCTACATTTTCTCCAAACACAGTATAATCATTGGTCAGCAACTCCCAAGGGTTTTCCTGATGCAGGTTTAGCTGGTTTCCTCCCAGCAGGGCTGCATGCAGCCACAGCTGGCAGAGACAGCCTGCAGAACCCTCTGCTGTGCTTACCACCACTGCTTCCCCTGATCCTTCTCCCTCCTGAGGACTGCAGGAATTCCAGAAATTTCAGCTCTTAATTCTGAACCTGCACGTGGAAGGGCAGCAATAAATCTCCTCACAAGTCTCAGGGAGCACAGGGGGGGTGGGAGGGTAGCAAAGGCATCTACTCTTGAAAGCAGCCTGTATGTTGAGACTTCCTCTTCTTCCAGAGCTTTGTTTTAAGTTCTACTTGGGTACTGTAACTATGAACATCTTTTTGTTTTGTTTTGTTTTTTTTTCTCCCTCGTGAGATGAAAAGATCATTTAAACATCAGAAGAAAATACATTAAAGCGTGTCATTTTGATGCAAAATGTTTCAAATGAATCGAATTTTCCTCCCCGCACACCCTCTAGTCCGCGGACATCAAAAGGGGCGAGGAGGAAGCAGTCTGTCAGCTACCACCAACGGGGCTTTGTGTCCTCAGCACGGAGCTGACCCAAAGCAGGGCTACGAGGGAAGGCTCTGGAGGGCAACACATGTGGAGGAGCTGAGCTCTTTTGGTTTGTTCAGCCTAGAGCAAAGGAGACTGAGGGTAAACCTCATGGCAGTCTCACAGCCCCACCATGGTGGCCCCACAGCTCAGGGGAGGGTTGGGGATGGGGGTGAGGGAAAGGCTGTGCCCCACAGTGCATGGGGCGGCCCTGAGCTGCTGGAGCTCGGGGAATGATGCAGCACTGCTCTGACACAGCACTGCAGGTTGGGTGCTGCTGTGTGGGGCTGCTCAGGACTTCCTTCGAAGCGTGACAAGAACAAGGCTAATTAACAACCTGTAGACGAAGTTAAAAGAACTTTGAGAGTCAGTTGGCAGCAACAAGACAAAGCAGCCCCAAAGCAGGCTGCACTGTGCTGCAGCTGGCACCGTGCGTTCGCAGCTGTACTCAGCCCTCCCACCCCGTGCTGTTCAGTGGTGCCTGCCCCACAGATGGCTGCAGGCAAAGCTCTGCTCGCTCCGTCTGGACAAGCCATGTGTGCCCTTGGACCACAACCAGCACCACTCCATACCAATTTCCAAGTTCCTATACACCTTTGAAAGCCACCAGCTTTGTTTTCATGGCAGAGGGTGGAAGCATCCCAAGCTCTCCCCCGATCCCATGCAACGTGCTCCCTTCCCCAGGCTATCACCTCTCCTTGGGAAACAGCCTTTGTGTTCTCTAATTTCTCCCAGCACAAGGTCTGCTCTTTGCATTAATTAAGCTTGTCAGCCCTCGTCAGTTCTTCAGCAGAGATTTTAAAGATTTGGGAACAGTTGTTTCACAGTCATGCTGTATTTCCACATGTGCCATAACACATCTGCATGGGCAAGCACTGTATTTCAACCACTTAAATGGCTTGATTTCCTCGAGCAGATCTCTGTGATCAGTTTTCACTTCACAAAATAATACATCAAAACAAATCAAGTTTGGTTTTCCAATCTAAACTGTGAATTACACCGCAAAATGGTGTAAAACCCAGCACTCGGTGACGCCTTTGTGCTGCCCCAGCTTGTCCAGCACAACAAGCCAGCTTTGCTGCACTCACGGCAACCGTTCCCACCACAAAGCACAAGCCTCCAAACACGGTGTTGAGAAGCAAACAAAACTGAAAACTTCTTCAAAACCTGCCTAAGTTTGAAATCATCTGCATTTTCCATACTTTGTTCTGGGAGAAAGCTCCAGAAGCGATGCGTCATTCCAGATTTGGCCCAGCCTAATTTACAACACTGGAAAGTCAGTATGAGCACCGTTTTTTTCCACATCACTTAAATGTCTGAGGTGCTCAGAGGAAGCTCATGCTCGCCTGCTGGCTCACAGCACTGCCTGCTGCTTCGCATCGCTGCTTGAGCTGCTCTTCATCCTCCTCTTCCTGCTCCAAGCACAGCACTCGTGTTCCAGCTACACACACAGAACCCCGAGGAAAAGTCACCCCTGCCATCTGCAGGGACTGCTGCAGGACTTCCAGTGACCTGCAGCAGCTCCAGGACGTGCAGAAATCAGGAGAGCTGCACAGTGCGTTCCCATCAGCCGCTGAGGTTGACCACAGCCTGGATGGAGTCCTGAGAAAACCAGGTTTTGTCTTACAAATGCACATTTCAACACATTAGAGACTCCTGCTCCCCTAAGATCTCTAATTACCTGTCTGGTTCAAATTACTTGCAACTTCCCAGAAAATATTCCTCTGCGGCATCCGTGTATCAGCTTTAATGACTTCGACTGTAACCAAGCGCCTCTCAGAGCCACCAGCTGCCTCACTCTTAGCTGTTAACAGCAGGACAAGTATTGGATAAGCAAGATAAATCAGAGCACAGAGAGAGGCTCCAAGGGCAGGGTCTGCACGGGGATCCCTTAGGAGGGTAAGATTTGGGATGCTGCTTTCGTGATGCCTTTCACAGGTGCATCTGACAGTGATGAATGGGAGCACATCCACAGTCAGGATCTCCTTCCAGAGATCGGTCAGGTTTCCTACAGAGTCCCTGAGATAAGGGGCAGCTCAGGTTTGGCTCAGTGGTGGTTGTGCCACAAGTGGGCTCCAGGCGTTCTTATTCCCAGCCTGAAGCTGGATGCAGTCAGCTTTGCATTTGGGAGATGACTCCAAAGCGAGCTCAGAGTAAAAAGCCAAGCAGTGACTGACTCGTCCCCTCAGTTCCTTGAAATTAAAACCAACTCAGCAGCAAGGCACTGCAGCAGAAGGCATTTCAAAAGGCCGAAACTCTACTGTCAGCACCACGTCTTAACGAACAAAAAGGTAGCCAGCCCCAAACCAGGATCCCAAGGGCAGCAGCCACGTCACTATTATCAGATAAGATACGAGTCCATCTCCCTACCAACAGAAATAAAACGCTACAGGTCGAGAGCATCAAGAAAAGCAAACATGAGATTATAATACACTCACTGAGCTGTGAATTATTTTGAAGTCTCTAAAACTCCAAGATGTATTAAGGAAAAAAGAAGTTTAGGCAGATTTTGGACATGCACTGCTGCTACCCATCCTTTTTGGATTGCAGCAGGATGACAAAATAACCACGTGAAAAAGGACAGAGAACAGCAGCAGCAAAATGAGCACGTGTCAAATCGGAGTGGTGTTAACCCAGCAGGACTGCCGTGCTTCTTAACTTCAAGTAGCAGCCAACCAGGGTCTGTTCCTTATTTTAAAGGTTAACATTTTAAAGTGAGCAAACAAACACGTAGCGAATCCTTTTGATGGTGAGACCCACAGAGGTGGATTGTTCCGGGAGAAACCTGTGGCTTCTTTCTGCAGTTTGTTTTTGCAGTGTCTGAAGCCGTATCGCGTTCTGTTTTGTTACCATGTTCTAAAACTGAGAAGCATTAAATAGTGGGTTCCCATGAGACCAAGGACATGCTTTGTGTTTTCCTCCAAGAAATTACATACATACATATATATATATATATATATATATATATATATATATAAAATTGAATACATATAAGAAAAAAAATCTTATATATATATATATATATATGCTTTTCTTGCGTGTATATATTACATATATATTACATATATATTTACACGTAGCAAAAGGGAAACTCAAATGAGAGCAATGCTGCCAGCAGCACAGCGTTGCAGCCCCCATTCAACCCACCTCAGTACCCAAAGACACGTCCCCACATTCTGTTTGGGTGGCTTTCCAACAGGAACAAGTTTGCTGGCAGGGTTTAACCAAGGGATGCTTTTCTGCTGCACTGCTTGTCAAGCAGAACCAGAGTCCTTCTTAGACAGGAAGACAAAGGAATGAGATGCAGTGCTCAGAGCTGAGCTGGGATCGGTGCTCGCCCTGAAACCAGAGCTCCATGAGCAGAGCAGCACCTTGAAATAAGAAATAAGGACACACACAGTCCCGCATAGCCTGGGAATCCTGCAGTCCATCTACTGCCCAGTCCATCTACTGCCATCTACTTAAAACTTCCTTCTCCAGTTTCACAGAACCACAGAACTGTGGGGGTTGGAAGGGACCTCCAGAGCTCCGTGAGTCCAACCCCCTGCCAGAGCAGCTCCCAGCCCAGGCTGCACAGCTCAGCGTCCAGGCGGGGCTGGGACGTCTGCACAGAATGACACCCCACCACCTCTGTGTGCAGCTCCAGTGCTCCGTCACTGCGCTGGGAAGTTTTGCTGTTGCCCTCAGACCACATTCCTGGTCCTCTCGCAGGAGCTCTGTCCTGATGCAGGTGAACTTTGTGCCCTCCTTACACATGCCTATTAGGAAGCAGATCTGCAGGGATTCACTGCAGGGCTTTCATTGCTGTTCAGTAACCAGATCCTGAACCAGCCTGGGATTCATAGGGAAAGCAACCACAACACATCTGCAGTAGCATCCAGGTCTTGACTTCGACTGGCAGATAAAAAGGAGCCGTGACTTGAACAAGTTTTGGTTCTTATCACCAACCACCCTCGTGAAATGCTTTTCATATATAAGTGGGATTCAAATAAGGTTTTATCACTGCCTTGAAGAGGACAGCCAGTGGCAAAGTGCTCTGCTCCAGTCCCACCGTGCAGCAGGCACTCAGGGCACAGCTGAGATGCTGAGACCTCCTTTCGTCCTCTGCTTGCTCTCACAAACACCCACATTTAGGTTTCAGACAAAACTTCGGGCAATTGATATGGCAAACGATTACAAACTTATGACAAGGTGCACCTGGCTGCTCCCAAGCAGGCATCCAGGGGTCTGTATCTGACAGAGGCACTTGGGACACCGTATGGAAACCCACTCCTGTTCACATCGTTCTTGCTCAGTGCAGGAACAATATTTGCTCCTGAGCCACTGTATGCAGTTTGCTTTGTGACTCTGCACACTGTTAGGAGGCAAATCATTTTACACTTGCTGGTCCTCCTTGCTGGAACATTGTTAAAACACATCAGCATCCTTTGGCAGTTGCATTTAAATGACTGTGCATATTTTATGTGTCTGTTTTACAGAAGACTTCTCGGAATGGGCAGAAATATGCGGAGGAAGTTCAGTTGTGAGAAAAAGCTCAGACGATCAAATACAGCTTTTCCATAATCAAACTGAGCACGGAACCCCCTGGCATTCATGACACAAGCCTGTGTGCATTTGCAGATTCATTAAGGTATGAAAATTGGGCAAATGACTCAACGTATTTTCACCAGCTCTCCATTCACAAACCAGGCTACCATCATCTCCCACTGTACCTCCCTGCACTGCAACAAAACCTGCCACGCACACATCATGCATCGGGCAACACGAGAACCAGCACTCAGCTTTGATCACAATTCTGAGGATAGAAAGCATCACACACAGCATTTATCATTTAGTATTTACCTACTACCTATGGCCTGTGGGAGGTAAAGGCATTCTGGATAGTTCCAAGAGCTGTGTTCAGAACTGGAGGCGGTGAATACGCACAGCACTGCGTGGAAACAGTCACACTGAGCACATCTCTTAGGAACATGTTTCCTTGGAAAACTCCAGGCGTATACAATGAGAGAAAACTATGGAAAACTGAGTAACCGCCAAAAATGCAATCAGGCACCAGCAGAATTTTCCCTCTTCTTTTTCAAGGGACCAAAGAGGGAGGAAAAGAGCGAGAGGGGGAAAAGACCCCAGGAAAATCGGTTCCACATGTTAAGAAGATTATTCGTTTAGCCCATGTAACTTTAGTCAAGTTATACTCGTGGCAATATCTATCACAGTATTTCAGAAAAAGGAAAGTTGCGCTACTCAACCTGAAAATACAAAGCAGATGCTCTCCTCAATAAGATCTGTTCTTTCTCCCCATGCTTACCCCTCACGCTGGCTTTTAGGACGTGAAACTTAAAATATCAACATGGATTTCTTCGTACTTCCAGAATATTTACCACAGGTTAATTGTTTATGATCAAATGTACTTAGAATTATCACAGCAACTCATAGCAAAGCAAATACAGTAAAATATTGAATCTGAGTTTTCAGTTTCGCTGCCCGAGAGCTGAAGGAGACCCACAGCCACCACACCTCTGTCATCACTCTGTCACTGAATGGCACCATGCCTCACTGCCACCTCAGGGAGAGAGGCAACAACTGTAAAGGACAGGGAGTGCTATTTTGGTCAGCATGAGTAGCCAAAAGAAATCTGAACGAACCCCAGGATGAGGTCCTGCCCAGGTGCCATCCATCCCATGCAGGCTGGGACAGCCCAGTGCTGATACAGGTGAGTAGGTTGCCATCTCACTTGCCTGTGCTACACGTGCATGGCATCAAGGTGCAGCACTGTAACACAGCTCTAATAATCACTCTGCAGGTAAAAGTTACGAACAATGGCACTCAGCAGCACTTACTTTGAGTCCTTCCTGATTAACGTGCATTTTCCAGCTCACTGCATTTTGTCAGTGCTCCTAAGCCGACAGAAATATCTCCTTGGCGTCATCTCTTACTCGTCCTCGAAAAGATCTGCTCCTTCTTAGGCTGTATTTGGAATTTGGCTCCACGTTGTACCCACCACTCAAATAATAGCACTTAATTACCTCTAGGCCAATCCATCAGAATTATAAAACACAGCTCCAGTTTGTCATCCTCCCTCCCAGAGCCAGTCCCGCTCACCCAGAACCACCTTCCTCTCGGGGGAACAAACCCCAGCATTTGCCAGGAACAAAATTAAACCGAAACCTCATTCAGTGGGGAGAATGTGGGGTTTCATTTTCTGGTTTGTGTTTAAGCTCATGCAAAAATGACTAACTGAAAATAGCACAGCAGACTGATACATGTAAACATGCAATCCTATAGCCAAAACAGTTAATATCATTTCAGTATAATTGTTGTGCTCGTTCAATTTGGTCGAGAATTCAGTTATACAGAACATGTATCCACTTATGTAACATTCCAGCCAGGATTGTGCAATTGTACAGTGAAGTCAAAAGGAAAAAAAATACGGGGGGGGGGGGGGGGGGGGGAGGGGAAGGGGGAGCCCTGGGAGCACACTGGTTTTTTCACTGATCCATTTAACACAATCAAGGCAGAAGATATTCTGTTTTGTTTGGACACAGAAAAATTCATGCTAGAGAAACATACTAAAAAGATCTACTCAAAAAACTCCCAAACCAACAAGCCTAAACATAAGAATTTATGGATCATAAATCATGGCACTGAACTTCCGTGCATAAAATGAATGGGCTGACGCTAACGTAATTACAGAACTGTTTTCTTTAAATGTCCAGGAGTATCATTTTTCAGGATCTCTCAGCAAGAGCCATCAACACACGGAGCAAACACCCTGATAACAGCCTGCCCCTGTGACTGCCACTGATCAGAGCCCCCACATCGCCTCTGTTCCGAAAGACATGAGCTTCACAACTTGGAAATGCACTCTGCATCCAGACCTTCGCCAAGAGAAAAGCCATTTATCAGCAGGACCTGAAACTGACTGTAAGTCATCTGCTGGCTGAGTCAGCAGCCTATGAGAATGTTGATTCGTAAGAGTTAAGACCATCTACTTCCACATCTCCTCTGTGTTGTCTGCCTTTGACGCAACGCGTGTGTTTCCTCATTTCGAGAAGAAGGGAATGGGAGGAATTCTTTGTCCCAAGAATTTCTCGATTCACTTTTACAAGGAGTTAAAAAAACTAACTCAAGGAGATAAACACTTTGCATTACCTTCGTTATCTCCACCATTCTCTCCAACCTGGACATCAAGCTGTTCTCAAATGGCTGTTACACTCCCTCTGGGTCTGTGTGTGCAGCTCCGTGGTGCGAGCTGACCTGGACACGCTTTAGGAAGTTTGTCCTAAGCAAACTCCAGCTGCTCCCATGTGGATGGATCTGGCAAGCCTGCTCTCCTAGGCACTGCAGCTGGAAAATAGTGTTCCTGGCAGAGATGTGCAGGACAGCAAATGCATTAAATAAAAAAAACAAAATCTTCCAGACTAACGTTAACAGATTTTACAGGTTAGAAAGAAAGAATCACTGCGTGAGCAGTAAATATTAACCGTTAATACTCCACTTATAGACAGAGTCTCTGGAAATAGCTCCCAATTCAATATGACCCAGTTTATGTCACGGCTGGAAGAGCAAAACTGATGTATTTGGCTAAGAATGGAGAGTGGAAGCAGCATTTGGAGCAGAGGCAGCCAGGCCTGCATGCAGGGAGATGCAGCACTCATTATGCTTGGTCTGGTTGGTACCTCCAGCCATGCAGATCCCAGCACCCCAACTGGCCGTGTCCCGGGCAGCCCTGGCCCAGCTCAGCCACACACAGTGCCAGTCCTACGGCTGGGACCACTGCAACAATAAACACAAGTGGATACTTCACTAGACTTTTTACAAAAGCAGAAAAAGCTTAGTTTAGTTTTTGCTCTCATGGCACTTGAACTCCCTCCCCCATCCTCTCTGTCAGCTTCAGGAAACAGTTTCCAATTTGTTTTGCTAATGCAAACAGAACTGCCCCTCAGGTAGCACTGGAAACATCCTACTTCTCTTCTTGCTTCCAATGAGCTCTGACATTTCTCTTTATGAAGCTGAAGGCCATCAGACGTTATCAACAAGTCTGAACAGACCTACAGCAGAAGCAAACACTGTGTATTGGAGCCCCAGACACAAGGTACAGAGGCAAAGGAGGAGGTGGATCTGAGGATTTCCCAGGGAATCCCAGCAAACCATCGGTCCCCAGGACCACTCCTCCCTCCTTTCAGAGCTGCAGCCAAGCATGAGTCACTGCTGCATGGAACAAAACCTCGCAGGAGTGCTCAGGGTTCACCATTCTTCCTTGTGTTTAACTTATCTCAGAGCACAGGAGGAGGTCGAGCAACTTGCAGAAAACAAATACAATCTTTGGGAAAGAGCAGAGCCATTAGATGTTATCTGCTCGCAGAAAAATTAAAAATTGAGACCAAGGAGAGGCTCATGAATTGAATTCCTGCAGCACTTCAAAGCAATACGTGCATGAATGCAAGCATTTATTCTTCTAATTAAAAAAGAAAAAAAAAAAAGGCAAGTAAAAAGCAAGGCATCATTTACATGAAAGGAGGGGAGAAAAAAAAAAAGGAATAACAAACAAAAACTCCAGTGTTAATCAAGAGCAGAACAGATTCCAACCCAGGAACAGGAGAGAAAGCTCAATACTTAATGAGGGAAAGTGCAGCAGAAGAGGAGGACTTGCCTCAGCCTTCTGCAGCACAACTTCACTGGAGCCAAATCTCACGCCAAGCCATCCCACGGGAATTTCTACACCCAGCCTCTGGGAGCAAAAAGCACCAGCTGCATTGCAAAGCACAGTCCTTTATCTCACATCCTCATTGTTTGGGATGCCCAGCAGGCTGCGAGCAGGACACTGGCCACAGACATGCCAGAGATGGAGCTGAACCACCCCACTAATGGAGCCACAGGGAAAGGGATGGCACGGGGCTGAGGACCTGCTCCCTGCCCAGGCCCTGGCGTGCAGCAGAAGGAGCTCGCTCATATTCTGTCTTTTAGCGGCTTCATTTTGCTTTCACTATCGAAGTCTGCCTAATAAGAAAGGAGAGGGATGGACACATTCTTTTCCTCTTCTGTGCTGGGCCTCCCTGAAGCAGACATACAACATGTTGTCCGTGTGTCCACTCCTTCACTGAAAAGAAGCATTAGGAAGTTCAAGTTTGTTGGACAGCACTCAGGTCTGTGCTGTCCGTGGAGGGGCAATCATTTCAGTCAGACAGATTCCATGACTCAACATTTTGCTACAAGTTTTTGTAGCTATTAGATTGGTTTCTGTGACTGCCTGACATTTTGTTAGCGCTTACACGGGGCTTCAAAACACAGAAACAAGTTAGTTTGCTTTTCTAGTCAACACTGCACTTCAAGGAAAGAAGACTACATGGTGTAAAAGGCTTATGGAAAATGACTCAAAACAAAAGCAGAAGATAAGAGTTCCCAGTAATTGTGGGAATATCTGCAAACCAGTATTATTAACAGCTTAAGTAAATAAAAGAAATGCACCGCATGAAATCAACTTTGTCACTCAAAGGGGAATAGCCTGCAGTACTTCATAACTGAAAATATCCTCTCTAGAAGGCCAGGATGATTATTTTTGCTGGAGTTATTATGAAAGCACTTATCTTTCAAATGCTCGGTAGCAAGAAGTTATGATGAAAAGAAATGTGGAAATCAGAGCGCGCACTTCTGACGAACTGATGAGCACTGCCGAGATGAAAAGTACCCGAATTATTTGCACGTTTGAAAACAAATGCTATAAATTAGCTGCTGGAATCTATAAAGTTTGCTCCTGGAGATGCAGGAAGATGTACATCCCACCAACCACCTCCAGCTGCAGCGTTTTCCCACCGCTCCAAACCCACTGAGGCAGAGGTTTCCATTCTGTGTGGTTAGCAGGAGTTTTTAAGGGACTGTATCAGTACTCAGTGTGCTCACACATTTCTCACCCATATCTCCTGTGATATCCAGTGCCACATCCAGCGGGCTGAGCTCCCGGCACTGCCAACGGCAATGCTGAGGGACGCGGGAGAACATGCCAGCAAGGCCACAGTGCAAGAAGCTGCAAAGCCAAGGAAAGAGCAAAGAGGATGCAAACAGCTTTTGGGATGACTAGGAACAACCTTCATTTTTATTTATTTATTTTAAAGACAGCACCATCACCTTCTGAGTTCAAAACTACCTCCTAACATCTAGCTCCCATCTCCCTGTCTCAGTTTAGAACCATTCCCCTTTGTTCTATTGCTATCAACCCGTGTAAACAGTCACGAAAAACATAAAACTCTGACCATTCAAAATCTCGCAATCTGGAAACTGAAATACACGTGTAAGGATGTATAGAGACGACCTCCAACGCAGCAACACAAATACATTCCCTTTCTTTCACTTCTCTGTGCACGTATGTCTGAACACACAGAAACCATGCTGAAATCCACTTCTGGGTCACGACGAGCAAGTTCAGCCACTGAGGAGAAATCAAGGCTTTGAGTATAGACAGAACTCACACTCAGAGCTGAACCAGGGCGAGCAGGCACTGCCACTCTGGGCAACCCCTCATACTAAAGCACTCCTGAGGGGCACCACCACCCTCAGCTATCCCAAAATCACCACCCTGCAAGCGAAACCATCCTCCACGCTGCGCTCCGTTACATAAAGAAACACCTTCCAATTTCAAGTTTGGACACAAGCTCTGTTTCTCAAAACGGATGCTCCCCACAGATCTGACACAGAACACAATGCTGACGGTTCTGTCAGCCAAGGGAGCTGCTGAAAGCCCCCCAAGGACCAGGGCAGCAGAAACCCTCGCACAAGGAGCATGCTCATCTTGCTCCGGCCCACCTGCACTCCCTCCGCGTCGGACCGCAGTGTTCCTCCTGTGTTAATTTTACATCCTCCCCTCTCACAAGACAGGCTGCAGCTAACGAGCAGTCCCAGAGGCTTTGTCTGAAGAGAAAAACTGGCATGTACTCAGGCAGCACGACCACAGCTGTTGCCCAATGAAACCTTCATAGAAGGCAGAGGAGCTGCCCAGTGCTAGCAGACGAGCTGGTTTTGGAGGCCTGCATTTATGTTAAACCAGCAGTTTCAGACAGCAAGCTGCTTCCTTGCCATGTCAGGAGTTAGTCCCCCAGACCCACCTCCAGTTAGCCAAGTGCAGCAGGCTGTCAGGCACACAACCTCTTGAAGTCTTTGTGAAAGAGCAGCAACTGGTTGGAAGAGATAGCTTTCATTGCTGAGATCCTAATCTTGCATTCAAATAAGGCTTGCTTTGATACGCATGGGATAAAAACAGACTATTTCCCTTAGTGTGAAGTATGTCAACCTAGACGGCGTTTTCTGCATTAAAAAAATATTTCATAAGGACAAAACAATGCATGGAAATAGCTGGAAACGTTTACAGGACCAGCAAGGGCCAAGACGCAGGTCCTCAAAACACTCCTACAACAGTTTTACTTTCCAGGTATTCAAAACTTCATGGGAAAATAAGGGTAACCCACACAGAGCAGCAAGAAATGGATTAGATAAGGCAACTGGTTCCTCCATATGGACAGGAAAACACCTAAAGACGAAGAAAGCCATGAAAACACACAGAAGCACTCGTGAAAGCCCAGGCTCATCTGGAGTTGAGGGATTAAAACCTCATCACTCACTCCGTTACCTGGATAGGGCAATTTCAGAGTTTAATAAAGAAAAACGTCGTTGATTATTGCAGTGTCTCCTACTGAAGGGAGATGCTCCAGCAGAAGCAAATGCCACTGTGCTCAGAAGCCGCACTCTGCTGGCTCCCCTCCTCCCCAGAGAAAAGCCACGTTTATGCCTTCAATAATTCCCAGTTTTTCTTTCACTACAGCACTACCAAACATTTCCTTGTCCTTGCAGAGATTTATCTGGGATAGTATGTGTGTACTGAAACACAGCTGTTCCTCTTCTTTTCTGCTTTAATTTTTTCCCCCACATAAAGAAGCTGCCTCTATCAGCCTCCCAATTAGCTGCTCGCTATCAAAAGGCTGCTTTGGCCTTTCATCTTCATGAAAACTGGATTCAAGTGACAGGGAGTCATGGAAACTGTGACTGGGGTCATTTCCTGTTGCAGCGTTTAGTCACCAAAAATAAAATAACAATAATAGTGGGTTTTTTCTCATGCAAAACGCTATGAAAACATATATTCTTTGTGAGAAATACCCGACAAAGCAGGAACATGATTTTCAGCTCGGTGTTCAGCTGTTCACCACCCCTTAAAGAAGCTGAAATGAATGGAAAGCCAGGCCTTCACTGGAAGCTCTCCCTGCACAGCCTGCGCTCAATACGCAACCAAATTAATGACAAATTAAAAGAGAAGTCTCAGAGCCTGCACACATTACACATCACAACAGCAACAAACAGTGACTTGTCGATATTCCACCGAGCAAGGAGGATGGGACTGTATTAGGAAATTGTACGGGGACCTGCCACCCAACCTCACCACTTCTGAGCATTTTATCTATCCCATCTACCTGCTCTCAGAAACCAGCAAATCTTATGGCCTCCATCTTTTGCCAAGGCAGCCCCAAAGCTTGCCGAGTTTCAAGATCACAAAAGAGCTGTGATGGACTGCCAAAGCCACAGAAAAATTCTTAGGAAAGACACTGAAATCAAAAACACAACAAAGTTCACCTGGTGGTTCGAGCTATGGGGCAGCACCAGCTCTGTGATGCTTTGGTGCACAGGTGATGGCACAGACACCTCTGCTCAGCTCATCCCAAGAGATGTGCTTTTACACCACGCAGGAACATGGAGGCAGCCCGGTGTACTGCACTTCCACCTCCGGGTTTACATTCATTTTGGCTATGTACGTCCCTCCTGCAATGCTGTTTGGTTTAATATTTTCAAACTTCCTTGCACTACCTCAGTGCATCCCAGATTTCTCCCAGCCACATCACAACTGCACACCCCTTGGCTCGAGGCAGACACTGACCTAATTTTGCTCTTTCTTGATGATTCTTTGGGATTCCTCTGAACACAGAGCAATACCTGGGGTTCCCCCCAGTGTGAGCTCACATGGAAGACATGGATGAAAACTTGTTAAGACATCATGGTAAGACACCAAGGCACTGATATATCGGAAGACACACAGAGGATGGATGAGTCCAGAGAGGCATCAGTGCAACTCCGAGAGTGTGACAGGCAGGGCTGACTTCAAAAGGAGAAAACGTGAAAAGAAGAAGGAAAGAAAAGTGAAGTTAGGCCAATGCTGACATGTCAAGAGCTACTCCAGTTCGTGAATGAAAGAGGAAATGTAACACTGTGCCCACTAGATTCTTGCTCTCATGAAGATGTTTGCAAGGTCGAACCGAAGGTATCTGTGAGCTCACAACCTCATTTTTTGTGAGAGAAAACCTTTCCCTTGCCAAGAATCAGCGGTGCACCATGGACATTAAAAATACCAAAATCCAGCTGATGGATTAAATAGAAGATGAAAGACTACATCAGACCTCAACTGAAAAAAAAACATATATATATAAATAAAATGAAATCCTTCTCTGCTGAAAAGGCCACTACAGATGGAACTAATTGATCCTTGGACCTAATTAAAAAAAAAAAAAAATGGAAAGGAAAGGAAAGGGAAAAGGGACTACCTGGGCTGAGAAAAGCAGTCTCAGTTTCCCTGGGCTGGGAAGCTGTTGTTGACTCAGACCCACTTTTGCTGGCAGGAGAGCAGCGAGCTCATTGCAAATGCAAAGCCCCAGCTGGGGGTAGGAAGAACTATAAGCGTTAAATGCTCGGCTCATGAGTGCCAATAGCAATCACCTCCGCATTGCGGAGCCGGGGTTCCTCCCCCTTCCCTCTCGCTCCCCATTATTCTCCATTCAAGCTGAAAGTGAGAAGGTCTTTTCCTCTGCCATTCTGTGTCAGCCAGACTTGGGAAGCTCCGCAGGAATTGCTGAGAGATCCAGAAACTCACAAAAGCCTCCTTCCACAAAGCGCCCTTTCATCCAGGCAGTGTGTCTGTTAAATACGTCCTGTTAATGTGCGTACATTTTTATAAAGAGATTATAAAGTGAAGACTCAGTCACCAACTCGGCCGCACAATAAGGTTTTTTAAGTTTATTACTAGAAAATTGGGGTTTGAAACGAGTAGCTGGGAATGCTTCATAACTCCTCCGTAGTATTACTCAAATAGGGCTGGCAGCTACAAGAGACAGCCGAAGCTGGACTCGAACGCTTCCATTTCTTTATTTGGTGACACACGGGCACCTCCAGCCGTGATCCCACTACATTCAGTGCCATTCAGACAGGAAACAAGCCGGACGAGTTGGGTCTCAACACCGTACCTGCACCAAACGCGATGCTCTGAGGACACCGGCATGCTCTGCCTCCTTGGGGTGACAGGAGGGCCATGCAAAACCCCAAAGTGAAGGTGCACCAACATCTCTCAAGCTTAAAGTCACCTGTACAGTCTCTGCCTCCCACCCACACCTTCCTTTGCCAACTTCTCATTGACCTGTACCAGTGGGCACAAGTGGAAGAGAGAGCAGATGCTGCGGTGTCCTGCCCTGCTCCAGTCACTTCTCATCACCCCAAGACCCCCCTGGGTCTCCTCCTGCACCTCACAGTGTCACATCCCAAAGAGGCACAGCTGAAATACCCGGTCCAGCCCAACCCACGGCTGTGCAGGACAGGCTCTGTGGGAGATGCACAGAATCACCTCACTGCCATCAGGAAGCTTCAAAAAAAGACTGATGAGGACACTGCTCTGCCATGTCTCCAGCCGAACTGGTGAGATGCCACTCACTCAGCAGCATTTGCTTCTGTTCTCACCAAAACCAAACAGTAAACAGCTATTTGATCTACCTCCAGCATTACAACTCCTCCTCTATCTTTTTTTCTCCCTTTCCTTTGCTCACAGGGGCTCAGACTCTCCTGGGAGCCCGAATCACACAGGTAGACACGCATTCCTGCCAGCCCTGGGAAAATGCAAGCTATTTTGTCATGAGCCAGAAGGGGAAAAGGAAAGAACACATCCTGTTTCTTTTCTGCATCAAAGCAAGGCCACAAGTTGACAATCTTCACCAGCGTGGCTATGGCTTTGCTCCAGCTTCACATGCCAGCATCTGCAGGATCTGCAGCCAGCCACAGCACCAGCCCGCAGACTTACTATAACAAGATCTTAATATCTGTAATATATTTTGGGACACACAGGCAATCAGACTGCTCTAACCTCATCTCAGAGAGTGAGTCCCAAACACAGCACGAACGCAGCCGTTTTCAGCATTAAAACCAAACACCACCTCCTTGCAGCTCTCACATAACTCAGCTCAGAGGTGCCAACAGCTTCCACTGCATTTTCAAAGAAACCCAAAACAATGCAGCCTCCCCGCTAGAATTTGTAATGACTGTATTACCTCACTGCAGCCGGTTATATTCTTTTCTCTTGCAGCACGCATTTTCAAGGTGCAATAAATCATTCAGATGACACATGTGAAGCAGAGAGCACAATGCAGCAGGCCACGCTTCTCAAACAAACACTCCCATTGCAAGCATTCGTTTCTTGCAGGCTCTGCCTCTGCATCTTCCTTTCCTCTTTCCAAAGCAGCTCAGTATCTGTGCTCCTTGCAGAGAAATCCTCCTTTGCAAACGCTGAAACCTGTGCTAATTGATGTTGCTTTTCTTTTACTTTTGGAGGGTGATACAGGAGGGAAGGCAGGCTTACTGGACAGCCTTACTTTTCCACTTGCAAACTTGACGTTGGTGAAGCTAATCTAAAGCTAAACAAACTTGACGTTTGCAGCCTTCATCCTCCTCCTGCAATGCATCCACCAACTCTTTCCAAACACGATCTATTTACTTCTTTTAAATCACAGCCTCCTACACACAGAACACAAGACGCTGTGTAGCCAGGAATAACGCTTTCTAATTTTAATCTAGCAGACCAAAGACTCTGAAATGTGCAGTTTAAAAACAGATGCCTGACCGCTGCTGGATGGTGTGACCAACCAGCCGTCCTCCTGCCCATCCCTCCTTCCTGCCTGCACCACGCAGAGCTGCTTTCCCTGCAATCAGTTTCCTGGAGCTGAACCCTAGCAAGGCAGACTGATGGGGCAAATCCCACATCACACTGGGCAGAGGGAGTGAAAGGCAGCTACAAGCATTCACCTTATATACAATTACTTGGACAAAAAGTATGTCCAAAGGCATCTAACTGCCTGGACTGCAGCTGTAACAGGTTTAAATTATATACCTTTCTACTGTTGAAACTGCTGAATGCGTTATCCTTAAAGTAAGCATCCTCCATGTACATATCCCCACGTAAGTTTCACACACCACAAAGATTCTGCCTCCTAAGAGTTGGCACGGCCTCTGTCTAACACGACAGTGCACCCGAGTGTCCGCAGCATGCACCAGGGCTGCCATCAATGATGCTCTGAAGTGGTCTTTTCTCCTTTGCTTTACACTCCTTGCCATGATGAAAGATGCTGCTTTTTCCTCCAAACGACACTTAAGTCTCCAAAATCAAAAGCTAGACACCTATGAGTGTCTTTCTATAGAGAGAGAGAAAAAAAAAAAGGGAAGATAACATACAATCACTGAATGCTTGGGCTCCAACCCCCAGCTCAGGAGCCCAGGGCCCACCCGTGGCCATGGGAACGTCCATGAGATGGAATCCCACAGCTCTGGGCATCAGCGTGAGGCCTCACTGCCCTCTGAATAAACAACTTTCTTCTAGCATCTAACCTAAATCTCCCCTCTTTTAGCTTAAAACCATTCCCTCTTGTCCTATCACTACCTGCTCATGTAAGAAGTCGGTAATGTGCTAGCTCACTGACAAGGAACAAAGGAAAGGAGCACCACCAAAAGAAGGATGGGATTAGGACTCAGGAGGGCAATGCTGGGCTTGCTCTGGCAAGCCAGCTCCCAGCCCATGCAGCAGAGTGGGGAATCCATCCCTGCTCCCCTCTGCTCCAGCACCACAAACACCTCCCTCAGCTGTGCTCAGTGTTACCTCTGAGGGGAAAGCACGGCCCAAGAGGAAATATTTCTCATAGTTCCTATGCAGAAAGTGAGAGAACCAGGAGTTGAACTGGAGATGGGGAGGTGATGAAAGCACCTGACCCCTTTGGTGTGGTTCCATCACACTGCTCTCAGGATGCTCAGTGCCTTTGGGTCTGACACGGGATGAACGCTCACAGAAACAATCTGCCAAAAAAATTAAAGAATTATGAGACTTTCTCGGTCTAGAATCCACAAAACTGGCACAGAAACCCTCCAGTAACCCTACCAGGGCAAACACACAACCACCTCCCCTTGAACAGTCCCACCTCCAGAAGCCTTTACAGGATTCCAGATGCCTCTTCCAGAGCACATTTTCCCCCCTGTAACAACCCTAGGCCAAAACTGCCAGTTGCACTGCAGCAGTGTGTGCAGAAGAGGGCCCAGAATGGATGAAGCACTCCCCAGACAGGCGCAGGGAACTGCTCAGAGGAACATCACAGCTTCTCTCAGCAGCGTGCTGTGGCTTTCCTCCCTGCCAGCAGCGAGGCCGCAGCCTGGAACCACACAACGCCGAGCGGAGCAGCGCGTTCAAAGGGAAACAACGCCGGTGAGAAGTTGGCTTTTATCAGCTGCTTCTGGCTGAGAAGCTGGCAAAAGGAGACGCAATAGTTTGCTTTTACTAACGATTGGAAACGTGCAAATAGACTTTTGCAAAATCACTTGGGAGACTCTCCAGAGACCTTACACACGGCAGATAAGAGCGGCTCCGCTGAAACCTTTTATGGCACCAGGAATGGCTAGTATTGATTTGTGTCACCATTATTTCAAAATCAGCTCAGGTTTCCTCTGTAAATCCAGAGGCAGAATGGCACCTTACAGAAATCAGGACCAGAGAGGAACTCACGTAAGACAGGATTGCTGCACATTCTCTAGCTTGTACTAGACTAGTCATGTCCTAGCAGCAGCCACCGGATAAATATCAATGTCATTACATTCAGTTTTCCATGGGAAAGAGAGCACAAGGATATCCTTACAGCCACTAACACTGCATGTTCTGCAAATACAACAAGCACTGACAGCAGAACACTGCACTTTTACGATCCTCTGTAGTTGATACATCTTGCAGTTTATTCTGTGTTAATCTTGCAATACAAGCATAGCTACTAGCTAGAACTGCTGGAATCCCTGACACAGACACAAAACTGACGTATCAAATATCTTACCTAAACGTTTAATTTATGTTATCTGTGTTTAGAAAAAAAGAAAAACTCAAAAAGTGACCATTTTCCTACCCAACCACAAACACAGCACTGCCATGTCCTCCCAGCTACGAGCTCCCACGAGCCCCAGCATGCAGCAGGCTGCCATCCCAGCCAAGAGGAGCACCAACTACAGCGTGAAAAAGGAAATGGGGACTACAACCACCAGGCACTAACCTCTCCTCTGCAGAATGAAGCTAAGAAGTTGGCCAGCACACGCTGTGCTGCCTTCCCTGCCACCTTGACATGCGTGTTATCAGCCCTGCCACGGCCCTGAGAGCCCCAGTGCTTTGTGGCTTACCTGGATGCCTTCGTGCTCCCCACGCAGGGTCCCTCAGCAGGGGAACAGCTCATTATCTAGCAGCCCACCTTGCCACGCTGCATCCAGCACCTTTTATCTGGGCAGGACAGCTGCATTCCCCCTGTTTGAAGCGAAATGTCAGCCTGCAATGCACAAAAGCTAATGCAGCACAGCTTACATCACTGACGGTGCCTCAGCGCTTTGAAGGAACGGCTCAAAGCCGAATTAAAAATTCCCATTGCATCTCCTGTGTGCGACTGCTCTCGTGCCCTTCCTTACACTAGCACCTCTCTGAAATGCTTCATGCTGGAAAGAAAAGGAACCCGAGCAGAACACGATGAAAAACTGCTGCAGCGTTGGGCTCTCACTGAGTCTTGAAAGGAGCTGGATCCGCACCGGGACATCACCACGTCAAACAGATGAGATTCTGCTCCGCTGGTTTCTACTCTGTAATTATTACTAAACCGAGCACTGCTGCCAAATGTAAAAACATAAAAGCAATCCTACTCAAACATCACTCAGCCTTCCTTATTGTTTGTTTTCCCTGCTGCATTTCCATTGCACAAGCTGGAAACAACACGTAAATAAGAGGAACAAAATGGAAGCAGTTTTCTGTGCAAAACGCTCGTGGAAGAGAAGGAGAGAAGCACGTGAAACCCGTATTTCAGCGTGAGGAACCACGGGTCTGGAATTTGAGCAGGTCTGCAGTGCAGCTTGAAATGGGATTCCTCTCTTTCAGGCTGTAAATCCACTGTTGCCAACCAGAAGAGCATCCCAGCAGAAAAACAGACAGGTATTTGTATTAGTCCAGTGTTCACTTCCAAAGTGATCAAATACAAGTTACACTTGTGGCTGTATAACCCTCTGTCACCACCCAGAGATCTCCACAGGTTTCCCAGAGGAAGGAGGCACGCCAGCATCCCCCACGAGCCCCGGCACATCGCCATGGTGTGGCAGCGTTCTGTGCCATCTGCTTGCCTTGCAAAACACATGGCTGGGTGAGTTATTAGCAAAATAAACACTGCGTGTCTGCCAGCCAACCTGGAGAAGCATGTGCTGCGCCGTTCGTTGCTTTTACACACTGCTATGGCATCTGAGCAAGTATTAATATTAAAAGAAAAAAGAAGTAAAATGCCACAGTGAGAAAGCAAGGGGAAAAAAAACAAAAAAAACAACAGGTGTCGAACTGCTACTTTCACAGTCAAAACGCATTTATTTCCTCCAACCAACAGAATGAGAAAGAGCCCTGCTTCCTTCATGAGGAGCAGGGAATGAAGGTGGCAGAGCTGCCTTCAAAATATTCAAGGCCCTCCGGGCTTATAACTTTTGTTGAAACATCAGCGTGTAGCTGGAAAGTTACAGAGGCACTTAACAGTGCTTTTCATCTTCAAAGCGTTGCCCGATCCTTTCAACTCTCCCCGAAAGCACCACATCCCCACTTTGTGGGTGGAGATGTTACCGTGCCCAGCACCATCCAAAAAGCGCGGTGTTCTCACCCCGCACGCCCTGTGCCCACCAGAGGGTTCAATCACACCAAAAACAAACCGAACGCTCGCTAAATATTTTACTTACTCTCTTTCTGCCTTCCCCTCATGAAGAAAAGAACTTCAGGTGTGTGAACCAGCAGCCTGCTCTGTAATTTCCAATGCACAGGAGAAGCCAGGCTGAGGTCGGCCAGGTAACGGAGCTGAGGGAAATTCCACTCTTAGATGAGGTCACGACAACCACCAATTTTGTTATAATTTCAGCACAGAGCAGAGCTCCATTGTTAATTACTGCTGAGCGAGGTCTCTGTCCAGGACAGCGTACGGCAGCCTGCCACTGAGCAGCTCCCTCCAGGCTGCAGCCCTCAGCGAGCCAGGGCACGAGGGTATTTCATGCTAAGCCTACTGGATAACAAAAGGCAATGCTGCTGCTCAGGCTCCAGTGGAGATGTGGCTGCAAATGGTCTTCCAAGGGTGCAGCCTGCTGCTAAGCTACAGCGTACTCCTGATAACCGCAGGGCCGCCGTCACCTTGCACACTCCCTGCATCCTGCTGCTTCCAGCCCCGTTTCTGTCCGCAGGGGACCCCAGAGGACAAACAACAGTACCACAAAGAACTCTTCCCTTGGATTTCATCTCTCGGGCGTAGGACTACTGCAGTCGTAATGATAACGCTGCAGCTTGAGGTGGCAGGTTCCTTCTGCACTGCTGTGGGTTCGTTTACCCACACACCAAGCAGAACTCCTCCTGCACTCCAACACGAGAGGAATAAAAGTGGTGCAGCTGCTTCTGGTTAATTGGGGAGCAACACCGACTAACTCTGGGGAGAAACTCAAGCAGATCACCCTGAATGAGCACTGAACGACAGGCAGACACGCACACACACCGCTCGTACCACAGTGCACGGCAACGTTCAGCTATAGCACTGCCATTAACCGCAGCTTTTGCGGAACTGTCAGAGGGGGAACAATTAATCGGTGCAATATAGGAAGTCAGACAAGCGATGGATTCCGTTTAAGTGCTCTCATGGGAACAGCACCCAGAGCTGCAGCACACAGCAGGAAGCAGCAGCACACGGGCACTGTCTCTGGGTACACACCTCAAGCTCAGCACACTCGGCCAGCAATGCATCCCACGAACTGTCCGCCGTGCTACACTATTTGAGCTGCTCCACGCAGCACCATGAAAGGAATAAGTTGATGTACGAACTTGGAGTACTTGCAGGTATGAGAAAAGAAAACAGTACTTAAAAGCAACAGTGAGATACGGCATCGGCGCGCTCGTGCTAGGGTCCATAAATAGAGAGCTGTGATGTGAGTGCCAAAAACAATTGTCAGAGTGGTGCTGGCATCAGGAATCTCTCATCCCTGTTCCTTCTGTAGCTTCAGCCTATGTTACAATGCAGATGAACGGGTGCACCTCACTACTCACGACAAAGAAAAGTAATTGGATCAGCTTAAAAACACTAAGCTCGTATCGCTGTTGCACTAATTACATGAAATACTGACAGAAGAAGAATGCGTTGCAGGAAGAAGATGAGATGGGTCCTGTCTGCAGCGCTGACGGCTGCTCCAGCAGAAACCCAAGGTACCGAACTGGGAGATGGACCGAACCCATTACACCCCACCCTCCTGCACAGGCATTTAAGGCTCAGACATTTGGGGTTCTCCTCCTACCTCTTCCACTCACTCCTCTAACATCTGCTCTGGAAGCTCCACCTCATGCTCCTTCACGGAAGCTCCGTCTCCAGTTCTCTCTGCTTCCAGACTGCCTGGCTCAAGCACACCCAAACCAGCCCTCACCTTCCTTCTGTGTGAGGGAGCACTTCCACCTGCTCCATCCCTCACTGGATGTCTCCTCCCCACCTGTGAGCTGGACCCACCCATCCTCTGAACTCTCTCCCACGGTTCCACCCCACTTCAGTGGGGGTGCCACCACCTCCTGCCTGTCACTAGGACACAAGATGAGAGCCGAGCTGAGAAGGACCAGAGAGCATTCGGTCCTGGTGCTTCCTCCCTTACTATTCACAAAACTCAAACAGAGCCCCAGATGACAAACGTTAACCCACAGGCACCCGTGTCCTACCTGTCACAACCATCTACATCCATTCCATCTCCTACTCCTTGAAGGTTCCCACATCCACCCGCTCATCCCCTATGCCCTACACAGCCACCGGCATCCCCCACCTCTGTGCTCCCTCCTGATTTTGGATCTACCTTCACACCGCCTCAAAACCAGGGCGATACCCACAGGTTTATAACCAACTAAAGCACAAAAGTGCTCTCAATTTCCCCAAAATCTCTAATCCATGAGCACCTGCCTGCACCAGGCAGTGCCACAGAGCTCTGCACAGCCAGAGAGAGCCGTAACCGCACCAGACTGGGCAGGTTTGGGCAACTTCAGCCCTAAAATCAAGCGTGAACCACAAGCTGCAGTGACACACGTCATAACATTTTTTGTTCTACTGTAGGAGGTCAGCAAAGAAGCTTCGAAAATCAGGGGAGGTTCATTTTCACTGGGTTTTAATCTTAAACAGCTGTAATAATGTTACCGGGGAGAGCAAAGCACAGGCTGCGCGTTAGTTTGATGGGAGTTAAGGCGGCCAAAATATTAAGCACATAAAAATAGAGCTGAGCATGAAAAGGGTTTTCAGAGTCTTAACTACATGGTCTTACTACACTCATTTACTTCGGGGCTTTGGAAATCCAACTGACGGTAGACACAGTGCTGTCACATCACGTGCATCCCTGTGTGCTGGCACCCAGATCCCGAGGAGGAAGGTTTGCTGGTGTAATCCCACCGCGATGACCTTGCGCTTGTCCACAAAGTTGCCATCACAGAACCATCAGAGCTGGAAGGGCCCTTTAAAGGCCATCTGCTCCCACTCCCCTGCGCTGAACAGGGACACCTACAGCTCCTCCAGGTGCCCAGAGCCCCGTGCGGCCAACAAGTGCTGGCCACGGCCCCGCCGGAGTTCGGGGAGTTGTGATTTCCTTTGTTTAGCCGGTTGCTGGCTTTGTTTAATTATTATTTCCTTTTTTGAACGCGCCAGAAGCGCGTTCAGCGCTACAATTACCCTGATTTAACCTGCGTTAAGTACAGCCCCCACCACGACGGTATCACGGGGAAACACGCACGTATGTCCGCACGGCGCGGGAGAGAAACCAAGAAGTGACTTTCCTGCGTAGCAATAACCCACGTCGCGAGCACAGCCGCTCGCATTTGTGTCTTCCCAGCGCCGGGGACACGAGGCAGCACGGCTCCCCGGACAGCGCGAGAGGTGACACAACGGAGCCGCTTCGGAGGACATCAAAGACCATTTGGGTAGAGACCCCCGCCGCTCATCTGCCTCTCGGCTCGGAGCCTTTTCAAGCCGCATTTGCCTCCGACCGTTCCTTCCCCGGCTCTCATTTCGCAGTGCCCCGCACCCCCCCGTCCCCACCTGCGCGGCGGGGCTCGGAGCGGGATGGGGATGGGGATAGGGATTGGGGGGGGGGGATGGGGATGGGGGGGAGAGCTCTTTGTGCCGCGCGGGCACCGGGGGATGGCGGCACACAGCTCCGGTCCGGCACAAAGGGAGGGAAAGTTCGCAAAGAAGAACCAAGGGATAAAAAAAAAAAAATCAAATCAAAGGAAGGAAGAAAGAAAGGAAGAGGCAAAACCCGGCACCGCGAGGGACGGAGGGAGCAGGCAAGGCAACCCGGGCGGGCCGTACCTGCATGGTGACCACCCCCAGCTCCTCGGTGGCGAGCTTCCTCATCTGCGCGGCCAGAACTTGCGCTTCCTCCAGGATGGAGAACTCCGGCTCGGCGGCGCCCATCCCGCACAGCGCTGCCAGGCACAGGAGGCCCAGCGCTCCTCCCCGGCCCCGCGGGCGGCGGCCCCGAGCGGCGGCCTCCAGCCGCCCTCCGCCCCGCGCCATGCTGCTGCCGCCGCCGCCGCCGCCGCGGGAGAGCCGAGGCCGCCGCTTCTCCCGCTCCGCAACGCCGCGCCCGACCCGGCCGAGGTGGGGGGGGGGGGGGGGAAATGGGGAGCTCGCTAGGGCCGCGGGGCGGCCGCCATGAGGGGGAACGGCGGCTCCGAGAGCGCTGCGCCCCGCGCCCGGCGGCGGGGAACGGGGAGAGCGGCGGCGGAGAGACGCAAAGCGCGGAGCGGAGGAGGAGCGGGAGCGGCGGGGCCGGGAGCGGAGTCACGGCGGGGAGCGGGAGAGGAGAGGGAGGCGACGGCGGGCGGGGGCAGAGCGGGGCCGGACCCCTCCTCCCGCCCCGTCCCCTGCTGTCCCCTCCCCTCGGCCGCCGCCCCGCGGTGCTTCGAGGCGGACGTCTCCACGCGCTTTTGTATTTACTTCTCATATCCCACCCCCCCCCCCCCCCCCTTTTTTTTTTTTTTTTTTTTTTTCCTTTTTCGTCCCGCGTACAAAACGCCGTTGGTACAGCTTCCGTGTTGTTTCGCGCAGGAGAAAATGTCTAAAAATGGAGTTTTGGACACCTTTCGTGGCTGGTTTCCTGATTGTCTCCCGAGCGCTGCCAATTCAATCCAGCACTGCCCAGGCCTTGCCTCCCCACCACCAATCTTCCATGAATTAATAAATTCGTAGAACCATTAAGGTCCCCAGGCCTCCCCCCCCGCACCCCCCCTCCCCCCATACCCACCGCCCACGACCCCCAGTGCCACATCCCCGCGGCTCTGGGACACCCCCAGGGACGGTGACCCCCACCCCTGGGAGCAGTGCAGTGCTGAGCGCTCTCTGGAGCAGAGATGTCCCGCAGCCCCCAGCCTGCCCCTGCCCTGGCACAGTGTGAGGCCGTCACCTCTCATCCCATCGCTGTTCCCTGGGAGCAGAGGCCGACCCCCCCTCGCCCCAACCTCCTGCCAGGAGCTGCTGGAGCCGTGAGGTCTGCCCCGAGCCTCCTCTGCTCCAGACTGAACAGTCCCCATTCCCTCAGGTGCTCCTCATAGGACCTGTGCTCCAGGCCTTTGTGTTTGGGTCGAATAAACAGATTATACAGATGCCTTATCCATTTCTGCTTGGCTTTTGCTCTTCTAGGTGACCTACAACTCTAAAAGAACATATTTTTTCACTTAACCCTGAGCAGTACTTCTGGTTTAGGACTGATCCAAATGACACCGCTCCAAGCTGCTGTATCTTTCATTTGCATGGCTAAGGCAGCATTGGCCACCTGAACGACAAGGTGTTTTCTTTCCATCATGCTGAGGCTTTTGGACTTCTGTTGGAGTATTTTCCCTGGGCCCCAGAGAGAGAGAAGCTGAAGGGAGCCAAATTCGCTCTTAGCACCAGTCATTTTCATATTACATTTCTGTTTTTTTTTTTTTTTTTAATTAGATTCACTAGTGGAGGACACAAAGGTTTTGAATTATAAAAGCCAAGTGGTTTTCAAACATCTTGGCTGCATTACCCACATTTTTAAAATTTCATTTCTGACCCCAGCTGCATGTTTGAAAAGAAAAATCTCTCTCTGTAAACTTTGTCATGTAAAAAATTATCCCACCGAGGCAACAGCTGGAATCCCCGAATCTCCATCCATCCAAGGCACCGAAACTGCTGCTCCCTGTCAAGAAATCACCGTGTTCGTGCTACAAATAGTCTTACACACTTCTATTTTGTTAACAAACTCACCTCAGGAAACAAATGAAGCCGCTGTCCTTCTGCTTCTGCTGTGCCAGGATCCTGCTGATGGTAACGTAGCTGATGGGGCCGGATTACAGCTCTCATACACAGCCCGGCGATGCACCTGGCAGCCCTGGGGCACTGCTGCCTCCTGCCTCCTCCTGGAACCATCGCTGCCACCTCGAGATCGGCTTCCACACATCTGGAGTTTTAAGGAAAAATAGGAAATGACTCCCTCCAAAATACCACAGGGGGAAAAAAAGGGGAATGAGATTCCTAAAAAATCCTTTGCTATTCAAATGGTGAGATAGCTGGAGTCACGGGATATCAGCCAAGGGCTGCCCACACAAACAACCCGAGGCTGGTCTGGATGGTGGCACAGCTGTGTGTTAAATCCATCTCCCTTTCCCTTGGGATAAGCCTCGAGGAAGAGGGACAAGGCCCTGTCGGTGTGGTGCTGGCATGGTGCACCCAGAAGAGGAGGAAAAGCCAATGAGATGCAAATGCCAGGAGAAGAGATCAAATCTCTGCTGCGCTATCAGCATTTGGGCATAAATAAATTCAGCTGTTCGGATTTGCAAAAACGAGGCCACACTAGAAGTATTTTCCTAAACAGCAAGGGAAAAAAAAAAAATGAATCTGAAATGTAAGTGCTGAGGTACGGGAAGAGGAACTTATGCTTAGAGTAACTAAGTGTCCTCTGACACAGCATAAGCAGACAGGTCAGCGTGTGCCAACCTGGGGAGCAGAACAGTGCAAGGCCAAAGCTGTTTCTGTAGCACCAGATGCACAATGTACTGAGACAAGGTTAATTCACTGTGTACAGCCCTCTGTTGGGATCCCGACTTTCTTGATGTTATCAGTTCCTTTCCCGATACTAAATTTGTATTTTCAAAGCTGCAAGCTAACTATGTATCCAGGTACAGCCCCACATGAATACAAAATTCTCTGTGGAAAAAAAAAAAAAAAACGAACAAGGAATATCCTCAGCTCGCTGCATTTGCTTCATTTTGTGGCAAGTCCCTGTGCTGCCTGAGCAGATCAGGAGTTTTGGGAGTTGGAAAGGCATGGTCTGATCTTTGGAAAATCTCCTTGAAAGTGGCACTTGTTGATGATACCGATCTTCACCCCTGCGAGCAATACAACATTGCGTTCCAGCCGTGGTGAAGGAGGCAGAAGCCTGGCAGCCCCACGCGTCCTCCTGCATCCTCTGCAGCCTTCTGCTGTTTGCTCAGCCTGCAAGCTGTGCTCTGTGAGCCCTGCAAAGGCAGCGTGGTACTCCCAAGGAATGGGGAAACTGTTTGTGACTCTCCTTCCCAATCTCAAAGCAAAGACTAAATTTAATTTTTTTCATGTATTATACACTGGAAATGACTGTCCCTTGAATGCCCTCCATTAATTTCTGAGGGAGAGCTGTCTGTGTACAGCTGCCTTTGTATCCATACCCGTTACACATGTTCACATTCACGTCTATCATGTGGCAGGGCCAATACGGCTGTAAATTCAGAGCTCTATCCCAAAGCCAGTGCAGCTTCTGCCCACCTAATCCATCACTCCCCTATGGATTGCAACCAGTGAAGAAAATGGAAAAAATGCCTGCAGTCCTCCCCCGTCTCTCAGTGTGCCTGTGAGAGCGTTCTTTCCATAACACCATCATCACCAGATAATATTTTTAATGAAAGCCATCACGTTATGTAGTTTCAGAGTGTGTGGTGTGAGATTTCAAAGTGAGCATTGTGCCCAGCTGTATAGCTCGGGATGGGGAAAGCCTGATGGGAGCAGCACAGTCAGATCACTGCAATTCGGATGTGGTCTCCTGTCAGGTCAACTGCTTTCCTACTAAATTCTAACCAAGAGGTGATGTAAGCAAGAAAATCCCTGCCACAAGAGGAAGACAACAGGGTGGAGGGACGGGGCAGAATGGGAGCTGGAAGCCAACGGATGGGGCATGAAGTTTGTTATTCCTGCTGGCCCTAGAGAGAGAAAATGGGCACCGTGCATTTTCTTACCCTGCATTAGGAAGAGTGGGCACAAGGGCAGCTCAGCACATCTTGTTTCTCCTAGCAGAATATCACCCAGACAAAAACACTGCAGGAACATGGTGTTAGAACAGACGTTCACAATGCAGGAAAGATAACAGACATAATTTATCACAACGTAAAGAGAGCGATGACCTGACAGTGCAGGGAAGCTGCAGTTAATAGAACCCAGCCTGACTCTGGCTGAAGACCTCTCCTTACTCCAGCAGCCCGATGTCTTCGGCATCTGTTTTCTTTATTCCATGCCTAGAGCCAGCCCTAAGCTGCCCAGTGACTCCAAACCACTGAGATCAGTATTCTCCTATGGAAGCTGTATGTGTGTATACGTATGTATATATAATATTTATGTATATATGCTTCAGTTTATGCTTGAAAACTACCACGTGGTAAAAAAAACCTTCAGAAGTAAGGATATAAAACAACCCATCACAGAGCAGTTAGGATATACATACATATATACATACAGATATATATGGATACATATAGATACACACTGTATGTATGTGCATATGTACATATGCTGTCTGTATGCAACACATGTGAAGATCTCTTCCAGCAGCATGGCACCCAGTTCAGGAGGGAGCTGCACTGAGGAATGACGTGGTTCCTCAGGTGGTAACCATGACAAATTGTGACTAGGAGTCAGGCTGCTTTTGAAATATGCTCAAGGACTTCTCTGAATACCAGTGGTTCTCTCCTGAATGCAGAGCGTGTGAATTATTAAGAATTTCTCACGCTTATGGATGAAAGGATGTGCCCATGCTATGAAACACAGGATGCAGATTTCTAATTCACAGTTCTTGATCTCTTCATTCTTCTGCAGTTCTTCTCATTCTGATTTTTATCTACACGTGTATAATGGGAAGATCAAACATGATTAGTAAGACCCTATTTGTGAACTTACTGCTAAAAGGGGAATATCATGCTACTTGCACTTTTTTTATACATTCTTAGAATAAACTGAAAAAAAATCTCAGAAAAGCAACAGATTTTTTTTTTTTTTTTTTTTTTACAAAAGTAAAATAAAGGGAGAAAAAATCTACAATGCCACCTGAGTGTCATGTTTGCTGTTACTCAGGACGCTGTGCCTGAAGGCAAACACTCTGACAGTTCATGGGGATGTAGGGGCCACCAGCCCAGCCGGTGCCATCGGTCACACAGACTGTGGGGCACTGGGGACAAGGATACATTCAGCTGCTCTGCAACCCCTGTGGTCACTGCTTGGGTTGCACTGAGTCCCACATCAAGGACAGTCGCTAACATCCCTAGAGCTGCCAGGCCCTGGCAAAGAAAGACTCAGGGATTATATGAAAGCCATAGTTTTTCAGAGACTTGTATGAGGGCTAAATCAGGCTGGGTTATCAAAGGAGTATTGGGTAGCATGCTGCTAACCAGTGTGGCATGACTTTAACTGAGACTTTTCAAAGAAACAAGTTTGTTTATATTTTTCTATAATCTCATTTGTAGAAATGGCTGAACCCTTCAGCATGAATATCTTGGACTCTACAGCAGAAAATAGCTAGGAGCTTTCCAACACAAACAACAACAACAACAAAAAAAAAACCTCTGAAAACTTGGATCTTATCGCTGAGAAATGGCAGGCAGCCTTGGAACAGGCACTGCTACTGGCAATATTTGTGATAATTCCGATTCTGTAATCTCTTTATCTTCCTTCTGCATCTCTTCTTTTATCTTCACGTTGATGTCATGGAACTCGGCACCAAAATATTTCTTCTTCTATTCTTTTTCCCTTGGCACCATTCTCAAAATTGAAATCAGCTCGTTTTCATTCTTGGAAAACAAGCAAAAGATACCATTGCACTTCCACACGCTGCTGAACCCCGGTGACAAGGAGCAGCTCTCTTCTCTCTTGCCTGGAGGACCTTGAGGCTGAGCACATACACAGCAGTGATGATTACGCTGTCACAGGGAGATGGAGATGATGTGCCTGGAAACATTTGTGGTGGTGACAGGGAGAACACGAGAGTCATCCACCTCTCTGCCATCCCTTGAGAAACAGAATACACCTCAGCTGTCACTGTAGTGGGAACTCTTTGAGATTCCTGAGCTGAATCCCCGGGGCTCAGTGTGCTGAGTGGGCACTTTATACACAGTGTTGTGCTGCTGTTAATGTCTGCATCACCTAGGGCCCAACCTACAGACAGGCTTGATGCAGCACTTGGTAAACACAGGCTGACAAAATCCATGTTTCCAGGAATGCTCTCCCTAGCTAAGCCGAGGCCCAATTGTGTGCTGCTGGGAGCAGGGCGGTGTGCTGTGGGGCCACGGGCCCCAGCTCACCCCAATGGGTTGGCACCAATGATCCCCTGAAGTTTAATCTCAGCTCCAGCACCCAAAGAGAAACTGAGAAGGGCTGCAAATGGGAACAAGGAGAGCTATGCCAGAAGAATGTGAGCTCCAAAAGATGACAGCAATCTTTCTGGTCTAGGAATGCAGGCGGTTTGCCATTTGGAGATGTGTGCTCAGCAGGGCCAGGTCTCTCTCCATCTCTCAGCCATCCTGGGGAGCCCTTTCTGAAGACAGGACAGGGTGGAGCTTCAGTCACCATGCCTAGTGACACCACCTCCATGGGGTCATCACCCTCCCAGGTGTACCTGCTGGCTGTGTCCCTCAGCAGCAAGGTTTCCAAGTCACACATCTTTGCCCTTCTCTTCTGGATTTTACATTCAACAACCACTGATTGAAATATAATCCCAAGAATGGAGGCCAGAATCCAGGGCTCTTTCCTGCCTCATGAACACCCTCCTCTGGCCTGGAGACGTGCCCTCCCATTGCTTCACAACATCTGGCATTCCTTAGTGTGCTGCAGCAGGGCTGCACGGGGCTCCTCACCCAACTGCTGCTGCAGCCCAGGAACACCTTGAGTTGGTTACAGTCCCTGAAAATAGGCACTCAATAAGTGGAATTTTCTTTTATTACATTTTTAGAGACATCTAATATGTGCCTAAGTAGACGCCTAAATTCCACCATGTGTGAAGTAGTTACGCTCTCACTGTGTCCAGTGGTTTGGACTCTGGCCACTCATCACAGCCAACAGAAGTAATGGAAATGCAAATTCTAATAACTGAAAAATAGGGTGGAAGGATTTTTGTTGAGAAAAGCAGTAAACGTCACTGCCAACGTTGATGGGTTGCACATACAGAAACACTCCTCCACAATTTGACTTGTGATTATATTAGATGTTGTTTTCGGTACTGTAGCTACTGAAGAAGCAGGAGGTTGAGTGATTCCTGCATACCTGACTAACTTCATGTGTTACTCCTTGCCCCCACCGATTTTTTGGCTTACTCTTTGTGCCTATTTTTGTTCTTTGTTACAACAAGAGTTAACACAAAGCTCCAATCCTGCCTCTGTTTTACTGCATTTAAAGAACACCGATATTCATCTGAAATTCTCCTCTAGCATCAGGTCAGACATAAACATAAGACATGTTTGAAGTCTGAGTTATCCTATTAAAGTCAGTCTTTTAGCAGGCAATACATAGGAATATAGTGAATTGTGCACATTCTGTGAAAACTAAAACCTCAGACTAAATTGCCTCACTCAAGATCATGAAACTGAATACTTGCTTTCTACTTCTAATACTCAAGATTTGCCAAAGACTGAAATGGGTATTCTATTTTTAAAATGGACGGCTGAGGGGGCAAGATGTGAAATCACCTCATTCATTTCACTTCCCTGACATGGTGATGTAAAATTCTAGTCTCGTGGGGATCAGAAGTGCTGGTTAAAATATATTTTACAGGCTGGGAAGAAGGAACATTTCTGCCTTTGAAGCTCAGTGATGTTCCATTAAGAAATGAGGGTCTGTCTGTATAACTGATACTTCTTTCCTTAACCCCACTCTCTGCTCATTCTTTTAATCTGAGTTTTGACATAATAATCAGAATGCAACTTGATAAATATTTCCAGATATTTCCACACTGCACAACACTTAGAGTCTAGTCTTAATTAAAGAAACAAAGAGTGAAAAATCCCAGCTGGCTTCCTTTTTCTTCTTCCATCAACAGGATTAGAATACTTATCAGTTGGGCTCTGCCTCCCGATTCTTATCACAGATTTCAGCTCCAGCAGTTAATGAACAGCTGAAATGTGGTAAAGCAATAGACCTTTATTTTCCGGTTATTCGTGCCCTTTATCATGAAGGCTGAACCTACTGAAATGCCTCTTGTTGGGTGAGTGCATTTAAACGTCAGAGAGCATTACTTGCAGTCCCCCTCATGGGAGAAGAGGAAAGTAGAGTCAGAGGGTAGACAAGAATGATAATAACATTTTAAAAGGTTCATTTAGTAGACTGACCAGTGACAGCGACTGTAATAAATAATGTAATCATAGCTTGACTTTGCTTATAATTTCTCCCTGCGCAGTCAGGCTTAGGAAGAACAGTCAAGTCAGCACAGTCACTCTGGAGATTTGTAGGCCCTACAAACAAGCAGTCAAGAAGGAAAATGGGAGACGAACATTAAAGAAAGACCAAAAAAAGTGATAAATGCTTTTTTTTTTTTTTTTTTTTTTTTAAGGAGAAAAGCAAACGTGTCTGTTTCTCGTGTCTTCATTGCAGCAGCTGGACACTGAAAGAAATGTGATGCAGTGATGGCTACTTTCTAAATAGATCACAGCTCCACAGGAAGTACTGCAGTGATTTTTGGCCATAGAGTACAGGCACTGATAACCTTCCTGGGAGGGAATCTGTATGTTTACGTATACACGTATGAATCTGTATGCCTGAAACTGGCAGAGCATCAACTTTAATGCAAGAGGCAAGACTCTGTTTGCTGTTCACGTGGTCCATTTCTGGAGCACTGCAGCCATGGATGCTTTGCTACCTTATGGCAACAATGAGCTCCAGAACAATTGTGGGTTTGTCTCAATCCCCACCTGAAGCAGTGGCTTATTTCCTAATGTAAGTGTATGATGAATGCTAGAAAGGGCAGTGCTCTCCATACATCAGTGGAGGTGGTCTCTGCCACAACCAAAAAGAAATACCTACTACTTGCAATTGCTGTTGTGTGAGTTGTTATAGAATGAGCATTTTCCGTACGCTTAACACTACTCACTAACAAAATAATAGGAAATTACTGTTGCTGCGTTGTGAAAATTGTTGGGGCTTTTTACAAAATCTCTTGTTTTTTTTTTGGTTTTTTGCTAGCAATTCATCAAAGACAGAGGAATTTAATCATTTATAAGATGCTCCTGCTACCCTTGGTTAATTATTCACCCGACAACACTGCATAACCCCTGTATATATTCTTCAGAACATGTTTGTACCCAACTGTCTTCTTGGAAATGACTGCATATTTAAAATGAGAGAAAAGTAGACTAATCCATTCGTCATACTGGATATATATAGCCTGCTGGACTCAAGGGGTTGCAAGGAGCCTGCATTCTTTTGATCATCTTATCACCAATGCCCATTTAAAATATGATAGACATGTGCAGCCATACCTCCTGCTGTTATAAACAAGGCAGAGACAAATGGCTTGCAAAGAAAATGGCCTTTTATAACAACAGCAATGAAAAGATCTCCCAGCAGACCCTTTAGTTGCTTTCCAGTGTGAATGACAAATTAAGATGGGGCCACGGATACAGCAGCATCAGATGCATCAGAGCAAACCTACACGTAACAGCCCCTCCATCGGCGTGCACCTGTTCAGGTCTGACTCCACGGGTACATCAATCCTTTCACTTCTCTTATTTATTATTTAACAATTAGCCCAATTTAAACTGCGTTTCTATTACGGGAAAAGTATGTGTCATAATAGAACATCAACTCAAAGCTGCTCAGACAACAACATAAAAATATTTCTCTTGCCTACATACTGATCTCAGTTATCCCAGGTTAAAAAGCTGCTACCATGATAGAAGACTTCAGCTTGTACAAAGTAAATATGTTTGTAACATACAAAAAAAGGACAGCTTAAATACACCCTCACCTACTGTAACTAGCTCTGTATTAAGGGCTTGCTACAGTGGGTTCAAATTTACCTTAAATTGGCCAAGTTATGGTGGTGTAAACTCGTTAATATTCATACATGCTGAGAGTCAAACCATAGTCTTTCTCTAGCTCATCATTAATCTCACAAAAAGCCCTGACAGACCTGTGGGCCAGATTAACTACTCAAATGCATCTTTGCACCTACTTTGAAGTTACAGTGAATTGCTCCAGAATTATACTTGGCTTTAATGAGTTTTGACTTATTAGTCTAATCAGTTTCTACTGGCAAGTAAAAAAGTTTCCCTCTTTTATATGCTATAATCCTTTACCATCTTTTCATTTTTCTTTGGAATTGTCCATATAAAATAATTAAAAAAAAAGAAAGACAGAAAACAGATGTGCCGAAAGCAAATTCAGCATCATCTGTGGAATTCAGTGACCATGGTTTCATGGGACAATCACCTCACACTCACAGGTGCTGAGAAATGATGATAGGACAGCACCATCCATACCTGATAATCCCTCCTCTGCATCTTCACCAGTAGGAGTTTCATACAGACAGGCCATCTTTAGCTTTACCTCAAAAGACATTCAGAGATTATATTGGTAATACCGAAAAAAAAATACATATAAGTACTCAAAAGATTCTTCACAATGTTTTTTTAGAAATAACAAGTTGGAACAAATAAAATCCATCCTTCTGAAAGCAGACAGTGTTGAAGTGTGCCTGTGTACTTACACAGAAGTGTATCTGTGCACTGCAGCAATGTCTTGACTTGCTAAGCAGAAACAATTTAGAAATTTAAAATTTTTGGCAGTAGACAAATGCAGGAGCCAACCTGAAAAATAGGCTGGGTGTACATGCAAACAGATGAGTCATTTCTGAGAGATGCTTACCAGAAGTATGCACCAAAGCTGGTGCTGTGGAGCATGTGGTGGTCTCAGTCCAACCCCTGTGGAAGGCTGCAGGGGTTTAGGGGATGGGACTCTGTTCTCCTCGTGCCCTGGAGACACTGTGTGTAACCAGCATGGCACACAGGGGATAGAGCGTCCCGACTGCTTTTGCTTTTAATGTTGAAATAAGAGTTTGTAGAAGAAATAGACACAACAGTGCAGGTGGAAACCTGCCAATATGGGTCAAGGAGGATATTGTGTCTGAAGAAAGCAAGAATGTGATACAATATACAGCTTGGCAAGAAGTGCAGAAATTGTTTGGTTTGAAATAAAAGATAAAAAGACCAAAGAAGGAAGATAGGAAACTATTACAGCCCATCTGGAGCAAATAAAGAAATGACCTCAAATACTGGTGCAGATTAAGAGCTCACAAAAAAGCCTCATGTTGGCCACTGCACACTTCTGCTACCCAAGATGTGATGGTGAAACCAGTGTACCCATCCCAACCTTTTTCTACCCCTGTCTGAGCATCCCACCCTGCACTGCTCTCCTCTTTTTTTTGCAGCTCAGAACTCACATGGACAGGTGAGGAGACAGCCAAGGCCATAGATTCAAACTAAACTTGGGCTGTAGGGGGAAAGAAAGTGATTTTCACCCTGACCAGTTCTCCCAGATGACTCAGACAAGATGGAAAGGAAAGTTCTGGGGAGCAAAAAGTATTCAGGAACGGAGGCGTGGGACTGCTGAGCCAAGGGAGCAAGTTTCCAAGATATCATCAGCAGGTGTTGCAAGTGCATTGAAAATATTCAAGACCAACAGATAAAAATAGAAAGAACATCAGGAAGGTGACACCAAAAGCAGAGAGCAGGAGCAGGGGAAAAGAGTTGTTCGTGTTCAGGAGCAGTGCTAGCCTGAAGAACACATAAGCAAAAATCAAGTAAGCGTGTTTGAATAGGAGGTTGGACAATCTCTAGCCACCAAGACATGACACTTTGGAACAGCTGACCAAAGGGAAGAAAAGTGGGAAGAAAGTCTCATGCTTTGCTGAGAAAAGCAGTTGGAAGATGTGTTGCCTGGCTGAGAAGTCCATCCAGAGACTGTTTTCCTGCATTTCTACGGTCCTAGCAGTAAACAGCAGGGCAGATATAAAGGGCTGCTCCACCATGAAACGTCACATCTGTGGCACAAAGCTGCTGCAGGCTGCTTGGGGCAGTCAGGATCCTTCAGGGAACCTGAATCTAATCACGTGTGCTGGGGTAGAGCAGTTGTTGTGATAGTTTGGGTAGTTTATGGGTTATGATTGTTATTTCTGTGTTTCTTTCTCTGCGTTCAGCGTTCTATACTTCAGACTACAGTGCCCATTTAGGATTTTGTAAGCTAGGGCATCTTTTTTAGGAAGTGTCCTTTCAAAGCAAGCTTGACTCTTATTAGTTTGGCAAAAGACCTGAAACCAAACTGAGCACCGCAGGGCAGTGCTGTTCCATAACGTTCACATTTTCTCTCTGAATGCAGTGAGGACTAATCTCAGCATGGGTTATGGAGTGCTGCCCTGATCAGCTCCTTCACAGGGATTTACACTCCTCAGTGCACCCAGAACTCTTCTTCTTCTCCCTCCCTGAGCCACTGCATCACATTCCAGTGCCTGGGGAAGTTGGCTGCTGCTTTATCCCCTCATCTACCTGTCTGACAGGCGTGGTGTCACAGTTCACTAATGCTCTTAAAATACTTCGAGACCTTTAGATGAGAGATGTCATAAAAATGCAAAGTGCTATTGCTAGCTGGCAGAAAGCCTGCCGTTCCCATTTCATGGAGGAAGCGTTATAAATAATCAGCAAAAAATTCCACATGTATCAAATGCACTACAAATCTAAATAGTTTAAATGTTTTGGTGGACTCATTAGCCCTGCCAGCTCCTGTTCATTATTACCTGCTTGAATCCTGGAGCATTTCAGTCCTTCCCCGTGGTGCACGGGTGGTGTGTGAGTCTTCAGGTCTTGCTGGTGAGGGATGCACACTTAGTGATGTGAAAACATTATCTTTGTATTAGAAAATGCTGAACCGGTGTGAGGAAAGAAGGGGTGCTTGTGCTGGACACTTTCATGGCTGTTTCTGTGTGGAACATTCAAACACAGCACAGCGAGGAAGACTGTGGGTCCCTCCTGCCCGCACCAGTGGTAGCCCAGTCTGAGTCTGGTTCCTCTGAGGCCTTGCCCAACTTTGGGTGCTGGTTGATGGAGGTCGTTGAGAAATTTCAGTGAAGACAGGTTGCTAAATATGGAAACAGATTATCATTTTTCTTTCTTTTTCTGGTGCCCACTGTTCCAGCCCAGCTGCCACACCTCCAGCGCTGCTGCTCAGGGTTCTACCTAGATGGAAGCTGACACACTTAGCTGCTCTCTAATTATGGTTGAATTCTTTGTTGTGCAAACACACCTCCACTTTCTATGCTGAGCACAAAGAGGATCCAGACTGCCACTGCAATGCACGCTGTCACGTCCACATCAGGGAAAGCCAATGTGTGGCTGTGAGAGATCTAAGAGGTTGGATCTTCAGGAAAATCAGTGTAAGACAGAGGACAACAGAGCTGTGAGTTCAAAGATGAGAAGGACACGGGGGGAGCAAGGGCAGCTGTTATGAAGAAACATTCAAAAGTTAGTTTCCATCTCTCAGGTGAGAAGTCTACGTTCGTGCAGCAGATTGCCACTGGTTCCTTGCCCGCTCTGGGGGGGTGGTGGCCTCACGTTCCGGCTTGTTCTGAGCACCAGCTTCCCCTCCACCCCCACTTAGTTTACACCAAGTCCCCTTTTGTCCAATGCCAAAGGTGGGACAGGTTGTGGTTTATTTAAATCACCTCCATTCGAAGGAATGTAGCTTCAAAACCAGTGCAGTGAACGCTTCCAGTGCTGGCATGGGGCTGGCCTGTTTAATTCAGTCCCACAGCCCCCGCAGAGGTCTGGAGCTTCCTGAGGGGCAGACACCAGGGCACCTCTTCTCTCATTGAGTCTCCTTGCGATTAGTCACAAGACATTTCCTCTTTCCCACTCTCTCCTCCTTTCTGTCCGCACTGAATCTTTCACAGTCAAAAGGTGACAATGTGAACCTGGGCACAGCTGGAGCTACACATTCATTGCAAGATGAAAAAGTGCAGCGTCCAAAAGTTAGAGGTGTCCCCACCACAACAAGGAGCCTCTGAAGCCGCAGTGCACAGAGGTGTCACGCTGCCAGTCATTTCCTGTTATAGGACCACAGCATTTCATGTTTTAGTACGTTTACCTTTTTCAAAAGCATCAACTTGAGAACCTGCCTGGTCAGGCCACTTGCTATCTTAGCTCTCCATTAAGAAGAATAAACAAAGTTCATATTTATCCCACTGTTGTTTTTACCTTGCAGCCTGCACACTTAACCAGGAAGCCTCTCAAGGACCTAAGGAACTCTGTCACCATATCCAAAGCCCAGACATATTTTATCTGATGATCCCAAGTCTCCCTTCAGTTGCACTGGTGCTTCTTTTCACTGACATGCTGGTTTATTGAGAGACAATCCAGATCTGTTTATGCTTTGTTTACATTCTAGTAGGTACAGATATGACGGCACCGTTTTCTTTTCCCATTCAGTGGCCACTTGCCTTGATAATGCACTAACATCTTCTGCCAGGCTCATCATCATTGCATACACCTGGAAAATCTGACCGTGAGAACTGTGCCTTGTTTTCAGTCAAGAGGCTGAGCTCTGCTGCTACAAGTATTTTCCTAGGACAAACGTATCCAGAACCTGAAATTACATCCTGGCCCTTGGGAAAAGCTCGGAATTTCTCTTTGTCCTTCAAGTTCATCTCAGCTCTCAATCTGCTTCATAAATCGTGCTGTTTGACAGGTAATAAGAACCTGCAGTACCACCAGGCTGTTCTCCAAAGGCTGAAGTCTGCAATTCTTGCTTCAGCAGCACTATCAGAGGTCAAAGAGAACACCGCCCCATTAAGCACTGATTAAACACTGCCGAGGGACCTCAGGTCCTCTGGCTGTTTCCAAGCACCAGCAAAGCAAATATTTCAATCAACTTTTACCTGCGTGACGGAGGGTGATAGCAATCACCTGGTCATGTTTACAGATCCAGCATCATTTTTTATTAAGCAAAATTTTGGTGATGCAAGAACAAAAAAGCAATTGATGCATTTCAGTGCAAATCAGCTCTCTTTAAAAAGGAGATCTGCACCCCCTCTGCTGGGCTGCTTCTGATATGCAAAGATTTACCTAAAAGCAAACGCCAGATGAAGAGCCCAGAACTGTCTGTGTGTGTCTCCGCAGAGGAGGGAGCTCTGCAGAGATGCACTGCTCGTTATTCCTCCTTCTGAGCCAGGCACAGCCAGAGCATTGCTACAATATTTATGGAAGAACCTGGCCTGCCAGCTACTAGCAGGAATGTCGTGTCTGACTAGATGTGGTTGTTCTGTGCCCACACGACAGACAGGGGGGAATGAGGTTCAGGAAAGAGCAGTGGAAATGCTAATGGATTTCTAAAGTAAGATGTATGAGGAAAGCTGGGAAATGATGACTTGGCTTCGTACAGAAAGATGAAGACAGATATAAGGCTGTGGCAATCCTTATAGGTTACTTAACCAGAGACAATTACCAATTAGCTTCCATTTCCACTGAGCATAAAACTAGAGGGATTTATATTGCGTCCTAAAAAAAGACATGGTGAGTATAATGTAACTGAAGGATGGCAGGAGAAGACATGGAGCTTGTGGATCTCATCAGGGCTCTCTGAGTTCCGCAAGACATATGCCTGCTCATCATGCTTGATAAATATTTGCAGATGGTCAGGACCGAGAGAGGGATTTGTTGACATCTTAGGGTCCTTCTTAGCCCTCTTTTCACAGCTCTGATGTTTCTCAATAACACATAGGAACTGGTGAGATCTGCCAGGTCCAGGGAAGCAGAGGAGAAGGTCACACGGACATTGTGTGGGTTTCTAACCCAACCCCTGGGTCCAAGCTCCTAAATCTCCCCTGGAGGCCCATGTAGGTCTCACCCAGCTGTTACTCAAAGTCACAGCTGCTGGTGGAAATGGACAAAGTAGGGGAGCAGCATGGACAGGTTTGTGCACTCCCCTATGAGGAGCGTTGCATTTAACCAGGCTAATGTCTAGGCAATAACACTAGAAAAATGCCAATGCCTCCATACTAGTGAGTGCATATATATTTCATGGCTGTGCACGTATGCACGTACACACATCCTAGGTACTGAGATTGTAAAAATAAACATTCAGACTGAAGGAAATGCCAGAGCTGAGGCTCTGTGCAAGCTCAGCTGAGCCCAGCTGGAGGCAGGTAATCCATATGACACTTTAATTTATATTTTCTCCTCAAAATACCATTGACGCATTCAGTACCTTGTTTAGTGCTCCTCTAACGAGCAGACATTCAATAATTTATTCTATCCCTATTGTCAACCGACATTTACAGCTCTGAACTCCCACACTTTCTTGGTGCAACATCAAGAATTTTCCTTCTGGATTCTGTTGTCATGCTTGCAGTTAGCTTATTGCGTGCTTCCAAATGGATGTAGGCTCTTCTGCTTGTTCCCTTCAGACTCTCACCTTTTGACACTTCCAACCCTGCTGAAAACCCATCTGGCCCTAACTACTGCCCATCTCCCACTGCCATTTGCAGAGGCTCATCTGTCCTCCGCATGCCCTGCATAAATCCCATCCTCTCATCTAAAAGTGATCTCAATAAGAACGACATTTAAACCCAGGCAATGCCAGCAGTCACCTGAGCGTGTAAAATACTCCTTATATTGGGGAAAAAGACCACAGGCTGCTGCAGGGAAGCCCTGCCCTGAGAGGAAGAGGCAACAACACAGCAGGATTTCCCCTCTTCCAGCTCTGCAGGATGAAAACCTCTCGTATCACCAGGGTGTCAGCAGTGTCACCCCAATTCAGCCGGAGCTGGACACGGCACGCTGCTGCTGCGACTCCAGCACAAACCCAACACTTCCTCACTAGTGCCACTAGTGCCTCATTACTACTCCACTCCAAATTATTCAAGCCACAACACTTCATTTAAAGAGAAACAGTCAGCTTAATGGTGAATAAATTGGTGACCTACAGCATATTTGTCATTATTTTTGCTCTTTGGCTGCATTTTATGTTTTAGTTCAGACACGGGGACCTTTGAAGTCAGACTCAGTCACGGACTCTCTGGGCTGTAATTGCTGGATCTTAAACACTGCAAGGAAGGAAAGCTATTATTTTATATTAAAAATATATTTACTGTAAAATGTAGCTTCATTTTACTGTAAAATCGACTTCATTTTACACATATTTGAAACACGGCCAACGGACAACTGACGTATTAAATAACCTATGGTTATTGAGCGCAGTGGTGTTCTTCGCAGCCACGTTTAAAGAAAGAAAACCTTTAGGATGGTCAGAACATTCCCCATAGGCCTAACTGTGCAGGGGAGCAGCCCTGCTGCCATCCCCATGCATCCAGGCCAGTGAAGCTGCCTGGGCAGCACACTGGGCTCTGTTTGAGCCCTCCTTTCTTCTATTAAAACAGTTATCATTGTTTTGAGTACATATACAGCAATGAGAGCGAAGCTGAAACGTTTCACATCTCAAGTGTGCTAAGAGCAATTACTCTGTGCATCTACAAAGGGCTCTGTGGCTATGATTTGCCCCCTTAGAGCGACACAGTCCTTGTATTTTACTCCAGTTCTCTAGTATAGAACACAATGATGAAAATATCTGGGGGGGGGATGTGAAGATCACACAGTGACACAACTCGTTCTATACATTTACAGCACATTTTAGAGAACATCTTTGTTAGGAAGAATAAAGTTATTTTGTTTACTTGGATAAGAAACTGTGGTTTGCTGACAGATGTGCAGCTGAAGTATATTTCTGCTCCATAGAAGTTATTATGTGCAAGAAAATAAAACTAGATGATGAATCACAACTGTCATGCGTGATGACAAAAATAATTGAGATCACATTTTGGGTTGGGTGCATCTGCAGGAAAGCTGGGGAAAATAAATACAGCAGAGTACCCTCAGCCATTTTCCTATGCTGAGGCACTGAGGCCGAGACAGCCCGTGGGGCAGGACACAGCATAGCTGATGTGTGGGGTCAGACAGGGATCAGTGAGACTTCCTTAGTGGAAACACCACTTCCACACAAAGAAGAGAGTAATGGTGATTTGCAGCCTGTATCAACAGCAAGACCATGCCTGCAGGGTCAAATCAAACAACTCTCCCCCAGTATATATATTTAACGATGCAGACATTCAGTTGGTGTAAATCAGCATCTCTTTGCTGCAAAACCAGGCTGCCCCACTGGGCTGCAGTCTGATAGGGAGATACAGGAGAGCACTGCTCACCACTGAGAGGCCGGGGAAGAGGAGAAAACCATTAATTCATCGCAGTTATCTGCTGAACACTCTCTGGGCCTCCCAGCCCAGCGGGCAGCAGAGGTGGAGGGATGTGGCAGCAGGAAACTTCGGCACTTTTGTTCTTCAAGGGCTGAGGCTGAAGGACGTAGAACCAGAGAAGCTGCTGCACAGAGGCTGCCTTCTGCTACATGCCTCGGCTGTCTGCTCTCTTCCTGGACCAGCTGTGCAAGAGCTCGGGTTAGATATACAGCCACGTCACGCTTGGTATATATAAACAACATGTAAGTATCTGTACGTGTGTGTATGCACATACATGCTATATATAAGTATAGATGTACCAGGCCATAACATCGTATGCTACATTAATACAAAACAAATGCATTACATTATTAGCTGCATATGCATGCCTGTGTAATTCAGCATTCATCGTTTAGAAATACTGCCTTTTGTTCTAGCAACTGCTTCTGCATATGTTTGCTAAGTAGATAAGCAAATGAAAGAATTGGATTGACTCTGATTGCAGCCTTTGATAAATCCTCACCAGGAGCTAAAGCGCAGCAGCAGGTTTTAGTGGGAGCACGAGGTACGTTGTTTAGTACATTTCTACTGAAACATCTACATGAGGAGTCCAAAATTAGAGGGCAGTTTTAGCACTGTGCTACTGCACGTGCGCTGCCCAACCTGCTCAGAGCATGCCAAGCAGCGCTGCTTGTTAACCAGCTGTGCAAACCTCTGATTATTATTTCTTCCAGATGCTCCCCTTGTGATGTTTTTGAACCGTTAAGCCTCCAGCTCGGGCCACGGCTGTGGGCTAGACCTCTCCCTTTGGTGTTCAGCTCCCTGTCAACATACATTACAGCATTTCCAAGGGGCCAGCGCTCTTCTGACCGTAGGCACCATTGCTAACACAGCAGCGAGATGAAAGGGCTGATGAATGCAGTGGACATTAGATGGAGGAACTGGAAAGGATGGGTAACCATACGCAAAAAGTTAACATTTCATTCATCAAAACTGCAGACTGCTGACAACAGCTGTATTTCTGACTCGTGTTCAGCTTTTGCCTTCATGGGAGCAGCTCTAGCTGAGAGTCTGTCTTTGGAAATAGGATCACCAGATGGACGCAGCCTGGATCAGTCCCAGCTGGAAAAGCCACCAGAGCAACAGCTAAGAGAAGGGTGAGAAAAGCACCATGCATGGCTGCGGGTGCAGTGCTGAACAGCATTATTCGTAACAACGTTGGATTCCTACTGGACGCGGGCACTGAAAATTATGCCCCATGTCCCATGTAATCAGAATTGCAAACGCATCACTTGCCTGTCCCCGGAGTGGTGGGGAGAGGAGCTGCTTGGAGGAGCAGAAGAAAAGTGCAAGATGCTGCTGCTTTGCTCCCTGTGCTCTGGCTTGCAAGCCATTCTTTTCCAATATTTTTGTTCTTGAAGGGAACTGCTCCTCTAGGCTGCTGGTGAACGTTATTACTGAGTCCATACATGTTGCAATTGAATTCTTTAATTTATCTGTGTCTCTCATGTGGTTTTAAGAAGAGGCTTACTGACATACTTGCTTTTGGTAATTACAATGGCAATATAAAATGCTCATGTTGTTCCCAGTCTCACCCCTGTCCTTGGCTGCAGCAGACTTCGTGCTGATAAAAGAGCTTCAGGAAGGGGCTTGGGGTCTGCTGTGCATACACAGCATGCCTGCAAGTGCAGCAGTGTTTGCAAAGCTATTTTCCAGGTATTTTGTTAATCCAAGACAAACTCAGCAGATTTCCTGTTTTTAAAATCGTCAGTTTCCTCAGATATTTTCTAAGACAAGCAGTGTCTCACAATCAGCAGAGTGCCCTGGACTGCTCTCAGCTGTGATCCTCAAAAATGGCTTCAGTGCCTGGGAAGCATCTTCCATTCCAGAGGGGATGATAAGTAATGCAGATGTTTTGGTATCTTTGGGCTCATTGATAAAATCATTTGCTTATCCGACTGCAATTTGTTATGTTCCATTTATCAGCATTTGCCTATGAATGTTCAGGAATGACCTTTACAATTTCTTGGACTCAGAAAAATTGAAGTGCATGAGAGATGTGATCTTGTCCTTTGGGATGGGAGTACACCCTCTGGTCATTCTGCGCTGGGCTGTGTAAGATTCATTCGTAACCACACATCAATGTAGAACTGTCCTTCTTCGCAGGCTTACAAATCTCTCAGGCCCTGTGGTTGGTTGGTGCAGACTGACCAAACCTGACTTCCACTCCTCTTGTCAATGGAGTACCTGTAATGGATCCTACCAGTCTTGCTGGCTCCATGCTCATATTCTGTTTGCTTGGAATAAACATATGGAGTCTTCTCCAGAGCCCACGGTACTACCTTCCAGGTTTCACTGCAAAGAGAGATTCTTTTGCCAGCCCCAGGTCCACACAGAGCTGTTTCCTTCAGCAGAGCTTCCATGGCTTTTATCCAACTGAAAGAAGTTTTACTTAATGCTTTTTCTCCTTCTTTGAAAATCATGAGCAGACCTCACTTGCCACCCTGTGCATTTTTCCCCCTAGCGATCAGCCTAACCGATGCATTTCCATCTTCAATTTTCTGTCTATTTGCATTCCCACAGCCTCAAAAATCTGTTTCTTGCCCTCGTGGGCACACACGCTCTGCAGCACTTGCAGGTTGTAATTACACGCTGAGAAGAGGTGCTGGGGAAGCTGGTAAACGTCAAGGTCTGCTGGAGGGGAGAGTCGAGAATTCAAGCCATCACACTGCATTAAAGGCTGTGAGGTTTTATTCAGAGCTCAAGCCGAGATCTGTAGCTACAGAAAACAATCATGCCACTGTAACATAAGGCAATTCCCAGGAGAATTCATCTGATGCCAATGCTGGATACTGAGTAGATCCCAATTTACCTCTACGAGTCCATGCCTTCAGCAAGTCAGAGGTGCTGGCTGTGCCCACACAGCTGCTCTACAGCTCTTGCTGCCCTGCGTTATCCTGCTGCTACTTCCCAGCTACTAGCACAAAGGAGATGTATTTTCCCCACCTGTTACACCTATAGTGAATTCAGAAACGCATGTTCTGCTAGTGAGGGACACAAAAAGAGGATGCACATATTTAATTCCCAAACATGAGCGAAATTAAATGTGTAACTCTTGGCTACAGAGAGACTGATTAGAGAAACCTGATGTAAGGAAGGAAAGCTATGCTGCAGACAGTGAGGGGTTGGGGAAGGTTGGGGAGACAGCTCTCAGGGGAAAACGCTTAGTGCATTTCAGAGGGCAACTGATAGATTTAATATATGATCATTACAAATTAACCACAAATTGAAACCCAGACAGTTTCCTGTTCATGGGGGTGGGGGAATATTAAGCACTTCATGCAATTATGAGGAATTGTTTCCATTTGGCATAAATCATTCTTCAGTCTCCATTATCTGCCCATAAAAAGCACAAGTGTCTTGGCTTCTCCATACAAATAACTTCCTCTAAAATTATTCTTGCAGGGTCTTTGAGTGACGGGGTAATCCTGTTATGAGATTTTAATGCCAAGTTACATATTCAGACTGGAATGATGCTACTTAAACTACTTTACAGATGAAGGAAGAGCGTAATCATAGTTTTTCTCTGTTAGTGCCTAATATCATTTACATAGACAAGTCTGTCAGAAACAGACAATGCCATCTGAAATTCAAGTACAAATAATACTTGAGGTTCTATGGTATCATAAACGTTCCTCAGATAGACCAGATCATGCTTTGTTATCTACGCATACACAGAGCATGATCTGAAGAGCCAGTAAGATATGAGAAGTGCCCCTAACTAGATCAGCTGCCACTTCGTTACACTTCAGCAAACTGTTGCTAAGATCAACAGGGATATTTCTTTTAGAAATATTTCAATATTTCTCAATGGCTTCAGGTAGCACAACACGAGCAGGAGTTCCTCTGACCCTGGGTTTCCACGCATTTTGCTGAATAACAGCATGAAGATCACAACTCACTTTCCACAGTAGATTATAAATAGCTTAATCAAACCTGAGATGCTTTCAGATCTACAAATGAAAGGTGAAATTAGGTAAATCCATGGGACACGCAGGTGACAGACCATGACAAAGGGTTTCCTTTTCAAGGCTTTGCATCTCAAGCAGATGGAAACCAGGGGAAATTCTTACAACTGCTCTTCATGTTTGCATTTCAGGAGAGAAGATAGAAAAAAAGAAACCAGGCAACAGGCAGTTTTCATCATAAAGACTAGGAGGCCATGGCAAACTTTATCTAAATGTTTAGATGTTGCACACAGACCTCAGCAAGGTACTGAGCCTGCTTCAGGTTTACATCACCTACAGAACTGTTCCTGGTTTCTGCTGGTGCAAGTTTCTGGTTTCCAGAATTACACTTCACTTTGCAAAGTGGTTTGGCTGCTTGAAAGCTGGTGTTTTCAAAGCTTGTCTTCCTCTGACTGTTTTAAATGTTAAGAATGGCTCTCATGGGTCTGGCAATCTGTACTTCAGGGTTTGAGGCTTACAAACACGCTGACCAGCTCTGGAGTGTCCCAACCAGTGAAAACTGTGCATGCCTGGACCTAGATCCCAGCTGTCAAGAAAGCTCAGACACTGCAGGCATGGGGAGCGAGGCCAACAGGCATTTCCAGCCTGCTATGGAGAGAGCTCTCTTCTTCACTAAAAACATGAATTTCCCTTCCATTCTCCCAAAAATATGTGAGCAGCAAAACATATGGCAAAGCTCAGTTCATGAATCACCACAGTGGTAAATCATTTCAGCACAGGCAGATGCATTCAGTGGCATTTTACTATGAATAGATTGGCTTCAGAGGTGTGTCCTGAGGCCACACTGCAATCTGCACCACCAAGGCCCCATATTAACTTGTTTGTCTTCCCTGCTGCACTTCTCACAGGCTCTTAGCAAAGCCAGCAGGCAACAAAAGGGGAATATTTCTGGTAGCAACTCAGACCGCTTTGTTTTCTGGTCTGAGCTTCAGGGATGGAAGAAAATGTTAACTTGGAGAAATGACCTGGAAGGACCTTCATCCTATGAGCTCTTCTGACCATCAGGCTCTCATATAATGGCTCCAAAATTTCCTTCTCCTCCTCCTCTTTTCTAGTTGAATCATAGATAAATCACTTTAATGAACTTGTGCAATGCAGTCCAAGTTTGCTAGCCATAACGTTAGGCTTCATGCCAGCAAAGCTCCCCAATACATCAGAAAATAAGAGGATTTTCAAAGCACTCCTCTCATTTCAAGGCAAAGGAGTGAAAGGAATTGGCACTGCCATCTTCCAGATGCATCAGAGAGATGCAGAATGCACTTGAAGCAAAGCAACCCAAGACAGAATGTTAAAAATTCATTCAACACTATCTTCATTAGTGAAGGAATTAAAGCAACAGAATGAATTAAAATGTGACATAATACACTCTTTAAAAATTTAACAAAGTGCTGTATGCTATTCAGTGCTGATTACAAGGCAGTTTTCTTTCAAGAGCTAGATCAGCATCCTGATGGAGAAGCCCACTTCTCTGTTTGAGTGCAAAGCCACCTGATTCTAATGACATCCTGCTGTGATATCATCCTGGCTGGAACAACATGCCAAGCCCTTGCAAACATGCAGGCTGTCAAGGACATGCTTTGTTCTCAAGCCGAAAAGAGAAGCACCAGTTGATACTGAACTACTGTCATCCAAAATGGCAGCCGTGACGTACTGAGATGAGAATAAAATGCACATATCTGAAAGATACCACGAGGTCTTTAGTGAACACCCAGGACAGAAAGTATTTATTTCGCTCGAGGAAACAGAGTACTTGAAGGACCGAGGTCCACTCCCAAACTGAAAGCAAGATTAAAAAGAGAGTAAACTCACAGTACCTGCTGACTGCACAGTAAACACAGGGCACGAAGAACAGAGAGCAAAGGGTAAGAAAAATAAATTGAAAAGAGGTATGGAAAAATTAATAGAGAAGAAAAGGAAGAAGAACTATTGTTGGAAGAATTAGCTACTGGAGAAAGCTTTCAATGGGAAAGAAAGAGTCCAATGGAGTAAAGACTAACCCGGGCTAAGAACTGCCTTGACTTGGGAATATTACACAGTTCACACACAAGAATTGCAATGAATTGCCCTGATTTCAGCCACAGTAGCACAATCACAGCTTCAATTTCTTCATCGCCTTTTCGTGTTATAAATCAGGCACACAAAAAATGACTGAAGGAAGCCAAAGTCTCTTTGTTATGGCCAAATAGCCTTCTGTAAGGGAAGAGAGGTTCTTGGTGGAGAACTGGGATAGTTCCCAAATACACTCAAGTCTGTGCAGGATTCCTCTTACAAAAAACACTGACTGCATAATGGTCACATATAATTGATTAGATTATTAGATAATTGACCCATTTGTCCCTGCGTGGGTGCGTGACTGGATGCCCCCACCACAACCCACAAAGCAGTCTGGCACCACATCTCCAGATCCTTGTGATGAATGGCTGAACCGAGATTCAAGCTCAGCTCCTCCTGCAGCTCAGCTCTGCTCTGTCCTGCCCTGCAGGGAGCAGGGAACCATCCATGGCACCCCCAGCAGGCTGCCCTGAGTTTCCTGCCTGCAGCTGCTTTGCACCAGCCCGCTCCTTGCTGGCACTCTGAGAAAAGGCAGCTGGGTTTCATTACTACTTAAATCTTATTTTGAGAAAGTGGCACAGAAACATCACGTCTTCCTTTATCCCTAAGCAGTGTGTGTTTTCCTGTGCCTCTTGCTTTAATGCTGCCTACAATAACAATTCCAAAAATCCCTTCCTCCCGCTTACATGGCTACAGACCATTGCCACTCACACTCCTATCAGCCCCCACGATTTTGGATCCAAAGCAGGAAGGCACAAGGCCGTCCCCTGGGGTGGGAGCAGCACAGGGGTTCTGAGCAAGCATCTCACTGCTGCCAGGTATGGGCTGAGGAGGATGGCCTGCCCCACCCCACAAAGCTCTGCTGCTGGTATCAGGTATGAGGTTGCAAGGGTGACTGAAGATCCTCTCCATTTCCAGCTTTCAGTGCACATCTGGTTACAATCTGGCTCTCATTTAACCCCATCACACTTCAGCTGCTGGTTTCACAAAGAAAAAGTGCACGCTCTGTCATTTACTTTGGGGTATAAGGAGGATATCCTGCTGTTCTTAGGAGAGGTGCATCTTTCCAAGCAGGGACTCAGAGCTGGCACCGGTCCATCCAAGCTAATGCAGACACATCCACTTACACCAATTAGGATCCAGTTACTGCAATAGTATACATCAGTGCATTTTAAAAATAGCATGCCATTAGGTAGAATCTAGGTTTGCATGTGTTGGTATCACTGCACAGAAAAGGAGTCTGAGAGGTTTAAATATTTAATTGCCCGTTGTTATTTTTTTAGCCTTATGCAGGAAGGAAAAAGTTACCGTGAGACTGAGGTTTTCTACTTAAAAAAATGAAGCCAAACGCATACCCCCAGAGAAAGGGAAAATCAGCTGCCAAAATGGTTTCTACTCTTGACTCAGCCAGCATCTTACTTGCTTTATATTTAGAGCCACAGCCTGGAAGCTATTAATCTCCAAATTCTACTAAGCAAAAGCTTGAAACAGTACTGGCACTCTAAGGGGTTCCTTGGGGTTTTGCACGGATACAGCTTGGGTACAATGCCATCACTGTTGTTGGAGGCAGCAGCGCTGGTGGAAGCTGCAGTCCGTTCCTGTAGGATTTAGGAAACAGTCTCTTTCTCTTGCTCACAGTCACTGGAAAATAATCCACCTCATTACAACTTCAGCTTCGGAGATGATTCTTCTCCTAATAAAGTGAACTATTCTTTTTCCTACTCACCGTCCCCAGAAAGTGCAGCTTTCAATTTAGTTTGAGACTTGCGAGAATTCATAGTTTTACTCAAAATCAATTTAAAATGGTGGGCAAGGACAAAAACATGCTGGATTCAGCACAGCGTGAAGAATACCTGCCCCAAGGAGATGCTTTTACTTGTCTTTGTTCCTGACTTTTTCTCTTTATTTCTCTAATCAATCACCAATGGCCATTATGTCAGCTTGGCTTCCTCTGACATACATACACTGGTATAATTACCAGTATGAATGGATGATAGGCTGAGGAGGGGAGCTGGGTGTTGTCTCTGGAGCCTGGCCTTTCTCTCCCATTGTATGTGCCTTCCTCTCTTGCCGACAGCTGATCAGACAGTGGTGTGGAATGCGCTACTTAATTTCTGTGCAATGAATCCACCAGCTCTGCCCTGTCATTGCAATTAGTCATACCCTCTCGGTGCATTATAATCCTCACATATCACATCTCACCGCGTCGTTCCTATAGTGTCAGGAACAAAGCTCGCTCATGAACGTCACCAAAGAGAAGCAGGCAGAGGAAGCTACTGCTGGGCACTGTGTTTGGTGGGAATCTCCACGTATGACAATTTTATCCAAAATTAACCCGTAGTTAAAAGTTAAGAATGAGCCGGTGCCTTTGTAAACTCAGGACCTAAACTTCCCAGTGCCTGCCCTGAGCTGGGCACACAGTACGACTTGTCAACAGGTAGAAGCAGCCCAGCTGTGACTGAGGGTCCTGCATCTCATCTCACTCGAAGGAAAAACAATGGAGCAAGCATGGATGAATTTCACATCAGCAGAAATCCCACTATGCCATGCTATGCAGGCTCGATCCACAGTGCACAGCACTGACCTCAAGCAAGAGCAGACAAAATCAAAGCTGAGCTCAACCTGTCCGTTTTCTTCCTCTGCAGCAATAGCTGCTCAGGGGCACTTGCTGCCCTTCTTGCTTCCACTTCCAGGACGGTTTAATTCTCCAGTCCTTAACAACATACTAAATGCCACCAGATTATTTAGCCCGTGTCTACACTAAACTTTAATACCTACTCATCTGACCACTGAAAACAGGAAAATTGGCATCTGTTAGTTGTGGGAATGTAGATAATGGTTCATCACAGAGTTTTAGCCCAGAATATGGCAAGGGCAATACTTATCGCAAACCACCATGCACAGTAATGACAGGCAGCTGTTACGGTAATAAGAGAGCAACCAATAATTCATTTGATATTCCTTGTGCAATTAATCATGATAAATTAATGTGGCTTTAATGTGGCACTAACAAGCATTTCCTGGGCTCTCTGATGTAATTTAACAATTAATGTGCCATCATTTTAAATTGCAGCTGTCCTGGCTCTGCAGACACATGAAAATCATCAGAGCCACAATATCCAGCAGAGATGGGATAACAGCTGGAAAGCTTTCAAAGCCTCGGGTTCTGGGAGGCTCAGCTGCCCAACCACGAGTGTTCTGGCTTTTCCCTCCAACCTTTCCTCAGTCTGTTTGGAACTATTACTGCCTTCAGGGCAGAACAACGCTGCTTGCACCCAACAAAGTCTGATCCCATGTTAGCTGTTACCAACTACTTCTTCATTAACCACATGAGCTGTGTGGGTTCAGGTTGTTGAAACTACCATAATCAAATATGTTGAAGAAGCAGTAAGAGTTACATCCAAGGGAAGATAAAAACTATATAGAGATGTTTTGAAGCTCTTTTTATCTTACTCAATGAAAAAATGTTTGTTTCATTAAGAGCAAGACCTACAGAGGAAAGCTCTGTAGCCCTCTCCGTACTTGGAACTGCCCAACTAGCCATCCCCTGCAGAAACAATACACCTGTGGAACGGTTGAGGCCGGGAGGAATAAAAACTGAATTAGGCAATAGGATGCTGTTAGCAGAAGATGGGATGCTACTCTTTGGATCAAACATAATAACTGCTTCCCTGCTCACATCCCGAAGCACAGCACTGTACAGTGAGGCCACGCAGCTTCAGCTGAGCATCCAAGGAGTAACCTCTGGTTATCCGAGAGCCATGCTTTGAAATCCCAGAGTGAATGCAGGAGGGATGACTTGTGCCCTGATGGCTGCTACTCAGAGCAGCTGGGAGGGAAGGGCAGGACAGCAATGATGATGCTGGCAGTAATTTCTCACAGGTCGGGCTTTGCTTCAGGGGAAATCTTGCAATCTTTAGGGCCATTCACAACAGCAATCAACAAAATGGGGGCCTGGCAACAAACTTGAGATTGTTTCTTATTTTCTTTTCTTTTTTTTTTTTTTTTTTAAAGGAAGCTTAACTTCAGCATAAAGCTCTTTGCCTTGGGCATCGTTAAGAATTTGTTCACACCTCTTTCTCATGCTTAAAGACAAACCAAAGATCTGTTTGATTTAGCTGCTTTCAAGTGCTATCTTTTTGTCCTTGGATGCTCTAAATTATTAACATATTTTACAGTGTGCTCAAGATAAAAGAGATCTTTCAGCTTTCATTCTCTCACCCCTCCTTTGAGCCAGTCATGTTGTTTCTCACTGGATACCTTTGATCAACCTGCTTGTTGGATGTTAAACCGCGGGACACCCCTAGTGAGAATAGAACCGGAGGAAGCCTCTCAGCAATCCCTTGCCATCCGAATTTTCTGCTGATCTAAGGCAGAACTTTGAAGTCACCTAAGCTTGCAGCCAGGCTCAGAGAGAGGTCGCCCTTAATGTAAGGAAAGCCGTAATTAAAAAAGGGCTATGTGGTTGTTATAAACACCCTACAAAGCTCAGTAGGCAAAGCAGTGCATATGGGGACATGTACTGTGTCAGGGGAAACTGCTACCGGGGGTAACAAAGAATTTCTAGTCTTGTTTGGCCTGCTGTACTTCACTAACCCCATCAAACCCATTCCTCAGCTCATCCTTAATGTGAAGTACAGCTCTGATACTGCCGTACGGAGCAACTAGCATCTTTCTTTCCTGCATGTAGTCCTGTTGATTTTCCCCGGGATTTCTCAGGGAACGTGATTCAGAACGAGAATAGTACGACGAAGCTCACAGAACGTACAGCAGGCAGGAGGCAACGCACCTTCAGCTCCGTGTGAGCGAGCTTCCTCCGCATGGGGGACCGAAGACTGCAGAGCATCTCTGCTCATTTACAAACGCCCATTTATTCGCGGCTCCTCGCGGGGATGCGCTGCCACCTAGAGGGGATCCGGGTCGGCATCAACGGGGAATGAGCATCTCCTGGCTCGCAGCAGCTGGAACTGCCCACGGTGTGTTATACGAAGCAAAGGTCACAGATAAGAGCCCATAAAAAAGCGTGAAATGTAAAAGACCGCAGTTCAGCGTCCCATTACCCTGTACTCGGGAAAACCTGGAGCTGGATTTTCTTCAGAAAAGCCGCAAGGCATTGGGAGCTGCTGATATTTTTCGGTAGAATTAAAGTGATTTCATCTGCACCCAAAGAGTGAAAGGTAAACTCCAACTCCATACAGCTCGCACTGCTGGCTGTGAGCAGCTCCTAGGAAAGCACTGTGGGCACAGCACAGAGCTCGTCACCTTCAGGAGCTGTACAACAGAGCCCAAACCCCCCCCAGACTCCACATCCCGTGCCTGCTGATGGCGAGTACCACCTTCAGGCCAAGGTGCACTGATTTTCCCAGATGCACACGTGTAGGTCTCAGCAGGATGCAGAGATGTTTACCAAAGGAGATGTCAGAATGCAGAGATCCTAATGCATAAGAGCTCTAAGGCCAGTGGGAGAACTTTCTTAGAAAAGTGAGTTAATCGATCAGTTCTAAGGGTCCCACTTTGCTGGAGAAAGAGCAAGAAAAGTAGGTTCTGAACACTGAAGCACATCACAGAAACAAACTCTTTACCTTTACACCCTCACAAATAAGAGATCAAATGACAAGGAAGTCTTAGGAAGGAGAAATAACCTAAGCACAGTCACACCGTAGTGGCACAGATGTGTAGAGATGTGGAGATCCATCCCCCAGCCCTGTGCTCTCCTCTTAGAGACTGCAGTGCCTACAAGTTTGGTTGTCATTAGATGTCATACTATTCTCAGCATTTTTATTCTTTCAGGACCATCCTCACAGCCATAAAAATCACAAGATGTCTGTTACTGAGGAGAAATGCCATGTGTGCTACAGACACACACGGCCCCAGGCTGTGGCATAGGGTTGCTTTGTGACAGCTGCTCTGCTTGCCCACTGTGTCAGCTTGGGAATGGGTTTTGGAGGCCTGACATTCATATCTTTCTTATCTCCAGTTATTCCAGTGAGAAATATTTCTGAAGTTTAATTATGCCACTGACATTTCTAACGGATCCCTACAACAAAGTCCCCATGTCTGTCACCATTGTGCTCCAGTCCTAGGGATTATTTTTTCCCTGGGACACGGCGTGCAAGTATTAAAATACACTTACATCTCTCATTAGGCAGTTTATAGATGTGTTCAGAAGCCAGTCCCTTGAGGAGAGCAAAAACATTTCTTTTGTAATCTATGAGATGTTCTGTGAATGTGAGCCTGCAGACTTTGTTAACAGCGTGGCTCTGGTTTACTTAGTGACTGTATTTGGCTGCCCCTTGAAACCTGAGCCTTGAGCCAAGCTGCAGAAATCTTTACCAACCTCTCTACCTATGTGTCATTTGCCCTTTTTATAGGTCTCAGCACAGCTGTGTTATTACTTAGCGATGGCTGCAGCTGATAAGCCCGGCAGAGATGAGTACAGTTCTTTTAGGAGAACAATAGGCCACATTCACACATTGCATGTGCAGTTCAAAGACCAGAAGAAAGTAGGATCCAATTTAAAGTAAGAGTACAAGATAAGCCTTGTTGATTTTTCAGTTCTGAACATAACCTGTCTGATTTTCCATAGAATCTCATTAAGAATTGGAAAAGACCTCTAGGATCCCTGAGCCCACCCCCACCGTGCCCACTGACCACACCACCATGGTTCTGGAATACCTCCAGGGACAGTGACCCCGCACTCTGGGTAGCCTGTATTAGAGAAGTTTTTCCTCATATCCAACTTGAGCCTCCCATGGCACGACTTAAAGCCATCACCTCTCGTCCCGAAATAATCTGATACAAGCTACGACGTCTCCTTGCTCAACAGATATACTCTCCTTTGCATCCAAAGCTTGGTGCTTCTTCATAGGCCTGCCAACACTGGCCACTGCTATAGGGCCAGGAGAGCTTAGAACACCTACAGACATCAAGCCATTTAGGTAATAAGATCCCCAAAATGACAGCAGCAAATAACCAAAAACAAGGGGAAGGCACAAATCCTGATAAAACAAGCCTGCATGCACAAAGCAGATTCTTACTCCCTTCCTACTCAATCTCAAACTGAAGATGATAGCACCATGCTGGAAAACAAACAAATAAACAAACCAAGCAGTGAAGATTTGCCTAGTAGGAATTGTATTAAAAAAATAAAACCTGAGACTGTTTAAAAATAATGAAGCACTTACTTCTCTGTCCACACAGCCTCTCTGATTTAATCCTTTAATGTAGACAAGGAGTCAGTCCAAGCTACTAGATTGGCCCATTCCTTCTCCCATAGTTCTGCTTGCTTGCCATGTCCATCTTTATCAGCTGTTTGTTTTTCTGACAGGAAGCCAGGCACATCTGTTTGAAATCAGAAAAATTAATAACGACTGAAGGAAACGAAGGGCAGCAGGACGAGTAGAAAGGATGACTCTAAAACAAGCCAAAACATGATTATTGTTTTAAATTCAGACCCGAATTTGTCATAATGCATGAAATTGCATCTGCTGGAAACTCACAGGGAGCAAGCAGATCTGCATGCACTCAAAATAGAGAAGAATTCGGGTAACAAGTTGCAGAATACTGTAATAAAATCTGTATTTTTTTCATCTGTCTGACAGTTCTGCGTGAAGCGTGACCACTAATCCATTTAAACCCAAATTTCATATGCTCTTCCAAGCTATTCTGGACAACTGCTTTTCAACCTGTCAAAAATAAAGGGTTTTTTTTTTTTTTTTTTTTTGTATCCAAGGCTCTGACTATGGTCCTGTTCTATATGAGCAAAGGATCCTTTCTACCACTCCCAGCACTATCAGTATGAACGATTCTGTCAGCAGGATTCCTATTTGGTCTTTTATAGCTCGAGGTCTCTGCCGTGTTAACGGTATTATAATTTGTTTTTGTCAGTTAAGTAAGCCCATATGTCCCTAATACAAACAAGGAGCAGATTTATTGAGAAAACGGTGCTATTTTTAAACATTTTCCTGACTAATTTCCAGCCAGTTAGTGATGTCATTTACTTTGAATGCTAAAGAAATCACAATGCTCCAAACCACTAAACTCTTGCTTTGTATACTATATGAAAAAAATATATATAGAGAGAGAGCAAATGTTTTTCACACACAAAACACACAGCAAAAACGTTTCAGGTCATGAAGAAACACCCCATACTCCCATGAAGTAGATTACAAGTAAGGTATTTTCCTGCTGAGGTACTGACAAAACAGTCAGTTTCAATGTGTCACCTATTTTCTTTCCAGGCCCAGGCTTGGTAATGAAAACAGTTAGGCTTATAAGGGAAAGACCAATTACAAGGCACTGTAATCAAGCTGCAGAGTTCACCACTCAGGCATGCGTTCTCAATAAACAGCTTCCCCTGCCTGCTGCACTGTCAGCTGAAGCCCTGCTCCCCTCTTGCTGAGGATGGAAGGTTTGGGCTGCAGTGATTGTGGTGCAGGCGTTTACAGGAGTCTTTTATGGTCTCTGCAGCAAGGAGTTTGCCACTGTGGCAGCTCTCCACGTGAGCCAGGAGCGCGGTGGTTGGGGTCAGCAGCTCAGAGGTGGCTCAAGAGTCCTTGAGTCATCCATGGCACAGCACTGGTGCAGGGGCTGCAAGCAGACATTCTGAGTGCCTGCCAGCTTCTGGGCTGAAAAGGGAAGATTGTCCTCGTAGATGCCCAAGTTCTCCTCTAAGTCTAGATATTATTGTCCCCAATATCCTTTTTTTTTTTTTTTCCTTTTTCATTTTAGACCCTGAGTGGTTTGAAGCAAATGAATGTAATGCAGAACTATCTGAGCCTCTGATACTCCAGTGCTTTAGCCACCTCAGTAAGCATTATCTTGAAAAAAATACAGGGTTGACATGAAGTATATGAGGAATACCACAAAGACCCTTATCAACAGGCATCGATAAACTTTGGAAAGCTGTTAACAGTGCTCCCCTGAAGTAATAAATATTTTAAATCAATGTGCAGCAGCTGTATTTCAGCAGCACCACTATCTCACAACTTTACATCTGTTCTTTTTTCTCTGTTGGGAAATGAAAAAAAAAAAAAAAAAAAAAGAAAAACCCTTGCAAACAAAACCTTATGCTAATAAAAGCACGGAATCCACCTCCTGACTTTAGATATACAGAACTCAGTTCTTCTTTCATTTATATGACTTCTATTTTGGTAAAGCGACATATTTGAGTCAAGTTGATCCTGATTTCCTTCAGTTTGTAGAGAAAACCTAAAACTTCAGTCAACGTAGGATCTGTTGCTTGGCTTAGGACAGGCTCCCAGTCAAATAGCAGTGAATAAAAGGTCATCTATTGTCAACACTCCCCAATAGGTCAAAAAAATAACCTGGGACCATTACAAACACACTGTGGATTTTCACGTGTATTTGTAGTAGCACAAAGTCTTTTTCTGTCCATAATTTCCAAAATTATTTTTTTCCTTGAAGGAAACACAGTCATATCCATGAACGACAATATTAAAATACATCATTCAAGACTCCTGGTATCATTAAATGATGATGAAGTGGTGACAGATTCGCACAGGGGAAAGAACAAGTGGGAAATCTTGTCATAGGAGAGATAAATGTATGTAATACTGACTCTACCTGATGGTGGTAGTTTGCTGGCTCTGTTTTGCTCCTTTCAAGCAGTCCTCTTGCTGTTTGCTTCCTTCATTTCCTGATGAGCTGAGAGAGGACTGCATCACATCTGTAAGCAAAACCATCACTTGATGGATAACATTAACATAGTATACAATTGCTTCAGACTTTATATTAAAGGGACATTTATATAAAAAGTGCTTATAAAAGCATTTGGAGGCAGAGCCTTGCGGGAGTTGTCCGAATGAATGTGACAGATGTTTGGTTTTGCTCTTCGCTCATGAACCAAACTTGAGTTGACACACACACACACACACACACACACACACACTTGTTTTGGCCAGGATGTCATTCCTGCTGACATCTCTGGATCTTGAAGTGTCTAAACTGAAGAAGACCTCCTTCCCCTTCTGTCCCCCTGCTTTGGTCTTGGAGATCAAAGCTGAAGTTCATGCTCAAATCAAAGCAGAGAATTAAACTATCACATCCCATATCTCCAGCCAGCAGCACAGCACACACATAGGTCTCTTTCTCTGATCTCCTCCTAAGAACATTTTTTAAATGAGAAGCCTCTAGAAGATACAAAAGCCACCTGACTGAGCAGCTGTAGCAAATAAAGAGCTGAAAATGGCATGGGCAATGGAGGGTCAATCCTGGGAAATGCTGAGAACTCTGACCCATCTGGGACACACCAGATCACACAACTGCACGCACAGTTAGGGCACTTTGAATCAATAGCTCAGAGATAATTGCTGAGTGGTCTGTTTTGAAGATAATTATTCAGTAAGAACTTTGCTGGCTTATAACCAGACTGCTGAACTACCCACAGGACCAAGTCTCAGAAAAACACAACATGGGTTGAAACGGTTTACATTCCCTGAGAGAGAGAAATGTAAAAGGTATCCAAAAACAAAAAAAAGCAAAAAAAAAACAAAACAAAACAAAACACCAGCAAATGTACTGCACTGTGTATAAGCTGACAACAACAACAAGGGGTCGTACTGACAACATCTGCACGTGTAGCTTTGTTCCTACCACACCAAATGCTTCTCGGACTTGCCACATCCCTTCCAGTTCTAGTGAGGAAACTCCTTCTATTTTCAATCTGACAAACAGAAAGCAGAAGACTGAAAAGCAGCAGTACTAGGGATGAGACAGCATGGAAGAGGGATTAAATACAATTACTAGAAGTTGTTCATGCCATTTGCTTTCACACCCCGTGAGCAAAGCACTGCTCTTCAGTTCGACTTCCCAACTTTTCTGCTCTGTCAAAATAAAACTGAGACCGGGAGAGAAAACTTCTGCAAAGAGCACAACCAGAGAATAATATCCTTTACAATGCAGGCCAGCCCAACGGCATGTCTAACACCAACTGCCGCTCTGCTTTGGCTTTTAGAGGATATTTTTTTTATGTTCACGCTTTCTGGAACAATCGTGAGTTATTTGGAGTGGGGGAAAACGGTCCCTAACCATACTGCTGTTAATCAGATGTTCAAATTTTCTCTCGTGAATCAAAACCAAGCCGTCATCGGCACACAGCACCTGGTCCCTACGTTCGCTCTGCAGCCACTAGATGGCAAACTGGCTTTTAGCACGCGGCTGGATGGCAGCACCTCGGGCTCCAGGAGGCTTTGCAAAGCACGGGCACCAGGTCCCAGCAAGTTCGTTCTTCTCTATCTCATCTTAGCAACAGCGGGTTTTAGAGAGCGCAGGGCGGTTGATTTGTGTGCTGTGAATGCCTGCTATGTCAGAGAGAGAGCTCTTAGTACCTTTCTGCTGAGCACATTTTTGTTGGGTGGATTTCATCCGTGGGTTTCATTGCCCTCAGTCCTTCCTTGGGTACTCGGATGCCTTCACTGTGGCTGTAAGCACAGCTGCTGCAGGATTAGGTCAGCTGGATGTAGCCTGGCTCGTAGCACGGCTCAGGGCCTGCAGGACAGCATCCCTGCCTGCCTGAACTTCACCCATCTTCTCGGGTGGCTTTTCCAGCCTGCGCTGAAACTCTCATTGTAGCCACATCTCTGAAGTGTTCTACCTTACAGTGAGCTGTACAAACAGCAGGCGCTGAAAGAAGCGGTCCCCTCTCCTGGCTCAACAAACTCTCTGGAAACATGGTTTCACTTTTATTCACTGTATCCCTGCACTCCTGCCTCTCGGTGCCAGCTCCCAGCCCGCATCACTGACATAACACTTCGGCATCCACTCTGCTTCTTGCCTCACGAGTCTCAGAGCTCCCCAGGTTACGGTCACACCTTTATACCTTGCAACTACACATTTCCCTGTGTTTCACCATCGTTTCCTAATAGTACTGGGTTCTTCCTCGGGAGGATGCCCAGCAAACTGCTCACTGCAGCAGGACAAACCACCTGCCCCTGAAGGCTTACAGCGATTTAAGGAAGCAGGAATTGACTTAGTGCCACTGTAATTCATGAACACGTAAAAGCTCAACAACTGCTCACAGTAACGCAAACAGCATATTACACAAAACCACATTTCTAAGCCCTTTTATAGAAGTAATTGAAATTAGAGATCCAGTTTTACGAAGAAAACAGATTTAAGTATGAACATTCGCCTCATTAGATAACTGAAATTAAGATCTCGTCTCCCGCGCTTAGGTCAGCAAATTTTGGCCTCTTTCCTCTCTCGTCCCATGCCAGGAGTTAAGAATAGACCGTGAGCTTTTAAAACAACAAGCATGTCTTGTGAGCTGGTTGCAATTGAGGAAAAAAAAAAAAAAAAAAAAAAAAAGAAAGAAAAGGGAATTAAAAAAAAAAAAAGAGCAGACCAAATGAAAGGCAACCCCGTGTTTGAACCTGCAGCGGAAGGTTTGGACCTGCCTTTGATCAGCCGGAGCCAGCAGCTGAAAGGCACCAAGGGATCTGCTGCAAGGATACAGCGAGGATATCAGTGCTGCCGCCAGGTGGCACCGGGCTGTGCCCCGTCCGCTTGTCCCTGTCCCCCACAAAGCAGAAAGTTCGGCTCCGCAATTTCCTCTCCAGTTCTGCTGGATTTATTGGGGGGGAGGAAGAAAGTTGCTCCAATTGCAGGTGAAGACCCCGCACTAAAACAGCTCCAGGTTGTCTGAGCTGAGTGTACAAGAAGGGACATTTGGAGCCTTTCCTGCAGTCTCACAGGATGCTGTGCCACTACATAATGAAACAATTATCAAATGTACGAAACAAAGGAGTTCTGTTGAAGGAAATAAAAACAAGAAAGCCACGTCAAAATAAAATTAACCCTATATTCTCAGTGCTTCTCGTGAAAGAAAAAAAAATCTCCATTTGAATTCAGGATTTACTGTCCTTCAAACTCAATGAAGCAGTACTTTCCTTTCTAATTGATGCTGAAAACGAATGGGATCCAAAGGGAAAAGGGATTTTTTTTGAGCTGTTACAGAGTTACCGCATAAGAAACCAGAAGGAAGAAATCTCCAGCTCCCTGGAGACAAGACACCATCCTGCCTTTGCAGTTTCCTTACATTTTTCCCACAGTCTCAGTGTCATGAGCAGAATGTGAGAGCCTTGATCACACGTTCAGCTAACCCTAAGAGTGCAACTTCACATTAGAGCAAGGAGTCGGTCCTGGCATCAGAGCTGCATTTGGTGGAGAGAGCATCCCTCCTGCAGGGTCCTGGTGCTCAGCCTGTGGGCAAGGGCCTGGTGTTCAGACAAGGTGGAAACTTAAGATCACACAGGGACTACCATCCAGCATCTGAAAACACCCAAATGCTGCCCCTGCACTTACCAAGACCTCAGGGTAGACGTTCAGCGACTTAAGCTTCTGTGTACTCATCCCAGTCTTCTGTTCTGCTCACATTTTTTACCTTCCAGCCAGAGATTTCCACATGAAACTTCAGGATCTAAAACGACATAATTACAAAGAATTACATATCACTGCAATTACTCACTGGCTGTTATATTCTCTGAAACCAGTCACTACTTAAGTCCTGCTGCTATTCAGAGGGCTTGTAAAAAAATCTGATTTTTATTATGCTTTGCTATACATATTTAAGTTTATGATAAGTCACTATGGATTTTCCTACAGATTTCCACAAGAACATGGCCAACTTAGTGCTGAGCACTGCTATTAAATATAGACCCAGTGCTGCACCTCTGATCTCACATCCATGGGTGGCAAATTTAAAGGAACACGATCAAAATCACCCTGTCGCCTTCTAGAATTCACTTCAACGCTTTCTGGCAGGATTTAGGATTGGTTATTTCCACTTACACTGACAGGGATACAGCACACACACATGCAGTCACTCTTCTCTGCCTGTTGGTGGATTATTTGGGCTGCCAACAGTTTTACTCAGGTGCAGACTCTTGCATTTGCTCTGTGTAGATCAGTGCTCTCTGCACTTCCTAGCTCAGATGCTGCTCTGTGTAAATGCATCTCTGCCACATTTAAGGCCACCAGAGGATGAGAGGAAGGGCAGCTGCCTTTGTTCAGAACAGTTTCTGCTTCTCGAGCTCCTCAGGATCTGTGTTTCCAGGACAGCTCAGACCTTCTCCACAGACCTCACACTAACAGATCTCTTTTAAAGTGTGGGCAGTGCTCAAATGTGCAGGAGCAAAGGAAGGGGAGAAACGACCTGCTTCTTCCCCTGGAATTCCACACAGGTGTGCTGCCTGAGCCCCCATTGCTTCTGCCAGGAGGTTTGCCCCAGCAGCTACCTGAGCTGGCAGCAGTAATGCTGCTGGAGGGCCTCCCTTTGGTTGAGTTGCTGGGCTTCCTCCCTCCCCACCACCTCCAGCCTCCTGCATAATCAGCTAGATTTGTCTTCAGATTGCAGTCCAGAATGAGCACAGAGTTGCTTGGCAGGAGGAAAACCCCAAACGGGGACTGCCTGCTATTTGTTTTCCATACAGCACAACAATGACTAATAAAACCCTCATGCCGCAGCCCCAGATTAATAATAAGTCCGTGTAAAACCTTTGTAAATCATTACCAATTACCTGGCTTCCAGCAAAATCCAGCAGCAGAGTGTTACCACAAAGACCACAGCTGACACACACGGACACACACGTGTCTCCTCACCTCCTGATATTAATTCCTGCAATCAGAGAACGCTCAGTGTGATGGTGTCCGGACCAAACTTGCACTTGCAGGACTGTCCTGGCATACATGAGTTCACAGCAGCACATCATTTTGACGGCAAATTTTGGATGCCTGAGGTCTGCGGTTTGCAGAAGCAGCCCACATCCCGTCAGAATGGTTACACCAGGATAAATCTGGCACGAGGACAGCATCAAGTCCATTATGTTCGTGTTCTTACATGAGGCCTATCATCTTACACCGGCGTACAAAAAGCTCTCTTGCTTTTGATGTAGAGATTCTAGACCACGTCTTGTGGTAATCTTCAAATGAAACGCTTCTAATCCCTCTGAAAACATAAGGGCAGATCAAGAGAGGAGCTCCTGGCAATTACAGAATTTGTTAACGTAGACTCAGGTATAGCTTTCACAAAAGAACACACTCAGCGCGGCAGAGTTAAAACCCTGCCAGTGTTCATGTCTGACAAATGACAGAAAGAAACAGGCACAAAGCTCTGCAAACCCGAGATGAATGACATCCACAAGGCACTGCTATGGCTGCTCAGTTCGCTGTTAGAAGCACCAGCAAAGATTATTTCAATATTCTGTCTTCTCCTTCCATGCCAAGGAAAACAAAATATTGTTTAAAATTGTTTATATAGCGAATCTTACTAAGGCAAGGAATATTTTTGCCGATAGGCAGAGTTCTGTAAAACCCACTTGGTGTTTTTTGGGTTCTGCCTCTTTTTCAAAGTTCCTGCAACAAACGCTGACAATAAATGAAGCAAAGTGCCTAAATACGATTCCTTAAAGGCTCACCACACCTCTGCGTGGGCTATTCATGCCGTATTCCTGCCTCGTTTAGACTCGGTACCTGCTTCACCTCTCACTAAGTCAACTGAGGGAGACTGAACCTACATAAGGCAGGGCAGCCTTTAGTTTCCTGGCAGCTCGAGAAGCCCAGGCCATGATCCCACCTTCTGCTGTGCATTTGCCCATACATTCCTGTCCCTCCCCAGGGTTCACCCGATCCTGCTGCGAACTGAGAGGGAAAGCATCAGAAAACGAAGGGAAAAATGAACAGGATCCTTTTTCTCCTAGTTCAGCTTCCTGAGCTTGGACACCAGCGGGTCATGCAGGCAGCGGTGCTGCGGTCAGGGGGGAGGGGGCAGGAGCAAGGCCGTTTTGGAGAGGCTTAAAGTCCTTGAAAGAGGAAGTCCCCAGGCTCCCACAAAGCTGAGCTGATCCATCGCGGGGAATTTCATTTGAAACGACCGTGAATGCTGTACATTTTTGTAGGAAGATGTTTTTACAGGAAGGAGGAAAATTAAAAGTTGCATCCCCTTCGCTGGCCTCCACCAAAAGCTGGCACCTTGCACCAGACTCCTGTTGACTCCTGGCCAGCCGGCTCTGTCTGACTCGGCGCCCTACTAAAGCTCTGCGTTATCTCATTCTTATTACTCCTGCTTCTATAAAAACAGTTACTGGGGGTGGGGGCAGACTAAACTGTAAACAAAGCATACTGGACCGATGTAATTTTATACATAACAAAACACTGAATCACCCACTGTCTGAATTATGAAATCCCCTGCGATCCCACTACTGTCTACTATCTTTCAGGAAGCAACAAAGAAAAGTCAGAGGAAGACACCGGTTATGAAAAAACATGGGCCCTCGAGCTCAGTGATCATCAACATTACTTTTGTCTCTTTGATATCCTTCCAACCTCCCTTGCCATCGTAGCCCTGTAAGATGTCATGACTGCTTGCCAGAGGCCTTTTGCTTTTAGCAAAATTTAATGCTGCGTCCATAAAAGGAAACATTTCCATTACAGATTCCAATTTCCTTCCATCCCATGCTTAAAATTTGGGATGAAACCAGGCAACTTGCAGCTGAGCACTGAAGGCACAGCTAGATCTACAACATTTTGAAGACAAACAAGCTGTTTGTTTGGAGTTTGTAATCGATCTGATCCCACGTTGCCTGATGAAGAGCAAAAGCTGTTCAATGAAATTCTGTTTCCATCAAAGCACATTACAATTTAACATCAGCAGGGCCAAGATTCATTCTTAACATCCCAGCACACCTTCATGGCTCGGGTCTGGAAACAGAACGAGTTAGGAGCACGCCGCACTAATATTACAGGGGCTGAGAACTTTGTGTCCTGAAGAAAACTGTCAGCAGGCCAAGTCCTGCCAAATTCTGGAGTGAGGCAAAGGCAACTGAACTGAGAAACAGAATCTGGCTCCCTGTGTTAGTCTGAAAGTTCGCTTCAGGAATATTTCAACAATGATGCCATGTACAACCCAAGCAGTACAAAAAGAAATACATCATAAAAACGACCCAGTATTTATTATTTTTTTTAAGACTGAATTCACTGTTTTCCTTGTGTCATTTATTAATATAATAAATGATCTTAAAATATGTATCGCCTCAAATAAATGTCATTGATTAGGTCAAATAAAAATATCACTTGGCCCAACAATGACAAATTTCCTGGCTGTGCTCCTGTAGGCCCAGAACTTGTTTCATTTAGGAACAAGAGTTACTGGCAGTAGCTGGGAAGGAAACTGCTTGCCAAACGTCTCTGTAGGAAATTAAATAATTGGGAATATTCACTAACAAGAAAAAGAAAAGAATTGCTTGCTTTAGGTTAGAGACCCAAAACATCCTGGACTTAGTTCCTTTTTCTGAAGTAGTGGCAGTGAAATCAGAATGTTTGCTGGAATTTGTTACCTGGCAATGCTAAGAGAAGCCCCTCTGGCTGGCTGGCAAACCTTCCAAGAAACAGTCCTTTCCAAGACAAGGAACTTCTGCAAAACAAACAAACAAACAAACAAAAACAGGGTCTTCTAAAACATTTTTCATCACATTTGGTAAAAAGTGAATCTGTTCAGTGCAAACTGTGCTGACTTTATAACAGAGGAGGAACGGCCCCTCCGTCCCAAACTGTAATAGTCCTATTGGCAACAACTACGCCTGCATTTGGATTGACATCGGGGTTGATTCCCGTTTGCACGCAATACATCTCCCTCCAGCAGAATATTACAAGAACATGGGAAAGGAAGGAACTTGGAAAGTTCACTGCCCCATGATGGTGATGGCCTTCTGGAAGCACAGCTTCTCTGCTTTCAGGGGGGGTGGGAACTCCTTCGTGATCCCCAGGCTCCTGACACTTTTCTACCCTGCAAGCAATCCATCGTGGCAGCTGAGCACTGTAAAACAGAAGCACTGGGTTTAGTCAGTCCCATCCTGGTGCTGCAAGTGTGACACACGTATCCTTTACAAGCCCTGGGGAAGAACTCGCCCCAGCGTGTTGAGCAACAGCATCCCACTGCTAGGAACCAGGGAGGACCAGGACTCCTGGCTGAAGGGCAGAAATTGGTATTCCTGAGCGTGGAAGACTTTTAGGGACTTTCCTTAGGGAAAGAAGATCTTTTCCTTACGAAGATTACAGAAATATCTGAGCTGAGGAACGAGAGACTCTAATGAGGATTTCAGACCGTGTTCATTAGATGGTTTGAATGGACAGAGTTTGGTTTTCTGTTTGTTTCCTTGAAATAAAGCCAGCAGTTGTTGAGTGGCTGCACTGTGCTTAGGCTGGAGGGTGGGGAAAGCAGCTGGCGTGTCACAGAAGTGATCAGCACTTCCCAACTCCCTGCTCATCTCAGCCGTGTTCTCCAGAGCACACCCGGCTCCCATTCACCACCACCTCCTTTGTAAGCACAGGTACCCCAATTCAGGCCACACGCTGGCTTTCTTTTTCACTGCTTCTTGTTCATTATAATTATACCAGCATTCAAGTTTGCTCTTTTTATTTCTTTATTTAATTTTTTATCAGGTTTTAGAACTTTTGAAAAGTTTTAAACAATGTAAACCCTTAAACAAAACAGAGGCAGGGCTACCTCCTGGGTGTAGGCTCTTTAAGTCTTTTGCCTACATAACGATATGTTGGGTTTGGGCATTTCTACTGCATCCACATTCACTGCATTTTCTGCTACTGCAGAAACATGAATACGCACACGACTATAAAGCGTGAGCTATCAAAACCCCAGGTTCATGCTTAACGACCAAAATTACATGGCTCTACTACGTTAAACTGTCTGCTTTGTGGCTGGAATAATCACATTAGTCTTTTAATTGTCTTATTTTGAACACCGTCTCGATTCTTTCCATTTTCCCTGTTCTTTTATAAATCCCAGCGAGCAGCCATTGATGACACATGGCTTTGCCATTTGTTTTGCTCCTAATCAATATGAAGTTTTCTGGAAAGATCACACGTACGCCCAGGGGACGTACTCAGTTAAGAGAATTTTGTATTATCCAAGGCGATGGCGGGCAGTGAGGGTGGAAATGAGGACATAAAGAAGGGCAAAGACAACCTCGTGAAAAATCAGAGTTGAGATGCTGCCAAGCAAGTCACTGCTGAGCAAAGGCTGAAGGGAAAAGAAATAATTTCTGTTTGCCAAGAAGAATGGCCAACAGATCCTGTTCACCTGAGTTCTGGAGTCAAGCAGGAGTCCACACATCAAAATTCACAGCTACTGCATGAAGAACATCTTAACATTTTCTTACAGAGCAGACATACAGAAGTCCATCTTTTTCCTTACCAGGATAGCAAGTAAAATATCACCTATTGTTAACTTTCCATTTCTCAGGGTTGCTGGGGAAGTCTGTACGCAGCCTCCCTCTGTACCAATCCACTGCACAGAGGGAAAACCTTCAGATGCTGTACTGCTTTCAGAAACACCAGCTTTGTTGTCAGGCTCTGAAGGAACTCGAGAACGATGCTGTTTGCCCTGTGTATCTTCTGTTTTCAAATGACTCAAATCCTATTTGCAGATTTCCTGTCTATGGGTCTACTTGCTTAGTTTTCCAAATGTGTCCATTTTCTTTTTTACCCAGAAAGGAACTGTTAACATTTCTGTATTTGGCCAACATTTTTGAACATCTATTGGCCAGGTCCCCTTCCTGTCCATATTTGGCCACACGGTGCTTTGCAATGCCCAAAAGCATTTCCTCCCTGCACAATCACACCCATTTTCCTCCTCCTTACACCATTCTTTGCCAACGTAGTGAGCAAAACTGGCTCACTGGGAGGTCAGATGCAAACAAGATGTGACAAAAGTGAAGTGGGTCTGCCCTGTCTTTCGTGGCAAACAGCTTTTAAGTTGACACCATCCACCTCACACATCCACATCGAAATGCTTTGAATTGCTACACAGTTGAACCAGGAATTGAATTCTGCCCCCAGTTGGGGGTCTGCCACTCTCTACAAGCTGTGCTTTGAGCAGCATTACTTCGAGGAGCTGAATAAACAGGCACGAAGCAGCCAGCAGTGAATAAACACACGTTAACAGCCAGCGAGATGAAAAGTGCTGGCATCCAAACCAGGCTCCCATACCCATGCCAGTTACTGCAATAGCAGAATAAGGGAGAAACACTGCATGACCCTTCCTTTTGCACCAGCATGAAACAGTCCAGCACGTACAGCATGTTCATCTATTGCACCACGTGCTGCAGCAGTGTTTGTATGGTACAGATCCATAGTGTTAAGTCTTGATCACGCTCTGTAAATGGTCTGCATATTTTCAAGCCTGAGTCTAACCACCAGATAAGAAAATAAATGCATAAATTATATTGCAAAGAAATTGCCTACAAGCAATGTTTGAAAGGAATATTATTTATATTGCAATGCTGAGCACTCAGAAATTAGGAAATGCCAGATTTATGGCTTCTTGTGCAATCTCCATGGCGTGGCTGCTTAGGAAGGCCAACTTCCTTAGGATTTGAGGCCTTTTTAGCAACAACTAACTTGGACCCACACACAAAAGCAATTTAAACCTTTTTATCCTATCCATTTGATGCCAAGTGTTTTTGGAAAAAGGCAGGCCTTTCTTAGGATTGGGCTTTTGCAAACCTAGTTCGAGTATCCTGTTTCTGGCACTACTTTTGGCTGTACTATAAAACAGTGTCCAGATCATCTATTTATTTGTGTCTTCTCTAATGTGCCCAAGTTAGTTTCCTTGGATAGGCACACAAGACATGCACACCCCTTTGCAGGTGGGACTACAGTGATTTTACAGATCCAGAGCCCTACCCACCCACAGTATGGCAGCTGGGTCACAGGCTGTGTGCTGTTCCCACTGGGACCTGCTGCCCTCTGCCCTCTGAGCTCCCAACAGGAGTTACAGAAACGATCCCTGACTCCCTGGGTGTCTGTTAACCCTGCCGGGCAGCCTTCACTTACAGGTTGGGCAACAATGCTCCAAGACCACCTACAAGAGGGTAAATTTCAACTGTACTGCCTGGAAATACAATTTGCCTTTGAAAAAAATATATGTATCTCAAAGCATTTAAGTTCGTTGGAGAGTAAGAATGCTTTAGAGACAAGAAAACATCATATTCAGCGTAACAGCAACAGAAGAGCAGATAGATTTTGCTTGCTGGCCCTGGAGCCACGCTGTGCTCCTGGCTGCAGGGCCACGTGGCCGATGTGAGGCTGCCCAGAGCCCGTGCAGGCTTTGCACCAGGGAATGAACTCTGATTCGGACTCCTCTCAGATTCTTATCACATTTCCTGTAGCTTGCAGTGAAATTTGAGAGAAGCAAGGCCTACCAGAGCGGGGTCGTGCACAGTGAAGTCTGTTTAAACAACGCTGGTTCAGCATAATGATTCTGTGTGATACCAATGGAAAACAAAGGCAGCAGTCTCGAACGAAAACAAGCCACAACTTCAACAGACTGAGATTTTGTTTCATTTGCTGCAAACCTAGGTGTGAGAAGGTGAATGTAAGCAAAGCAGGGAAACCCAGACCCTGGCTGGGAACTATTCCCCTGCTTTCGTAGGGTGGGAAGGGGCTCAGAGCTGGGTGCAGGGCACAGCTGCCCCTGCACACATCTCGTGGGGCTGAGCACCTCCACGCAGCACTGACTGAGCCCTGAGCCAGGGCTTCTTCAAGCACTTGTTCTGCCCTGAGAATGGGAAGCTCTCCATGCATATGGCGGCAGGCCATCTCACATTAGGATCCTTTCTCCCAGGATGGGCTGTTCCTGTGGCTCCCATGCCCTGGCAGCCGGGTGGGATCACCCCACAGCACCCAGCCCCGCTCCTGCTGTGGGCACCCAGCAACGAGGGGCTGCCCCACAAAGGCTGTGCTTTCTCCCTTTCTAGCTCTGCATCTGCCCAGATACACTCTCCTATGTTTGCACTAAAAACGTTACACTAAATCTTAACTCCAGTTCCTGTTAGTTACTGTTTCATAATATTACTGGATTTTTCTTTCTTGTTTTTTTTTTTTTTTTTTTTAACTGTGGAAATAAGTACCCAAAATATTTGAGTGTGTGTAGATACATGTACCCACATATATAAACAAAGATTCGCACACTGTACTCTGAGCACCAGCTGTGGTTTAAAAATTAATGTGCTTCTTATGAATCCAACAGATATTTGCGTTTCTTTTTAAATTCCTCCAAAGACTGAAAAAAAAAAATAACCCAATTTGGTACAGGCTGCTGCAGCATGGGAGAACATTCCTTTGTACCTCGAGGTCAAAGCTCATTCATCAGCGGCTGCTATTTCCCTCTGCAGGAGCAGATAAACCACAACTGTTAGGGTACAAATCAGAAAACGAGGGCAGTACCAGGTTGCCAGTTTGAATAGTTAAGACATTCCAAAATGTGTTGCACTGTTAAAAGCGAAATAAGGGACACCACAGATGCTTCTAATAATTCCAGTTTCAAGTCAGTTTTCCCTCCTTTGTCTTAAAGAGCTTTTGATGTGTAGTCACAATATTGTCTCTCTCTCTCTGTTTTTAATAATTTTATATTACCTCAGCAATATAACTGTCCTGAAATATACTGAACTTTAATCTCTGAGAGATCAAACAGGAAGAAATACGACGGGATAGAGAGTGACTGAGTTGGGGGCAATATTCTCTCCTCCTATAAAAGAAAGCCCACAGCAAGATAAAAATTGCTTCTCAGATTCCACAAACGTCACATCTTTAAGAGAGGATTTCAGGCCCACAGAGAGAGCAAGCTTGGGGCCACACACACAAAAAAAAAAAAACAACCAAAAAACCAACAAAAAAAAATAAAGCTAAACTAAAAAACAAAACAGAGAGCCATTGAAGATGCAGCCAAAAGCGAGCACACTCTCCCAGAACTCGAGGATGTGGTTTGTGTGACTACATGCTGTAAGATTGGTCCCAGCACCCTCCGAGCTCCTCCGTTTAGCACTGCTCTGTGAGTGCAAGCCGAGAATCATTTGGCCACTATCCTCTCACTGGGATAAATGCGCTGGCTCTGTCTCAATCAAAAGAAATATCTGGGATAGAGGTATGAGTTTACATACCACGACGACATTGTGATGTGCGGGGAGGGGAATTTAAGCCAGCATCAGTGCACAGATCTGATGGGACACAAAGGAGGTGCTCCAAGGAGTCACTTGAGAACACAGCCAGCCAGCTCCCCTCCAGAAGGCCTTTGTTCTCCACCAGCTTACTGCAGGCAGAAGCCCAGCTGCCACGACTTTCCACTGAGGTTCTCCAGCGGAACCAGAGGTGGTGAAATTCAGCTTCGCATGTCTGCCCACTCCATTCCCCGACCGCAGAACGATGAATTCACATTCTCAAGAAATCCTGGTTAAAATACTGTGACACGCAGTGAAGATGATGGCTTTTTTTTTTTTTTTTTTTTTTCTGGCGAATAATAACGGTGCTGCAATAAACAATGAATTAAACAGAAGACTCTTTTTGGTTTATTGTAGCACCTTGGAAGTAAAGCCCATTTAATCTCTTTTGAATAAATATGTTAATGTCTCTTTTGGCTGGCTTGAGAACCTGCTTTATAACAAACTATATGTATGCATCAAAACTGTTTATGCACTGTTTCCCAAAGGTACAGCTTGAAGCTTCAGGCTTTTATCAAGTTCACCGAAATCCCTAGAGACTCCAGAAGGCAAAAACACTGCTTCAGACATGGCTAAAATCAAGGCAAAGCCTGCTATAGACGGTTCCACAAGGAACACTGAGAAGCTTGTTTTCTTCAAGTGACATTACCATCACACGTAGGTAGCTCTGGCTCACCACCTGCAGCTCCATCGCGTTCATCAATTTCTAATTAATGCATATAATTCGCAAGCAGCCGTCCTATGCTCTGTTTCCATGCAGACGATGAAGTCCCAGCTACCTTAGCACTCTGCACAGAGCACAAGGGCACACTGAAAAGAGATCCTGCCAACGAGCCAAATCCCTTCTGATAAATACACGAACTGGAGCCAACAGATACTGAAGGCACTCATTTCACAGAAATGGCCCATAGGGAACTGCATGTGTTTGTACTTGAGATAGTTTTCGTATTGCCTGCCATACTGTCAGGAGTGGTTTGAGTTAGGTGGACATTTTAAAGTTCTCCTGGTGAATGTAGGTTACAGAACAATACTGGAACAATAAGCAAATGTAATAGAGTACTTCCAAGCCTGAAACTTTCTTGGATATCCTTATTCATGCAAAGCAAATAATAGATTCCTTTTTGACAATTTCTCATGCTTGGGATAAACACGTACTGGTATTTCTGAGCTTCCCAGCTCAAATTTCCACACAAGTACTTCTCTGCCTTACCTTCTGCTTTCAATCCAGATGATGCAGAAACCCACTATAATAACTCCTTTGTGGGAACAAAGGATACACATCTTCATTTCAGCCTCCGCATTTTGGTCTTTAAATCAGAAAATATTTATTCTCTTTTAATGAAATATAAGCCTACCCGGAGAGGATGAGATTCTCCAGATTGAAGGCTTACTGATCAGTGTTTACTCAGAGCTTTATTTCCAAACCTCCAGAGCTTCTCAATCCGTTATTACATTTCCAAGTCTTGGCTGTCCTATTGCTTTGAAGGAAGAAGGTAAGACGATTCCAGCATTTAGCAATAGGAATCTGGAAAATTCCCTCTTCCTTTGTTTGCCGTTAAAATAGCTTTCATCTGTATGTCTGCATTCCCACCTGAGGAGTAATTTCATAATTCCTGGCAAGATCTCTTATTCGCATTATCTAATTGGCTTTTAGAATACATTTTTTTTTTCCCCTCTAATCTCTCTGTGATGAATTCCTGCCTCTCTGCTCTAGCATTTGCTCCCTTAGCAGCATTTGTGAGCCAAGACTGTGATTTCAGCCTCACAGTTCACAAACTTCAACTGCTGAGAGGATGAAGGGCAGGAAGAGGTCTTCCTAAGAGTTTTCAGGTGTACTGTGCAGCGCTGGCTGCCAGCTCCTAACAGCGAGCCCAGCTTAACCGTGAGGATACAGCTTGCTTTGAAACAAAGGGGAAGAAAGGTAAACTGAACTGGGAACGAGCTTTTCTGTTTGAACACAAAACCACAAGGTGTGTGAGGGACTATTCCCATCGCCGCTCTGCTAAGCATTAAGTTATTGCTTTCCTGCTCAGGTGATTAAAGCTGTGCCTATGCAGATAAGACAGCAGTCCTGTGGGAGCTAAGCAGCACTGCACTAATACGAGCATGGTTTGACTTCAGTGTGCCTCGTTCTGGTCTTCATATGGGCAACACGTCCAGGGTGTTGAGATTTGTCCCAGTGTGTCAGATAAGCCTTGCTGTTGCACGTGGCAGAGGCCGGCCGCCCAGGTGCCTGTGAGCTGTTCCTGCTGCCCGTGAAGGTTCAGAGAGGGCCTCCTGGAGATACCTTCCTCTTCATACATTTATTCAGTGACAGCAAACAGCGTGGTATTGTTGGCTGTGATACGTCAAGATGCTTTTCAGCAGTGTTTCTCCACGTGCTGTGCATCATCCATGGTGCAGAGATCCTTTCTTCTCCACTGACCTCATTTCCAGCACGTACTTTACTGTAACTCTGGCAGTAACTGCATAACCTGAGGACCACAAACCTGCATGGCTGCGTGTAGTTTCTTCTTTTTCTCAAACGTGATACTTACAAAGTGGCAAACTAACTTCTGAGCTGGAAACTTCAATCCTTAATGGAATAGGCTAAGAAGTCTCCTAATAAAACACAGGTGGAAGAAACGACTTTTTCCTTCCCAGTGTGCTTCATGCTTAGGATGCCAAATAATTGCTTGCACTGATACAGCCACTTGAAAGAGTATGCAGTAGGAACACAGAAAACGTGGCTCAAGAATGACAATACCGTTACTGTCTACTGAACATGACACCCAACGAGTGCTACATAGCTGTGGAGATGAGTGAGAAGGAGTGATTCCCCAGACAACGCTCGATGTAGAGCTAATAGGTCTGAGAAAAAAAAACAAAAACACCTCATCAGTTCCTGTAAAACATCTCTGTTCAAAAGTAAGTTTTTAGCATTTGAGAACCTGGTAACCTGACGCAGATACAGAAGTTAATAAGATGTAATTATTGTCTGAATCTTCAGTCAAAATTAAATTCTACCTAACGCGCAACATATTTTCATTACAGATACAGATATAAATTTGAACCACATGGATGCTGACATCTCAGATTCATTAAGCATTCATGAAAGTCCTTGCTGCATGATTACTGATCTTAACCTGCAAGCACAGCTTCGTGCCCTGACAGCTGCGGATCCGGCTGCGATGCAACACGCCGGGCAAGCTCATGGCACACAGCAGGACACTGAGGCACGGGGCTGGTAACAGTGCTGGGTAACGAGTTACATTGCACCTACAAGACCACAACACTGGCAGCAACCTTCTCACAGTGCCCCTCTTCTTCTGTCTGCTCTGCGTGATCAAAGCGTCCATCGAAGCTTAAGTAACGACTGCAAATAATGGCTGCAGCACTCCTGTGCCAGGCTCAGGTGGCCTTGGGGAGACTCCTGCCCAATCACATTTTACCTCGCTGTAAACACAATCTTTTCAGTCACCTTTTGCCAAAATTGAGGATGTACCGATATGATTACGTTAATACAATGTTTTAATAAACAGCAGCATAAAATAATCAGTGTTTAATGTCATCTCTGGCATGTGAAATACAAAAATGCACGTATCTTAATTATAAAATAGCCTTTGTCATTACATTTCCATGCTCGCCTAATTGAAATGCCCGTAATTAATAAATCAATCATCAAGTAATACAGTGATTAAACGCATGCAGTGAAAACAAAGAAAAACATTTGTATAAGGTAGTGGCTGAATATCACCATAATATATTTCAAGAACATCTACATCAGGGTAAAAATAAAAAGAAACAGACCAAGATATAAAATGCAGAGATGTATTTTCACTTCTGCTGTACAAAACATCATCACACTTCTGTGCAAAAAAAGAAAGATAAAAATAAAGTCATATTATACAACATTGTCAACTGAGCAAAGATTGTTTCCATTGTGTACAATAAAAAATCCCATTCGGTACAAAAGAGAGACGGTGAAAAATCGTTAAGGTACACAGCACTTCTGTCACTCATTAAAGTGGTTTCGAATGAATACTGTAGATTGCTTATACCTGAATACATTTTAATAATTATGCACGCCATGTTTCTAGGAGGAAAATTAACATCAATTCACATTATTAAAATTGACAGAGCAAATTGCTATCAACGGATCTGCTGCCTGATGGAACGCGAGCTTCCCTTCTGTCAGGGTTCCTGCAGTCATAGTCACTGAAATTACGTATCGATCTGAAACAATAAATATTACTGGGAACAACTGTCATATATAAAATCGTGGTTTGGAGCCTTTCCATTAAACAGTTGCACAGCAACAAAAGGATATACGATTTCCACTTTATCTACCTATAAAAATTATGAAATGTTATCTCTGAAGAAGTCGGTTCAGGTTCTGAAATTAAAATACTTTAATTTCATTTCCTTTAATTTTCCTTTAAGGCAATTTCTTCCAACTAAAGCCATCCTCAGCAGCCAGCATCAGATGACTTTTGCAAGCTGATAACTCAAGATATTGTGCCATCGTGTAAAACGCCCTTTTCTTGGCCTGAATCTGGACTCAGGCTCCCAAGGCAACAGAAGGCCAAAATTCCACCTGAAGTAATTTATGCAGCTCTCAGGTCACGTACTTGAAACATAATCCCCAGCTGCAACATTTACGAATACTTTAACTAGCCATTGGAACTGAAACTGCACACCCAGTAGGTCACCGAATATTTGCATCTCCTAAAAAAAAGAGACAAATATTAAAATACGTTTTCAGCATTAAAAAGTTTCTGTGACTGAAACCACATCAGAGGCTCAACAAGCTGCGAGAGAGCGTGTGACAAAATGTTCTCGTTTCAGAAAATTCCCCCTTCCCCTCTTTGAGCTGTCGGTGGCACTTAGAGAAACAACGCGTCCATTCACAGAGCTGAGTATTCATAGCACAAGGATCTCGGGCTGGTTGCTCTGCCCATCCCGTTAAGCAGTTAAACTTCACAGAAGATACTTGCTGCGATGTCTGTTAAACAACCAGAAGAATCTTTAATAAAATATTTGAATATAAATCTTTTCTTCTACTTTCTAGTTTGTATCGTAAAGAGTCGTATTTACAAAGGCCTTGCTTATTTACAACTCAGCTGAAATCATAGATTCATTAGGTCCGTGCATGCTCGAGTCCCCCAGTAGGGAAGACTGCTTCGAGTCAATTTTGTACGGTTTTTGAGTTTTGTTGCCGAAAACGGTTATACCGATTCCTCCCGGGTGACTAGGAATTGACATATGGGATAGCAAAGGAATGTTTGCCTCCTGGTTGGATCCCGAAGACGGCAAACTTGTGACGTGACCCGTGCTAGTGGATCCGCTGGCGCTGCTGGGAGAGCGGCTCTTTGGAGGAGGACAGTGCTGGATTACCCGGGGCGGGCCCTGGGGCTGGTAGTGGGCAGCTGGGAAAGCGGCGTACCCTGCCGGAATCGGGTACCCGTTGATCGGGATGTATCGCTGGTTCTGCGGTATCGGCGGCCCTATGAAGCCGGCGATCTGGCCTTGTGGTATACCTTGTGCTGGAAACATGTAGTTAGGGTACCTGGGATTACTCAGGTTGCTAACGGGGCTTGCGCTGAGGGAGGTTGTCTGAGTGGTGGCATTCCCACCTGAGGGGGTGGTAGAACTAGTGTGGCTTGAAAGGCCCTCCCAGGAGCGCAGCCTGGCATGGATTTCTTTAAACCGCGGCCTCCGAGAGGGCAGGTCGTGCCAGCACTCCGTCATCAGGCTGTACATGCGAGGAGGACAGTCTTCAGAGCACGGCAGCAGCTGTCGCTTCCTGATCATCTCTATGACTTCTTGATTACTAAATCCGTAATACGGTTGAAGTCCAAAGCTGAATATCTCCCATAAAACGACTCCAAATGACCAAATATCTGAATCGGAAGAGAACTTGCCGTACATAATCGCCTCTGGTGGCATCCAGCGAATTGGCAAGAGAGACTTGTTTTGAACTCTGTAATAATCTGCCGAGTAGATTTCTCTTGAGAGTCCAAGGTCTGAAATTTTCACATGAAGCTGCTCTCCAATTAAAATGTTACGAGTGGCAAGGTCTTTATGGACAAAGAAATGGCTCGATAAGTACTCCATCCCCGCTGCAATCTGGACTGCGATATGCAGGAAATCCCCGTGGTCCAGGCTGGACTTGACAGTTCCATCCTCATCGCTGCTACACCCCACATCTGAGTGAGGTGATCTCATGATGAGGAACTCGTGGAGGTCTCCTTGGTTCATGTACTCGAAGAGCATGCAGACAGGTTGCTCCTGGGTCACCACACCTAAGAGGCAAACGATGTTAGGGTGGTGGAGCTCGGCCATAAGAGATGCTTCCTGCTGGAACTCTGCCCACTGCTGGGGGTTGTTAAAGTCTTTTAGCGTCTTGATTGCGATGAGCTGAGCGTGGTCCATGCCCGGAAGGTAGAGGTGTCCCTTGTAGATTTTGCCGAAAGCACATTCACCCAGTTCTTCCATGAAACGAACAGCAGAGAGAGGTAACTCCTTAGCTTTGCTCTGGGAAAGAAATGACAGCAAGAAGGTCTTTTCACAGTGGAACTCTGAAAGCCATGCAAACCAACACTAGAGCTCCTTCCTGGGGCTGCACAGCCCTGCGAGACGCAAGTGTGAGCACAGCAGCGGCCCCAGTTCAGATCCATCCTGAGGGACGCCAGCATCCCAGCACCAGCACAGCTCAGGGCTGGCAGCCGCTTTATCTTACTCTGTACCCTGTTCCAAACCTAAACTTAGAATCACTTTTTACCCTCTGCACAAGATCAGATAAAAGCAGTAAGCATGAAATATAAATACGTGCAGGAACCATCAGTATTTCAGCAAAGGCATTTATACACTTGGGCTTGGGCATTTATATACTTACAACAGAATCTGACTGATCTCAGGAATTGAGGCAATTCACATACTTGAAGCTAAGTGCACGCTGAAGTGCTTTCTGGGCCAGCGCCTACAGTTTTAGCAGAAGGCTTTCTGGAAGCCAACTCTTCCTTGACTTTGCTATTAACCCTTTCATGTACTGTAGAGACTATTGCTGTTCACCTTCGACTGAATGATCAACCCTAAAGCACACGGGACAGCCAGCAGGAAAAAAGGAGACAGTGCTGAAAGAAAAGAGGCGAACTTTTGGAAACCGTCGTTTTGTCCGCTCTTAGGCCATGAAGGAGTTGCATCGTATTCAGGTATCCACTTCCACACGTGCTGTTAACCTGCACACAAACCCAGCCCCTCTGGGCCCTCTGTGTCACTGTAGGTAGTAATTCAAGGCTAGTGGGTTTGGGATCTACACTTCGCAGAAGAGCATAAACGTTAAGAGTTTGCGTTCCTGAAGCACGACAGCTGCAGCTTTACGGTAGCAACGTAGGAAATTAACTGATGTTGTAACAGATCACTTAGAAGTGGCATTTCCAAAGGAACGAGTTCTAATTGTACTGACCACTTTCAGTTTTTAGGCAAATACTGCATAAATAATCATCATCATCCTCATCATCGAGCCATTTAAGCAGGCAGCCAGTAGACTGTACGGTGATGGCAGGAAATTAGCTATATTGTTGAGGAACAGATGGTTTATATTATACAAATCCTTTAGGCTAAAACTTGTTTAGGTCTGGCATATTGTAAATTATATTTTAGTAATGAAAGTGAAATGACCTCTGTCTGACCTCGGGCAGGGTTTGTCTGTTTGAACCAACATAGTGGAAAACTATGAAAGAAAATGAAGTCATAAAGTTTTGGCAGGAAGGGCTCATTTCAAGTTAAGCGGTTATAAATCTGCTCAGTTTTTGTTTGACAAGTATTTGTCATACAGCGGTGTACAAAACGTAAAGAAGTGTAAAATACATACGAGGCAGCACGCCAAAGTAAACCCAGTACAAAGGCAGAGCAGTGGGAGCGAAGCCCACCGCCCCTATCTCCGCATCTGCCCCTTCCATCAGGTGAATGACAGGACGAGCTGCATTTATTCTACTTTTTGAAGGCAATTAAAAACCCTTCAAAAACGAAGCGAGCTGAAGTGCCAACGTTTCTATTTGTCCGAGCAAACATACATCCACCTCGCTTGGAGCTTAAAGCCTGAGAGTGGTTTTACCAAGGGCTGACATTCATACCGGGTACGGTATTTAAAAATAGGATTCCACTTCCTTTCTTTTAAAATGTTGTTTGAAAGGCCATCAAAACATCTGAAACAGGCAGAGCTCAGTTTCCCAGTAGGAAAATACGGAATGAGCATAAATAAAATGGAAAGCTTTTTGCACTGTATGACTGGAAGCATAACAAGAAGACAGTGTGCTCTGTATGAACACTTCTGGGTAAGCTCCTCTGCTCTGCAGCATGTGCGAGGCATCGGTGTGTCAGCAGCCCAGGGGGAAAATGGGAACACGGGAAGGAATGGAGACCAAGAAGCAAATCCAGATCTGTGGATGGATGTGGTTGGATGCAAGGTGTAGCTGTGACACCTACCAAGTAAAATGGTTTCTTGCTATTACCCACATTTCGTTAGTAAGCAGGTATTTTGTTATTAATTGTGCATTAAGCATTTTCTGCAGCTCTATGCTGTACGTGCAAGCTGAAACTAAGAACTGTAAAGGAAAGAGAAATTTGCTGTGCAGACCAAACTCTGCCTGTCCACCCCTGCAGTCCCAGTATCTGTAACTACTTCAAATAAATCCCCGTGTGAGCATCACGCCGTGCAGCACCATGAACTCACACAGACCCTGCAGTGATCTCTGCACTGCGGAAAGAATACTGCAACAGCAGTGTTTGACAGAAGCAGCAAAAGCTGAAGAAGCAACACTTAAGTGTCCACACTGCTACAAGTTCAATAAAAGCAGAATCTGGGTTAATTTCACTATGTCATCTTACTGCAAAAATAACAGCTTGTGCCAAGGCATGTCCGAGCGTTTCAGACATCACGCTCTACTCAGTTTCTAATTACTTGATGATGCTGTTTTCCCTGTGAAATGCTTCAAAGGAGCAACTTCCCTCAAGCTGCTGCTGGAGAGAACTGGCACAGTGCGAAGAAGGAGACAATGAAATAACCTTTCCAGGGCACTGTTCTGCCTGTAGGTGGCAGAAGGCATTTACAGCCCCGAGTGGGTGATCCACGCGGGTTTGGTTTGCACACTGGCTGCCCTGTTGATAAACAAGGAGCTCGAGGTTAATCGTGCTTAAATCTTCAGTGAGTTTAAGAGCAACTGCTTCATGAACCTGGGACTGCACTGAAGCGAAACACTCACACGAGCAGCTCTGCACCAGCTGTGCTGCCCACAGCTGAAGGCAGATCCCGGGGCTCTGTTGCAGCAATTTCTCTTTTAACTGAGGGAATGGGTAAGCCTGAAAAAGCAAGGAGCAAATCTTTCCAAAGTGATTTCAGCTGAGTGAAGGTGACATGTGCCCACAGCAGCCCCAGGAAAAAAAACTCTTTATGCTGAAATCACATATTTATCTGCACTGCTTTCTGACTGCAGAAAGGCCTCCAAATAAGTAATCCAGCGGTACTTTGGGAATGGGCTGCCTCTGTGCTAGAAAAAGCTCCAGCTTCTATTTCTGCAGACACACGGCCATACAGGAATTCCCTCCACAGGCCCACACTCGCTATGCTGCTGCTGACAAGAAAAGTGCTCACCCCGAGTAAAGGCAGCAGAGAAACCGCAGGTTGGAAATCAGCTTAACTTCTCAGCACTGAACTGGTGAAAGCACTGCTCTCCCTCTGCCCTCACAGGCAGCAAAGCACCGAAGCAGGGACGAGCTGCGGGCTTACCTTTGGTTTATAGGCGTTGAGCATCGACATCTCCACATTCTGCCCTCTGACGTGCTTTGGCTGCCTCTGAACTGGCGGGGAGGACGACTTCTGGTTGTTGCGACAGATGCAGATGAAGAAGAAGAGCAATGCTATGGCCAGGGGAATGGTAACACTTGGCACCAGGATATACAGGATTTCCATTTTATTCTTTTCTTTGGCATCCTTGTAATCTAGTTCAGGGAAAAGCAAACCAACCGTGAACAAGGTCTCCACGCAGCTGAACACGTCTCAAGGTCATTTAGAAGTAATAAGAAGAATAAACTACTGCAATCCGCCTTGCATTACTTAGGACTCAGCACTGCACTCAGCATTACCCACACCGTGCTGTGCCACAAGCAGCTGTGGGGCTCCCACACCCAGGGGTGCTATGACCAAGCTGTCCCTTCTGCCCTTCCCTACTGCACTGCTGGTGGTGGGTGTCTTTTCTGAGTTGCTGTCCTCAAGCATGGACATAGAACCAATGCCTTTTCCCCTCCTTACTGTATTTGTCTCTGCTGAGCCTCTTGCTTGAATGGCTCCATGTTTCACATCTCCCATATTCAAGTTGACAAACTCTTATGGGATGTATCTATTGCAGCTTGGGAGACAACTGAAAGATACAGTTGCAGAAAGGAGAAGAAAGCAGCAGCGTGAGGCAGATGGAGACCTGGGCACTAGTTCATCACCTGAGCTACTCCAATCAAAGGAGATTATTATTCTTATTAAGAAGCAGCCCCTGCCACGAAGCCTCATTAGGTTAATAGGTTTCTTGAGAGCCACCCCAATTAAATCCATTTCCCATTTAGGCATGTCCTGGTGAGACAGAACGCACAATACTTATTAAAATTTGCCTGAAACGTCTCTTTCAGCTCGTGCAGAAACAGCAGAATGCAAGTCGGGACTTGGGTTTTAATATGCAGATTAGCATTCAACAATTAAATTACTGCTCACCTGATATAGCTCTATTTGTCTGTACTTAAAATAATGCCATACAACCCAGCTGTACAGCAAATACCTTTTAAGGCAATGGTGAGAGGTAATTAAAAACCTTGTTAGGAATTCTTTGAGCCAGCCAGTCTATTTCATTTATTATCTGGTAAAATGTTCAAATCAGAGACTCCCGCAAGACGGCCAAAAGCCTCCTCCTTTCTTCTGGTACACATCAAAAGACCAAAACAGTCCTGGGATCTCAGAGCCCATCCAGAGGGGGCCTTGCAAGTAGCTCCCCTCCAACAGCTCCTAATTACCCAATTATCCAGATGCCCTATGGAAAGCAGGGGGCTGTGCCAGGTTTGGACCAACTCAGGCACCTGCACCCACGGCTCATGGGGCAGACAGCCCAGGGCTGACCGGACCTGTGGGGTGTCCCGACTGCTGCCTGGTCCTTGCTGCTGTAAGGGAGGGCTGGAGAAAGTCCCCAGCACAGGTACAGAGCTTAAACTACACCTGTGCCTCCATCACTGCGCCAAAGGATCAAGAAAAATAGCAAAACTGAAACAGTATGAAAAGAGATAAAGGGCTGAGAAGTGTATATGAGAGAGTCTGTGATGCACGTGACGATCCCAAATGTCTGCATGTCCCCGATCCACTCTTTCACTAAGAACATAATTTAGATCCCATTTTGGCATCGATTCCCATCTTTCTATTAATTGAAAAAGACTCTGGAGCAGGCTCAGCACATGTCTCACTGCAGGAATGTTCAGAACCATAACCAGAAATAATTTCATTTGGTTCTGGCTATTGAACAGCAACATCGAAAGGTATCTCCTCACTGCCACAACTTGGAAGCAACGTAAAACTGGGTGTGAAACCTTCTACTGTGAATTTCTGGAGCATTTCTGTGCGTGTTTCTGGTGTGACCATGCACACAGCTGTTTGTTTTCTTGGCATGCTGTAGGTACTGTTATTTTTTAAGGCAGGTTAAACCATTAGGAACCATTTGTTCAGGTCTTCCATCCACTTCCCCCTGGGTCTTAGAAAAGGGAAATAAAATGTGATGTGAGTAATGCTCGCAGGGCACAGGTTGGGGGAGGGAAAGGCGGTGCCCCACAGCATAGCTCTCAGGGCAGTGGGATGACCCCAAGCTGCCAGAGCTCAGGGAGCGTTGGGACACCGCCGTGCACTGTGTGGGGATGGGCTCCATGATCCCTGTGGGTCCCTTCCAAATTTGGGATTCTCTGCGATTCTACAGTAAAACACTCAGTACTTACCGCATGCTGGAACGTCGCAGAGCTCGGACTTGAAGTTCTCATCCAAAGTGAAGCACCACGGGGCGTCCTTCTGGTTGCCGGGGTTGCGGCAGTAGGAGTGCCCCCCGTTGAGCTCCGGGTACCTGATGGCAGTGAAGGTGTGTGTGTGCGGGTACTGCGAGTTCCACGGCTGGCACTGCCGCCCTGACCTGGTCACGCTCACCGTGCCCCGGTAGTCCACCCCTGTGCTGTTGTAGCACTTGTGATCTGGAAGAGACGATAATGAAAGGCAAGGATCTGCGTGCTTCTTCTGGCCCGAGGCCGGCGAGGCCAGCTCAGGAGCACGGGCTCCCAATTTGCTGCGGCTGCAGCACGGGGCCTGCTTTGCATTCGCATTCCTGGGGGGATTTAAAGCTTATGCTTCTGTAATGAAAACAGCTTATGCCAAGCGTTTTTAATATAAGATACACAAAAGAAGTAAAAACTACAGTAGGAACCTGAATTGCAGCCATTATTTTCGTATGAAGGTGGAGCCACGTCTTACACTTGCCTATTCAGATGTATAAAGGTTGGGAGTGGGCTGCAAAACCAAAGGCTGAGCTCAGTGGGCGCCTAGAATTGGCTGAATTAGGTACAGACAGCCCTGGGTTGGACTCTAGAGCTGCAGGTGAGCACCTAGAGCTGCACAGGGAGGCTGAAGCTGCCAACTTTCCCCGGTATTCAAATGCTTACGCTGCTGCTGTTTCCCTCTACCTATTAATTAGAAAAGAACCAAATAAATGGATTTTAATGTAAGTACAAAGGCAGCTAAAGAAATCACCGAGAAAATACTTAGCCCACACCAGACTGGTGAGGGCAGAAGTGCCCTACGTGCTAAAGCGCAGCGCCTGTGCACTTTCACAACTCAGCACTAGCTCCAGCACTGAGGCACAAGCAGCTTCGCCCCCTTCGCCATTCCATGTTCTGCACGGACACACGATCACTTCTCACTTACTTTTATTTATGGGATCCGCCATGGGAATACCGATCCGGATACAATTGACGGCCTCAGGGCTATCCGGCTGGGGGAGATCTTCACAGTTGGGCAGCTTTAACCTCATGAGAATCATGGGGTTGGATCGAGCAAAAATATACTCTGTCTGACAGAGGACGTTCTCCAGAATTTCACATTCGTCGCGGCACAGGTCTCGTGGCTTGGGAGCTGGGGAAGTCTCATCGCAGTAGGGGAAGGCGTAGTGGCAGAGTGAAGGAATAGCGAACTGGGAGCATTTATCCGACAAATGGCTGGAAGTGCCAATCATGGTGAAGGCAGCTGCAAAATATACAAGAGGATTTTACCCAACCCGGAGGGAATTCCACTCCCGTGCTCTCGCCTTCCCAGCACAGCCCTCCCTTCCCATTGCGACTATTACTTTCAGAGATCCAGGTGACGAGCAGACCTTCCAGAAACACACAGCACTAATTGCATTAGAAGTTATTAACGATGCTGACTTTGCTGACAGAGAAAACACATCTGGTTTTCAACACCGGCCTCGTGTTAAGCATGTCACCAAAACCCAAAATCCAATTATGCATTATCTCCCTGAGTTAAGTCACAATGGCTTGCAAAGCCATTGGATATTTGGATATCTTTGGCCCAACAAGTGAAAATCAAAGTGCTTGCAGGCTGCATGAGGACAAAACTCCCTGGAGGCATCCAAAGCTGGGCTGGGTGGGGCTGTGAATAACCTGGCCTTGAGGGAGGTGTCCCTGCCTATGGCAGGGGGTTGGAACGAGACCACCTTGAAGGTCCCCTCCAACCCAAACCATTCTGTGTTTCAATGAAAAAAAAGCTTTGTGAAACATCAGCAGCTTTTTGGAAGATGTTCCCTGGGAAAGAGGCAAGTGCATTTTTTTTTGTACCCACCTGTGATCTGATTCTCTATTTCCCCTTGCATATGCAAAGACTCCATGTAAACGGTCCGATTTCCGATAAACCGCGCACAAGCGATCCCCCGGTAGGGCTGGCAAAAACCATCCTCTTCGTACTCGTCACTGAAACCAATCACACACACAAAGGGGTGAAATGTTTCACACGCGGTTCTGCAACAAAACGTCCCCCCGGGGAGCTGGCGCTCGGATTATCCGCGCCGACGCGAGGGGTTTGTCCTGCAGCCCGCAATTCGTTCTGGGGATGCTGGTGTGCTGCACGCCGTCCTCGCCTCCATGAAGAGCCCGTGATAAGGGATTATATGGTCTTTAGGTAGCGCAGAGGGCACGGCCCGGGCTTTGTGCCCTGCCTGATTTTAACCTGAAAGGATTCCCGCAGCGCTGCAGGTAGGGCTCGGGAGCTCACAAGTGATTCTGAAACGAATGGAAGGAGAGCGGGGACGGCGTTTCAGGACACGAGGAGATGTGCTCATGTGCTGTGCAACAAACGCTTTCACGGGGCGGAGGAGGCCACGCTCAGGGATACGCCCAGCCACGAGCAGAAAACAGAAACTGACCAGGAAAGCTAAGCTACGTTTATCTGAGGCAGCTACGATGCTGTTTTCTATTTCTGAGCCAAACCCGCACCTCAACAGCGTTATATCACACAGCAGGAAGAGTGACACCGGCAGAGACGTAAGCAGAGATGAAAATCACACCCCTCCCAGCCCGAAATAGGAAATGTCTCCTCGACCCTCCACCGGTGTGGCAACGCTTATTGCTAAAACAGGACCGCAGCTAAACCAGGAGTTAAGAAGCCAGATTTCTTTCATTAGGTGCTTTGTTTTATACACTACAGGAGACGTTTAATGCATAAATCCAGATGTGAAATTATTAGCCAATAGTCTTCCAACAAAGCAAAGAAAGGAAATGACCAAAGCTCAGAAGAGCAGAGCAGGCAGCGCTCACTTGGAGCGGGTAAGCCGCAGCTCGCTGCTGGCACACAGCTTTATGGGGGTGTCCAGGAGGGGTCTGCAGGCGTGAATCTGCCCTTTCTCACTTGGAGAACCCAGGTGGAGTCATTTGGGAACCGCCTCCCAAACAGACACCTCGGCTCTGCTGAGGTCACGGTGAAGAGAGAAGCTTCACGAAACATTAATAGTTTCTGCTATTCATGCCAATACCCACAAAAGGCAGCTCCTATACGCAGCTCTCAAACGAAGAAAAGTGATACTGGAATACCCCTGGGTACGTAGGCACCAGGTTAACTTACTTTCTGTATTTCTCTCCCCCAAATTCATCCTCCCCCAGACACTCAAAGCATGACAGCACAATCAGACTATGGCGCTAATAGGGGAAAATCACATCTTTTCTAATCAACTCTGCCATTAGGTTTAACAAAAGCCACTTTCATCCCATCCCAAAGACCTTGGCTGTGAGAGCTTGCAAATGCAAATGGCACGTCCCGCTTTGAAGTCACCCTGCATTGTGCGCGGGGCTTAGAGCAGCGTCCAGCGTGGCTCCCAGCACCCTGTCACTAATGGGATTAGAGGGCAGAAGTGCTGGGATCAGCCCTCGGGACACCCCACGTACCTCCCAGCTCTTTGCAGCTCCTGGAGCACGGCCTGGGGCTCCCGCAGTGCTGGGGATGGGGAATTGATGGCTGTGGTTTATGGCTGTGAAGACAGGGGATTGGGAAGAGGGGTGGATGGGAGGTGGGAACCTTCCACAGCCAACTGCCATCTGCTGAGAGATGGGTGGGAAGGGGCCCAGGCATCACTGGATGATGGTCTCAAGATATTTTCAAGGATACTGAAAATTGGAGTGCAAAGACATAATCTCTAAACTGCCAATCTTCATTAACTAGAGCAGTGGTAGGCTGAGATGTGCTGGGTAAAGGACAGCAGCAATGGGCTGGCCAGCATTAGTGGCCACAGATCTGTAGAATGGCTTGGGTTGGAAGGGACCCCAAGCATCATTAAGTTCTAAACCCCGCTGCCACAGGCAGAGCCACCAACCTCCATAAAATGATGCAGGCACCTGAGCACATCGGTGCTTCTCTACAGTTGGCCATGGCCAAAATCCCCTGCTGGCTCCTGAAAGGGCAGCAGCTGAAACGTGCACCGAAAACCACAGCAGCTACTGCAGGCTCTGGAGGCTAAAGTTCCATCTTCTAATCAATTAATCCCCAAACAGAATAAAACTCATTACTTATTAACAATTCGGTTTTTTTAAAAAATTATTATTATTTAATTGTATTATAATTTAATAGGGGATTTAACTCAAGGACCACACCTAACAACCACTGCTTTTGTAGACAATCGAGCAGCACAACTTAAACACTCAATTAGAGAAGACAAAATCAGGAGGAATGCAATTAACATCAGCAAAGCAAATTTGCCTCGCACTGAGGTTCACCTCTGAACTACAGGAGATTTAAGCGCAGTGGCTGCAGCCCTACGGCCTGCTGGTGAGCACGGCCACCTGGATGGAAATGCCCCGAGGAGCAGGATTTGGGAGATTATCTCAGGAGGTGAAGATTAGAGGAAAGAGGAGAACCCAGATACCAAAGCCTCTGCGTGCCAGAGCGGAATTTGCAGGGGGATGACACGAAATGAGCGGCTCAGATAGAGGCACTACTTTGAATTGTCTTGGAGCTCCACGATGGGCAGATGGATAAACTGAATGGAACGGGAACAGCAGAGTGGGACAGAGCTCTCGCCTGGCCTTACCACATCCGCACCTCCTGCTGCCAGCTGGCAGCTGCCTCTGGCTGGCTCTAAATGCACAGGTCTGGCGGTGGGATGGAGGCCGAGGCCGCCATGTAACCCACGTGATGCACAGACACACTGTCCCCACCTTCTGCACACCCATAAACCCTCACAGTGACTACGTAAAAGGAGAGCTGGATTTTGATGCCTGACAGAAGATACAGCACTGAACTGTTTTAAGGCTATTTCTTTTCACATTTGGTTTCCACTCTATTTGCTAGACCAACTTTGCTGTTTCCCTTGGAGCTTGCCCATCGCTTTTAGGTCCTGCTGCAGCTCCCCGTACATTTCTGGCTCCACGGAGTGACAGTGCCATGGATTAAGCTTACACTGTACTCAGGTGTATCTGACTGCACACAATCAAAGTCACAGCACAAAACAGAACTGCCAACAACTGACAGAGAACTCACCAACAACGGGTCTGGGAACTCGTTACAGTAAAAGTTTTGTTACCACACTTTATCGTGAAAGATTGAATAAATGAAGAGAAAAAGCTGGACCTCGTGAGATCATGCTGTATTTATTCTCACAACATCCAGATGGCTATTCCAAAGATGGTGTCATTTTGCACCACACCCCACAGATTTCTTTTGATTTTTCCTGCTTTAAGCAGGATTTGTGTGATTATTTCATGAGAGAGACATGTAAAAACAACTTGGTATGCCAACATTATGAACATGGGCAAATGAGAGATGGAGGACAAGGCAAGCCCAGGTCCCAAACACTCTGGGTGTCCCAAGAGATGAGGTAGGAGCCCCACTCTCCCTTCTGATGCTCAACCCAGCAGCAGCATGCTGCTATATACACCACCACAGCGAGGATTTTCTGACAGCCGTGGGGAAAAGACATTGTGATGTCTAGTGACAGTGGAAGATGGTGATGTAAAGTCAGCACGGGATTAAGGCGTGTGTGCAAAAGCTGTTTCAGGACCAATACCAGGCACGAGGAGCGACAGCAAATAAAGGCAGCGTTAGCACTGCAATCTACCCAGCAGAGAAGGAACAGTGCTGGCTCTGTGAAGGCTGTCCAGACCATTTCTCACTTACAAAGTGAAAGCCACTCTATCTTGCTTAATTTTTCTTCACCCCAGCACTCAACTAGTCAGAGCTGTTTATCTAAATAATTTACATCCAGCAGCAGAACAGCGATGGGGAAATGCAGCCAGCGCTGCCCAGCTCTGACAACCGAGTGCTCTGAGCCCTTCTCTTCCAAGGGAACACTGCTCGGTCCCACCACTCCTGCACATCCCCCTGTGCCCCCAGCAGCTGCACCACGAGGGCTCTGCTTGCACTGACACATCTGCAACCCTCAGCCACGCTGACAGCAGTGCCGCTTCAGATGAGCTGAGCTCCTAACGAACGATGACGGGCGACAGCGTGGAGGGAAGAAATTTGCTCCGTAAGATTCTGCAATTGATTAAAAGGCGTATCAATAGATTTTTATTAGTACATGTATCAAGTACACCCTCTGTGCACGCTTAAATGTGTATAAATTATTTTACATTGTCAAACAAATTATGCTCTGTTCCATACTCATGTTCCAGCTTCACTCAGAATAAAAGGTAAAGGGTTTCTACTTGGCAGATATCCCTTAAGGCAAACAGATGAATAATATTCTGTCAGACTTTCCAAAGAGCAAAAAACCCATTGCTTGTGCCTGACTCTGAATATGGGAACATACTGGCTCTGTTTCACAGCAGTACTTCAGAAACGGGAAGGCTGTATTTTACTTTGCAAAAAGAAGAGAACTGCCCGGACTTGCAGATCACTGTGTAATTTAAGGAAAAGTCCTGGGTAATGTAAGATATTGTGTTCTGACACCCCTCTAAAGCCACAGGGCAGCTAGGTTTAACCAGCTCACTAGAAACGCAAAGGCATAAAATAACACATTAATAACGCTGGGTTTTGCCATCGTTACGTTTACACCACGGCACCACTGATCCACCTCCTTCCCAAACATAACCAAAAAATAATTCAGTGAGCGAGTACAATCTGCCTGAGCAGCTACTTCATTTGATTATTTGTTAGTTCATATTCCCACTGACAGCTGGTTCTACCTGACACCTCCAGCCTGGACAGGGATAAAGCATCAAACACGGACGTGCCTCAGGGCTGCTGCTCTGCGGGGCTCAGTGCAGGCAGGGCAGCCTCTGGTCCAGGGCAGCTCTGCGGCCACATGATGGCCGTTCCCAGCTAAAACTGGGACAGCCAGAGCTCCCTGATCACCCCAAGTCTCCCCAGTTACGCAGACACGCTGCTTGGGGCTGGGAAATGTTGCACCCCTCACCTTGCTCACTTCTGGGATCTGAGTGCTGGAAAGCAGCTGGAACCTCATGCAGTTCTGTGAATCAAAGGCAGGCAGCAGCGTGGAGGCCGCAGTTTGGAAGCTTAATGAAGTTCAACTCCCACACAATTAATCCCTTGGCAAGGATGCACCGGTTCACAACTGCACGCCTTTTTTTGGCCACCGTCAGAAGTTTTACATCGCCTTGATCAAAATCACTCATTTCTGGAGAGCGAAAGCTGCGTGGATGAGCTCGATACCTGTGGTCACGAACTGGATTTAAATACTGACCAATATCAACTGAATTATCCAGGATATTAGCCTCCGAGATTCACTCTTTCTCTCCTCTTAAACACTCTCTATAACCACCCCCTCCCTCCCAACTCGTCCTGCGTGCAGGCCGGGCTGTGTGCTGCCTCTGCAGCTGCAGCTGGTTAGGGAGCGACCCTGCTAACAGCGCGTGGATCTTTCCTGGCACATCTGTTACATCATTATTCAAGATGAACTGCAAATCGTATGCTCGCAGCTAGGGAAATGGCAGGAAACTTCTCGCACTCGTGTTTTGTTTGACAGAGCTATTTTAGGGTTATGTTTGGAAGGTCGGTTCGTCCGAGTTTTGAGATGCAGGAGAAAGAATGTAAAACGTTTTTGAAGAGCAGTCAGGCAGGATAAGATTACAAGTGCTAAGCACTGCCTCTTGTAGCAAACCTTTGTGCTGCACAGTCAAGCACTCTCCCTCCCCCTGGACTCTCACGGAGCCGCGATGATCTCACATACACATCCCTTATCCGCCTCTCATCGGGCATTAACCTTTAGATAAGGAGGGTTTGATGGAACGCTCGTCAGCTGCACACCGTCCACTGGCTGCTGCCATTCTGCAGGAGCGATGCCAGGCCACAGGAGTGATACCAGGCTGCAAGAGCAACACCAGGCCATGGGAGCAACACCAGACCACAAGGAGTGATACTAGGCTGCAAAGAACAATACCAGGCCTCTGCCTGACGGAGATTAGGTGCAGATGGAGAGGACCAGACCATACCACATCTACATCCATCTTGCCAGGGAGAAACCCTCGAGCAGTCTGACCAAGACACTGCCACGAGTTGGTGCAGCTCTCTTTGTACAAGCAGTACAGAACCTCCAGATCCGAAGGTGCTCCTCCATCAACCATCTCCTGGCTTCCACAAACACCGCAGCTATCTGTGTGACCCTCCTGGCCAGGATGCTGATGTTCCCTGGAGGATGTCCTGACCTATAGCACTGCTGTTTGGGAGAGCTCCTACAATGTGAGGCACTTTTTGGCACAGGAATAGGAGAACAACCAACCCCTGCCCCTCAGGGATCACCCAGGGGATGAAACCCAGGAGCACAAACAGTGAGACAAATCACTAAGGGCACACTTAGATTTGTATTCTGTCTCTTGTCAGATAGAAGTCCCCAGTATCAAGAAATTCATCCATTACTTAGTCACGTGAAATTAAGGAGGTTGTTTGCCTTTCTTTCTGCTATAAACTAAGGTGCAGATTACACTGCGTGTCTCCTCCCCACACACTGCATTTCCTCCCCCACAAAACTTACAGAATAGCGCACCTTTAAGTATTTCAAAGAAAATGAAATGAAATGAAATAAAATAAAATGAAATAAAATAAAATAAAATAACATAAAAAAAACCAACCGACCCAACAACTTTAAATGCAGCAGAAACGCAGTAACACAGGCAGGGTTCAGACACCTTTCAAATGGCTTCAGCTGGACATTAAGGGCTTTATTCCCCAATATTTAACTGCCCCTTTATAGGCACAGCGGGGCCTCAGAGTGAGTGCTCATGCAACTGATACCACAAGAGAAGCTCTCTTTACATCACACGCGTGGCAGAACCTGGCTGTAATGTATAAGGAGCTGGGTCCTCTGAGGTGCACTGCCCTGAGAAAACAGCGGAGAAAGGGCACTTTGAACCCCTGTGATTAGAAAACAGTGAGAATAACAACAAAGTTTTAAGTAACACCTTTTTGCCTGCCTGGCATTAAATCTCCTTTGTCAGATGTCCCTTCTTTTTCAGAAAAACTAGCATTTTAAACGTTCCAGTTAGCATTACTAACGATTCCTGTCTGTCCCACGGCTGCTTACTTGTTATCAACAACTCAAACTGCTCAGCAAGAGTTTGCTTGCTGCTGCACGATACCCGCCAGTTTTTGCAGCAGGACTGCTGTCTTCCAGAACACATAGGAAATTATACACATTCATAAATTAAAATATCACAAGTGAAAACATTTAATCCAAAACGACATATATTTTTATGGCACTAAGACACAGACCGTTTCAATAACGTGGGAAAGTATCTTCATTTTCAAGCTAATTTTCCAACCTACGACTTACTTGCTTTCTCTCCCACAGAAGACACCCAAACATCCTATTCTCCAGTGACGTGCCTTAAAGACCCGTTTCATTCCTTGCTAAAACTAGTGCAGATTGTTGGTTGCCCACAGGGACTCCTTCCAGAAGTCAACGTCCCACTCCTTCCTCTGCTTCAGGACGCTGCAAATGCGGCTCTCAACTATTTATTCATCACTGATACTAAATCTTCTGTAGCACCATGAGCCAAATCTGAATGTTACAGAAGGAGTTTCAGGACTCTGCAGCCCATTTTATCTCTCACTAACCTTTTCCTGCTCTACCTTATTTTCTTAAGTCACAGCTTTTTTTTTTTTCTCTCTCTTTTTTTCTTCTCCTCCCTCCTCTCTCCCTCCTCCTAACATTTAATTTGTCTTATGTGACTCAAGTAAGTCTTTCTTCTGGTGACCTAATATTTTAACCTTAAGCGTGATGAAAAACAGACCTCACAAATCTGACACTTGAATTAAAAGTGAAACACATGCCTCAGCAGAAGTTAATTAAAAATAATACATATAATGTTAGCTTGTTTAAACTATTATTCGACCGAAAATTTGCACCCATCAATAACTACTACAGCCTGCTACAAAATAAGAGTAACCACCACAAGCTTCGTCTCACCGCAAAATCAGCTATTTTACCTCTCTTTTTACTTAACAAAGCTGACAGAGATGCCCGTGGGGCTGTGGAGCTCTGCCCACGGGGTGATGGGGCACACACTGTGCAGAGGGCAGCACACCCAGACCCAAACACAGTGCTGCTGTGTGCCCTGCTCCTACGCCAGGCACGAGCTGCAGGTAAGCAGTTCCCTGCGCAGCATGCAGCCTTGCTCCTCTTGGCGTGGTAAGTCCAGCCCTGAGTGTACACACGGTCCCTTCTGACGGGCTGAGCACTTCAAAGGAAGCACAGTGGATGGAGAGCGATTATGTGGAAAAAGATGACCTGACATTCCAGACTCCGTTAAAAAATCGAGTGGAAAACACATTTTTCTAAAGGGCTTTCTTAGGAATTCTGTCAACGTAGGAAGGCAGCGTTTTTTCTCTGCTGCCGAGCAGACTGGCATTGCTGTCTTGTTGAGCACAATACTTTGGCTGGGGGTAGCTGGTAAGCCCCAAACCATTCTAAGCAGTTAGAATTATTTGAAATAGCTGGTCAAGTTTAACAACTGTGAAAACATTTAAAGTTCACATAACTCGCAGGTCTACCATAAATTCTGCTACTGACAGACACACATAAATAGAGGCTACTCAGCTGGGAATAGCCAGTCTGCTTTAAAAGGTATGGTGAGTTATACTGCATGGAGAATGTCTTCTGAAAAAGATTGCTTTCGAGATAAGAAACTCATTCTTAAGACAACAAACATGGGGGAAAATATGCTTGGTGAAAATTAAGATCCATCCATTCACTTCATAAAGGTAACAGAATAAGGCACAGGGAACTTATTTGCTTTCTTTAGAAGCAATGCTAACTTGCCACCACGTATGGATGACAAAATTCTACGACCATTTACAATCAATCTCTTCTGCACATTGATGCGGAGGACGTTCGGAGCCCTGACAGCACCCATCCTTAGCAGGGTGTCCTACCTGCTCCCAGGCCCTGCACAGTGGGTTGAGCCACAGGGACACAACATTTCAGCTGTAGTTCTGAAATTAATTGGTGTTGACGAGGTTATACGCACACTGTGAATGGTATCAATGCATTCCCTCGCTGGAAAAATATTATTTCAGATAAAAGTCGCTCCAAAAACTGTTGCTAAAGCCTTGCTTAAATAAAGTCTGTCCTGGTGCACTTCCACAGTTGTGCTTTATCAAATCTAAAAGCTGTAGTTTATCTCTGAGTGGGTGAAACGCTGGTTTGTATCAACACTAACTCTTATCGTGGTGTGGTAACATAAAACACGTATTTCACAACTGCATAAAAAATTAAGCGAGGATCATGCCAAACTTCACCTAAAAAGGCAAGCACACACACAACCCATGTGGCAAGGTGATCTATGCAGTGTGCGTGAGAAGAAAACCTGAGGACACACCACTGGTTGTACCCCATTGCTCCATTTGCCCTGTCAGGGAACTTCAGTTTGGCCTGATGATATCCGTCTGTTTTGTGCCATAAAAGAGCTTCTGTGTCATAGGTGGGGTAACATCCCAGTGCTACTCACTCAGAAGACAGAGCAGCTCTGCAGACCCCCATGGAGCTGCTCTGGGCTTATCCCCACCAGCTCAGACCAGAGTCGGACTCAGTGCAGCTCCCAGTGCTGGCTGTGGCCTCCAAACCAGCTCCTTGTGCAAGCAAACATTCTCCAGATCACCCCTCTGCATTTCTCATTGCTAAAATCATAGCAATTCTCTCCTTATCTTTTGTTCAATACTACTCACACTGCAGTCCAAGTCCTGTGGCTGTGCCCAGGCATCTGCATCCAAAGAGGGGACATACTCATACCACCAAAGCTTCAATACGTCCTAAAAATTGCCTTGAGAAGCAGAAGTCCCACCAGGAGAGCTCAGAAACCAGCTTAGCTACAAGTCATAAAGAAAAGGGCTTTGCCACGCTTTTAGTGTTCACAGATTAAGAGATTCTACAATAAATCATACTTCCCTCTTGCAACTTGGGAACGGTAGAACCACCGACAGTAACGCAGGTAGAATGTAGAAGTGATTTATCTAACACAGGCCTACCAAACACACACAACAATCTGTATTTCAGTAAGTCTGTATTTCAAGAGTAACTAAAGGAAACTTCAGATAGCAGCTCCTGAAATTCCACCTTTTCAGCACAGGCAATTTAGGAGGGCATGCAATTGGGGCAACTTTCCTCATCCTTCCCTGGTGCCCGGAGGCTCTGGCACTGCAGCATGTGCAGACAAGAGAGGGGAAGAAAACCCAAGAGCAGCCACCCTCATTCAGACTGGTTAGGTGGAGGATACAGCAGTCCCTTCTCACTCCTGACACCCCAAAAGCGGCTGTGAACCTGGGGCAGGGATCACTTGTATGCACTCCAGGTGCTAGCTGCAACAAAGAATGCAGTTCTCCTCTCCAGCAGAATTATGATTGAGAGAAAACCTGCTGTAAGTACATTTACTGACACGAGACACTTGCCTGGAATGCCATGGCAGAGTAACGTTTGCAATTTGTTTTTGCTTAACACCGGCCATGGTTGGCTCAGGCATCAATAACAGCATCCAACTCCTCACGGCTCAGATAACTGCTTTCCTTCCCCACCGAGGCAGCCACACATGGATTTTCCAGTTAACAAGATCAATAAACTTGACACATTCTGAAATCGACAATTAACTCCTTTTACAGTATTTGAACTTGCCCGGGGTTACTGCTTTGAACAGCCATGGCCAGAGTGTCACGCGTGTTTTTAATTATCAGGATAAATAACGTAACACCTTCTAATCTTCTTCCTCACGCTTAATGATTCTGTGATGAAGTAGCACAAATTGCAACCAAGTAGGTAACGACCTGCGGGCAGGCAACGCAGTGATGTTATCTAGATAGGAAAACTCCTCCTGAAGCTTTTACACTGCACGGCGGGACCGAAAGCAGCATGGGTCAAACCAGGTTTATTCTCGTTTGTAATGCTTTTACTAGACTGAATAAACACTGGAACCACTGCGTCTGCTCCAGGCTGTGCAAACCCCAGGTAAACCCTGAAGCTGATGCTGGTGATGGGCGCATCCTCGCAACGCTGTGCGGCACTGCGAGCTCAGGGTGCTTGCAGGACTGTAATTCATCATCATTATCGTTATTGCTACTGTTATTGTTGTTGCTATTATTATTATTACTCTTGAGTAATTGCTCGGGCTTCCAGTGCTTCCTCATCTCTCAGTTCCCAGCCCGACAGCAGCGAGCAGGCTGAGCAGGAACCTGCACAAAGCTCTGCCCCGAGCTGAGCTGCTGCACGCCATCGGGATCTGAGGAACCTCCAACAGATCTCTCACTGCTCACCATCAGCACACACTGAAAACATCAGGAGAGGATTTGTATTAGGAACAGCAATGGGAGCTGGGTGCTAAAGCAAGCAAACGGAACAAGAAAAAGATAGAGATTTTCTCACTGAGGTTTCATTACCTGGTTTTGCAGAATATTTTATTACAACCACAGAAATACTGTAAGCCTTGAAGCAGGATTTCCCTTACAATTAAAGACCTTATGGCATTGGGGAATCTCACTGCACGTGGAGATGACCTCAGATGTTAACTGGCTTCTGAAATGTTTGTTTCTTCTTTCATGCCTTCCACCACACCAACTCCTATGGCTGCCAGATCCCAACAAAGCACCCTGAGAGCATTCAGCCACCAGAAGGTGCAGGCTTTCAGGTAAAACAAGACAATAAAAGACTTCCAAGCCCATTCTCCATGTGACCAAAGTAGCATACGCTCCTGTTCAACGCCAAATTCTTATGCTGAATGTCCAGTCTCTCCAATCTTTTCATCCTTTTATTCTTTTTGTTTTTTTATTCTTTAGATAGAACAGAACCCAAAACAAAATGGAGAGCTCCCAAAAGCTGGGACTGGGAGGGAGGGGGCTTTGGTCTCGGGTTGCATCTTAAAAAGGGAATGGGAAATATCATTGTTACTGTACTAATGTCGAATCTTGCCTCCCAGCCTTTGGGCTCAAAGAAATCCTTGTAAGGCATCTACATCAGCCCCATGATTAAAACTAGCTGAGACTTCGTTTGGATGGGAATCATCTTAGAAAACATCAGCTCTTCTGAAAACTGGAATGTGTCATAAAAATACAGTGGTTTGGATGACACTGCCACTGCAATCTTCTAGCAGCTCGAAAAGGAGTTTCTGGGTTGGAGGGAACTTGGCCTCAAAGCTGCTGTTACTGGGAATGACCACAGGGGAGACAGGGAGATCCTTCTCTCTGGTGGGCACTTGCTGGGCTGGGGCTGTGCAGCACCTTCTGAAGCTCTCAGCTTCATTTCAACAACGAACGAAACCAGATAGCGAAGGCCCAACATTTTAAATCAAGAGCAGTTCCTTGTTACCAGCCAGTCCTGGTGGCAGCCCTACCATGGAGCTCAGCAGCGCGGGCCGTCCTGCCAGCAAGTTCGGTGGGAAGAGGGCCCTGGGGAACATGAAGGATCTATAGCATTAACAGGAACAATACTTGGCCGGTCTGACTCTTTGGTTTAACTCACAAGACTCAGTCTGTTAACAGACCCAGCCACAGACTGCCAACTGTGCATAAGGATTGGATATTTTTTTTTTGCAACAGCTAAAGACAGTCCCCACAAATACAGTGCCCCAAAGGCTGCAGGAGACCATCGGGGTAAGGAATGCAGCTTTTCAGCTTTTCATGATGGTTTTTTTTTTTCCCCCATTCTGTTGCCAAACAGAATAAAGAAACTTCAAAATGACCCTCACTTTGCTCATTTAAAATAAATCAGAAAAGTAAGCCCAGAGTCTGTAACTCAGGCTCAATTTATATAATTATAGGATTTAAGAGTTTACATAAACCGAATTTTCTAATGATTCATCGAAACGCCTTAAAGAAAGAAGAATTTTTCCTCTTCCTGCACTGTGTGCATCAGTCCTCCAGGGCTTCTGTATGCTCCTAAATCCACAATGTTAAACAGAAGGCAGGAAGGTAGCTGAGCCTGGTTTGTAACAGCGTAAATCCACCTTCCAGTGTTATCCTCAGCATTCATTGAGTGCGGACAAACAAACAGCACAACAGGATAAACGCAACCAGGCTGCACGAACTCACTAAATGTGACAGGCACAAGATCTGACCCAGAATTTCCAGAATGTCTGCTCCAGGACAGAAGGAGCAAAGTGCTGGGGTCAGCTCTTCAGCCCCGCAGCTCTCCTGGGGTCCCGCCACAATCCTCGTGTGCAATGTCATCACTGGCCACGCAACTGGATCGTTTCAAAGCCTCTCAGGAATAAAGGCACAGACACTCTTTAAATATTATCTGCAGCATTCCACAAAGGCTGTTACTATACCAAACATTTATTTACATATGTAGTTGCTATGGGTGATACGGCACAGAGGGAAAACAAATAGAGTTCTTAACAGTGCATTGTCTTTTCCTGCATACTACAACAATGCCTTAGGCAACTCTGGCTTCTAAAGTCCAAGTCCTAATGCATTTTGCTCCCTTCTCCTCCCCACTTAAAAAATATTGACATCAGTGTGATTAATTTGTTTTCAGATAACACAGCTATGTCTCCATATCGTGTCATACCTTTCCTTCAGACCTCGCGAAGATAGAAGGGCTTTCTGCTTGTACTACAGGACAGATCAAGGTGGACCACTTCAATTAAAATAGGCAACAGCATTTATCAGGTACCTTTCCACAAGTGAAAAGCACTTTCTAACTTACACCTCGTTCCAAACTCCAGACCAGCTTTTTTTTCTGCAGATTTACCATAGCATAAGAAACTACGATTGAATCCTCTCCATTAGTAAGAGCTCTGTGGCACAGACCTCACATTTTTGCAGCACTGCTCACATGAAAACCCATGCCTGATGCACAGCCGCAGCTGACAACAATAATCCATTAGCATGAGTGTTGGGCCAGAACTGCAGAGCTCAGTTCTCTGCCTCGTTACTGCAAATATAAAATCTTGGTCAAACCAGCCATGGGTGTCAGACCCACACAGGGGGACCAGTGTGACCTCAGTGGAATCTGAACCAGCACAAAGCAGTGAAGGCGACTGAGCACACCTTCAATCTTACTCTGGCTCAGCCTCCCATACGTGGCCTGGGAGATAAGAGAAGGTAAAGAGGCAAAGGAGCCTGGGGTTCCCAGATAATGTGTATATTTAGCCATGTAAGTACTCTGAAGTAGATAAAACGCACTCCAACACTGTCTGTAGCTAATTCATTTAATGCCAGACATAAATACAGCAGTACTACATTCACCCAGAGGTTTCCACTTGATATTTGCTCGCTTAGGGTGCTCAGGACCACGGCCCCTCCAGGCCCAAAAGCCTCAGCAGTCCCCCCACCAACCCAATGCCACAGGGAAATCACAGAGGAGTAACCAGGGAGAAGGTGAGACAGTGCCTGGCAGATAAGCGTGCCGATCAAGGACACTGCGAAGAGCAGCCCTCTCTGGAAACACTTCATTTCCACAACCAGCAGGACCACAGCAGCTAATCTGGCTCTCAGACTCTGGCAAAACCACGGGGGTATTACTTGCAGCCGAGTGAAGTAATGCAACAGAACATAACGTGGTTTCTGTCAGCATCAGCCACTCCGACTTCATCTTCACACTGCACAACTGTTTTGCACAAATGTATTTACATTGGCCTCCACATACAATATCCCACTCAAAGTTTGCCCTGTGGCATCTGCACCAACACGCAGCAGGGCTATAAAAGAGCCAGCCAACCCCCAGACCTGTGGGATTTGCGTTCAGTCCTCACTCAGCATTTCCACAGACACCAAAAGCAGCACTGGTGGCAGTGATGGCAAAAATGGCCCCAGCACTGGGGTAAGCGTGGGTGCAGGAGCAGCAGGGTTGGGCTCAGGATGCTCTGAAGCAGCTCCCTGGTGAATCCACTTCACAGTTTTGGGGATCTTTTTCTATAATATTTAACTTCTCTGCTCAAAAGAAGCCCCTGTGAAATGCTCAGTCAAACACACAGTTGGCCAAGTCTCACCTGGACGGCGGCCAGTGGTTATGTGTTTTCTTGCTGAAGAGAACCATGCTGACATCCAGCCACATGGAGCCACTGTATAAAAGATCTGTTCTACTAAAAAACCCAGATGTGTTTAACTGGAAAAAAAAAAAAAAAAAGAAAGAAAAAAAAAACACATAAAAATCTTAATCACTGAAAAAGAGGATGGGAGAATCCTGCGGGGTTTGTGGTTTCACAGGACTTGCAAGCTATTTCTGGGAAGCACAAACCCCATTTGATTTTATGAATCAAATGCCCCTTAAAATTACAGCCCTCTCCTCTCCTCTTTTCCTCCTCTCCTCATTCCGAGTGGGTAAATAAAGAGCAAACAATGCCATACTTCGCTTGCATACAGAGAGAGCCCTGTGAAGAGTCAGAGGGCTCAAGGGCAGCCCCGACACCAGGGCTGCAGATGCACTGCCTCTGCCATGCTCACACCCAGGATTCTTCCTGGAGCAAGCAAGAGAAGTGCAAGGCAAGCCCAGAGCATCGCTCCAGGTAGTGGAACCAACACAGACAGAGGAGAAACGGACAATAACAATTGTGGGGGAAGAATGAGCATACAACGTTTCTCCAGGCCAAATGATCTCTATTGTTACACTGAATTCTCTCATTGCTTGGAACCTGCTGTGCACAGCCCTTTCTCTGCAGCCCCTGGAGAGACCTGAGGTTGGGATGCACGCTGCTACATCCTTACAGGATCAAACCTTGCCAAAAGATGTTTCAAAGCGACACGAAGCATCAGAACAAAAAAAAATAAAAAATAAAGGAAAAAATGAAAGTGCTACATTAGCGGATTTGGCCTCACACACCAAGAGCCACCAGGACCCGAGTTACCAGCTGGATGTGGGCCCGTGGCTGCTGCCTGCTCTGGAGGTGCCCTTGACAGCCCCCACTTCATGGAAACTATTCCAGCCTGCACGGCCGCCCGGCTCCGGGCACACAGCTGGGCCGTGCACTCTGCTGCAGCTCCCTGGGTGCCTGGAAGAGGCCCTGTATCTGTAGCACCTTCCAGCACAGCAAAGATAAAATAACGATTTATTTATAAAGCAGGAGTGTGGTTCTGAGAAAGAAAAAAAAAAAAACAAAAAAAAACAAAAAACAAACAGAGAAGCATCTTTATGCTTTTTCACATTGAGCAGCAGAGCATGTCAGTGGAATGCAGCTCCTCGGCCCTACAGATAAGGCTTTAAAGTTGACCTCTGCCAAACACCAGAGAGCTGAAGGAAGGACACTCAGGTCAGCAGCGCTCTGCATGACAGCAGTGCCTCGCTTTCTCCGTTCCCCGATGGATGGCGGTGGCACGCTGCTGCTGGAGATTCTCTCCTTTGCTTTGGACTGGTTTGCAAACCAGACATTTGGCTCTAAGGAACCGTGGCAGTGTTTGAGGAAAGCAGAAAGAATAAGGATATAACACACAGGAGAATTGAGGTGTTATCTCGCACTGCCTGTCTTCTTTTCCAGAAGTTGCCCATTTACCCTTTTTATTTTTTAAGCTGCAGTTGGACCATCTATTTTTCTGCCAACATATAAGTGCAGAACTCTGCACCTATAAATTAATGAAGAAAAGTGCTGAGCGTATGGACTTTTTTAAAAACGGGATCCTCCAATTGAATCCTCAAATGAACAGAACCTTCTGCTCCTGTAGATTAATAAGACAACATGGGAAAAGCACTGCCACCGAGGATGACCGCTACCTGCCATCCATGTCGCTGACTGCGAAGAAAGTCATGCGGATAAGGCACAAACACGACCAAAGGATGAGTCCTGCAGGGAACAGACTCCAGGCTCCCCTCGTATTTGAAGAGGTGTTAACCTCTAGAATGTCAATAAATACTTCTGGACAAGGAAGCTCACCAGAGCTGTTGAAGATGTCCTGTTCCCCTATGACAAAGAGCACTGCTGCCTTTAACCAGTACATCTCCCAACACTTTTCTGCAGCACTTCCCTGTGTAATGTGGAATCACTCTGAACACAGGCACTTCCATCAGATTCCCATTAATTTCACTGGCTAATAATTTGCTCGCCAGCTTGCGTGAAGAGCAGACTATGCACGACATCTCAAGATATATATTTTTTTTTTGCGTGGAAAGAACAGCAAACAGCTTTCTCCCTGCATTCCACAACGTGTAATTTCTCTCTGCAGTTCAGCTCAATCCAGCTGGGACTCGCCAAGCACTGCTATCCACGAGGCCGTTGCACTCCCACCACTGGCAACGGATATGAACCAGGTTCATGGCGACCCACTGACATTTCTTCTACTCCAATTCAGTACGAGCTCCAAGTTTATCATTTCTCTCAGAAGCTTCTTCCTGATTCTCTTATTTCACAGATTAAATCTGCTTAGCTTCTGCAGGAATGTAAACGTTCCCCATTCAGTAACACAGAGATGCCTGCGCACGTTTCTTTGGATATGTTACCTCCAATGTTTAGAACAATGTGTCCTCTCATTAGACAGACCCACAACCTCCCAGGGTAATGAAGTGTGATTAAATATCTTTCTTGGTTGCAATTTTTAAATGCACAATTATAAAGTCAGCTACTGCAGAGGAAGTCTCACTTTATTTTCACCTTTCCACATCTTTGTGCTTGGACCTCTGTATACCAACGGGCAGGGCATGCTGAAAGCAAAATGAAAATCCTGGAATGAATCCCTTTAAAGTCGATGTAATGTTTGATATGGTGCATGGAGAGGAGAAAAAACAGAAGCAGTTTGTCTTTTCCCTCGTGGATGATGATGTGCAGGCATCACCCCAGAGCTCAGTCTGACTCTCACTGAATTAATGGGAACACTTGCTGTCATCTCTCCATAACTGGATGAGGCTTTTAGGGAAGAGATAAACTGCCCGAAAGAGAAATTGGAAAAAGGTTCCCAAACCAATTTTGTTTCAGAAAAAAAAAGAAAAGAAAAAAAGCAATGCAAGCAATCCTCAGCAGCCCAGATGAAATCCCAGCACATCTCACAGAACCACAGCATTGTGGGGGTTGGAAGGGACCTCCAGAGCTCACCGAGTCCAACCCCCTGCCAGAGCAGCTCCCAGCCCAGGCTGCACAGCTCGGCGTCCAGGCGGGGCTGGGACGTCTGCACAGAAGGAGACTCCACCACCTCTGTGTGCAGCTCCAGTGCTCTGTCACTGCGCTGGGAAGGAGTTCCCATGCACATTTGCCTCCCTGCCTTCTGTGCTCACACGGCTCTCCTGTGGGTTTTTGACAGCTTTGCCTCATCTGACAGATTTTAGAAACCCCAAACTTGGCGGAAACAGACACGAAAAGCACACCTCAAACCACGAGCAACGTCTCCCAGCTGCTGAAGTGCACAGCAGCCTTCACCTCCCACAGCACAGTGCAGCTTTGCTCTCCAGAGCACTGCTCTCACACCAAGGGCTCTAAGACCCAGTAAAGAGCTCCCCTTCCTAAACAAACCCAGTAACTTCACTGCAGGAACCTTCAAAAGACAAAAGCACATTTGATGGTGTTCCATTAGAGGGCATCCTAGCATGTCCTTTTGTGGTCAGATGCTTTCCCTTATGTACATCCTCTGCAATATTTTGTGAATGATTTTCTACAAGGACAGTCAGACATTCACAGCTCCATCATCAGGACAGGTGGGGTTTCAGCATTATTTCACATGTGCAAGGTGTGAACAAGCTGGGCACACAATCATAACATTAGTGACAAACTTCTGAACAGCTGAAGATCAGACTCAAAAGCAACGGGAGATTTAAAAAGGTGAGCAAGTTTGGTGGTGTAGCTTGAAACGAGAGACTGATATGTTTTCAAAGCCTACCACTGTCAGAAGCTCCAGTGCCAAAGTCAAGGTGGCAACTGCTCACAGCCAGCAGCAGATCGTGAGCCCCAGGACAGAGGGAAGCTGCTGTGCAAACAGCCAGTACTCACACCCAGGTACCTGATCTTTCACAACTTGCTTTTATGACTGTTTACTAAAACAGTTACAGATAGACAGATCCGTGTTATGACCATCAGTTACATTAAATCAGTAAAAATCCCCTAGGTAGCAACATCTACTTTGTCAGATATTATCCATATTGGGCCACGACTGTGAAGATTGGTTTCACCTCGTTCGGTGTATTCCGTACATACACTGAAATCAGTTCAAAGGCTGAAGGCACCAGGGGACCTAAAGGAAATAACACTGGGAAACAAGAAGTCTAACCTTAAGAAATAGGAGTTGACACGATAACATGAAAACTTATCTATGAGACAGATAATTCAGTTACAATAAATTATGATCCTATCTGACTTAAAGAGGAATGTAAAAGTGCCTCTGTCACACAAAATGAAAAATGAACTTCTGACTGCTGAAATGCAAGATTAATGAATCGACTTAAGAGACATGAAACAACTTACGATGATCCTGGACTTGCTGTTGGTGGGGGACCTGGAAAAGTGACAGAAGAAAAACAGTGTGATGAGTTATAGTGAGGTAACAAGCAGGAAGCTTTTCAAAACCTTTTAAAAGATAAAAGTAACAGTCTGTCATGTAGGACGTGGTTCATGCAGTTCACAGGCAAGTCTCTGTTCCTCAATAGCAAAGACAAAACTGTATCCTGTAGCAGACTGCCTGTAAAATGCTGTAGATAAGGTAATAAACAGCTGAGGGACTGATTCTGTAATTCAACTGCATTTGGGGTCACGACAAAAAAGGTTGCAGCAAGCCACAGGCAGCTTGCGCAAAAGCATGTTGTAACTGCAAGTGGGAGAAAACAGCATCACTTCCCCCATCAATCTTCGTTGTGTTTCAGGGTGTTCATCCTTGATCTGATTCAGCAGCGTTTAATTAATTAAGCAATAAAACAGCGTTTTATTGTTTGAGCCTTTGGTGTTTATAATTTGGCAAATACTGGACTGGCTGAGCTGACTGCAGTTCACCAGCACAGAGCAAAGTGAGGAGGAGTCAGCTGCAGCCAGTTTAAGAGACGTTCTTACTAATGAGCATTTGCCCTAGAAATTGAGTTGTAAGATTAAAGGTCGCTCCAGTCAGTAAACCACAACGAATACTCCATGTTTTCTACAGCAGTGTCTATAGAAGTACCATTTTTCAGATTAAAATATCCTAAATTTCAGATATAAACTAAAGGACAACTACTTGATGAGAAAATCTGATGACCAATTTCTTATTAGAATTTAGAAAATCTAGGAGATCGATGACGGAAGGCTCTGGCACACACTGGATACATCTTTCCCTCTGGGTCGCTATGAGGACTGACTAGGGATCCACCTCATCTCAGTGAAGTATTTCATTGAGTGGGGATGGAAAAGATGAACAACATCCATCCCACGTCTGGAATCTTCCCAGTCATAAGACTGCCTATGAAGGTGATCACCTCAATATAAACTTTGAAGAAGTGCTTATTTTACCTGAAAGGTATATATATATATGTGTGTGTATATATATATAAGATGATATATATATATCATTAATGGGCCTACACTGACGATTTCATTCCAGCTCCAATCTGCAAGCTGAAATTCTCACTTATTAGAAGAGGAGGAGGTCACCTAGAGAAAATCTCAAGATTTTCTCATCTGGTCTGAATCCACCCAGTTAGTGTATCAATGAACGCTGCTGCTCAGCGGTCTCTGTGGTTATGCCCTCGTTCTATTGGACTTCTGTGTACTAAAGGTCACCATTACAGCTGGCATGATGGGAATCTCAGCTGAGCAGGCTGAAGCACTCCATCGGTGCCCTCGTTTTCAGCAGTTAACACAACACAGAAGTTGGACTTGAAGATCCTACGGATCCCTTCCAACCTGGAACACCCTATATGACTCTGTGAACTTTCCCCAGGGTTATCTGAGCTGTTTTCACAACAGCTTCCAAGGAAGAAAACGTACCGAACTTGACAAACAGCACACCGGTCGTAGAAACAGTCTTCCTGCCATTGGTTGCAACGCACTGGAAGTAGCCGGTGTCGGTGGTGTCGAGGTTTCGTATCCGCAGCCGTGAGCCATAGCTGGTTGCACGGAAGGAGATGCGTCGCGGCTCCTGGACCACGGGCGCGTCGTTCTTCAGCCAGCGCACGGTGGGAGGGGGATTACCGGACACCTTGCAGTGCAGCTCTGCCGTCTGACCCAGAGTGGTGGTGATGTTGTTCATCGGCTCGTCCAGAGTCAAGAAGTAGTCTGCGGTGGAAAAAGAAGCAAGGTGAATGCAAAAAAATCCAGCTCAGGAAAGGAAATTTTCACTGCGCTGTAGTCATACTGTTTTTCTCAAAGACTTCTTTTTTCTACATCCATAGATTTCTTCTCTGCGTTCTCAGCATCATCCTACTTGGCTTCATTCAACACAGAAGAAAGAGCTAACGCCTCTCTTCTGTTTCCTTTACTCCTCCTTTTTGCTAACCGCTAAATGCAAAACCATCCACTTGTTTTATTGTTTGTGCCTCACACATCTCCCCCTGCTCATGTGTACCTATACATGAAAGGAGCCACTCAGCAGTGAGGATCTCACAGCTGTTTTTAACTGAGTTGCAGTGCAGCACTGACAGTAACTACGTTGTGAACAGCTCTGCGAGCACTGAGCACACAGATGAAGGAATGGGGATCACATCCGTGTGATGAAGGCTCTCTTCTCAGTCCTCGTTTCCTCTGCTAAGGGCTCTGAAGTTTAATCTGAAATAGGTCTCATGATAGGTGCAAGCAGAAGATCAAGAATTCTCTCATTTTGTTAAGACAGGGAACGTTAAATCAAAATTTCACAAAATTAATCTCTTCTAATCCATTCATGAGCATTGCCTTCTCCTGTCAAGTGCTATTTCATTCTGCATCGGTCAGGAAGAAGGCCATTTCTAGTTAACTGTACTCAGCATTTAATTAAACCCTTTAAAGGCAGAGAGCGAGATGGATTGGGTTCGGGGAATGGAATACGCGGGCTTTCATCTCGGTGTCACAGGTTCAAACCCAACGTGGTCATTAGTGGGCAGAGCCCATTAGCAGCGCTGGCTGTCGCAGCGGGGCGGCCGGGCAGTGGGAAAGCCGGGGCCGGGCTGCTGTGCTCTGCCAGCAGGCCTGCGAGGTGCACGGAGCCCATCACCATGTGAACTTGTGCTGAGCTGCTCGAGCAGCCACGGTCGGCTGCATCCACTGTTACCTGCAGCAGCAAGCCTGCCTGAAATTAGGAGAAAGATCTTCGGCACCCAATAAAAACAGCTTGGCTAAGTACCTTGCCTTACTAATCCACTTCCCTAATTACTTATTTTAATCATGTCTTCACTGGCAACTCCCTTCATTATGTCTTGTGAGTATCAGTATCTCTCCCCTTTGTATTTAATCTCCTTAGTGTGTGAGTTCTTAGCCTGGATTTGCATAGCACTGCGTGCAGCACATCCCTGTCCTGCCGAGGAGCTGTTAGGATAAGCACTACGCACAAAGGAGCTGCCCACACAGCTCTCTTTCCCTGATCAAGTTTGTTAACGTGCAGCTATGAAACTGTGCAAAGCCGTACCGCTACCCGTGCTCCTATGGACCTGGTGAGCTACAACCGTGTCTGGTGTCAGAGGAGCTGAGCGGTGAAGGCAGACAACGGGCTCAGTGTCCCACCTGGGTGTCAGGCTGCTCATTACCTCTCCAGAGCCACTCCTGCACGACTGGGAACATTTCTGAGCGGCACCTTCACAGCCTCACTGGGAGGTGTCGTCTAAACCAGTGCACACATTCTTGAGCCCTCCCAACAGTCTGTGCTTCACAGAATCACACTGATCACGTGGAAGTGGATAACCATGCTTAACAACCCAATCCATTTCTGCACCACAGTGCTTTATATAACTCCTGATGACATTTTGCAGACAGCAGTTCAGACATCTTCAGTGCCACACGGACAGAAAACAGAATGGCCTCAGTCCTGTGATGCTCCCGCTGACAACCAAGAGTAAAGAGAGTATTTTTAAAGGTCCTGGAGTGCTCAGAATAAATAAATAAAGGGATATTAATGACGCTGTGTAAGATACCAAATGCAGGAGGAGGATTTCAAAGTACCAGAGCCAACAGTGAGGCAATAGGGAAGTACAGCCATTACAGCAAGAGCAGCTTCTCTGCAGATACCCCCAGAAGCAGCCCCTGGTGCCAGGAGCTTCCCAGTCTTTCTGCAAACTGTTACAGGAACTCTAAAACAAAATGCATCCGCTAAGTTCAGCTTAGCTTAGTCCTTCAATCCCAGCAACTTGCAATTTCACGAAGTTTCTCATGGGTAAAGCACTTCTGTAACTAACAATGAGCTGAAGGTCCAACAGCACTTCCAAACCATGCCAGATCTGGGAACCCAAGGCGTACCAGACTAAGAGAATGGATGAATACCACCCACAGCTGCCCTTACCTGGTATGGCATGGCCGAAGGGAACCCCAATTCTATTTCTAGCCCTTGAATCTAAACTTCACCTACCAAAGCCCGGCAAATCCCCAAAGGTACCGCCACCATCCTCTCCCTAACGACAACTAACAACAAAACAACTCCTCGGGTTTCTGTCCAGCTGCTCTCTGGTGCCATCAGCTCTATCGCTGTCTCCTTCAGAACAGAAGAGGCCAAGAAAAACAAGGGCAGATCCTCCTTCTGAGCTTCAGCAGGGGGTAAGCAAGGCTGTCGCCCCAAGCCGACTCTCTGTCTGCCCAAAAGAATAACTTGTTAGAGACATGATGGTTCTTGTGCACAAGTTAACGACAGTCAAGCGGCCATTGGAAAGTGTGAGCCCTGGTGCTGGCTCCGAGCAGCGCAGGGTGAATCACTTCGGCTGGGATTTTCAGAAGAGCCGAAGGGAAGCAGACACCCAAAGCCAATCAAAGCTCACACGGGATTTGTGCAACTAAGTCCTTTTAAAAACAGCCTTAAACCTTTTGGCTCGGTTTCTCCAGCTATAAAGTGAGGATAATAATCCCTCTTACATCATGGGGAGGCTGCTATGTACATTAATGAGATAATGCTCGTAAAGCACTTTGAAGGTGAAAAGTGCTACGCTGGGATAAGCACTGTTGTTATATTTTCAGTTAAATCTCAGGATTTCAAGAACAACAGCCGGCCCCGCATCTCAGAGCTCCGCTCCACAAGAACGCTTCAGACACGTTTTAATTTACAGATGTACAGGAGAACAGCCTGAAAAAGTTCTAAATAGAATTTAGCCCACCTATAATTTAATAATAGCCAAATTGACTTCTTTTAATTTGTAAAAACAATGTACTGCCGGGCCTACCCCCTGGATGCCAAGTTTCAGCCCACAGACTTCTTTTTTTTTTTTAATGGCTGAGTTATAAACCCTTGAAAAATGCTGACAGCCCTTTTACTATAGCAGCACTAGCGGGTGCCCTATAAGGAACTTTTAAATGACTTGAGATAATATCTGGAAAGCCAAGCCTGAAATATATTTCTGGTTTTGAGCCGTTGCCAATGCAAACACAACACATCATAAGTCATCTTCATGATTCTAAGCGCATAAATTGGAGACACTGCATATAAAATCCAAATATTAGGTATCCTTCGTGGCCAAACGCTGCGCTGGCTTGATGTTACAGAACTGCAACAGCTGTGCGAGGACGAAAAGTAGTGCGTTGCGTGTCTCCAAAGAAGAAAAGTGTGTGCATTTCCACAGCCATGTCTTGACATTGTTAAATAGGAGCCTGCTCAGCCGTAATAAATTCTGAAGTATTCCACCACTTTTAAGTGGAACCCAGGTGGCTTTCAAAATAAAAGCTCATCCTCTCTGGCCAAGGAATGTTAATCTCCTCTGCGACCACATGGTTGCTCTATCTTAAATTACCAAAGACACCTCTCAGAGCAGTAGTGGCCTCCTTGCCCATAGGAGGGTTCTGCTGCACTGTGCGTGCTCCACGTTTCTGGTTTCACTAGGTGTTTAAAGCACGGTGGGGAAGCAGGATTAGATCCTGAACCATTCGTTTCATGAGAAAAATGATTGTTTCACTTATCCACTCCTTTGTGCCCTTCCCATCTTTCAGAATGTTCAGGAAAAAAAAGCTCAAATCAAAGCCCTCATTCAGGACACTGCAGGCACAAGGGCAGCTTAAACCCAGGTGCAATAGGGCTGCGGGCAATGCAGTGGGCATGGTGGTGATGGGTTGATGGATGGACCTGGTGTAGTAGAGATCTTTTCCAACCTTAACGACTCTATGATTTCCATTCCCTCTGAGCTTGAGATGAGCCACATTAGCCCAGATGATGCCACATGTGGATGCAGCCCACGCTCCCATTTTTCAGCACAGCCATGGGAATGTTCCATACGGAACTGTTCTCTTTGGAGAAAATCCTACAACTCTGAGCCCACCCAGAACTTGCAGGATGGGTCTGTGTTTGCTTCATGTGTTCAGCCAAGCAGAGTTTTCTTCCAGTCAAGCTAAAGAAGGAACCAGCAGAATTTCTTACTCAAGTGTGGCCACTGACAGAGCACATATTTCTCAGTTGGAAAAAGGATTAACCATGGCTTGCTTCATCTGCCCATAACTCACAAAGGAAGACAACTCCCGGCAGGTCCGATCTGCGGGTCCGATCAACAGCCCCTTGTTATTAGAAGGGGCAAAAGGAAGACTCCCGGCTGGAATTTCACTTATTTCAAATGAATAAAAGTAGAGGAATGGCAGCGGGAGGAAAGGGATACCGCACTCGACCCACGATTTGGCAACCCATATGAAGAGTATCAGAGTTAAAGAAGTCCAGACAAACAAGCGGAAATATTCAATGTCGACTCTCTGGGGACAAAAGGAAACACACTCCTGTATTTGCTTGCCCAGCTTGTTTTCAAGCGTGTTTCCTCAGCAATGTGCATGTGCAAGGCTCAGCTCGGGATACACGTTGCAGCTGTATGCGGGGCTTTCTCTTCCCAGCCATTATTTGAGGCATGAATGCCACCCGAGGATCACGTACTGACCTGAAACAGTCCGACCTGCTGCCCAAGGCTTTACTGGCTTTTCAATGTCCCCACGCGACGCTTGCTGCGTTTGAGATTCTCATAATTAATTGCTGCTTTCCGATCATTAGCAGCTTCAGGACTGCCTCGGGCTACAAGGGCGGGTGGGCTCGTGGAGGGAAACCAGAGTGCAGATCCCTGCGGCCCTCTGAAGCCATCAGGGCTGAGCACGTGAATCCCACTGCTCCAGGATGGGAACTGCACACCTCGCTGCCCTTCACACCTCTGTGAATTCTTCTTGTGAACTTGAGGGCTCACATCTGCCTCTGCTTTCCTGAGTTAACTCCCAGGTTTAAGGACAGCCGCCTCGCTGATGGCTCTGACGCTGTAATCCGGCAAGGGGAAATGAAGCTTTTCTGTACTTAGGAACCAGTTTTATAGCACAAGTAGGAAGCCTCTAAACTTTATCACAAAAAAAAGTGATTTGGAATAGGTAAACAAACGTCCACATCCAGCTATAAACCAAACTACTGAAAACCATCAAGGGATTTTGTTGTCACTTTAGAAGCTGCTCGGCCGTAAAGAGCTGCTTACAAAAACTCAAGCTATTAAAGGAAGGGTGCACAGAAAGGTATGTGCCCTAAGATTAATGCCGTCGAGTCAAAGAAAAGCTGTTATTTTTGACATTTTGACATAGCATCACTCGAGGATCTGGTTCTTATTAGCCCTTTCTGTGCCTTTTAAAGCTCTATTTTTTTAAAAAACCAAAAATGTCAGGAAATTTGGAACAGAAACTTACAATAAAACACGTCCCTTGACCCTCTGATCTATCAATCTTTCAAATAAACAAAGATAGCTGGATGAGCCAGGAAAAGGTTATTATATATAGTTACCTTATGTATAATGGTCAGACATTCGCCGCACGCACTGAGGTTACACAAAACCCCACGGAAGGGAAGCACTTTGTGCAAGATTTCTGCCACGAATGCCACATGTTACTCAGGGTGGTTTCTTTTTCCTCGTTTTGTTCTGCGACCTTCACATTTCACACCCCGTATTATTTATAAATGGGACATTCAAGAAACACAAATTCTCAAATAAAAACGTGCGCTCCGTCAGTGGAAAAGCAAACAAAAGGAGCTAATGTACTGTGGCTAAAAAAATTTTCAAACAAAGTAGCAGTAATTTACTGCCGCGCTACTAACGGGACCCCACAAATCGAATCCGAACCCTGAGCCCCATCAGGGGAGCTTGATTTACCGAATATCCCCCAGATAATAAAGGAAAATAAAAAGGTAAATTGTGCATGAATGTGAAAGCTGTAATTCTTCCCCTTTCACCACGCGTATCAAATTCACATCCAGTGATTTCAAAAGAAAATCTGGAAATCTCCAAAGGACTGGGGCCGAAGTCAGAAGGCCCCGACCCGCCCAGCTTTGTCCACAGTTGCTTTTGTTGATGTTTCTTAAGATGTAGTTTGTCTAAGAGTCAGATTCTCCCCGGGCCATCGGAAGGATTTTCAATATGAAGGCTCAAGGCCAGGGCATATATCCCTGCCCTGAAGGAACAGCTGAGGCAATGGCTTCAGTGTGGATATGTCAGCATGGACAAGGCTGCCTTCTCCACAAGTCAGTGCTATGCAGGGCCCTGAGCAGGGCAGTGCTGAGAACACTGCAGCTCCCCATGCCCTGCCGTGGTCATTTTCTGCTCTAGATTTCCCCACATCATGCCTTGCTATAGGTGATCCTTGTACTGGCGTGCCTTAGAATGCAGATGGACAAATCCCAGCCTCACCTCACTCCTGCTGCCCTCTCCTTGGGGAACATTTGCTCTCTGTGCTGAGGTCTGTGCCATGCGGGGAGCTCTGAGCCCAGGGTTGGGATGGCAGATGTCTCCAAATGAAAACGGATCCCAAGCCCTACAACATTCCAGTGTTTTCTACTTGTTTATCAAAGCAGATAGGCCATGAAAAGGAAAAGGGATATATGCAGGATCTGCAAAAACTCACAGGAGGAGGTTTCCTTTGGAAACAGGCAATATGACAGCGCTGCTGCAGCAAGAACCCAGGGACCAGATGCTGAACAAATCCCTGGTGCAGGCTGCAGGAGGGCATGGGGCAGGAACGTCATCCTATCAGTCCCATGGAGAATCCTGTTTCAGCGAATGTCCACAGGAGACGAATCCCGCTCATAATTAAAAGAAAAGGGTATTTCAAAGCTGACTCTTAGTTGGCCAGGGCTCCGTTGTCTACAGAAGATGAGCTCCCAAACAATTCCTCTGCTGTACCAGACTTAAATAAGCTCTCGTTCAAATTCAGGCCTGCTTCCTTGTAAATAAACGCAAGTCTGAAGCAAGGAAAAGCCAACCCTTCCACCACAATTTGTGTGAACGAGAAGCAGCTCTTCATTTCTTCAGTTATGATCAGGGAACGAAGAGCTCACGGTAAATGCAGTGCTTTCTTGGACCACGAGCCAGAGCTGGAGCCTGGCCACGCTGGGGAGGTGATGCACTGGTAGAGAGAAATGAGAAACCAGAGAGCCTTAAGCAGCAGGAATGTTGAGCCTGTCCCTCACAGCACCATGCCCCAAACACAGTAGTGCTGTGGGGTCTCCCATCTGAAGAGGAACCTCAGGGAGCAGCCTGGGGCAGGAGGCTCACATCCTGCCTCTGCCCTCAGATGGGCTTTTCCCCACCACCAGGGCCCTTCTTTTCCCCTGAAGTTCACTTATTTCTCCTTATATAATTAAATACATATTTGATGGCGTTTTCAGTTCTCTGTTCCCCTGGAGCAGTCCCTCTGCACACCACGATTTACCAAGTTGGGAAAGAGGAAAACGCTCATAGCGACATTTCTCCTATTTTAACAGTGATTATTTTTTTTTTATTTTTATGCATAGTTTGTTTGTTTTTTTAAGGTTTTGGTGAGAAACCACCTCCTCCCTCCCATCAATCGTTGCTTTCAACAGCTCTTCACGGGTGGCTGCGTCTCTTTTAAATTCATTTCCTGTTAAAAAGAATAAACAGGCAACTGTTTAATGCTGTCGATTTAGCTTATTTAATAGAAACTGAAACCTGAATAGGGCTCAGTTGTAAGATAATCACTGCAGAACTCTCCGAGCTAGGGAAAGAGCCATATTAAGTAATTATTTCAAAATGCAGAATATTGTTTAACAAGCCTATGAGCTGTTCCTCCTTCCCAAACGCAGAAGGCGTGCTCAAGGAAGGCATGCTTACTTCCACAAGGCAGCAGATAGAGCTAGAGCCACTTAATGTGGACAGCTGCTTAATTGGGAAATCTGGCTGGAAACCACTTTCATGTGGTGAACTTAATAGGCTTTAAAATAAGTTTTACTGGGCCGCCCGCATGACCTCACAGCTGACTGCAGCAAAGGCAGGGGGATGTTGATGTCTCGAGAAGCTTGCTTGCAAAAAGAAATGGAAACAAAGCGCATGCCTCCATCAGCATGCGCTGCAGTGTATTTTGCTTTCCATACGTGAGGGTTTCAAAGACTTTGCTGAGAGCTGGCAGCACCCACATGAAAGCCCTTGCTTTCATGGGCAAGACGAGGCGTGTGTGCCTGGCTTGGCCCGTGGGCACACGGAGGAACCTGCCCCTCTGACTAAGCTTTTTGGGCAGCAAATGCATTTTAATCACGTATGTAAATCCATGTTCAGGTGTGTGAGCTTACAGCTGTCTAAATGCTAATCAGGGCGAGCAAAGGGGCCGGTAATCCCCCAGGAATGCAGGATTCAGCCCAGCCACTGATAATTGCTGCATTCCAGGTGGATTAGAAGCGTGAAACTTCATTTTACCTGTTTCTGACAAAATAACTCAGCAACAGGTGCCATGGAAGTGGCAATTCTAATTCACACTGTGAACACCGAGGGCAGGCTCAGGGCTGGAACAGAAGCTACGGGCTTTGCTTTGAGCAGCAGGATGGTTCAGTGCCCAAAACTTCACCTCTGCTCGCTGGGAAATCCAAACCCCTGCTGATATAGCCTGGTACTTTCTATTTTGATGATTTTAGTGTTTGGCAGTGTTTAGGCAGCAGACACAGAACACAGCGGGTTGTTCATGCAGCGCATGGTGCCTTGCTCTGCACTCCAGCTCAGTCAGTCAAACTAAGGATGGGACTGCATCCTAGAGGAAAACCTGCCCTGAATGTAAATGCTGCCTGGAGAACTGACACGTTACTGCTTTCAGTGAAAGAGTGAACCACCAGAACTAGAGATTCCCTTCATATTTAGTACAGAAAACGTACTTATGTTTCAACATAAAACTTTATGCACACGTGTTCACACGAAGCGTTAACAAAACGCAGGCTGTGAGATCTGGAGAAACAGCTCACGGCAGAACCCCGTGATGGGAAATGTCAGTCTAAACAGTTAATGGCTGACAAAACTATATGCAAAGAGAGTGTTTGACAAGTTGAACAGTTGGTGAGGTGAGCAGCATCCTCCACCATGAACGCTGCATTAGAAGTGTTTCAAGGAGCAGAGTGAGTCAGAAGCTGCAGGCTTGGAATGTGTGGAAGATGGGCTGGAGGAAGCTAAGCCATTTGGGTTAAAGCGTTGGTGGTGCATAATGTACAAAACGAAAGGGAATGAGAAACATATCCCTTTTCCTCACTATGCCCCCTTCAGAGAGCTCAAAATCACACATAATTACCATTTGCAAATGTATTTTTCCCTTGAGTTAATTTAAGGCCTCTAAAATTCCTAACGAAACACAATAAGACAAAATGACTCTGCCCGATGCTTGTTAACTTTGCTTTCAGATCCTAAGATCCACCAGACAAAATGTCAAGCAGTTCATAAACCAACAGAATTCACATCTTGAAATGTTTTTACCATGTGGAACATTTTACTGGAACACAAAACGAGCACAGCAATCTCCAGGAATCACAGAACTGCACGTAATTAAATGTCAAATGATCACAAGGCAAACGAGGCTTATCTCAAACGCTCTCTCATCCCTTTGTTTGTTGATCTGTCCACGTCGATAAGAACTATTAAAGTCTGATTTCATATGTCTGTACCTCTTCTGTCCACTTACCTTTATCGAGCTCACTTGAGATGTTCCATGATGACGTAGGCATGAAATCAACAACCAGTGACGAGTTAGCTCCTGGAAGAGAAAAACAGAAAAAAAAGAATTCTGTTACTCCATCAGTTCTGTATCACGAGGAGGGTAAAAGGCATTTGTAAATTTGCTCTCACTGCAGTAAAATTATTTGAAGAAAACCAGTGATTAAAATGCGCCCGATGCTCAGCGTTGGCAGCTGAAACATATGGGCAGCAGAAGCAGCAAAGTGGAAAAAGGCACAGGGCCAGGGCTGGAGCTTGTTTGGCTGTGCTGTCACCAGGAAGCCTCACGTTAATCAAGCAGCCAAGCTCTGAGATGTGCTTGGCCCACCTTAAAGACCCTCCCCGGGTTTTAGAGAGGTGGAATGACCGCGCAGTGCTGCAGCTAAGAAAAACACCAGCTCTCCGAGGCTGCTGAACATGTTATCTCCACACATTTACGAGAGACTTTAATCCTGTGAACTCACGAGCACAAGAAGAGACACTGTTTATGCACCGAGGTTAACAGGGCTACTTGTATGAGAAACCCTCATGTAAACGCAGCCATTGGAGACGGAGCTGAGCACCAGGAGCATCCCCTCACTGCTGCTAGATCTTTTCCCTGGGATTGAATGCACACAGACCTGAGATTTACTGGGGGGCAGGGAAGGCTGGCCCTCCTGCACCAGCATGCACAGAGGGATGCTGAGCAGCACCCAGAATGAGAATGTGGTTCTTGAAGCCCAAAGCCAAAGGATATCCAAAGATCTCCTGCTTCTATTTGATCAGTGAGCAACTCTCCAGTTCATTAAGAAATCACGAGCAAATTGTAAACACGATGTCACACAAACGCACAAGGCAGTGAAGTTCAGAAACAGCCACCGCACTTCTTATAAATACCGTCTTTCTTAAAAGCCCACCTGGTAGCAGTGCTTATTTAAGGCTCTGTCAAGTATTTCCAATGTAAACACAGAACCTGCAGCCATTATAACTCACCTACGAGCGCAGCCCTTGGCCTGTGCAGATATGCAGGGCACAAACCCACTGATGGGGACAGACCCTGAGCCCGTGTGCAATGGCATCACTCTGAAGCTACCCACCATGCAAGCCGAGACCTTGTCCCATTGTCTGTCCCTTGAAATTCTTCCTTTTTTAAATCTTATTTTCTGTACTATTTAATGCCCTTGTGTCTTTGTGCAACACAAGCTTTCCCAAGCTGTTGCCATCTTTCCCAGTGCTACTTGGGGCAGGGACAGAGCTGGGCTCCTGCTTTCTGCATGAGCACTGCTTTCACTTCAGATGTCCCCAAAACCGTGCACACTTCTTGGGGCTTTTCCAAACACCACGGGCACCAACTCCTCTCCTGCTGTACTGCTTTTAGAACAGTTACTCCCCAGAGGTTCTTAACTAACACAAATGCTGGGGACTAGGCACTGAGCAACTCTCCAGGCTGAAGGAAAGCAGTCTGGAGCAGAGCTCTGTGGTGACTGCTGTCACTCAGCAGGATGACACCACAGCCAATGGCATCAGGACTTGCCCAAGGCCAGAGCTGGGATTTTAGGTATGGACAAACAAGCAGTGGGTAGGACCCAAATGCCCACCAGGATGCATTCAGTGGGGCACTCAAGTCTGTGCCTCGTGCTCCCATCCCTTCTACGTGAGAATGGAGCAGCTCCAAGAGTGTTCTTATCAGTTCTTACTTGAACAGCCTTTGGAAGCATGATGGTAAACCTCCCAGAGCACACAGCCATCACCTGATCTCTAGGAGGAGCCACACTACGACACCAAGCTCTAGACACACTCACTTTTTCTCAGGAGGTAAAACCACAGTTTGTGAGATGACCCTTATGCATTACTAACACAATTTTCTAATACATCTGAATTCAAGCTCTGGTTTCAGAGCAAAAAGCATTGCTGTGCCCTTAGTAAACACTTCATCGGATTGAAAGGAACGCACTGAGCGGCCACACAGCATGGGGACATACCATTAATTCTAAGTTAATGCAGAAAACAAAAGTCACCGAGCAAACAAGCAGGGGAGGGGATCAAAGCCTCGGGCTGCTTCCCCCCAGGACCAGGGCTGCCTCCTGCTGCCCTTCGCTCAGCAGCTCTGCCTCCCGCAGCAAAATGCATTCAGAAAATGCAGACCGAGTAGGGTTTTTTTCCCTTTGAGTTTGTGAAATCAAGATGTCTGGGCTCTCAGATGCAAAGAAAAAATCCCAGCTCGCTTAGGAAATGCCTCTTGTGCTTGGAAAGCGATTGTATACTTAATAAAAAGAGTCCAAATTACACCTTGTAAGGTGATGTTTGATAACCTGAACCATAGTTCACCCCAGTTGCGGCTGCAGGAACAGGGATGGTGTGCAAGGAGGAGCTGAGCCCTGTGTGCATGAGCACAGCTCCTTACTGCAGGAGGGTTACTTGGGCTATTTCAGCCTTTACCATACTTAATGGCCCACCAAAGCACTGCTGAGGCTCAAAATGTGTCCCTGAGCCTCAGGAATCCCCAGTATCAAGCTCTGGATGGAGAGCACCTCCAAGGGACGGTGAATGCACCATCCCCTCTAGATATACATATATATATATTTAACCATTATCCAACTTGCCACCATTCAAAAAAACCAAACCAAAACAAAACAAAAACAAACAAACAAAAAACAACAAGGGGCCATGGAATTAATCTTTAATTATTGAAAACACCCTTCAGCACCCTGTTTTAGGTATTTGAACGAGACTTGATTTGGAAAAAAAAGCCACTGGAGAAAGGTCCTTTATCACAAGTGGCAGAGGGCCATTATCCAAGGTAAGATTTCATTTATAGGTGAACGAAGAATCTTAATGCATGGAAGTTAAGGATCTGCTCACAACTCCTTCCCAACGAAGAAATGCTGGTCTTAAGTTAATGAGAAATCACAACAGCCACTTAAAGCCTCTCTGAAAAGCCAAGCAAAGTGTATTCAAATCTCCTCCCCGCAGTGAAGTTGGCTAACATCTGACTTTATTACCATATTGCACAAGTGCCGAGCGAATTTCACACAAGTCAGTCCTTTAAAAGCCTCTGTGATTAAATAGACTTCAATAAGGTTTACAGAAAGCTGCCCACGAAGAAGAACTGCAGAGCCTGTCCTTATCACAGGCACACACCGCTGCCTCATTTTCTCACTGCCAACAGCCATCACTCAGGGGCTGTGTCTGTGCTGCAGGACTGCAGCCCCAGCCGAGCACAGGGCAGCCTCATCTGCTGCCCAACAATGAAAGGAGGCAATCCAGGCCCTGTGTCTGGACTAATTAATATCTCAGTGCCGTGCATTTTTAACACGAAGGAAAGAGAGTAGAAGTCAAAACAGGAAGAAGGCGGATAGCTAAGATGACACCAAATCCAGAAATGATTGAAGATTTTAATGGGAAATAAATCTGCTCTAGAGAAACAAAGCAGAGAGCAAAATAAGTCAGCAAATGTGGATGTTCTGCTTGCAAGGCGGAAGGAGCGATGTACGAGGGCTGCAGCTTGCTTTCCTCCCAGCCATACAGAAAAAAAAAACAGGCCTTGTAGCATCACATCTTTTTGAAGATATGTCTAGATAAAACACACACAAAAAATCAGAATGTTTTCGTAATGGGCAGCCTGTTACACACCATACCTGTGGGTCCTGCTAGCCCCTCATCACACACCCTGAAGAAAGACTGCTTTAGCAATTTTTTCTGTGAATGTAATTGCAATCCGCAATTCACATCTCACTGTAGGATACCCAAAATAGCAAAGAGAGCATGGAGGTATTTAAAGTAGCCGAGGAGCTAGGAGTCTGAGTAATAAAATAAACCATGCAAAATTAAACTAAATAAAAATGAAGTTTTCCAGTTGCAAATCTCTTCTTGAAGCTGCTTAGAAACCCTGTGCTGAGTGAGATTTGTTATCCTCTGAAGGAATTTGCCTAAGGAAGTGATAAAACCCAGATTACACAAGACACTAAGAACAAGATCGGGCAAGACATTCTTACACGTACTGATGGGAAGCCGTCCTGCACCGCCGGGAAGGTCAGCAGCTCATTTGGGCACCACTGCTTTGGCCAAATCATTGGTCAGCATTACAGCAGCAGATCGACTGGGAACATCAATGCTCCTCAAAAAGCTGAATTCACATCTTCAGAAAATAGACTTCTCTAGCTGTATCGCTTGAAAGCAATACTGAGATAACAGGGATCGTAGATAAGGCCATAGAGAATGAGAGCGAACCCTAATTAGACCGAGTGTTCGTAACTTTTTGCTTTTCTGCACATTCCTCATCTACACTTCACCTTTCCCTTTGTCTAGTTCCTACCTGACTGATCCAAGGCCTTCCCACAAAAACGCCCCGTGGCTGTTTCCTCAGCCCTATCTCCATCATCTTTTTCCTGCAGCTCTCGCTGTTTCACCGCTCCTCTGGAAGCTCCCCGCACGTTTTCATTTCATCTCCCAAGACAATGCGTCTTGCAATCTGCCAGTCACCAACCAACAGCCCACCCTGGAGGTGCCGAAGGAAATCGAGACATACCTGCTGCAGACTGTAATGGATACGACCTATTATTCGCTAATTTTCTTGTCTGTTTAATTGGCACCATCCTGAAATTTCCATCACGTGTACCCCAAATGCTGCTTCTATCTTTCATGTGAGAGAGGATTTTGTTTCCGCGACATCAGCGTCTCTGCGTGTCAGTGGACATGACTGCATGATACCATTCTCACGTTTCAAAAGGAGGTGAGAATCACACAAATCCCTCAGTCTGGAAGAAGCTGTGCCTGAGTCTTTCCTGCTGAAAGACTCAGCCTCGTGTGCTTGGGGGAAACTGCCCACCTTCACATGTTTTGGAAGAGAACAACCTATACGTTGGATGTAATAAAAACTGCACAGCAGCCCTTCGCTAAAGATCTGTTTGGTAAGCAAGATGAAACATTGCACAACAGCATTTCTCCTTCGAATGCTTCACTCTAAGTCATTAGCCCGCTTAATCAGAGGATGGAAAAACAAATGCCAAGTTCGCCCTGCCAAGTCCTAACCCAGGCAGATGCAAGGTGATTGCTGCAGAGTTTACAACCTATCACTCCATCAGACACTGCACTTTCTGCTGGCAAAGGGTCCGCGTGAGCTCCTCAGGCTGTTCCATGCAGACAGGGGCAGAACCGGTACTGCACGGTGCTAACAGCTGTCAAATGGTTAATGCTGCTCTCACTACTATGATGTAAAACTCCCAGGCGTAGCTATCTGTTATTTATCTGTAATATATCATTATTGATAGCCTGGGGTAGGTTAATAATTGGCATTAGCTAGGGAAACCTTCAACACCGATTCGAGCTCTGTGGATTTCACATATCCAACACATTAATTTCCATCTTCAAAAGCGAGAAGTGTGACAGGATGATCTAATTTAGTGCAGGACTGGAAACTGTTAGGAACCTCATTTATCCCACAGCCTATTCCATCTATCAGAGCACCCCAACACCGCCCCTGGCACTCTCTTCAGCACGCAGGCAATGAGCAACCTTTCTACCTGGGAGCCTCTACGTGCCTCAGGCTCCTGCGGGTTTGTGATAAATGGAAGGATTAGCCCACTCCTGATGCACCGTCAGAGGGGAACACGGAGCCCTGTGTGGGACTGCAGGCAGGAAGCCAAGAGCACTGCATGCACTTGACACCTCCGCCCTATGTTTTCTTGCAAACCTGCTCTCTTTGATGAGGATACACCAGGAAAGCGTTGGGCTCAAAGGCAGGCAGCCGCTGGGTTTTCCTGCACTTAGCAGGACAGCAGTAACACCCGCCCTGTGGGCCTGCTGCGGAGGTTAAAGCTCCCTCTCAAACCCATCGTTCTCAGCAGTTGTTCTGGAAAATCAACAGGCGATATCATCAGGAAAATCACGTTGCTGAGCATCAGGTAGCACTCAATACCTGCAGACTGGTGAAGGGCCTCCCAGCACCGTGGCAGCTTGCTAATGGCCCACACAAGCCAGGGCTGACCGTGGTATTTTTGGTAGCCTGGAGTTTGGCTGAGGTCGTAGCAGATTAAAACTGTTTTCTTGCAAGGGATCAGAGTTGTCTCTTGGAAGAAGAAGCTTTTAAGAAGTCTTTTTTTATACGCTAATACTTTAATCCTGCATTTCTAATTACTGAACTACAGCTCCTTTTCAATGCCGCTATTAATTACAGATTATCATTAATGCTACACGGATTTAGAAGTGGCTGCAGAATCTTGACGTTCGCTTAAATCGGGTCGTTAACAGTTCCACTTAAGAAGAGCAAAACACTGCACCCTGGAGCGACCCACAGCTTTAAAGATGGGGGGTGGGGGGGGGGGGGAAATGGAGAGAAGAAATGGCCGCCTGGCCGAGGGCCAGCGGCTCCCAGCTCACAGTTGAGCCTTTGTGCTCAACCCTGCAGGAAGGTGGCTGCCATGTCACCTCCACACAGACACGAGGGTCAGGCTCCCAGAGCTGGGCCGGGTGCTGGCCTGGTGTGTGGGTTCTGCCAAGGTTAACATGGAGCTGACAGGACCTTGTGCTGTCCTGAGGGCTGGCGGCACAGAGATGAGAGGATGGAATGAACACATCCACCACGCGAAAGCTGAAAATCCCTCACTGCTCCTTCTAGGGCAAATTCTTGAACTGTAGAATGCCATGATTCGGAAGGAACCCACAACCCACAGCCCCCAGCGCTATGGCACAGCGGTGCCCCAGCAGCTCAGAGCAGTCCCACTGCCCTGGGAGCTGTGCTGTGCCCCTGTGAGGCTGTAGGGCCGCCATGAGGAGCTGTAGGGCCGGGAGGGAGAGCTGCAGGCCTCCCCCCAGCCTGCTCCTCCTTGTGCTGAACAAACCGAGGGACCTCAGCTGCTCCTCGCAGCAGGAGGTTCCCACAAAGCCCAGATGAACTCCTGACTGTGTGCTCCAGCCACCCAGACCACCCCCACGGGATGTTTGTTCTGCTGAAGGCATCAATACCACACACAAGCAATTAAGGTCCTTCCCCCTTACTGGCACAAGCAGCACACGGGTTCCCATTTCTCTGTCTCACAAGCAGCAAGAGCAGGCAGTGCCCAAAAGCTCATGGTGGGGACAGACGTGTTTGCAGACGAAGGATGAAGTGCCTGGACAGGGCTTTGCACTGCACCTGCTTGCTTGTCCCTGGCTTCCATCAGTGCCACTGCACTAAATCCATCTGCAAAAGCTTTAAAGAAGGCAAACCCAGCCAAGAACAGGGAGGGCAAACAAGAAATCATTTACATCCACCATAAATCGCAGCACACCGTAACTCCTTGCACCTCAGCACTTGAGGGCCAGAAATGATTGAAATGGATAAGGCGACTACCAATCTACAATTAAACCCTTATAACTTGTGAAGAAAATTACAGTAAAAGCCTGCCATGTGCAAATTCATTATTATTTTTTGAGCTCGATAATTATTTTTGTTGCAGCGAGGAAAAATGTACCCATGTCAGCTTGTGAATTAATGCACGGTCCCAAAACAATTACTTCTTAAATACACAGAAGTCTCCCTAGTGTAAACACGCTCCATTTTATACCATATCCTCTTGGTACAAGGCATACATTGCAACATGACTTATTGGCTGCCTACGATGAAACAGTAAATGTTGCACACTTGAAGGCTTCGGCCTCATGGCTAGGATTTTACATCGGCTGATGTTGATTAATGTACAAACTGCCAAATTTATAAAGAGGCTGAAACACAAGGATACACTGTGAAACGTATGCTAATAGAGCACAATTTATATAAAAAGGAGGGAATGTAAATATTTAACTGATGCCAGAGCTGGTTGCTTTGGCCAAGTCAGGACTGAGCTACATTGATTGTTGAAGAGAAACGTGCACCATGGTCTAAACCCACACAAGCCTGATCTCAGGCAGCCTTAAAGCCTCCACATTTTAGCAGGTCGTTGTAAAACTTCATTTCTTCCACTAAAAGGCTGTTTCGTTTTTTACATTTTCCTTGAAGTCAAGCAGATGACACCTGTCCACAGGAACTGACAGCCCAGGCCTCAGGTGGCAGCAGCACGAGCGTTCTGCAGGTAATTAGCCTGCACTGAACGTTTACAGTCACATTTTGGAGGCTCTTTCTTTTCTAAACACTTCCCTGCCGGAATGAGTTGACACACTGATTAGCCACAACTTACTTGCTACAGAAAAGTTTCAGCACCGTCTCCCAGATTCAGGTACTCCATACCATTAAGTAAATTGAAATCCTAACCTAATAATAGGACTGGATTTATTTCCGTGGATACTCTAGAACAGATTTTCAACTGCTCTCATTGGGGGCCTAAGCACGCTCCTGTACTAGATTCCCCACCACTTCAACCGATGCAGAACTGGGCCAACATCCTGAGCCTCCAAGCCTTAGCAAGCCTTTGTCTTAATTGCACCCAGAAGTTCAAGTACGTGTAGCCTTCACGATCCCACAATGGCCGTGCCACACACACACACACCAAAAAAACAGTCTCTAAAAGTTAACAGCCTGTACAAGAGGAAATAAACAGGAGTGGGGCAGAGTTGGCTTGTTCAATTTTAAGTGCTTTTGCAGCCACGGAAGCCTCGTGGAAGAATAAACCACTGATGATTTTTTTATTAGCTCAACAAAAAAGATGGCAGGCTTTGGATGTAATGTTACTGCGGATCTACAGAGATTATGTTTCAAAGTTGTGGCAATGGCCATACTTTAAGAAACTTGTTAGCTTGGAAGCGGATACAGGTTTTCTTTGCAAGGCAGGCAATCCAAATAAACAAGCTGAGCAGGGTGCATCCAGCCTAAGCTCCAGTAGACCAATTGCTTGCCTAGGAGCCGCAAACCACAGCACTGCACTAAGGGCTTTAATTGCTGGTCCTAATTTCTTGCTCTTTGGGCCAAAGGACCGCAGTGATATTGAGCTCAGCAGGTGATGAGAGTGAATGTCTGCCAAAGTAAGCCCAGGGGGGTGCAGAACTTGTTGAGTTCCAGTGAGCACATTCTTCTTGCAGGGCTAAATTTGACTAGTGAGTTAATTAACCTCAGTCAGTTCTGACAGCGTCCAGAGTCACTCGAAATATTTTGTACAAACAATGCGCAAATAAAGGAAAATCCACATTTCCATGAAGCCTTCAAAGCCATCGGGACACGAGGAAAATGAAACTGTTCTGTGGTCTTCTCGTTAGTTTTGTTCTAGAATTTACAGTGTGCTCCTCCAATTTCTCTCCACTCATCTGTAGTTAGTTCCCAAACCACTCCTTATGGTCTTTATGGCCAAATTATTTTGCTGTTTAACTTTTCAAGTTCCCTTAAGTTCATTGCAGGTCCCTTCCTCACCATGCCAGCAGCCACAGAACCTGTTCTGTCCCACTTCTCAGCTCTGCCCGTCCTCCATGAGGCTCCATTTTACCATTAAAAAAAAACAAAGCTACCCAAGAGGCTCCTGAAGGAACGATGGAGACTGACCATGCACAAACAGAAATTTGGCCTCTCGAGGGGTGGCTGCAGTTTTGGGTGAGGAGCTCCTGCTTGAAAGATGCATAGCACTGACTGCAGAATGTCTAAATCCTCCATCAGTGATCCCAGAAAGATGCTGGAAATGCTTCTTTGTGATCTGGCAGATTACCATCTCATTTTCACTGCCCTGGTCAAGTATCACAATCAACCATGTGCTTAGTTTAAATTAAAACGCTGAAGTTATCAAACTTCTTACCCTTTGGCTGTACAAGACCGAAAACTTTCCATTATTTAACACATGGATGTTCAAGGAATACTGAACCTAATCCAAACCATACTGAGCTACCTGCAAAATCCAGCACAAGCTCTGGATCTCGGATGCTGCTTCAGGTTATGTTCCTCAGTCCTCCTGAAACACAGTGCTAAGTAGTGCATTTTCCTACCCAGATTCCCAAATTAACTGACTTTGACAGTGGATCTGTATGCTGCTGTTAGTCACGCTGTTCACACAGCGTCAGGCGTAACAGATGATAGCACCACAATCATCTTTGAGAAATCTAGCCATTAAGACTCCGAAGGGGTGGTACAGAAGCAAGAGATGTTCATGTAGGTCTCAATCCAGCTCCCAGCAGCCAAACACCTCAGCTACAGAAAGCAGAGCCAGCCAGCACAGCGACTCAGCTGGCAAGCCCAAGAGTCAAAGGATTTCAGTTCTTTCTCAGTGAGAGATTTCTCCATCAGAACTCCTCCAGGATATTACGACCCAGCCCCGACACACCATGAACTTCAGGTCACTCCCAAGCCTGCACATGGAGCAAATCTCACTCTTCTCAAAGGAATACACATTAAAAATGTCCTTCATTTATAGCAAAGAAAATAGATAGGAACTCCAATATTAGCTGTGCTGGGAAACAAATGAATTGCACCTGAACAGACTAGGAGAACTGGGCTCAACAGAGAGGCACATCTCAGGGAGAGAGATCAGCATCACTTGTGCTGCCTTGAAAACTACTGGGATGGGACCACTGAGACAGTGCTGAGAAGCATCCCATGGCAGAGGGCTGGAATGGGACGGCCTTTTCAGCCCCCTCCAACCCAAATCATTCTGTGATTCTAGGACTCTGTCCTTCAGCGTAAACATACACAAACCGTAAATATTTGTCACGTGAAAGTGTTTTTTTTTTTCACTACATTTCTCAGCAAATTGAGTCTTGTTTGAAATGCCTGGGTTTGGTATGCTGAAGGCAGGAGATCTCAGAAGATGTGGTTCTCTCCAAACCACAGAACAAATTGTGCCCTGTGATTTTGGTTTCCTTGCATTACTGGCTTAAAGCTTTGAAGGCGTTTCATACACACATGCGTACGTACATGCACACAAACACATGCATACACACACAACTACGCAGACCTAGACTCTGCATTCAGATACAAAATCCTGTACTTGCAGTGTCACAGTGTAGCACGAATGTCTCACCTATGAGGGATTTTGCAGCAGAAACCACTGCACAGTGTTACCAACAAACACTTCTTGTTTGCCTGGTACTCAGAAACACTGCCTACAGAGTGCCCGAATCACAGCTAAAACTTGTGTCAAGCAAGGCATTACGGACAGAGGTGATGTCACTACATCCACTTCTCCACAAGAACAGTTAGCCCTGACTCTGGCAACATGCAGTGTCCTACCCAAAGTAATGAAAGCTATTTTTATTTCCACTTCTAGGCAGAACTTCTGTTAAGCACCTTCCAGGATGGAAGTAATGACTAAAAATAACTGCGCATTCAAATAGTCATGTGCAGCTTTACACTGATGAATGCAACAGACTGACCTAGAAATAAGTGATGTGAGGTGAGAGCTCCTCTATGTGCAAACCAACAAAAAGCAAGGCAGAGAAAAACTAGTCTTCTGTGATGCTTGGACATCACACTTCTCAGCTTTGCCTCGCAAGAACAAACTTTTTTAAACATCTGACTGGGTTATGAATTCACTCAGACAGCATCGGAGAGGAGGCTGACATCCTTACATCCCACAGGCTTTATCCTGGCCCCAAGATGGACTCTCAGGTCCCAGAGGTGAGAGGAGATGGAGGAGAGGAATTCCAGCTGACTCTTGCAAGAGCTCTCCCTTTATATCTAGAGACCTTGAAGCATGGCAATGGGAGAGAAAAAACACTACATAACCACTGCACACACAAGTGTGAATGAGTGTGAGGTACAAACTATGGTACCCCAAGGAGACAGCTGTTCTTTCAGATCCGAAAGGACTGTTTATTTTTCTGGTCCACCTTCACACATGAGGGCTGCTGATCTTTTGTGGTCAGGGCCATCCTGCGCAGAGCCAGCCCTGCACTCACGGCCCTGAGCTCTGCCTGCTGACTCCCATCCCTGTATCGCTTCCCGGTTCCCACTGTGGTCGAGGGAGTTCTGGCTAACAAGGATAAATAAAGGCCTGCCCAAAGCTTCCAGGGTTTGGCTTGCTTTAGTGCCATTATGCTTGACATTGTGCCAGGCAAGGAGAACTCGATCTCTGCTCCAAGTGGATAAACACTGCGCTGCAGACACAGAATTCTTGGACATCTCAGCTCGTATTTATGTAAAGCAGTGCAGGTGGGTTTATTTTTTAAATAAATAAGTACAAAATTACTTCATAACACTTGGAAGTCAGCGCAGAACAGCGGGCTGGAGTTACCTTCTCATGTGCTGGGCTGAGAGGAGAGCCCCAGCAGTGAGCAGCATCACCAACGAATGGCAGGAGCCAGGCAGCAGTGGGGTCCCCAGCACCAAGCAAAACTTACATGCGGTATCAGAAAAGCAAAAAGTCCCATGTATGGAAGGGTCACGTTAGATTTGAGTAGAAACTTTTTTGTAATAATTAATATCCGCGTGTGCCCAATCCCCACTGCAGCTTCAGCAAAAGCACTGCCCAAAAACCCCTGCATCAAGCATAGAAACGGGGGGAACGTGCTGACATTTTAACCTTCAGTTCTCTCTTGATGATGCTACAAACCTCATCCTAGGGACTGGAAGAGACAAAACACAGAGGAAACCAATGTGGCTTTTCAAGAAGCACTTGGTGTCACTTCTGATTCTATTGAAGCCAACAGTAAAGCTGCTATTGAATTAGGAAACACAGAGCACTTCTGAAAGCTGCGTAAGTGGATGAGGAGTGCTTTACAAAGCTAGTAGTTCACAACTCCTCTACGGGGTACAAGCAATGAAAACAAAGAAAGCAAAGTAAAAACAAAGAAAGAGGTGAAAATGTTTGAAAGCCCTTCTAAACCATCACATGCTGACGGCCCAGCACAGATAGCAGCTAATAACTTGGAGCAGCCCCTTCATCGGCGCACAACCTGCTGAACGCCGCTTCATCTTGGCCCGGGTTTTAACCAAAGGTAATGTTTATTTACACATGCTAGGTATATCATCATATACAAGAGGAAACAAAACAAAAACCTGCCTTGAAGCCACCAGTTATCCTACTGAATTGTAGTGAGCCCCCACAGCTGACATGTCTGACTTCAGCCACAAAATAAGCCCAGGTACAAGAGAGCTGGAATCGCTGCCTGGTCTACGGGGTGCACTGCAGCCCAGTGCCTGATCCTGGTTGGCTTGGGTTTTTCTTGAACATGAAAAGCCTTCTGGGCTAACTGGGGCTAGCAGGCAGGCACTGTGTTCTCTGTTCTATGAGCTCCGACTGACCTTCCCAAAACAGAGGTGCTGATGCACCGCAGGACCCCGCAGACGAGGTGCTCTGAAAGCCCCGCGACATGCCGAACGCTTTACCTAACTCAAACACTGGAGAGGAGAATTACATAACTCAGAAATTTGCTTTGGCACAAGGAGAGGACACTGTGGCACCACTCGTGTGTACTCAGCAATTTTAGAATCCAAGGATTTCTCCGCGTTGCATACTCGGAGATCTAATAAGAGTGCTCTGCGCAGTTTCTGGCTGGTTAGAAAGCAGACAAATAAGAAAAATGAAGACTTTTGTTTTTACTAGGCTGTCAGCTAACATTCAGCAGTATGGCTCGAGTTCCTTTTCAAAGGGTGCTGCGCTCCGTCCTGGCTACTACGTGAAAAATGACACAAGGTGCTGGGCTTTAAGTTGTAAGGCAGCCCCTGATGACCTCTTATACACAAACATTTGTATTCTTAAAAAGGTGAATGTGGAAAGATATGAATGAAGGAAATCTCCCTTTAGACACCTAAACTAGATTTCCAGCAGCTAGAGCCATGCAGTGCCACTAGAGACCCATGCTACAGTGCTATGCGGGCTCTAACTGCTGGAAATCTATCAACCCCAAAACATTCATTTACTAAAACCTTGCTTCCATTACCTCAGCTTTAGGGGAACTGTGCTTCCAAGGGCTGCTCCTTGCACACAACTAAGGCTGACTTTAAGCTGCACAGCAGCTGGACCAGAAGGACAGCCCTATTTACGCCCAGGCTAAAGTTATGCACCAAGTTCAATCCAAAAGTGAGCAGAATTCATGCTCCACTTCCCTGCTGAATGGTGCCTTCCATGCAGCTCTGACAGGAGGAATATATAGCAGACAGGGAAATGAAAATATGACATTCTTTGCTGTCCACAGAAGAGAAAAGAAGGACGGGTTTAAGGAAGGAATTTCCAACGTACACAGCTATTGTACAAGAGCAACTATGATGACTATTTCCTCACAGTCATCTTCATCCTAAAGTAATAAGATGCTTAAGTAAAACCAGACACCAACCAAAGTTTTTACAGTCTCCTTTCCACGTACGACTGGAGCAGAGGCCACTTGTGGGACAGAGAGGGAAGATGCGCAACAAAGCACATGCTAAGGTTGCATGGTGCAGCTTCCAAAACACCCACACCTTGCTTCTCTCTCTAGTAATCACTGACTGACTGACTTCAAAAGTATCAGAAAACAGCGCACAGCACCAAAAAGAAAAGACCTAATGAAAATCTCACCTACGGGAAAATGAAGACAACACCCATGGCTAAAAGGGTGTTTCATTACGAGCAGCTGTCCAGCTCCATCCATAAAATCACAGAATCACCAAGGTTGGAAAAGACCTGCGAGATCATCCAGTCCAACTGTCCACCTATCACCAGCAGTTCCCTCTAAACCATGTCCCCCAACACAACGTCCAGCTGCAGGCACTGGGAGCTGTGAGTCTGGCTTCCATGTCTGGTACATCACACCCCTGGGCATCACGTTTATATTCATCAGTCCAAAAGGCATTGAGATAAAAACATCCAAGCAGATTGTACAAGGGCAGCTTATATATGCACGAGTGGAAAGAAAAAAAAAAGCCTTAAGATATCCTCCTGTGATGCCACAGGACTTTGTCAACTTGGTCATACAGTTACTAACAAAGTATTAAGGACACGTACTTTGAACCCTGGGTAAGAGCTGGATAAGAACTAGCATTTCTGTCTTGCTCTCTTTTGGACATTTCTATACATTCAGAAATGCAGTGAAAGATGAATAGTAAGCATAAAAATGATAACTCCACCATACGAAGAGAAAGAACAAGTCCAAAAGGTTGAGTGAGAACTGCAAAATCTACACAAAGAAGATTCAAAGACCGTAAAAAAGAAAAACACCGCATCGCAGATCGCACGTCCTTTGTGCCAGCAGCCTGATCTTCAGGAGTAATCAGGCCTGACTGCTGAAAGCCACGCAGAGCCCGAGTCCACTGCAGAGATATCTGGCACCCTTTCTTCATGGCAAGGACGATTTACAACTTGGCTTTGTAATACTGCGCCTTTGGAGCTCTGGGTATTTTGAAGCCCTTCATAATGAGCTTATTTGGGGGGCAGGGGGGGAATTCTCGTAATGCTAGCTGGCAAAGGTTTAAACTGAAACTCTTTCAAGGTATCCAAGTTTTAAAAGATTTACTGTGAACATAATAGCAAATATGGTTGGTATCAGGAGCCAATGACTTTTTTTTTTTCAGTCTAGAGAGAGTAAGTAGTCTGTTGTTTCTTACATCTGGAACAGTAGTAATCTATTCCTTAAGCCTGAGCAATCAAATTACTCTAATTTTCTGTTGTCTTGGCTTGAATAAATATTTTCAAGACAAGTTATGTTAAAAATATGCACGCTGACTGCACAGTTAAATGTGCATAACATCTGTGCTGCAGTTCAGCGTGGCGAGCTGGAAAGGTATCCCGACAGAAAGGCACTTAGCAAAATCACTCCGTTTCCATCTGAATTAATAAGCTACTAAATAACAACAGAAGAAAATCAAAGGGGGAAATTTAAAAAAATAATGAATAATTAAAAAAAAAAAAGAAACGGAAGGAAGATGTGGAAAAATTAGAAAGAGGGGAGGGGGGACTGGAATTCCCGTGGCAGCTGAAATGGGCATAAATCTCTGGGGGACAGCTACAAGAAATGGCCTTTTGTCATGCCATGGTAGAGTCACCGTCCCTGAATGCGTTTAAAACCGTCTGGACGCGGTGCTCAGGGACACGACGCAGTGGTGGGTTGTTAGAGCTAGGGCACTATGCTTTGGTTGCGGTTGGACTCAATGGTTTGAAGGTCTTTTCTAACCAGAGCAGTTCTATGATTCTATGGTGCCCCATCCAGGGGCAGCGGTAGAAGGGAAGGGTTTTCTGCTCCCTCCCAGTCTCTGCAAGACTCAGCGCTGGAGGAAGAGATCTGGACTGCAGCTATTCATTGGTTTCTTAGGAAAAAAGAAGTAAAAAATAGGATCATTTTGCTATTAAGTATGGAAACCTTCTCCAATTTCAGAAATGTTCGGCGAAATAAACAGAGGCATTTCCTACAACTGCTTCTGGCAAAAAGTACTCCAAAAATCTCTGACTTGTAGATGCAATGGGGAAGGGATAACAGTCTGCTGTTCTGGAAATCTGCATTAACAAAACCCAACACCTTCTGCAAGAACTGCTGCCCGTGGAAAAGCCTGCATACCTACAAGCATGGGGTAAAACCGTGCAGTTCGGGATCAAAGTCCCATCTGCTTCTCATTTTTATCCTATGCATCAGTGACCGGGGCTGACAAGCGTTTCTGAAATGACAACAGTATTCCCAGTTTTAAACAGGTCATCTGAAGGAAAAGCCATTTTTCACTCGCAAGGCACCATTTCAACTCCAGCCCAACTGCAGGAAGCAAACGAAGGCGGTTTGTGGTTCTCTTTTTCACTGAAGCATTTTTCCTTTCCTTTGTCAATTTTAACTCAGATCCTGCGCTATTAGATTAACTCTGGTGAGAAGTTCTTTTCCAAATAACGGACTTCGGTCATTTCTCATTATAAGAAATAAACATTAGGAATTGCTTTCCCTTAACCAGCAACGTTTGGTGTAAACAAAAGCTCTGGCTGTAAATGAAGACGAGTACGTCCTCAGACATTTATTCCAGCTGCTCAGTCAACAAAAGTTGCTGCTCTTCCTCCCTGCCAAAACCTTACATCTCCAAATCACAGCATTTTGAAAGCCGATGCCCACTTCTGCTGGCTGAGTCAGAAGTCTGCATTCCCGTCAGAATTTTCAGCTCCTTCCTACAAACATCAGTGCAGCGCTTTCGCTTTCAAGGAAATGAATGATCACCGTCTTTAAGCAAAACATCAGGCAAACCCAAAATCACGCTGCAGCTGGGATGCTTCTCAGTCATGTGTTTGCTTCTGTACAGCACGCAGATCCCCGGTGGGTGAAGCAGGGCTCGGCTCTGCAGCAGGGCAGAGGCAGGGAGGGGATTTAGCAAGCCAAGAGCTGCACGGCTTTCCATCTCCTTTGAAGAGAGTTATGTCTGTTGAGATTGAGCGTAATTGATGTTGAGAACGCACGCGTACTAATAAATTAATATCACAGCAAACGCGAAGTACGGGATTTATGGGAATGCAATATAGTCCGTTTGGTAAACAGATCTGAAGTACAGATGATTTGGGAGGATAAGAAATACAGAAGCTTGGTTCGCTTCCAACTGAGGAGATTAACGTCAATATTTAAGAGAGCACCAATTTGCTCACATAGAAAAGAACGGGGGGAAAAAAATCTGCCATCTGAAACGGAACATTGAGTTGCCTCAGTGTTAGAGGATTACCCAAATATAGTAAAATTGCACTCTGCTGCTCCTTCTGTGTTTGCCTGCCTCATACCATGGCACTGCTCTTCCAGAGTGTGTAGGGACAAGCACGTGGGGTTGAGGTGACAAAGAAGCAGGGCCCGTAGTCTGGCAGGTCAAAGGTGTAAGGTGGGGGCTTTGAAAGAGTGTGCACTGCTGGACCTTTAAAGGAACCTGAAGAGGAATGTTAATGACCCAGAGTCACGCACGACACGCATTTCGCATGCCCAGTGCTGGTATAAATTTAACAAAACAGCCTCGAATCCATTCTTCTTGAATGGGCCTGGTTCAGCAGAGTCCTGCAGCACACGCTCCGCTTTAAGAAGACTTAAGTAGTTAAGTAGTGCTTAACCACAGTGTATGAGCAGCTTTGCCCTCACGTGCAGCCACCCCACCCCTCCAACCACGGCCCGCTAAGTCCACCCCTTACCCACACTGTTCCTTTCTGATCCCAGCTTCAGCCACAGCACTCTGTCCCTCCGGGTGATGCAGACACACCACCACCTCCTGAAGTCTTATTCTTCCACACAAAGCAGCAGGAACAAGGGGCAGTATGCTTTACAGGTTTTCTCGAGTAAAGTTTCCAGAGAACTTGTCTACATCAAGAAAATGACCCGGATGAATAGTAAACACCGCTAGGAATGGCAAAAATTCAATGGCATCTGAAGAGAAAGATGCACTGACAGCACACTCCCACTCATTTTACTGGTCCAGCGATTCTCTGCTACTTTACCCTTTCACACCCCTCCATCAGCACGTTCACAATCACGGGCCCATGGGTTTTCCAAAGCATCTGCACCAGTTATGTTAGTGCCGTGCCAGCAAACAGACAGTGAGCTGCTCCAAACCGCACCACTCTCACGTTTATAATTAGAAATATTTTAATCTCTCCCCGAGAAAGCAAGATAACTTATCTGCCTTAAAAATAAACAAACCCAAATGGAAAGAATTCATTCATAATTAAATCATTCTCTCCAGAAAACCCACAAGCAAGACTGATGATTTACGGAAGAGATAAGAGGCTTAGAAATATAATTTTAAAATTGTCTTAAGGGTAAAAGTTTGCACCCCCATCAGCGAAACCACACCCGTATCAGCGACCCAGAACAAGCTCAGCTCAAAAATCCAACTACGGAGACAAAAATAAGAGGCAGCATCTCTCCAAACTGTAACATTCCCAAGTGTGGGAAGGCTAAAGGGAGAACAAGGCCGTTAAAGAAGTCCAGAAGGTTTTAAAGTGCAGTTTAAATACTGTATTCGTCGTTCTGTGTAGAACTGTCAACAGCTTTCCACGCTTTGGGTCTATTCTAATGCTGCATTAACAGAAAGTATCACAGGGTGAAAAGATGGAGGCCACCTGAAAATACCTGCAAGTGGAAGAAGCGTGGGGGCAGAGCAGGAACCCACAAGACCCACAAGCTCATGGATGTGTGAGCCAGCTTTACCAACAGGCAGCTTCAGCTTACATCAAAAAATGTGAAGCATGCCCAAGCCATACCCAGCAGGGATGACATTTGGTGAAGTGCTCTTTTCTCCCCCCCATCTCTCAGCACAATTTGATTTCAAGCAATAACCTTTTAGAAGAAAACTCAAATCTGAAAAAAAGACCAAGTCCTCTGTTCCACTGTGCTCCAGCCTCACCACCAATACGAGCTGCCATCCTCCAGCAGACGGAAGGGAGCCTAACCCTGAAAGATTCGCAGCCTCACAGCATTCGAGATGCTTGGATTGGCTTCCCATGGGAAGCTGAACTCCGTGTGCTTGCCTGAACTGAATCTCTGAATGTTTCGAAGCTTGCCCTGCCAGAGCACTGCTGGACACCAGCGTCACGACAGAGCCAGGCCAGCAGCTGCTCGCTGTCTGGGAAATAGCTGATGGACATCCCCAGCACGATGCGGGGCTGGGAGTGCATTAACAGCCCAACCTGACGGCTTCACAGAAGGGAGAAGGCACGGCATCTCCCAGCACGGCACCTGGCGTTACTGACTTTGCAAGAGACATCATGTTTTTCTTAGAACCACAGAACCACTAAGCTCCCCCAGCTCACCCCCCACATCCCTCAGTGCCACGTCCCCACGGCTCTGGAACACCTCCAGGGATGGTGACCCCCACCCCCTGGGCATTCTGTGCCAGTAAGAAATTTTTCCCAGTATCCAATCTGACACTTGTGACACTGCTGAGCGATACAGCTACCAGTGGCAACACCAGTACGTTCGTTACGGGCAGATCTTTGCACGGGTGCGAAACATGTAACATCTGCCAATTGGAAAGCCGTAAGATAACCAGGGCAGACAACCCAAGCAGCCTGACTCTGCCACCCGTTGCCCTCCTCTCTTTCCTGATCTCTTCTGCAAAGTTTTTAGTGTGCCTTGGTGGATATCGTGACAGCAGCAAAGCTGGTATATGAATTACATTTTATTAAACGTCATGGTAAAGTGCTCAGGCACTGATGCACAGCCTATTAGTAGCTTCAAGATTTCAGTGTTTTGGTGGGAATGCTTCAAAACTGAAGTATGTTTTCTTTGGCTAAAGCACCACCATTAGATGCAGTCGCTCCTGACATTTTAAGAATTGTTTTATGGCTGTTTCCACGGAGGCCAAAAAGGAAATTACTGTTCCAGGAATGCTTAGATAGCATCCACGGCAACACAAAAGCCTAAGTTACATTGGCTGCATTCTGGCCAGTCTGATGGTGTGATGATTAACAAGTTGTGCCGCAACAAGGGCCGGGGGCTGGGAATGCAGCAGGGAATACTGCTTCCTCTGCCAGACAGCGGGTTCCAGGGGCTGGTCCAGCATCCTCCAGGCCATACATTTTCCTGCACGCCCAATTATCGAATTTTCTCCCTATACATTTCATCGGTCACATTTATTTGTATTGTTTCCCTACCAACAGTCAGCCATTAGAGGCATCAAACAAGAGCATTTTCCCCTTACTTTCAGAAAAAGAAGAAAAAAGAATGCAAGCCTGCTTAGGACTTCCATAAGAATGGTGACTGTAAATTTATTAGCTTCACTTGCTATGAGGAAGCTGTTAAAGGCATCAGGAAGCGGCCAGATAACCAAGGCCGTAAAATACTTTAGAAATTAATGAATGAAAGATGGGCTGAAGCCACAAAGTGCGGGTCTGGTTCTGGTTTCTGAGCTCTCAGAGTTCACAGATGCTCACAGGCACAGTCTGATTCCAGAAGGTAAAGCAGCAGTACTCAAGTTTAGGGTAGAATCCAAAGCTCAGAGTCATCTCAAATCCTCGGGTTATGTTCTGATACGTCGCTGAAATGAATCAGAAATCCTGAGAGCTGGGAACTGATGCAGCTGGCTTTGGTCAGGCATTTCCTGAGACAGAGCCTGAGAAAACATCCCCGCCACTGCGACCATCAGTTACTGTGTGCTTCAAAGACCACGCTGGTAAAGAGCAAGATTCACCCCTGCTACTCATCAGCTGCAGGAGCGAAGCGACTGCCCTGAGAGAGGATGAATATCTGCTTTCCTTAAAAACCATGCCAATTCAAAACCTCACCTGAATTTATCTTAAATCTAAGAAGGATGAACTGCCAATTCCAATGGACACCTTGCAATGCCAAAGCTGAAATCCATTCTTCAGATGCTGGTGCCTCGATCAGCAGTGCTTCTTCGGGTAGGGAGAAATGAAGTCTTCGTGTCACTGTCATTACTTCATCAAGTAAAAAGAGAAACGCCCTGAAGAAAAGGGTGCTGGCTATACGAAAAGGGCTGAGGCCTTACACAGTATGTTCAGTAGATCAGGCCGTACAATACACGAAAATGAAAATGAAGCTTTTAAAATATATAAGTTATTTGTTTTCTTTCCTTTTTACACCATCCCTTTACGCATTAGCACACTGAGGCCATTAACAGCCTCACCCTTCATTTTTCCTCGTATAGTTCCTCTACATCATACTTGCTCACAATTCGAGCATCCACTCTGGAGTCTCGGAGCTTCTGTCCAGCATTAATCACAGTATCAATGGTTAGGGTCACGGACCACCCACAAGACAAAATGACAACTAAGGCGGTTGCTTACGTGGAAAAAAATCACGTTAGAAACCTATTTGATGTATTTTTAGCCTCTTTCAATAGACTTCAGCAGCTGCAGACAAGGTGGGAAGCCAGGGCCAAGATCCAAAAGCCACCAAAGGCACAGAGATTTTCCATGGAGTCTGACTGGCTTTGAACTGGGATTGCTCCTGACAGGCTGAGCACAGCACCATGGCCTGGAGCTTGCTCTGCCCACCTGCTTCCTGGGCTTACATCCGTGGTTTCCCTCTTCCATCACACGTGATCTCTAAAGAATGACATGCTAACAGGCACCCTAGGAAATCCATTCACCTCCCATGTAGAGCTCTACAGGGCACACAAAGCAGACTACAGCTTTTCTGTGACTGTTCAGATGGTTGTTTAATGGCAAAGGTGATGCACGGCATTCTGCAGAGCTCCACCAACACGATATCTATCTGGTTGTTTCGCTGACTGCCTCCCAGGTTTGCAGCAATGGCAGCACTCAAGGAGTCCCACCCAAGCTGAGCGACGTGCAAAGCTGGCTGGAGAAGTGCTACCACCACTTTTCAACAGTCACGAACCACTGTTTGTAAGGCCATTTGTTCCCACCCTATAAGAGACTTCCAGGCTGCTGCAGGAGTAATTCACATTTAGAATAAAGTTTCTCCTCAACTGGGGGGGATGTCTCTTCTTCTGCCTGAGAACATCTCCTGAATCAAGCAGCCAGATGTGTCAGCACAAGCTGTCACCAGAGCCCACCTTCTCAGGGAAGGCTTTGCTGGCACTCCAACCATTAGCTGTTTGGCAGCACGTGCTCTAAATAGCTGTGGAACTGCCCATTCTCCTGACAACCTTCTTCCTGGATATTTCTCCTTAAATCCTATGAGTGAAGGATTACCGGGATTTATGTAGCAATTTAATGCTTTCCAGAAAGAAAAAGCACACGGTACAGGAAGAGAAACAACAGGAATAGAGCGGCTCTATCCTATTTTAAGTTAAATTCGCAGATAAATTTACCCTGACACTGACTGATAAATATCGAGATGATCTGAACTTGTTTCCTGGATTGCAAAAACCATCCTGCAGCTGCTTCCTCTCCTCAGCCTGTTCCAACTTAGTGGGATTTCAGGAGTAGCGCAGGATTCAGGTCAGCAAGAACAACACAGCAGAGCAGTCGGCATCACCTCATCCATTCTGCCTTAATACTGGTTTGCTATCAAGGAGCCCGTAGGAAAGATCGCTTGTCTTGCAGGTTGGTCACAGTAGCCACCCATCATTTGACCCCGATCACTTTCAGAGCAATTTTACGGAATTTCAACAAGTCTCAGCCTTCGAGCACCTTGTTGAGTTGAGCAAAACAGAAAACTTAGAACATTCCACAGTGAGACTCAGGGACCTCCATCCTCCCTTCCCATCCTCCCTGCCCACCCCGAATGTCCCTGGATGCTGCTGTCTACCTCCACCACCACGCTCCTGCCTCCCACACCTTATCAAAATGAGGCCCAGGTTAAGCAGCTTGAATTTTTCATGCATTTTCTGCCCACAAGAATTAGAAAGATGGTGTGACCCAGAGAGAGGAAGGCTCAAGGAAACAGTAGGGTCAGTGTGACCGGCTGCAGGCTCAGCCCCGCTGATAACAAGGCTTTTTTGTAAGCATCTCAGCAAAGGGGAGCTTTAAGAACGGCGTAAGAAACAGCATAATGAGGCGGCCTTGCAGATACCGCCAGAAAGCTCCTTCCATGCGTGAGGGGAGAGGTAGGGGAAAACACAAAGTCATTTGTTTGGGAATTTAATGAGTAGATGATGAAGGCTGAGCCGGCAAAAGGCAGGCACCCCCCTTCAGAGCCCGAGGAAATCTGATAGAGACCAGAGCAGGCTGCGAAACTGAAGGGAAGCAGCTTGCATCTGATACAGCAGAGGAAGAAGAGGCAGCTGAAAGCGCACAGAGCAAATGGAGCTGGGAAAAGGCTGAAGAATGCACTTCTCCTGCACTGCAGCAGACATACACTCCTTAACCCCTCGTGGGCCGGCTCTAAGTTGGGTGTACATCCTCATATGTCATATGACTAAATTCCTGTGAATTAGCGTAGATGGGTGGACAGAGAAGTCCTACATACCCTGATGGAGGAGTGGCAGAAGCATGAGCCCTGCCAACCACACAGAACCTATATGGCAAAGAGCTCTCTTCAAAGACACCACATGTGAGAATCCACGCCGTGAGGCACAAACCCCCAGGAAACCACGTTTCCCTTCTTCATGTGCTCCCACTCAGTTCCATTTCACATGGTTCACACTGCACAATGCTGTGGGGGTGGAAATATGGCCAGGTACCACTGTGCCAATGCCCCGTGGTGGCTGCAGGGGGGTTAGTGCTGCAGCTGAAGCACAGCCAGGGCCAGGAGGAGGACACTGCCCTCCATCCTCACCCTGCACTGTGTACAGGGCAGAGATAACAGTCTGCTCTTCACCTCCTCTTCTTCCAAACCATGTGAACTCTGAAGCTGTCTGCCTGCTCACTGTGGGGCAGCCCCACAAACATGCAACGATTCTGTCTATCTACGTGCAGACTTTTTACATGCAATAGGTGCTTACCCCTATCGAACAGCGAGGAATGAGGGAAAACATGCCTCTGGCTGTCATCTTAGCATGGAGATGATAAAGCTGTGTATATAACAAACAAATGCACTGATCAAAGCAAGGAGAAAACTGGATGCAGATTTAGCAATGAAAGGCTGTTTCATCTCCCTGCAGCGGACAAGCTGTTCTACAAAAGCGGGGGAAATGGAGCACGTGTCCTGCTTCCCTGCTGCTGCTTTTGGAGGAGCCCTGGTGTAGGTGCTGACTTTTGATTTCCTGAAGGAGTACGGAGAAAGGCTTCAGGCAGGATTTGATCTGCACACCGCGTGGCTTCAGTTCACCTCCCCGCATCTGTCCAGTCTGCTTTTTGCTGGCTGAGGAGCTCATCTGCTTTTGAACGGTGATTTTCAGGGGGAAGCTACTCCACCGTCAGAAGACAATGTGTGTTTTCTAACTGAAGGACAACAAATCAGCTATCACTGGCACAGGCATTGTATAAATTCTTCACTGCTCGCTGCTGGAAAGTAAGAGGTTAAACCCCTCCCCATTTTAACAAAAACATATTTTAGCTAAATCCAACGCTCTTTTATTTAACTTTAAAAGAGAAATGGGCATGCCGTGCTCTAATAAATTTTTTTCCTCGGCGCTTTTGCTTCTCTTTGAATGTTAGAGGGGGAAAAAAAGAGAGAAACAGTGAGAGAGAAGAGAGATTAACTATTTGGGCTAGGCTGCCTGCCCTTCAAATTGTCAAAAAGGCTGAAAGATATACGAGCTCGTTGTTCTGACAGTACCAGCAATGTAGGTCAGACCCTCAGGGTCTCCGAGGTTTTCAGATCAGCCTATCTGTGGATACTAGACACAGGATGGCAGCATCTCATTTAGCAGCTTATAAAAAGCCCCCAGATTGCAACACGGTCAGGCAGGGCCAGAAGACCGCTTTTTATTTTGTTTAATCAACAGTTGCTACATTAACCTGGCAACACGCACACAGTTAAATCATGCTGAGACTTAAACAGGCCGTTCTGAGCGTCTCACTTTCCCCTCTACGTTGGAAAATCACATTACCACTTTTATCTCCTCCTGTCTCCTACCTATGCAGTCTGTTAGAAGTTGATTTCCCATTAGTGCTGCAGATCCAAGCAACAGCGTTCCCACCATTTCACTTTCATCGTTAATCTTCCAGGCTGAGTATTTCTGCACTAAGGACTCCATTCCCGACGTTTACTCTGTATTTTCCATTTCTCAGTTTCACCCACCATTCCCTTGGACTTCGTTAAAACATTTCCTCTCTTTTCTTGGTTCCTTACCCTCCCACTTCAAGGCAACCCAGCGCTTCCTGCAGAGCCATTCACCACCCTAAACTTGGAGGGAAGAACGTGGCACCTGAGCTGACACTGCGTGCGAGCTATTAGCAGTGGCTGAATTGTAATAATGACAGCCACGCTTGCAGATAATGCATCCCCATCCTCCCTGAGCTCTCGCTGCTTGGGCGAGCTGCCTGTCCCCGAGGCTCAGGGGTAGTTGCTGATCTTGGTTTCTACTTCCACCATTCAAACACGGTCCTGAGGGCTTTCAGGCAATTCTGTGAGCTAAGTGATTTTTATGGAAAAAGAGGAAGAGACGCTTCTCACAGCCAGTTTCCACACAGTTTATGTGTAGTTTATATGTGCTGCCTTTAGGCACTTCTATGTGCTCACCACCTACCTCCAACTCAACTCCCAAACTAAGGCCTGACACCGCACCACGAGCCTGCACTTTAACTCCTCTTGTTCCTTTGCTATTTGTTTTGGTATGAAAAAAAAAAAAAAAAACCCACACAATTAATTGAACTGGGATTCAGAGGGTTAACAGCAACCTGCTGGGGCAACGGGAGCCTCCATTCCGGGATTCTCAAATAATGCACTGCAGCAGACAAGGACACAAAAAGATCATTCACCTCCACGTTTCTCAACAGGGTCTAATCAAGTGGGACTGCCGTGTGGCACATGCTCGCTGAGGGAATTCCGAGGGGGGAGGCAAGAGGAGGGCTGAATCACATTTAATAACTTTGAAACGGGATAGCTGCCTGCGGAGTAATGTCATGGTCAGCAACAATGGCATGTCAGGAGCTGCTCACACAATGACTGAATTCACTGTTTGAAGCCATGTGAAATTCTATAAATACGTACTCGCGGCCCTCAGTAACTCCGAGACGTACAAAGTTACTGTTCAGCTCAGCGGAGAGATAATTTTGAAGTATTTAACTTATAATGAAATCTGAAGGAAGTTAAGAATTTTACCTGGAAATCTCCTGCTCATGATCCCATTTTAGGACCGCTTCTAAAAACCGGAGCTGACAAGGGAGATTTGAGGTTTGCAGGCTAAGCGCAATAATCTGGTGTACTCGCTTCAGAGCTTTGCTTTTATGGCTCAGCTCGGTGAGCCAGCTGGAGCTCTCCCCCTGCAGAACCTGCGAGGGACGTATGAAAACAAATCCAGAGAGCTCTCGAGCTAACAGCCATCTCAGCCGTCCTGCCTTTATCAAGGCTCTGCATTTCTGGCTACACCAAGTGTCAAGGAAAACAAATCTACACTGACGAGCTCTCTCTAAATGCAGAGTTTAACAGCAAAAGTAAACTACAACCACTTAGCGTTATCTCAGCCGTGTCACGCGGGGCATTTGAAATAATTAGAATGTAACCTGAAAGATCTTGGAAGTAAAATTGTCTAAATCTAGTTCAACAAAGTTAAATTACTGCATGAGGGCCTTTCAGAAGTCTTCATATCGTTGCCGATTTCAGCCCTACACGTGACAGCCTTTCCACACCACAGCTCCCTGCCCATAACCATTCCCCTACAACCACCAAAGCCCTTCCAATACGTGGCTGCCTCATGGGTTGCATAATGTATGCTGGAGCGTGCCAAGAAAATGTCTTCAGCCTTCCTGTTACAAGTATGGCAATGATCAACCCGAAGCACGATGTGAAGGTTGCTTATATTTGAAGCAATTAAACGTGTTGCAACAAAGGTGTACTTAATGCTGCCCCATTAAGTGAAACTGCAATCTAACAGCAATACAAACATGAGGGCTATGGACCCGGGCCTGAAAACTTGATTCAACATCAGTAACATTTACCTACATGAGTAATCTCCCTGAGGTAAAGATAATGGATGAAAGGGAAAAACAGAGAAGCTGGTTACAAAACTTGGCTTCCACAGCACAATTCAGCAGTTGGATTCTTTCTTTAAGACAGCCCAAAGTCAGCCCTCACCTTAACAGCGACAGGAGCATTTCTCATCCACCTCCATCTGCTTCCACGCTTCCAACGGCTGCTGGAGGACACCGAAGCCCAAATCCTGCCAGTGATCTCCCCCCACAGACCAGCTGCTGCCAGAGGGTCTTGGTTGGTGACAGTCAGGGAGCTGGAGGAAAGCCAAGCACCTCCAGCCAACCGCAGCTGCACAGCCAAAGGACACATGCACACATACGTACCTTCACAGATATCACACCCACAAAGACCTATTTCACTTCACAAGGACGGCTCCAGTAGTACCAGGTTAACTGAGGATCTGACGGGTTGTGAGGTTCTTTGGTTTTTGCATAGTTTGAATGCTACTCACCACTGCTTTTTATTTTATAGCGCACATTAAAAGCGCATAAATCTAGTTTACAAAAGCAGTGACGAATGCAGCGCTGCAATACAACAGCACAGATAATAACTTCATAACAATTTGTAGATCACAGACCACAAAAGCCCTACAAATAACACTTTCCTTTATTTATATGTCAACAGATTTGCTATTCCCCGATGATCGAGATAAACAACTCCGCATCCTTCAGAAACAAACAGGCGCACGAGATGGAAAGCCAACCAAACCACAACCGACCGCCGCGCGCCAAAGCGAGCTGTGCAGGAGCTCCCAGCAGTGCCAGAACAGGTAACACGGGGAGCACCCTCGCTGCAGCCTTCCGACCCAGCACACACGTACCTGCCTCAAAGCAAGGAGATTATCGCTGTCTGTGCCGCGCAAACTCAGCCCCAGCTGCACGGGAATCTCCTGATTCTTGTCGTAGGCAGCGAAGCACTCTCGCTCACGTTGTGCGACACCAAAATAAGCAGCAGAGCTGTCATTACAAGAGCTACAAAGATCTGTACGCCACAGCCCCTGTTTTATTTTGTAGAGAGGCTTGTCTTTAGGAGTTAAATGTCTCCCTGTAGACATAGAAGCTATTTTGGGGGCAGAAAACATAAAAAGCATAGCTGACAGCTATCCAAGATGAACTCTACCTCCGTACTTCAGGCATCTGACCTAGTCACTCAGGAATCGGTCAGCCAATCTCACTATCTCCCATAATAACGATTCATTACGGCACAGCCTTATCTTTGTATCAAAGTCAAGAAGAAAGGCAGACACAGATATGAGGAAATGCTTCCCTTCTCTCTGATACGCTGCACATAGCTCAAATACCAGCACTGATAACAGCGGGCACTCACGAGCCCCGTGTGCACTTCATCACTCATTTCCTTCACCCACTAAGAGTAATACGGCGTAACTCACAGGGCTTCTCCTCCCTAAGGATGAGAAGGAATCCTGCAGCCGCCCTGAGGGCCTCCTCACCAGCAAGAAGCTCTCCGCAGCCAGCCCGGCTCCATCTCCACATCTAACCTCACCCTTCCGAAACACTGCACTTCATTACAGCGTTTAAAAGGAACAAGGTCATCTTCGGCACGGCAGTTTCCATCCATGAACACACGGTAATTGATCCGGGTGAAACAAAAGCACGCCGACCGCTTAGCGTGTTTTATTGCTTTTACTACTGTGTGCACCTGCACAAGTCCAGGAGCACGGTCCCTCAAGGCCCAGAACGCAGATTTATACGCCCTTAACACATCCTAAAAGCCAAGGCAACGATGCGTTTTTCTCTCCAATGGATCGGATGTATAGAATTCCTATGATGTGCGTGATGGTTTCCTGTGGTGTGATGGGCTCCAACAGCAGCCCCGTGCCCTCCCTGGCAGCACAGTTTGGTACTGAGCAAAACGGGCACTGAAGGCAGACAAAGGCACCGAACTGAGCCACGTCGGCGTCGAACTCACAGCAAACTCAGTCAGCCTGCTGGACCTCTGAAAACCACTGAGGGAATGGGGGCCCAGAAATGGGCGCTGGCCACGTGAAAACGCCGTTTTACACTTTGTTTTCCTCTTTTCAGCAGGAGCGCCTACATTTGCAACTGTTTTGCAACACTATAAGGATGCCTAAAACCTTGTTTCCATTACAGAGCTAAGAACTACAGGAGCAGAACACAAACACCAAAACAACTGCTCCATTTCTCAACCTTTTCCTTCCACAGACATGAAAACTTTCCGTTCTCCCCAGAGGCCTCGTGCGAGTGTCAGCTTCAGCCATTGCTGTTTTACAAGACTATAAAGTTAGCAGCCTCTAACATCCAATTAGCAGTTCCCTATATAAAGCAAAACCAGTTCCACGCTATTATATTTGCAGTAACCTGAAGTTGACTGCATCCCTGCTCTCCCTGCCCCAATACAAGCTTAAGATTCTTTTGCCTTAGGAAACTGAGAAGATAAATAAGAACGTTTAATAAACCCTAACAATTAGTAGGAAATGAAATTTTATAGACTTTCATCTTACAGAAAAAAGAAAAAAAGGGTTTAGATATTCACAGCTGGACCAACTTGGTTCAGTTAGAAGCTATGCTTCTAGTCAATACATTTGACTTTCACCTTCCTAAAAAATCAGGGCCTTTGCTGAGCATCTCAGGAAGATTTGCACAGTTCTTTGTCTTGCAGGTCCTTTCTCACTGCTGTTTCAAGTCGGGATCATAGCCAAGGATCCCCAGAAAACTCCTGGCTGCTGCCTAAGACAGCTCCCAGGCTTGTAGCTTGAGGGACAGAACAATAAAAAAAAAAAGGGGGAATGAAACACTATCACCAGTGATAGAGGCACAGGAAAACAAAGCATTTATGTCACACAACACATATCACTCCCCACACAAGAGATGGGATGCCTTTATAGCTGCAGTCCGGCACTCGACCCACAGTGCCAGCTGGACACGCAGCTCAGACGCTTCTCCTCACCACCAAGATGTGCTTGCAGGGTTTCTGAATTCTGCACGTTGGACTGTCATGCTCTCCCGGGCTGAGCAAGGTGTGCAGGGCAGGTCAGTGGGCAGCAGGGCCCTTCTGCTGTCCCTTTTTATCATGTCCCTAACACACAGAGTGGCAGTCAGGAGTACAGTCGGTTAATGGCAAGTTCCTACAGATGCTGCTCACGACAAAAGATTTTTGCTGTACGTCTGTGTGGAAAAGCGTTATCCCCATCCCATGTAGCTCTCTTCCAGAGGTGCTGCTTTCTTTAGATGAACCCCAAACCCCTGTCAGTGAGGAATGCTCACATGGAGAGCTGCAGCTCTGGGATCCCAGTCGGCTTTCAGCAGGAACAGCTGCCCACAACTTCTCCATGCGCGGTTCATCTGGAGGGGAAAGTAATCCATCCACCTCGCCCTGAATTTCCTTCTCCAGCACATGCGACTCCATCGGGCTGGCTGTCGCACCACATCGTGTCATCAAGGTTATGACATCACATGACTGAAACAACGCGGAGCAATTGATGCCAGACAGATTGCATCTGACACCCAGGGAAGATTTCAGCCCATGTGTTTGCTATCCAGAACCCTTTGTGCCTAATTGCTGTAATACTAGATCAGCAAAATGCTGCGAGCAGGTTACCCAGCTGCTGCTCCCTGAATCAGCAGCCTGGGCAGGGACGATTCTTCCTTTTGCAGTCAGCATGCTGCAAGATTTGGACATCAAGGTTTCAGCAGTAAAGCAGGCCAAAGCACACTGATACAGCTGCTTAGACTAAAACTGGACCCCAGGTTTCATCTCCAGCACCCCCATATGATATGAAATGAACTGCCCTCAACAAAACACACGCTCTGCATACACTAAGAAGTACACCTGGCTCTAACTTATCGACCACAGGCAGGTAAAAATGCAGTCTACAGTAAGCTCTCTATGCCACCCAAGAGCAAAATAACAGCCAGTTGTTTTAGCTAAGAACGTGTCCAAATACTGCATTTCTTTTTAAGAGTCAGACTACGTGATTTATTCACAAAAATAATCTAAAATCAATTATTCCGATTAAAAAAAAATCAATACTGATGAGTTTCAAGAAATAAAAACTGTCATTTACCCAAAATAAGTTAGAATGATCTATCTTGGAGCGGAGGGATTTATCCCAGCCCTCCTGTTTCTCTGCATTTTTGTCAGGCGGGCGTCTCTCACATCTCTGCCATCACTAAATGGAGTTTCCCAAACAGGTATAAACCCACAGCCCAACTGCCTCCTCCTGGGGGGGGGGGGAAGGGTAGGTAGGGGGGTAGGTAGAAACTTTTCATCAGAAACACAGGGTACGGCTCTGTAGTTTCCTGAGTAAAGGTAAGAAAGGAGCATCCACTGGGTTTCAGCAAGGAAGAAAGGAACTGGAAGCAGAGGAGGAAGAAATGGGAAGTTCATAATATGCAGGAGAAATAAAATCGGTTTAATTGAAAGAGAACTATTCCTTTGGTTTTGGCCAGGACAGGAGCACCCACCAGGCGTCCCCACTGGGATCGGTACAGATCCATCAGGGATGTCCCACTAAGGTTTTAGTCCATTCACTCTCCAAATAACACGCAGACAGCGGTGATCACATGGCATCAAGCCTTGGTAGCAGAGGTGAGAACCGATCTCTTGCTGCCCGTTGGACTTTCGCACAAGAGTAAAATTAATGCTGATCTAATCTTATATCCTGCGTGTGCCTTTGGCTTCCAGGATCCTCTGTCTTCTAACCTGGCACATGTTTGATTCGAGTAACAATGTCCTTGGACCCATGACAAGCTTTGGCTAGGGAGAACTAGGGGAGACAAAAAACTGAAGACATATTACTGGCTTAGAAGACTTATAAGATGAAATCTGTGGCAGTTTCAAGTCTCGGTCACTGTGAAGCATCAGAAATTGACCATAAGATGCCAGACATCAGAAAGATTTCTGCATATCTCAGGAGTAGGAAAAAAAAAAAAAAAAAAAAAAAGAGTTTCTGGGAGCATCTGCTTCAATCCAGCAAAAAGCACAATTCCCACGTTTCTGCCCTTCTCCGGGCTGCCAAACCTGCAAAGCTTGTTCACCGGGCCCCTTTGAAAAGAAGACAGGGGCTGTAACAATGAGTGTTATTTTGTAGATCAGCTCCAACAAGCACAGTGTTTCCCTGGAATGAAAACTTGGTTGAAAGGAGCATGTTATAATGTTTCAGATTCTTTGAAAGTAAGATTAAACGTAAATCTAGAATAAACACTGGGAACTCTACCCTCAAGGAAATGAGGCTGAAAAACATCACAGGGGAAACCAACAGGAGTCAACTAGGAAAGAAAATACAACGCTTCTCTTAATTCTCCAATTGGTGATTGGAAAATAAAACTAAAAAAATCCCTTTGGCTGCACAAACAAACGAGCAGTGACAGAGAAATAACAGAATTATTGTCCGCCTTTGATGGGGAGCTGTCCCTGCCCTTGGCCCCCTCCAACCCACACTGTTCTATGACAACACGACACCATGCACATTTTCAAAGGAATAAAGCAGCATCTGTACAGGAGGTCAAACATCAGCAATACCTAAAGCGAGAGCAAGCAAAACTCTATAGATCAAAATGCAGTGCCTTCTGAAAGATCACTGCCATAGATGTGCAATCCAAGTATGTCTGAGTGCTGTGATACGGATACAGTGGAACACAAACCCCAGAGTGCCACTGCTCCCCAGGGATCTGACCGACTTCCACGAGAGGGAATTCCAGGAAGGAGCTCACAGGGGAAAAGCCCTCAGCCAGACCAGATAATGTCCTGCTGCTTCACAGCTACAAAAACAACCCGCCAAACGTTAGCTCCCACGTCGGTTCCCAGCACAAGGCTGCACAGGCAAGGAGAAGGAGACCACACTTCTCAGCATTTGGGCTGCATTCAGCAAACGAAGCTATAAGCTGATCAAAAAAGCTCTCTTTTGGATCATGCACCGCTGCATCACTTCCTCACCTTTTCTTCATGTTAGATACATGCCCAAGTGGGCTTCACGTGGCCTCCCAGCTCCACCCAGCACTGCCTGCCCCTGGGGAGCTTTCAGATCTAAATACAAAATGTGAACAAGAGGAGCATTATCACTGGTTTACAACGCAGGAGGGGAAAACTGATTTACAGCCAGGCATAAATCTGTGCGGGTGCAAAATAATCAACCCAGATTTCTTGGTTTGAACATGTTTTGTTTTGCTTTTTTTTTTTTTTTAAGCAAAAACACGTGTTGATTTATGACGCTAGTTTTTGCAGGTTCGTGTTGACCTTAATGAATTGTTTATGTAAAAACAAAAGCTTCATACCAGTCTGGATCCTCTCTAGATGGCTTCAGGGAAACAGCAATTACTCGATTCAAAATGACCTTTAATTTCAAATCCTTGCCGAATACAACTGGAAACTTCAAGCAGTCAATGCCACATAAGACAGTTCAATTTTTTAACCCACCCAGCACAGGCCTGGAAGTTCCCCTTGGAGTCACCAGATCAAGCTCCTCCTGCAGCAGGAACCTGGATTTTTAAACCAAGAGAAACATTTCCCAGGAGGCTGGTAGAGGTATAGCAAGAAAATCCATTTGGTTTCTTTTAAGAAGAAAATGGAAGGAATAGAGGCAGTTCCCTGCATGTCGAGCTCTTCCTCAAGCAGCCTTGTAAGCCAGTTGTTCACACGCAACCAAAATACAGAAAAATAACATGTTCAAATGCACCATGGTGGTAGAATTCATCCAGGAGTTGTATCCTGTCTATTATATTTAGTTCAGTGAAGTTCATTCATAACTCAGCTGCCAAAAATCTCCATTAGATGTTATGGAGACAACAGGGATAAAACAAGGCGAAGCGCAGAGGGCAGCTGGGACAGCTCCAGGACCCTGCCAGGAACAGCAATGGGATTTTAAAGCACATATTCATGAGAAGGTCTGCACAGCAGCTCGGAAATGGGAGCCTTGGTCTGCAAAAAATGTCATGGGGATTTCCAGCCCCATACCTGCACTTCAGGGCTCGGGAAAGGAGCAGGATTTCTTTCTATTTAGTCTGTGCAGGAAATGATAAAAACCAGACGTGACAATCTTTTAGTTAAGAGTGGACTTCCCCGTTTTAAAAGGGGCAGCTGCAGGCTTTGCAGCCAGCGTGCTCAGACCCACAGCTCCCGGTGTCTGCACAGCACCGCATTTACCTGCGCTTTCTGAAGCAACGAGGGAATTCCAGTCTCTATGTTCTACATGAGAGAGCATGCAAGTTGTTCTCTTCGGCACAGGATGGGAATCTTCCGAAGGAAAATCAGAGGCTTCTGCAACTCACTCAACTTCTGGGACTCAGCAGTGGCTGAAGGCTTGCACACCTCTTAATATTTATTTCTGCCACAGGCAATAAAGTACCTTCTTATTTGTGGAAGCCCGTTAAAAACAAACATTCTGAGATAACTTGGCTTTTCAAACCATTCTGTACTTCTGGTTTATTACTGTCCCCTCCCTAGCTCTTATCCAAACAGCCCTGACAGCTTGTTTATCGGGAGGTCTGCAGAGCTCTACCTACACAAAGCGTGCCGATGACAGAATCACAGAAGATCACCAACTTCAGCCCAGATTTACAAACAATAATACAAAAAATGAGATCACAAAAGCAACCAGTTAATCTGTGGCACACTGTCTAGTGCACACGTGTCCAACCCATTAGTTTTATGCTTTGTTGAACTCTTTTTTATAATTTTTTGATTAAAAATACATCTAGAAAAGTTTTGTTATTTATATCCATTAACTGTATTACGTATTTTATATGTAGAGAATTCCTCTTCACCCAACGCATCCCAGGCAAGCCAGAAGGTTGGACACACACGCAGTGTGGTGGCTCAGGGCCAATCAGTTGGAATTTCCACCTGACTGTCACCAGGTAGCATCTTTCAATTTGATATAACGCACCAATCAGGCAATATAAAATCCACCTATAGAAAACCTCTGCCTGGGATATTTCTAAGTAGAACTCACCACTACTTCTACTGAAGTTGCATTAACACAGACACACGAATGTTCACACATCCAGTGAAGTGATCCCATGAAGATGTATGCGTGCTTACGTATGTCTGTCCGTATCTGCCCAAACAACACACATGTATCGTTCTGCAGATGAATTCTTTTTGTGAAGTTTGACTCTGGGGCCGTGTTTAGCCTTGAGCACAAAAGGCACATGTTCCTCCGTGGAGCACTAAAAGCACACGGCGCAGCAGCTTAGCTTTCTCAAGCACCACTCCATTAACACCCTCATCATTCACCCAGAACAATCCCTGGGGAAGATGAAAGGTAGCTGAGCTTGCAGACCTCCTCAGCAAGATGCCATGTGCTCACAGAACTATTGAACAAAGATAGGGAATTAAGGCAGCTCCAACCTGACTTTGGATGTCCCATCTGCCATTGGAGGAGCTCAGGCTGCTGAACAGCTCCAGACCAGACTCAACTGCTGCTTCCCAGAAGGAGACTGAGCCACCTACCATGCAGCAGTTATCACTCAGGGACAGCTCACTTGGCCGCTTGCCTTTAACAACACAGATAAAATACACTTGTAAACACAGAGCATGAGCCTCGCTTGCTGAAGTCCCTCAATATGACTGCAATTTGGCCTGCAGAGTTTACATGGATGTCACGGCTATTAAAAACAGTAATTAAAATAGATTTTCTTTAAAAAAAAGACAATTTAGGGGCTTTTAAGAACTATGTATAAAGTGGTGCTTTTCAGTTGAGATCATGAAAGCTTTTACAGATAAATACTACAATAGCAAGCTCGTGCTGCAATGCTGAAATCTTGTACTGAATTCCCATTAAAATACTGCGTTAGAGCATCGCCACAGGAGCCCAAGGATATCAGGAAGTCGGAAAATTTTTACTCAGGACTGAAATTGTTCCACTGATCTCCTCAACGATGTGCTTTGCCTTTGTTTTCTGCTTCCTACCCAGCACTGACAAACCTACAGGTCAAACACTGCCCTGGCTCCAGCACTGCAGCAGCAAACCCACGGCGACCCACGAGGATGCTCTGCTACAGCAGTGGACATAACCTGAAGATAACGGAGTTGAAGGGGTGATGCCAGCACTGGGACTGAATTCTGCAGTTCCTTGAGCGATGCAGAGGAGCTATGAAGAAATCTAGTTTCCTCTTCCATGGCTACAACGGCTCTGCTGAGCTCAAAGAAGTCCAACCATTTATGTATCGTTTAACTGCAAACTTTGATTAAGCAAATAAAGCTCTGAATCTGCCCACTGAGCAGGTGACCAGAGGAGGAGTCTTCCTACAAGAAATTCAATGGCTGTAAGATGCAGATCTGCACATCAGCTAAACCCCTGTCCTATTTGGATACAAAGGTAAAGGATCTCCCACTGAAAATAGATTTTGGGTGTATTAAAGACGCTTTTCTACATCTTCCACATGCTAAAGGTGGGAAAAAGGGAGGGGGAAGAAGTGATACCATTCACCCCATAGACTTTTAAAACTCCACAGTACAAACCTGTATTTGGGGACTTTCACAAAGGCAACTGTTGACCTTTAGGTTTCACAGTGCTGGAGTAGTTACTGTTATTGTGCCAACGGGTATTTAGGGAGTCTTAAACACAGAGACTATTTGGTGGTTGTCACGCATGCAGCTCCCAAGAGCCCCAATTCCCGATTAAACGTTTGCTGAAAACCAGGAATGCAATGTGATTCCCCAAAAAGGAACAAAGTCACTCCATCTCGTATTGTTTTCTCCACCCAAGTAATCCAAAAGGCACGGGTCCATTTGGTGAGCTCACTGCCTGGAAAACATCAAACTTACTAAAAACAAACCCACTTTTCTATCACTTTGAAAAGTTTTGATTTTTTAAAGGCAGTCTCTCATAAAAGCAGAAAAGAATTTCTGCTTTTGTTTCACATGTAACACAAGAATCCTCAAAAAACAGAACTTGAAATGGAAGAGCTGAAGGGAAGGAATTTAGCAGAAAAACCCTATACAGAAAGAAACTCGTGTATTAAGCAGAAAGATGCCAGCCAACCACACCTTTTGCTGCAGAAATGAAAATAAAAACAAAAACCAAACAAACTAGAGAGATTTGAAAATCTAGATGAAAACTTTCTGCTAAACTGGCCAAATAATCACACAGTCCCACCACGCTTGAAGGATAATGGTCAGCTCATCTCTTTCAGCACAGCATCTGACAGAGCATCCAGCGGGCAGTGCTGCTATCTCCTGGGAAGCTCCCCATTTCCATCTTCATTTCTTCTGACCACAAACAGTAAATCTGCAAGTGTGGCATGAACAATCCACCCTCGGGCAGGAACCTTGCAGTGGGTCTCAAAGGATGGACATGGAAGTCCAAGACAGATCCTTGCCACGGAATCCTGGGATGGCTCTATTAAGTTTAACTGAAAATTCATACTTGTCATTCATGGTGAAATTTGTCCCCAGCATTCTTGCCTACTTCTCCCACCTTCTTTTGAAATTTTCTTTTCCAAGATGACTAACAAAGCAATATTTATTCTGCAGCTAATACAGGAAGAATTGTTATTTATCAGGTCAAAGAAGCTATTTCTAGTATGTTCTTTGGCTGAAGTACACTAAGTTTAATGGCTGAAATACCCTTAAACATTGATAAAAAGGAAAAACAACATTCTGTATCGTGAGAGGAATTTCAAAGCATAAAACAAGGCTGTAAAATAACATCAGCGGCTCTATTTTAGAAGTGTCTTTCAAAAATGTGACCCCAAGTGTTGGCTCTGGTAATCCCTGCCATTAATCAGCTCGTGGCACTGCTCTGCAGCACCAGGACGGAGCCGGGCAGGGGAGGAGGTGACAAGCTTCCTATTCCCCACCAAAAGCCGTATGCAGAGCTTTGAGCATCTTATGACAAATAATGTCCAGGTGAATAGTGCTAGAGAAGCGAGAGGGATGTTACCTTAACTTGGATGGTCACAGCAATGGCTGCGTGGGAAGAAGAGCAGCCTGAGCTCCACCACATGCAGATGCATCCAGCCACCAGGCCTGCCCAGCTGAGGGGCAGCTCTCAGGAGCATTACAACTGTTGGCTGCACTCTGGCATTCCCCTACCAGAGGGGCAACAGGGAAGTGTGGATATATTTCCTTAAGGACACTATATAGCTCCTTAAATGCTAGCAGCTGGCAGAATATAGAGTAACCACTAAGACACTGCAGGTAAATAAAGGCTGGCAAGCATCTGTCTGATAAAACGAGGCCCTAATCACACAGCACAGGCACTTTCACTCGCCGTTTACCTCTGCAGGCTGAAAGGCATCCAGTCCCACAGGAGGACAGCAAGCTGGGACAGCTTCGCAGCTCCGAGATGCGCTAAAGGAATAAATACACCACGACCTGCATCTGGAACAAATATCAATCAACGCCTTACAAAAATACATGCTATCCGAGGGGCTCTTGCATCAACCTTTTAAATTCTCACTTGGTCGTAATCTATGGTCTGAGGCAACGCAATAAAAACGTCCAGTCCCAGATACGGTACTTAAGGGTTAAGTGTGCAGCCTGCTGATTGCTTAACCTTCCCTAAAACATATGGCTTTGCACTTAAGGGTAAGCCCGTGGAAAGAAACCCAGTGCCCAGAGCGTGTGTGAAATTCTTGGAGAGGTCACTCCAAGGCAAAATGGATCTAAACACTCCGCCTGCATGCAGTTCTTGCAAGACTTCCCTGCTCCCTGTGAGCCCCTACGAACATGAGTGAGAGCCTGCTGAATAAATTAAATCATTCAACCAGGAGCAAAGGAACAGCGAGTAATGAGACAGCAGAGTTCTGACCACAGCAGAAACAACCAAGGAACAACAACACCAAAACCTGCACTGAGAAAGAAGCTAGTTGAAGATGGAGTGGAAAACCTTCAGGAAAGTCTGAAGGAAGATACTGGACAGCTATGGGGAAAAAGTTTAACGTCCCATTCTTGAGTAGGAAGCAGCAGAGGGCTTCATCAACAGCACTGCCACTTCTCCTCCGCGTGCTTCTGTACCAACTCCTGACAGATCAGGTACCACTATGTGGGTAAGCACTTGATAATATGGCAGAATAGAATTTCAGGTGATAAACAGTAAGAGGACACAACGTGTACTAAATACCTTCCTTAGAAGAAGGAAAAATGGATAACTGAGCTGAGATGCTTAAGCTAACAATCTCTAATTCACTAGCAATAGTGATTTATAATTAATGCTGTCACTAACAGCTAGCTTTTGCAGATGATCTCTCAGGCACCAAAGCATAAATTATCCAGATATCATACAGAGAAAACAGTTCCCGTTAGCCGAAGTGGAACGTCAGATTCTGAACCACGCATTCTCAAACAATGGACAGCAAGTTAGCAGCACCTCACTGAGAAACCAGGACCTAAAGGTCATCTTTCTGTAATCAACTTCATAGCAGGGAGAAGGATTTTCGATGCTCACCTCTGATGAATCAAACTGGGACGTGAGAAGGTGAAGGTCAATACACTGTTGTAGGAGCTAACTCCCTAGGCAATATAAAATGATGCCCGTGTGAGTAAGAAGTACTAGAAACTCCGCAGGAAGTAAGAAATGGGCAATTACGTTATTACAATGTGTAATTCGTATTCTTGCCTCTTTTTCAATACCTTTAATACTGCACCAATTACAAGTGCTGTATTTTATAGTATGGTATAATAACATGGGTGGAACATAGCAGTCCTACTGCTGGGACTGGAGCGTGCTGGCAACGCTATGAAATGAAGTACGATGCAAAAGTCCTGGGTGTCACATCCCTGCAACCCAGCATGTCCCTGCCAACCACATTAGTGCCATCTCAATTTCACCTCCCAAAGACAACCAGCTCCAGGCCTACAATTGCAAATTGCTCCTCTCCCTCTTCCCTGCTACGCTGCAGCACTGGGAACGTTTTGATGCAGAAGTCAGGGACTTGTGGATCAGTGCAAACTACTTCCCTACACTGTAAGGTAAAATAACCTGGTGTAACAGAAAAGGAACAGCAGCATCATTCCTTCAAAGCTTCAACAAAAACGAACCAGCAACAACAAACACACACTGAAAGAGAGACTTACACAGAACCAAAGTGAAGCAAAGAAAGTTTTCCCCATGTAATCACTAACTGGTCTCTCGAAAGCGTAACGCGTGCCTTCAAACCAAAATGAACTCAGAATGCTATCTCTTTGGGAGTGAGGTTTGAAAGGATAACATTAAGGCAATTTGCCCCAGCGTGCTAAATGCACAAGAGTTTGGCTCCTGCTGTCTCACATTCCTCTGTGCTGCTCTCCACACTAGATGATGTGGTGACAGACGCGAAGGGATGAAATCACATCACTATCTCTTTAAAATTGCCAAAAAAGTGATTTCTCACCATATGGGAGCTGTAACAGCCCTGATGTGTTTTAGCCCTCTTGCACTGGATTGCTTTTTCCCTTTCTCGGTGTGACACAGTCACCACCCCAAATCCACCACCTCAGCAGTTTCACAGTGATACTCATCCAAACGAGTTTTATCTACTCTGACATGTAAATTAAAAGCTACGTTAATAACACCACATATCTAGATGATATAAAAAACAGATGTATACATCAGCTTGTTTAATGTTAGTACTGGCAAAGCCTGACACAGAAATCATGTCTGAAAGCCTTATCTGAAAATGACTGTCCCAGTAGTGCAATGCTGGGCTCCAGCATTACCAGCCCAGGCTGCGACGTCTTCACAGCATGCACGCACCAAATCCTGATGCTAGATGAACTCCCCAAATAAAATGGAAGCAACACAGGTTTTTCCCTTAAATCAACTTAAATCAATCAATTAAATCAATCAATCAATCTGTTCGTACACTGCCTGCAGTGCAACTGGATTGCAACTGCCCTTCTGAAGATGCAAATCGCCATTACTTATCCATATTCTGAGGACACCAACAAGTTGCAAGGAAGCAGAACTGCACCCAAAGAGCCACAGCTGGAGCAAGCTGGGAGCCCCACACGTAGTGCCCGTCACACAGGAGCACTTCAGACTCTCTGCCAGCCCATCCCAAGCAGTGCCCCCCTCAAGAGCCACCAGAAGTCTTGGCTGCTATCTTCACAACGCTCCTTTCCCCTTTTTTCTGCTCCTCAAAGAGATCTTCACTGTCCTTCAGCAGTGTCTTCCTTCACACATCTTTTGAGCTTAATACTCCTCGTCTCCAAAAACCTGCTTTATACTCAACAGCAATCCCTATGTGGCCTTTTTCTGTGTCTTAACCTCCTCTGATGCTTTAACTACAGTGTATTTCTCTTTGCAGAGAGGTAAATTATCTCAACTGACTTTCTTCTTCTACTGGAGAAACCTCCAGCAGGCACCAGCTCATCCACAGGGCTCTCGTCCTTCGAACAGCTTTTCTGTTGGCCTACATCCACAATGCTGACCTGGGCACAGTCCATCAGAACAACGCATCACCCTTATTTCTTCATCAAACACATCTACTGCAGAAGGATCTGTTTTTACAGCCCAGTTGTCTCCTTAACAGTAGTGTAGCGAGACCAGAACACCTGCGTTCATGGAGTCCCACTGCACAGTGGGGAAGTGAGTCCAAAAACTAAAGCACATTTTCCACTACGAACAGCACCCAGCCATTCTATTTATTGCAAACTTCTCATCTCTTGCATTTCATTAGAATGAGATCCTCTGAACGTGTCATCCATTTCATCACAAGTGAGTTCACCAAAGGTTAGCTCTCCACTGAACTGTAATACTGGAAAACTGGGAAAAGAAAAATGGGTTATAGGACAGGGCAGCAATGAAAATGTTGTCCACATCAACATCAACTGGCAAGTTACATTTTTGAGGTCAGTACTACCACCGTGACACAGATTTACACTGGTAAGTGATCTGCTGAACTGAAGTGCTTGTATACTTCTCTTGGAAGTTAGTCAATCATTACAAACTGGTTTTGAAGAAGACCCATTCGCTTATATGTCACACAGTTTTCCAAACCTAAATGGTCTGAATTTCGCTAGTCATAAAACTAAAAGAAGTGCAAAGATTTTTCGTACTTAACCTTCGGTTTCTCACCTTCACTTCTTCTGGATACACAGACCAGACCTTTGCTAATGCAAAGCCACTATTTATTATTGTCCTGAAACACATACGCTCAGGCATTCCGTAATTGTGAAGGACAAATGCACTAGTGATTAAGACTAGAGAAGAGGAAAACGAGGAGTCGTTTGAGGTTTTCTTTATGTATGTGTTCAGTTAGTCATCCTTTCCTGCTACTTATTTTTCATGGCAAGCTCTGAATTTTCACCTGGGGTTCATCAAAGGCGCGTTCAGTTTTGTGTGTACGAAGTGAACGAGAAGATGATGAGGTTATTCTGCTAACTGCACATGCTCTGGAGGTAGCTCCGGGGTGGTCTGTTTGGGTCCAAAAAATTTCTTGAAGGAATAACAGTGTCATTAAAACTACCCTGAACTGGCTCCTCCCTTGCAGAGTCTGATCACAAAAGCTACAGCTGCGATGGGGAAGGGATGAATTTCTCACCAGGTCAAGGCTGAGGCACGCTGGCTTAGGCAGCACCTGAAGGAAGTCTGCACTGCAGCTTTCCCATGCTGTGCTTATTCTCAGGGTAAACAGAAGACTTCAGTCTCCGTGGCTGTCAATCTAGCACCTTTAACGAGCAAGAAGTTCATTTTATTAAAGGAGGAAAAACGTAGATTTCCATCACTCCTTATAAAAGGGCTAGAAAATGTCAAACACGTAGGTAAAAGTAATATTTCAAAACGGTTCAAGCCTAAACTCCCTTTCCCCTCGCACCTGCATGGTGATGAACATGTGCTGTATGTCTCTGTACTGGCTCAGTACTCAACATTTGAACTGGACCTACTCCAGCTTTTGAATAAATATCTCTTTTGGGGGAGAGGGAATTGCATTCCTTAGTCAAAATACAGTTTTTCTTCTCTTAAATTTTGAAAGAAAAAATGTGTACTTGTGAAACATTAGGAACCAGTCACGAGAAGAACTGAAATGCTGTTTAGCTCCAGGGTCAGCAGAGAGCCCCACTGCTCCAGCAGCGCATCCCTGACCTCCAGCCCAGCCCCACGCCCAACCGAGCCCAAGGGGCCCACAGGAACAAGGCCATTCCCGGGCTGCTCTTCCTAAGGACAGCTTATTTACAGTGAGGAACTACACGAGGCACTATCGAGGGATGCAACAGTTCATTTAGGATCAAGACGGTAACACCCGATTTGTTTCATACGAGGTGCTGAGTTACAACATAAGTACCTTTAGGAGCCTCCCTGCTCAATGATGAGAGCCTGCCATCACAATTACAGTGATAACAGTAAGAAAAAGAACTGCCTTCCATTCATAGCATCATAGAGTGGCTTGGGTTGGAAGGGAGCCCAAGGATCAACATGTTCCAACCCCCCTACCACATGCAGGGCCACCCACCTCCAGATCTGGCACTAGAGCAGGCTGCCCAGGGCCCCATCCAACCTAGTGCTGAACACCTCAGGGATGGAGCATCCACAACCTCTCTGGGCAGCCCATGCCAGCACCTCCCCACTCTCACTGTGAACACTTTCCCCCTGACATCCAATCTAAACCTTTCCCCCTTGAGCTTAGAAGCATTCCCACTTGTCTCAGTGCTATCTACCCTTGTAAAAAGTTGACTCCCCTTCCAAACGGATGTTTCAGTAACACCTGAACAGACGGCACGTTACGCAAGGTTACACAGTAATAATGCATGACATAACACTGTAATAATATATCCAATGTATAATACAATAATGCAATCACGTGCTTGTTACCAGACATCGTGTCATCTCACTGTGCCACGTGCAGGAGCGCAGATCGAGTAATCCATAGGGCGATTTAAGAGAGCTACCTCCTCCTACCTGTGCTCATGCTGTGTCAGTGGGAGGTCAGCCCCATCCGCAGGGTGTTCTTAGTGCGATCAAACCCCAGTTCCAAACAGCTTAAGAAAAAACTCACAGAGTTGAGGTGGGTGATCGGCCCTGCAGCACGCGAGCTTCCACCAGCCTGAAGCGCTCAGGGTCAGCGGCACGGCAGCGTGGGCTGCTCCAGGAGCTCGGCCTGTGTGTGTGCAAGCAGCTGTAGGACTGGGTTGGGGATAACAAGAGCAACTTTACATTTTAAAGAACTCTTTGGAACCCACATTGTAGGTATGAGCTATAAACAACCCATGGAATTAACATATTGGAGAACAAAGAGACCTGTGAAAAAGCATAATGAAGGAAGCCGAACAGAAAAGAAGAAAGGAACAGATGTCAGATTATACTTGAAGCAAAGTTACTAGTTTATTTTCCCACTGATTTCAATATCTGAAGTATACGTTTTTGCCAAGGCAAACAGGTGATTAAAATACATTAAAAAACCCGGCAAGCAAAGGGCTACCCTTGTATTTGCTCTACATTGGTAAGCCATTCCAAAAGTTATAGCACATCCATAGCGTAGCAGTAATAATATTAATTTTAGAAAGGCCGACTGTTTAATTGCAATTAACTGTGGCCTTACAAAAGGGAAGAGGCGCTCTCTGGAGCATTCATAAGCTTCATTTATCCTGCAAGGACAGCGAGATGAACCTGGCATGAAATATTAAGATCACAATTGCTATTGGCAAGCCATCTGACGGGAAGCTGTTAGCTTGAAAGAGCAAGGATTATACAAAGGAGCAAAGAGTAAAAACACAGCAGTGAATCAGCTCCACAGAATGGTCTTTCATTGCAGAGCACCGGGAGCAGGCGGGCCCTCGGCAGCCGGGTGGGCAGGATGCTGAAGGCCGGGGGTGCCAGGAGGTGCCAGGCTGGGGACAGGAGCTGCTGGGGCTCCTTGTGACGGGAGGGTGAGTGGGAGCAGCCTCCTTTTATTGCAGGCACGCTGCGCTGCTTATGAGCTGAACCGGTGCCATCTTCAGCTAATTAAGGTTCTTGCCCCAACCACTCCTGCTGGAAAGCTACCGCAGTGTCTGCCTCACGGCTTTTCCACTTTGAAACTTACATTTACTGACGGCCCGTTTAGACAAATTTAATTTTGCATCAGCATTAATCTCTGCCTCAGTTACATTCCCTCCCTTCCTGGCATTCGTGAGGGTAAACCTTTGATTCGTACAGAGCTGCAGCACCAGCTGCAGCAAGCACTTGGTTTGACTGCGCAGACCCTGGGTCTCAGCGAGGAGCCCAGTGACAATATTCAGAGGCATAAACCAAAGTGGCAGAGAGAATCCCCAACAAAGTCTTGTCAACGTCTTTTGCATCCATATTGAAGCCTCCTCAGCTCTACTTGTGACACCTGACAGACCCGAGGACTTCATCTGGCCACCTGCCTCCCCACACTGATATGTTCATCAGTACACTTCGGTCTCTCTTTTGCTTTCTGCATGTTCCAAAATGGAAAAGCACAGAATCTCGCATATGAAACTCCTATCTACCTGGAACAGTGAGCAAAGCAGAGGAAAAGGTTGCTCAGGAAACCTGACTGCGAGACATGAACCTTCTTTCCAAGGGGCAGAACTCGGGGTGGACCAAGAATTTCAGTCAAGGAGTACCAACTGATGTGGTGGGCTCAAACGGGACTCAGGGCTTAGCTGTAAGGAAAAGGGAACAAGGACAGACACCCGAGAGAGCAGCATGAATGGAACAGAAGGAGCATGCTGCCGAAGGAGAACATGTGAGATGGGCTGGGCCGGGCTGCAACAGCAGCAGGTGTAAGAAAAATAACAAAAAAGCTGAAGTTGAAATTTTGATGCTGGGAAAGGAAAGTTGCAACCCTGAGAAATCTGCCTGGCCAAGAAAACACAGCACACGCACACACGGCGCAGGATCGCCAGGGGTCTCCTGGCCCTTTGCCACTCTCCTCCCCACAGAGCTGTGATGGATCTGGCTGGGAGAGGCAGCGATGTCCAGGAGAGTACGGCAGCTCCAAGTACGTGTGCATGTGTTCTGCTAGCAGCTTGTCTGCTGTGCAACAAGGTTATGCAACAACTGCATACAGTGTTAGGACTTGGAGCATGAGTTTATAGCAGTCAGGAGAGCTAGTGGTTTTCCCTGGGTCCCTGAGGTTTGCTTTTCTGGTTTGGGGGTTGGTTTTTTGTTTATTTTTTCTTCTCTCCCCCTCTTCAGGTGCAATACAGAATTTCTTCACGTAATGACAGATAATAACAACCAGCGTTTGCAATGCACCTTCCAACTGTTCTCGAAGACTCCATCAACACAGTTTAAAGCACTACATCTCATGACAGTGCCACCTAAGTCAACCTGAGCACGTCTGGGGCCTCAGTTTCCAGTGTGGCATGCTGCAGGAAAGTTCATCAGCCTCAAATCTGCGCAGGATTCTGAGGGAGCCAGATTTGTCCCATGTTACACCTGAACGAATTGAGATTCTAGCATAAGGAAGATGAACTGATCAGTTGCTTGCATAGTTGGTAGAAGAGGCTAAACAGAAATCTTGCATAATAAGGAGGAACAAAGGCACAAAGGAAAAGAAATGGGTGATCTGATTGCTACAAAAGCAAGATTTGTACAAGTGACAGAATGAAAAAGCTCATTTCAGATCAAAAAGGAGAAAATCCTTGGATTTTAACTGAGGCAGAAGTTCTTTAAGACAGGGAGTCTCCACTGGGGAATGTCAAAACTGCACAATCAAAACGTCACCTGGAGATACTGGAGGTACTGAAACACCATAGAGCCCAACCAGGGCTGCTGCACAACCCAGCACCCCGAGGTGCTTTTGCCCCCATGCTCAGCCCTCTCACCTCGCCTGGGGCCAGCCAGCTCCAGCCAGAGCATCCCGAGAGCTCCGTCCTCAGCAGCTGATGCAGAGCCAGAGCTGGCAACTGTGGCTGAGCCAGACACGTTGGAGCCGTGGCTCCCAGGCCTTGCAGTCTCCTGGCTTGCCTTCAGCCCACCTGGCAGATTAAAGGGCAGCCCGGAGCCTACAAACATTGCTCGCGGGGCCGGGTCTTGCAGGAAGCCCCAGGCAGCATGCCCGGAGTGAGGGCCCCACTCCTCTCACCGAAAGCTTTGCGGGTTTGGCTTCCAGCACAGCCCCGAACAAACCCGCAGCCTCTCGGTGCCACAGTCCTCCGCTAGCAGCAATCATGTCGCTTCACACAGCTCAAGCTTTAATCCTTTAAAAACACAAACAGGTTCAAGGGGGGAACTGGAACAAACCGTTCCCAGTTTTGTGGGTTAGAGAGAGTTTCTCCATTTGCATTTGTACCCCTGCGGCCCTCGCGGAGCGTGGCTGAGGCACTACCTGCACAGCTCCTGCACTCACCTGCCAAAGCCAACACAAGCCAGCAAGGTGCTAGACACGCTCAGTCAAAGGGCTGCAGCACGACCCTAAGAGAGCAGGTCTGGGGTGGAAGAAACAGCAAACGTAACTGTACAGCTTTCTAAAATAGGTTTATACAAAACGATCAAGCTAAGAATAACGTTTGTCCTTTGGAACAAAGCATAACCTCAAAACAAGGAACCAGCCCCCAAGGTTCAGGAATGCTTTAGGACTTCATCATACACAGCCTCACTCGCCACTGGCACAAGCTTTGAGGTCTCCCCTCCGGCCCAGATGGGCTCTGACGTGTTTCCCTTCCATTCACTGTCCCTCATAACACTCACAGGAAATCCCACACTGAGAAAAGCATGAACCACAGTCACCAGGACAGACCCAGCCCCCCTCCCCAGCTCTTTGGCTCCAAGGAATGGGTAAATGCAATTTCAAACTCATCTCAGGGTTCACAAACGCAGTTTGACAGCCTCTGACACAAGGCAGGGAGAGTGCACCAGCCCACGGGGACAGGGCGAGTACAGGTTACCTATGAAATCACAGCCAAAACATTTCAGTTTCACATTCTGTATTTCAGGACAGGAAAAAAAAGAAGTTAGAACTCACGATGAAGGTAAAAACCATCACTCTGAGCAATATCCCACAGATTCTCAAGCTAAAATGCCACTCCTGATTGCTAGAAGTTCTTCTTGCCCGTTCCCTCCTCTCCTGATGGCAGTGCAGGCTTTGCTCTGCTCCCTCCCCCCACTTCCCTGGCTTCACTTCTTGCTCTGAGGATGAAACACACCCCGGTTTGTATTAAGGCAGGTACATGCACCTGGCCAAGCTGCACGGCCCATAGCAGTGCTGTGGGCTGGATGAACCCTGGCACGGGGACACCCTGGGACCCATGTGGGAAACTGAGCCCCATTTTGTGCCCCGGTGCAGTGGGAGGAAACGCAGCTCAGGCAGGGGCTGTCCTCACCTCCTGTCCTCTCTGTAAGCCAGCTGCTGACGGATCCCAAATGCACACGTGGTGTGCAGGAAAAGTGTTAAATAACAGATTCTTTTACATGCACAATGCTTGTCTCGGTGAAATCACATCAGTGCTTTTTTTTTCCCTCCAAAATCAAGCCCACCAACGGGCCTGCTTCTTTTCCTAAGAGCCGAGCAACATTCTTGAATAACAGTTTAATATCTCAAGAGGTGTAAATCACCATATTCTATCTTATTAGAAACATTTGAAAGAGGGCAAGCGCTTTCAAAGCCATAAACTTCGGATTCCAAACGTGTTCCCAAAGCTGTAGTGAATCCACATTCCTGACTTAAACTGGTTTTAATTTGCAGTCCCTTCGAAGCAAGAACGCAAAAAAAAAAAAAAAAGTGTTAAATCAACTTAAACAATAACAAACCACTTCTTAAAATTGACCATCGGCCGACGGACCGAGAACTGAACCCCTGCCATGCCCAGAGGCGCGCACTGGGCTCTGTCCACAGAGCAGCCCGCAGCTCCCACTGCACGGCTGCACCGGGCGCTGTTGGCACTCACAAGCCCAACGTGAACCACAGCACCAACTCTTGCTGCCTGCTGCAAGAGGCTGAAAAACCCCCAGATGCAATGAGAGCAAACCGCATGGTGGTTAAAGGAGAAAAAACGCGGCCACATCACTTTGGGAACACAAACAGCGAGGTGAGGATGAGATAAACGCGTACCTGGAAGCGGGGCTGGGCGGGCACATGCCCTCCTGTGATTTCACAGCAGCACCGGCTCCGGTGCCTGGCAGAGCAAGCCTTTAATTAAAGATGGTGCCGTTATCTCCAACCGCAATCGCTGTCCCGGCAATCAGATGGGAGCAAGTGCTGGTGCAAAGCTCCCCTAGGAAATGCTGGCGCCAGAGCTCCAAGGCAGCTACGGGAAAAGCAGCATTCGACTGCGCGTTAAATAAACGTTCCCACAAAAATCCGTGTTCAAAGAGGTGCGTACGGAGCAGATAAAACGCGCTCGCTGATGCAAGCCTACGTGTGCCTGCAAAGGCCTCATTAAAACACTCGGTGCTCTGTGAAAATTCTCAAGGCACGAGAACTACAGAGAAACGCGAGCGCTGGGAATCGAGGAGGGGATGTGAAAATCAGAGCCCGTCAGAAATAATTTTCCTCCCATGCAAAATCCTTAATGATGGAAGTTTTTGCAGAAGACTTTCATTGGAATATCAAATCAAAGGAACATACTTTAAGGAAAGGTGGAAAACAAAGCTCCAAAACGTACCGTTTCCTAAAAAAGTATGCATTTCATAAAATAATAAATAAAAAAAAAAAGTAGACTTCTTTTATTCTTGCCTGAATGCAGCGCTTCAACCAAGATCAGCTGTAAGGCATCTGGAATTTACAGTATTTTCCTAGCACAGAGGAGATGGCTTGCTGCTTTGCATTCAGAGAAAGCACCTTCTGTCAGCAGCTGGGGAATGGCTGAACAAAGAGCACAAGAATAAGCGTCATTTAATCACTGAGAAGTGGCCTTCCTTCTTCCTAATCCATTGTCAGGAGGAAATGCTGTACGACTGAAGACTATTAGTGACAATATGGACTTACACAGAAACACAGGACACATCCAGAAGGTTTACTTTGAAGTACCAAGCGTTGCAAAAGTATTATTAACTTCAAGTACGAGTGTATTGGTGCTGAACAGATTGATTTCAACCCCGTAAGTCCACGAGGCACAAACCACTGACCCCACGAGCAACCTGCTCTCACCTGCCGAGCCCACACCACATCACCTCCTGCAGCCCACGCTGCTCTGGGCTTTTGTGTTTCCCCACCAGACATCTCACTTCAACACACTGAATGTATCAGATAGAAGGCAAACCACAGGCATTTCATAACAAACTTCCCAAGGGCGCTCACTGGTTTACCTGGTGTGTCATATAGGAAATGATTAAGCAAAACGTGGCCCTGTACAGGGGCTGCCGGTGCTGACAGCGATTCACAACCATGCCCTGCATATACATACATCATACCCGATGATCTCCCACTGCCCAGTGAACATCCAGAGGCGAGAACAATGAGAAAAATGTCTCAGCTTTAGAGCCATCCCAGCCCAACAAGTTGGAACAAGGACAAAGTACACGGGACCCGACACAGGCAGAAACCACCCCAGGATGCACGAGGACTCACCCTCCTCCTGCTTTTCTCTACAGTTTTATACATACCTGATGATGGGCAGTAAGTTCTACACAATCCTGGTTTAAGTAACTTCCAATCATTACTGCTAGAACAGTACAAAAATACAGTGCTTAGCTGCAGTTGGTACGAAAGTAAACCTCAAACTCAACAGCGGGGAAAAAAATGTGCATGACACAGGTGTTCCTGTAATAACAGCCCCTCAGGCTGCGATGTCTGCAGGTCACAGAAGGGGACAGAGGTCAGATCGGGTCAGTACCTTGATGTGAGACCTCCAGAAGAAAGCCGAACGCCGCAGCTGACAGTGATCCCCTGCAGGTGAGGGGCAGCCCCGGCCCGGCTCAGCCACCGCTCCTGAGGGCAGCGGTGTAACTTACTGTGGTTTTCTATGTGCTGCTCACCAGGAGACAGGTCTTAACCACTTGTGGTTATTAAAAAAAAAAAAAAAAAGGGAGAGAGAAGAGTGTTATTAACTGCAGTGAAATGGAACGGTTCGTTTAAAAAACAACCCGAACTCAAAAAGCAATCAGGAAAGCAGAACAAACAGAAACACAAAACCCAAGAGATCCTCGGCAAGAACAGCTACGAGAAAAGAGCCCAAACGAGCAAAACCACTTCAGGAAATAGACATAAAAACAAGTTGCTGCAAGGCAAGTGCCGACCCGGCAGCTCCCCAGATCCAAACTCCTGCACCTCACATCCTCACTGAGCTCTGAACATGCAGGAGTGGGATCAGAGTGCTTGTTATGTGCCACACAGCCCTCTTAGGACAAAGGAAGGCCACGCTGCTGTCACAGAACTGTACAGTACCATGATTACAAAGGGACCCACAAGGACCACGGAGCCCAACCTGCAGCACTATGGCACAGCAGTGTCCCACTTCGTCCGTGTGTTTGTTTTCTCATGCCTTTGCCAAGCTGCACCCCGAGTCAGCCCCAGCCCAGGTACACAGGTGCGCACCACAAAGGCCAGCCCCGCTCCAAAGCACAGGGCATAAATCATCGGATCCTGTGTAAAATCAGCACCGCAGCTGATCTACAAGATACAGAGCTCCACACCTGCACTGCTGAGAGCAGGAGCAAGCCCTCAGCACATGCATACTTTTTCCCCTTCATTCGTCTTTCAGATTTCTTCTTGTCACTCACGTATTCCCTCCTTGAGCCATCCAGAAAAGAAAAGGAACCGTATGGAAATGACTTGACAAACTGTTCATCACTTACAGCCCAATTAAAGCCCACTGAAATGCAGCGTGAGTCTTCCTGCTGGCCCAGCAGGCTTTGGGTCAAGCTGCTAAGTGCTCCCTTCACTTCAGCCTTGGCATTCAGAGCATCTGTGTCTTCAGGATGAAGCACCAACGCTCCCACCTTTCATAGGATCTCGCTATCTGCCTCATTCATTTCACTGGTCTAAAAGTTGGGAACAAGCAAAACTGAGAACAAAAGTAGTAAGGAAAGCATAGGTCTGTTTCTAAATGAAAAAAATTTATAGAACTCTATGAAGGTCATGATAGCTAAAAAGTTGGACTCGGGGCTGCATCAGCCAGTTCCTGCCTTTCACTTGAACAGCATTAGCTGTACCTGCCTGGAGCTCACAGCCAGGCCTGCACTACACGAGCTCCAGGCACTCGCTGCATTTCTTTATGCGTGGTTACATATAACAGCTTTCTTCAGGCTATCGGCGAGATCTTTACAGCACATTTCACTAATAGCTGCACAGACAGGAACAAAACAAGGGATTATTAACTTGTAAAGAAACTAAAAACATCTCTCCCTTAAGCAGGAGGGGTGCTTTCTGTTACCATTTTTCTCCCTGTTTCCACAAAACAAGGAAGAAAAGCAACACAGAAAGCACTCGACCTGCCTCAGCACCGCACTGACGGCGATTAAAACTGCCAAGCTCTCCTGGGCCTGTTCTCCAAAGCACTGTGCAGCCAGGTGCGAATGGCTGGAGGCCAGAAAGGTTCACCCATTTACATCTAGAGAACATGTGGCTCTATCAAAGCAAACACCATGTCAAAACACAAGAGCTACCTGAAGGAAAGCGACAGAAGTTAAAATCAATTACCGCTGTCCATGTACTACCCAACTAAAAGCTCCTTTGCATACCCAGACATCACACTGCTCGTCCCTTGAGAAAAATGATTCCCTCCAGCTATGATGGATCGCCCTAAATCTTGCAGTCAAACAGTGAATTATTACAGCTCTTCCCCGTTTCGCACAGATCACAGCTTTCAGTGTGAAATTAGCCTCAAATAGTTAAGGGTTCTGGTTTTGTTTTCTTTTTCTTTTGCATTTCTACTTAAAAATTATCAGGACCAAATGAGGACGTTAATCTTTATAATGATGTTGATGTTACAGAACTACCAAATAAAGGCTCCTGGTAAATAAAAGGCTTGCAAGAGTTTCCTGCACAGAGGCAGCGGAGCAGAGCAGGCCTGGAGCCCAGCAGCCTGCCCTGACAGAGAGCAGCACGTGAGGAAAAACAAACCATAACAAAAAAAGCCCACATTTTGGCAGAAAAATCTGCCTTCACATCAGGGCGTGGAAGGTGTAAGAGCTGGAATCTTGTATTTTTTTTTAATGTTATCTGGAGTTCGGTGCCAACCGTAATCACCCCGAGTTGCATGGGACAGCTTAAAGTAATCACTTCCAAACGAGCTGAAGTAGAAGTCTCATCTGAAGCGCAGGAAACAGAACAAAGCTGTTCTAGTCTCCTCTCCACACAGGTTCTGTGCAAGTCTCCAGCTCACTGCTCTTGGGGTTTTTTGGGTTTTTTTTTTGTTACATTTGTGAGAATATCATCTCTAATGAAAGCTGGAGCACAGCCCTCTGTCAGCTGCTGCCTCCTGCTCCAGCCAAGAGCACATGTCTTTGGCCAAACCCTTTCATTTTGGGGAGGGGGGAGAACAACCTGATGAAAGACCGTTCTTATGGGCCTGGTAAGCATAAAGTTGAAGCGATATGAATATCCATTACAGAGGAGTTTAAAAAAGCCCCAAAATCTTCATATGTAACTTTCATTCCTATTTGAAAAGACTGCAGAATCCTCCATCAGCAAGCAAGGCCCAACCTCCCAGCACTCAGCCCACGCTGGTGCCTGTCCCACAGCACCCTGTGCTCCGTGTCCAGCAGCACTGCACGTCTGAAGCACGGCCGGGCTGCTACGATGCGACTGCAGCCCCTAGAGCAATTCCTGGAAAACACAAATGGGGAACGTGCTTCGGGGAAGCCACCGAGGACGACGAGGAAAGCAGCTGACAAAGCGGGAAAAGTGGGAGAACGCAGCGCTATTCATTCGCATCGCTTTTGCTATTGTTTGGATAATCTTTTTATGGTGTGACACTGGAAAGACAAAGAGAATATGAGACCGTCACAATTTGTGCGTAAAAACGGTACATTTGTGAGACCCCAGGCAGGGCTTCTGCTTAATTCCTTCTCGTTAACGCTGTTCTCCACCCTCCTGGTTGGCAACAAGTACTGCGGGTTGGGCTGGGGAGAGCTAGTGAAAGCAGCACAGGACTGAAAATCAGGCTGAGTGCTATTTTCGGACCCGCAATTGCACTGTGTGATTTTGAATCTGAATTCCACACGCCTCTTACTTCTTTGACAAGAGATCTCACGCAAACTTCAAAGCGCTTTGAAATCAGCAGGTAAAAGGAGCTCAATAATGCAGATTGTATTGCTGCTTCCAACGTGGCTCGCTGCCATTTATGGAGGAAAAATTAAAAGAAATTGATACAGCAATGCCCTCTGTCTCAGCCTTCACCCCACAGAGCTAATCCACCGCTTACTACAGCCAATGCAAAGACCCTTACTGCCTTGAGTAGGCTCTGGCTCACATTCCTGCTCAAGAAGATAGAGTAAGTGCAAAGCACGTGCCCTGGGAGCAGAGCTCTTGCTGTTTCAGCTGCCTCTGAACCTTAAAGGGCTGCAAGACAAAGAAGTGGCTGCGGGTCAGACTTGAATCTTCATTAAAACAAAAGAACTTCTTGTGTGTGAGCATAACAAAAAATATAAATGCAGGAGCTAAATCAGTACAGTGAACGATGTAACAGAGAATAGATAATTTTGTGGGGCTTGGACTTGACGACCTCTGGAGGTCCCTTCCAACCCTTACAGTTCTGTATTCTGCGTTTCAAAATCCCCGGGCAGGTAAGTCAATTAAAACTGTAAAACAAAAGCACCAAATTTTCATCTCTCATCTTTAAAGCATACTTAAAGCAAACCGGGGCAGGAGATAAGCCGCTCGCCCAGTGTTCTTCCAAGGTCTGCCTGGGCAACCGGCTGGGAACAAAAGTCCCACAGGCAGAGCTAGCAATCTGCTGCATTTGGGTTTGCCTGTGCAACCTCGGCTGAGTTCATCGGCCCTGTGTACATCTCCAGCCCACCAAGGGCTGAATCCTCCACTTATCCCTTTTATCCCCTTCCAACCACCCCAACAGAAGTCCCCCTGCTCTGCTGCGCTGCCCTCAGGCCCTGCCTGCCAGCTTTGTCCTTGCCTTGCCTGGTAGCAGTCGCACAGCTCATGGCTTATGCAAAATGGTTAAAGGAAAATGAAGGGTAGATAACGTGACAAGGCCACACTTTTGACTGTGCAATATAGGTGCTCAGCCCAGCCACGCGTGGAGCGGATCTGCTCAGCAGACAAATCCACTGTGAAACACGACAAACAAATCATAAATATTGCCAAAACTAGACACTAGAAGCAAACCGGGCACAGAACTGACTTCACTGTCTGTAACTTTTCCATTAGGAAGCAACTAAGAGCAAAAAAAAAAAAAAAGGCAGGACAACTCAAAACAAATCCAAACGTTTTCGTGATCTAGTTTCCTCTCAGTGCTACCAGTTTGCTCACCGCATTTCCACCTTTCCCGAAGTGACTATGAAGAGCTAAAGCCCAAGTGTGCTGGGAGTTGATGTGCATGGCTGTTTTAAAGCTTAGAAATGAGAACAAGCTGCTGTTCAAAAAGTAAATTATTTACAATAGTTCAAAAAAATGAGGATTAACCAGTTTAGTTAAAAATAAAAAGGATATTTGATTTTTCTTGGATCTGTTTTGGAAACCATTTCCACCTTATTTTTCCTGGTAACACAATTTCATGCTACAAAAAGGCATCAAATGATGAAAAGCGTTTGCTTCTCTCCAGCTCTTAAGTAAAACCAGCAATGTTAAGCAGGTCAGATATAATAAATACAGCTATTTCAAGGGAAAGAAAAATGTTTTCCTGTCCTAACTTTGAGTGACAAGAGAAAATTTTTACCAGCTTGCAACTCCAGTTTATTAAAAGTGTTCAATTTTATTTAATTGGATATATATGTATATGCTATATTGGGTTTCTTTGTTGCATTTTTCAAATTAATCATGTACCATTGAAGCAACATTTTAAAGTGAGTAGATGTTCCAGACACCTTTAAAAGTCCTGTTCCGTGGCAGCCACAGTCTCCCAGACCATATTTTTACATTTCTGATACTTGGATTACCCCGGCAAGAAGGCGATAGTCCTTGAATAGAGCTTTTTGTTCAGCCTTCTAATAGCTTCCAGCACTTGCCCCAGCCCACAAGATACATACCAAATTCAGTTAGACATCCCAGCCAGACGTGAAGAATTTCTCTGTCAGATCCAGTAAATGCCACCCGTTTAACGTCCAGGCTTCTCCGGGGCAGGGAGGGGACAGCGACGCAGCGGTGGAGCCGCACAGCGGCCCAAGGACGCACGGAGCTTTGTCAAAGTGAGTTAACTAATGGGGCTACTAACATCTGCAACCCACCAAACGTTCCTCTTTCAGATATAGAAAGAACTAAAAGTCACCCATCCTTCGCTGCATCCAACCCTATATGGTCTGTCATGAGACCGATGCAGAAATGCAAATATACTCCCAATATGAAGATCCCAAAGAGCTTTCACAGCAAGCTCAGCGCAAACCCTTTTCATTACAGATTTGTAACTACAGATTTAGACCTCGTAAAAGGAGCCAGCAGACCTTCTGTACCCTTGCATCCACACTCACTCCTCCCATTGCAGAAGAGGCACAAGGTGAATGCGTTGCCATGACCCAAAAGGACTCCCCAATGGGAAGAGCGTGAGCTGCCCCCTGGCACACCTCACTCAGCCCTGTGCTACCTTCAGCAGGAGCTCTTCAGGGCTGGGCAGCTCCTTCTGGGACATGGGAGGACACCAGCACTCGGGAGCCCACAGGGCTGCTCTGCGTTTGGAAGCAATCGCCCTATGCCAGCCTTCAGGAGGGGCCCACGGAGATAGCTCTGTGAAGTGGAAAAAAGCAAGTTCTTCATTTATAGATGACAATTAAAACAAATTGGATTGATATTTTTTTCTCCTTTTATTTTATTTTGTTTTGTTTTTTGGAAGACTTTAAAATGAACTGTAAGTCAGAAGATCTGCCAAGGCTCCCTTCCCTAATTAAACACATATCTCGTATTAAAAACCTTTTTAGTTCAGCTGCTGAGACACTGGGAATTGCAGAGACGTATGGTTTGTGGGAAACATAGTGTTCCTTCTTGAATTCCTCAGCTCTCACAAAAAAAACAGCATGTGAACACTTTCCATAAATACAAACTGTGTTTTGCAATTAAACTACTGTCGCTTCTATATAATGAGCTAGCAAACCAAACGAAAGCAGAGACAAATATTTTCAGTTAAAGTAACTGATATTAAATGAAGCACGTGAAGTTCCCACTGCAGCCATGCCTTGAGTAACCCACGTAACAGGTCTTGGGAAATAATTACTGCACTAAGTCGATGTGAGATAAGGTATCAGTGCTGAAAGACTATAGCAGAATGGGAGCATCACCAGCAAAGACAAGAGGAGCTCAGTGTCCTTCAGCAAACCCTTTAGAAAGGGACAGCTCCACTGCAGAAGCAAACACAGGGGCCACGTGCAGAACAGTGTCAGAATGAGAAGGGCAAGCTCCTGGTGGAAATCCACTTATTTTTCCCCTGCAACGTAAGAGTTTCAGGTGGTTTATCAGAACAGAACAAGTGTTTGGTCCTTGATTATCTCCAGCAGACTGAAAACACGCGTGAAAGTTATTATGGGAAAACTGCACACTCAGAAATAAAATGCCCCTGCTGTCGCATTCATTGTTTTAGTAATATCAGGCTAACCTTCCACACCTGGAAGGTTCCCAATGGAACAGGACAATGCAGCTGATGGAAAGCCACCCGTGCACGTGCTGCTGTAACCGTTCTGCAAACCTCACTATTTGTTTTAAAGCCATCCCTCACTGTGAAAAATGGTTCTACCTCGCTGTTAAAAGAGAATGTCGCAGACAGTTAATCTTGACCATTTATTTTATATCATCCAAACCAAAATATTGATACATCTGGACAAACTCAGTCGAAGAAAAGAGCACCGTTCCCAAAGCATTCATGAATGCAACCGACAGATCATAAATCGTAACTATCCAGAACTGACCACAATTAAATAATCTGTCCAGGGAGGAGGTAGGCAGCCAGTCTGGCTGGGTTGAGGCTGCTGATAGGAATTTTTAAAAAGCTAAATTAAAAGTATCAACAGTTGGTTGGACTGGTGTCTCCTGAGTCACTGAGCTAATACAGGCTAAGCTACAACCAGCCCCACAGAGGTAGGTCAAGTATTTCCTAAACTGTTGTGCCCAGGAGACTCCCAATGTAAGGAAAAGTCATCCATAGGCTCAGCTCTCAAATCAGAGCTCAGGACACGCTCGGCACAGCTCACACCTTCAGCAGAAGGGAACCTGAGGCCAGGCCAGCCATGGCACTCAGTCAGCACTGCCCCACCACGTGGCTGCCCATGGCATGAGGGGCGACAGCATGTGTTCCTTACAGAGGAAATCTGGGCTGCAGAGAGACACAGGCAGCTGTTGGGACCGAGTTAAAGCTCTCCTCTGCTACAGTCAGTGCAACCAAGGGCGGATTGCTGCACATGCTCCCTGTTCTTCAGCAGAAATCCTGAGATACATCCATTGTCAAGTACTTACTTCGAGTTCGCTTCTTAATCATAACACAGACTACTTCAAAATTCCATAGGAACAAAGGTCACATTTACAGAACCCAAAGTGTTAAAATTACGTAGGCACATAACTAGTGTTTGATTAAATGTCTCTTGATGGTGAAAAAGAGCCACACCGGTAACGTGGGACTCCCATTTATCCTCAATGCGTCCGTAAATTACAATAATTAACTTAAACCATGACCTTGTTATTTCCATTACAGCAGTGCTTAAAAGTGAACACAAAGGGGTGTATTCAGCCAGGTGTATCTCTACTTCTAGGAAAACACTTCTGTGCAATCAGATCTCATTGCTGCACTTCAGTCTGACCTCAAAAGAAAACTAAACAAAGATTTCTGCACCATTGTGCAAATTATAAGAAATGAAGGAGCATTCCTTCCCATCGTGTCTGATTTTACAATGAAGAGGCACTTTTCTGGCATTAAAAAAGAAACAACCCTCAACATTGAAGGTTCCTTTCCAAACATCGGCAGCAAGTCGCTCCACTTAAACACCAAAGTTTGGCACGAACTGATTTCATCCATCTTCCTTTCTGCACAGATGAAAAGAAACAATCTATTGGTGAAGAAAAAGAGTCATTAAAGTGAATAAAATGCATTCAAAGGTAGTGACTCGGCCACGCAAAGGTGTGTGGCTGCAGCTAATGGGAGACACAGATGTAGTACGCTTATTGACACGTACATCTGAACAACCTACAGGCGAACCACACCATGGTGAGTAACAGCACATGCACTCTGTGTAACAAAACCAACCAAGCGATGGGAACAAAATCCTGTTCTTATAAACTGAAATCTCAGTTTGAAGAACACCTCGAAAATAATCGTCATCTGGACAGGTCTTCAATCCTTTTCCTTCACAAAAGCGATGCACGTCATTTGTTACTCTGCAAACTTCTTAAATCCTCGCATTATTTATTTTAGTATTGCTATTTATTTATTTTTTTAAGCATAGTCTTTCCCATCAGAAGGGAAGGAGATGGACACACGCAAGAGTGGAAAGGGACAAAAGCTGGACACAAAATACACACAAACTATGAAGGGAAAGAAAGAAAAGAAGGGGAAAAGCATGGGTATTAACTCAGCTGTCATCACCTTCAGTGCCACTTGTAGCAATATCACGTGAAGAGGTTCCAAACAATCTCATGCCTTTCATCTGAACTCCTCTTTCAAATACTGCCTTTAAGAGCCAAGACAACAGCAGTGAAAGTCACTCAGCGCAACATTAAATATCATTTCTACCTTTGTGTAGATATATAAGTAGCAGTGACATTTCTATTCATTCAGTCAACTCGATCCATTTGAAAATGAACCACCAAAATGAGCACATGCTTAACTCCCGAGACACCTGAACCACATCTGCCCACTCTTCCCCTCACAGCACCGTGCTCCTGACAGAGCGCATGGAACCAAGATGCTGCCGGGAAAAAATAGGTATGCATCAACACAACAAACCATGACTGTCCCAGCAGCTCCACAGATCTTATCACTGCAGAATACTGACAGGAATGTGCCTCATCCCAGCACCCGCAGGATCCCACATCTGCTGGGGAAGCATCACGCAGCCACTTCTGACTCCTCGCGAGCACTGAAACCCAGACTGAGCTGCAAAGATAAACAGGGCTTTGACAAGGCACTCACTTTGATAAAATAAGATTTATTCTTTAGAATTACTGGAGCTGCTCACAGCTTTCAGGAAGAAAATAAAGAAAAGGAAAATACATAAGCTGCTGGAGCGAGACTAATGATGATATATGCTTGACATTAAAACTGCTAAAACCCGGCTGTATGTTGGTAAATTCTGTCATGCGCTTGGGAGTCTGGGTCCAGGCTTTTGAGCCAGAAGCTTGCAAAGTCTGTGTCGCTTGTTAACAATAACTTCTTTTGTTGCCCTTGCCAAGTCACTGCTGGACCTCATTGCAGTGAGGAGAGGCCAGTGCTCACCTACCAGCGGCCACATAAGCTTTGGCTGATGCCTGCAACATGCTTTAAAGCTGCAAGGTCACAACGCATTCTCTGAATTATTATCATTAACCAGCACTGCACACAGGCAAGTGACAGAGATGTTTGCTCATGGCAAGTAGAAAAGAACAGGTCTGAATGCCATGAGATATCGCTCAGCTTATCTGACACAAACACAGTAAGAAAAATCACCCATTTCTGCTGTCCATTGAACTCAATGCTGATGTTACCTGTCATGGATCCACCATATCCATTGTTTCCTTCTGGAAAATAAATGGTAGAAGAAAAGCGGTGGTACGCTGGTCTCCAGCAGACTTGGACAGTGCAGAATACACCTCCCCTCCCCTTGCTTCAGCTCAAAGCAGGATCAGATGAACAAGTGGCTGGACACCCTAAAAAGACCTCGAGTAACAGCAGTTCCCCAAATGCTGTAAGAAAGATAGCCCACCATGCAACCACTGGTTTGGTCCACATGTCCCTTTCTGGAGTTTAAGGCCATAGGGAGCTGCAGACTCAATGGACAGGGAGAACAACTATCACTGTCCACTTTGTGGCAGTTCCTTAACATACTGGAAGAACTGGCATCACGTCTGCTCTCTCATGTCTGTGAGCAATAAATTAAACAACAACTGTTTCATTGTTCAGTTCCCTTCCTTCTGCTCACAGTCACAGAGGTTAGGGCCAATAAGGATTTGCCACTAGGAAAGCAGCAGGTTGACTTCTCATGAGAGTTGTCGTCATCTTTCCCTTCCAGCACAGACACTGCTTTCCTTCAGTAACTCAACATGGCACAGTCTGGAGGTGTGGCACTAGAGCTGATGCAAAGTCAGGATAATTCTGCAAGGCCGAGAATCACAGCCAGGACACAAAGAGCAATTCTGCTGTGCATGGCAGAAAGTCCTTCACTCCCACTTCATAACCCCCCAGCCTTCCTTTCCTCCCCACTGAATGGAACACCCTGGGCCCAGCTTTCTCACCAAAGAAATAATGGTTTGAATACTAGGCAGGAAAGCTGAGCAGAGTTGTACGTACCAGAGAAAGTCGCAGGCACTTTTTATCTAAGAAGGGCCACGCTTTAATTATGCCACAAATCACCTCGATTGTTTTCCTTCATCAAACTGCAATTCTTCCAGCACATTTTCCATCTCTACTGTCTTATGACTCATCCCGAATGACCCCAGCAGCAGCAGCTTAGTCTTACCTTATTTGAAAGACAAAAACCTAACAAACATCCCCAACCCCCCAGAAACCCAGCATCAAGCAGTTCATCCGGCAGAACCGCACCGAGGAAGTGTGACGTCTCACACCTGATGCATTCCCACATTTTGCATGCCCTCCAGTGCCATCCACTGCACCTCTCTGAGCCTCACAGCTGTGCAGTGTGTGTGTGATGTGTCCCCATGGGTATTGGTCTGGATCCCGCTGAAGATTTTAAAGGTAAAACATCACGTAGGCCAGCAAAGAGAAAATGAGGCTGCCTCTTTGCTCATCTGGATACCAACTTAAAGGAAACAAACTTTGTCCAATCAGATGTTGAAATAGAAGAGGGACTAACTATGGATGGTGTGAGCCACTTTGCTCTGGAAAGACAAGCTCCAATGGGCTATGAGGTCACTGGGAGATGGCCAGCTATCCATGGGCACCCCCTGCTGCACAAAGCTGTGCCCCAGCCACGCCAGGCATCATGGATATTGCACTCGGATGGCAGCTGGGTTGTTGTTGTTATCATTTCTTTTTAAATGACAATGCTGAGAGCGGTCAAAGTCTGCTACCTCACTTTTCATTCCCTGGCAAAAGGAGTGTTCTCCAATTCCACACATTTCTCACAGATTCCTGCCTGCACCTATGAAATCCCGAGGACAGACTAACCCACACACTGTCCCACAAACCATACTGATTAATCAATGCCAGCAAGGCAGAAAACTTGAGCTAATACCGTTATAATTACCAGACAAAAAGCAAGGCCTCAGCCTGAGCAGCCCACCAGAAAGAGACCCATGGTGTTAAAGCAACACTCCGGTACCTCCTGGCGGAGCGCAGACAATGGCCCCATTGTTCGGCGGCCTCATCTCTGCTGCAGGCCACCCACATCCTCCCCGCTCCGGGGAGAAGTCAGAGTCTTCCAGCTCAATAGACATCCAGGCGGAGGAGAAAGCATCTTTACAAGGCTCGTTCATTTTTCTTGGACAAGAAGGGAGCTCAGCCTTCGCCTCCCAGCCAAGTCCCTGAGAGGAAGGGAACAAGTTCCTGAAGATGGACATGCCTCCAGCGCTCGGGCGTTTCGTATCGCACAAGATTGATTTCCACTAACTACAAGAGGCCTCGGGTGAAAACGATCCTTCACAGCCCCGTGGCCAGGAGCCAGAGCTGGGCTGAATCACACAGAACGCATCGTGCTCGCCTCAAGACGTCAGGGGCTTTTGATAAATTAAAATTCATTTTGGTAGAGGAAAAATTCCTAGAACCTTTTGTTCACGCTAACATGTGCGGTGATTTTTCAAATTTAAATGAATTACACAAAAACATTTTTAAAATGAGTCAACCCTTCCAAAAACTGTCTAAAACCCCCACTGCTTATAGAGAGTAAGGAAAGCACCTGCCCTAGGAGTGCTGGAGGAATGGGAAAATGACAGCAATGAGCTAATGTGCTGGGCCCACTCAAGTCCAAAAGAGCTCTGTCCAAGATCATCTGAGGCTTTGGGCACACAACACTGAACACTGCCACAGCAATGCTGAGAAGGACAGAGGAGAACAAGCTCCTCCTGTGAAGTTTTTAAGTTTTCAGGATTCACCTACACATGAGAAGAGGTTCTGGAAATAAGAGCTGCCAGATGTCCCAATAAAAGCTAGGATTTTTTAATATTTCTCCCCATGTCCCACATTAACCTTATCACTATTTCCATACCTGCCATCTGGCATCTTTGGGATGTCCAGCAAAACCAGCAGATACACATTAACATCAGAGAAGAAGAAGGGGAAATGCAACTCCTGCCTGCAGCGCCTGGAAAGGGAAAGGAAAGCATGGAGGCAAAGGGCTCTTGTGCAAAATAAGCACAGAAACAGCAAACAAGGCCAGAGAGATGAGACAGCCCAGCTCCTGCACCTTTCTCCAGGACAGAAGGATAGCAAAGGAACCAAACCCTATTTACAACAAGTCTCAGGGAAACCTAATCGGTCCTTAGAAAGTATTTGGGAATGAAGAAGTCCACAGAGTCATTGCATTCTCCATCCCACGGCAGAAATGGGATATTTCTCAAGAGTTGAGAGACTGTTTGTCATGTCCACTGAACACCTGCCTCCACTTAACTCCTCTGGGACTTTCTGCTTCAGCTGGTCTTTTCAGTGGGGTTAGTAGATCAACGGGGCTCCCAATTCTTCAGAAACCATTTTCCTCCTGCCCGCTTTTAACAATATCTTACCAGACAGTCTTTCAACACAGGGTCTCCATCCTTAGGACTTTCAAAAAGACTCCAACTGAGGGATCACAGAAAGTCAGGACAAGGCAGTTTTGTTCCTGCCCCTGTTCATCATGTCAATCAGCTGTCTGGGCTAGGTCAGGAGTTACGCGTGGATCCAGATGCTACAAACGCTCTGCAGGGAGGCACAGAGGGAAAATCTCCTGTCCTCAGGTTGTGCACACAGCTCCACGCTCCATGCAATGGAAAAAATATTTGCAACAAGCGTGGCTAGCAGTACCCCTACCAGTGCTTTTCTGCCACTCACCTCTGCAATATATATAAAATGCATTTCAATATTCTTCATGCATTGATGTTTATGTGCAAAAGCAAAGGGGTATGCTAGAAAAGAAATTTATCTGGAGCTTCGCTTACTTGAAAGTCAAACTTAGCTCTTGTGTTGGGGTGCTCCTGTAAAATGCTTGCCCTGAAGCAGCGAGGCTGCAGCAGTACTCTGGCAGGGGGAACCAGATGCTGCGCTCACGCTGCTTGCACAGAGCACAGCCATACCATCAGTGCTTAAAGCAGAGATAAAAATGACACTCACCCTAATCAAAACTTAGAAGCTCTTCTTCTAAAGAAAACTCGAGATAAGATTAACTCAGGAGCACTATCTCAGCATGCAAGAGTAAGTGCCCTCTATTTATTTACACACCCGACTCCGAAGCATACTGAACGTTCATAGCTGCAAACAGCAGAGCTCCTCTCCCCCCAAACAGCCTGTTTAAATAAGGCTATCATTGGCTACGATTATCACATTTTTTTTTCAGACTGAATGCCTTGCAGTCAGAATTGGAAGGCTGGAGGCACAAATGCTTGCCTTTAAAAGCGCAATGGAACGGTTTGGTGGGAAGCTGGGATGCCTGACACCGCTGCTCTGCATTCAGCAGCCGATTTGTGTGAGCTCCTGCTGCTCCCAGGGACCGCTCCTTATCGGCACTGCTGCTGCCCTCACCACCCCCAGCAGAAACGCACGCGTGGTGCCAAGAAGCAGTGCCAAGTGCTGCTCCTGTCCAAACCCGAGCTCTGCAGCCTGTTACACGGACAGGCCGATTCCCAAACGACATAAAAAATTGCTGCAAGCACAACCTCCGGAGGAGCAGAGTGCTTGCCCTTCCCGTTAACTATTGAGCAGCTGATTCAAAAAATGCCAAGTGTGGTGTTTGTTTTATAAATACTAACTCGTATATGGTTGGTTGTACTTTACTACATCTCATAATTTTTTTCATACCACACTTAAAAGCCGAATCAAGTATTTAGGTCAGCAGTGGTGCCAGGGGAAGCACAAGCTCCTCTGTGAAGCAGCTGGGCAGCAGAGCTGAGGATGGGCACCACAGGGAACCTCACAGGGCTCAGTCTGGCCCTGCACAAACACACACACTCTGCACCTCTGTGGCTTTGGGGACCATTTCTGCGATGGGAATAGCCACATCTGCCTGCCTTAAGAGGGATGCAGTGAGGAAAGGGATGTCAGAGAGGGGCTATCGGATCGTTATGCTGATAAGAACTATGCAATTACCAGAGGATAGGGAAAAAAACCCCACATCTTAGTCAACATCACTCCACAAGTCACCGTGCGGTGCTTCGAAGGGCAGCGTGGGTTCAGTTCAGCAGCCATTATTTAATAAAGCTGATAATTACTAACCCTCAAATCCTTCCATCTGCTGTCAGCCAACAAATACCCGTGCAGAAAAAGAACTTACTCTGGACTGCTCAAGAGAGCCTCTCCACCCTAAAAAAACCAATCCCCCCCACTTTGTTCACTCCACTGAAATTCTGGCACGCTGATGTACTGCCACACAGCCTGCTGCAGAGCCCCTGCTTCCCCCGCAGGAACGGGGACATGCACGTGGGATGCCCACCCCAGGGACAGCAGAAACAAGTCTGCTGGGGCCATTCAAAATACTTTCTTCCTCGCCTTTATATTTAAGACCCTCTAAACTCTCGTTTAGTGCCCAAATGTGTCTTTCCAATGGAAAAACACATTCAGTAAGGCCTCAGCGGCTGTGGGAAAGAATGCACATCCAGGAGAGGATCCAAAATGGTGGCCACAAATGTGCCCCGTGGATTCCGGGCACGGCAGGAGGAGAGCTGGGGCCGGCTCCATTTCTGTGCAGCTGCAGCCCGCTGTGCGATGGCTGAGAAAGCATCTTCCCACTTCCCACAGAAAGAAGGAGTAACGTGTCGTGACGTGTGCCAAAGCTCAGAGGATAACAAAGAAACCAACAAAACAACAACAACGATCCGTCGCTATTTTTCCAAAGAACCCTAGGAATAAAAGTATGGTTTTACAGATATAAGGACTTTTTTCTTAAAAGGAAAAAAAAAATGCATGAGTCTGAAGGTACAGTTCTTTATTGGTCTGAAATTTAAAGACCATGAGCAGTCACCAGACCCAAGGTACCAAGCTGAAGGAGCCCCTTTCCTGGGGCCTGAGGTCACTATGCTTTAATTTTCCCTTAGGAAAACAAACAAACAAACACATGCTACTCATTGCATTTGCATTACACATTATCAACCAAAATCTGCGTTTGGGGCTTTTCCAAGACCACCGCCGAGGCTCCCATTAAGTTCTCTTTTAGTTTTTAACAAAAAAATCTTCTAATTTCACTGTTAGCTAAGTAGATTAAAAATGCTTATGAGAGATGCACTGAGGTCACGGGAGCAGCATCTTTAGCCAGCACAGCCCTGATCCAGAGCTGGCTGCCACAGAGCCTGACACGCACCCACAAACCTATCCGGTCCAATTCAAACATCTCAAGCCATTCAGCTTCAACAAGCTCTCTCGCGAGATAATCCAGTCCAACAGATTTTACTCTTTGGAAACTGCTTCTGAAAGGTAGCCTAGGCTTTCCTGTCCGTATTTTGTTCCTCCTACTCACACTCATGCCTTCCTCTGCGTTGCTCTAAATGATGCCCCCTCCCCTGCTGGTAACACAAACAAAATATGTGCTTGCAAAAGAACATCCCATCTATGCATGCTTCTTTTCCTCTCAGATTTCACCCCGACTTGTTGAAAACTTTTCCAGTGTTACCTTTCCCACAGCTGTATGTAACAGTGTGAGTGTGCTCCCACGACAGCCCAAAGAAGGCCCACTCACCTCCCTGATCCTCAGCACCTTTGTCTTCAGATTCCCTTCAAGTACATATCAGAAGCCAGGCAGACCTGGGTACATTTTTACCACCACAAGGCATTACAAACTTGTCGACTACCTCTCTATTCCTTTGCTCAATATCACGCTGAGGGCACCAGCAATAGTTACAGATAAAGGCTTAACAAATTGCAGCTGGTCAGACTCCCCTCCTGCATTCGAAGCCATTTTCACTGCCCGAACAGGACGTAGGGTGAGAATGAAGTGTATTTAAGCAGTACTTGGAAAACCGGACACGCTGCAGATCAACTGAAATGGAGGCACCAGTGGCCCCCACAACACGTCTCTGCATCATGTGCAGCTTTACGAGGCCTGGAGGAACCACCAGGAGAAAAACAGCCAAACCCACAGAGAGAAGCAGAGCACACGTGCGTGACATGGCAGAGGGAAAGGCAGGAGTGCTGAGAGCGGGACGTGGGACCAGGGGACCTCAGGCCCTTGGCTGATGCTGAAGGATCACATGGTTGTATAAAACTCAGGTAGCACGCAGCGTGTGATTCTGGCAGCACCGACAGATGCTATTATACACAACATATTTCTTACCTAAAATACAGTTAATTAATATTAGAAGGTTGAAGCTGATCCTCACAGGACAGCAAGCAGCCGCAGGGCTCACAAGGGGCTCGTGTTAGGTGGAAATTGCTGCGGCCAAAAACACACTGGGGTTCCCAAGGAGAGGAAGAGAAGTTAAACACAGTGCTCTGACTCAGGAGACCACAGGTCGACCCTGCTAGGGAAATCACTCATTTGAATAAAATATTGAGTACTTAAAAAAAAGACGGGAGTGAGGGGAATATGCGCGTATGCATAGGGGAGGGGGGAGGAAGGAAAAGGGGAAAGCAATCCTTGTTATTTGAGCAGGGCATGCCTTTCTTTCTTGGCAATCTCTGCCTCCTCTTTTCAACAGACACATCCTTTGGGGCCTAAATTGTGAGTGAGACACATGTACATAGAGAAACGGGTCTCTGTTTTCTGTATAACGACAGACTACTTATTTTTCAGTACAGACAACCCCTCATATCTGGTATTTAACTTAGATGTAAACTAGTCCCAGCAGAGCTACTCCTCTTAATGGCTCACACAACTTTGGAAGATGGATTTTTTTTTTTTCTCCTCTTGGCCTAGACTCATCACTGATGTATTAACTCAAAACGACAGTGAACCTAAGTCTATTCAGTGGTGCGGGTTGGTGTTGAGTGATTGGGCTTTTTGGCAGGCTCGCACTACTTGGGAAGTCAGAAGCGAATCAAAGACTATTACAGAGATACAGAAAAAACATTAGAGATTCTGACATTCTCAATCCTTTCAGAACGTTTGATGTTTCGCTGTTCTCAAGTGACTCATGTGATTAATAAAGTAGATGGATTTGTCATCTCCTTGGACAGAACTACAAACGTACTTTGTTGCGAGGAAAGACTAATAGGCTTTCAGAGAAACACCGCAGGTGAATACCACCCACAGCACCGCCGTCCTCCCCCAGAATGCAGAAGAAAGATGTGCAGGGCAGCAGCATCCTTCCTCAGCTAAGAGGTCCCAGGAGCAAGGGAAGATGAGGGTTTCAGGACTGTGTGTTATAGTTCAGGTCTGAACGAGCTCTGTGTCTGTGGGTGCTCATAAAAGAAAGCACCTTGTACTCCACTCTAGAAATAATTGAGGTGCAGTGCTATTGCTGCTTTAATTAATGAGTATATTCATAAAGGCTAGAAGAAGTAGGGCAGGGAGGCATCCACCAATTATTCACTGAAGCTAGTTTCTCTAGGATCTCTTTGGAATCACCAGATCAACCAGGGTAGAAGAGATGTGGCAGAGTCCTCTTGCCACCTCACTCCCCAAACCCATTCCTAATAGATCCAACGCTCATCCCTTGACCTCAAAGCAACACAGATTTCACAGCCTACCAGGAAGGGCTTTATTCACCCTGAAAAGCTTTTTTTCATATCTAAATTAAATCTCTTCTGCTGTATGTTATTCCCAATATCACTTGTCTGAGCAAACACCGCCATTGGGAAGAAGCTGTCCTCCTCCTCCAGTCTGTAACAGCTTATTTACCAAAGACTCCTCATATCTGTTTTATTCCACTTTACTTCACTGATGCAGCCTCAGCTCAGTCTGCTCTCATGGGTGATGCCTTCCTAGCTTCTCAGCAATCCCTGTTGTCCTCTCTGGACCTTCTCCAACTGATCCATGCATTCCCTAAGACGTGCTTGCCACAGCCAGGCCCAGCACCTGCGTTCTCACCCACACCAAGCAGTGGGTGTAAGAAGTCATCTGTCCCACTGGCCCTGCAGCGCCAGCGCAGCCAAGCACAACGTTTGCCTTCTCCTCACAGTACAACACTGCTGACTCCATTCCATTTCCGTTCCATGAAAATTCCCAGATTGTTTCAGGCGAGCTGCAACCTAACCACGATCCAAATCCAGGAGGGTTACCCCTCCCTGGAAGCTCTGTTTCCCTGCAGACCCTGAGAGCTCCCCGTGGCACGCGATCACTGCAGGCCTGCCCTCTGTCTGAATGGTTTCACCAAGGCCAGGTGTTGGCGGATGGCTCATAAGAATGGCACATGAGATGTGACAGTGGAAGCTTACACGACCTCAAGATACGCCATCTGCTGCTCTCCAGCAGGCTCAGTGCACTGCTGCAAGAGGAAATGAGGTTGGTGTGACAGGATTTATGCCTGACAAAACCATTTTAGCTTCCTATTTATCTCCTTGTTATCTCCCAGCTGCCTGCAAATAATTTATCTGTTGTTAAATAGACTGATGTGCAATTCCTCAGCACTCCTCTCTAACAGGCTTTGTACTTTTCCAGTTTTCCAGGCCCTTCCATCAGTGCACAAAGACAGCAGTTATCACTTCTGAGATTGACTGGGACTGAACAGCCCAGAGGTTTGTTACAGCACTGACAAGAGCTACCAGAAAACATCCCATTTACCCAAGCACTCTCTAGCTTGCTTATTCCAGCCCAAGACTGTAGTCCTGACAACTTTACGTTCATTGTCCACTGCTTTCTCAGGGCTTAGGGAAGAATAGTAGGAAAAAAAAAGGGCATTAGGTATTTTTCCCTTCAGTTTCACCTATTGAGAACTGCTCCCCTGCATCAAATCACAGGCCAACACATTCCCTTTGGCTCTTTCTCTTCTGCTCTCATCATTACTTAGAGCCTGAGTCCCCTTCTGTGCCACAGTTTTGCTCATTTTGCTGTGTCATGTTTGTATAAGCTTCTGTGCTCATCTTTAGTAAACTCAGTTCCAGTTTTTCAGTGCCTCTCTTGCGTGTCTGAGGCCACACCTCTCATCCCTGCACAATAAAACATCTTCGCATCAGGAATACAACCTCTGTGAAGAGCCACAGCCTTCCCTACATACTTGTTAGAGTGGCCTCCCATTGGATCCTATGATCTCAGCGAGTCCACTAAATCACAGCATGCACATACGTACCAGGTGGAAAAGACACACACACAGGCAAGGTCCCAAACTACTGCAAAAATACAGTGCTTTGATCTTAAAATTTTGTTAAAATAGAGGCATCTGGAAGACAACATCCCTGGCTTTCATTCCCTGCTCTGGGCTCTCTTTCAGGACCTCAGAAAAGCTATTAAACCCACATTCCTCTACGTGTATCTAAATGGGGAACACACATATCTTAACGCACAGTGTTAAGAGAAAAAATTAAAAAAATGTTTATAAACACATCTGAGATCTCTGGATCAAACCTATCCAAAAAATTGAAAACTTCTGGATAAGCTTACTGCGGCAGCAGAGAAACGAAAATTGGGAGCGTTATATTTCTCTGAGATGGAACATTGAAAAGATTTGCTTTTTTTCTGAAGCTTGCCAAGCTGCAATAAGAACCATATTTTCTGCATGAAATTTAACACCCAAAAGAGACCGTGAAGGACCAGAGGGTCTCCTGTCCCCATGCGCCTATTACGGCTGTGAGCTCCGTGAGCACATGGAAAGAACACACTCCAGCTTGCCTTTCTGGATGTAAATACGGAAAAGTGCCTTCATCTGTATGCTGAAACAAAGAAAAAAGACCTACAGACCTTATTAAATGAGTAATCAAAAAAAAAAAGTGGCAGGAGTACGTTATTGCAGTACATAAGTTCAGGCATATCCTTTTTTTTTTTTAACACACTTTATAAATTTCAGTTTTTATGTGCATTTTCCTTTCTTTGAGAACTCAATGAAAAAAGATCCAGATCTTCTGACACGCTGAAGTTATTTAGTTACTCCCAGTCCTGATTCCTTTGGTATCAGTGGTCTACACTACACACGACCATCAGCCAAGAGTATCTTTCAAGAAACAATATCAAAAGTACGACACCTGCTCAAAATATGCTTTTTATCTCGCTTCTGCTTTCCATCACGCAGCTTTATCTGCTCCAGCATCAGATAAGCCAGAGAAAGTGAGCGTAAATATTAACTGCGATACAGAAATGGCACGTGTTTCTCAAGGAGCAAAACCGACCCACTGAGCACAAGCAGCTGCTCCAGGTCCCAGCAGGGTGAATCCCAACAAATCACAGTGAACTATCACCTCCTGCCACAGTTACTAAAGACCACAAGGACAGCAAGCCTGATCCCTGCATGGCACTGGACACAGCTTCCTATCCCCAGGGGCCTCGTAGCAAAGCGCAGCCGCAGGCGTGCTGCACACACAGCAGCCTTGCTTTGAGGGCTTCCAGGCACCAAGGTGGTGCTGCAGGAGATGCACACGAGCCAGTTAACTCTGCTGTGCATCAGGCACCCAAGGTAGCTCGGGGTTTCACGCAGAACAAGTCCAACTCATTCTTGTAGAGTCCAGTCTGTGTATTTAAAGAGAACTCTGAGTGAGGCTCTCTCTTTTGTTTATGAGTTTGCCACCTGAATCATTTCTAAGCACTTGTCTCTAAGGTCAACGTCTTCCCAACAGCTCAGTCCCATGGATGCTGAACAGATCCTTTGAGAAGGCCCTGGGGGACATCAGGACTTCAGCATTGCTCTGTCCTGGTACCCGGCCCCCAGCACCACGGGTCCCACGGTGGTCACTGCATTAGGGAACACAAGCTTATACTGAAGGAGCATCACACCTCAGCCATCCTTCTGGTGTGTCCTGCTGGAAAACGAGGAAGCGAGATCAAGTCTGCGACAAAATCAGGACTGCACAAGCAGGAGGTAGAACAAAAGCTGCACTCATGCTGGAAAGAACCCCACCTCCCCCCTGCCACCCTTAACTCCCCAGCTACATTTAAGAAGTTTAATCAAAAAAATATATTTATACATATATACATATATATAGGTTTGAACATATAAAGTTCGGTTGAACCCAACTGCAATCTCGGACAGACTAGGGATGTTAACTCCTCTGGCACCCTGCCACCAAGAGCACAGTGCCAACCCTTTGCAGACTTCCAACAGGAAATTAAATAACTGCTCTGTTGGAAATACAAACCCATTTACGGTGGTCAGACCTGCGTTTTCCAAAACAATGGCAGAGTTTGTGCGCTAGGAAAATCTGTAGGAAGATTTAGCCAACCGAATATGAAACAAAGCCTTATGGAAAGGTGTTACACACGGCGCTACAAATTACAGCCCTGTCAGGTGTATTTCCTGCCCCGGGGCGTAGCTGGGAACACTCGGATGGGTCTTTACGGAGTATGGCTGTGCATACACACACGCAGCCCACAGCTGGAGATTAACACAAGTGCTACATTCAGAGCCTTCTGTATTCTGCCATTTACCCCTCAAGAAGTATCGTGAGCAGCTCCAGAGCGCTGCCGGACACTTGGCGGTCCTCCCTTTATTTAACTCGTTAGTGTGACTTCTGGTCAGGCTTTTCCCCTGGGTCGCTCTTTCTTCTCACACTTCACTTCATATTTCAGGCAAACTGCTGCTGCTAGGAATGACATTGCCACTGATGTCCCCACCACTGAGATTCAGACCATAAAGCCACCAGAGAAAGGGAGCTGGGCCTTACTGGGCGCTCGCACACAGCCCAGACTGCAGCATGCATCTTGAGTAAGCCCTGCAGGTGCCACCCACAATAAAAACAATATTATTAGGCACAATTCTTTAGCAAATCTGAGTCTCATCTTCGCTCCTGTCATGCTGCTATTGGAATTCTTCCCTCTGTTTGATTCCACCAGCACCAGCTCAGCACAGCTCACTTACCCATCAACGAAAACTCCACGGTGCTCCCTGTAAACAGCCCAACGTTGCAGGTACAAATCTTGTTTCCCTAATAGCACTACCTGGTATTTTCACACAGTCGGGCCTTTCATTCCAGACATCCAATCCAAACATTATTACACAGGTGGGTAAACATTATTACCCTGCTTCACACAGATGGGGAAGGAGACAAACGGTCACAGCGCGATGTGCCGGAATAACTGGAAAAGGAGAGCTCTGAAGGGCGGGATGAGGGGCAAGGCAACCTGCAGGAGGAACAGGGCATAGGACTGAGCCCACTAAGCTGCTTCCTCCCTGTGAGGAAAGTCCTAAGGGGATTATTGCTCGAAACAATCCTGTTTCCCTAAGAAATGCTTCTAGGATAAACTGGAGACTCAGAAAAAAACACGCATTATCTACATGGGAACCTATGCAGTTTAATGGGTAAGAACTTAAGCCAGTGAAGCAGAAAGACACCTACACATTGCTATCTGTGCTGCTCCCTCTCCCCTTCTCTCCCACCACTGAAGCTGGTTGAGGCCCTCCAACAACACGAGCAGCACAGAAGTGCCCCAGGATGCAGCCAACCTTCCAGAGCCACGTCCTGCATGAGTCCATCGACCTGTGTGCAGGTGGGGAAGCAGCAGCAGGGACAGGGCCTGGGGAAGGCACCCTGAGCCCCCAGCTGCCCCACAACACCCCTGCACCGGTCCGAACTCACTTGCAGCTCTCATCTTTGCAATTAAAAACAATTCCAGCTTTCACTCACTTCGGCCCTGATCCAGAAAGGCACTCAAGTGAATATCTTATTTTAAACACAAAAATAGTTCCATTTAAATCAACTGGATGTCTCCACTGTTTACAGTTACGATATATGTTTAAGTGCTTTCCTGGACTGAGGCCTTAAGCAGAGATTGTTATTTAACACTTTCTTCAGTGCATCCCACCAGCTCCCGGTGCCTCACCAAACTCATCTCTTTTCCATCCACTGCATCTCCCGTTGTTTCCTGAACAAACACAGATGTCCCCACTCTCCGCACATCGCAGTAATCTAGGAACCAGCAGATATTACATCAAAAAGCAAGTTGCTGTTTTCAGAGCCTCAGGACAAGAGTGAATAAAAGATACTCACTGTCAATAGAAGAAAAAGGGCAAACACAGGCAGCGCGCATACGCTGCGGAACAGAGGGAAAGCCAAACCAGCCCTGCAGAGCTGGAACAGCTTGAGGCATTTTTCATCACCACAGCCATTGCCTCCGTAAGGAGATGAACAGGAAGGGCTCTCACTTCTTGCTTTAGCAGACAAAGCACCAGATCCTGCCACAGGACTTGCCCAGGAACATCTGCAGCCACGCCATGAGGTACAGCCCTTCCAGCAGCACGCTGCACAGAGCGGCTCCTCCACCAGCTCCTCCTGCAGGCATCCCCTGCTGCAGCCACCGACGGTGTCCCCAGCACTGCCTGACACAACAGGGATGCCCAAAACCCAGGCTGGGTGCTGCAGCATCGCTACAGATGGACAGAGCGGTACCGGCAGGCTCAGCCCCTGCTCCTCCACTGCTGCACAGGAACTCATCACACAGCAATGGAATTATTTCAGTAACCAATAAAAGGGCTTCTTTTCCATCAGAGCTGGAGAAACTGCTGAGGCAGACCTCAAAACAGTCAGCAGGGGATGGCTTTGAAAACAGAAGGCTCCCAAGGGTCGTGAAAAAAAACACAGAGGAGGAAAGAGATTAAGAGGAAAGGAACAGCATGAGGAGGAAGAAATATCACGTGCTCCGTTAACAGCATCTCTTAATTAAAAGAGCACAACTGTGGCTCAGCGCGCAATGTGACTGCGCATCCCTGCAACAACACACACTTCTTTTCAGAGGGGTACATTCCTGTTCTCCAAAACGCTCAAGGACCCGCATTCATCTGGCTACAGTATGTTAGAGAGCTAACGACATCACAAAAAGATAATCTCTGGAAGGCCTGTGCTGTTACTCATATATTGAAACATAAGTAAGATATTACTGGTTTGGAAGCTGACAAGGCTCTTCTCTTTGTGTGCTGCAGCAGAAGTCGAGATGAGACATTAGCCAGCCACGAGGAAAGGTTCCCATTGGACACAGGGAAATCCAAAGCCAGGAATCCTTTGGGGAGTTGACATTACTTTTCTAAACTAAATCATTACAAGCACAGTTCCCATTCGAATAAAGATAATTTTATTTGAGATGCAAAGCTTCTACCATAAACAAAGTTTCCGAATGAAAAATAGGCCAACATTAAAGCTGCAGCTCTATCATTTGCTAACACCATTCAGAGGGTTTGGGCATGTGCACATCTGTCATTCTGCTGCCCCCCCCCACTACATTCTCCTCTGGAAACGTAAACTACTACAGATGGATTTCTTACTTTTATTTTATTTTTAATAACCCCACTCTCTAAAAAAGAAAAACCAACTGGGAAGTAAGAGAAAAAGCACCAAGAACTGCACTGTCATTAGTGTGCCTGCACTGTATTAGCCCAGACACGTCTCTGCCTGGAAACAAATTGACTGCATCTCTTGGTAAATCAGTCACACTGTGGGTAATATACCAACCATTCCCTAGATTAAAGAATAAGCATCTGCTTATAAACACAAACCAACTGAAGAGCTGCCACCGCTGCATAACTTCATGCTACGCTGTGTTTCTCTGCTGTTCATCATGTGCACGTAAGAACTGAACCATACCACGTTTCTAGCACCAGACCGGGGTGCTCATTTAAGGCTACAGCTGCCCCACGCTCTTGGCACATGTACAAAAAAAAAAAAAAAAAAAAAAGAAATGCATTTAAATGCTATTATTATTTCTTTTTTAATACATGCAAAACGTTTCGTGGTTCAGTTATGAGTAGCTACTGCTTTCCCTCGTGCTTTGTAGGTGTACTCTGCCTTCCAGGTGTTCTGTAGTAAGCAGCACAAGCCCTGCAACACGCTCAGATAGTGAAGAGGTTGGGAGGCTTGCTGAACCAAGGGAACTGGAAGCTTTCAAATCAAGGACTCTTCAACAAAGACAACTTATTACCAGCATTGGTCACGGTGTGTATTTATCCTGCATTTACATTAGCATAAGGAAGAACAGGTTTGGTCTAAGTATCTTTCTGTAGCTTCAAAGTTTCAATTAAGCAAAGCATATCCCCAAATTAAAGGGATGTTAATAGAAAACATCCAAGCAGATGTTGGCCAACGCAAGAATACACTAAAACCCCAACAAAACCCCAAGGCTTTGAATTGCCAACAGAAACGATTCGTCAGAGCAGCTCTGCAGTACTGCCCCAAAGAGCACTCTGCTCCCCATAGGAGAACATGAGTGGAAGGCCAGCCGTGCTTCAGGCTGTGCACTGCGCAGCATCTGCCCCACACATCACAGCTCACAGAGCTCAGCTGGCATCGTGTCACCTCCAACAAAGGGCGAGCTCAGCCTTGAAAAGCAGAACGAGAAAGAACACAAAGCCCACCCTGGCACTAATAGCAATCTTCCAAACCTCGAGCATCGGTGCTCCCTAAGGTGACCGTACCGCACAGTGCATCTTCAGACAAACCCACGTCTGACACAGGGGAGACAGAAACCACCTTGAATTAAAACTGGACCAGGATAGAAAAGGGGCTGCCAGAACCTCACCTGCCAGGTCCGCCCCTTTTCCAGGGCAGGTTCACCCGGGCTCATATCCAAAATACACCGTGGAAGCCTCAAATCCCAGAACATCAAAGATGAATGAACACAAAATATCCAAAACGTTTCCCAGTTTGGCTCAAACTGGTAAGTTCTGCAGAATTCAAGCACGGATCACAGCTGATGCAACAGGAAAAAGTCACTTCAAGCTGTCTCCCCCTCCACTTCTCTGAACAAAAGTTTGAGAGATTTGGGCAAAACAGAAGAATCCAGAAGATTACAGAAATCCTTCTTTCACATGCACCAAAAAAATCACTTCCATTTCAGAGTTCTGAAGCGACGCAAAAACTAATAAAGACCAAAGAAGCCACAGGGGAGGTGAAAAAACAGGACCTGTTTTCCAATCAGGAGAGCTAATTTAAAATATACCACATTAAACATTTCCTTCTTTCTTTATTTATATGCCTCCGAAAGGTGAAAACTAAGTTCACGCTCAGAGAACTCCTACCACGCTCCTTGAATTGCACATGCAATTACTAAATATAGGCTCCAGTTAGCAACAGCTTTCATCCAATATTACAAATGCCTTCTTGGCATACATTAATTTAAAATTTGGAAACAGAACTGCTCGTTTCAAGCCACGCATTCAGCCTGGCAAGTAATTCCAGCAGAAATAGGGAGCATCTAATCATCAGGATTCAGCTGAGTGCTGTGCTATTTGTTACCAGGCAAAGTGAGACGCCTTTTCCATTTCCCAACATATATTTCTTCTCAAAAAGGAAAAAAGTTGAGGTTGGTAGAGGGCATGAGAACATGCACGGAACAAGAAAAGAAACCATTTGCATCTGGCTGTTCATTTTAACCCCATTATGGTATGAAAGCCATGCAAAGGAGGCTGGATAATATTTTGTTTAGTGAAATCAAATACCCCCCAAGCAGACGCTTTCCTGTATGCAAAGCATTTGCCTTCTCCCTTCCCCCAAAGAGCTCTGCGAGAATAGACCCCGCTTTCTCATATGGCACTTAAATGACAGTCATCTTTCATCCCTGAAAGCTGAGACAGCTACACCTCGCAGCGCGGCCGCGCGGATCAAAACCGCCCTTCTCCCATGGCATTTGGGGCAGGAAGAGAGCGCAACACTATATTCTGCCTGCAGACAAAATCCCAAGTATTCCAGTTTCACACGTCCTGCAGGGGACACCTCGCTTCCCTGGGAAAAGGGGCACGGGCAGAACTCGGGCTCTCACCATGCGCCAGGCACGTTTCCTCTGCTGCACAGCCCCACAGAGGAACAGCCACCGCCGCCCAGCTGAGCGCTGGAGCTGAGATACCCCGCACTTCCACTTCTCCAAAGCACCGTGTGTTCTTCAGCCCCCAGTGAAGTCAGTGACAACAACCACACTACCCTGCCCTCAGGTTTTCCAGGACCCCCGTGCCAAAATCGCTTTCCGTTAGCAGGGCTCCTCTGATCACTGCAACACGAAACGTGCCTGGAAAAAAGCAGCAGTGCTATCTGCAGTGAAAAAGAAGGAACGATCTTGAATGTAGAATGGATTGGATGCTGAAAATGAAGAAAACATGTCAAGGTGATTTTTCAGTTTGCTTTCCATGCCTGGCAGCAGGCCGTCATTAGCCACAACGGGTTCATGCTAACGGTTTAAAGAAACATCTTTCGGGGCGATAACATCACCATGCTCACAGGACGGACCTGCACTGCATCACTTTCACATTGAAACCTGCCCTCTGCTTTCCTCAGAAGTCCCAGGAAGAGCACACAGAGTGATTCCAGAGGCCGAAGTTGGGACAGATAAACTTTTTCAAACGGTGAGACAGGTCACTTTTTATCTCTTATTTAAATAAAACTGACATGCTGAATAGCTTCAGACCCCTGTGCTTTTTAATACGTTCCAGTTCACAAGACACAGCTTCAATTCCAGGAACGTTACAGGCAAAAAAAAAAAAAAAAAAAAAACCCAGCCCTGAGGCTGTTTACATTGCTTTTAGCAAAAACATTTTTTAATAGAAAAATTGACTTTTCAGGTTACTTTAAAAGATCCTGAAGAGAACAATACTTGAGTCCAAGTCGGCTGGAAGACTGTAAGTTCATTCATTTTAGCTGACTGAAAGCCATTGCTCACTGTGGTTCCTGAAAGATAGTTGTGGATTCGTCAGAGGACTCAAGTGAAAGAATCTGTCCGGCTCTGGTGCTGCAGCTGGCTATTTTCACCAGCCTTACTTCATCGCTGAGACCCGGAGGACCACATCCACATGTAGGATCTCTACCACAGCAAAGCTAGCAGGGCTGAGAGCAAGCATTTCCCTTCTGCACTGCAGTCCTCTTTGTAATCACACACCACCTCTGGTGTCAGCAAGTCACAGTACGAGCACAGTAACAACCAGCAGGATAAGAGCAGGCCTCGATACCTGATGAAACAAAGGCTGAATTAGCACACTAATCCTTCGAGAAGATAAGTGTCTTCTCAAGGAGCCTGACACACGCGGGCAAGGGAAGAGAAGCTGTCCCAGCTTCCGCGGGACAGCACAACAAAGGCAAAAGAAAGCTGAGCCTCCGTATCACCACGTAACTATCCTTTGTAGGATTTCAAATGACTTCACAGTTCTGACAGACAGGCACACGGACACTTCCCAGCAAATTACACTGAATGTATACACACGTAATCCCCCGCTTGCAAAGCAGAGACAGAATTCTTCCCCCTAGGCATTTTCAGTTATTACAATTAGTCCATGTGAAGTTACCCTTGATAATCTTCTGAGATAACAGCTGGCAGGGGGAGCAGCACGACCGAACGTTCGACAATTGCAGGGTTTGGGCAGGAGATGGCTGTACAGCTGACAAAAAAATACCTCGGGTACGAAACTGTGCAGAACCCTACACGCTGCAATTTTCCCAAATCAAAGGCAATGGCAGCATTGTTCTTGCTACCATGACCCTTGCTGGATGGATGTCTGCGATGCCTGGGGCAACAAATTCATTCACTGACACCACAGGAAGAACGGTGCCAGCTAAGACATTTGTGCTTGCACTCAGGATAAATTGTTTGGGAAGAAAACAGGGACTGCTCTTAGAATTACCCACGGATGTTAAAAGCTGGACGGGACTGTTATTCCAGAGGTTTCCCAGGATGATCATCACACAGGACCAAAAGTTCTGCCCAGTTCTCAACAGCTCCACAGGGTCTTCAGAGCGGCCTCAAATGAGAGCAGAACTGAGCAGGCCACAGGAACGAAGGACAAGCGTGTGTGACTTTCAAGCGCCCCAGAACCCTCACAAATTAAAGGTCCTGCATTTCTGGGTGCTGCTTCCACCTGCAGCACTCGCACAAAAGATTACACTACCCATGCAAGAGCCCTTTGGCAAGGAAAAGCTGCAAGTTTGCTGGCAGCAGCTGTTGTGCTTTCAATTGAGCAAATCCACTGAAAATTAATTTTATCAATTCAGAGAATACTTCTTCCCCCTCCCCCCAGTAATAACTATGGAGTTAATACATTTTCAAGACACATCAGTGAGTTTCCCCAGAACTATTATGGCATTCACAGATTTTTGGAATGAGAAACACAGTTCTGACCACTGCCCTAACTGGCTTCCCACTAAGCCCTGCTCAGGAAGGAAAGACACCCAGCTCCGTGCCCAACCTTAACACACGTGTGCGGACCTGAACAGCACAACCAAAACATAAAAGCAAATCTGCCCGACTTCGCCGTTCCCTGTGATATTCAGCCTGAAATGGAACAGGTCCTCGTATCAGGAACAGTCTGCTTTGCTGCTATGGCAAGCAGGGCATCAAGGATCTGAAGAGGAACCTACGTGGAACATCAACGTTTCTGCATACAGAGCGCTCTCAAGCTTTGAGAGCTTTCTACTGCTGGTCAGGGTTCACTGCACAAACAGTGGTAAGGGTCAGAAATATTCATCAGGATTTAAAGAAGATTATGTGAAACAACAACAAAAAACTCTCAAGAACAGAATGCGAGATCATAAATCACATCCTACAAGCAGAGTCTCCGAGGAAGAACAGCAATCAGATATCATCTCCCCCTACATCACTGAAGAAAACTGGGAGAATGTCTTCTTTTGATCCCTGATGAATTAGATGTTCGCTAATGACTAAGATTCCTCTATAATGAGAGGATGCCTTTGCAGCTTCTTCCCTTGCCCGGGCCCCTCTCTGGAGCCCTTACCTAACAGTAGGGGCTAAAAGAAGCCAAAAGCCTTTGGCGTTTCATAGCTGGGCCTCTGACGGCCCTCCTAACACCCCACACTGTGCTCCAAGTCTGGTTTATGCATATGTCAAATCCTACCTTCCCTAACGGCACGAAGAACATGTGTTCTTCAACGCACAGCAACACGTTGTATGCAGCAAGGAGAAAGGGAGGGGAAAAACAGCAGCACCCAACGCACGGCCCGGCAGCGGAACAGCCCCAGCCTTACAGGACACAGCCCTGCTGGGGAAGGCCCCACGCTGCCTTCTCATGTCCACACCAGGTTTCAATTATTCATCTCTTACCCAGCTTTGGATTTACTTATTTAAAAGGATACTATATTAACAATAAATCTCATGGATGGCGTTAATTAAAGGCTAAAGCCTGCCCTGAGCTGGACTCTCAAAGTCTACATGAATGTTCACAGCCCATTTATTTATTCCAGCATTGTGGCACTTATTAAATTACAGTAAATTAAAAACACAGTGACAGACCAATAGCTAAAATAAGTGAGCTTGTTGCATCTCACTTACAAAGGTTGCTCTGACCAAGTGCCAAGAAAAGTGAATTCAGAAGCAGAGGGCCTGGAGTCTGCACACCAAGAGCTGTGGCACCTGGCATCCCCACCACAACCAGAAATACTGACGCACTGCAAGGCAAGGGGACCACGGCCCCACACCACAACTCCAGAGCAGGCACAGTGCAGAAAGCATCAGCACCACGAAGATGAAGCTGGGAGCTGCACTCTGCATTCAGAGCTGTGAAAGTAGAAAGAGAAATGATTCGAGGCATGAGAGTCCATGGTCAGTGGCAAAGGCTGACCGAGCGCTACCCTGAGGCCTTCTGAATGTTCTTAGTGACATAAATCAATTTCCATGACAAATCAACTGGGAATTAAAACAACTTCACACGGCGGGCAGAGCTCTCCATGCTCCATTTGTTCTGCAGATAAAGGGATGTCTCTGTCACGCTGCAAAGTTTTGCTAAATTTGCCAGACAGAGAACGCGTTTGAAGCTAACGAACTAACTAAATAAAATCAAAACACATGGAATTAATAATTAACACAAAATAAAACTAAAACGTACAGAGCCCTCGTTACTTCTACAGCATATCAAGAACTATGAGCAATTACAAAGATAACTCCTCTTATTTGAGGCCAAGTTAATTTTGGAGAAGAGATGTTCAACCATGATAACTGACCTCTTACTGGAAAAATTGGGAAAGGCAACAAAAACTGTTGTGAACACAGTATGGACTCCTCAGCGCTCAGATACATGGGAACTCTGTAAGGGCATCATGGACAAGAGCAGTATCCATTATTTAATGAAGAGGATACCTGTCCTTGAAGAGGAAGGTAGGGACTGAACTAAAAATGCATCTGACCTCAGCTCTGACTTCACTTCTGACTTCTGTTGTGGCACCCAGCTCTCTTCTGCAGGATGCAATAGCAGTCATGTCTGAGAACAGAACTGCTGAAACTGATTTTGATCATTAAAAGAGCCAGCCTCCTGGCTCTGAGTTACACATCCCACAAGTGTTCAAAGGTGTGGATGCTGAGGCCATAAGAAATGCAACGGAAGCATCAGAACACAGCTCCTCCTCTGCCAACCACATCCAAGAAGTGTCTTAGTGCTCCCTTTGCAGCTCAGAGCAGCAGTGTACAGGTACAGTTTTATGCAAGTTGGCTGAAAACCTGAAAACCTTAAAGCCTCACCCAATGCAAGACATTCATGACAACGCTGAAACTCCATTTAATTCGTTGTGAGAGAAAGACAGGAATACTCCCACTTGATCTCATGAGGTATACTGAGATCAAACTCAATCTTTCTTTTCGGTGCTGGCTTTTGTTTCCTGGTGCCTGAATATCTCAAAGACTCCAATAATCAGTAGCCATACCGTGTTAATATATGCAAAAAAAAAAAAAAACAGCCTCTTGCAAGCTGTTTTTGATTAACAAAACACATCCAGCGCATACTGTTCATTCTGTCTTTGACTTGGTACCAGCTTTTGTTACTAAACAAGGATATACAAGTGCTTCCACACCCACCAGTCCTAGGAGAACAACAAAGCTTCTGTTAGATCACCCTTCTCGTGCACTCTTCGAAGAGACAAGGACGTCCATCAGCCCAGCCTTGCCACAGCACTGCAGAATTCCTAGGCTCACAGTAAGAAACTCCAAAGGAGTCATCTCCAGCAAGAGACCCTTCCCGAGTTGTGGTCAGCCCTTAAATGGGGTCTGGGAGAGGTGGAGCCAGACTCCACCCCTTCTGCTCACACAGTGCATTGCCTTCACCTGTGCTCCTGCGGCTGACTCAGTGCTCAGGTGATCCATCAGCGCTTCAGGCCGTGATCCAACAGCTCCCACACATGTAGCGAGCATCATAATAACTTCTCCACAGTGTAACAGATAAAGGAAACAATTAAGAGGAAAACTAAACAAAACAGTAACCCGCAGCTTCTTCCTGCCATCAACTGACCCACGCACAAGGGGAAGCATTTATACTGTTTTCATCATTTAAAGAAGCACGGGAAGGTGGTGGTGTTACTGTCAGGCCTTATTAGCAGGCAGTCGTGCTTCCAGGCGCGAGCCCATGATGGGCACTCAAAAGCTGGGCTAACGAACGATAACCCTTCTCCCTGCAAATGTCATCCCCTCTCTTTTACCTAGACGAGGCCAAAAGACTGAAGTGCAAAGACAGGTTATCTTCAAAGCAATATCAGGCCAAAGAGAGATGAAGCACCGGACATGATTTTAAAAGGACTCTTGCAGAACATCTCACTCACTGATGCTCTTGTCACACAGCCCCTGAACACCCTGGGCTGACCCGTGCCTTATGCCCTGTGATGAGGTTTTGGGAAGCGGTCACCTCTCTAAGTCAGGACAACCCCAAGGTCCTCCTGAGCTTTCAGATTAAAGCCATGCAGAAAACAAAATCCCGTGGGCAGCACACCACTGACCCCTCACAGCTGAGCAGCCAGGGAAGGACAGGGCCCTCTCCTTCAGATGAAGGCACAGGAGTTACCTTCTCAGAGGAACTCATGCTGTGAATACGAAAGCGCATATTCTTCCACAGATAACCTCAAGCTCCGAGTGTAAGAAAAGCACATCCTCAGCTACTTCCAACCTCTGGAGAGAATGTGCGATGAGGTTATATAAAGTTGTTGAACATTTTCCCTCGCTTATCTCTGATCTTTTATTTCCCATGGCCTGCTGCTGTGCTGCTCCACACTGTCCCATCCCAGCAGGCAGCAGATGTGCAGCACACCGGGATGGGGCAGGACAGCACACCCCGCAGAAGAGGGGCACAGGAAGGACTGGGAAGGATCAGTTTCCCCACATGACCTGACCAGCTTGAAAAAAAGCCTTTTAATAAGATGCAGGCTTCCACCAGGGCCTCCACTAACTGTTTTCTCAAGATCTCATCTCGTTATGAAACCACACCACTGCACACTGCGATGGCTGCATCCAACCACCAACTTGGTACCAAAGCCCTGCTGCAGAGTGAAAGCACATCTCTGTACAACACAACGCATGGCAGAATCACAACAAACGTACAGCACCCGCACCAAGTTCACAGCAGCACTGTTCAGGACTGTGCCCTGCCTTTATGCACACTGCCTTGCTTTAATATTGCATTTATTTCTTACTCTCCTCTACTGATTTCTTTATTGTTTCATTCACAAATTAGCAGATTTGTTGTCCCTAACTATCCTCACGATTCAAATCACAGAACCCCCGAGGCTGGAAAAGACCCCCAGGACCACTGCGTCCAACTGCCCACCTACCACCAGTATTCCCCACTGAGCCACATCCCTCAGTGCCACATCCACGCGTTCCCTGAACACCCCCATGTCGCTGACTGCCCGCTCCCTGGGCAGCCCATTCCAGCACCCAACCGCTCTTTGGGAGAAGGAATTTTTCCTGATGTCCAACCTGAACCTCCCCTGGAGCAACGTGATGCCAGATGAAACCAAAACCCCACCAGAAGAAGGGTTTTCTGAGGTTTGGGGAAGAGCAGTTCCACACTTTGTGTTTTGTACCAGTGAGTTTTCTAGATCTTTCTGGTTTGTGAGACAATCACAATGTGGAGAGCAGCTGCATTTACTTAGAGGCTTTTTAAAAGAGTCCTCCACTCTGGGGTGCTTTTCTGACTCTCAGAAGATCACTGCGTTTCTCCGCGTGTTTCCAAGGAGCGGTATCCAGTGTTACACCTCAGGGAAGCTCTTCTCGCCCTCCATTCTTTGCCTAGATTTAGGTATCTGTACTTCAAATCCACACTCAAGCGTTCAGACACTTCTCTGCCCTGATCTAATTTGCAGCACTTTAAGTGCCTGTGCGTGGGCAATCAGCACAGCAGCTCCAGCAGACTTCAATTACAGAAACAAACAAACGACCTGAAGATCACTTGGTGATACTATAAGGAACTTCCATCACGAGACTACAACCGAGGGCGATGAAACAATCTTCTCTCATCCTCTCATAGGCTGATGGCAACGAAAGCATTTTGTTTGTTTGCAGCTGGGCTGAAGCAGCACCCCGACCCAGGGGCAAAGCACCAAGCCACCAGCACGCTGCGGTGACTGATGGGCTCATCCCAGCAAGGCCAGCTTCCAAGGAAGTCAGCAGCACACCCCGTCACCGAAAACATCACCTAGAGTCATCACAAAGGTACACGGTACTGAACAAAGACAAAGCTGAGGAGGTAATACCTAGAGTCACCTCGGATGCTGCAAATAGAAACGCGTCCAAGTTAGAGAGTTCCTGTTCCCCACGCGCACAGAAACGGTGTGGTTTTAATCACAACTCTGCTGGGCTGAGCTGCGAGCACCCTTGGGAAGAACACGCATCACAGACAGCACCAACACACGAAGGAAAAGGAAAGGTCGCGGGCAAAAAGGAAGCAGGGAAAAAAAAAAAATGAAAAGACAAAAAGAAAGAAAAGAAAGAGCTCTTGGAAAGCGACGCAGCGAAATAGTTTTGGTCACTTGACAACCTCTTAGCTAAATTTCACAGAATCCCCGCAGACCAGCTGTGACAATAGCTGCTCAGCATCCCACCCCGGCACGGACACATCCCGCTGCTCCTGCGCACATCTGCATATGTGTGCCAGCTGCGGGTGTCCAAGCAGGGCTCCCCAGGAGGGAGCAGCACCGTGCAGGGGTTCGGAACAAGCGGCCAAACCTGCAGCAGCAGCACTGCGTTGGGTGCAGCTCAGGCTGGCACTGGCTGTCAGCGGGCAGGCTGCTGCCGCACGTGGGCTACCACCGCTGGCCTTACTTTACACACCCAGGAAAAAGGATGTCTGTAACTCGCGGAGCTGCTTTCTTGTTTTGTTTTTAAAGGTGAAAGCCTGAAAGGTCTGGCTGGTTTCCTGGGGCAGTAACACGTATCCCCCGGCCTCTACGACTATCTTAAAGAAACCTGCACGGTGCTTGCTTTCTGCTATCTATTTATTTTAATTAGCATTTAATCCATTGCCCCAAATTTCCTACAAAACCTAGGCTTCTAGCATATGGGGGAAAATTGTAGCACAGGGCTGTAATGTGGTGTGACAGCTGCGTGTCTATAGGAGAAAATAACCCCTTGATCCGCCCATGAGTCAATACTGTAATTTCTTTTGCCAAAGACGTCAGCTACAATGTAAGAAATGCTTCAGCGTGGAAAATAATTGTATGCTAATGACTGTATTAGCCGTCCTAAACTAGCAGAGGTGCACTGAAGTCGTAACGAAAGACGCATCCCAGCAGCAGCAAATGGAAACAACGCAGGGCTTCGTTTCCCTCCAGGCTCTCAGGAGCCCCTTCACACTACAACCCCAACGTTGGGAACTTCACGGCTGAGAGGGGAGAAAAGCCACGGGGTAACGCAGGAACTGCCGGAGCCACATCGCACACACACACGCAGCTCCAAGACCGCCGTTCCTCTCCCACCGCCCATCGCCGAAAGGCGCACACGGCATTCCCGGGAGACGCCGCAAATCCGCATTTGACGCTTCCAGCTCCGAGCACCTCCGCCTTGAAACCCGCCAGCCTCACCTCTCTGGTCGCCGTTCGCTTTCGCCCCAGCGCTCGGACCCCATCCCCATCAAAGCGCCGCTAACGCAGAGCGCGCCCCGCTCCCTCACACGGACCAAGTTCCAGCGCGGCGGAGCGCGTCGCCCCGAAGTCGCTCCCCGCGGCGCCGCGCTGTGCTCCCCCCCCCCCCGAGCCCGGCCCGGAGCGCTGCGCTGCCGCCCCGTCGGCCCCGCCCGTGCCGCGCTCATCCCGCTCCGTGCCCGCGGCCATCCCGTTACCTGGCGTGCTGTGCCCCGGCTCGGCCCGGCTCCCCGCTCGCAGCAGCAGCAGCAGCAGCAGCAGCAGCAGCAGCGGGAGCAGCGGGAGCCTCCCGTCCCCGCCGCCCGGCCGGGGCGGCTGCCGCATTCCTGAGCCGACGCCGCGTTACTCCGACATCCACCGCGCAGCGCTCCGCGTCCCGGCCCCCGCAGCCGCCTCTCTTCTCTTCTTCTCCTCTCCTCTCCCGTCCGTCCGTCCCGCGCCGCGCCCTCGGGGCTGCGCTCTGCCGGCGGGCGGGGGAGGCGGCGCGGGCGGCCGCCTCAGCCCTCGCTTGTCACTTTCCGCCCGCTCCGCTCCCCGCGCGGCCCGGCCCCGCAGCGCCCCCTGCCGGCCGCTTCCCGCCACTCGCCGCCGGGCGGGCGCCCGCTTCGCGCCGCCGGGCGCCATTTTGGCCCCCTGTGCCGTCGGGGCTGCGGAGGACGGCGCGGACTCGCCCTGCGTGCCGCAGCCCCACAGAAAAACAGTATTCAAATGCGAGTTTCAAGCCCAGCTCGGTACTGCTGGAGTTGGCATACGATCAGCTTTGACTGCTCCCAAAGTCCAGACCCTCCGGTGCCGGCGGCGCTGGGGCAAACCAGCAGAACCGGCTTCCCGTGCAGCTCTGTTGTCTTGCACGTGGCTCTGACTCTGAGGCGGTTCAGGAGCCAAGCTGACAGTGGCCTCCTCAAAGTGAAGAAGTCTCTCCCAGCTCAAGTCCTCGACGCACCTTTTTGGGTGGGTTCCTAGAGCATTTATCCCTCAAAGGTTGGGGATCTGAGGGTGTGCCACGCTCACAGGCGAGGGCCAGGTCCAGGGATGGTGGCCGGGTCACGCAGCTCCATAGTGGTAAGAGAAGTTTGAGGTCAGTAGGGGAATTCCCTTCAGAAACCGACAGGGTCCGTGACCAGCCACAGCGGAGGCAACATTACAGACAAGTATTCCTGTGAATGGCTCAAACGGGCTGAGGGCCCAGGGCTGGGCCCAAACAGACTCCCCAGGCCATCAAGGCCTGTAAGCGTCCCCAGGGCCCCAACACTCACTGTGTAGGTACAGAGCAAATGTCAGTGAGAAGGTCAGGCTGTACAGCTGGGATAGGATTTCTGCAACACCAGCCTGGGCTCGCCCGCCCTGGCCCTTCTAGGGTGACGTTTCAAGTTATTTCTGAGCTGATCTAACAGCACGTTGACCACAACAAACAAATCTCTGCTTTCCACGCTCATAGCAGCAACTGGTCACGTGGAAAATACCCTCTGATGGGACAAAAAAGAGCAGTGCTCCTCCAGCTCGGCCACCTGGGCCAGTCCCCGCAGCTGCTGGGTCCAGCAAAGCGAGTGGGACCCTGCTTCAGGAGTGGGCAGGGAGCAGAGGAACATGTCTGCCTCGTTTAGCTGCAGCACAGGATTGTTTCTTCATCTCCCCATTGTGTAATGAAGCAAGATGGCTGCGAGGTCACCTGGACCCAGGGATAACCCACAGCCAGTGCCTAGGGACACCGAAGAAGTCTGTGACAGACCATAACTGCGCATAGAAACTGCACATAGATTCCCCACGTCTTTGGGTTGCTTCTAAACGTTAGATGCACGCACTGTGAAAGGATAAATCGTTCGTAATTAAAAAACAAACCACTTATTTTTAGCTACAAATCTACCAAAGTGCATGCAATTAGCGAATATAAATCACTTCCTGGCTTGAAGACTGTTCAGCGCAGCACATAAATGAAAGTTAAAACATACGTTTGGGGAATACATACTACATCTGCTCTTAATCTGCAGCATTTTGAAATCAATACAAATATTCTCCCTACTTTTCCTTGAACACGCTGCAGTCTGCCGTACCGCAGTGGAAGAGCTAAAAATACATTAAACAAAGGAACCGGAGCGGGCACGGACTATTGGTAAGGATCTGATGGCAAAAAAGTAGTCGAGGTAATGACACACCCCGCGGTGGGAGGACAAATTAGAGGCGGTTTCTCCTCCATGGCTTGCAGGATGCTGAGGAGATGCGGGGCACAGATGAAGGCTCAGGAGGTGGCTCTGGGGAACGGCTGCGTATCTGAAAACAGCGAGGGGCTTGTGGTCAGCATGGGCGAGGAGTCAGTTCCTGCAGGGAGAATGTGTGACACACAGAACCTTCTTCTTCTCTTTTTCTTCTTTTAATGAAAAGATATCTAAGAAGCTGGCTGTCTGGGAATGATTTGTAAGTACAATAAACTGAACAAGAGGATGATAAGCAAAATATTCTAAGAGAATCGTGTCAGAAGTAGAGCATGCTAAAAGAGGGACTCGACAATGCCTGTTCTTAAGTATCGTGTCACATTGTAAGAGAGTTCTTGTTTTCCTTTCCACCTCTCACACTGCCATTAATCTATTCCAGATCTTTTTCATTTCAATCTCCGAGGCCGTAACAATCATCCTTTGCCCGCTTGAAATTCCACTGGAGCTAGAGCCCGGCGAGGCTTCCAGAGTGGAAGCTGAAGGCAAGGCCGGGCCCTGCGCAGATTCACATTCAGATCTGAGTTCACCACTGATTTTTAAACGCTGCAATTGGTGGCACTTTTTGAAGACTGGAGACTAGCACATATCTTTGCTTACGCTGCCAATTTTGTAGCGGGGGGGGGAGTTCTGTCTGACAGCAGCGCCGACGTCGTCTCGCTGAGCGCATCCTTTGTTTCCTAGCTGAGTTTTCCGGAGCGAGTGCAGTACAGTGACATGTTTCAGTGTGTCTGCAGGAGGTGGGGTACACAGCCCCTCCAGTGCCTCCCTTCATTTTGGGACCTACCAGTTATTCCAAGGACTAGGTGTGCTGGTGCCAGCGTGCAGCAGCTCCGCCTCCTTCTCAAGCTGCAGTGTCTTTGCCTGAAGAGGAAAGCAGAGGACCAGGGAGCAGAAGGTAGCAGTGGGAGAGCGTGCTGCCAGGGGTCAGAGGACAGGTTGTAGCCCTGGGAGCGATAGCAGGGAGGAGCAGGAGGCTGAGTACAGTCATGTTCAGATCATCTAGTTAGGTCTGTGATCTGGGAGTACTTTGAAAATTGGCAGGAGGTTATGGAAAAGATAAAGGCAAAAGCCTTGAAACAGACCACAATTCTTTGCCTTTCATATGCATACTACGCTGGAATTTTATATACATAGCAGAAGGACTCTGTTCTTTATATTCTTGAATTACACAGCTCCGTAACGTGTAACGTTACCCTCCTGGAAAAACAAGGGTGACAGAACGGGACACAAACACCAGCAACTGCTTAACAACACATGCAAACACGGCAATGCTTATTATGCATTATTTCTGTCATCGTTATTGCTTTACTTTCATAACTGTGTGCTGACACCCGGCGTTTCATTGGGTTCTGTATCCATACTGTGCTTCCAAAGCACTGATTCAGCAACCAGATGACGTGCAGAGCAGGACGGGCAGCAGGAGAGGCGTGCAGCAGCGATGCTCCCAGGTCCTGCAGCTGGTGACTTAGCAGATGCTGGGCTTTGTGGGGATCTTTAGTAGGAAAGCGTTGCAGTTGTTTCCTCTCTGATTTACTCAGTACCCTGAGAAGTGAGTCTCCAAAGGAAGGTAACGGATTTAGTTTAGTTCAGGTGTGAGCAGGTTAGACTTGTGCAAAACACATCAGGTGAAAGCCCTTACCATCAGAGGGCCTGCCGCTCCTCCCACAGTGCTTGTTTGCTTTTCGCAAGAGGAATCACTTAACCCGGTCCTCAAAAATCACCTTCGGGGAGGAGGGCATTAAAGCAACAGTTTGGAAAAGTGAGCTGCCCTCCCACTCAGCTGCCTCGATCCACGACTTCGCACCATATCAGACAACCTCGGGGCAGCCCCAGCCCGGCGTGCAGTGAGCAGCGCTGCCAAGAAAGGGCCACGGCATCTGCTCTGCACCTCCCAGCTCTCCACATAAATTAGCTGGGAAGCGGTCCCCCAGTCATCAGCGTGAGCAAGGGAGATTTCACCACCTTCCTGAACAATGTCATCTTTGTTGCCAGGCCCTCAAAGCAGGAAAATACTTCAGTCATTAGGGGGAGAAGAATGTCACAAATTTTGCAAGAGAAAAATAGGTTCCAGAATTGGTGTTTGGACAGGTTAATAAGAAGGCCCGTGCGTTCGCCTCGACAATTTATTTACTTGTAAGTCTGCACTGGGGTTTTGTTAGGGATTTGGCATCTTAAACAGGTTTTCATTCCAACAGCATTTCAGTTCACCTTTAAGACTTTTCAATTAAGACGAAATCAGTGAAGTAAAGATCCATGGGTGGAATTTGCGTGGAAGTTGGCTGGGGGGTTTTAGGTATCGGGTTTATAGACTTGTATCGTGCTATCTAACATCTTGTAATTTCCACTCATTCTGCATGTAAAACTTTTATTGCTATCAGTGCTGAGCGTAGCACGCCACTAAAATGGGGACCATGCCCGCAGGACACCAAGTGATGTAAGGTGCCCTGTTCAGTTACAGCACCCCGGCTGCACTAAATCTCCACACTGAATGTTTGGTTTAGTCCCCCTATAAACTTCGTCTGCTGGATTTATATATTTTGGCTCCTTTTAATTTGACTCCGGTGTCTACATTTGCTGAAGTGAGCACAGTTCCACTCACACTGGCAACAAATCTGCAGCACAGTGGGTATTTCTTGCTGTACGAATACAGGGCCTCGGCTGGCAGGGTGCCGCACGGACCCACTCGTGTTTCCAGGAGATCCGAGAGCCAGGAGAGATCTCAAGGGAGAAACCCCAGCCCCACAGCAGCCACTGTGAGGATCAGAGCACGCAGCACACTGCTCATCCTCTTCTTTAATCGCAACCACAAAACGGACGCGTTCCTTTCCCTGACTGACGATGGCACGCTTCTATCTGCAGCGCGAGTCCTGTCCGTGATGATGATGTGGCAGTTTTTCTTCCCTGCGAGGTTCACTCACGTGGGTGTGTTACATGAAATAAAGCAGCATTTCAGTAATGGCTGCTGTGGGATATTTTAATTCTCTTCCTCTACTTAGAGGGTTTTTTCCTAATCCATTTCAATTCCAGCAAAAACGTCTCTGATCTGATAAAGGAGATGAAGTCACTGCATAGGCTTACTATTTTATTTCCATAAGGTTTGGAAGTTTTGTTCCCTGCAGTGTTTTGGAGCCCAGGAGTATTCATCTGTTTTGTAAAAGGAAAGTTCCGTGGAGCAACATTTGGTCACCGTTGTCTGAATTTCATTATTGTGTTCTCCAGACTAGCAGAGGGGAAAAGTGCAAGTTAGCTGGGTCACAGTCTGAAATGTGAGAGCAGTCAACTTTTTCTGAAGTTTATGGGAATGAAAGGAAATTTAATACCGTTCAAAAGAGAGATTTAAAGTTGCATCATGTGAAAACAATTGGAGAAGTTTAATCCTGAGGTCCTGGGTTCTTTGGTAACTTACATGACCGTCCGTCAGCCTGCAAAGGATGGAGCTGGCTTCGCCTCTCTAACAGTTGGCCTCTGTTTTGGAGTGGTATGGCGATGCCAAAGAAACAAAGGCAAGTTCCCTTGGTTTTACAGACCACGATTAACTCTGTTCTTCATGCTTTTCAGCCTGAACCCTTCCTGCCCATCTCTGGGCTGCCAGCACCGATCTCCCACCGCTCTCAGAACACGTGCTGACAAGCTCTTGGTGTACAAGGGACTGCAGAGTTCTGAAACGCTGAGTCCGTACACACAGCCATTATTTAACCTTTACCTCACCAGCTGCTTCAGGGCTCACACATTTCTTTGTACGTGGAGTGAAAACAATGGGACTCGGGGAAGTAACTCAATACTTTGCACTCTGTTATATTTCTCGAGTCTTATTTATGCTAGAAGATGTTGATTAAAACATTCCTTATATTAGTTTCTCTGGGTTATACGAAACTAAAACTCCGCATATGTATAAAAATTAAGAGTTGTTTTCCAGATTATTTACCACAAACTCCACCCTTTGCAAATCTCTTACTGCTAAGAAGTTCTCCCTAAAGGTGCTCCCCCCTCCCCCAACATCCCAGCTCTGTCTCCTACCCCTGACCTCTTTGGTTTTGGTGTCCCACCACTGCCTTCAGCCTCCGGTGACCACTCAAGGTCTCTCATGACTTGGGTTTAAAATAATGCCAGACATTATGAACGGGAAAAAAAAACAAATGCAGGGTGTCAAAATCAAGAGAACTTGCTCTTGAAGACTTGTTTCTTATGCTTTCAAATGGTGTTGCGTAGCACTTAATCCCACAGCAGGATGAAGTTCTAAGGAGATCTTCGGGTGTGCGTCCGTCTCCCCGCCCCACGCAGCGGGTGGGAGTGCTGCAGCTCAGGGAACACGACCTGGGATGTAGCACAACGAAACCCCCTTGCTTCTCCTGCCCTAAACATTCCTGGCTGCCCAGCAGTGCCTGGTGTCCCCGTGCAGAGGCTTTGGGGAAAGAAGCTCTTTCCCTTTGATTCTCAGTGTTTTTCATTTACAAGTTGCTTACATTAGTTGTAAAAATTTTGGCTTTGCATGTGCTTTTTTCCAGGCAGTGCTTCATTACCTCACTTTTCCTTGCAGCGTGTCCACACAGTCACTGAAGTGCAGCGCTGAGGCATTCCCATATGCTATTGCTGCTACAAACACTGCAGTTGCTACGGAACATATTCTTTGCTTCAACTTATCCATACGTATTACAACATCTTTTAGCAGGACAAACCCACGCAGCTCGGGCTGTATGGCCCAGACCCCCATTGGGAGCCGCTGCTTTTGTGGGCACTATGGGGGATGTTATAAAACCAGCTGTGTCCTGATCCTGCAGCAACTCCTCCATCACCCGAGCTGGAGCCATACAAAGGGAACTGTGGTTGATGATGAAAACACAGACAGATGGAAGGGTGGCAGGGGGTGAAGGGAGGCACTGATCTTGAAGTCTGTGCTCCTGTACCATGAGAGAGAAAAGTTTGTTCTGGAAAACCTAGAAGGGAAAAAAACGTTACGTATGGGAAGGATGGAAAGTTGGAAAACTGAAGAAGGAAGAAAAGAAAAAACTGCATACAAAGGAGGGGGCGAAAAGCAAGACATAGGGAAAGGAAGTCCAGAAGTTAAGGTGGGCAAAAGATGCAGTTACACTGAGCTATGAAAGCACAGCACGTAATTGTGCAGGAATCAGCACACAGTGGGAGGAACCTGCAGCATCTCCCTGCGTCAGAAAAGCAATCCCTGTGGAACACCCAGCAGTTACACGCCCTTCAGCATCGACTCACTTGGTCATGGCAGAAAAAATCCGTCACGTATTACTGGTTTATTCTGTGCCCTCTTTCTGCCACAGAGTAAGTTAAACACCCACCCATCGCAGCGCTCGGCTGCTCCGTGAGCCTTCCAGGCCAGTGTGGAAAACTGAACCATGCAGCTCGGCTGCTTTTTATAAAACACTTATGACAACCTGCTCCAAGCAGCACACGCGAGAGCTGCTTCAAAACTGCCTCTGTGACAGAGAGCTTACCACGACTTCAAACCGCCAGCGCCTCGCTCAGATGCTGCTGCTTTTTGATTTCTGTGGATCCATTCCACCTCTTTTTGTTTCTTTTTCTGTCTGCTTGTGCGAAGCAGGACAAAATCACACATTGCCAGTGCTGCCCTAAACGTTATCAGCAGCGAATGCTTGAGGCAGTGCCAGAAGCAATGCTGTCCCACCTGCTGGGAGCTGGGCACTGACCAACAGCCCTGCCCACGTACTGCTTTGCCGTACAGTAAACAAGAAGCACTTCAGTTTACAGTAAGTTCTTCCATTCAGAACAACAAGCACACCAATCAGAAAGTTGATCCTGGAAACACAGAAAACTTCAAGAGCACCTCCGCGACTGCCCAAACCAGTCTGCCAAAGTGCGTGCAGCGCAGCTCTGGGTGCCCCCGCTCCCACCCTGTTCCCTGCGCCCACGCCCGGGCCGGAGCGGTGCGCGGAGTTTGGAGCTGTCCTCAGGGCTCTCGTTACGCACAGACCTTAACGGCACGCACACAAGCTGAGAGTTGGCAGCATCACATTACTATCAGCAGAGCAAGTTATAAACCCAACCCTAACTCCAATCCCAGCCCTAACCCAAACTCAAGCCCTAAGTAACCCAAAACTTAATGGTAATCCAAACCCTAACCCCAACCCTAACCCTACCCCAACTCCAACCCAACCCCAACCATAACTCTGTGACGCGCTGTGACGTTCCCCTAACATCAACCCAGGCTGTTTTGGCCACGTTACGCCGTGTTTCTTTCTGCGTCATCCCTACGTTAAATTGTTGAAATCCCATTTTTAGAGCCACAAACAGTGGGGCTGCCCAGCAGTGCTGTGCTACTCCAAGCTCCCCCGGCCATACCTGTGCCCGCCGACCGCGTCCCTCAGTGCCACAGCCCCCGGTGTCACCCAGAAGAGGCGATGCACGGAAGGTGTGGCAGCCACACGCTGCTCATTAAGGGGTTCAACTGTTGACTTCGGGAAGTGCGTGAGGATCGCTGGCAGCTGAGCTTTTAGTTTGAAAAAGCAGAATGCCAAAAACAAGCTCGAATAAGAGGTTATAGCTCTACGCTGTGTGACTTTTCTACTTTCCACACAGCCCTGAACCTCCGTTTCCAGGAAAGCAACGATTTCCTCGGGAGGACACGAAGCTGAGCACCGATCTGCACGTGGTATGCTCAGCTCTGTGATCTGATAGGAGCCCGTGTGCTCCCAGCAAAGCCAGTCAGGGCCTGGGGGGCCACTGAGCCACCCAGCAAACGGATGTAACCACTCAGAATAAACCCTGACTGTCTAACAAACTTCTTGAGCCTGCATGGCATGTAACTGATGCTTTGAGTTCGCTCTGGCCCTCTGTAAAAGACATCGGAAGCAGAGGAGACCTTCATTTAAACATATTTCATTTCTGTGCCACCCGAGCAGTCAGAACTTCACCATGCATCCCCATTTCTTACAAAAGGAGAAACACCTCTGAACTGCTGCTGGGCCAAATGACAGCGCCGGCACTGCCAGAATTCTTTCATTCTGTGCCACGGGGTGTAAGAGCCGAGCGTCTGACTGCTGCCGTCATAAAACCCCTTCTTTGAGGCTGGCTCTAATTACAGAGCGTTCTAACGCTTTTATCTTTGGGCTGCGCTGGGACGGGGTGGATTTGAGGTCTCTGTCTCCTGTTTCATTCGGTTTTGCACAGTCAGGAGAAGACACAGACCTTTCTTTCCCCTTTCTCTTTCAGGACTGATGCGCAGCATTAGCGCAGCCACCACCAGACGTCAGCAGCGCGTTGGGGACATCAGTGACTGCGCTCACAGATGTGAGGACAGCTCTCCGTGGGGATCCCACACGGCCCCAAGCAGAAGGCAGAGCACCGTGCCCCATTGCAGCAGCAGCTGCCTGCAGCGCTCCAACCCGCACTGATCAGCTTCGTTCTGGCTCTGGCTGCACCTTGCCCGTGGCCCTGGCCCACAGCCCGAGCCTTGCTGTGCCGGGAGCCGACGGAGCCACCCTCCCTGGGGTCGGCTGCGGCTGTGGGAGGTGAGTGGCACTGCAAAGGGACACCCACGGCCGGTAACTGTGCCAGAAACAACACAAGCACTCTGCTTGTGAACTTCCTAAACTGCTCCGCTCCCCCTCCGTCTCCAAGGAGCAGTGAATAAACGGAGTGGAACAGTTTGGAGCTCCGCAGCTTCACCGGGACGCAGCCCTGCCTTTGCTCATTCGTTCCCTCCAGAACGCATTGTTTCTGACTTTGCTTTCTGCTGTTAGATGCAGGGAGGCTCACAGGAGTGACCCACGTCTGGCTGTGCCACCAATCCCTGCTCTGAAACCTGAACTCCTTCTGGTGTCCATACATCATCCTGCTCCCCTCTCCCCCACCCAGCGCCGCTCCTGGGCCTTCCTGTCAACTCACCCTCCTCCTCCTCCTCACCCACACGGCCCTGTTCCTCCCCAGCCCCAGCTCAGGTTTGCTGGCCCTGATCTTCCTAAATCCCCATGTTTTTGTTACGGTAAGGACAGTGAGGCACTGGCACAGGGTGCCCAGAGAGGAGGTGGGTGCCTCATTCACCAATCCCAGCGGAACAAACCATCCTAAGTGCCGGGGTGACCCTGCCACTGCTGCGCCCAACTCCTGGCACAATAGACCCCACACCTTGTGCTGCCTCCCACTCGCGGGAGGATTTCCACTCCTGGAACGTCTGTACTTGCTTTTTGCTTGAGATGTATTTTCATTTTGGGGCGGTGGAAACTCCAGAAGGCAATATCTGATTTCTACATGGAGAGTCGGGGGAAAGATGAAAAAGCGCACACAACTGGTGAGACATCTGGATCTGATTGGGCTCCTTCGGGACAGCAGCCTACAGCCTGAGCCTGAAGGGAAGCAAAGAGACCAGCAGTAATTCTTCACGCAAATACACAGAAGCACAGAGGGGCTGAGCCTCTGCAAACACCTCCACTGTCCACCGGGAGCAGCGCGGGCTGAGCACAGTGCTCTGCTGCTGCAGGCAGCCGCTGCCTTGGAAGGAACACTCCATAATCCGGCCCCAGGGTGAAAGTGAACTCACAGAGAAAATTATGAATAACCAAAGCTGGTAGCTTCAGATGGAGCTCTCCCTTGGAGCTGTGTGAGCTATCCCAGCAATTGGCCACATCTGCTTCTTCTGCTGAGTGCTCACAGTGAGGTTTTGCTGGCACTTGGGCCGAGTTGGGGGGGGGGGGGACGGGACATGTGCTCTGCTTTATGGGAAGGAGCAACTGTTCCTCAGGCAAAGCTGTGAGAGCACAGGAAGCTTTGCGCCCGCTCCCAGAGGTGTTCAGCAACAAGTCCCAGCAGCACCCACACTATCGACACCTGACCTGGTGTGGAGGCAGCATCCTTCCTTGCAGCCCCAGTGCTTCACTCACACAGCAACAACCCTCTGCTGCAGATTAAAAAGGAAGAGGGAACCAGTCCCCCGACACAGGGCAGCTGCAGACGTGGGACATTTTTTATCACAGCTTAGCTCTCAGGGGAGGAGGGCACCTATTACAGGAGGGAAACCAGTATTTGCCAGTACACGTTAGAAAATAAGCCAAAAGGGTTTCCCAGCAGCAATCTGCTTGAACAGAAAAAGGGGCAGACAAAAATCACGTGTGCTGCACCAGGGGAAGGCAATGGAGCAGAGATGTGGCCATGGAGTGAAACACAGCAGGTTTTGGTACTACGTCACTCGTGCTCCTGTGCCATCCTGGCAGGAGCTGGCCTGAAGTGAGCCAGGAGTGATGTGTGGCCACTGCCACGCAGAGAAGGCTCAAAGCAATGACCGCCGAATGAAAAGCACTTCCTCCCCAGAACCAGCTGAGCATCCTTTGTGACAGGAGATGGAAGTCCCAAACGGAGCACCACGGACACAGCCTGGACTGCACAACCTCACTTTGACACCTTCCTGTGCGTGAAGGTGTAAGCAATGAGCAAGGGCTGGACCACATTTAACCTCCCTTTCACACACAAATCACGCCTGATTCTGTGCTTTTTCTCCTTTTCTTCCTTGAATGCAGAAGCACAGCATTTGCTGGGCTTTTGCATTTCTTTCCTTGTGCTTCATGAAGGGACACGTGTACGCAGCTGCTCAGGATGGAAGCTCCAGCAGCAGGGCTCAGGCACACCACGAGCAGCAGCAGGACTGCAGGGGCTTTGGTTTTAACCTGTCCTGCCTCCAAACAGATGGCTGCCCCATCCCTGGAGGTATTCAAGGCCAGGCTGGGTGGGGCCCCGGCTAAACCCCTCGGCAGAGGTCGGAACTGGGTGGGCTTTAAGGTTCCTTCCAACCCAAACCGGTCTGTGATTCCATGAAAACAGCTCTGGCAGCAAAGCTGTTAGCATGGACTTAGCAGAAGGTCTGCTGGTCAGAAGAGACACCTCACCTCTGCGCAGGAGACGAGATAGAGAGCTTTTTGTCAGCACATCTGCACCGACCTCAGAAGTTTTGCTGGCAGCGCTTGCACCGAGGGCAAAGGTGGGATGCTTCACATTCCTGGAAAACAGAGCCGTTCCCTCAGGCCTGCCCAGGGACCCAGCCTGAATCTCAGCTGTGTGGGCACTGTGCCTGCAGGCCCTGCACCGTCTGACAAGGGCACAAAAAAAATTGGGAAAACCCCCGAACATCACTCCCACCAATGCAACCTCTTGTAGTATTTAACAGCCTGGAGAAGGAGGGGGTTGAGCTGAGTTTACCTGCCTGAGCCCCTGTGCCAGAGGGCATCACCTTGGTGGCTGAGGGCACCACAAGCACACCTCGTCCTCCCCAGCACAATGGCAGCGGGCTGGGATGGGAGCAGGACCCAGCTCAGCATGGAGGGGACGGCTCCAGCATGAGGGGAGGGAGCTGCACTCGTAGCCAGCAGCTACAGCTGCTCCCAAAGTCACCCTCTCCGTGCCCTTGGAGAAGACTCTGCACGTTAATGCTTGCAACTCTGATTATTCCAAGGGTCTTGCCATCCACATTCAACCAAACGAGCTCATAGAACAGTCTCCTGGTCTTCAAAAGGGAGCAAGAAAACGCAAGGACACTGAACGGGAACTGTAGCTCACACCACTTTAATATCCTGCAATGACTGTCACTGCTTATTTCTCGGGGGAGGGTGTGCTGTGGTTTTTTTCTTACACAGATAGCAATGCAAACAGGGAGCAACGAACATAATTTGTTCTCAAAGGGAAAAAACCCACGTGAGTGAAAAAACACTCTTCCAATACACATCCACTGCTTATTTAGAGACATCCAATTGTAAAGACGACGCGTTAACGAGGGTGAAGTGCGCCTCTTTTCCAGGAAAAGTTTCCAAGATAGAGACTGCGTTCATCAGTAATTCCGGGAGTTTGGTTCTCCGTTATTCCCAGAGCCTTTTGTTTAAGCACAGAAAGAAAACAAGTACATGTGCTAACCCAAAAGGCTGTGCTAACGAGCACCACACCGACGTGCCAGCAGTGCTGTGTGACGCAGAGAAGCAGCACGGCAACGTGCACACCAAGTGTTGACAGGAGCTGGGTTTTATTGTCTATCTGTAGCGGGCAGTGTTCTTAAATACGCAGATAAAATTAATATTCCTTTTATAGCGACAGACCCGACAATAAAAGAGGCGACGGGCTGGCTTCTCTCCCTTGGTGCCAGGATGAGCCTTTATGTGATAACAGTGGGACCGGTGCGGCCGGTTCTTTCGTGGAGCTGTGAGAGTTTCAGTGCAATGGAAATGAGAGGAGCCAGCATGACCTGCAAGAGGGAGAGACGGCTGAGGAGCAGGGCAGGGCACCACGAGCAGCCTGTGTGCATCGCCTCTGCACCCACACCTCTGAAGCCTTGATCAAAAAACTGCAAGCCATGCAAAGAGTTCTGTTTGCTGGGGGACAGAAAAATGAGGACTCTTTCGGTATTGGATGATCCCAGTAAGGAACATGCACCAAACCTGGCACAGAACAGGTCAGTGTCATCTTAAATGTGGCTGCAGCATCTTTTCTATCTGCACAGAAATGAGCTCATCTTATCCCCAGCGAAGCAACGTTTTGCCCAGAAGGTCAGATCAGGTTGGAAAGCGTCCTTCCACACCCAGAATCAGCCACAAATGTAACGTAAACAGGAAAACTAATGCGCAACTGCAAAAGCAGCTGTGAGAGATTCTGAATAAGCAACGCTTGTTCCACACAGAGCTTTCATAAAAGCTGTTTACACTGGGACTGAAGATATCAAAGCCCTTGCTTCCAGAACACCCAGCACGTGGCTCCAAGCAAAGCAGCACCAGGCAGAGAGCCACAACTCAGACTTAGCACCTACCTGCGGGTCTTCATGGATCTTCTTGGCATCCTTCTCGTAGCTGTCTATGTAGAGCCGCACGGTCGCTCCGGCGCTGCCGGTGCCGCTCAGCCGGAAGATGATGCGAGAGCCATCGGAGAAGATGAGCCGTAAGCCCTGGGGAGGGAGGAGCACGGCCTCTCAGCCACACAGCCCTCGGGTACCCAGGCACTGCCCGTGGCACCCAGCCCGGCCCGCCCCAGGCAGCCTCCAGACCCACCCCTCTCTCTCTCCCAGCATCCCCTCCCGTTCCCTTCACAAAGGCTGAGACCCCGCTGGCAGAGGGGAAAAAAAAAAAAAAAAAAAACACCTTTTCCAAGGCTCAAACGCACTCTTTGGCTTCATAAAGGGCAGATGCAAGGGTCAAAGGAGGCCAATATTCAGCACTCAGCTCTCAGAGGGCCAGCCCCAGCAGCACTGCGCCCACCTGGTTTCTGGAGACGCTTCCATCCACGGGGTCGTTGTACTCAAAGTTATCGGCCTTCTCAACCGTGTAGACTTTGTCACCAGCTGACAACTGCTTCCCCACAAAGGAGCGGTCGAACATCACAGTCTCCAAATCTTTCATCATTTTACCCGCTGCACCTGCATCCACCTCCTCATAGTCATATCTACAAAAGCCCCCATGAAAACAAAGATTAGGAGGTCTGTAATTAGCAGCAGTGTTTTGCGCCGTCCTTGCTTAACAACGTTACGATCAGCCCCACGTGTTTTCTGCTCTTACTGGAGACACGGACCAGAAGGAAGGAGGGGAGGATGTACGCAGCAGTACATGGGTGCAATACAAATTCGTGGGATACACAGCAACCTATCACAGATACCTTTAACACTGAGACAGGAGAAGGGCCACATTCCAACAGCACTGTGTGCAAAGTATTTATTCCAATTCTTCTGGTAGGATCTCAACAGGCTCTTCTGATAAGTTCTGCCTGAGCACCTCAGCGTGTCCCCACAGCAAAGCAAAGGTGTGATCGCAGCACACGATAACACCCAGTGCCAGCTTTGATCTAACTAATGTAAGTAAGAGAAGCAGCAAAGAGCAGCAGCTCCAGCACGAGCACGGATCAGGACCTGACACTTTGTACTCCAATTCCAGTGTGATTTGCACGGCTTTTATTTGCCTGATCAGGCAAACAGAGCACACACGGGCTTGCTAGCTGCCTTCCACTGCACCTAGCTTGCCATGCAGAGGTACTTCTGGTGCTTGAAGACTATCTTTTTATTCTATTTTGTCTTTTTTTTTTTCCACTGCTTTAAATGCCAGGGACGTATGCTGGCTTTGTGGTATGGAGGGGAAAAAAAATAAAGGAAAAGACAAGCTCTTTCATCTGGCAATGGGTGACAGAAACTTCATGTAGGTCTTCCAGACTTCTGCCTAATGCTCTCACTCCTCAGAGCATCCCCCTCTTCTGCTCACGTGCATGTCACTTCTCCCTTTTCATCTCCTGTGTCTATAGTAGTTTAAATTAAGAGTAGTTTGGAACTGGACAGAAATTCAACCCAGTAAATCCAGCCTAGGAGCTGGATGTTCACTCAGTGAGACAAAGCCATCATTCAAGATATTACACACTCGGTTGTAAGATGTAGACTAAAGAAGCACACTAAAGAAGGAAAAATTCTTGCAAGAAAAGATCTTCATTAAATAAAGTAAAAAAAAAAAAAACAACAAAAAACCCTACCCCTTCACAGTTTGATTCTGAATAGATTGCATTCAGATTAACAAATCCTAAACTGGACATCGTGAAAGGTTAAGGTGAACTCCCACAGGTTCACCGGACCCAGAGGAGCTGCACAGACTTGCCAGGGAGACCACTGCAGCACCACAGGAAGCAAGTGCAACACGGCAGAAACTGCTGTGGTAGCAGTGCTGGTGCTGTCAGTGCTCAGATTGCTGAGTCCCTTCACGAGAACTCATCCTTGGTCACCCACAGGGCAGAGGGGAGCACAAGGTGCCCGGAGCACCTCCTCACCTGGTGAAGAAGTTCCTGCCATACTTCTGCCAGTGATCCTTCATGATGTCCTCCACGCTCTGCTTGCGGGCAGCCAGGATGGACAGCCAGGCCAGGACTGCCCATAGCCCATCCTTCTCACGGATGTGGTCGGAGCCTGCAGACACAGCACGGACACGTTACGTTGTGCTCCTCCTGCTGGGCCAGAGCCTGCACACAGCTCTGCTTCAGTGCAGCCCTACAGAGGGAAGGCATTTCACGAGCTGGACGCCCACAGGTTGTTAAAGCAGTTCAAGATGTCATCTGCTTTCAGCTATAGCCCAAAGAAAACACTCAGCTCCCTTTAAAACACACTCAGAGCTCACAGATCCTTCATTCCGTTCCCAAGGAAGCAATGGGGAATGTGCACTAAAAGGGTCATTGAAATAAATTAATTAACTAACAGCCAAAAGCAAAGGAGCAGCTCAAGAACTAGCATCAGCCTCTCTGAGCAGCTGTCCACACGCTGTCTGCCAAATCAGCATACCCTGACGGTGCAGTCGCTGGCTGAGCACCAAGAGAAATGCCAGCCCTTGCTGAGGAAGCCAAACCCTACTGGCTCTGAGACTGCAGGGTGTCGGGGGACACATCTTCCTGCCTGTTACCTTAGTGCTAGGCTCAATACACAGCTTCTGGGTTTCACCCTTCGGGCTTTGGAAAACGAGCAGGCTAGCATTACCAAAACCCCAGGGAGCCAGGGACCCACCTGCCAGTGGGGAGAGCTGGCCAGAGCCACCACTTCAGCCCCCAGAAAACCAGCTGGGGAGAAGGGCTGGGACCAGGCAGGGAGCGACACAAACCCCACACTGCGGATGCGGCCATAAATGACCCTCACGGCCCTGCACAGCCGAGAGCTGCACGGAGCTGATGGAGAGGAATGCTACAGTCCCCTGTGAGGTATCGACTTATTGCTGGAATAAAACAGCCCAGAAGGCAAGCAGGAATTCTGTCATGTCACATTACCCTAATTGCTGCCGGGCCCCGGTCCCGCCGGGTCGCAGTTTGTTTCAGTTTCTACTGGGTCTCTTTGGCTGCTCCTTCACCTCGCTCCCATTCAGCGCTCACGCTGTCAGACTCCAAGCAACTCCTCATTAAACTGCTATCGAACAACCTCCCTCACCCCTTTCCATTCTTTAAAGGGCTTTTGCCAGACAGACGAACGCCCTCTGCATTGCAGGGAGCCCAGCACAGGCTGCCCAATGTCCCCCCAACCACCGCCCCAACACCGAGCCTCCCTCTCAGCCCCACCACACGTGGCTGCAGCCGCCTCTATCACCTAGATCCCCCCCAAGCCCTGCACTTCTGACTGCCCTGCTGTCCTGAGGCCTTTACACAACAGAAGAACGAGACCTCAAGGACAACCCAGGCCACGCAAACCCCGGCTTCGATGCAGGAGCGACGTGCCAACCCACACCCCAGCACAGGGGCACAGTGGGCAGACAGCATGAGGAAACCAGGCTGCCAGTGACGCCACGCTGGGTCTGAGGCACGGCACGCAGCCCGCACAAATCGTGGCCCTGCATCACACACGCACACCCCAGTAAATTCCTTAAGATGTTCGCTTTGTTTCTCAGTAACCCAATAACTTGCTCCGACTGTTCAAAGGCAAGTGTTAATTTAAACTTTATAAATCATACCTTGTTTTTAGAACAGGAAAATGAGGGCCCTATTAAGCTCAGAGATTTAATAGTGACCTGAAACCTCCCCTAATAAAACTGCGTGCTCCAAACCATATTTCTTTCCAGAAATGAAAACATTTAGAAGGTTTTCCTGGCCACCAAGAGTTGAAAAATACATTTAACGCTGCACTTAATCCCCATAGACTCAATGACCGGGCTAGTAAAGAGGCCCTTAGACTTCCTGCATATCTCCTTATGCCTTCTGGAAGGAGAACAAGCTTTTGCCTGACGGAACTCAGAGCATTGTGTGTGCCTTCACCAGAGGTTCTTGCAAGCTTTTTTGTTATGCGATGTTAGAAGCATTAACCTGACACGAAAGATAAACCCCAAATAGACCAGCACAGGCAAGAACCACGAGGAGCAACAGTGCCTCCATTAGTGAGATCAGGAACACCCACTTACCAGTACCAAAACTTTCCTCTCCGCACAGAGACAGCTTGTTTGCATCCATCAAGTTTCCAAAGAACTTCCAGCCAGTAGGAGTCTCATACAAAGCAATCTTTGTCGCGTGGGCCACCCTTCGAAGGCAAGAAGGCTGTGTCACACACAGCTGGGCTCAGTGCACCCATGTGAGACACTGCAGCAGGAGCCCCAGCAGTTACCACGCATCTCCTTTGGGGCGACACTGAGAGCAGGTCACGCCTCTGCTTTTTAATCAGTACAGCAATGCTGTGCTTTTTTGGGAGAGCAACTGAAGAATAAAGGTAAACACACAGCTCTTCTAAATCGATTTGCAGTCATCGATGTCAAAGCATTTCACAAATAAACTGCGAGCAACAGATTAAAACACAAAGTGTGTGTGGGGGGGGAGGGACATTTCTTTGGGTTTTTCTGCAGAGAGACAAGAGCAGAACCCAGCCCTGCCACGTCCTCAAACAGGATTTAATTCATTAAACTTCTCTGACCCCAGAACTCATCTGCCCATGGGGCAGCCCACGCTCCCCACTACAGCACATGGCAGACACAGAAAAGGGACGGCTGCTGCCTCGGCCACTGTGCCCAGAGCGAGGTGCTACCTGTCCAGAGCCCCGCTGGTGGGCATGCTGCGGGCAAAGCCGTGCACCCCGGTCTGCTGGAAGTAAGGGATACTGAAGATGTTGGCAGCGATGACAGCGACGGAGTCAGAGGGGTTGACAAAGAAGCCGTGCTTCCCGAGAATCATGTTGCGGTCCTGAGAAGACAAGAGAAACACTCCACATCTCGGCTCTGTGCAACGCAGAGATCGTGCTACTTTGCTGCCACAGCCTACGAACCCACGGACACGGATGTTTTTACTGTGCTGTGCTCAGCGCAGCTTTTGGAAACTATTTCAACATCCTGCTGATTTTTCATAACTTCTGAAGTCATTTAAATACTGTTTGGACCTTATTATTTACACAGTAGTCCACCACTGCCAACGGTTGTGAACTGCAGCGAGTGGTTCCCATCCACCTGCAGTTACAGAAGGGAGAGGAGAAAAGAAGTCTTCACCCTCTGCCAACACCCTCCCTTCACGTCAGAGGGCAAGAAGACAAACGCAGAGCAGCCCATTTACCCCATCTCCATCAAAAGCCGCTCCGAAGTCGTACTCTCCCGTCTTCATGGTCTGCACCAGATCGGCAGCGTAGGTCAGGTTGGGGTCGGGATGGTGGCCACCAAAGTCCTCCAGGGGGGTGCAGTTCACAGCAGAGTTTGCTGGGGCTCCCAGCTCCTCACACAGGATCTTCTTCACGTAAGGGCCCACAACTGCCACGGGAAAACGTGGGAAGGAAGGAAGGAGTCAAGCATGGGGTAAAGAAGGACTTAGGCCTCAAGTACACTGAGGTTTACAATGACAAGAGGAAAAATGCATGTGTGATTCACAGCGATCCAGCAGCACAGCAGGAATTATTGCCCTCAAACATCAGCAACAAAGAAGTGAGGAAAAGCCTTCTCTGGGAAGTAGGAGGCAAAAGCCTAGAGACCAGCAGAGCCAAGCCCACCCGTACCTCCATGCATCGCATCGATGCGGATCTTGAGGTGGTTTTTCCCAGAAAGCAGTTCCTTTAATGCCTTGAAGTCAAAGATGTTCCTCAGCATATTTGCATAAGCTTCTACAGAGTCCACAATTTCCACTGGAAAAAAAAAAACAAAAAAAAAACAGTAGAGAAACTAACTCTGACAACCTGAACTCTACGCATAAGAGCCATTTTGGTACAGGAGCCACCGTGCTGAATTCCTCAGCGCAAAGGGCTCAGCACAGCGCCTTGAAACATCCCATCCAACCATTTCATAAAGATGATGGTCATGTTCCTATACTAAGAAACATTCAGTTATGGGCTGCCACTGCTAACGGGATTACAGGCCCCAAAGAGAAAGAAAATCGGGAAGACAAACACCTTCTCCAGCTCTCTGCTAGTCACAGACTCCAGCCACAGCCTCACCTCCACGGACACTCTTTGTGAAGTTCCCATTCTGCTTCAGTTATGTGTAAAGTGGGATTAGAGAGAAGGAAAAAAAAAAAAAAACACATAAAAACAGACTTCCAATCTCCACCAGCATCAGCACGAATCGTGCACCTGGCAGCCTAACTAATGGGCCAAGCAAACAGAAACAGTGATATAATTAAAATATCTAGACAAGGCGAGATCAAGGCAAAATAAAAATACTAAAATAAATCTGCCACGAGCAGGACAGATATTCTTGCTTGGATTATCCAACAGATGAGAAGGGAAGGTCAGAATGACCACGTGCTCTTCAAAGCACCAAGTGCCCTTGTCCTGTGGAGGCCCACGCTAGCTTCAACTGAAAGGAAACTTCCCGAGGGGAATTACAGTCATTTACCTGTAAAGGGTTTGAATTTGTTCTCCAAATCAAACTGCTGTTTTCCAATGGTACCCAGGTCCACCTTGAGATCTGGGCAAATCGCATATTCTTCAATTTTTTTGCTAATTTGGAAAATTTTGTCTGTGATACCTTCTGGAGCAGGACCTACAAGACATAATGGACAAAGGAGGGGAGAAGTTAAGGAAACACTGTGAGCAAAGAGCAGTGCAGAGGCACGTGAAAAGGCCTGGGGCTGGGAATGCCACACTAGGAGAGGAATACCGGGGAGCAAATCAACCACTCTGGTCGTGGTCCTGAGCAAACTGCTCTGGATGTCACTGCTGGAGTTGGACTAGCTGGACCTACAGGTCCCTGCCAACTGCAGCCACCCTGTAATTCCACATTCAGGCAAACCCACTGCTCAGGCCACTCACTGATCCTCCGTGATGTTAAAACAATTACATTGGATTCTCTGTTGCCAACACGAGGCAAGTCAAGCAGAAACAAACCAAACAAGAACCAACCAAGCAACGTTACCTCCATTGGCTGTATTGAATTTAATCCCAAAATCTCCATTGGGCCCACCAGGGTTGTGGCTGGCCGTCAGAATGATGCCACCGATGGCTTTGATTTTCCTGATGATGCAGGACACTGCTGGGGTGGAGAGAATGCCGTTCTGCCCGATGACCAAGCGGCCAATCTGAAAAGTAAAGGGCGGGACAAACTATTTTAAGCCTCCAATTCCAAAAAACAGCAAGAGCACCGAACACCTGAACACCAGCAAGAGGGAAAGCAGAGCCACGGCATGGAGCACCTGGATGGCAGAGGTCCTGAAGCCAACAGCTCCAACCTGGGAGGCTGCAAGCTCTCCACTGTCTTAACTGGAAGGTCAGCATTTGACCCCGCTCAGTTGTGCCTTTTTAGCAGTTTTGCTTGTGAGTGCTGGAAATGGCAGCCTGCGCTGCACGGAGCTTTCCAGAGGCATCTGAACTAAACAAAAAACATTCGCCTGTGGTCTCGAGCATTGCTTTCAAAAGACACAATGGGACTGAGAGAAGCCAAAGCAAAACAAAAGTCGATCATCATCACTGCTCCCTCGGGACCACGTGCAGATTCTCTTACTCTCAGCGGGTAACGCACCTCCCTCCCATAAATTCGGTAATATCACTGAGATTAAATCCAGACCAACGTGCTAAGCAGTACAAGGTAATCAGGGTCCAGTTTGCTGGGGTTCATGTACTAAAACAGAAGACAAACACCTTTTTGGAAGAACGTGCCCCTTACCATAGCCCCCAAATGAGGTGATAGAGATTTAAAAACACACCAGACCACTCTCCATCAGCCAAGGAGATTAGACCCTGAATACAGCTGAGAAAAGACGAGGAATTTCAATCGAAGGCAAGAGGAACCAGAAGACAGAAGCCAGCCTGCCCAGCCCAAGGGCCCCGCGCAGTGCTGAGCTGCTCTGTAGGATGGCTGCCATTCCTGTCCCCGTGCTGCCCTTTGCTTACTGCACACCACGCTGCCAGGCGAGCCGAGATATCCACACCTCCAGCAAACGAGGGGCACAGACCTGAAACCGTGAGCGTGAGCCCCCTTCTATCAGCTGGTCAGAATACTGCTGCCCTTACAGTGCCTGACTACCTAGATCACAGGATGCGTTATGTCACACAGCACCTGTCTCTGGCACATGCTGACAGATGCTTCTGCACATCCCAAGTACGACGTGCATGCCCTCCCTCGTGGCTTTTTATAGTCCAACAACCCTCGCACTCATCTCTCCTACTCTCCGGAGCAAGATCAGCACAAAGCTGATGAACAAAGCCACAGGTTTTAGCCAGCCCACATAAAAACAGCTAATGAAAACTACCAAACCCAACAGTGAAACTCACTGCTAGCCAGACGTGGGACACACTGCTGGGAAGAAATGCAGCAGAGAAGTCTCAGCTGATGCACATCAGCTTAATCTCATCTTTACCAGCAGGAAACCTGTCCTGGTGTCAAGAAGCCCGGGCAGCAGGCCTGGCTCTTGCTTTGTGCACATTTTTCAGCTCTTCTGCTCAGCCCATACACTGACTTAAGAGGAACACATTAATTTGCAAGGCCAAAGGATTTTTCTTTTCCAGCTGGAAAACATGTAGATTTGAAAATCTCTCTCTCCTCTTATGTGACTGCTCATTACAAATCACCCTGTTGAGATCGGATAAGCTTTTCTGTCAAACACATTCCCACACGCCAGATCTCTTAGCGTACAGTTTTGCTCTGCATTAGGAGACGCAGAACAGACAGCAAAGCCTTCTCTTCCTAAAAACACACCTGCAACCCCAGTGCCCAAAAGCCCCGCGGTGCCCGCTCTGATCCGCTTCCCGCACAATGTTCAAAGGCTTCTGGAGTGCCAACCACACAGCCACAACCCGTACCTGCTGAGAATCACAGCCCACGTTTTGCCTTTCCACTTGCAGAGCAGCTCAGAGCTGGCAGAGCTCCTGCCAAGCTCTATTGCTTGCTGCTCTTCCTAAAAGTACCGTGGTTCTGCGATCTGATGGAGACGCTACGAAGCCCACAAGTACCAACAGCCTGTAGCAAGTCAGAGCACAAATGGGAGCACACAGAACATGGACTATTTATTTTCTTTGCCCCACGTGTATTTCCACATGCTTCTATCCGACTGCACTGCTTCAAAGTGAATTAAACCATAACTTCAGTATCACCACTCTGATTTTCCATTGAAAAGTTAGCTGTCAGCAGCTGAAAAAAATCTATGGGGAAATTCAATCCCGCAGTGACTTAATTTATTTCGGTTTTCTGCATTTATCAACTATAGAACCATAGGAATTTAGTCAGCTAGCATTTACCAACCCCGTTGGCAGCGGCCATTTGGACTATCAGTTCCACTGCAGCCTTATTAAGGTACCTCCCATCACCTCCAACTACCATAGAAGATCCTTGTCGATCCCTCAGATCTATGGAAAAAAATATACTCTGGATAAAGTTCTGCAAATAGTTCATTTTGGATTCAAAGTAAAAGGTCTTCTTCCGTAATCCGCTGGTTCCCGGTTTCTGATCGCTGTAAGGAGCGGTGGGCACCGTCAGCAGAGGCAGAGGAGCAGCATCCATGTTCGTTTGTCAAATAAATGCATTTAAGAAGCAAACCACGACGAAACACAAAAGAAAAAAAATAATAATTTGGAAAAAAAAAAAAAAAAAGTATCGGTCTTGACACCGGCAATGGCACACCTACAGGACAGGAGCTCAGCAAAGTTGCCGAGCACCCAAAAATAGCTCCTCGAACGTTGAGCTGAACACGGCTCCTGTAACTGAAGACGATTCTCAGCACTTGCCGTGGAGGATCAATGTCACGGAGAACACGCAACCCCACGCCGCTGTCCCAGCAGTCAGCAGAAGGTGATTTTTGCCTCCTCCTGCTCCCTCCAGGCACGGCCCCTCGCCATCCCGCAGCGCCCGTCCTCCCGGCCTTCGCTCCCCAGCAGCTCAGCACACAGCGATGCGCTGCCCGGCGTTTTTGCCAGCCCAGCAAGATCCGCGTGGCCCTGGAGGAAAAGCCTCCCGCGGGCACCGCAGCATTTTGCAGCCTCCAGCAAGTTAAAGGTCACTCTTAAAATGGAAGGCAGCAGATCTGTTACCCACACTTTGCTTACACGAGTCCCACGCTGACACCCTGACCGCTCCGGCGCCAGCTTACCCCGAATAACGGGACGACGTCTGCAGTGCAGGACCCATCAGCCTTTGCTTAACCAGGAGAAATCCACCAACTACAGCGCTGCTAAAGCGATGATTTCAGCTGAACACCCACCAAACTTTGTAATGAAAACACAGCCTTATGACCAAGTTATTAATTGTGGAACAACTTGCACCCGGAGCAGACCCAACTACAACGCGTTGTTCTAAGGCATCGTCTCCCTCAGCCTCAAATGCTGGATTGAAACCACGCTCTCTCCTTCAGTAACACTTAGAGTCCCCTGCCCGAGCTGCTGGCAGCATGTTGCAGATATTTCTGGAAAACGAAGGACCGTACGCTTCACAATGACTCATTCTGTCCCATTCTTAAGGAGGGGAGGCGAAAAGGAGCTGTGTACACAGCTGAGCTGGGACGCTTTGTGAGGGCTCCCACAGGACCGTTTCCTGACTCTGCTGCTCCAAACATTGACAGATTTTCTTCCAAGGGGGAAAAAGACCCTCTTACGACAACCTTTACTTTATTCCAACAGCAAGATTGCCTGGGCCGTGCAGCCAGCAACAACCCATGTCTGTATTACACGTATGTCTTCATCCTGCTCCAGCATCCTGCAGCTGCATCGCCTCTATTTCCATGCAAAGGCTGAGGTTTCCCTCTAGTGGCACAGAAAACAAAGCCCAGCTCCCAAAACGAGCCTCCCTAGCAGGGGAAAGCCCACAAGCTCTCTCTCCCAGCCACTTTGTGCCACAGAATGCCACAGCACGCAGTGACACAAGGCCTCAGCCCTGAGGAGGTGCCCACGCATCAGCTGCACGAGGATTTGAGCTTGTCTCTGGGGCACTCACCCAACCCCAGGGCTTTCCTGCAACACCTACAGGACTGTTTGTGCTGCAGCACCAGCAAGGGGACAGCCAAGGACTGCTGGGGAGGCTGGCGTCTGCAGGCTTACCAGGAGACCCAGAGGGGTAAAAAGCTCGGAGGCAGACCTCAGCCCTGGGAGGGGAAGGCTCATTCGATTCATCACCTGGGAGGCCTTGCTCAGACACCTGCAATCACTTAGAGGATGGAAGGGAATTCAGCAGGTCCTCGGATCCCTTCTCAAAGCTGGTGTGGGATCAAGCGTCCCCCAGGCACCCTTCAGAAAGCTCCTGCATCCTGTTCTTGAAATCTCTGTCTCCAGGTGTGGTGCCAGAGCAGTCTCTGGCATTTTCCTGCAGCCTGTCCTCTATCTCCCTCTCGGCAGCTTAAGTCCTCCTAAGCTGTCAGAGAACAAACCGACCATAATCCTCCTTCTGACACTTTCTTGCACGTTAAAATAATCCTTTAACACAGAGGCTCACAGCATCCTCTCTTTTCTACAGGAAATAATCCCAATTTCCCAATTTCCTTAGCTTTCCCTTGTGGTCACACTCTGTAGGTCTCCAATTCCACGTTTCCCCTCCAAGCAGCCAACCTGCCAGAGCTGAGCCATCTGCTCACCTAGCTTCCCATTCGCTGTATGCATGCAAGAACAGAGCCAAAGCTATGAACGAGCTGTTGACTTTGGTTAATGATTAAAAGACAGGCAAGACTATTTTGAGAGAACCTGAACTTCAGCAAAACATCAGAGCACCCAACTCCTCCTGGACTTGGTGATGCTGACCCCTGCCCCAAACCCTGCCCCCACAAGAGCTGGGGCTCTGCCACCTTCTCTCATCCCACTCCTGTATGTGACAGTCAAGAAAGAAAAAGAGTTGGGGTGGGGGAGGAGGGGATACAGACACTAGGCATAAGCCAAATGGGATATTTTGCAGTTACTTCATGGCTTTCCTTTAGAACAGAAATGATGTTTCCCCAACTCCTTCCTGCCCACAGGGAGCCTGCAGTCCCTGCAGGGGAAGCGTTGCTCCGTCATTACACTGCACCCCAATGAGGACCAGGGGAGAAGCCAGGTGAGCGGCTGAAAGCAGATAGCTGGGAAACGAGCTCTGCAGGGCTAAGGATGGAGCTATCATCTGCACAGCTGCTCTGGGCCCCACACTTGGCTCCAGTTTTGCCATGCAGGTACGGGCTGATCACCTTTGCCACAATAGGAGCACACAGCAACGATCACGATTGAGAAACCTTCCATCCAAAGGTCAGCTCTGGAGCATGCCCACACGCTGCCCTTCCCCTGCTGCAAACAACAGCACGCTTCCCATCCGCGGGATGGGGTGCTCCCCACACCAGGCACCGCGTTCCTGTAAGGCTTATTTTCCTGGGTTTCACAGGAGCAACCCTATCCAAAAAAGTCAGAATGGGGTTTGTTTTTCTGGACAACTGCACAACGCTGCCAACAGCCTTTGTGACCTACTCTCAGCCTCAGTTCTGCAGAGCTTCATGTCACCCACAGCTTGTACTATGACCGTAAACGGACAGATAACATCCACATTTTGATTCCTTCTGCCCCTGTAGCTTTTCTCCTTCTTAGGCCATTCCCGTTTATTCCTAAGATATATTTCAGTTCATCATTTGAAGCGTTAATCGCTCCACAGGTTAGTTCAGGGAGAACCATGATGAAAGAACACAAACCCATCAGATGCATTTCTTGTTCCTGGTGGAGCTCAGCTATAAGAAGAGAGGTAGTGCTCCTTAAGTTCAGCTCACTTATCCCAAACTTCACCAGGACGAAGGCATCAGACTCTGTACGACCCAAAGCAGCACAGCCAGAGCCAAGGTGTCTGCTGATAGCTATTGTTCCTGGAGATTATGGTTAAGCCCCAGTTAGTATGGATTTCAGCTCTCTGTCTGCAGGAGTTGCAAGGATTAGCTCATAGCAGCCCAGGTCTTCCCTTCAGCTGCAGATTCTAGACTTATTCTCCAAGAGTTTAAAATTCCAAAAAGGCACTGAGCTCGGGCAGCATCACCACTGCCTCAATAACCTTCAACTTAAAAGCCAGGTAGGAGAAGCAAGTGAGAGAGAGACGGGGGAAGCAGTGTTAGAAACAGAACTGTGGCAGAAGAACACAAAGAAAATGAAGCAGAGCTACCAAATGAAGCAAATAAAGGGCTGCTGAGCAATGCAACAGAATTCAAACACTTGGTTTCCCTGGGACAACTGAGTGGGGAAAAGCCTAATGCAGCCAAGTCAGGAAACCTAACTTTGCAGGGTAGAGAGCAGTACTGTTTATCCTGCAGCAGTGAAACAAATCCAGGTTAGAGTTTAACGTGCAAAGCAGCGCCCTGCAATCAAACCACCTTCAAGCAATATTGCTGTAAGCGGACACTTTACAGCGCTGCAAACTCTCTCTTTGGGGCACAGTAAACTTGTTGAATAGCAGGTGATACTGCTGCCAGCTACGTGATCTGACTGAGCTTTACAGCCTCGGTTCTGTGATTTGTGCATACTCCTGACTTACAGCTACAGCACAGCCACGGTTCTACTCTGACAGGTGAAGACAAAAAGAGGTTTTAAGCTTTATTCGTGTAATTAAGGAGTCAGGCTTGCTAAGTGGGAATAACACAAAGGAAACCTGGCACAACAGACCAAAACAAAGCAGGAGGTTACGCTGGATGCCAACCGAGACCGGCAAAGCCAACAGCGTCTATGTTAGTTTACTTTTATAAATGCAACCTTATAAATAGGGTAAACACTTCTTAACCACAGAAGTGCAAACTGAGCTGTTGCTATTCCAACAAGAGCTCGTAGATGTGCGCTGACCATTCCGGATGGAGACAAAACTAAAAGTCTCTTCAGAAACTGTGGCCCTTGGGTTTCTCCTATGGCACCTGAAGGACAACTCCACCAGATCTTAAAGTCTCTGAAAGCACTGATGCCACCACCTCTTACTCCCCTAGGACCAGAAATACTGTTACCCAGCACTTGCTTTGGACAGATGGCAGATTGCTCTGAGACAAGCGCATGCATCCCGGTACGATACACCTTGGTGACCCAAGCAAGCAGAAAAGCTGTTACAAAGCACCGTAAGCACAGACCTATCTTTATTATTTCTTTCCTCCCTGCAAACAAAGCAGTGCAGCACAGCAACCTGTGGCATTTTCTCTTCATGGCGCACTGCTTCTCACTGTGAGATGCCTGAGCCCTGCTCTGACACCTGGCTGCTGGCATCAGGAGAGCCAGCAGACCCCAGTGCTCAGGGAACAGGGTGAGCTATGGCTGTGCAAGAAAGCACGCTGCACTCAGGTGGCAGCAGGTTCCTGAGAACTTTGGGTTTCTTACACAGAATAGCTCACCCTTCTCTTGGAAGGGTGGCTGACCTCCAGTTACTTCACCTTTTTTCTGATGAAACAGGATATTTCTAGGCTCTTACTCAACTGCACTGTGGTAGCTAGCAGGGAACCAGCATTCTCAATTACAGAGAGAAAGCAGGAAGCAAGCATCCCCCAGTCACTCCAAACCAGGATAGCAAATACATAGAAAGTCATTTAAAAAGGGCACTTTGCCTTTAATAAAGAAACTCTCCATCCACCTCATTTCTCAGCACCTGTATCAGGAGGTGACTGGCAGAGAACCACAGAAGCACTACAGTTGGAAAAGCTCTCTAAGATCACCAAGCCTGACCCCACTCCACCCCCCCATGCCCACATCCCTCAGTGTCACATCCCCACAGCTCAGGAACACCCCCAGGGACGGTGACCCTCACATCCCTGAGTGCTCTTTGGACAAGAGATTTCTCCTAACATCCAAGCTGACTCCCCTGGCACAATGCGAGGCCATCACCTCCCATTCTATCTCTTAATTTTTTTAGGAAAAGCCTAACATCCTGTCTCAGGGCCACAGCTACTCACTTGTTTTATAAATTAATGATTCAGAAGCCTGTCAAGTAAAATTTCTCACTCCGTACACTGACATCTTGGCTCTTAACCCAAATATCCATTCATTCCTTTCCCTCTCTGCTTCCTGTTTCCCTTCTTGCCTTTTCAGAAGGTTTTTCCTCACTTTAGAGCCAACTCTCTCCCAGCACTCTGAATCAATCTGGTCCAAACACTGCAACGCAAATGCACACCAGGCAGCAGGCCCCGAGACCTGCTCTGCAGAGCTCAGTCCTGTAATGCTGCACATACGTGAGCACTAGCACGATGCGAGCAGAGGGCTCTGAGCAAACAGCACTCAGCCCCAGCTCAGCACACCTCCAGCTTCTTTCTCACTGCTGGGACCGAGGAGCAGAGCGCAGAACTGCCTGGAAGGCTGCCACAGCCCACCAGGGTGAGAGCCTTAAACAAACCAAGGCTTTGTCCCAGCGAACAAACCTCCCAGTCAGCTTATTCACGGGCATCCAAGGTGCTGTCAGGCTGCATGTTTCAGCTCCAGCTCTCCTTAGAATAAATAAATAAAACTGTGGCTGTGCCTTTCCCAACAGGAAAGGCTGTTGCTTGCAGGTGCACCTGGCAAGCCTGGTGCTCAGGAACATGGGACACAGAGCCAGCGCTGACCAGTCACCATCATCACAGAAAGCAAATTTCTACGTGGTACAAAAAGGTAGTTATCTGCTTTCTCATTCCATAAGGAAGCAGTGATCTCACATTTTGTATTGTTCTCCTCGTGCCTAATAATTACAGACCTGATTATTGCTGGGAAATTGAAGCAGGTAGTGGTTAGGCTCCACTCTAGTGTCTGACCCTAACCACCCAGCATCCTCAGCTCGCCCTGCACACAGGGAAGCCTGCTGCTGACAAGCAGGAGCCAGGTGGCCCAGGAGAGGAGGGCATTCTCCACTTGGAAAAGGCCAAGGGGAAGGAAAGGCCTCACTCTCCAGACCCAGCTCCAGCCCAGCTGTCCCTGCTGGGCTAGCCCCAGGCTGACCAAACGCTGTGACAGAGGGGAACCGATGCGGCTATGGTCTCAGCAGCACTGGGAGGACACTTGCTGCCCACCCAGCACATCTTACCACCGCTGTACACTGCTGGGTAGAAAGCACAGCTCTGGCCCACATTAAGAAGGAGCACCGAGACAGAGCTTCCCAAAACTCTGTGCTCATAGATCATTGGGCTGGGTGGGAGAGGACCTTAAAGCCCCCCCACCAGCTCAGACTGCCCAGGGCTCATCCACGGCCTCGGGCACCTCCAGGGATGGGGCACCCACAGCTCTGGGCAGCAGCGCTGGACCTCCACCGCCCTTATAGCCAAGACCTTCCTCCCACACCTGACCTCCTTCACTTCGAAGCCATCCCCCCCCCCCCCTCCCCACCTGCCCCTGTCTGCCCGCGCGTACCAAAGGGTCACGAAGCCGCAGGTAACGCTGTCACCGACATTTCCTGCCCCGCAGGCCCGAGGCCACGCCGAGAACCGCCCCAGCCCCAGCCCCGCGTACCCCGTTGGCGGCAGCGATGCGGACGATGATCTGGATGGCATCCTTCATGTAGAAGCGGCCGTCGCCCCCCACCACCAGCGTGGCCTCCTGCCGCTCGGCCGGCGGCACGGTGTCCAAGATGCTCTGGATGAAGTTCTCGGCGTAGTGGGCATTGTTCTGGAACACGGTGACTCGTTTGCGCAGCCCGCTGGTGCCGGGTTTCTGGTCGGCGTACGCCTTGGTTTTCACCGTCTCGATGCGCACCATGGCCGGCCCGAGCTGCGAGTTCCGGGCGCGGCGGCCGCGGCTGCGGGGGGAGCCGGCCCCGCGTCCCTGCCCGCCCCGCGCGGCTCCGCACCGCCCGCCCCTTAAAGGCGCAGCGGGGACAGACCGGCACGGGTCAGCGCCGCGGCCTCTCCCTGCTCCTCCTGGCTGCCGGCTGAGGAGCAGCGAGCTGCTGGCGCACCTGTGTTCTGCCCTTCGATGTGGAAGCTGGAATAGTTTTCCCTGCCTTGGCGGTAGCTGAACTGGAAGCAAACTGGGAGCGCTCTGCAGATGGAACCGGGCTCCCCGCTCACCTGGGCAGAAAAAAGATGGAAACTGCCACGGAGAAGAGAACTAGCCTATGTTCCCCTTCAGAGAGCTGGTGAAACTCTTCTGAACAGTGAGATCTGAAAAGGAAAAGGTCCCGTTCCCCATTGTTGTGTCACGTTTTACTGGACTTCAGCCACAGCAATATCGAGTCTTTTTGCAGTGATTTCTCCTTCCCAAAGTGCAGAAAGAATAGCGCGTGGATTCCTGCTAGATCTACCGGGCCTGACACCAATGCAAAAATGGAAATAACGCAAACAATTGTGCTTGCTCTGCACCGCCTCAGCACGTGCAGGTGTCCCACCATCCCCAGTTCCTCCTCAGAGCTGCTACCAGGAACTTCTGATGCACCCACACGTCGCCTGAAGCAGCACAGGACTCTGGGAGGTTGGCTGCAAGTTACCAAATATTTCTGAACTCTCTTCATACAAGTTCTACTGCTTTTAGGCCATTCTGGAAATGAAAATGATATCTGCTATTCATGCTAGGTTTAAAAAAAAAAAAAAAAAAAAAAAAAAAGCTCACCAGCAGACCTGCCTGAGTTCCCGTTACCGAAGAGCATAAATCACAGCCAGCCCGTAGCAGCACTCCCATTTTGTCACTGACATTTACTTGCCCAGTGTACGATTACAGCAGAGCAACAGCGGGGTCCAGGAGTTGCAGGCAGATAAATATAGCTTTCCAAGACTGCCTGCCGCCCTTTCAGATGAGGTCACATGCATTTAATGGCTGTTTTAAACTCGGGCATTTTTGAAGCACCCGCTGACCAGGGTCATCATTTTTTATATTAACAGACACTGAGAAAAATGTAACTGCAGGAACACTTTCAGTACCTTGGAGCCTCCTTATTTCAGCTACACCGAAATAATCAGCTGCAGTTAACAGTTTAGGGGCACAAAATATCATTTCCTTGTCGCATGTGGAAAGGCAGACTTTATTTTATATAAAGGAGTATTAAAAAAAGCTGGTAACTTTTTTAGAACAAGGTATTATCAACTGACAAAAAGAAGAATAAAAATGAGGAAAAAAAAGGGGGATAAATAACCCCGCCCCTTTTTATTTCTAGCATAAAAATCGTGGCAGTGTTGAATTAGGAATCCATCAGATCAGTTTAACAGAAGTCTTTTTTTCCCAGCGAAGCAGTTCCAGTATGTGATGGAACTACGTTAGCTTCTACAGAAAGTAAGGGCACATTTAGGGAAACAGCCCTCCTGGAACACAACTCCACCACTTTCCAGCACCGAGCAGTACTCGTTCTCAGTGCTTTCATTAGGCAGCACGTGAACTACTCTGCCAAATACTTCACACACTTGCAGCTATTCCATCCCTATGCTTTCACTAGTTGTGCTTCTTAAAAGCTATGAGCAGACATAGGGTACCAGAGATCAGTGCTTATATGATTCTTTGGCTTTAAAAACGAAACGGAGGAGCGTACCAGCTTTGGAGGACACACTTAGGAGCTGTCTTGCAGAAGCTGAGATTTAAACACTGCCAAGAAACAGCACTCTGGCTACAGTGTTAACGCAAGAGGGAGTGCACGCAGTCATACAGCCATTCTTCCTGCTCCTCCAGTGGCATCACATGCTGCGAAACCTGTATGTGAGAGGGAAAACATTGGTGGAAAAGATGTTTATTGAAGAACCGTGTGGATATTGATGTTAAATATTTCAGCACTTGCGTGACAAACGTCACATGAAAAACACTCGGCATCTATCAGACAAAGAATGCACAAGGGTCACTGAGCCTACAGCTTACACTGAGCAAAGCAGAAACTGGAATGAATCAAACACATAACAGGAGGAGGCTACAAATACCTGGATTGTCAGCAGCAATATTAGCACGGCCCCGCCCTGCCACTGTCACGGGGCTGTATCTGTTTACAGTGATCTGAATGCATGCAGACTGGAAAGCTGCGAAATACAAAACACTCTGCACACTGCCTCTTGGAAAGGAGGAGCCCATACTTGTGGAACAGCTGAAGCTGGATTTTTCTCCTTAAACGAAGGAAAATACCACAATATTTCTGTCTCTGACTCTCACACGCTTGGCTCGCTCTGTTTCTCAAAACAATCTACAGATCTCATTCATATTTGTTCAGTAAAAATAAAAAATACAGAAAAAGAGAATTAAAAACATTACTAAGTGATACATATATTGATGGACAACTGAAACAGGAACCGTCATCCGAAATCTGGGAGCACGTGTGTGACAAACTAATGCAATATCTGCACTGGGAAACATGGGTATATGAAGCACGTGTTCAGCTTTCAAATAGCAATAAAACTATATCTGATCTGCACGGGTGAGGAAGACAGAGCTTCATCCACATGCTTATTACCATGATAAAAGACTTGCAAAGGGAAACTGTACGGCTGTCAAATGATTTCTGCTTTTTGCTTAGATTTCAGATTAGCTAAACAACAAACTCTTACCATCATTGATTTTGGTGCCACTTCCACAGCAAAAACAGCCAGGCCTCTATTACTTAGGCAGTTCCGGCTCTGCTCATTGTTGACATGAACAATCACCTTGTTTTCAGACTGCAAGGAAGAAAATGTGAAGGAACCCATTAGTCTTAATGGTAAAGCAGCTGCTTTGTATGTAAAGTCTACGCATTCCTCCTATTTCCTCAGCTATGCTATTTCTACAGGGTAGAAATACTTTAAGGATGCTGACGGCTGCTCTCTTTGAAGAATAAAAAACTCAAATATACCTAAGTGTCACCGGAGCCCAGAATCATAGTTAGAAGTCACTTAAGACTTGTGGAAATAGCTTCAGCACTTCTGAAGATGCAACCTGGGAAGCAGTTAAGTGAGACGACTATTCTCCACAGAGTATTACAGATGCTGAAAATGTACAGTTTCAAAAGGTAACTGGACAAATTCATGCCAAAGAAATGCATGAAGATCAAAGAAAATATTTGCGTCTCGAGTAGTCCCTGAACCACAAATCACTAGTGAGTAGGTGTGTGATCCAGAGAAGTGACACTGGACGTCTGCCCAGATTCTGTACTTGCAACAGCCCCTACAGGACATTGCTGAAAGCAGGACACTGACCTAAAAGAATCTATACCTGATATCACACAGGCATTCTCGTTTTCAAAAACCCTATCCCTATAGCAAGGGGCCATTTCTTCAGGAGCTCATGTGATATGTCCTTAAATAATAATCAACTATGTGAGAATTTAAGTTCTGAAGTGAAATGCCCCATGTGAGGAGTAGGAGCACTTTCCATGTTTTGTTTTCTTTCATGTATGACCAGCATTCCTTGCTTGGACTGCCACCAGTCACATACACCACACACAGGACAGTAAGGGACACACATCAACATGTCACTTGCCACAGTCTTCTGCTCATGGTTTCATCCAAGCATTCTCAAGGCAGCTAACCTTCATAGAGCTTTTACAAAATACTGGGCAGAATTCATTGAAGTATAATCACTCAACAGCCACTCTTAGTAAAGGTGTGCAAACACTTCCAAGAAAGATCCAATGTATAAAACTGAAAGCTGAGGTCACAGAAAATCCAGCCACAAGTTCACCTCGAGCAACATTCAGGCTCAGGATCTAAGGGCGTACTGCTGTACTCTGCTATTCACTCAGCAGAGAGATGAGATCTGATTCTTAAACAGTGCTGTCCAACAATCCCTCCGTACTGAGACATGGAACAGAAGCACAGTTACTTTAAGCAGTCAGCCTTATGCCATACAAGAAGCCCCATCCGCTCTTTGCCAGCCCTTGCTAGCCTCTCTTTGGGGCTCACAGTACAAAGGATTTTTGGACAGCTGAGTGTAAATACGGTCGTTCTTGCCTGCAGAAACGTAAAGACGATCTAGGGTTAATCGCATTGTTATTGTGATCTCCCACGTGTTCTGGCAGCGTGGTGAAATCCTCACTTGACAGCGAGAATAATCTGTACAGGAAGATAATTAAAGCAACAGGAAGGAGGTGAGAGAAATTCACCCAGCAGAGAGGGCTTACTAGACCAAGTTTGCGCTTGGGAAGACAGGAAATGCCACATTAACTATTTCTTTTGTCACACAAATGAGGGGAGTATAGACTCGTTTCTGCTTATTCTCTGAGAAGGCGGAGGCTCTGTATGCAAGGTCTTTTCGTCTTTGCAGTTCACATCCTGACTAGGAACGGTTACAAGACAGACACCTTTCTCTGCCCACTAATTAGATACATAAGCAAGACAAAAACAGAATCCCTCAAGAACTAGCATATTTCCTTAATTTAATTACAGAAATAACAAAGCCAATAATTTCCACTGAAATCATCAACACAATAACTGAAGATACAATCAGACTGCTTGCACTGCGGGAAGTTTAGAAGGCAGATGCATAAAATTGCCTTTTCATTACTTCTTTCCAGACATTTACAATGCAAAGTCTCCAGCCAACAAATTCTCTAATGAGATTTTCAGGGAAGCGTAACTGTCTGCGGAGCAAAGCTATGTACGAAACCCAGATGGTATAAATGGCAATGGTCAGTGACTTTAACCAGCCAGCAGCCAGCTGCCTCAGTACAGATCTTGTCTCCTTCTCTGACATACCCCTAACCATATAAATAACTCCAGTATACCTACCCTAAAGGGCGAAGTGCATTTCTAAACCTGTGGCTCCAAAGAACCTCTGCATCCAGTCCTAATATTAGTCCACCAACCCACCCCCCCTTGTGCATGTTTGCTCATTTAAAAATACACTTCTTGTTACGAACTTCTAAGATTTAAAGCATCTTAAGTTGAGCATCTTACTGCACATTATTCGTGTACTTAAGGTTCCCGTTATAAATGCATGAGAATTAACAGAATATTAATCTAGATCTACAGAAACAGGTTTAAAATCTCTCCATCTCACCAAGTTTTGCCTGGATTTATGCTTGTTCATGCTGATCAACAGCAAAGTAAACCAGTAAGGCTATAGCAAGTTAGCAATTCATCCACAACATGCCTCTAAAACACACTGAATGCAAATCCCTTTCCTATAAACATTAAAAATATTTAGTATTTTTAACTGATGAGGCTTTGCTCCTTCCATATTTCCTGTCACGTGTCAGTGAGAAATCCCTATCAGGCAGTTAGTTTTGTTTGTTTTGTTTTTAAAGGAACTAGAGATAGAAAACTGATGTCAGAAAACGTAATTCCCAAAAATGAAGCATGGAAGGAAAAGAACGATAAGAACAGACATTTACACAAAGTACCTCACACAAGTACCTTATTTTCAATAACAGAAGTGATTCTCATGCCACTTCTGTAGGTATAGACAATTATGTTTTCACAGCCATCCATTACTTTGGCATCTCCTTTATTAACAGCAGACTTGCACACAGCCCTGTTGAGTTGCCAGCCGCCTGCCTCCAGATATATGGCTTTAATTCTGGGTTTGCATTTTTCTGCGTAGATGTCAATGACAAAGGGGCATGCCTGCAACAGAGAAAAAGAGTTTTATCATCAATTCATGCTTGGCTTTTTCCTTCAGATTTTCATCCACAGCTCCTAGGGATTTTCACATATGCTCTGAAGCAAAATTATCCAAATGAAAGTATGTCGCTAAAGATTAAAAATTCAAAACTGAGAGCTGTGGTGATCTTATGAACAGAGTGAAAGACCAGGACAAATTTCTGTTCCTCATGCCAGTCCCAGTACACTCAGTTGGCAGTTTGGTGCTTTCCACTCCAGAATAACAAATCCTTTATTGGACAGCACACTGCTCTTACAATATCTCAGCTAAGAGTAGTGTAGCTAACAACCAGGAGTTTGTTTTTTTAGACTAACAGCACCTTGGGTTCTTTCTAAGGCTACAGGAATCCACTAGGATTTTTCAGCTCCACCTTCAACTTGATAGGCTTCGTGCTCCTGAAATATCAGACTCTAAATCTTTGAGAATCCAGGAAGAGGTTAAGAGGTTAAATTCCAGACACCAGTTAGTAGAGATACGCTCTTAAAATGAGTAACTAAATGATTCAGAAAGCTACATTGTCCTTTGGAAAGCAAGAACCACAGGCATAAGCCAAAGCTAATATAAGACACAGCATACCCAACAGAAACTAATTACCTTGATGAAACCTCCCCAAAAATCTTCTTTCTTAGAGGACAGCTCCCTCTTATGGGTTAAATGCAGAAAGACAGTTTTGCAGTTGCTATTTTAGGCCTACTTGTAGGAAAAGGAGAAAGTGCTACTTCTTAGGAAATCGTTCACCACGATCTCAGGATTTTCAGTGAAACCAACTTCAGTCTCTCTACCACACTGGATGTTTTGGATCTGCATTTATTTGTTTCATACACATTTTTATCTGGTGACTGTATAACCATATGGTCCTGAGATATTTTAACTAAAGCTAAATAAATAACCTAACAGACTAAACAAACAAACAGAAACAAATCAGCTTTCCTTGGGGAAAAAAAAAAGAAAAATTATGAAATTATCCACATATTTGATGTCTTCATTCAAGATATCTTCTTTCTTTAGTAAGAACAATTAATACCAACGCTGATATGGTTTTAAAAGAATCTGTAAGTACACAATAAAATCAGAGAAATAATACTTGGCCCTTTAGGCAGTGTGCCACCCAAAGCTCCGTCATTCCAACGTTACACTGACACTTTTAGGCACTGTAGTGAAGGCAACAGTCAGCCACATCTGAAAATTGCTAGCTCTGAGTCACATCTGGGGTGGGGGTGAAGTTATCTTAGCTCAGCCAATAGAACACACTCTAATAACTTTATAAAGCCATTCTCATCACCTCATTCTCTGAGAATCTATTTGTGTTAATTTTTAAGTTACTGTGAGAAGGAGTAACTTGTTTGCAGTACAGTTAACTTTTCTGTTGTACCATGACTGATGGCTTCTGCTGCAGCTTGGGTCAGGAAAGTGACTTGTTCAAACAGCACAAGTTCTGAACTGTGTATGTTTGCTGGCAGGTCACAGTTTACTGCTGCTATCTTGCCATCACCACTTACCAGCAAGGTGTGTGAATCTTTTCAAAGGATTCAACCAAAGATTCCTACTGCTGCTATGCCACAAAACACTGCCTTGTCTAAGGCAAAAGATAAATCCTGTCTTTCAACAGTAGCAGGGATATCCTAAGAAGCAGAGTGCTACAGTGGCTGAAAAATTATAAGGTAAACCCTGTATCAGCAGTGTTTGGGTTGAATCACTGATGTACCAAAGTCAATTTATGATGGACAGAAACAGCACTGCAATTAAACACGTGCGGCAAGTTGTATGTAAAGCATTTACTTTTGCTGTACAGCTGTCATACCTCTGTCATTTCTAGTGCTTTATTGTAGCCCAGTGACAATAACGTGACCCAAAGGTCACTAGGATCCCCTTCACGATCATTGGCTTCCATGAGATTCAGATCCATAAATCCTTGTCTTGTTAGTTCATTCTTCTTCATATCAAAATTCTCTGTTTAAAAAGAAAGGGAATGTAACACTTCAGCTTCCTTTCCCTCTGCAAACACCCTTTGTCCATCCAAAGCCAAACTTGTAGTTGATGTTAAGGAGATTTACAAGACAGAGCCATCTTGCAGCCTCAGGCTCCCCAAGCATCATTTGGGAAAGAATGCCCTTGACTAGACAGCCCAGCCTTTTGCACAGCATCACTGTGGATGTCAGATAGTGACAAGAAACTGCACCCTTTGTATAGCCTAAAAGAGGATGAGATTGCCAAAGAGAAAAAATTCATATTGATTTTTTTTCTTTTGTTAGCAGTATCTGTTGCAGTTGAGATTTGCAGAATAGGGTATATTAGGAATGGGAAATGAAAGTCTGGTGGGGCCAGCATCTTTAGTGCCTGAGGTCCTTGATATAGAAGTGATTTACTTAGTTCTTAAAAAGCAATAAAATGCCAGTAATCCTAGCACCCCTCTTTTGATAGAATATGCTAGATTGACCAATCTAATGTCAGCAAACACATAATTGAAATGTCCTTGTGTCAGCGATTCTTAAAAATGGCTTTCTCATCTTCATAACAATGCTAAATCTTCACTATATATTATTAAAAAGGGATTACCAGTTTAATAAATCTATCTAAGGGTACAGATGCTGTAATAAATGGCTGTAACTTTGGTGTGGAGATTTATAACATTCGTCTGAACCCTTCAGCTGATTAACGACCAGGTAATACATTCACCATATTCTCCTCTTTCCTCTTTTAAACACATCACACACACACACACACACACACTCCTCCTATTCACACTGAGACTAGTTCACAGATGCTTAACACTGGCAAAGTCATAAAGTGAGGAATAACATGTAAAGGGATGAAAGAGACACTGATTTATAGAAAAGTATTTTTGTATGAACTTTCCATAATTTAGGAAAAGTCTTCCATATATCTGAGTGATCTGGGGAGAAACAGTTGGCAAGACTTGCCAGATCTTAAGTACTTTTTGGCCTAAATTAATCAACGTGTCATAGCCTACAAAGGAGTTATATCCAACAGATGGCATGGGCTGATATTTAATGGCATACCATGCTGACATTTCAGATACGGGTTGCAGAAGAACTCTTTTTTGTACAGAAACTTCTAGTTTACACACAGCAGCTTCTAGATTTCCAGTTTGTCCATTTACTTCAGTTAAACTGCCAATGCTTTGAAACCACTGATTTAATGCTCTGCGTTATTAGAGCAACGTACAGTCAGTGGTGGTTACATTTTCCTAGCCTCGTTGTGAGGTAAATATGTGCTGGGTTAAAGCAATGCCACAGAATTCCTTTTTCCTTCAAAACTGATGTTTGTGGCCCACTATTGCTCCTGCAAGCTGCAGGATGCCCAGGAACATTGATGATATGAATCTGCAGACAGATACAGCTGAAAGAAACTTCACTATCTGTCTGTTTCCTCATCTGACTTACAGAGCCTCAAAATCTCACAGCTCTCATCTAGTGCAATATGGACAAACTGACACACCATATATAAACCTTTAAAAGACAGATTTCTAATGAAAAAACTGCTTACATCTGAAGAAAATATATAGTTGCAACAGCTGTTTCCTAGTGTCTACTTTTCTAAGCAAGCGTAATAAGCTGTAGATGCCCTTGTTTTAAAGCATCTTATCCAGGCTGATTAAATGCCCCTCTCAACACCTTATGAGCTATGAAAGCAGTATCAGCTTAAGTTGCAGAAAGGAGAGTAAATCGATGAATATCTGTTATAGTCCAATTCGTTACATGATCTGTGCTTAGAAAACCTGTAGTTTTTGGCAGCTGTAACATTTTTAATCTACAGAACTTTGCAATCAGCAATAGGAAGAATTTTCTTAACAGAAGGACAGCGGCACACAAACCAGAATGAAGCAAGACAAGGGACAGGAGATTAGAAAAAGTAAAAAATCATATTAATATCTACATGTGTTCTTGGTACAGGCTGCAAAATACTCAGTCCTTCTAAACTACATGCATAGTAGAGGGCAACAGACAACAGTTTGCAAGTAGATTTATAGCCCTAAGTAGCTGCGTCAAGCACAGCAATGGACTTACCCTTACATACAGCCCACGCTTCCTCATCACATTTCTCACCACTAGTTCTCAGTTCAAAGAAATTGTATTCCTCCAGACTCAGAAGGCCATTCCCATCCAAATCAATTGTTTCAAATATATCCAGTAAAGCTGCTCTGAAAGGTGAGAAAAGCAGAACCATTTTCAAATACTTGCATTTTCTCTGCTGTTTCAGTAGTTACCAACACTGTTGGTACATAGTACAGCTTACTTGAGAATATTCCACACAACAGTATTTTAGAAACTAAAAAGCCAGATGTTGTTTGGAGTGCATGTTTTCGGATTGGTTTATCATGCCAATCTGGGAGAAGGACTCACCGGAACTCTCTGGTAAGAGCCAGCTCACCACCTTCATCTCTGTACACCAGTTCTGCTTCTCCAGTGATTTGTGTTTTTACCTTTTTCAGCCTACAGCCTGTTGTGAATGGGAGTAGCCAGTAAACTCCTGATGGAAGCTCCCCTTTCCATCCAAACATCTACTTTTAAAGGAAGACAAATCTGTAAGTTACTTTTCAAATGACACCTTTCTTTATTACTAGTAATAACCACACAAAAGTGATCAGTTACTTGAGAACACCAGGTTCTAGTGCTCAGCTTCTTTCCTTAAAACAAACACAAAAAACCAACCCTACAGGAAGAAGCCATGTGATGCCTTTTTGAAGGCCCCAAAACCACTGAATCCCCAATTGCACTCCCAGATAAAAAATACTCAGGACCAGAGATGAGGGGAGAAGAACTGGAAATGTCTAAAAGCAGTCCCATCATCTTTCAGCTTTTTAACTCTCTACAAATCTTAAACTTTAGAACAAAAGCAGCCAATATTAAGCTAACAAAACCCAGCCAGTTTTACATTCCCTTCCTGTTCCATCACATTTCCTGTTGTAGCAAGTTTATTCAAACTAGAAACAAAAACTTCCTATGCAAAAATGTTACAAGTGACAGGTTTTGAGAAGCAAGCTGATTTCCCTGCTGCTTGGAAGGGGGGGGACTCATTACACTCTGCCATTTCTCTTCCCTTCTTTCTGCTATAGCATAAGAATATTCTGTGCTCCATAAAGTTTATACATACCCCAAGAAGAAAGAAAATGAAAGGAAACTGTAACAAATATTACAATTCTGAACTCAGGGTTTGAGAAATGCACGTTTTCACTGAGTATCCGTACGGAGAGCCAGCAATGTGGGGATACTGCCAACATGCTACTTGATAATACGGCCCTCTCAGGAACTTCATTAAACTTCCAAACATGTGGCTTGCAATTCATCCCATCCAAAGGTCATAACTAAGATGGTATTACATCACCTTGCATAAATTCTGCCCATTTTGAAAGGTGGCATGCACAGAACAAATGCTTCTTCTCCTCCTCTAGTCTGATTAGGCACAGTTCTGAATTCCTTCCAGACAAATGGAAGCTCCCCCACGTAGCAAAAGCAGGTACATTAAAGATATCAAAACCAAACTAGGAACGTATCAGAAATATCTAACCTCTTTGTTTTGTTGTTCAGTAAAGCACACAAGCTGCACATTTTCTTGGGTTTCACTTTCTTTCAGAACATACAAGACTGTATCCACTGACAACCAACGACAAGATTTTCCTAAAAAGAAAAGATTTCCCAAACAAATTCTTAATAATTTCACAAAATTGACTGTTCTTGGAATCCCAAGCTAAGTAATTCCACTGCATTTATAGCACTGATCCCTGTTAAGGTAAGAAGAAAGAAAGAAGAATCCATTATATAATATATCAGCATTTTCTTCCTATTTAGACAGATCAGAGAAGCTGTTGCAAGTATTGTAATTGTCTTACAGATAACAATTACAATTAATCATTCAAATATTAAACACTTTGATAGTTAAGGAAGATAATTTTATTGTTTTCTACAATTAGTACAACATTATCTCTTATTAGTTTTCTTTATACAAAGACATTTGCAGTTAAGGACATTATCAAACACAGAATCTCTTCTGACATCCTATAAAATATTCTTAAGCATTTCTTAAATGGAAACTTCTGTTACATGCAAAAGCTAGAGATTAAAAAAAAAAAAAAGATGTATAACTCTGAAAGATAAGTCAGTTCTAAGACCTGAACAGCAAGATACCCATACATAGCAGCATCATTGGTCAGGATCATTGGAACAAAGCTCTGGGCTTAAATATGTTGAGCAGATGCTACCAGCATCAGTTCAATTTCTTGTAGCTGCTCGGTCCTTGAGGGCAGTCAATCAACAGGCAATGCAGTGTTCTTCAAGTTAAACAGACCACAGCAAAACAATACATCCAACCCCAGGACTCGGTTTTCTGCAGTTAGGAGTTAAGGATACTAAGGACCAAATGATTTTGTTGAAAATGTGAATATATTCTGAACCTCATAAAAGGGTAATTGCCATGCTAAAAGAGAAATACTTGCCTTACCTAACAGTATTATGCTTTCCTCTTCACAACATAATGCGAAGAGATTGCTATATGTGGGACAACAATGAGCAAAAGAAGGATGTTTGTATAAACAATTACTCTTTTAGGTACAAGGAACACCTCAATAATCACAGAATTGTAGGGGTTGGAAGAGAACTCCAGAGATCATTGAGTTCAATCCCCTGCCACAGCAGCTCCCAGCCCAGGCTGCACAGGTAGGCATCCAGGAATAATAATAATCTTGCAGCAGAATAATTGAAAGGCACAGTTTAAGAAGCTGACACATGAGAAAAAGAAAATCAAAGTTGTAAGCAGAACACTGAGACATTCTCAAATCTTTTAGCTTCATACCGCTTTTATTTACCATTACGAGTCTGTTGATCAGGATTACATTTCAGCCAGGTAGGAACTGGAAATTGACTACTTTCAATTAATTATTTGCAGCGAAGTTTATCGCCAGTTTCAATTACCAACCCATCTTCAACTACTTAGTTAGAACTAACTATAGAAATACGTTTTATGTCTGGAGTCTAATAAGCTCAAACACTGGCCAACTACAAAAAGAAAGCTAACATACTTTGATGTTACTTTACTGCCCACACAGCGAGAACAAAATAACTAAGGAGAAAACACGGAATGACAGTAATTTATATTCTCTGAATAATTAAAATTCTCTGAAGAGATACAAACTCTCTTACCTTCGTCTTGACGGAGGTGTAAAGGCTGGATAGTTATACACACTGCAGACCTCTGAGATAACTGCAACCTGTACTTATGACTAATGATTTCACCATCTTCCTCCAGGTAGAAGCATCCTTTGGTCTGTGCACACTGCCACTCCTGGGAACCAAGCAAACAGTGGGTGCTGCATTAATCTTTTATAAGACAGAAGCTCATTCTGTAAAATACATTAATTTGACGATTTAAGGAGTGCTGCATAAAATATGCCACAAGATGCAGCATCAATCTCCTCTGTTTTATACATGAAATCTCTCTAACAGTCTTTTTCAGCTCTAGTAACATTGCTTTGCTTGTGAAAATGCTCCAAAAACATACAGATCACCTCAATTCCCAAATGGTTAGAATGAAATCTGAATTGTCATGAAGAACCAAACTGAATTCGTGAAAGAGACTCAACCGTGGGACGTATCACAGCCGTTAGAAGGTTGCTACATTATTTCCATAGGGACAATCAAACAAAAAAGGTCAGACAAATGACAGGCACAAGTACTAGCAAAAGTAAGTGTTTTCTTCTTGTCTTCTGCCAAAGCCTTTGGAAAGGCACAAACAGAAGACAGGAGTGTTTGTGAATAGCTTCCTCCAAGTAGCCATGATTTGGCCGAGGTGTTAAAACTGCTACATGCCTCAAAAGTACTTTTTCTCAATAGCAGGTCCCAGTTTTCTATTTCTAATATCACTGAGCAAAAGAAAAACAAAATCATCACAGACATGTTGTATGTCATAATGAAAGGAAGACAATCTTGATTTCACTTCCTTGGTCTTGATTAAATCCGTTACTTCTGGGTACTTTCCTAGCAATAGAAGATTAAGTTTCTGAGCAGAGCCTAGCAGAAGGAATCTTTCAGTGTCATCTCAGCAGAGAGCTCTATACAGGTGGCTGTAACTATGCAGAATATTCAGTGCAAGAGGTAAACTAAGACAGATTTGAGAAATGAACTTGTAATAAGCAGAGTTCTGCAGGAGGTCTGCATGCAACATCCAGTATGGAGACTGGCTCCTCACTCCATCTAAGGCCAAACAGCCCTCATCACAGTGCTAGGTTTCATTTCGCACCTCTTAAAGAACAGTTCTCATCACAATCCATTCATGCTCATTCGGTGAGACCAAAAGTTGTCAGGCAAGAACTGGACCTTCCTAGTGAGCACGTACCCAGGTTGCTAACACAGGTAGGAATGCATGCAGCTCTAAGTTTAAATTTTACTCAGGGACTCATGGATTTAAGAACCCTCAGTCCTGGGCCACAGCTTCGCTACCAAATTCTATTGCAACAGCATCAACCCCTCTGTATCTCACATTTCTCATTCAAACTTTACCAAATTCATCATCTTCATGCTCCTTTGTGCTTTGGTATTCTTTCTATTTCCTTTTTGGAATTGAAAACAAATAGAGAGATGTACTTTGAGCAAAGTTATCGTGTCACGGCATAGAAAGACCGCAGAATCTAACAAATATGATCTTTTACTCCACATTCTGCATCTGACTCACTCTCATTTTCTCATTTCAGCTAACAAACTCATCTATGAAAAGAACCTTCACACTGAAGGAATAAAAATGTACAAAACTTAAAATATGTACGCATAGTGAGAATTCCAAATCTTATACAGCTGGAAACTTAGTACATCCTCGTTCTGTTAGTACATGCTGATCTAAAAGAAGCATTTATTTCAGCCACAGTACCCCAGGAGGTTTGGTAGTATAATGTGTCACACCAATTTCAGATGTCAAATTCACTATGCAGTTCAGGCTGTTAAATCATTTCTAATACGATTCAATTCACAGTAAATTGCTTATTCTGATAATTACACCCAAACGTGCACCTGCAGCAAACTGAGATCTTTACTTAAAACTAAACACAGCTGAGATAACTTGTTGCTTAAAATCTTATAACATTGTTTGAAAAGGTAACAACAATCCAAACAGATCAAAAAGCAAAGTGCATCATACAACGTCCAAGCAGCCATCCAAATGTGCTCTGGCTGTTCAGAAAGATACCCTAACTCTTCCTATTTCCCCTTTTTCACTGTAGTAGCAGTCTTCAACCCATCAGCTCACAGTCCCAAGCAAGCAGCTTTGCCCTGTTTATCTTCCATTTTCCTGGCTGTTACTTCAGATGGACAACTACATTTCCTACAGTTTTGCGTTTGGAAAGAAGCTGTTACAAGAGAAAACTATCCAAAGAAGCAGGGAAAATACCTCAAGAAATGCCACTCAGATTAAAATCTGAGAAGCAGTAAACAGAAGTTTGACAGCGCTTTGGGCATCAGATACTACACTGCTATTCTTGCAGCGAGCATAAGGTGGTGCTATATTCTCTAAGTTATCCTTGTCAGCCTGCAAACAGCTCCGTAAATTTAAGGGAACTAAAAGGTGATCTGTTTCGATTTCAATATGCGACTTCGACGCATAACAGGGGATGCGAAACATAAAGGCACAAGGTTATCAAATAATAGCTAAAACAGTGGGAAGTGTCTGTACTGGAAACGTCAGGGGGTACCTGCTGGTGCAGGCATCCTGGAGAGGGGGCTGATGCCCCACGCCTGTCAGCATTCAGGAGACATTTTGGTGATACCCTCATTAATGTGCTTTTGTTCAGCCCAGAAGATGTGGGACCTGATAATCTTCGAAGGTCCAGCTGAGCTATTCTATCACTCTTTCAAGATCAAGCTCAGGCATTTCCTTTGCTACACAACGTGCCTGCAGGTCCTTCACTCCCTTCAGCAGAGCGGGTGAAAGTTGAGACATTTTAGCAGGGTCAAAATAGCTACTGGTGGCTGAGATATTTTAGAGCTTAACACTGTTTTCTCTATCTTGTTGATGGTTTTTGTTTTTTAATCTTGATTAATCTGACAGGAAGAATGTTCTGCAGAAACGTGCAACCTCTATCAGCTATGTATCATGAGCTGGATGTCAGCCAGCTACAAAGAGCAACAGGTCAGCAAGTTATTTACATCTTTAAACATGTCACAGGGGAAAACAAAAACATATCAAACAAACAAAAAACAACAAAAACCATGGAAGAATGAGCTATATTCCATAAATATTCCATATTTTCTGAGGTTTTTAAATTCAGATGTTCAGCATCTTTCGATTTCCAGTCTGTTCTTCTGCCAAGAAAAGTAAAAATGGCATTGGTCCAACATCACGATGGCAATATTTTCTTACTGCCCCAAACAGAAAGGTTAACTGCAGACAAAATAATAAATAAATCATACATACACACAGTTATTTCTTGAACACACAGCAGCATAACATGGGTGCTAAGAAAAAAGGCAAGCCAAGTGCCCTTTAAGGTGGATGCAGTCTGGCTGAGAGGATGCTAGGCCTCCAGTCTCTTGTATTTTTTTCCCCATTTATACATTTTTTCCCTTTATACCGTATTCTCAAGGTGTACATCTTCTACTCATCTTAGCAGTTTCCAGTTAATGTTGTTTTCTTATTTGCAGAAGAAATGTATTTCCTCCACTTATGATAAATCCGCTGAATTTTGAGTGCTAAATTCCAATCCACAGCTCAGTGACTTTATGTACGTGTTCACTGACTTAGAGCTTGTATTGGGTCCTGAATAGGGTTAACAAACTCAGTTGTACAATTTGCACTGACTCATGTTTATTGATTGATTTAATTTTAATACGATGCTTATCACTGGTATTCAATACCTGCAGCTACTTTTTTCTCAGCCAGCTCTCACACAAAGAAAGAGGGATCCAACACTGGGAAACCATGCAATGGTTTCGTACACCACATATCACGTTTGAACAAGGTGAAATTGCAGGTTAAATTGCATGGAGGTCCAGATACCAAAACAGACTGCAAAAAATTCCTTGGAGATTACGTTTTTAAATTTTAATATAGAACAAATGTCACTGTATAGCAATGTCAAAGATATAAAGGACTTCAGAGTTCGATAACAAATACAGAGTTGTTATTTGAAACAAAAATGTAACTCGTGAGAACAATCAGTTCAGTTTTCCAGCAGCAGTTATACTATGTGGCCATAACCATTTTTTTCCCTTTCACACAGAGGTCTCGAGGTGCACATTTTTAATGTACCCCTAGTAGTTTCCAGTTAATGTTTTATATTTCTACAGCTATTATTTTCTGTTGAAAGAAAACTAGTAAAGGTTCAGTCTAGAAAGGGAAAACAAAGGAAAAAGATCAATATTAACACTCTACAAATATTGACTTAGCAAAGTGACTTTGTTGTCTTTCTCCCACAGGAATTTATATTGAATGAGTGATTTATTTAAAAGAAAATACTGATGGAACATATTAGTGTAACTCTAAATCAATATTGTCGGTCTACAGTACATATTTACAAATTAATGCCCAACAAACAGCATATGCTCAGAGATCTGTTATTTATTTCCAATTACCTTTCAAATAAAGCTTTATGATATACAATCTTTCAGACTACTTAAGCATTTAAAGTCCTCACCAACCTAATAAATTATGCAATTCTAAATTTCTCAAAAAGTCATTAAACGTTTTCTCCAACAGTGGTTTCATTTATAAAGAAACACACTTTGTTCTATTAAACCTTCACACCTGAAAAATTATTTTCAATAACTGGATGTCAGCAAAACCAACAGTATATAAAAATGTGAGTAGTAATATGTATCAGGAAACCTTCTGGTAGTTTAGAGTTGCCCTTGACAAACTATTAATAAAACATAAGCTAAAAAAACCAGTTTCTTATCTAAAATGCAATAACAGATCTGTCTGGGGGAAAACAGCATAATTTCAACAGACTAGCTTACGTGATACCTTCATCGTGTTTGGCTCAATTAGTTTTGTGCTTCTGCTGCTACTGGCACACACGCTGATAGTGCAAGAAGTGGATGCTTTGCAACTTGGAGCCGATGAGGGTCTGGATGAAGTTCTGCTATCACCTATAAACAGATATTTAGATACAGCGACGTTATTTATCCTACTTCTAGTGCTACTTCTCATAAAACTTTTATGGGTGCACAAAGATGAACAATGGATAACAAGATCTTCTATCTGCTAAGCTGACTTCGATTAAAATAATTTAACACTATCTATCAATCATTGGCCAAAAACATCTTAACTTTCCTGACTGTGCACCCCAGGTGAGCAGGCACACAGATGGCAGACCCTCGGACTCTGAATCTGCCTGAAGGAGAAGAAACTGTTACCACGGGATTCAACTTCCTGGAATCACAGTAAACCTGCCCTAAGTGGATAAGTTTAACCTGCTTCTAACCCACAGTTGCCCAAGAAAATTGCTTGCAGGCCTCTACTCCTTGATTCCTTACCTTAGGGCAACGCTGCTAGTATAGTTGTTGCTTTAGCTACATGCATTCAGCCTCCATGGTTCTTTTGTCTTCTTCTTTTGCTCTTGTTCACTGTTTCTTAGAACTGAAGTAACTTTAACAGTACCATTTCATACATAAGCAAATATTTCATAAATAGTACCTCTGGAATCCACTCACTTGAAGACTTTTTCCTGTTTGGGAAGTTTTTTAGTTATCTTTGTAACTTCAAGCACACCCAATATGAGTTTAATGTTCTTCCCGAAAAGGGCCTCAACAACTGAAACAGACTGCTCACTGATAGACCTTTAATGTTTCATTCTGATGTGGGAAGGAAAGAATTAATTCGCCGTTACAACACCCGAGCATTCCTTTTCTCTCTCTGGACTGTGAGAATCACGTGAGAGTCAACCAAATTCGCCTTTAAGAATTTGACAGGTTCAGGTAACGGACTCAGCCCAAGACCATGTAAATATGGGTCAGGTACTCTGCTGAGACACAGTGGAAAGGAGTAAATGGGTATTACAGCCTCATTTATTTGAGAAAAATTAAACAATGCTCAATTGCTCCTTAAGTCAGAACATGATCTCTTAAAAAAAAAAAAAAATCAAAGCTGAATATGAAAAACAAATACCTTTTGTTGGTGTTTGCTTGTGGTCAGTTTTCCTCACGACTTTCAGGGATGGTTTTGATGCTGGTAGTGTGATCCCTTCAGTGGAAGTTTCAGCTCCACTTCCAAACTGCCGATGCCTCAATCGATTATCAGCCTCCAGTTTCTCTAGTGCAGCCCTGCAGCACTGCTCACTGGTTGTTGTATATGAGTCACAAAACTTGAGATGAAGAAAAGTGATGCAGTAAGCAAAACGTTCTCACAGTTTTAAAAATTCTAGGTGTAACATCAGTAATCACAGTACAGATGTAAGGCATTGTTTCTTACTATGCTTACAGTAGTCATTTGAATTTCTCTAAATCAGAGTGACTACTCAAGTGAGACAGTAAAACAGAGCTGTGATTCAACAAGGAGGCTGAAACACGGAACGAAAATATTTCAGCCCAGGAACTTTTCAACCCAGGAGGTGATTTCTATTTCTTTCAAGACATTTGAAGAGCGTTATTTTTATGTATGATTTTAATAGGGAGCTGTTTTTCCTCTGGGAAAGGATATTTACGTGCAAATCTTTGTGGGCTGTTTATTCAGCTCAAAGCTTAGTCACTGCTTACAGATGTTGTCAGCATAACTGATAAGATGCTGCATCTTCCAAATTAGATGCTCAAGATACAGAATAATGTCCCTCACATAAAGAATTATGAAATGCCACAGACACAGCAGCTCTCACAGGTTAGCTAAGCTTGCTGTCAACTGTCATCGTTATCCTGCCATTCCTTCAACTCTTATTCTCACACACGTTGCTGCCTTCACGCTTACTATGATTCTCTGCCTAATAAGTTAGGTTCACTTGCAGCAAAGATAATAGTGACGACACCGTGAGATCAAATGAAGGGAACACACAGCAGAATACATACCGTGTTTCAGAATGTAGGCAGCTGGTGGGCTGAGGTAAGGCCACCAATGGCCCAACACACAGAAATGGTATATATTGCATTTGGTAATAGTGCTATTGCCAATAATCAAGAGCACGTGATGTTACTGTTTGCCTTACCTTTCTGTAGTCAAGTTTGCCATTGCAGTTAAAATCAGGTAGTTCAGTTATTGCACTCACTTCATCCAAAGTCATTTTTTCACCTTCCTGCGACAAAAAGCCAACTCAATTTTAGTTCCTGATCAAGAACACTGACCGCCCTCACCACATGTTTAATGAAAACACAAAGGAAGATTATTTTAATACCCCTCAAATAGTTTGAATCACTGAAGTACAGATTAACATTATACAAAATATGTCCCTACAGTGATCCTAAACACTGAACAGATGAATTGCATCAGCTTATGCAATTTTGTGGTGTCTTCTGGAAACTGAATAACACTTATATCAATCACAGATCTTCCACACACTGGGGAATCCCAGTTGTCAGACATTCTCACTATATATAGCACACCAACAAACAAGTTCCAACTTGTTAATAGCCTTTTTCACTCCTAAGCGACCCCCTTACAATCACAGTATAACAGTCTATATCTGCAGTGTAGTGCACCAGAAGGATTATTTCACATACAAACAGGTGCAAGGCAAATTCGTATGTGAAATCAGTGTGAATTCAAAGGAGCTTCTTTCCTTTTGGAGCCACGTTTGATGCTGTATCACAAAATGCTACCTTGAGTGCCCCCCTTGCCACAGGGACAACAGGTATATCTATCAGGAAAAGAGCACGTCTTTCACAAGGTCCTCCAGCAGTTTCCTCTTCGCAGATGGACAGAACTGTTACCATGACACAGCAACACACATAGAAATCCTACACAGAAATCTAACTCGTGTCACTTTTTAGCTATAGATGCACAGTAGTATAAATCAGGACCTAAATCCAACGTGAACTTCATTGTTGGCAAACGTGATGTGAACATTATGGTCGTGGTGCCACAGTGCACTGTTACAGATCAAACCCTAATTCTCCCACTTTGAGCAGCACAGGTTGCTACTGCAGGAGTGTCCAGATTCTGGGTTTGCACAAAGCAATGCAATGACTTTACGTAACACTTCAGGGTTTATAGATCTTTATGGCATAACTACAGTAGCACTCAACATCTGTTCCTTCTGTTTTTTTCTATACAAAGAGTATCCCCTTGCCATTGCAACTGCATTTTTTCGTTCATACAGAATGAAGATTGAAGGTTCAACCACAACAAATACATCAGGTGAATTATTTCTTCCTTCCTTTCCAATCTGCTCTCCTCTACACCTTCTTAAATTTGTGTTATACTCACTTCTGAGCAACAAAACAATCAATACGAATCAGTTATTGTTTTGATCTGTAATACACACTTACATGTGCAGAATACTTATGCTGTCTAATTCCCAAAATCTCTACTAAAGGCTGAAATGGATAATTAAGTTCCTACTGATACTTACTGTTGTGAGGATTTTATAAAGTTCCTCATGTAAAATACAACCAGTGTTATCTGTGTCTATCTTTCCAAATGCTTCAAGCAGTTCAGTTTTTGTGGCTGCTGTTTCTTCTTTTAAAATTGTACAAAAGTCATCAAAATTCAGCGTAGTTGTTTGTGATGTCCAGTATTTATCAACTGTCTTCTGAGATGGGTTCCTTCCAGCCTGCTGAAGTACTGAACAGTAAAACACAATATTAAGTACATGTTCCAGTTGTCAGTAAAGGAGCTGTCTCAAAACACTCTTTAACCACTTCCCGTGATCCAATTTTTTTCCCACATACATTTTTAGGTCTCATCAATCCAATGGGAATCTAGCTGTAAATACAGTTTGGTTTATGTTTTCAAGCCTGAATTCTGCTGCTAGAGGCTGACTGTGACCTTCCCCGGCCCTGAATTCTGTGGTTTGTATCAGACAGGTCAGAGCAGCCTGAGGTGAGATGAGCTTCCCAGCACACTCTTTCAGAAGGAGTCATAAAAGAGGTAGTGCCTGTTTCTAGGCCTGCATTCTAGACCATCGCTCACAAACCATGATCCAGCACAGAGATCACATGTGCCACATTGCTGAGAAGAAACCAGACAGCAATATACTTACAACAGAAAATAAATAAATAAATAGGGATTTTTTTTTTTTTTGCTTAAAGGCCCTGATCTGCAGCTGTCACTTACTACTCACTCATTGCAACTGTTCTAGTAAGGGATATTTTCCTTAAATAAAATCAGAAAAGTGAAACCCTTAATGAAGCAGAACACCCACGACTTCAAATACAGCCTCCTTAAGCAACAAGGGTAAAATTCATCCCAGTGTCTGTATCCCTTGCCTTAACATCAAGAAGCTATTAGCTTGTGAAAGCTTGCAGAGTGAAAGCTGTTTCCACTGAGTTTTCCCACTCGCTTTGCCAAGAATTATGTTCTAGTGTAGAACTTACCTTAGACAATCTGTTAAGTCACATCTACACATTTGAACTTATCAGTTCATATTATGCAACATGAATTTTAAATGTAAAGGGAATATGACACTGCTCCTACATTTGGTATTCTTCAAAATGAACTAGCTGGACCTGGCCAGCCTCCCAAATGTCCTTCCTGAAAACAGCCCTTCTTCAGTTTGCAGTGTGGAGCAGGTATGATGTTAGACCACATTCAGATGCAGTCTACCTGAAACTGGAGAGATGCTTTTAAATCTTCCCATTCAATAAAGTTTTTTTTAGGAAAACATAAAAGAGCCTTTCTTTACCCAGGCTGGCAGTTTGACTTTTAGCCAGCTGACTGATGACCGAGTGTGTACCAGCTGAGAACAGTTCAGCAGCGTCTGTGCAATGAGGCAGTGGCATTGCTGCAATTTCAACAGGCAACAGAGTCAGCATAAAAACAAACAAACAAAACCAGACACCTTTGTTGCTAATCTCAGACTCAATGCCAAGGACTAAATAAAGATTTCTGCCCTGTCCCCTCTACGAGCAGTCAGGAGAACAGAGCAAAGCTTACATCTCTATTCATGCTGAAGTTGGGCACGCAGCAATTGCTGAAGGACTCAAACACCAAGGTCAGACAAGGAAAGGAGGTTACTCTGTGTGCTTGGTTCCATGGGTGCAGCAGATTTCCCTGGAATGTCAGTGTGGTGCAGTATTAACTTACCTTAACTGACTATCCTGCAAACATGTGGCAACACTACATTCTTATATAACCCAAGATAGCAGCACTTGCTATATACTACACCTCTCAAATTCGTATTTCTATCTCCTTCTTTGCATGCCAGTTCTGCTAAGCACACCAAGTAACACTGCAGCACCTGAAAAGTAACATCCTGCAGGGCCCAGCTCTACATGAATACAGCACCATTTAAGGTTATTATTCAAACACTGTGTAGTCACATCTGCTTCAGAAGCAGCACGCTCGTTTGATAAATGCCAGAACTGATTTAAATTGCAACATAAGACTGTAGTAACTCTGAATACTCACAAATTTTAAGAGGAAGAGAGTTCTTTCATCTCTGAAAAGACTGGGAGCCTGATCTACTATTTGCCCTTCCTGAGCTGACCTTGAAACCGAAATGCTCCAACACCTGGTAAGCACAAAGCAGCAGGGCATGGATAGAGATGAAAGCCAAACCACGCATGACAGAGATGACACTTGTTCACACTGCTCCTATTTTAAAATCCAGATCATCCAAAACTATCATTAGGACGTTATAAAAGTACTTTTATTACAGCCTAGGAAGCCTGGATAATGCTAAGCCATACACTAAAAGAATGTGTTTGCTAATGCACAGAATTTCACGTATCAACACGAGGAAAGAAGCTACCCCATAAAAAAATCAGTGCATCAGAAAAGGACACCGAGCTTTTGTGCTGATGGTTTCAGATGGGGATAAGTACTGCATTTCAGGCATGGACAGTGCAGCAATTGCTGCAAAGTGTTTCCTCGCATCTGCAGAAAAATAAATGCAGTCACTAGAATCATGACCTAAATGATCTGATAATACAGCATGTTTTTTTCTTTAACTGTCGCTTGTCTTTCTTTCATTACAAACAATTGTGACACCACAACACACATACCACTTGCTGGCATCATACTCTATTAGGAGAGCTTTGGAAAGCAACTTGGAATATCAACATTCCCAAGTGCATTACCCTGAAACCCATACGATCAAAATAAAACCCATGGCTTCTTAAATTACACGTTTGGGTTCTCTTCATCTAACTGATGGTTTATGTTCCCATACTTTCTTTGTCAACAACGTAAGCTGGAAGTCCTTCTTTCCAATAAAGTCAGCTGTGATTTTCACGTCACCACAAAACTCCAGGTAGAAATTAGGACTGAAACACTCTCACTCTTCCTGGGCTCCTAACACAATCCCACGCTACTGCAGACAACCACAACAGTCCTCCTCATGGAATGAAAGAAGTAAACCAAGAAACAAAAATAGTAAGACACAGCCCACAATCCTGCAAATCCAAAAGATGGCACAGTTGATATGATACCTGCTTGAGAAACTCTGTATGAGAAAGCAAAGCTTATTTCACAGCTGAAACATATTATTACTCGGCCACATTTTACTTACTCCTTCTCTTACTCTGCCACTAGCATGGTTTCCAGCAGACAGCTTTCACTTCTCAGGTAAGGCCGTGTAATTATGCTTAATGACTCCATGCAAGGAGCTTTGAATCATCAAAGATTTTCAAAACAAACGTGGTAAATTCCACAGCTTTCATTACCTACTATCACCTTTTTTATCACCCTAAAGCATTCAGGTTTTCATTTTTTTTTTTTCCCTGTGGTAATGCTGACAGCAATAGCACTTGTACACAGGTACAATATAGGTATGTCCATATTTTTAGTCCATAACATAGATTAGAACTGATGTGTGAGACTATTGGTAAGGGTGGTGATATTGATAAAACTTCTCACAAGTCTGCAAACCTCTTTGCCAGTTAAAGCCAGTTATCACTGTGATTTTCTGTGGTTACAGTGGCAATTGTCCACTAGAAACAGAACTGATGTCGACTCATTCAGTCATCTGCCAGGGATAGGAAACAGGTACTGAAGAAATGTCACAAAGAGCAGTACCTCTTCTCACCTCCTGTGAGCAACAATGCTTCCATCAAACTTGGTGGTGTTAAGCAACTCACTTATGCCCCCGTGTAAGCTGTCAGCTGGTATCGACTTTCGCCCATTCACGGTGGTGATTTAGAGATGAAAAGCTCAGTATACTACTACCAGCTCCACGAGCCACCCAGCAACAAAGATTGAAGATTTGTAGAAAATGAAAAGCATTGAGGAATGGTAGTTTCTATATACTTTGAAAAACCACTGTGATACATTTTACAATGGGTAAATAATGGACATCTCCAAAGATAGAGCAACACGTGCTTGAGTTGTAAGTCCCAGCTAAAACTATTGCAAACTCCTTACAGCAGGTACTGATGTTATGCACTGGGATACTCACTACTGAATTACTAGCCACTATTAGCAAACTACCCACTGCAATCATCACACACAACAGTGAGAAGGGAAAAAATAATCGAATAATTACCCAAAGTGAGCTGTTCTTTTGATTTAATATTTTCCAAACTGCTCTTGAAAACGGTCAGATAAGCTGCTCGGCAGTTCTTGTAAAAGACTGCTTCTTCTGCACGCTGAGACTTCTTTGCTTGAGAGCCTTCCGAGCGTGTGAGGGGTCCATTACTCCCAGGACTGCTGGCCATTCTGTGAACAATGCAATCACAGTTACAACTTATCACTCCTTTGCCCCTTTAATAATAACTCCTCTTTGTTTCCCCTCTTTCCACATTAGCTACATTCTCCTGTTGACAAAAACGATGGGAGAATTTGCACAGAACTGCACTTGCTGGCTCTGATGACTTCCCCACCTTTGTCTAGGTCTAGCATGATTCGTCATAACGGTGATATGAACGAACATATCACATCCCATCTCTGTGACTGTTTTGCTCACAGTACCACCCTCACTGCTGCTACTGGTCACCAGAAGTAGCAAAAAAGAGTGTTTGGGGGTGAAAAAAATCCACTGTTCGTGGGAGGCACAGAGTACTTTAAAAAGCTTCTTCACAACAACGTAAATATCAAGAATGGATGCAGCACTTAAGATCACAACTGAATCACGTGATGTGGGAGCCCTTGTAACTCTTACTGGTGCGAAGAGCAATGTAAAAGTCCCCTCTGTCCCTCAGAGAAAACAACAGGTAACCATGTTTATGTCGGACTGTATATTTCTTGGGATTCCCTCTGTCACTCAAAAGCCAATTTCCATCACGTGAGCTAGCTCCAAAACCATCTTGCTTCATACTCCTTCAGCAGAGACCACGTATAACATCATGAACACCACATATCATTCAGCGTTAAAAAGATGGAGTTATTAAGTTGATTACATACTTTTTTCCTTTTGTTTTGTTTCTCTTTGCTTTTGTTTTCTGTTTCTACGGTTATAACTCCATGGCCAGTAGAAAAGTTGCTCAAAATCTGAACCAGTTTGCTCACAAACAGGCAGCAAGCTCTAGCAGCAGCCTCCTGCTTCTGCCTGAGGTGATGAAGGCTTTTAGAAGGCCATCACAGAGGGACACTACATCACAGCACGCTGCTGGTCTAACAGCCACTCAGATTACTTTACCCAGCGTTGACTTCTGCAAATATCTTCCAGTGTAACAAACTGGATGTCTCAAGCCCGGCAACAAGACAACAGCGTCGCGGGGCCCCATCAGGACTCTTAATTCTTAATCAGGAGGCCTAAATCACTTGCACTTCCTTGAGTTAAACAGGTCTTTCCCTCTCGGGAAAGGAAGATGAGAACTTATCACGGACGAAGTGCCCTCTTTGTAACACACAGGCCGCCTGCCTGACACTTCAATATTACACCGGCATCAGAAGGACCCCCCAGGGAACGGCGATGCAGCCTGGTTCCTGCAAACGGGCGGCACCGTAATTAAGCACCGTAATTAAGCACCGGCGCTACGCTCGCAACACAGGAGGTGAAAGTCAAGGAGGAAAAGAAGAACAAACGTTAAGCTTCCATCGCTATGAGACGACTCCGATACGCAAAACCCGTCTCGCGGGCGGGAGCGGAGCGCCTTTCTGCCAAGCCTTCTGCTCGCGGCCTTCCCGCCCCCTCAGCGCACGGACCGCACCGCCGCCACACTTCCGACCCGCCCTCACGGACAACGCGCCGGACCCCCACCGACCGCAACCTACCTGCGGGGCCCGACCTCCCGAGGCAGCAGGGCAGCTCCTCCCCCTCAGCGGCGTTCCCAGCCGGCGGCTTTAGGCCGCTGGGAGGCGGGAGCGCTGCGGATTGCCGCCATGTCGTAGGTAGCGGCGCGGGGCGGGCGGGACGCGGCCGCCATGGCTTCTCCTGAGGGCGGCCGTGAGTGGGCGGGGGGGGGAAGCAGCTGTGAGGAGAAAGGCGGCGCGGGCGGGAGGGCTGCGGTGGCGGGAGGATCGTTTTCTGGTTGTGTTTTGAGGCGGGCACGCTGGTTGTGTCTGGGATAAAACTCGCTCCTCTCTCTCACGTTCTTTGCAGTTTATCAAAGAATAGGTCTGAATAAAAGCCCTCTAAGCTCCCGCAGCCTCACACCCCCCTCCCCCCCCCCCAGCCCTCATCGCCCACGTCCCCATGGCACTGGAATACCCCCAGGGACGGGGACCCCGCTCCCGGGCAGCTGAAAAGATACACTGAGTGTTAGTGAGCAACTGGAAACATGACCGAGAACGGTAGATCAGCGCACACTGAAGAAGTAATAGATAGAGCTGGGCAGTCAGAAACCGGATGAGGCTTAACAAAAGCAAGCGTAGAGTCTTGCACCTAGGGAGGAATAATTGCACGCACCAGCACAGGCCGGGGATGAGCTGCTGGAGAGGAGCTCTGAGGAGAGGGACCTGGGGGGTCCTCGTGGAGGACAGGTTGACCATGAGCCAGCTGTGTGCCCTCGTGGCCAAGAAGGTCAATGGGATCCTGGGGTGCATGAAACAGAGCGTGGCCAGCAGGTCGAGGGAGGTGATCCTCCCCCTCTGCCCTGCTGAGGCCTCACCTGGAGCACTGTGCCCAGTTCTGGGCTCCCCGGTACAAAACAGACAGGGATCTGCTGGAAAGAGTCCAGCACAGGGCCACAAAGATGGTGAAGGGCCTGGAGGATCTCCCCTCTGAAGAAAGGCGGGGTGAACTGGGTCTCTTTAGCCTTGAGAAAAGAAGACTGAGAGGGGACCTGATCCAGGTTTATAAATATCTGAGGTGTGGGGGACAAAGTGGCGAGGCCAGGCTCCTTTCAGCTGTGCGTGGAGACAGAACAAGGGGAAACGGACAGAAACTGAAGCACAGGAGGTTCTGCACAAATGTGCACAAGAACTTCTTTACGGTGAGGGTGACACGGAGCACTGGCACAGGCTGCACAGGGGGGTTGTGGAGTCTCCTTCTCTGGAGATATTCAAGACCTGCCTGGACACCTACCTGTGCGACCTGGTGTAGGGAGCTGCTTTGGCAGGGGGGTTGGACTCGATCTCTAGAGGTCCCTTCCAACCCCTACACTTCTGTGATTCTGTGATAGTTCTTTAACCTGGTAAATGTGAGCAAAACGTTCCTTGCTAGCTGTAAAGACATGCCATCATATTTCTCAGAGTAAAATAAATCCTATTAGGCGACTTTGAACCAATCTGAGTGTAGGAAAAAAAAGAAGTAAATAAGTTGTTGCGTGTTATAATCACATATGCGTTATCTTTCTGCCTCCTGTCCTTGTTCATACTGTGTCTTTGGATTCTAATCCAGAGTCATAGCAGGGCTTTTCTAGCCATATAAAAGAGAGAAAGCAAACTAAAGCTGGATGAGTTTTATTTCAGTGATCCTAGCCAGGGAGTGCATGTAAATTAAGCACAAATTTTTATTTGTTCTTGGTGAACAGCAGTTGCCAAGAGCTTTTTTTCTTTCCCTTTCTTTCCCTTTTATTTTATTATTTTTTTCTAACTTTTCCCATTCTAGAATCAGGGAGACATACTAAAAAGAAGCCCACGAGAAAACTGAGCTGTTGAGTAGGACAGAATCTAACCTTGGGACAGGCAAGGCTAAGCTGACCTCCTGAAAACAAAGTTACACCCACACAGCTCCTTCCAGCAGAGAAGTGCTTGTCTGGATTGAAGCTGCTTCTTCAGCACCGTGGCATTGGATGTTTGCTGGGTTTTGCAAGCCTGTAGAGGGCAACTGGGGCTCTTCAGCAATATTGCTGTGCACAATATTTGACAGACTTTAAATAACATAGTCTTCACCAGTCCACAACTTTCTCCCTAAGAAATTTTTCCAAATATTTATAATTTAGTGTGATTTTCACGTAGTTTCTCATTTATCTTCTTCCTGCAGCTATGCTGAGTCTAGATTCTCCTCTACTTTGGCTTCCAGCTCTTTTTGAAGTCCGTCATAAAAGCTTCCATTGCAGCCTGCCTTAGTGTAACATGCAAATGCATTGGTCCCTAGAGCAGCCTTTCAGAGAAGGTGTATTAATAAATATGTTTCCCTGCTGCCACCAGAGTGAAAGATGGAATGGAGTCTGTACTCCTTAAGCAACATGGGTTGGTATTTAATAAAGAAATACACTGTAAAGAATTCCATCAAACTGCTGCAGCTTTGACTGCCCTCTGGCAAGAATTTCAGTCACTTGTTTAAATGGAAATGTTACCTGTTTACTTGGCTTTTTAAAGATAGAATGCTTCTCCTTTCCTTTTTGTAATAGAGATCTCTGTGTTCTCGTATACATAGAAGACCCTCACCCGAGTTATAGTTCAAAGATGTTTTTTCATTCAGTTTTTGCAACACTTAAATTCGCAGTTTTTGAATAGTACCGTAAATTAAAAGAGGATATGTTTGGAATGGGGTCATCTTAATTCCTTACAGTGTGTTCTTTTCTGAGACAAAAACTGTGCTAAGTTCCTGAAATACAATGCATTTTCTAAATCATCTCGTTTAAATGGATATAGTATATGTTTCTTGGGGACTGTTCTTGTAAAGATTTAAATTTTTTTTCTTCCTTGTTTTATATGATGCTTTAAACTATTAAGATTTAAGAATGTACTTTAAAAGTTTCAGTTGTCTCTGGGAAAAATAGTCTTAATTTATGTTGACCTTTCTTTCCTTTGAGCATTTAGTCTGCATTCAATAAAATTTTGATGACTGCTCTTTAGAAGACAGCTGTACGATATAAAGTATTATAAATATTCAGCTTCCCTCTTCTAGCGCTGCCATTAACAGCTGGGCATCCAGTTCAGCAGAGCAGATTTTGCAGAGAGAGCTTGGCGTGCTCCTGAATCAGTATAGCGGAGAAGACTAGAAAATAGTTTCTTATGGTTTGGGGACCTGTAAAGACATAGAGCATCTGTTCCCCAGTTAAGTCATAGTCTGGTAACACTGAATCATGTTAAGAGCTAAAATGATGGGAAGAACCACTTTTTTCACCTTGGCTGTACCTGCGTGTTAAATGCCTAATAATTCCACTAAAGGGAAAATAATTTCAGCCCTTGCTCCGAAGGTATGTAAATGATAATGCTTTTGCATTTTGTTTATATTCTTCTTTGAGAAAGAGACAAATGCGTACTTGGCATCCTGTGCTAATTCACTTCAGCGTCTTGATGTTTATCTCTAGTATAAAATGGAGAATTGGGTTTTCCTACGGAAACACTTAATCCTTCTAAACAAGCAACGTTTTTGTTAAACTGTATTCTAATTACTTAATATTTGCTTTGGTTGAGATCCTATTTTTTTTATGCCACAACATAGGAAAAAGATGAATGTCACTGAAATGACAAATGGCAAACCTCACTACCTGGAAGCTTTGTGTCTCCGTGACCATAAAACTTGCCTGTATTTTTATCTTGCAGAGCTAAGAGATCACTGAAGATGGACAGTGTTAAAAAATGTAACGTAAGTATTTTGAAATAATGTAGGATATATGTGTGTGCACGAATATTTGTATACAGACAGGGATTCTCATTAGAATGTTATAGATTGGTGGTTGTCTGGAAGATTCTCAGGAAGGCACATAATTACTGATGAAAATATGAGTTCATAATTGGTCGTGTTCCATTTGTCATAGAGCTGCCTGGCCTTGGGAATGTACGGCTGTGTGAATGCTTGAAAATAACAAGAGAAACGTGCACATTTCTGCTGCCCTCCCTATTTACCCAAGAGCTGAATGAGTTAAGCTACTTGGTGAAATCATTCATCAGCAATTAGCTCCGTTATCCTGGAAGCAAGTGTTCTGCCATGCAGTGGTACATGTAACAATATGGAATTACGATAATGCTGTGATCTGAATATTATAAACTGCAAAATGGAAATGAAAACATTAAAGGCATTTTCATGGCGAGGATATAATTACCTCCCTCAGCTAACCTGGCGTAATGAAACAGCAAAGTACTTACACCGCAATAAATTCCACCGCAGTTATCACAATAAAAATAAAATTGTACTGTTGCTGTTGTTTTTTGTAAATGCAGCTGTAGCACGCTCCCAGTACCAGCATGTCGTGACATATGTCAGTCTGTTATCTGCTTCTACCAGCAGTGGGTGTTGCTGCAGACCCCGATGCAGAGGTCTTTGTGAGGATGGCAGCGTTTAAACGAAGGAAAATTTTGTCACAAGTGCATAAAGAGACATAGTTGGTCAGTAAATGAGCTCCCAATAAATCTCCACGTCTGTGTCCTCCTCGGGAGAACTGCTGACGTGCAGCTCACACTTGGAGGTCTCACTGCTTATCAGCAAAATACAGATAATACAATTTCAAAAATCCACATTACGTTTTTGGTTTTGTTGTTGTTGTTGAAAGAAAGATGGCAAAAAATACTGCAACAGCACTAAAAAAAATCATTAGCAATTTAATTAGCAGCTCAGCGTACCATTATCCAACTTGTTCTGCTCGGAATGCAGCTGTGACTGTAATTTTGCATCTGTTTATTGGGGTGTAGGAGCGTTCTTGTAGATGAGTGGCCCAGCTGAAATTACACGCAGTTCTTTTCCTGCCTCAAGGAGAAGTTTTATGCATAGAGTGGGGCTCAGCCTGCTAGAAAAGGCCCGTTGTTTGGGCAGGGGGTGAGTCATTCCTTTCCTTACTTCGGTTGCAAAAAATAGAGAGTTTGAGAGGCAAGTTGATTTGTCAAAGGGCCCAAAGATGTAACAAATTAAAAACTGAAGAAATCTCTCATTCCCTTTCTTGGTGCATTTTGTTTTGATGATGCTGTGTTTCCAAGGGGAAGAAAAGATCACCAGCGTCACTGCTTCACTGCTGTTTCTTCTTTAAACCCGTGAGAAAATATTGGAAGGGAATGGGGAAAACATGGCTTGCCCTTATTCTCTGCATGAAGGATGCCAGTGTGGTGAAGTCACTCATCACTGTACACGTTCTCCACTTCTGGAGGTGGCTGATGTCGTTTGGAAGCAGTAGTGGACGTGCCTGCTGAGTGCCTCCTTGAAAGGAGAGCTAGGGGAAAACAGGGAAGCTGTCTTCTGACTTCTTGTACGGTGTGCATTCCTGCCCTTCAGTTCTGTTACTGAATCACTGGTTACATAACAGTGAGGTGCTGCCAGGTGCTACAAACATTGCTTGATAGTTATCCAGAAACCCTTTCATCACTTGAGCAGTGGCTTCAAAGAGAGTAAGATGCTGCTGATGCAAGTGGAGTCTTGAGCTCTATTTCTTCATCTGTTTCCTTTTTGACTTTATACTCTGGTATCGAATAAAGCTGCTAGACTTCTTAGCTGGAAGCACATTGTTGCCTGAGCTGAAGCCCTCTGTGTGTAAACAAGGTTTTTTTTATTCTGAGTACTGGTGGTGCAGGGAAACCCCAGTTTCTCAGCGTTGCGATCCAGAGAACAAACTGCAGCCCAGGTAATATTTCAGAAATGGAGACTGGTTCTTCTGAAAACTTCCCTGCAAAAAATCCTCCTACAGAAACAGCAACTTAATGGAGGTGTCATGAAACATTTTGAAATCCTAAGCCAGAGACAAAGTTTTGGTTTTAAGGGTCTCTTTCGTGCTTAGTTTTTCATTATCACTTGTTTAGGAAATATTTGAAATATCCTTTGGTGAAACTAAAATCAGAAAGATTCGTACGCCTTAAATTCTCACAACTACAGGAAAAAACACTGCTTGTTGACTGTTGAAGATATACACGTGTATAAACGTGCTCCAGAGCACACAAACCTTTGGAAGCCGTGTGCTTTCTTTTTAAATGAAAACGAGTCTGGTGATCAGAGTGTGCTTTTTGCCTTTTTGTTTTTGAGTAAAAAGAATCTTTGTAGATGTATGATGGGCTTCCCATAAGTGGGAGTACATAAAGCTTGGAAATAGCTAGGAATAGCTCTCATCAGACAGTAAATCTCAGAGAGGCAGTTTGGAGAGGCAGTATGCGTCTCCACTGATGGCACGGGCAGAGGCCAGGATGCATTCAGTTTCCAGATGGAAAGTTTGTAACTTCCGTGGGTTCAGATGGACGTGGGTCCTCCTTTATCTTTAGCCAATATTGATCCAGGTTCTTTTGTCTTTTACTACATTTCAGCCAGGTGAGGCAAGCCCTTTGACCAAGAAGAACCATCTCAACTCCTATTCACCAACAACAGGAACGCGCCAGATGAGTCCTTTTTCATCTCCCTCAAGTCATAACGCACAGAATCTCAGGAATGGCTTATCACATGGTTAGTTGAACATTTTGTCTTCCTTATTGCAACATTTTTCTGGCTATTGGCTTGACTTAGCGATTTATGCGTCTCATGCGGTACGTTTGATTTCTTTTTTGTCTTAAAGCTTCCTAGTTTGGAATGGAGGAACAGATTTATTTGTTCGTGCCAGCATTGAATTTCTCAGTTCTGAGTCTTCCTCTGTGAATATGGAGAGTTACGTAGATGTCAGATGGAACGCAGCAGTGAAGTTGAGTTAGTCTTACCCCTCCTTTGCTTTCTTTTACGTAGTTTTTTTTAGCGCAGTTTTTCAGAATAAGGCAGTTTTTAGTTACCACAGCTCTGATTGCCACGAGCTCTCAAAACATGCCCCTGTATAACTGCATCATCTCCTCTTCATTTTAAGACACACCTCCATAGACAGCAAACTGGCTGAAGTGTATTTTCAGTTGAATAGCCTGCTTGTGTGGATGTCATAGGGTTTAAGTGTAGAGGAGCCACTAACTCATGTAGTGAGACTCATTAAAACAGTAGTATAAAGAGACTTGTCATCTTTCCCACATAAAACCCAAGAGCTTTTGTTTCCAAGTCCTGTAAATATCACAGAATGATAGAACAGCTAGGGTTAGAAGGGAAAGCAAAAGTCATTTAATTCCAGCTCACCTTGCGTGTGCTGGTTTCCAAAACGGGGCTTGAATCCACGTGCTTCAATCCAGTGAGATCCATCTCTGGGTAAGCACTCTGGGTGCTAGGCCAGCTCCCAGGTTTGGCTGTCTCGCTCTGGAGACTTCAAATATTTTAAAGAAACTAAAAACACAAAAACCCATCACTTCCCCTGTAATCACATTCCTTTGTTATTAATAAGAAAAAGCCCTCTCCTGTCAGATCTGGAATTTGTCTGGCTTTAGTTTTTAGCCATCAGGGAGTTTTTGATGCCCCATATATTTTGGGATTTATGGGCAGTAATTGAGGCTGGACTAACATTCATGAATTATGATAAGCAGGAATATTCTGAGCAGAACAGAATAACCTGTTTGATGTTTACCTAGATCTGCAGATGTTTGCACTGCCTGTTGCGCCATATCCTCTCACAAGGATCTTCAAAAATGAGATTCTTTTCAGCCCCTCCAGTATTGTGATTCTGTTCTGTACATCCTCAGAAGCTGTGAGGTATATGCAGTTGAAGCATGCGGCCTTTTGAAAACTAGGTTGAGCTTTGCAGTGCAAGTGTGTACTTCCTGTCTTGTGAGGACGTGGCATCCCATGTCCTTACCCAGAATACAGCAGTAATTAGAGTCAGCTGAAGTGGCAGCACGTTAAGCCCAGTAGTTAATGATCCCCAAATTAAGATTTCTTGTATTCCAATAGAAGAATCAAATTAGAACAACCTGTGCCCCATCCACTGCAGGTGCTCAGTTTTTTTTATTAACCTCGTCACATCACAACAGCGGTTCTGAAGAAAATACAGAACCCAACTTTAGGCATCTGTTTGTACACAAATGCCCATTTTTATTTTGTGGCTGTCTGTAGAGTATCAAACTGTACTTCAGCCTGACTGGACATTGTAAAGATAGGCAGAAACAGATACTGTTGCTGTGAGCGAGTTGCAGATCACCCAAGGAAGTTAGAGGTCACCATTCAGTGTGAAAAAAGAAATTGCTTCCCCCTTCCCAAGAACCAGAGCTCACCAAACACTCCAGATGAGGTGATCTCCAAGGAGAGACATTTCCCTTCCTGTTGCCAGCCCTTCGATGAGGTTAGGGAGCTGTGTGCTCTGAGTCCATCCCTTCCAGCTGTTGGTACCACTTGGTAACAAATCCATGGGAACGGGCTTTTATCTAATAATTATTCCTGTTCCCTTCCAAAACACACAGCTGCTCCAAATAGCAGTGTGCTGAAATACAGAAATATGACTCGACGTGCAGAATAATGGCAAGTGGTGTATGATTTATCATGCCCCATCATCTGACAAGCTAGAACATTACGTTGTCAATAGAGGACGTCAGAGCCCTTGGAAATAATTTGCACCTTATTTCTTTGTCGTGCTTTACGAGATGGAGCTGGGGGCCAAGTGCTTCTTGTTAAAGAAAGTGAAGGTTTTGTTGCTCAGTTATTATGGTATTTCGTGGTGGAGCTTTGTGCTGTATTGTGGCAGATGATAGAAAAACCAAAACAAAGGAACTGTGTCAGAATTATACAAACTTACAGCTATTGGTATGAAAATCCTAAGATTTCCACAGATATAAATGTCCTGTGAGCTGAAAGAAGTTCTAGTCGAGTAAGGGTGTTTCATTCCAAGGGAGTCTGCCCCGTCTCAGAATTGAAACGTAATCTTCCTGAAAGATGATTCAGCAGTGAAGGTTGCTGTTAACAGCTTTGCATGTGCTTCAGAAGGTTAACATTTTCTTTTTATCCTTGTTTGTTTTTTTTTTTTTCCTTTCTTGTAAACCTCCTAGGAGATGAAACTAATTCCGGAAGCAGATTATCCAGAAGAGGGCAGCCTCAAACAGCGAAGGATGAGTAAGTGTGTGGAGTGCTTTGTGGATGCAGTGCTGACGGTGTTATTTGTGAGGGGTTCATTTTTCGTTTGGAATTAAATTAGTAGTGCTTATTTTTTAATACTTGTAATTGCTCAGGACTGGATGTTTGAAGGAACTGAATGGGAGGGTTATGGGTACAAATGAATGCAGGGTTTGCAGTGCAGCCCAAACAGTTCTGTCTCTCAGTGGTACCACGAGACACATGGCTGTGCCCAGAACAGGAGTCACGTCCATAGTACTACTTAATGAGGTGTCATAATTAAGCTGTCTGTATGAAAGTATGCTTTGCCTATCCAGGCTCTTCTGCAAGCGTACATTCTTTGCCTTATTTTTGGAATCAGTAACATCCAAAGATGCAGGTACCTAGGGATGCTGATCCCATCTGTCTAATCACAGGTCATGCTGACAGAACTTCACATCTGCGTGGTAAGATCTGTTAAAATTCTTGTATTTTCTGCCTCAATCTTAAGCCGTAATCTGATTCTTCGACTTTGAGCAGTCCACGTTTACTGAAGTGCTTAACATAGCCAAATTCCAGCTGCAATGTGAACTGCTTTTTCTCTGTGCCAGCAGCGGGGTGTCGTGCTAAGTGTGTTACTGTGCTGTTTGTATACCCTGCCAGGACAAACACAGCCACCCCAAATTGCTGGGCAGAGAACACACTTGTTTTCACTGCGATAGTGTCACTGGAAACGTGTGAATCTGTGTATGTGGGATTGTATCCAGGGTGCCTTTCAGCTTCATGGGAAGTTGTCCAGTTTTGAAATCCCAGGAGTTGTGAGGTTTCTGTAGGAAGTTGTGTATGTTCAGCAAAGTTACTCTGAGTTTAAATTTCAGTCTAGCTGAAAATCTGAACGATCCCTTCCAGGATGAGCACGTGCATTACTTGGTGCAGTGAACACGGCATTATCCTCGGCGTTCCCCCAAGCGTTTCCTTTCTTTTAACTTGACTGAAATTGCATTCACTGTTGTTGTACTCTTTCCTCCTGTGTTATTCTCCCCGTTCAGCTGATGATTCAGCAGTTTGTCCTCTGATGTCCTTGACATCCATTTTTGATATCTGTCTCAGGAACTCTAATTCACAGCTCAGCACTGATGTGGTTGTACCATTTCTTCATCTCTCCTCCACAACCATGTATTTTTTCTCTCATTCTGTGGGTTGTGACCATCCCGTATTTCCTGGGCACCTGATTTAAACTGTTATGTAAATTGTCACGTCCGTAGCTCGGGAAGACTTTCTCTCCAAAGTACCTGAGGTGTAATGGAAACTTCCCCCACCATTAGGTCGAAATTCCTTCCTTGTAGGGCGGGACGTGTCTTCTTGGTGACGGAGCCCGACGGGCAGAATTGTCTGGATGATGTGCTGGATTGTAAAATAAGTAAATAACATGAAAACTAAGAACATGTCACATTACACCGTCCGATCAAAGGGGTGCTTTGCTTTGCCTCGGGGCAGAGCTTTGGTGTGGATTCGGATTTTGATTTTGGTGAACCAGCACATCCCTTGGTCAGCACTCACAGACATTTCATAGTAACCTTGAACTTGCAGGAGAATTTATGTAATCGTGGCATCCCTTAGCATTTCACTGTTGGCATTCACTAATTCAGTATGCTCTTCTTTTTTTTTCTTTTTAATTTAAAGTACAAGGCAACTGTATGAAAGGCCAGCAGTTAATAACGTGCCAGTAAAACACATCTCAAAGCTGACACCTACACACTGCTAGCTGTGTGAGCTTCCAGACACTTGATTTCTTTCTAAATACTGGATTTGAGATTCCTTATGAGTGTGATTCTTCCTTTTGTGCGGAGAAGCAGCAGGTGGATGGTTCCTGTTGCCTCACTGGATTTATGTTTGCATGCATTCCAGGGGAACCTAGCCTAAACCTTCGTGGCAGGACTTCTTTGTAATGGATATTCAGTGCAAATCCTCAGTCATTCACTGAAGCATGAAGGTAGATCCAATCTGATGGTCTGTGATTTTAATTTTTTTAGTACAATAACAAACTCTGGTCTTTACACTGGCAATAAAATGTTACTTGTGGTTAAAAGATGAGATAGGGCTTCACACTGTTATTTTTCAGCTTTATGGTACTGTGAAGCTCAGTGTTAACTTCTCACGTTCCCTGTGCTCGCAGGCAGTCCTGGAGCCCTTGGGTTTGGGGATCTTGTACTCTGGATGAGACTCCTGTTCTTGGCAGCAAGTGAATTCCATTCCTGTGTTTCCCCATTGCCATCCTGTGTGACTGTAAGAAAATCCTGATTACTGACCCTGGGTTTCTGTGCTTGAGACGAGGATACGTATGTGTGGCATTTCCCATATAGGTATTGAAAGCTGCGTTTGATGTTATGTGACACAGTCAGGTCGGCAGGCCGTTGGTTCTCAGGTTGTTTACCTCCATCCTGTTGCAGTGTTAAGAGCTGTTTTGTCAGAGCCTCGTGGCTAACAGCAGTTGTTTCCATTTCTCATGCAGGTTTGCAGCCTTGCTGTCCAGTGTGGAAAGTTCCTTGCCTGCAATTCTGAAAACAAGAGAAAACCTGACAAGCCTCCAGGTCAGACTGACACTGATTTATTTATTCCTTAATCTGCTTTTAGCATAGAACTGGTTAAAGGAATGGGGAAGCAAATAAAGTACTGGAATCCAAGCAGAGTTGGCCTGGAAGTACAGAAAACACATGCCCACGCACACAAAGCAACTTAATAGATAGATATATATATATTTTTTTTTTATTTGGAGATCACGCTCTCTAAAATGTGTCCTTCTCCTCATTTTGTACATGAATAGAAGCATATGAACTGGTTACCAACTACTATTTATAACCTGCAGTATGAACTATTGCTGCGTAGATTTATATGTCCTTGAAGATTTAATATCCCTTTGTGTTGAAGTGATTGTACTATTTAATTTACCTCTAATGTATCATCATTTAATGGAGTCCGCTTAATACATGCTCAAATGCAAATAATTCTTCTGGTTTGTTCACATTTTCTCTCTTGAATACATTTAGCACAAGGTTCGTTGCTGAACATCAATATTCTTGAGACAGTTCAGCGTCCTGAAAGCATTTCATCATTTACTGTCAATTATGTGTGGCTCTACAGCGCTTTTGTTGTTTTGTTTTTTTTTTCCCTGTAAATAAAATGATTGCTAATAGTTGAAAATCTGATGGTGGAAATGTTTGTTTGGAAAACTTCTGTGTTTCTGCTTTGCTGCTGGGCGTTTTCAGCTCGCCCATGACAGTGCTGGGAGGCACATGCTTGTAGATTTCTCTTTTCCTAACATATTACAGCGAGCTTGTGCGTGCTCCGGGATTGCTTTTGTGGGGATCAAGTGTTAATCTGTTTAAACAGCTGAAGACTTACGGATGAAGCGTCAATAACAGGAGATTTTGAAGCAGTGCTTTTCTGAAGCACCATTACGCCCTGAAACTCCTTCATCCCGCCCGCTGTGTGCGGGGACTCTCGCGTATGTCTGAGAGTTTGTGAGAAAAAAATCCCCAGAGTTCGTTCTTTGGGAAATGTGCGTGAAGTTGCAGACGTCCGCGTGGCAGTTTGAGGTGTAACGATCTTTAATTGTGTTCGTTCCAGGCTTTGGAGGGCAGCAGAGAGCTGGAAAGTGTCATCGGTGTCTCGGACTCCTCTTGCAGCTTGAGCGCCGAAGTGCAGAAAACCCGAGAGCTAAGTAAGGATGTTCGACCTTATTTACGCAGCTCTCTGTTATCGTCAGGTGCTGTACCGCGGGCCTCGGCCGCGTCAGTTCTTTCGGTCAAATACACCTTAGATGTCCCTGTGCACCCAACTAGGGACATAAAAGAAAGGCGACCCCGAGGACCGCACCTCTAATTCAGCCGCAGATGGAGAGGAAAAACTTGCAAGAGCAACAGCTTTTCTCATGTAAATAGTTAGATACTTAGTGGGCAGTTAGCTAGTGATTAGGGTAAACGTTTGCACTTTGATTGCGTGGCCTTGCTTCTCTTTTTGGAAGGAAGTTGTTTTGTTTGTTTGCCTGTTAGGAGGATTAGGCTGAATATAGGCTTCCAGGCTTTAAAAATCGCTATTCATCTGTCTGTGATGGACATACCAGGTGCTCTTTGTGCCGGGACGGGGGCACTTCACCCATGGCACATCGGGAATAGTTTCCCGAAGGAACTCAGTCCAAGGTTTTCTTTTACGGGTGTCCGTTTTTAGGAGAGTTTTATCCTTACTCCACACCCAAACGAAAACACACCCAGACTTTGGTTATTACACACAGGTAATAACCAACAAAAATGCTACTGGTTGTCTGGAAGGAAGAATCATTGCTGCCCTGTTGTGGTCCTTCGGTTGCTGTCCAGGCCCTGATCTCTGTGCCCTGGAACGGTCCGTTCCTTTGTTTGCACAGCAGCGACATGAAAGCATCCGTACCCACACGGCACGTTACTATGCAGGTGTGTGTTTAAGACTGTATTTAGCTAACCTCTCCCCCAAGGTTTACATTTATAACAGTGGTCTCCCCTAGCGCCTTCGGTGTACGCAGCCCAGCCGTGGAATGTGCGCCCCACACAATTCCAGCACTGCTGCTGTTTAACATTTCTTTCCTGACTCGTATTCCAACGCTCATTCCGTTTTCATTTTGCATTTGTATACCGCGCTAGTTCCCACTGTCATGCAGATAACCAGATGCTTTCTTACACAAAAGGAAGCTCTGTGAAAGCAGTCTATGTTTACATTGCTACCCTACACGTGGATAGGACAGTGCGAGCGCCGTGTCCATGGCGAGGCTGCAGGTGAGACGTCAGACCTTTTGTTGGCACGTTGTTGTGTGCGCTGTTTCTGTGAGCTTCCTGTTGCCTTCGGAGTGGGGAGGAATCCTCATTTCCCCCACTCCGTGGCGTCGACGCTGGGAGATCAAAACGGGAACAGAACAGCACGAGGCCTGCAAGCACACTGCAAAACTCTGTTCATTCCGACTTCCTTTTGATCATTATTTTAGCAATAGATGTGGTGTTCGAGTGCTTCAAAAATGCATAAGAAGGCACTGGTATTGTCTTCCTTGAAATCTGCGGGGTAGCACTCACTGATGTTAGATTTCTGTCTTCACTAGTGAGCCGAGCAGAAGAACTGCAGCTGTTGGAGGCGAACCACAGAAAACTTCCTGCCCGAGGTACTGGAAAACAACAAACAAACCAATTCCCTAGCTTCCGTGTGAGAAGTGTTGATTCCTTCTGAGTTCTTTCCACCTGGAGCAACTTGGATAACCTTTAGCGTATGGAAGTGGCAGTGACCAAGTGTATTTCTTCTGAGCTCGCAGCTCAGCCTGAGCTCTTGCACTGTTCAAATGCAGATTTTATCTTTTCGTCTCTTTTGTTGTACTGAGTATTTCTCCATGAAAGCGTGTTTCTAACAGTCCTGCACTTGAGGCGTGGTCCACAACTCCTTGCACTAGGGCCCTCCAGACTCTTCCTACCCTTCATACATCCAAGTTGTCCTTGTTCTTCCTTGCTCTCCTCTCTCCCCGCCCATTTTGAGTACATAAGCCCAGTAACATGCACTGCTGTAGCAGAACCTTTATCCCCCTGGATGTCCAGGGAGGTATTTAGCACACTGCAGGGGACTGTGACATCCTAGCTGTTAGGTTTCTTCGTAACTAGGGCTGTGCAAACATTTGAAGTTGGTGGTGTTTAATATCACGTGGCCCACACAGCCCCTTCAGTGCCTCTGCTGGCTGGGGAGCTGGGGGGCATGCTCACACTCCTCCTGTCCTTCTGAAGAGCTGAGCACCGAGGGCCACTGTGGATCTCTGCAGCCTGAATGTCAACATATCAGCCTCCCTGGATTAAAAAAAAAAAAGGAAGTGTTTGGGAAAAGCATGATGGGAAATAGAATTATGAGCTTCAGTTGACCGATGCTGATGAAGTTTCAGGGTCAGTTTTGCTTGAATAACTCTAATTTCTTTCTTGGGATCCTGAAAATGCAGGAGTGGGAGAGGCCAATAACTTTGAGATTAAAAGAAAGCATTTGGAGATGCTTTGCCTTTTAATTTTGGATGTGGTTTTCTGTAATTATCTGTGATTAGTTATGCTCAAAATTTAAAACCTATGACTATTCTGTGGCTCGACACTGATGGAATGTCACATTATCGTCACATGGTGAGGCATGAAATTTATTTACTTTACATAAACAACCTCTGCTTAAAACAACTTAATACAAAACATTCCTTGCTCAATGGGCAGCATTATGCAGGACTCAGTATATCATTTTGTGTGACCAGCATAAAAAATGGCATCATTGTTTGTCCATGACTAGCACTTACAGTAAACAAAATGTTTTTGAATAGAATATAAGCAAACTGTAAAACAGCTGCCAAGAGATGGAATCTAGTCAGTGTGCTGCAGTCCAAAACATGCTCTGTCTGTGTTGAGAATGAATGTGTAGGTTGTGATATGCATAATTTAAAGCAAAATTTAATCACTTCAGTGTTTGGAAGAGTGAAGATAATGCCCTACAATGGAAAGCTGTTTATGATGGTTTTTACAAATTATATTAATAATTTCTGGTACCCAAAAAGATAAACACTGACGTAAATCATGTCCAGGACTCTGCAGTGAGGGAGTGTTACAGAAGATCAAATGCTAGCTGTGTGGGAAGGAAAGAGGAGAACTGTTTTCAGGCTGTGTCCGATACTCCAATAAGAAATCCCTTTCTTTGCCCTTTTGTTTGCCCTGAGGAGCCCTGTGCCTCCTATCACCATCCCCATGGAGTGTGGTTCGAAATGTTCCTAACTTCCATCTGGTTTGTAATGTCAGGGCCCCGAGTTTGCCCTCTTGGCAGCACCAGGAGCCCAGCTCAGGGTTAGCTGATGGGTTTTGTTCCAGCCCCAGCTGAGATTACGAATGAAAGCCAACTGTAGAGATTGGAGACCGAGCCCCGCTCCAACCTGTGTGCCTGGCCCTGCTGTCCCCTGCAAAGAAGGCAGTGAAAATGTCCGCCTTTGTTTGTAAGCTACTGTGCAGCATGGCACGTGGACCTTGTTTCCCGAAAGGCAAAATGGGCAGCTTTTCATTGCAGCCAGTGTGATCCGCTCACATTCCTTCACTGCAGAACTCTCCGTGGCTGTGCTCGCAGTGCAGAGGCAATCTGCTTTGTTAGTCCAAGAGCCGTGGCTGCGAATACATCTGTGAGAGATACAGTGCTTCTTCTAAACAGCGCCTTATTGTGGCTGGATCATCTCTTGTTAAGAACAGTTCGTCCCAGCTTATGTCAGCTTCAGTTCGGGCTTTCTCTCGGGTCTCTGTGGGCTCTGTCCTGCTGGGGGGGAGCTGTGAGTGGAAGGAAATCCATCTTGCGACATATTTCTGCCTCATTTTCAAATGGAGTAGAACAAATCGGTTTCTGAAGTTCAGTTCTTTCATCTGTTTGGATAAAGCTGCTCGTGCTGATGCAAGAAGCGTCTCAGCTCTGTCAAGATCCCTTCAGTTAAATCTCACTGGTGACTCCGAGTCACGTATGATCATGACCTCAGTGCGTGTTTGTTCATGGGACCGCATTAAGCAAAGCTGTACTGAGTGCATACAGTGCATTCACCCAGGGGCTCAGTCCAGCTCACCTGCTTTGTTTGCCCGTAAGTTCCTTTGGGTCTCCTCATGCAGAGAAATCGTTGTGCCCTCCCTGTGCTTGCAGTCAGAACCGACTGTAACGCTGCCCCAGGTACTCGTTGAGGAGGAGGATGGAATGGATGGCAACCTGTTGCTCAGGCTCGTGGATGCGTTCTCAGTCCACGCAGGCAGCTCTCCTTTCAGTTCGGAACCACACCAGAGTCCTTTGCGGTTTAGAAAAGATAACAGAAACCACTGAGGCCGGTGTCCAAACAGCACAGCGGCCGTGGTTTGCCCAGCAGAGGTGTGCAGTGTGCTGAAGGAGCCCCGCTGAGGGCGGGGAGGCGTTGGCGTGGCCCCGCGGCGTTTCCAGGCTGGATGGCACCTGCACTGCAGCCGTGTGCCTGTAAAACTGCCTGAGCTTTGAGAAGTCCCCGGGCCTGAGGTTGCAGCTCCGTAAGCTTTTTGGATGGAAGGGGGCGATTTAGCAACCTCTGCAGTGATTTACCGTCTTCTGCAATGCAGATGAAATATTAAGCTATTAGCTTTTGTGGCAGATACAGAAACGCGCGTCTGACGTACGGCTGTCAGCGCCGTTCCCCGTGCGTCTCACGCTCGGGTTCGCACTCTTGTTTTCCTGTGCACGGACTGCGTAGCCGCTAATTTTTCATTGTGGTGGATCCAGAGTTGGGAGCATTAAGTTTAATGCAAAATTAAAGCCTCGCAGGACTCCCCGGCAGCGACGTGCAGCAGCTCCGGCGTGAGAACAAATACCGCTTTCTCCCATGAATATAATTATTTTAAATAAAAAAGAAAAGAAACATTAGTTTGGGCTCACTTGGAAGCAATTATATGTTTAAGAGGTGTAAATAACTTGCTATCCAGACGTTACAAATATCCAGGTGCTCCGTATGTGCTGATGACAACAAAATTGAAAAGAAAGGCCGTCATAATTCTGACTGGTTTTCTCTGCAGAAGATATTGATTATTTGTGTGTGGTGAGAGATTTGGAAAATTCAATTAAAGGAGTTGTGCAAAGGTTTCATAAATTTCCCTCGCGCAGCGTGTACACAGACATCGCTGCGTATTAAATCAATGCAGCACTTCACAATATATTTTCTTCGAAACATAAAAATAAATAACATTTAAACAGTTCTGCTTACTACAGAAACAAATTTTATCTCCTGCGAAGCATTCCGTCATGTGCCATCCCCGACTCGCGCGCGTTTGCCAGCTGCAACGCTTTTTATGGACGTTTTCTCCTGAGACATAGCTCATACACTATGAATTTTTAAATGAGCAAATGGGGAAGAAGGGATGTCAGCAATATAAAAATTGATCAGTTAAAAGATAAAAGCATAAGTAAAGAGATTTGTATGGTGGTCTTAATAGGTTTTATTAAATAAAAATACTATAAAAAGACAGTAATGAATAGACTGACGGCTTTAACTGTGGTTGAGGTGGAGAAAAATTATTCTGGCACATTTAGTACGAGATTGGTTTTATATCACCTGACAGGTGGACATTTTTTTCCTCCGCTTTTTAGATCGGCGAATGTTTCAGAGCAGTCCAACTTGGGAGAGGGCGGGGAGGGGACACCTGGGGTTGTGCCCCCAGTGCTGTCGCGGGCAGGAGGGGCAGGGCAGTGCTGTCCTGCTTGAGCTGCAGCCCGGATTCCTGGTGGGCATTACTGGGGCACTGCCCCGTGCTGAGCGTCCCTGAAGTGCTGCGGGCACAGCAGGCTTCCAGCTGGAACTTCGTGCTGTCTGTGCTCGGATGCGTTTGAGCTTACGTGTGGGATCTTCGCGTAAAGTGCTGAGAGAGAAGGGTTGTTCTGTTTGTCCTGTTAAGAGTTCAGGGGCTTTTTGAGCCACGCATTTCCCTCAGGAGCCCAGCGAATAGAAGTGCTGACCCAGGGAACGGCTGTGACACATCTGAGTGCCGTCGCGGTGTGTGTCCAGAAAAGGCGCAGTCAGTGACGCTGTCTGTGAGTCTCGGCAGCTTCCGTTCTTTCAGGTGCCTTCTCAGAGTGACATCTTCAAGACTGTGAAATCGGTTGCCATTAGTTGCACGCAGAGGTTCACTTGTATTTGCGAAGAACTGCTTCTTTTCCCTCGGCAGCACTGCCCTCCTGCAGCTGCTCCTCGACGCCCCGCAGCCTCTGCAGCCCCACAGCTCAGGTGCTGCAGCCCTGGCACGGGGACACTGTTCCCAAACGATTGCAGAGCGCTCTGCAATACGGACTTGCAATTAACGGTTTGACGGAGAAATGCTGCTAATCCCCGCGTGGTGCTGGTTCCCAACGTTAATGGCTTGTTCAGAACAATGACATATTGAAGCTATTTACAAACCTATCCTGCTCGGAGACACCTGGTTGCATTTCTCCTTGCTGACAGTGGTCCCTGAATGGATGTTTTGTAAGAGTGGCAGCTCGGCAGTAACACGTTAACGGAGCACGGGAGTGTCCAACGCTTCAGAGCCCTTTGCGTCCTCACTGCTTACAGTAACGGCTGCGAGAGCTGAACGGCTCCTGAACTGTCATTTATTCTGGTTTTTGGGTAGATAAGAGAGCGCTCCCCTCAAACAGCTCCACACTGCTGCAGCTCCGCAGAGCAGCTGTCGGCCTGCACGGCCCTAGGATGCGTGCACGGCTGTTCTCCGTGCAGCGTAGGCCGCAGCCGGACACAGGACAGAACTGTAATTGTGAGCAGATCGTATGAACGATGATGATGTTGCCTAACTGCAATTTATTTCAGTCGTTCCTTATCTCCCCACAGGCATTATGTGAAAAATGCATTCCGCATCGACCTAAAGTTCTACATCTGCTTGACTGTACTTAAAAGGAGAGAAGAATCAGCTGTAAGCCTATCTGCCCTGCGACTGCCAGCCAGGGATGGGCAGGTGCACGTCTAGATAACATTTCTGGCATCTGTTTAAACTTAACAATGTGCACAGCCAGATAATCTCAATGTAAATAATACATTTCCTCGTGGTTGTTTTATCCCAGCGTGTGTACGGGACGCTGGTTTAGATTTACTGCTGCACGGGATGTAAACTGTTTTCTTCCAGACGCCCTTCCCACAAACATGAAGTGCTCCAGTGCCCCGGTCTGGTCCACCAAGGAGGAAGGTGTTGTAGAGCAGAAGCGTTGGAGCCCACGCCTTCGGGGAGAAGTGAGCTGCACTGCTTCCTGTTACCCGTGCTCACAGTGCCATTTGTCATGCAACCACTCTTAGGGAAATAGAACGTTTTCCCCTCAGCTCCTGCTGCACGTGCTCCCAGCACATGCCTGGGCTATTTCAGCCCTTACTGTTTCTCTGACCTCTCCCTGTACCAGGCTTCTGCCTTTCCGAAACAGCTGGGTCTGTTAAGAACCATTTCCAGTTCCACACAAGGTGGATCGTATGACTCTCACTTTATCACCCCTGGAGGCCATCTCAAGGACGAAGAAAAGAGATACACACAAAACTAATGTTTTCATACGGTGGGGAGGACTGCGCAGCGATCTCGTGAGGAACACAACAGAATGGGATCGTCAGAAGTGAAGCTGTTCTGCTTCCAGCTCCATCTGCTGAATCACGCTTCATCTCAGTGGAAGCAGAAGCTCTTTGGAGCACCTGAAGCCTCAGCACGCTGTGCTGGGGGAGCACACAGTGCTTCAGCTCTGGAGACAAGGGTTCCTATTTACACACTGATAGACATAGCGCCTGCTCAGCCTATGTGTCCTAAAAGAAAGAAGGGATTGTGGCCGTGCTGGGAGACACACCCTCACAAAAACTGCTCCAGCTCTGAGGAGGAACCGAACAGTAAATAGAACAGCAGTGCAGAGGCAGGGCTGGCAGCAGGGCCCGTGGCAGTGGCACCTTAGTGGGAGGGCTGAAACGTTCCCAGGCTCAGCCAGTAGCTGAACGTTCCTTTGGGATGGGTAAACTTCCCAGCTCACATCTTAAACATTGACTTACCACTGCCACTGTTGTTTCCTTTTGCTTTAACTACCTGCTCCCCAATAAATGAAAAGAAAAAAGCTATGACCGACTCCTCAGTAAACCATCACCAGCAGCAGCTTGTGGTTTATGCTTTCTTTATGTACAGTACTGTCAGTGTCGGCTGCAACACACTGCAGATCACTCTGCATTGAGAGGGGGAGGGTTGTACTCCACCGCTGCAGCCCACCTCGTGGCTCCGCACACAGGTCACCTACCAGGGAAGGCTGAACTTTCCTACGTCATCACGTGAAGCATCAGCTGTTCTGCTCAGAGCACAGCAGCAGGAGCACGGCGAGCCCCGAGCAGCAGTGTCCTGTGCAGCTCACTCACAGCACCGTGTGCATCGATGAACTGCAAGGGCAGTTCGTGTCAGAGAACAGCTGAGCAGGACAACTTACAGGAAGCACTCAGCAATCAGCGCTCACCCGCACCACCGCGACCTGCTTGTGCTTTCTAAGCCGGGAAACACGTGAGCAGCATGCTGCTTCGCTAACACAGCCAGGGTACACTAGCATTCATTCAGAATTTGGTCCTTTATTAGGCAACAAGTATTACAGCTCTGAAGAAAACACACCAACTTTCACTTCCAAGCATTCCTCAAAATACCCCCTCAGCACAGCTGTTGATCATGGTCAAATCTGCAACGCCTCCCAGTTTTCATCAGCTGACAGGAACTGTATGACATCGTGAACAAGATCACCTGCAGCACCACACACCGTTCACTAAAACCACCATCCATCCATAGCTCAGCCCGCAGACTCCGCAGGTTAACTGGCTTTTTTCTTCTGGTTCCTAGTATTTTTTGAGTCCCAGAGCATAATGACATTAAAATACACCCAAAAGAATAAAAAATGTAAGCAAGAAACACTGGACACTAATACGGGGAATAGATCCGGGAACTTGTGTGGAGGACGCACGGCAGCACTCGTCACAGACAGGGCGCCCATCAGGGTTACAGACAGGAGGAACTGGAAGACACAACCACGCGTTAGCTCGCACTGATGTGACACCTCGCTGTTGCTCCCATTGCTCAGGTGCTCACACAGAAAACAAACCTCGCATTCCTCCACCCTGACGCAGCACGGCGCCCCGTTCACAGCTAAGGGACACACAGTTGCTCCGTAGAAGCATTTCAGTACCACGAAGAGCTTTACAGGAGCTACTCACCAGATTCCTGACGAGCCTGGGGAACGGCTTGAACCAAGAGACGCAGCCCCGCAGGGACAGGGAGAACGGCTTCAGCTGCAGGTCCTTCACCGAAGTCTTGTCAGACGTGGCGAAGGAGGCCTCGCAGGCTGACAGGAACGCCAGCGTCGTCACGGCGTAGGCCAGGAGCAGCCCGTCTTTCAGGAGAAGAGGCAACATACTGTTAGGAGACAGCGACCGCAGCAGTGAGCACACACTGAGCTGTGTTCCACAAAGCATAGAGAAGAGCAGAAGAATGCATCGATCCTTCGCAGCATCGGGATGGGCACTCAAGGTGACATCAGGTGCCCGACTCACCTGAAGGTTGATACAAGCAGAAACCACGTGGCCATGAAAGGGATTTCATTTAAGATTAAGCAGACGGGTCTAAAAAAGAAAAAAAAAAACAGATAGAGCAACACAGCCATGCTGAGGAGGCAGGCAGCACATGAAGCAGTGCACGGCTGCCCTGCTTCCCTGCTCCTCCAGGCCCTGCAGGGGTGGGAAGGGACCGATAGAGGTCATCGAGTCCAACCCCACACAGACACAGCGTCCTGCAGCACGACTCGGGTACCACGCCTGCAGCAGGGAAGGCAGCATAGCAGTAATAAGACGAAGGAGATCAGAACATATATACAGAAAAATAATTTACTTACACTGACACAAGAAGAATAGATTTTTCGTGTACTTGAAAGGAGAACAGGAAAAATGACAGCGCACCACTGACCTTAGAAAAGGAAACCAGAGATGCATTAATGTCTGTGAGTGCAGAGCTTTAGGTTCTCTGCTGGTGAATGTATGAGCTAAACGATCTGCTTTTCCTAATTAGCTGCTACATTTACTCCAGCACAGTTTGCGAGCACAGAGCTGCTTCTGTAACCACCCATCCCACTCCAAGCCGCTGCTTGAAAGCTCGCCCAGAATCACTCAGAAAGCACTTCCTGCAGAGAACCCCCACACTCACTGAGCTCCACTGGCACCACATAAACACGTCCCTGCGCATCCCCGGGGCAGATCCAGGCACCGCGGGAACAGCTCCTGAGCACTACTGCCCTGCAGCACCAGGAGCAGCCAGCACCCAAACTGCTCTCACACCCATGGCCGCAGGTGGACATGAAATGAATTAAAAACATCCACTTACCAGGGCTAGCTTAAATCCTCGCAGAGACGGCTGCACAGTCAGCTTTACACAGGTAGGAAGCAGGCTCAGGAACGTGACGGCGAGACTAAGGAATTTTGCAAGAAAACTGCTTTGAGTTTTTGAGTCTGTGAATCTAAACTCAAAACTGTTCATCTGAAAAACAAGAGCTCCAACTTCTGAGAGCGTGGAAAGTTGTGATTATTCCTGGAAGAGGAGAGCACGCAGACCGTAAGGCGGCCTCTGCCAAATGAACAGCTAAAAATCACTAGGTGAACAAGCAGGAGATTCTGCACGTTAAGTTCTCTAGACAGTACTTGGGGAAACATTTATCACGTGGAACAAAAACATTTTCTCAAGATTTTAAACACCACTTCTTACATTCCTTGGGAAAAAATTACCAAAAACTGTGCACTTTGGAAAAGAAACAACCTGTAGATCAAATGTCCCTAAAACACTTCAGCTACGTACTACCTGAGCTTGAGCTGAGTCTGAGGTGAGACCACGTTCTTGATCTTGACAAGGACACTTAGGCTGCACCAAATGTTGGCCACCTTATCCTGGGGGAGGGAAACAAACAAGCAGGCAATTAGTCACGAACAGCAGCACTGAGCCTGTGGCAGAAGACTGTTAGGGGAAGGAGCTTACATATACATTTTAACCATTAATACTTCAAAAATACACTCGTGAATATATATCATATTCTGAGGTGTAACTTACTCACACTCAGTCAAATATAGAAAGTTTCAAGAACTCGGCTGAAACACATCCTAATGCAAAATGGTTCTCCAGCACGAGAGCCTGTGACTTAAGCCACGAGGCCACACGTGCCATGGGAATACAGCTCTGAAGCACCTGTCCCTAGAAAAGCTCCGATTAAACAGTGGGGTACATGAACCCTTTTCCAAACATGAAGAGATTCTGCGCACTGTCACATTTCATTACACACCTGACTGTACTGAGCTGTGCTTACTGCTTGCTAGCAATGACAGAGTTAACTGCTAATAAATCAAGAAGTCTAAAGACATTAGCAGTTGTGCTAGGATCACTTTCAAAATTAAATTTGTAACTACAGCTATCATGCTCATGAAACTCATCCCCAAACAGCTGCTTGAAACACAGCTGTGTAGACATAACAGCAAGAAAGCTACTCGCACCAACAACTGAGCCACCTCCCTCATTTGCTCACCAGCAATACAGAGTATGCGCTTCAAATCTGCTGAGGATTACAAGTGAACAGAGGGTCTGGCAGCACCAGCAAACACACAAGACGCCTACTTAATAGCCAATCTGATTTTACAACCATCAGCATTTGTTCCTGCTTCTGTAAATGGGAACCAATTCAAAGAACCTGTTACATGCAGCCCAGTATAAATTTACTGCACATTGCTTACGTGGACAATTTCTCATTTTATCTAGATTAGCATCCAGCAGGTCATCCCCTCATCCACTCAGAAAATGTTTGGGCTAATATTAGACTAAAAATCCTTAAGCTTTTTCAGACTCACTGCTTATTGTCACTTACAAACGTTATTTTTAAACTTTGCCCTGAATACAAAAAGAGTGGTGACCCAAACCTTTCATATATAAATTCCAGAGAATTCCCAAGGAATAGGGTCGTCCTTTTTCAGGTTTATAGAGAAGGTCTTCTGTGCATTTGTTAATTAAACAACAGCATGAAACCACAGAGAATATACTCCGAGAACACTTCAGTGATGTCACCGAAATAAAATGCTGCCTGCAGTGCAGCAGCTTCAACTTCAAGAAAAAAGTGAGTTGTGCTATTACTTATATCTAAAGAAGATGAAAAGAAAATCCCAGATGAACCCAACGTGTGTCTGCTTAAATCCCTGTGACATCAAAAGAATTAAAATTCAGAGCTTCATTTGGTTCAACTTGAAGTTGAGAATTTGTTTTTGTAAATGTAAGCTTTGTACCACGTGTAAACAAGTCGCTCCTTTACTAGATTAAGGCTGCAGCACTCAGCTCCTCACAGTGTGCAAGTGTTAACAGCATGAAGGAAAAGCACAGATCTACATCCTCTGGGGGAAAAAAAAGCAAGGAAACTTGCAGCAAAAGTACAAGTCAGGTTACCTAACAGGAACACCTGCACCACACTCAGAACAGTTTTCTTTAAAAACAAAACAAAAGAAAAAAAAGCAGAGCAGAATCAAAGAGACTGAGTCTGCTAACATTTAAGGTTACATCTTCTGACACTGTCAATTACTATGGAATCCATCTCAATGGAAAAATGTATGGATTGAAGTATGAGTTTGATGATGGGATAAGTGTTGTCTACCCACATGATATCCTGGAAGATGCCAGCTGAGCTGGGGTTAAACACTGGATTAAATAACTGGCAAGAAATGACTGCTGAAGAAGCCATCTCACATTACTAGTTCTGTGGTGTGTCTCCCACATGAAATCCCCAAAGGTCACGATGAAGGTTTCTCAAGGGATCTAAGAATACAGAACATTTGCAGCAGGGTGGGGGAGAAGAAAACATGCATGCCTCGAACAAGCCTCGGTCAATGGGAAAGAGTCTTCTGAGTACTTGCGTGATTTGTTCCACATCAGTACAGAACGGGAGCCAGCAGACAGCAAAGGAAGCCACCACTGTCCCTGCTAATTTAGTTAACAACAGTAACCTGCGATAAAGAGAAAAGCTGACATCAGAGAAGATAAAGACAGCTACTCTTAACAAATGTCAGTTCTTACTTTATAAGTTAAGTCTTTTTTTAAAAAAGAGAACTGAAGGTAACAAGCCTGAGCAAGAAGAGTCACCAGTACCACAGGAAAAGCTCATCATCCCCAGATTAGCAAGAACAACTCCATGAGAAGCGGAGAGCTACTGCTGTCCATCTAATCTGGTTGTCCATCGGGTTGCCCATCATAGCCCACATTTAATCTAGCAGACAGAACGCAGAGTCCTGAGGAGAGACAGCTTAACAGATTTTGCTATCTTTACGTGGAAATACTTCACGTAGATCTCAACAAGAAACACTCGTTTTGCAGGAGAACACATTACGACAAAGTATCTTCCACTAGGAATTCATTCAGAAATGAGAAGGCACGAATAAGGACAACCACATTCTCAGTATCAGGCTGCCCAAGCGCATTCGTGAGCAAAATCAAAAGGTTTAAAGCCACTTACCCCTTTCCTTTCAGTCCCTTCTTGAAGCACTTTCCAAGTAAGTAACAAAAGAAAGGCAGAGAATGGTAGAGTTCCATTTGCTTATAATTTAAGGCCAAGCAAAACGCTACCGACCCCAGAAGGTCCCAGTCATGAGACAAGCAGAGCACGCCCCACAAGGCAAATCCAAGGCTCACTGAGTTGTATATGTTTTTTTTTTATGTTAAGGACAAGATGCATATCCAAGTACTGAAAATTAGTAATGAGTGCCCTGAGGGACAAGTGTAAAATTGCAAGCAAAGGAAGTTTTCCCAAGTTTTAAAAACCGCACTGTCAGCTGTGGCTATTTTCTTCAGAGAAATATTTTTACTTCTATTTAAAGCCTTTTTATTTACTTGTTTCTAAGACTTACAGACTGCATGGGCAAAAAATGAGAACAAATACTGCATTTGAGTTAGTTACACATGTAACGTGCCAGACAACCAAGCTCTGAGCTAAACTAGTGGCAAAATGCACGAAGATGCATCAGAAGAAACATTTTTTCCATATTTCCATAACTGAAGATGAGAAGGGGCTCGTGAAAGCCTCAAACAAACACACTGCAAGGATATTCATGTGTTGATAAGGAAACTGTGTATTCTTCACCTCAAGGACTGAATGACGCCTTCTATCCTTACTTTCACAGGACAGCAGAATCTAGAGGCATGCTTGTATTTGCAGACATTTCAAAAGACTTTGTTTTCTCTTTGTCATTATAAGTAGCTGTGACAACTCATTCAGATCACCTAAACTGCGCCTTCAATCCACTCAAATTTCCCATCCAAAAATCACCACAGATATTTGAGATCTCATCAGTTTCACACTGACAAATGGTTAAACCAAGGGCTGTGGATCTTCAAGGGACTCGCAGCGGCAGTTAAGGTTAAGTAAACCTATTGACTTCCTGGGAGCTGGTGACAAATAGTAAAGTTATTCACACAGTCACTGGGCTGGAAGAGACCACAGGAGACTGCAGTACATCGGTCTGCTCTAGCTATGCCACCACTGACATCACGTTTGCTGAATCGTTTCTTAAGGAACTTGGTGCTGCAGATTCCACAGCTTCCACTGACAGCCTATTCCAGCAGGTCATTGCCATTTCAGTTTGAAAGATTTTTCTGCATCTATGAAAACCAAATACTCCTTAGGTTAGCTTAGGGACATCACTTCTTACTCTGTACTCCATAAGAGAAACACACACACAAAAAAAAAAAAAACCACCAAACAGACTGTCTTCATATATCTCTTACAAATCAGAAAACAAACCCTGGGCCTTCCACTGTTTGACCAGCTTCCCTCATGAGCTACATCCATCCCACCCCTGTCTGTGCACGATGTCTCTTTAAAGATGATCTACATCTTTAGGTCAGGTCAAAAACACGATCTCAGAATTCCTGAACTGTAACTAAAACATCCAACACTACTATGATTTTTTTTTTCTCCTTCAAGAGCTTCTTTCAAAGACGCACTGCCATCCAAGTTCATAGCGCAGGATCACGAAAGAAAAATACAAATCAGTAAATTACTGGATTATCAAAGCTTGGTTTGGCAGACGCTGTGATTTAATGTCCCTTGGAATACTTTAGTGCCCACGTTTACCAGCTGCAGGATTGTGTCCCTGTGTTAGTTGCCACTGAGCAGCACAGCCTGGAGTAGCCAGCTATCAACACTGACTTGCTGATCAATGAAGCAGGTGTAAGAACAGAAACCTTATTAAAAAAGACCCACCTGTGAGGGCGCCTACCACCAACACTGACTGGTTAGCTCTACGACATAACTCAGATGGCTCAGTTCTAAATGAGTAGGCACTAAGTGAAGGGAATCCAGTCTTGAGTAACTGCAAAGACAAGATGGAATGGTACATTTGACAGAAACGAACACTCTGCACTCTGCTTGACGTGCTCTTCTGCTATCAACAGGGTCTCAGGCAGTTCCCTTCCCAGACAAATCACGGGAGCACAAGCCATCACTCTTTTCAGTCGTAACACCATTGATGTTTTCAGCAATAAAGTGACTGACAGAAATACAAGCTTGAGGCACAGAAAGAATACTGTTCGTGTTTGGATTGATCTGTCCCAGCAGCAACTCTTCATCTCCGATACACTCCAGACGTACGGTTATCTCTACCAGTTCTGCCCTGGGGAAGGCAGGGCTCCCTCAGATGACTTCAAATGCCTCCCCCCAGCAGAAGACAAGTACTAAAAGAACAGTGTTACTCCATAAATAGAAACTCCTTTCATTTCACTGCAAAAAAAAAAAAAAAAAAAAAGGATACTGGAAGTGTCCGTGGTCAATAAGAATGAGGCCTGGATAAAGAAGTATACAGAGAGCACTGGAAATCTGGAAGGAACAACCAAAAAATAGTATGAGTCATTAAAACCTATACTACTAATCCAGTAGATAAATCTGCCCCTCCATGGTGCATCCTAGACATGGGATGCACATACGGAGTCTCTCTCTCCAATTAATCTTCTGTCAGTAATATTTTGAGGAATAAAAATGGATAAAGAATTTACCTAAGAAAATACTGAATGAAGACCAGTCTGCTCACTGCCAACCAGCTCAGAAATAGCCCACACTCCTCCTAAACCTCAAAACCACTTCAAAAATGGGAAGAGCTCTTATTCCAGAAAAATAATGTTTTGGCCACAAGGAGCACACAAGGCACAGCAGTTCTCGGATCCCCGTGCCACAGCTCAGATCTTGTTTTTAACCATCCAAGTGATAAATTCAGAAAGAAACATAATGCAGTAGTTCATAGCTACTAAACTTCAGTGCATCTTGTTATGATTATTGAAGACATTAAAATAATTGCTGTAAAATAAATTAATGGCTTTTTCTTTTTCTTACTGAAAGTTGCTTATCTGAGATACAGATTGTAACCAGTTTTCAGTGAATTGACACCATCAGTGCTCTATTCGTTAACTCCCACCCTGGTAAATTTCTATCAACTCAGCAGCACTGCTTTATTATTTTAGGTTTTTAATTACACAAACATCAGATACTTGCCTTCTTTTTAGTAGATGTTTCCTTTAAGGAAAGGCAGTATAAAATAACTGCAGGAATATAAATCAGCAAATCAGCAACAAACACTGAAAAGCAAAGATGAAATTCACGTCAGAATCCTCCCACATAACTCATTTTAATACAATCTGCACTGCATCTTTCCATCTGGGTGGTGAATCTTTGGCTGCTCAGTTTTAACTGCCTCATGTCCCACATCTTGCTTGTATCCTGCCTAAAAACTCATAACTACGTGTTTTAAGGACAGCTCAGGTTGGGCAGTTGCACCAAATGTAACACTGTCCAAATGTTTTAAGTGAGACAGTAGAAAAATAAAGGCAAATAAACATTAAAACACTCAAAAGTTCTTCATTAGAATAAACAGAGTCGTTACACTTGAAAGGACAAAAAGAAATTGGTCCAGATAATTCGACCTTGTTCATGTTCCTAACACTAACATTTCTGATGCCCAAAGGCTGCTGCTCCCCTGTGTTCAGCTGTCTTGACTTCTGGCACAGCCTCAGTCAATAACGGGGCACACTCTAGTTCCTCACATGCCGAAATCAGAGAAGGCATTCTTAATTCTCAAAAGAAATCAACTACAGCTAGAGCCAATGAACCTTTTTTGTTTGGTCAGAATATATAGCTCAAAGCCATAAATATACGTAACAGGCTTCAGATTATAACAGATTTCCAACGTATTTTTACATAACTATTACCGATGTGGCCAAACGGACTAAACTAGTTACTTGGTTTTCATAATGTGTCCACAGCGAGTGGATGTAAGAGGGTCAGTGAGAGGAGAACCAGCAGGTTCATCTGCCCAGGGTTACGTCAAAACCAGCAGCTGAATTCTTCTCGACTGCAATTACCCCAAGAGGAAAAATATACTTTGCTTTTTCCATCACAGGCTTTGGAAAGAAAATATTCATGAAGTTATCAGTTACTCAGTATTTTGTAGATTTAAGCCACAATTAAACAAAGATAGCCAAGGCATTAGCAAAGCAAATACATCGGCACTTAAAATGAAGGTGTAACACCGACAGCTGACACTGAATGTTCAGAATGATTTTAATGCACTATTTTAATGGCTATTGGTTAAGAAGCGTTTGCCAGTACTCCTAGACCCATCAGTGGTTTATCAAGTAAGCTGATTTCAGAATTAATACGGACCATTTCAAGGATAATTAAGTTTTAGAGATTTTTTTGTTTCAATTCAATCGATTATCAGAGACCAGACTGAGAGGTTCATGAAGTACAGAAAAGCTATTGATGAACAACAAATTCTGCCACCGTAATCAGAAAGCATTTTGTGGAACTCCATTGTTACACGAAGCAAAGGACAGATTTAAAACGGTAGAAAACAGCAACAAGACAATTTGGCATCTGTCGTTGCTCTGAGAACAGTTTGCTGTCCTACTGAAAGAGCCCATGAATTCAGACAGACACTGTTTTACTCTTTTCTTTGTCAGAGCAGTTTGAAAGAATCAAACAGTCAGAAAACTCACTGCATGGAAGTGACATTTAGAAGAGAAGCACTGAAATACATTTTTACTTTTTATTAACACACATTTACTTCCAGAAAGAGGCAACTATGGGAAAAAAAAAAAAAAGGGACATCTTAAAATATCAAATATCTCCCACTGCCAGGTAAGGTAATGAAACCTCACAATACAGATCTTTCAGCAAAGGTCAGTCTACATGTGAAATAGGTGTATGTATGTATTAAACAATAAAAACCAAGCTGAACTGGACTTAAAAATTGTACCGATCAGAGTAAAAGAGAAAAAAACAAAAAAAGCGTCAAACTGACAGAAGTAACTTCATTTTAGGGCTCTTAATCAGTTTGGCTGAAACCTTATCAGCATATTTAACACACTCAGCTTTACAAATGTTGGTAGAAAAGAACAGAGGAGTCTGGTTTATAACGCATGGACCTGGCAACGCCAGCCAAATCTGAACAAAACGGGTGAGAATAGAGCAGGCGTATGAAACGAAACATGCGAAATTAGTAAGCCAGACAAAACCGTGACCATCCTGCATCCTGAGGAAATATAATTTTCCTACCTGTTGTACGCATAAATAACTTATGTGAGTGACTCTCATACCCCCGAGATGTGTGGAGAGCAATCCAATCAGGATTTATTAACTTCGCACTGTAAAACAAAGTACAGACACATCAAAATGGAGACAGTTCTCATTTCCCTCTACACTCCTTTCTGCAATAAAGATGACATGCACAGGAGCACGTTCCAAGAATTAAGATGAATGAGAAGAAATATTTCAAAAAGCAATAGTGATCAATGAAAGGTTTTTGTCACCACTAGATCTGCTTATACTATAGAATTCAGCTGCTTAAAACAAGAAAAGGGTAAAAAAAAAAAAAAAGGAATACGCTGTTTGTTAGGACAAGCTAACCACCTCCAGTCTTGTTCCACTGACTTTTAAAAAAACAATTGTAAATACCTTTCATGCTTAAGTATTAAATATAAACCATTTACAGTTCACATAGATGCCCCACATAACTGTGCCCGTGCACTTTAACCTACATTCTTATTCCATAAGTCTCATTCCAATGGCAGTAAAGCTCTTGTGGAAAAAGTATTCCAACAACAGAATTCTATTTACATGATATCCAGTCATCAAATGTCACTCAGGCTCTCAAGATGAGAGAGGTTTCCCATGCAACGCACTCAAACCCTACAACACTTTCCTTCTATGCATTACTGAACTGACAGCAGCCTACAAGGACAGATGAAAATCCAAGTCACATCAAAATCTGATAAAACTTAAGGACCTGGCAAAATAACTTAATCCTTTACAATAATTAAAGAAAGAAAAATAGCACTATTAGCTTCAAGCAACGGGGATACACATTTTATTTATTGCCCTGGCTTGAAAGTAGCAAACAGTACTTTGCATTTCCTCAGTCTGACAGCTTTCAGCTCCTGCTCTCACTCCTCAGGGAGGAGGGAAAAAAAGTGAAACCGGTGTTCTGCGCTCTCCACAGCAGTGAATAGTTAAATAATGAACTTACACGTAAGCACACAGAAAACTGTGGTAGGCAGTAAGAGGTGGATAATCAAGGCCCCAGTACAGCAAGTTGTTATCACTTGTATTGAAGTACCTAAGGAAAAAATATATATATATGTACATAAATATAGACACATGTATACATGGAAAGAAGAATCCACATTTCCAGCTTTGTTTTTGCCCAAGGAAAAGACTGAATGTTAAACCAAACATTTTTTTTTACCAGCATACTCAACATTCAAAGATGTTAACTCCCTTCTATCTGCTTTACTTTACACACACAAGCGACAAAACAAAAGTGATTCAGAGTACACTCCTCTGTGTTTGCAAATGGAAGACCTAAAACTCAATCAAACAACTGCTGGAGTTTCCTTACCTGAAGGGGAAAAAATCCTTGACACAAACTGCATTTGGTAGAAATCCACAGGTTAAGACAAAGCCTGCACAAAACCAGCACCTACAGCTCTAGGTATTCATGAGGAAGGCTGTGCTTACCCACATAAATACCTACAAACAGTGCCTATTTTTCATGCATGCTGATTACCCCAGAAGACAGCGGTCAACTTGCCAAAAAGGAAATAGAAACAATGCAATTAAATAGAAATTTCAGAATAAAGAAAATAGTTGGTGAATTCCCATAGCAGTCCAAGAGTCCCTCTTTGTTTTTTTTTCCTGGACTTGGAAGGCATGTTCAAAATGCAACAGCTTCCAAATAGTTACAATTTACCTGCCACTCTTGCACAGTGTAACTTAGCAAGCAGAGAACTGCTTCTGTGCAACATGCTAACACTGGAAAAGCCACAGTGACAGTTGCACCCAGGGAGAACAGCTCGGCTGAAGTTAAGAAGTATACCACACCAGGTTTAGTGAGGCAACTTCATCAGCAGGAATGTAAGCGTCAGGAGGCAGAGAAAGTTGTAGAAAGCAAACCAAGTTAGCAGAGCAACGCCTCCTGAACACAGCCAACAGGTCACGAATCCCAATCGGCTATGCCAGCCACAACCACTACACCTGTTTCTACCTCAGAGGAAAACTCTGGAGGACAACGCGAGAGACACAAAGAAAAAGGATTTTCCTGTTTGTAATTCCCTCATGCCAGCACGACTATAGAAGGCTGGCAGCAGCTAGAATTAAGTCATCTCCAAATGAGAAACAGAGGGCCTTATCCAAGAGAAACAGAAGTTACAAAAATAAGGCATCAGATCCTTCATACCTTACAGCAAGAAAGACTTACTAGTCTATTCTAACTGCCAAGGGGCAAGCTCTTGCATTTTCCAGTTTCTCCCTTGAAACACAGACAATTTCTGACATTTATTATTGTAAATGATGCTTCTTGAATTCCTTATGAGCTGTCTGAAATATCTTATGAACTCATGATAAGTCATATTTCTTGGAGCTGCATCTCTGCCTCTTACTCTACCACTCAATATCGCTCGTGCCAAGGCAGTTCCGATTCTTCACACACATTTTAGCAGTGTGCCACTTGGAGGAAAGCTTTCTGGTTAAGCTGCATGTTGTTGTGGTTATTTTACCTTCCATAAACTCAGAGTTCTAACAGAAACTCAGTAACACTTAGTAAAAGCAAAAAAAAAAAAACCAAAAACCTCCACAGATTTAATTGGCAGTAGAATAAGAAATTTTAATAAGAAAGGATGGTTTTTTACGTAGCTTTTAATACATAAGAAGAAGATTTGAAGATACAGAGCTACTTAAATTCTTATTCTGGCTTTTAAAAAGAGATTTGTTTTGGAACACTGGAAACGTGGATGGAATATGCAGCTGTGTTACCCACACAGGCCTGTGTAATGGCAATAATGACACAGTCAGTGAAAAAAATAAATCAGGAGATCTACAATCTGATAGGACTGCATGCTGATAAGAGAACTGCTCTATTTACTTAAATAAATTTACGGGACACGCGCTTGCTGCACAGACAGCTTTTCTAAAAGCTAACCAAATAATACTAGAAGCAATTCAAATCTCATCTCCAAATCGGAACGCTTATTTTCCCCATGTACCCAAGGACAGTGTCCCTTGATACCGTGTGTTTCTTAATGCAGGAGGGGAAGGAAAGCTCAGCTTTCTTGTACAAAGCGATCCCTCACGTGTCAGCTGAAACGTCCTTTTCCAAAGTCTCACCTCTCTAGAGATCTCCATTTCCAAAGCAGCTCCAATGTGAAAATCTTCTGCTATAAAGCAAAGACCTAATGCACCAAGATGGAATGCCCAAGGGGCAGCCCATAGGCTAAACCCAGCCTGCAACACGGCCTCACCTGAGCCCTGGGAACGCCCAGAAATAACGAGTGCCATAACTCTTAACTTCGAGTACATGCAGTTCTGCTTGCAGAGCAGATCAAAGCTGCCAACTCTATTATTACATCAGCTCTCCATTATCCCAACTCTGGCATAATGAGAGGTTTAGGCGTCCCAGAAAGGGTAAAATAAAATGATAACACAGCTCCTATATTGTGAACCCCAGAGTCACATGCAAAGTTCCATACAGCAATGAGCTTTTGGGACTGTTCCCATGCATTTACAGAAATGGAGCTGAATTAATCTTCTATTCTGTGGTATTCAATTCAAATCAAAATTGACGCTTCAAGGTAGGGAATATCACCGGTCAGAATGGCCTCCTGAAAGCTAATAACTAGCAAGTTGAAGTCCTAAATTTTAGCATGTTTATTTTGTGAAGAAAATGGTATTTAAATTTAAGATCCGGGTGATATTATACCACTAGAGTGTATTTTTAGAAGAGTTCTGAGAACAGTAAAAGATACGGCCGACAGCTCAGATGAAGGTATATTTAAGTGACGTGTAAAGCAAAGTTTCATTCCATTCACCCCTTGGTAACCTGAGCTATGACACAGCAGCACTACGTACCACTGTTTGACGGGTAAGTTGTACGTAACTTCTTGCCAGTGTCTCTGAGCTTCATAGTCTCCGTACATAGGTGGTTTTCCTGCACCTAAAAGAACAAATTACAGTATGTATGAATTTATTCTGCTTACATAGATTGCTTTTCCACCAGACGTGTATCTGCATACTCTTATAATAACAATTTTATTCTCCATTCTTCTATCGCATTCAAGAACAAAACAGGAACCTTATCTGTTCTACAGCCTAACAATTAAAAATAAGCTCCACACATTCTTTTGGCTTTTTGGATATATCTGTGATAAGCATTTCCCAAGATATCTCAGTGTGAAGAATGGCTTCCTCAACAGCCAAAAACAAAAAAAAAAAAATCATTACCAAGTGCAGATGAAAACCGTGGCACTCTGAAATAACAAAACAGGCCTGGCAGGCACCTTGCACCAATTCTGTATGAGCCACATTGCCTCAGTCGGCAACCACAGTCAAGGCTTCAGCCACGCAATGGTACCTTGCCACTGCCTCTGTAATTAACAACCAGCCTTCTTCTCAAATCTGCTTAGAAGCAGCCCCTGCCAAAAAACCCCAGCTCCTCTCCCTTCCCTCTGTTACCTTGTTTACGATGCTACCAAGAAAATCACGTACACTGCTCCTTACCTCAAGGCTCTTAACAGTTAACACAAGCCCCTTATTAGATCAGCAGACAGAACAGGTTTAGAATATATTTTTTCCATGCACAACTTCTAAATAACAACTGCTCCTTTTTGGTTTACAGGCATTCACCTCCCATTTTTCAAATGGGTGACTGTTAGATAGCAATTTGCAAAGCAAACTATGTTAAAGGATACTTTTCACACACATACACATAAATATCTCAGGAAATCAAGAGCTTTCTTCCCGTGGAAAAAAAAAAGCTTCATCGGTGCAGATACTTCAGCTGTCCACTCTATAACAATCTCTTAACATAAGCCTAACTCCACTAACGGCAGAACGTTAAGCATCTTTGATCACAGTTTATTTACTTCTATTAACCTCTGCTTACTGAGAACAGAAACTGGACTGACTGCACTTCTGTTAAAATTTCTGTCTATGCAGTGTCGATATTTAAGAGTTTCTTTAAAACATAGGAAAAATATCTGCAGTTTTCCCCCCCCATGATCTGTGCCTATGGGAGCCACACAAGCTCAGACACCTTCTATTTATTTCTAAGTAGTACAGAGAGTAGATGATCTCTACTAACTTACTCCTGAGTAGGAGAGAGAACAGATTATTTCCACTATATGATAAATTCAACTAAAAGTTTCCTGAATAAGTGAGCTCGCTGAACGATAGGAGCCCTATCTGTGTCCATTCAGGAGCTAAAATCTAGCGAAGAACCTGTCACAGCGTTACTAAAACAGAAATAACGTGTCATCCAGATTTTAGAGCCTCTGCAGCACACACACACACACTTTCCCTTCTTCAGAAAAAGGCATTCATTTCAGAAAGATGAAATGAAACGCTCTCAACTTACAGTAGTCTTAATCAGTTCTATTATTAGCAGAAAGCAAAATGTTAAAGGTCTGATGCTTCCTTTCTACATCAGTATTTAGCTTCTACTCCTTTAGCAGGAACTTTATAACTGCATGAAAACCTCAGATACACAAAGCTTATTTTTTCTCAGTAATTTATGAAAGACCAGCTATTCTAAGGTCATAATTAACCCCTCAAAACCAGGCATTAGTTATCCGTTTTAATCCCATCGTGACCCTAATTCCAGAGAGAGATCCAAAACTATGCTAAACAGCAAGCAGCAACAGAATGGAAACGACACCGCAATCCAACACTGCCCAGTAAATTAGGGCAGAATTAACCTCCTTCCAGCTGGTCATCCATGCGACGCGCGGGTTCCAAGGATGCTGAATCAGCACGACGACCAGAGCCTGCCTCCGAGAACAGCAACTACTTCTAATCCTCTCTCAATTCTATTGCACTCAGTGACAGAAAGCAAAAAGGGACCACGCCAGTTTAGGCATCACCCTGTCCAATTTCTTTCTCGTCGCAGTAATCAAGGTCTATTACACGCGAAGGAAATTAAACCAGGGTGGTGGGAGGGAAGAATTCTAATGCACTTACGCATTTGGCAGCTCTAACATTCAGATTCATTTTCCCCCCCCCCAGGCAATGTTCAAAGTTAAACATTGTGTTTTGATAATTTGCTGGATTGGATTGCATTCAGCTTTTTCTATTCCTGAAGAACTTATATGGTTGCTCTGTTTGAGACAAGCGTGGCTGTTCTGTATGAAATAACTGTGCGCATACACAGATGTGAACAACAGAGAAAAATGTTTTATTTCAGTCATTATTTTAAGACTCTCAGAATCTGGATTGGTTTGCAGTTCTGTTCAACTTAGGAGAATCTAGTCAGTAACGTAAACATGTGCAGTGCAACAGAAATTTACTATCAGTCAGCAACACAGAGAGTGTTTCTCAGCACACGAATGGACAGAAGAGAGCCTCCAGTACTACAGAATGGATCTTTTATGAGGGCACTTTCAGAAAGCAAATTAAAAGTAGCTACGTAAGAAGGTACACGTGCAATTTATCTTCAAGCAAATCCCTCCACGTAAATAAAACTCAGGAGTTACCAGTTCAAAAAAATCACTGGAACCTCACTGAAGAGCTCAGGGGACGAAGCTCCCAACTGCCTCAACAGCAAACTGGAGTTGAATTTGACTGAGCTTGTGATTCTTTTAGCTGATGGGGACTGAACATAACGAGGCATTTAAAAATAAAAACCCACAGAGAGCAATCTTTGTGCACACGCAGGCTAGGCGTTGGAATGCCACTGAGAGGGCTGAAAAAACTTGCTAGCTCTCTGCAAGCATTAGGAGATGGGGAGGAGAAATACTCATCTATTAAAAGAATATAGCTCTAGTTCATGTTGTAAACAACCTTAAGTAAGTACAGCTACGGGACACAGCGCAATCACTCACTCCACATCACCTTTACACCATCTTCATTATCACCAGCACAGTTTAACTAAATTTACGTTAAGGTTATACCTGTTCTAGAACTTAAAGGACAAGATTAAACAAATTTATGACTGGACTGTCATAATAAACTGCACCTACAGGAGTAACAAAAGCATTGGGTGGACAGCCAGCCGTTCTTTTGCTGCTCCTAAAGCATTAGTGACCCTCCCCCACCTCCAAGTGGCTGTGATATTTATCATTGACTGCTTCAGAAAAATAAGAACAAGGTATCACACAAGTCTTAGGGAAACAGGCCCTACGTATTATTTCACAAGCAAGTTTATCTTACTTTACCATAAGCGCTGTAATTTGCTTTCAAGTGGTTGTTTTACAGACCGTGAACAAGAATTACCTGAATAAGAACCAAGCGATACAGTCCAGCGTACAATAAGTGCCAGTAAAACAGTAATTGTCATCAAGCTCCACTTCTCCATAGCTAGTCTTTGTAACAAGCCAAAAGGTGCCTGGGAAAAACAAAAAACCAAAAAACAACAACAACACAAGAACATTGCTACAGCACTGCCTGGTTTTGTTTCTCAGCCATTTCAAAGCAACACTGAAAAAGTTCTCCTAATCCCGAGCTAGAAGCTGGTCACAAATCTGACAAACTGTGTTAAAACGACAGCAAAAAGGAGAGTAAGAGACTTCACACCACTCTGAAGAACTCAGCTATGAGATGAAACGTACTCTGTGCATACAGGTATGTAACCGAGCTTCACCTCATCAAGCTCTGCACAGTCTGTTACACACACAGCACGTTTCACCTGTGACAAAAGACGGTATCTTCAGTAGCTCGTGAACTGGTATTTGTGCCTGAAAGAGGAAAATATCTTCAGAGAAATAAACCGGGGAAGGAAAAACGGACCAAACGCTGTCAGCGAGTGTAGTTTAAAGCAGCTAACGTCACTTAATTCCCGGAGTAAAACCAGCACAGCTGAGCTATGGAAAACGAAGGTCTAGCAGAGGATTCTGTCGGTTTAAAGTTATTCGTGCAACAGTAAGAAATGCGTCAACTTTGGGAACCAAGCCGTAGGTAAAACGGTGATCCCCGTGCCCAGCAGCGGGGCGGGGGCTCCGGGAGAGCCGCTAGCACACGGCTCGGCCCTTCAGGAGCCAGCACCAACCGAGAACCCCTCTCCTTTCAGCACGCCGGTTGGCAGAGGCCCGCCGGTTCCCTCCTCCCCGTCAGGACGTTCCTCTCACCCCACCGCCCGCCCCGTCCCGTCCCGCCGCGCCCTGAGGCGAGCGGCGCGCGCGCCTCCCCGTTCCCGCCTTACTGGACACCACGGCCACGCGCGCGCGCTTCCGCGTTCGAAAACGCTTCCGGCCTCCGCCAGGCCCTAAGGCGGCGCGGGGCGGCGCAGTGCGCATGCGTGCCAGCCTCGCGCCTGCGCAGTGCGGTCCGGTTGTGGCGGCGGGAGGGATGGCGGTGGGATGACCGGGGCGGGGGGGGGGGGGGAGGCTCGGAGGTGGGTATTTTTTTTAATTATTATTATTAATGTTTTGGTTTTTTTTAATAGAAGTGCATGCAGGAGGGTTTGTTCTTCCGCAGCGCCGGTGTTCTGGGGAGCAGCTGTTAGCGGCTGTGTGTGGGAGCTGGGAGCGGCCCCATTATTGCGCTGTGGGCCCTGGGGTCCTGAGTGCGTGCCTCAGCCTGAAGAGACCCACGTCAGCTGCCTGCGGCCCTTACCGGTATTAGGGAGCTCTGTGCCCTCGTACTGCACCTCTGCCTGAGGGTAGGGTGTGCGATCTGATAGAAAACGGGTCGGGTTTTTGTAAGAAGGGGCACATGGCTGTGTTCCCGAGGCCAGGCCTTCCCCAGCAGTTGGCAGCGGTGCTCTCCTTGGGCTGCCATCCAAGGGCTAAAAGGTTCATAGAATCACAGAATCACAAGGTTGGAAAGGACCTACAGTATCATCCAGTCCAACCGTCCGCCCATTCCCATTGCTACCGCAGGCTGCTGAACCATATCTCATAGCTCCTCACCCAGACACCTCTTGAACACTGCCAGGGACGGCTGCTCCACCACCTCCCTGCGCAGGCCATCCCAGTGCCTGACTGCTCTCTGAGAGGAGAACTTTTTCCTTATGTCCAATCTAAACCTCATCTAGTACAACTTGGTACAACAACCAGTTCCTCAGGTCCTGTTTGTTGCCTGGGACAAGAGGCCAAACCCCTCCTCATCACAGCCTCCCTTCAGGAAGTTGTGGAGTACAAAAGGTTGGAAGGGGCTGGGATGGGATTGAGTAGGAATAAAGCAAAATAGGAGGTGGAATAGGATGGAGTGGAATGGAATGGAACAGTTCGAAGAAACCCACAGAGATTCCCACTGCATGGCCACTTGAGGGCTAACCAGCATTTACAGCACAGACCCAACCCATTGAAACTGGTTCATTCCAGGTTTCAACTCGAGCACTGCGAGGTGGAGGTGTATGGCCAAGGAGGATCTGATCCCACTGCCATAAAGTGAACATTAGAGGAGCAGGACTCCATGAAAACAAAACTCTCTGTATATATATATATATGTGTGTGTGTGTGTGTGTGTGTGTATGTATTTAAAGTGCATGGGTTCTTCCCAAAATGCACAGGCGAATCATACTTGAGTTTAAATATATTTGTTTTTAAAAGCATATTTAGCACTGCATGGTGCCAGAGATGGCTTTTTTCCCTCTGAAGGTTCCCCAGTGCCGTAACACACATTTCCATCACCCCGACTGTTTGCAGTAGATGCAGACATCGCGGTGCTGCTTCTACCTGCAGCAATCACCGTGTCCCCAGCACTGGTTGCTTCAGAGTGTCACCCCAAGCAGGCGGGCACGAGGGGACAGGGAGCTCGTGGCCCCACTCAGGTACACGCAGCGATCGCACCCTCTGCCTGACGTGTGTCTGGAGCCATAAACCTCATGACAACGACAGATGACATAGGGGCTTTTTTTACGTCTATCTGCGAGTAGCTGCTGAATTAAACCCAGCGCTGGAGATGAAACAGAACCTAAGGGGCGTCTGGGGGCCGATAGATCCGTAAAATAAACATAATCCCAACGTCACATCGATTACAAAGGAGGTGAGAAGGCAGGGAAGGGGGCAGATGCTCCCAAGTACGAGCGGCGGACGCTCGGCCCTGCCGCTGCTCTCTCCTCACGGCGGTTTGGCTTCGGGTGCCGGGCACCGTCTCCTCTTTCCCCCCTGCTCCCCCCAGGGGTCCCCCGGCCCCGCACGGAGCTGCCCCTCCCCCTCCAGCTCCCGGCCCGGCCGCACATCCGAGTGCATTATTTCAATTAGCCGAGCGCTCTTTGTTGCAAGGTGAAATCGTTCTCTCCCCGGGAAAGGTTTTTATTGAATGCCTTCTAAATACTTGCATTGGTCACGTTGCCTGGAATTGAGTCTCTGTCACTAGTATTTCTGCGGTGACTTTGACCAGATCAATGACTGGAAAAGGCATTAAGGACACATTGATAGGAGCAGGGCTCGGGTTCGGTTCTCAGTAGTAAAGAGAAACCGATAACGAGCGGATAAACGGCTTGCCTTAACCCTTTGCGCTCTCGGGAGGCTCCAGCAAGTTTGCTGGGCTCTTCATCCCATCCCTGCGGCTGATGGAAAGCAGATCGCGGATAAGGCAAATCCCAGAAATCCGGGGTCGGAATCGGGAGAAAGTCGCTCCCGGGGCCGGTGGGAGCGGGGCCGGTCCGCGGCTGCGGGAAGTTGTTCCCAGCTCTGCCCGGGCTCTGGCTGCCGAGCCGTGCAGCGCGGACACTGCCCCGGCCCCGATCCTCACGCATCCTGCTTCCCCAGCCAGAGCAGAAGGAAACGTGTTTGCAAACACCAGCCCGACCTGCGGGAAGAGCGGATCTGACCATCATTCTCCCCCGAAACACCAGCACCTCGTGAAAAGTAGGGAGAGGGAGGCTGAGATTTGCCGTTTCGCGATGACGCCCGCGGACCCGAGAGGGGACGGCGATGGCATTTTCGGCTTCTTGCCTTCGGGACGTTGACACTTTGCCCCGGGGAAGTGGGGATCTCACCCAACCTCCAACTCAAGGGCGCTCCCGTTTTGCCATCTTAATAACGTCGCACGCCGTCGGCTCGCTTACCGAGCCCTGCCTCGCTGCTGCCCGAATCCCGCATTACCGAAGTTGACTTAGTTATTCAAATAGGAGAAATGTCACGTTTGCAATGCAACGGGAAGGTTCTACCTTCCCGACCTATTTTTCATTTCTGATTTAGGAAAAGGCGAGATTTGCATGGCTGTTCTCAAGGACCTCGCCGCTATTAGATGGACTGTGAAGTGCGTTTTATGGCTGCGGAGTCTGCTCCCAGCTCAGCCCCGGAGACGCGCTGAGTTCATCCCTACCTGCTCCATCTGCCGCTCACGCTTTCCTCGGGTGTCACACCTCTGCTCTGTGTCTTTTTAAGTCCGTAACGCTTCGTGTTTAGAACAGGGAACGCGATCCGATCCCGGAATGTGCCATGTCCCCCAGCGATCCGCGCTCCCGACGCGGATCTTCCGCGGCCCCAGAGCTGCGCGGAGAGGCGGCTGAGTCCCTCCGCACCCCCATACCCCCCACGTCCCATTGCCGCGGACATAAAGGAGGGAGGAAAATACCCCTCGCCCTTGGGGCGCGTTTGTCCCTGAGTGGAAGATCCCTCTGCAATAAAGAACCATTTGAAAATAACCACAAAAGGTTGTTTTGTTTTGTTTTGTTTTGTTTTTTTCCGATTTTATTTTTTTTTTTAAACGCTCGGCACCTGTAAACTTTGAGCCGGGCCCCGAGGGGATGGCCCCGGTGGGTCCGTCCTTTCCCGTTCCCGAACGATCCGGGCTGCGGGGCACCGGGACTAAACCTCACTGTGTCTTCTCTGAGCGGGGCCTCGGCGGTTGTCATAAATAATCGCAGGGGTCGGGGCTGGGGGGGCTCTGAGTAAACTCTCCGGGCTGCGGAGTGCGGTCATTTTCCCAGTGCTTAGGATCTAGTTACTTTCAATACACCCCAGAGACCAACATGACACGTCTTATACTAATAGGCATCTGTCAGCGGCCGCATCAAGTTTGGCCATATGCGTCGGACGGTTTGGGGAAAGGAAAAAGGAGAGGAAGGGGAAAAAGAGAAAGGAAAAAAAAAATAGAAAAAGGGAAAAAGAGGCAGGAAAAAAAAAAAAAGGTGGGGAAGAGGGAGAAATAACGAATGGAATGAGGGGGGGAGAAAAGGGGAGAAAAAGAGAAAGGGAAAAAAGAGAAAGGGAAAAAGAGAAAGGGAAAAAGAAAAGGGGAAAAAGGAAAAGGGGGAAAAAAAGGGAAAAAGAGAAAGGGGAAAAAAGAGAAAAGGGAAAAGAGGAGAAAGAAAAATAAGGAAAGAAGAAAAAAGAAAGGATATAAAGAGGAAAAAAAGAGAAAGGGGAAAAGAAGAGAAAGGGGAAAAGAAGAGAAAGGGGAAAAGATGAGAAAGGGGAAAAGATGAGAAAGGGGAAAAGAAGCGAAAGAGGGAAAAGAGAAAGAAGAATATACGAAAAAAAAAAGAAAGAAAGAAAAAGAGATGAAAAAAAAAAGGAAAAAAAAAAAAACAGAAAACGGGGAAAGAGGAGAAAGAAAGAAAAAAAAAATTAAAAGAAAGGAAAAGCCGTTGTGTGTCGGGGTCGGGGCGAGTGGCTCGCCGCCCGCTGCGGGTCCCCCCCACGCCGCCCCCCCCCCGGGGGGTCCCGGCTCCGGTCCCCGCGCCCCCTGCAGCCCCGCGGCGGCACTGCACCCCGAGCCCTCACCTGCCCGCCGGGCCCCGCACCCCGGCGCTGCCCCTTTCCCGGCCGCGGCCGCTCCGGAGCCGCTCCGCCGCTGCCGTCCGGTGGGGAAAAGGCGGCGAGAGTGGGAGGAAGGGCTGCGGGGCCGGGAGGGGACACCGCCGGCTCCGCCGAGCGGCACACGCCGAGCCCGAGGTACCGCTGCTACGCGCGGAAAGACGAGAGAGTCGTTGTGTTAAGCAACAAAAGGCTCAGCCGTGGAATGAGCCCCGTTACCCGGCGGCGCCGGGAAGCTCGGCAGCTCCTGGAGCTGTGAACACAAACCGGGGCTCCTTCCTCTCCTTATTTATTATTATTATTATTTTTTTTTCCCCCGCGGTGGGGGGACACGTTAAAAACAGCCTCCGGTGCGAAGCCGTGGGCATCCAAGAGCAGCGCTGCTCCGCTCCCGCAGCGCTCAGCGCCGTTCCCGCGGCCGCGCGGTGTCGGAGGGGATGCGCGGAGGTGCGGAGATGGACTCGGGGAGAAACAACCGAGTTCCGCGGCAGAGCCGGGAACACTTCTTCTTTTGTCCCGAGCTGCGGTCCCGCTCCCCCCTCCAACCCTCTCCCCGCGTCCCAAAACGAACACCGCGGATTTTTTTTTTGGTTTTTTTTTTTTGGGGGGGGGGTGGGGAGCGGAAAAGCAAAACCCACGAACGCGGCCAAAAACGAAACACGCGGTGCCAAAGCAGCGCTGGCCGAGCCCGGCTCTGAACACCGCCGTGATCTCAGCCGCAAAAACCGCACGGAAATGTGTTGTCATTTCTCTCTCTCTCTTTTTTTCTTTTCTCGCGGCCGTCCCTTCGAAACGAGCTAAAAACCGCCGTTCCGCGGAGCCTCTCCCCGGCACTCGGCGCTGCCAACGAAAACTCCGCTCCGTGCCGCCGCTCCGCGATGTTATTCGCCCTCAAAAGAAGCCGCGGACGCTCGGCTCGTCCCTGAGCTCTCACCGAGAGCCTTTCCGCTCAGAAACAGCCGTGAAAACCGCACCGCACGGGGTGGGAAGGGGCACGGTTCGTTTCAGCGCGCCGAGCTTCGGGAAACTCCTACAATTCGGGAAGAAAAAAATAGCAAAATCATAGCCAGAATAAATCATGACACTAAAAACACAACGAAGCGCGGATCGGATCCGTCAGATCGGATCCCCCGGGTCGGATCCCCCGGGTCGGATCCCCCGGGTCGGATCCCTCGGGTTGGATCCCTCGGGTTGGATCCCTCGGATCAGATCCCCCGGGTCGGATCCCCCGGGTCGGATCCCTCGGATCAGATCCCCCGGGTCGGATCCCCCGGGTCGGATCCCTCGGATCAGATCCCCCGGGTCGGATCCCTCGGATCAGATCCCCCGGGTCTGCCCGGGGATCGGAGTTTGGGTTCGGTAGGGAGCAGGACCGGACCGATGTCGACGCGCACACGCACACGGGCGGAGCGTTTGAAAAATTTATTTACAAAGTTGTGTACAACACGAAGGGAATAACATTTAGAATACATATATTCATTCATATATAAACAGACTTCTATAATAGAACCACAGCGTTTTCCTCCTTTTCTATCTTTCTTTTTTTTTTCCCTCCAAAATTGCTTTTCGTCGTTGTTCGTTCGTTTAATGTTTAAAATTTCCCCCGCCTATTATTAATATTTTTATACATTTTTTTTGTTTGTTTGTTTTTGTTTTCTTTTACCCCGTTCGTTCGCTTATTTCAGATAAAACCGCTCGGAGCGCCGGAACCTTCAAAAAAAGCGAAAGCCCTCACGGCTCCTAAACGCGACCGTCACTTCGCCTCTGTTAGAAAAATAAAATCCCCCCCAAAACGACCTCGGCGATTTCCCAGAGATATGTCCGGGGGGGGGGGGATCACCGCCTCTCTGGGGGTCACCGAGCCGGGGGGTCACTGCGCCGGCCACTTGGCCTGCACGGCGGCGGGGGGCTGCAGGAACTGCCCCGCGATGATGTTGGTAGGCACGCTGAGGATGGGCGCGATGGCCGCGGTGGTCCTGGCTAACGCCAGCGGCTGGTGGGCCACCAGTCCCGACTGCACGGTGACCGGAGGCCGCAGGAAAGTCTGCGCGCTGGGCGCCGAGCTGGCGGCGGGGCCGCCGATGATGTTCTCGATGCTGAACGACGGGCGGCTGCTGGGCTCGGATTTCACGATGGAGCCCGCGGCCCCCAAGCTGCTGAGCTGCAGCTGCAAGCTGGGCCCGAGCTGCGCGTTGAAGGCTTTGCGGCTCAGCTCGCCCGACGGCAGCAGCGGCACGGCGGGCGGCAGCATGGGCCCGACGGGCGGGATGTAGGGGTACTGCAGCGCGGCGGGGTGCGGGTAGGCGCCGGGGGGGAGCCCGTAGGGGCGGCCGTAGGGCCCGGCCAGCCCGTAGGCGCCGAAGCCCTGCATCATGAGCGCCGTCTGGTCCCGCAGGTGCTCCTGCTGGTGCCGCTTGAAGCGCTTCCTCCGCCGCAGGAAGCTGCCGTTATCGAACATGTCCTCGGACTGCGGGTCCAGCGTCCAGTAGTTGCCCTTGCCCGGGTTACCGGGCTCGCGGGGGATCTTCACGAAGCAGTCGTTGAGCGAGAGGTTGTGGCGGATACTGTTCTGCCACGCGGGGAACTTCTCCCGGTAGTAGGGAAAACGGTTGCTGATGAACTCGCAGATGCCGCTGAGCGTCAGCTTCTTCTGCGGGCTCTGCAGGATGGCCATGGTGATGAGCGCGATGTACGAGTAGGGCGGCTTCACCAGGCTGCTCTTCGGCTTGCTCTGCCCCGCCGCCGCCGCCGCCGCCGCCGCCGCCGCACCGCCGCTCGCTCCCTCCTCGCCGCCGCCGCCGCCGCCGCCGCCCCCTCTGCCGCCCTCGGGGCCCGCCGGGGCCGGGCTGCCGCTGCCGCTGCTGCCGCTCTCCCCGCCCGCTCCCGGCTCGCCGGGCTCCGCCGCCTCGTCCAGCGGCAGCCGCGGCAGCGCGGCGGGGCTGCGGGCCTCGCCGTCCCCGTCCTTGCCCGGCGCGTCGTCTCCCTCGCCCACCACGTCGATATCCACGTCCTCGGCCGCCAGCGCGGTCTGGCCGGACATATCGCTGCCGCCTCCCGATAGAGTCATCCCCGCTCTGCGGGCCGCCCCCGCGCCCCTCTCCCCCAGCGCGGGGCCGCTACACCCGCGCGGCTCCGCTGCCGCCCGCGGCGCCGTCCCCGCGGGGCATGGGGGGGCCGCGCCCGCTCCGCTCCCGGAGATCCCCCCCGGTCACCTCCGGCTGCTCGCCCCGCTCCCGCCGCCGGGCATCGGGGCTCGGGCGGTGCCGCTGCCTCCCGCCCGCCGCCCGCGGGGCCCCTCCGCTCCACCGCTCCGCGCCCGCGGCCCCTCCGCCGCCGCGCACCGCTCCGCCGTTCGCTCCTCGCTTCGCGTGCTCTGCTTTGCTTTCTCTCTCTCTCTCTCTCTCTCTCTCTCTTTTTTTTTTTTTTTTATCTTTTTTTTTTTTTTTTCAGAAATCTTCTTTTTTTTTTTTTTTTTTTCTTTTTGCGGTTTTTTTCTTTTTTTTTGCTGTTTTTTTTTGTTGTTGTTGTTGTTGTCGTCGTCGGTGGTGGCGGTGCCGGTGGTGCTGCTGTCGTCGGTCGGTCGCCCCCTCGGCGGAGGGAGGTCCGGCAGCCGGGCGGGGCGTGGGGCAGAGGCCGCGGGGCGGTGCGGGGCCTCGCTCGGCACTTCGGCGGCGCGGCGCGGCGGGCCGGACTGCCTGATAGATTACTTTCCCGTTAAAGATATACTCGGAGGCGGCGTCACGTGGCCGCGTGACGTCGGGCGCCCCGCCGTGAAGTCACGCAAAACTCGAGGTGCCGCCGCGCCGTCAACAAAGAGCCGCGGCCGCTCCGCTCCCTTCCGTCCGTCCGTCCGTCCCGTCGGGGCCGCCGCGCCCGGAGCGGCGCTGGCAGCGCTCGCGGTCAACGGGGCCGCGCTCCCGCGGCGCTTCTCTGCGCGCTCCCGCGGGTGTTCGGGCTTTTCCAACGGCGGCGGCGGCGGGGAGCGGAGCTTCAGAGGTGGCCATTGATTATTCTGTGAGATTAGTTGCAGGGAGAAATAAAAAAAGACGTAAAACAACAGAGGGAAATGATAAATAAAGCAGCTTTTAGCCTGATTTTTTTTTCTTCCTTTTTTTTCCCCTCCTTGTTTTCCTCTTTTTTTTTTTTAATCTTCTTTTTTTCTTTTCCTTTTTCTTTCCTTTTTTCTTCTTTTTTTTTTCCTTCCCTTCATTTTTTTCCCCCCCTTCTTATTTTTTTTTTTTTTTTATTTTTATTATTTTTTTTTCCCCAGAGGTGTTAACGACTTAATCACTGCGAGCGTTAGCATATGAAAAAGTAGGAAATGAGGGAGTGTGGGTGAATGCGAGGAGCGCATTGCCGCGGCCCCAGGTAAGCCCCGGCCCGGGCGGGGTGGCCCGGCCGCCCTCTGCCCGCTGAGCTCCGGTGCTGGTGCGGGGCGCTCCCGGCTCCTCGCGGCCGATGGCTGCGGTGGTGCCCGCGGTGCTGCGGCGGGGGTGAGAGGGAATGCGGAGACGGAACGGTGCGGGAGGCGAATGGGAGGGTAAGGAGAGGAAGAAAAGGAGAAAAAAAAAAAAAAAAGGAGGAAAAGAGAAGAAAATGGAAGAAAAGAGGAGAAAGAAAAGACGGACGAGGAAGAAAAGAGAAGAAAGATGGAAAAGGGAAGAAGAAGACGGGGAAAAAAAAAGGAAGAAAGAATGAAAAAAGAACAAAAGGAAGAAATGGAGAATGTGAAGAGAAACAAGAAGGAAAATTAAAAAGAGTGAAAGGAATGAAGGGAGAGGAAGGGAAAAAAAAGAAAGGAATGAAAGTAAGAGAAGAGAAAAGAAAAAGGAAGGAAAGAAGGAAGGAAGAAAAAGAAGGAAAGAAGAAGAGGAAAGAAAAAGGAAATGAAGGAAAAAAGGAATTAAATAATAAAAAGAAGAAAATAGAAAAGAAAAGAAGAAAAGGAGAGGAGAAAAAAAAAGAAAAAGAGGAAAAGGAAAAAATAAGGAAAAAGTAAAAAAAAAAAAAGAGGGAAAAAAAAAGAAGAAAAAAAAAAAAGGAAAAAAAGACTCAAACCCACATAAAATAAAATATAATCCAAACCAGACCCCTCCGGTGCTGTAGGCCCGGAGGTCCTGGTCCCCCCGGCCCCTCCCCGTGTCCCCGCACCCCGCCGCACTCCGCACCCTCCCGCTGCCCTTCCCCCCTCCCCGTCCGTCGTCTCTTTCCCCTCTGTGAAAGTGAAGGAAAAGTCCAACTCCGCGCCTTCTGTTTCATTTGTTGCGCTTTTTCTTCGGCACAATAAAAATCAAATTAATTGATTCATCCCATTAATTACGGCGCTCGGGGCGAGGAGCGGTGTTTCCCCTCGATGAGGGCTGAGCGGTTCCGATCCCCGCTCCGTTCCGTGTCCCCCCCATCCCCACTCACCCCCCCCCCCCCCCCCGACGGGGCGGCCCCGGGGGCTGTGAGGGCCGCGGGGCTCCGAGCGGCGGCGGAGGACTTTCGGAGCCCCCAACCCCACAGCTCTGCGGGCTCAGAAGGAGAGAAGCTTTTATCCACGGGAGTGCTTAACGGGGGAAACTTCCCCCACAACGATCCGCTGGGAAAAAAGGCTTTGAGGCCACGTCCACTCCAGTTTAAAGGTTTAAGGCCGTGCCTCGCGGAGGGATGAGATGATTAAAGCGGCGTTTGCGGGGGTGGGAACCCCCACGAGTGACACCGCCACAGCGACAGGAGTGGGCGCCCATACGGACGGGTGGATTCAGCAACAGGAGAAAAACAAACGGTGTCGTCCGGATCGATGCGGAGGGAAATAGAGACGCGGCGAGCGGCGGGGAGAGGAGGATGGGAGAAGTTATGATAGAGAGGGAAAAATTAATTACAACTCCATCGGGTTCTAATACGGCCAAGCGAGACCTCGGCCGCGAGGAGAGTTAAAAATAAACGCGGATGCTGAGCTCGGGGTGTGGGGTCGGGGAGAGCAGCGGGGACATTTCTGCCTCTGTCATCGTTTTAGAGGAAGGAGAAACCGAAGGTGTCCGCTTTCATCTCCCGGAGCCTCTGACTTTCACTAACGAGCGATAGGAATCGCTGCCCTGACGTGGATTAAAGCAGCACCGCTTTGATAGAGGGGCCGTGAGGGGACCCCACATAAATACACGAGATGGGACCACCCCCCCTAAATGAAGACGTCGGGTGGGACCACCCCAAAAACGACTATGTCGGGTGGGAGCCCCGAAAGGAACACGTCGCGTGGGAACCCCCGTGCGAACACGTCGGTGGGAGCCCCGCATACCCACGGCCGGAGGGGCCGGGCCGGGCCGTGCCATCAGCACGGGCTTTCCGCAGAAGATGTGCATTTTTGGGCCCATATACATCCCCCCGTTTATTATTATTTTTAATTATTATTATTCTTATTTTCCCCAAGGCCTCTATTTTCTACGTGTTTCTTTATTATTTTTCTTTATTTTCGCTTTCTTCTTTTTCTCTCTCTCCTTTTCTCTCTCTCTCTTCTTTTTTTCTCTCTCTCCTTTTCTTTCTTTTTTTCTTTTTTTTCTTTTTTTCTTTCCCAATCGCACCGACCCGCCCGTGAAAGCCGTGAGAGCACAGCGCAAAACGAAATCGGTTCCGTTTCCAAAACGGTTTCGGATTTATTTGTATTGGAAATGTATAAACATCCATTCCGCGAAAGGCAACACGTTTAATTAACGATGAGAGAGCAGTTAGGGGCAGAAAGCTAGTAAAATTGTGTGATAAATTTATGGCATTGTTAGCGTGCTTTTAATTATGGCTATTATGTTAATTATTTCCCATTAGCATGGAGTTAGCAGCAGCATGTCAGATTTAATCAAAACGAGCCTTTCTCTCGGAAATTGCGCTCTCCATTCGCCGTCGGGAGAACGGGGGGTCCCGAGATGGGGCCGCTCACCCACCCCCCCCCCCCAAATCACTTCTTTATCCCCTTACAAATAAATGCACGAGGGCCGCGGGCGGTGCGGGGCGGTGCGGCGGATCCCCGTAGGCGGCCGCAGCAGCGCGGAGAGGCAGAAGAGCCGCTCTCGTTTTTTAGGAATTCACCATTTCCCCTCCCTTCCCTTTCCCCCCCCCCCCCCCCCCACCAACTCCGGAGAAGGCACTTGATCATTTCGGATCATTCTGTCAAACAATATGATGTCGCTCGTTTTTATCTGTCCCGTTTTACAGAGCAAACACCCCCCCCCCCCCCCCCAACTCCCACCTCCACCACCCCCCCTTCCCCTCAATCCCCCAGATCGCTCTGCCGGCCAGGACAACGCGCCCGAGTACAAAAGAATAAAAGAGACAAGCCGGGAGAATGCGGGAGCGCTGCGTGGAGCAGGAAGGGAAAAAGACGAGGAGGAGGTGTGCGAGAAAGCGAGTGCGGGGGCTCCGCACGGCCGGGCCGGCTGCTGCCCGGGGCTGCCCCCATCCTCGTCCACACCCCCAAATGGGGACACGGAGAGGAGACCCGGCTGCTCCAGAATGCTGTCATGTAAAAAAAAAAAATAATATATATATATATATATATATTTATATATATATTTAAAATCGGGTTTGGGAGCGGCCGAGGGCAGAATTTCGAGGGGACTCCATGAAGGCCAGGGTGCAGGGATGCCCCCTCGCTGCCCGAAGAGTGCAGCCGTATAAATCAGGGCTGGATCGAGCCCCCTCCTCCAGCCCGGCCCCACGGGAGCGGGGGGCTGCGACCACGGCAGCTGCTCACTTATTTTTAGAGCATTTCCATTCCTCTGGTTAATTTTAGATCGATTCATTATTTAGCCCCAGTTCGCCTTTAGGGAAACCCAAGCTGGGGGAGGCCGGAGCCCCACAGCCATGGGAGTTGTGTCTGTGTGGGGATATCTATCCCCTGGCACTGTCTGCGTGCGTTGGGTGCTGTGAGTGCTGGTGTGGGTCTCATCAGGTGCAGGGTTCCTGCACTGTGTGGCTGCAGATGACTCTGTCCCTTGGGAAGTCAAGGCCCAGCTTCCACTCTAAGATTTACACGGAGGTCATGAACAGGGCTGTGTCCTGTGTGTGGTGTGTGGGTTGGGGATGGGGGGGTCTGGAGGGGCACGGATGAGTGCGGGTGGAAGTGGATGGGTGTGGATGGACGTAGATGGAGATGGATGGGTATGGAGGAGTATGGCTGGATATAGAAGAGCATGGAGGGACATGGGTGTGTATGGACTCATATGGAGGGAGACAGGACAGTACAGATAAGCCTACAACATTGAATATGGGAATAATGTCCCTCCTTTCACACTATGGTCTCCTGTTGAGCCTCTGCATGCTCTTCTCTTGCAGTTGTTCCTCTCCAGAAGGTGCTGGTGAGATCCAAGCAACTAAGCAAAGGCAGCACGTATGTAAAACCACTAATTGCTATGAACACAGCTTTCGTTTTCCTTTAGGTGTTAATGTGTGCCGGCTGTTTACCTCCTCTCTGCCTTCCCATTCATTTGTAGCTCACAGCTGGGTGGGTGCTGGCAGTGGAGACCTGGTGCTGCTGGCTGCATGTTGGTCCCCATGGCTTAACAAGACCAGTGCTCAGATGTCACCAGGATGTGGCTTCTTGGGGCTCATGATATAAAACAAAATCATCAGAAGAGTGGAACTCAATTCAGCTTAGAGATTTGGGTGCTCCACAAGCAAGGAGGGAGGGAAGTTCATGAAATAAGTTCAAGTACACAATAACTGCTGGGCAAACTGGGGAACTCCACTGCCCTCTGCAGAAGGTGACTGCACAGTTAGCTGCCATCTGACTTGGAAAAGGAAAGTTATTCAATCAAGATTCATTTATTCTTCAGATTTTCGAGTTACAAGTCCTCCCTCTAGACAAATTGATGGGTGGCCAGGGGACTTGTCCTCACCTGCACAATGGGGGGGCTGTGCTTGGCCTCGCTCCTCCTCCCAAACTCAGGGGTTTCTCCACACACAGAGGGAGAGGGGTGGCCCAGCCAGCTCAGGAGGGAAGTTGTATTTTATCTGGAGATGCCTTTATTTGTCTGAGGTAGGGGGAGTAAATCAACGTGACATAATCTTTTCCCATTAATCTGTGCGGAACTGTAGCCCAAGGGGATGGAGCAGATGCTGTGTATTTGACAGGAAATTCAGAGATGTAACCCAAAAAGAGGGGACACAATCCGAAATGAGGATCCGGAGAGAGGCTGTAGCAGAAGCTCATCCCAACCTGCTGCCAAATGTGCTTCTGTGTCCATGCAGGTAAGGATGAGGTGTGAGGAAGGCACGGCAGCTTTCTGACGGCAGCTTTCTGCTCAGTTGTTGAGCGAGATGCAAATGGTGGAGGGGAAGCAAAGAGGATTCCCAGACGTGTGAGGAAATCTCTGTGCTGACAGCAGCACAGCCCTGGCCTGTTCTCACCACAAAGCCAACACATACAGAACTCAGAGATCTGCTCTCCTCTGCTGTTCTTCATGACGCAGGAGCACCTGGGGGACCCTGAGCTGTTTGGGATGCATTGCATCACCTGGCACAGCCAGGGCTTGGCTGGGAGCAGCTCCCTTCTGCGTCCTGTCCCACTTCCTAGGGTGGGCAGAAGCTTCATTTGTTTTTTTGTTTTTTTTTTTTTCTTTTTCCTGGTTATTTTCCCAAGCAGTTCCTCTGGCTCACGAGTAACACCCTCGATTCCCTTTCACAAACACAGACAGACAAGCGGTGAGTTATCGCCGCACTTAATAACATCGCTCTGCTAATATTTTTCCCCCACACGCTGAGTTCCTCCGCCGCACAACGCGCGCAGCCCCATCCGCAGCACCGCCGCGCTCCGCGCACCACCAAATGGTGCCTCGGTGGCACGTAAGCGGTGCGTGGGCCTTTTATGGGCCTTCTGCACTACGCTGAATTTTACCCAAAATGCAGGTTAAAGCCCATGCTAGGTATTTATGCAAGCAGGTCCATAATCTCTCTTCCAAAACCTCCCCAAGCAGCTCTTCACTTGCTAAGCCAGGTAGCTCCCTATCTGGAGAGTGCCATAATGCATTTAAGGCGACTCTGTTCATTTATTTTGGTAAAGAAAACAAACACAGCTTAGTCCCTCTGTGTTGTGACCATGCCAGCAGCCACCAGGGTCCCAAGCCCCTGTCTGAGCCACTCTGGCATTCTCCTCTTCCACCTCTTAAAGGCAGAATAGAAGTGACTCAGCTTCAGTTGTGCCCTCCTCAACCACCTTGGAAGGGGGTTTGATGGCTTCAGAACCAAAAAGTTTGTTATTTTTTTTGCCCCCAAATCTAGCTTAAGTGGCCAAAATTTGTTTCTTTCTCTCTCTTATTATTTTTTTCTTTTATCTGGAGGGGGCAATGTAGATCATTTCCAGCAGAACTGCTTCCCGCTGCTCCCCACAAATCTTGACCATTACAGTACTTCAGCAAATTCAATTTAGATCCTTCATCTTATTAGAAGAATCCTTATTAAACATTTTATTAAAGTATTTTAATGCCTTCCAAAGAGTGCTGTAAAACCCTGCTGATTTCAGAGCATCTCAGAGGGACTGCAGACAGTGCCTGGATGATAGCATGCACTGGCAACTTATTCCTTAAGACACACTGACATTATTTTTGTGTTGGATTTCTTGCTTTTGCCCAGGTACAGAAGGTTTCCAACAGGAATTCCAGCTCAGGAAGTGATGACACAGTGTATTGAGAACATTCTCGATATGTATATACACATACCGTATTGAGGCTGTACTTAGAGTCTGTAAATAAAGTTTATTAGGGGCTCTTGCTAAAATATTACATGATGAAGGAGTTCAACAGGCGACTGAAATGGATTGTAAGTGATCAGACAGAGAGAAAATATGTCTGTGGGACCATGAAACATTTATCTGTGTGGAAGGAGAGGAGAGGAGAAAAAAAAGCCAGGAATGATCTATCATGAGGGAGGAAATCTGCACCTCAGTGTCTGCCAAAATATCTTAATTGTTTGGAAACTTGTATCAATAAATACAACACAGAGGGCTGCCATCACCTACTGCTGTAGAACCGTATAATCATTTAGGTTGGAGAAGACCACTAAGACCATCTAGTCCAACCACCAATGACGGGTGTGTGGGACCACAGCCCTCCTTGTACCACTGCATGGGGTCTGACCGGTGGTGATGGTCTGGGCAGGATTGTTCCCCACCCACTGGAGGGCTCACCCTTCCATTGCCTTGGGTTTATTTCAGACTTTCCGGTTACTTTATTTTCCCTCCTTTCTTTGAGAAGGTGCTCCACTAAATGCCAGATGATTGTCATCATCACTCCTCAGAGCTCATTTGTTAATTTTAGCTTACCACCAGTGTTGAGTTAAAGTTCACTTTCAGCAAGCAGAGCCAACGGATGGCTCTCAAGTCACGGATCTCAAAACACAGAAGTGAACATGGCCATGGGTCCTCTGCCCATTGGGATCTCCTCTGTGTAGGTACCCATAATTCCATTCTAGCCACCAAGGCTCTCCTCCACTCAAGGGGTGAGCGTGGGGGCTTCCCAGGTACTCCTCCAGCCCTCCAGCCTGTGTTTACAACTTAACACTTAGAGCATGTAAATTAAAGGGACTTAAGTATATGCTCAAGTTGAATCTATTCCAAACATCAACTAGACGATCATTTTCCAAGGCAGGTCTTGTTAAAATTTGCAAGATAAAATTTCATCTCTGTGTAGATGAAACACAACCATCAGTCCTTCCTGGCTTCCTCCAGACAGATTTTACCATTTTATTTTCACTTATTAGTGAACCTCAGTCTGGAGCAATGGTCACTGATGCATGGAAGATGCAGAAAACACAGCCCTGGTGTGACCTTCACACATCGGGAGATGATGAGCATAGTGGGCACATGGCTGGGACTTTGTCACGACGTTCTGCCTTTTGGGTTCTGTACAGCCACTGACTAATGGCTCCCTAATCCCTTTTGTGGGATAGATGGGACATTTTCTCAGAAAGCTGGGCTTGACAAACTTGGCTGACTTTGCTGATGAGCTCACCGCCATCGTGGTTATTATTTGCATGGATCTCCTTGAGCTCAGGAGGAGTCTGTGGGCTGTCATTTTGGGAAGGACATATGTCTAACACAGCTCTAGCTAACATGTCCTGCATATTGCACATGTTTCTTATGTGTGTGAAATGTAATATATATGTGTTTTGGAGCCGTGGATTTAGATATGATCTCATATAAGCCTGGCAGATAAATATGTTCCTATCATATAGCACCAACATAGCTTTCACTTAGGACTGCTTGTATTCAGGTCCTTCTGCTGTGCTTGGTAGAGCCAGCAGGGCCCTTGGCTTTGGCAGAGCTGTAGCACAACCAGTTCCAGAATTTCCCTTCCCATTGCAGCCCTCCTCTTGAAGGAAAAACATGTATAGAAAACCCTCTGAAAGAGGAGCTACGTTTTATTTTCCTTCCCACCTCAGCGACCACTTATTCATTGAAAGAGCAACGTGGAAGGGAGTAATGGCACTTCCATTGGCCAACAGCTTTGTCTAGCCCCAGTGGAAACCTCTCCTTAAACTCACCTTTCTCCCACCGTTCTGAGAAGGGAGAGGTTTAACGCATTTCAAGAGGAGGAATTAAGTAAAGAAGCGCAAGCTACAGAAGCCAAATACACACTGCCTGCTGGAGAGTGTGCCTTAACAGCATAATTAGTGAGCAGCTTGCCCAAAGGTCTCAGCACTTGCCGCCCAGTGAGACTGCTGCCTGACTCCCTGCTGCCATGCCCAATCCTGGCTTCTTCTGCTGGAGTTCGTACCTCAAACTTTACAAACAGAGCATGTGTTTTCTGTAATGAGTTGTTAACCAATCTCCTGCACTGAATCGCTCCCACCCCTATGCTGCTCTCTGCTTCAAGCGGATCAGGTGAGAGTTCCATACTTGGTTTAATAAACCGTAATTTCCAACGAAGGTAACTGTCACCTTTTGTTTCATTCCGTGCGTTTATTTTTCAAGCTCCGAAGCTGACCTCCGAACTCAATCTGCACTTGCCTATCGATGCATAAATATCTGTAATATCACAGTAAATTAAATTCAGTTTTAAAGGGTTTCTATTTAACAATCTGTCAGAACTTTCACAGCATTTGATTTCTAGTTTCCTCTGTCCACTGACAGGTTTATCTCAATATGGGTTGATTAATGAAACCTTTTATTTGGAATAAGCATACCTACGATTACCATAATCTCTCAATGCTTGCTTAGGCAATGCTGTGCTCTGACAGCAGGGCTCCAAAAACTCTCATCCCTGCGTTGTGGTGGGATGCGGGGCTGGGGGCTCTGCACACCCAGTGGCTTCCAGGCTATGTGGGATGACTGCCTTAGTGTCACAGCAGTTGCTGCTGAATGTGCCTCATTACAAAGGATTCTTACATAAGATTAGCAAGTGCACACTTCATTTTTGATTAACCTTATCCTAGGGAGGTGATGGGTGCTCTCCAGATGGGTTTGTACGGAGGGTTCATTGCACTGCAGCTGCAAGGGATGAAGTGCTCCAATGGCATTCTCTGAACAGAAGCAGGGAAGGGACCTGTTCCTGGACAAGAAACACATAAGGACCATACTTCTCACCCCAAAGAGATCTTTCCATGTGGGCAGGTGAATGGCACCCATGTTTCCTGCAGCTCTCAGGCACTTAGCCACTTCCCCACCCTGCAGGTGCTGGGTGAACCCACAACTCCGCAGAGACTTGGGGCTGACATTGACTTCAGCAGGGTTCTCCAGGAGTTTGATCCCACCTGTGCTCTCATTTACAGCTAGGCTTTGCCATCTTTTTCAAGAGCCGATGGTCAGACCCTAATAGGTTCTGCTGAGTCCATCACTTTGGGAAATAAAGACCTCAACTGCCAGCATGACCACTTCAAAGGAGATTGAATGACCTGAGTGGGTTATCTCCAACTTTCCTTTGCTTCTGGGTGCTCCAGGGTCACCCACGTCACACCACCATCACCAGCAGTGCCAACAAAGATCTCTTTGCCCCACACACCAATGTGAAGGTCACATGTGCGGTGCCCCATGCGCTGAGTCACTCCAAAGAGTCAATATCAAATTGTGTAGAAATATCAAGAACTATCACGTCAGCTTCTTGTAACTCTTAAAAGATGAAAAGGATTTTAAGGTGACTTGTGTACTTGCTCGTACAGAATTAAAATATGTCAAGAGATTTATTTAATTAAGGCATTAATTGTAGTGAGGAAATACAGTCTCACTTCTGCATTAAGACCCAGAGATGTTGTGTCATTCATATATAGATAACTCACATCAGAGGAAATATTTGCTCATCACTGTGCGCATATACAACATCATGAAGAGCGCTCTGTGAGCATCTACTCAATCACAGAATATTTCACAGTATAAAAAAGTTGGAGAAACTCATTAGGAGCAAATTATTTATTTTCAATCAATAAACACAGTATGGTTCGACGGTGTTGCATACAGAGCGTGTTTCCACAGCACCAGGAGCAACACTTTCAATATCTGAATGCTTTTGATGGTCATAAAAATGTTTGTTTGCTAGAAAGTGCAGAGTGCCGCCGGTGAGATCCTCCTGGTGGAATTATTGTAATTCTTCAACACGTTTCAGACTTTTTGGGTTGTTTCACACTCTGCTTTTTAACCTTCAACAACAAATATTGTTGTATCATGAAGACAGCAAATCCAAACAATTACATATGTAGTCCAAAGGCATACACAAGAAAATCAATATTTGACATCTTTGCAACTCCCTCTTTGGAGCAGCGCTCAATAGCTCTTATTCATTATACACTTATATCTCTTTCAGATTCGCCTTTGTCACCAGAAACCCATTTTTTTTTCTCCTTTGACTTCCACATAACTTCTTTGCCCTGTACTTTTACAGATGCCTTCTGGCTATAAATACTAATGAAATCTCTTTGCTTAATTCAATTTTGCTGGTACACTTACAGTTATGACCTAACTTTCCCACGAGAGAGACTGATTGAACATTCCAATACCTTATGGATGGGAGCAAACACTGCACAGAACTGGACTGACAATTTCCATAATTATAGAATTCACAGCCTAATGACCTTAAAAAACAATAAAAAGATCTCTTGTTAATTCCATTTCTGTTACTGACATTCAAGATATTTCATTTCTCACAGGACAACAAATTTACTTTTTATTTTCCAAAGAGCAGTCTATCCTTTTACCATAGATTAAATTTTCTGAATATTGAAGGATTTCATTGAATATTTAGCATTTCTTTGTCTTTTAAAAGTTAGAATATTTATGACCCTTAGAATGTTTCTGACTGATTTATAGCAATCAATTACGAGAGTGCGTTTTCAAATAGCCCTTTTAAAAATGAAGAATAGAATAATTAAAAAGATCAGAAGTCCTCCCTTGCATATAATTATTTCATTATTTCATTACAGTGCAGAAATTGTTTTTGCTGACTGCGAACAATTTTAATTGAGCAAAATCTGTATTAATATACGATAGCAAGCAGTTCTTCCTAAGAAATAAGATCGCTAATTGCCTAAATTTTTATTCAGTACAGCGAGCCTTAAAAGCCACATTGTAATATAAACCTAATCACCAGGTACAGCGGATACCTTTGATGTGGTGGAGCCATTCCCAAAGCATAACCTTGCTGTACAGCTAATTTATTCCTTCAACAGGTTTATGGCTGCCTGAGACATTTGTTTGGGTGCTGGCTGGCTGCTGGCTGGGCACAGAGCTCTGCTCCCCACTGCCTGCCCTGCTCAGTAATCACAGGATTGTAGAATCGTTGGAATCTCAGTGTGGTTTGGGTTGGAGGGATCTTAAAGATCACCCAGTCCCAACCCCAGCCATGGGCAGGACCAGCTCCCATAGCCCAGGTTCTCAGGGCCCCATCCATGGGGATGGGGCACACAAAGCTCTGGGCAGCAGTGCTGGGGCCTCGCTGCTCTTATGGGGAAGAATTTCCTCCTTATTTCTAACATAAATCTCTCCTCTTTTAGTTTGAAGCCATTCCCCTTGCCCTACCACTGCCAAGCACGTGGCTTGAGTGGTGCACAGAGATCCATAGGGCTGGTGGTGACCCTTGTCCCCATGTTTTGGTGGGGACATGGCCAAAGGTGGTTTTGCTCCCCATCCAGCTGTTGTATGACCTCTCTCTCCTACAGTTCTGAGATTTCATGATAAGGAAGGAGAGACACTGGAACAGGTTGCTCAGGGAAGCTGTGGATGCCCCATGGATGGAAATGTTCAAAGCTGTGTCGAGTGGGGCTCTGGGCAACCTGATCAAGTGAGAGATGTCCCTGTCCCCAGCAGCAGGGTTGCACTAAATGGTCATAGAATCATTCGAGTTGTAAGGAACATTTAAAGGTCATCTAGTCTAACTCCTCTGCAAAGACCAGGGACACCCACTGCTTGACCAGGTGGCCAATGAATTCTAGAACCCTTGCTGACACAGTGTGGGGCAAACGTCTTTCTATATCTTCACGCAGCAAGGGAACTGTGCAAATCCAGTGTTAGCAGGAAGCAGTGGCTTCAGGGCAGGCCTGGAGTTCATCCCCTGTCACTGTCCTGATGCTTTGGTGCTGGGGATACAGAGGAGGGGCTGCTGCTGGTTGTGAATGAGGCCCTTTGTCAGAGCTCCGCCTGACCCCTGGCTGGAGCCCATGCAACAGAAAGAAGTGGAAATTAAAGATAAAATTCTGGGCCAATGCAGCAGCCTTAATGTAGTGTCTGAACAGAGAAGATATATAATTACCTCAAACGGAGGCTGGAATTTTCCTCCCAAGCTCGTTGCTTTGCAGCATGTCTTAAATGTGGTTTTGGTGGTGAATTAGCATTGCAGTATTAAGGTAAGAATCCTGCAGCAACCAAACATGGCCTCATTAGGGTCTGCCCAGCTGGAAAAGAGTTGCGTTCCCCTGCTACCACTGTCAGCAGCCACAGGTACACAGTTATAATTCCAACCAGAAGCTCTGGAGATGGCAGGTCGAAGGGTTACAGTATATCATGAAAAAATTTCAAGGATGATTTTGTACAATTCCCAGGGCAGTTTGGGGAATCCAGATTCTCCCTGGGCTGTGTCTTTCCAGGAACATGGAGCTGGTATCCCTCATGCCACAGTTTCTCCATCTATAAAGTAGGTGAAGATGCTGCCTCTTCTGAGAAATGGTTTCCATTTGCTTCAGAACTGTACTGTGTAGGAAATACACCAGAGCAGGGAGAGGGGAGTTATAATGAACTCTTCTTGCAGTAATATCAGCGCTAAAACCAGCCCTAGGTTGGAGCTCTTGCTACTGCTGAATAGAATCATAGAATCACTGAGTCACGGAATCGCAGAATCATACAGTCCTAAAATCATTACCGTTGGAAGAGACCACAAAGGCCATCAAGTCAACCCCCACATAGCTACACCTCATGTGTGCCCAAAGAAGGACAGACAGCATCTGCATTGTGCAGCTATTTCTTAAAAAAGAAAAAAGAAAAACACCTTTCCTCTGCTGGATGTTATGAGGCTTAATTAATTAGCACTTTTATAGCACTTGGGTAATCTGTTGATGGGAAATCTTTGCTTAGTATATCCTTTTCTTCTCCAAGTGGTCATAAAAGTGTTGGCATTCCACTCCCATGGGTGCAATGGAGGCATCTCAGTTGTAACCAATGTTCTGACTGGGGGGAAGACCTTGCGGAAGCCGCTGCTTCCTAGATGGGCTGTGGTTCTGGTGGCAGGAGTTTGCTTAAAAGGACCAGAAAACCATGCCCTGGAGTAAAGGACTCAGAATCATAGAATATACTGGTAGGGGCCCCTAATGATCAATGAGTCCAACTTCTGGCTTTAGGCATGGGAAGCAGTGACTCACCCTGTGCCTTAGATCTGCCCTGCAAAGCCATTTCTGCACCTCCAAAGACAAAGTCAGAATATCTCTTTCAGAAAAGCTCTTCTCCCCAAATCCACTTTCCTTTTATAATAACATTTCCACAGGCCAAGCAATTGATGGCTGGAGTAGGGGAAAACATCTGTCTTTGCTCCCAAGCAATAAGCTGCAGATTTGCAAGATGAAATCCTTTAACAAGGCAGAATCACTTCTGTTCAGTCCGTAAAAGAAAAAGAAGTCTCATTTGATAACGTTATAAGTAGAGCGTTTTTTTGACTTAAATAGGTGTTCCAGTTATATAACACAGAGCAAGCAGGGGGAGAGGAGTTGGTTGCATTCAGATGACACTAAATTATCTGATGACACAGGCTGTATCTTTTTTACAACAGAAAATGGAAACAACTGTGTCCTTGACCTTCAAAAAGGAATTGACTTCCCTAGCTTAACTATTCAAACAAACAACTGTGTACTCTCTTCAATTCCTGTGATAATTTTGATTTACTGTAAATGACTGAATTTAATGAACTAAATTATGCTATTTAAATGCATTTTGTGAATGGTATTGTAGTTTGTTACTAAGCATTATGTCTATGCTAAAGTGTGCTGTAAATGATATGATATGGAACATATGTGCTGTATTCATAATTTAACTGTTGCTATGGAGTGCCTTCTTCAATAGGCTTCTTTGAAAAACGAGTTCTTTATTTACCTGGTGGAATGAAGGTGATTTCTCAGCAAATCTCGAGGTCTCGCTGACCTTGACAGAATTACAGTGCTAATATTTTCACATGGATGAACTGTTCTTCAATAATTTTTCCAAAATAGATGGCACAAATAGGTTTTCCATTAATGCTGGGACATACTGCATGTTTTCTAATCTCACTTCCCCTTTTGTTTGAACAAATGTTTATTACCGCTACCGCACAATGACTTCCCTCCTCATTAGTGATAACGGGTTTCTGAGTTCAGAGCTGGAGCTCAGGGTCTTGGATGTGATTTCCACAACAACCTCCAGCCTGATGCCGCAGAGACAGCTGCAACTGAAGCAAAATAACACTTTTTTTAAATTGAAATACCATTGCTGGCTCTGAAGTTGTTGTTTGCCCCCAGCAGCACAGGGTGCTCAGCCTTGCTGAGAGTCCACCGCCGTGCTCAGGTCTGTGCTGGGATCACCCACTGCACTTCTGACCCTGTGCTCGAGCCTCACCCTCAGCCATGTCAGTGATCAGTGTCCAGGATACCACCCATAAAAACCAATATCCTGACCCAGCAAAATCCTGCAAATTAAATAGCTATTGAATGGAGAATGAATGCATATCTAATGGATGAGGCCAGGCTCTTCTTGGTGCTGCGTCGCAATAGGACAGGGAGTAATGGTCTCAAACTCAAACATGGAAAGCTCCCTACTAACATGAGGAAGAACTTGTTTACAGTAAACATGATGGAGCTCTGGAACAAGCTGCCCAGAGAGGTGGCAGAGTCCTCTTCTACAGAGATATTCAACATCCACCCAGACGTCCACGTATTGTAAGGGCACCTGCTTTGGCAGAGGGGTTGAACTCAGTGGTATTCCTTCCAACCCCTGTGATTCTGTGATTTATTGGAAAATATGTGAAGTTTGGTTACAAGTGTAAACAAGATGCAATAATACCCAAATATAGCAGCACATAGGCGGGGTATATTTTCTTTTGCATAAGGATGCATTGCTGTATCCAGAAAGCCCACGTATTCCTTGTCAGGTTGGACACTACCAATGTAATCACAGAAGCACACAGAATCGTAGGGGTTGGAAGGGACCTCTGGAGACCATCTGGTCCAAGCCTCCAGAACGTACCAGGCTTAAAGGCTGCCTAAAGAGGCACTTCTGTTATTGAACGTCCCAATTTTGACTCTGTTTTGTTGGTATTGCCATTTATTGCACCTGAAGCCATATATTTTTTCCTTTAATCTTTTGATGCTGGTCAGGGCCATATCTCTAGTAGGCACAAGTTAAGTGTGCTGTATGTAAAAATAATTCTGATGGTTTCGGAAAAGTTGAGTAAAGCCTCTAAAATGTCAGTAGTTACTGAAAAATATTTTGATGCCCAAGGAGCCTCATTTCAGATTTTTAATATTCTCCTTCTCTTTCAAAAGGGAATGTGGTGACATTTTCTGACAGCAGATACAAATGCAAGAAAATTCTGGCAACAACAAGGGAATTTTGCAATATCTTGGAACATATCAGCCTTCATACAATGAGCATTTGATGGGTCAAATAAGGACACTGCCTAAAGCACCGATGAAACATTGAGTCATTTATAACAGCACCTTTTAACTAATTTGAACATTCATTGTAAATTATGGTTGGATTTCATAACTGTTCATCAGCCATCAGCTCCCAAGGAGAGCAGCTGAATTTTCTGAATATTGATTCCCTTGGAAAAACGTGGAGTATTTTGTGTGCTGCCACGGTAAACAAATGTAGTGAATACTGTAAGGGTAGTTTTTTTTTTAATAGCCGAATTTCCAACAGCGTATATCACCGTTGGCATTTTTATATGTGCAAAGGCTCCTCCTGGAGGTCAGTTGTGTTGTTAGATGCCCCGTGCCACCACCAAACTTGTTCGGGTGGATTTTTGCAGGTCTGCCTGTGTTTCTGCACGTGTTGGAAAAAGTGCTTGGAAGTCAAACTGCCAAAGGTAGGGCCCTGCCCACCTCCCTGCAGGCTCTGCTTCCAGGGGGATCGCCCTCCAGCACTCTGTCGGCTCTGCTTTATTTGGGGTTAATCATCTGCAAAGCAAAATGAGGTGCGGGAAGTGGATGAGGGCCTCTAGAGCCAGGAATTGCCGTGGTGTGAGCATCTCCCCCGGGTACCTGCTCTGCATTGTGTTCCGTAATTGTGCAGGAGAAGAGGAGCTATTTTTCAGCAAGTGGCTATTGGATACTTCCTGTGCTGCATATCAACAACCAGATCTTGACCCAGAAATGTCAGTCCCTGCTCAGAGCAGACAAGGAAGCATAATTAGAGATGCTCTGGCAACGTATTTTAGCACTGACGGTGACAATGTTTAAATTTTTAATCAGGCATGTAACATAAAAAGCACATAACATGAAATGTGAAAAGAAAATTGGCAAATGCCAACGTGCTGTTTGACACTTTATTTCACTGAAGGAAGTGAACATCAATAAACATTATTTATCATAAATGACAGAGAGGAAGGCGTGTTTCTCATAAAAACCTTCACATTGCAAGGAGTGAATCTCATAAAAGCACCCTTACAGCACTGTACGAGCCGTGCTGGTCTGGATTGCAGAAGGAAGCATGGAAATCCCTCTTGTGAGATTGCAGTGTGCAGACTGATGTGCCCCTGGGACAGCTGCCCTGAGGTCAGCAGACCCTGAGGTATGGGGGCCCTTCTCTATCTGCCATGTCCAAGTTCTGCTCCGTGCTGGCAAGCACTGAACTCACCAGTCAGATACTGATAGCTGCAGTACTAGGGACAAATCCCAGCCATGGTGTGCAGCTAAGTCCAATGTAATGACTCAAGGTGTGAATGGGGAGCAGTTACAGAATCACTGAAACATAGAATCGCTCAGGCTGGGAAAACCCTCTAAGATCCCCAAGCCCAACCCCAGCCCACCCTGACCACGCACACTGCCATGTCCCTCAGTCCCACCTCCAGGGATGGCGATGCCACTGCTCCCAGGACAGCCTGTGCTGGTGTTGACCACCCTTTGGAAGAAGACATTTCTCCTATTATGTGACTCCTTCACACCAAAACCATGATGCTCTCCTCTTATTTTTGAAGACCTTTCTGCACCAGTGTCTTCCAACTGCCACCTCCTGCCTATATCCCATCCCACCACTGTGTTCGCCTGCTGAGCACAGCCCTGTGGTCTTCTGACCCCAGAGGCACCAATCTCACTTCACAGGGCTGGATGGACGCACACAAAACAGCACAAGGGAAGTGCTGAGATGCCAATCCATGTGTGCTGAAGTTAGAAATGGGCCTGATGTAGGACTATTCTCGTCACCTTCATCTGTCTCTGTCATGTGTGTGAATAGAGAATCTCCAGCTGCACAATTTCAGACTCTGCAACAAAAGCAGCATAAACTTTTACATAAACTTAGAGCCAGCTCATGCAGTACACTTGTGACAAATGCTCTACTTACTTCCCAATGCCTGCAGCCTGAAAATTCTTCCACTTCAAATCCTCTTCTCATCCAACCCTACCCCCGAACACCCACCTCCTCACTCCAGGTTTCTGTTCTCCTCCTTACTGCCTTTCCTTAGCTTTGACTCCTGTCACCTCTGCACTGAGAACTGAGAGCACAGGATTGACTGTGACCCTGAGCAGGAGGGAGCTCCAAGTCCTGCTCAGGAGTCAGGCTGTGAGATGCTCATTTTTCACTCACAGCTTCCTGGATGGTGCAGCTGTAAGTAGAAGCATTGAGCTATATGCAGGAGAAAAAGTCTTTGGAAGATACAGTGGCCAACTCTAAGATCTCTGGAGTGATGTTTTGCTGGTTTTGATTTTATTTTTACCTTGGCCAAATCCAGACAGATTTTGAGGGAAGAGTCAAAGGTTCACTCTCAGAAATAACAGAAGCCCTGCAGCCAAATTGTAAGTCTAACCCATAGTGAAGTGGGATCTCCTCAATGTGATGGCCATGAGATGTGAATCAGCACTCTTGCTCTTTTTTTTTTCCCCCCAAAACTTCTGCATTTCACCTCAGATGGGAAGAAACCAGCAAGTACATGGGCAACTGAAAGATTTACACAATGAGAGGTGTCAGCCAAGCTAACTGCAGGCACTGATCTGCCCTAATTTCCATGAGTCTCATAATAGTGCTTTTCATGGGAGTCTGCCTGAGTTCACTCCTGGGTGGGTCACAAGTCTACATGCTGCAAATAATAACATCACTGACCACAGCGTCTCCATGTTCAATCAGTTCTGTATTCCAAATCGGTGTCTCTGTTTTGCCCTGCGTTTTCTCTTTTGTTTTCCATTCCCGTCATGCTGTTACACTAATATTTTCCGTGTCGGTTCCAAGAGCTGCCGTTGTTAGCTCCTGCACCATGTGAACATTTGTGCCTCTCCAGCAGATTTGTGAGAGGCTGCTATCGCATGGCCAGCACTCGTAGCAGTGCTTCCAGGTGGCAGATGGTGAGAAAGCTGAGCTCCGGGGTGCGTTCCCTCTCTTGGAAGCACATACCACAGCTGGGGCAAGTGTTCAGACTGGGGCATGGCTAGAACTGGTAAGAAAGTCTGGGCACTTTGAGCAGGGAATGCAAATTCTTTTTATTTTTTCTTTTTTCATAAAGCAAAGCCATTTTGAATTTGCTTCAAACAAAGGCAACTGGTAAAACACTGCTGTCAGCCCTCATTACCCAACAGAAGTAGCTGTTCCTATAAACTAGAGACACCACTGCACAATATCACAAGCTCAGTTCCAACACATGGTACCATGAGGAAGGGTAATATTTGGGTCATGGGGGAAATTAAGAGAGCTTGTAACTTGTGTGGTAGTCAAGCACAAAGAGATAGCACCTGCTGGACTGGAATCCAGCTGAAAACCAGAAATTATAATCATAAAATTGTTTGAGTTGGACTTCAAGAGACGTTGCTGGTATTCAAGAGGAATTTGGATAATGCACTCAGTAACGCATTTTAACTTTTGGTTATCCCTGAACTCATCAGGCAATTGGACTTGGTGGTCTTTATACGTTCCTTTCAATGGAATTGTTATAGTCTCTCCTCTCCTATCCTATCCTATCCTATCCTATCCTATCCTATCCTATCCTATCCTATCCTATCCTATCCTATCCTATCCTATCCTATCCTATCCTATCCTATCCTATCCTATCCCTATCCCTATCCCTATTCCAAACTATCAGGACACATCCTGTCTCCTCTTTGCAAAGCGAGTGTGTTCCCAGCCCAGATAAAAGCCCTATTTACTTTGCTTGTCAGATGATTTTGTGAGTGTGTTGGAGAGGGCATGAGCATTCCAGGATAACTGAGTCAACATGAGGCATGGCTTCACTCAGGCATCTGACATATAAGCAGGGGTCAGGATTATCATGGATGGAGCTCAGGATATGGTGAGGAGATGAGATACACAAAACAGCAGCTAATTGCAATGTGGGATAGATCTTAGCTATGTAGTTGTACAGCTCACAGCTCCCTCTCCCCCTCATCACCCACGTCAAAGCAAATTCAGTTACTGCTTACATATTTTCCTCAGCAGGCATGAACTTACAAAGAGACTCCATCAGGTCCCAGTTTACAATTTTAGAAATGAGAGGTATGCCCTGGCCTGATCACTCAATCCTCTGAATGTGTGGTGGCAAAATTGCTTACTAAATAAAACATCTATCTCACTGTATATATGTCTTACATGTATGCGTGGCTGTGCATGTGCACGTGTGTATCAGTGGGCACTCAACATTCTATTCATTGTATGTGCACTATGCGGAGTGTGAAGAAACAAACCCATAACTTCTCATATAATACAAGGAAGCCTCAGGCAACTTCTATGAAAATGTTTGTAAAAATATTATCCACTGCTACGTGCATCCACTCTGGTTGTACCACTCCGTATTTCAGCTGATTCTTGCTCCTTTTCCTGTTCCTATTGGGAAGTAGTTAGGTATCGCGACACCAAATTTCAGTTCTCAGTTTCTGTTGTCTGCAATGGAAATCTTGACCTGGCTCCCTCTGAGACATTCAAAATGAAGTTTTAATTCTTTTTCCTTTTCTTGTTTTCGTATCATTTTTGATAATTTCCTCTCTGCTCATGCTATTTTAAGATGTTTAACTAAGTAGCTCCAAAAGAACCATTTGCAAATAGTGTTGATCTGTGTTTTGAAAGTTTAACACACACTATCCAATGCACATTTACATACACCACCAAAATCCGGCATTTGGGAAATTAAAACAACAAAACTTGATTGCATATCATGGTTTCATATTTTGCAGATGTTAATATTTAATCATATGCAGAACCATTTAGCTTAAGTGCATTAATGTAACTCATTTAGAAGAGGCCAGTAATTGTCCTATTAACTCCCAGCCTGGATGTTATCCACGCTGCCCTGCTGGTAAGGCCAGAGGGAGAGTCTCCTATTGGCACCCACAGAGATTGCTCTGATCTGTTGAAAATCCTGTTAAAATCTAATTACTTAGGAGAATAGGCCAGGGAATATCTAATGAGCTTCAGGAAACCCACTGAAAGAAATTCTCTTTTAATACAGACTGAAACATCTTCTGTGTTTCAATTACAGTGATACCACATGAACATAATTACGCTTGTATAGAATGGGACTCTTCTTTGTTATTTTAATTATATATCGCCAGGTTTTTCTTATTCATGGAAAAAAAAAATAATTTGATTCCCCATAAAGGTTAAGTGTTGGTGAAAAGCTTACTGTTAAACCAAATGTAAGCTTTGTTTATGATAATTTCTTCTTTGTTTCGCGAGAAAATGTTAGTGAAAGCATGTCGCTGAGGGAACCTGACCAAGCACAAACACGCTGGGGAAGCCCAGGGCTCTACCTGGGGGAAAACTCTCAGAGAAGGTCGTACGCTGCATTGCCTGCCTCAAATCTCGCTGTATTTCTGTTATGGCAATTTATTAAGTCAGCAGTAAAACCTCATAGCTGTGACAAGACTCCTCCTTCCAGCAGGGTGGACTCCTTGTGATTTCTTCCACTGTCGGCCTGTGAATTTTGTTCATCTGAAAATTCCTCCACTAATGTGACCAACATTATTGCTGCCAGCTGCCAGCAGCGCTACAAATTGCACAAGGATGTCGGTGATCCTGCAGTATCTTGCCCCATTGGGAAAGGCTGAGCATGGGTCTGCCACTTGTGGATTTGCCATGGTTGGTTGTTGCTGCTGAAGCCCCCAGAGCCACAGTAGCCAATTCAAATGGCCCAGAGCATTCCTTTAATTGCAGTAATTGGGATCCCAGTGTGGGAGCACCTCAGCCCTGTTGAATGTAATGGAAAAAGACTGAAATAAGATGTGGTCTGCCATGGGTGTCCAGCCTTCTGGCTGAGTGAAGAGCAACTGTTTCAGGCCGCATACAAAATATGTGGGTTGCTCCAAAAGTAGCACCAAATGGAGGTGACCACTGCCACTGTTACTACTGCTGAAATGCACCATCTCTCCCTCACTGTGCTCACACCCACTGTTGGGTCTCCATAAATATTTAACAAGTGTGGAGATCAATGGGTGCCATCTTGTCTGCATGGAGAAATACCTTTGCTTCCACACACTTCTACATCAGATGTCATTTTGTCAGACTGCCCTTCTTCTGCCATCTGCCACAAGACAACAAAAGTAAGGGGATATTGGTAGGAATGTCTAACCTCTACTGCCATACTGCCAGTGTAAGCCTCTGACATTGTGGGCTGATGTCATAAAACAAGAGGCATTATTTTCAGAGCACCCCCCATTTGTAATTAATGTACATATGCAATAAAAATACTTCATTTTTAAAATAAATTTTATTAAAAAGTTAAAAAAAAGAGAGCAACAAAACCCTAAAACTACAAAAAAAGTGGTATGCGTGGTCTCGCTGTTGTGCCACTAACGAATCGGCCTGGTTCAACAGCAGGGGCTGCTACTCTCAGAGTGAGCTCTCAAGGTGTTTGCCACGGATTTTGGATGAAATTTTACTCTTCCTGTGATTCCTCCTTTAAAATCAGTTGTTCATGAATGTATGTAGTGGCAACAGTGATGTTGTGAAGCGAGAGGTGTTTCTCTGGTAAGAGGTATTTGTTGGGTACAGAGGCATGATCAGATATTTGAATTACATGTCGGACTGCAACTCTATACATTCCATTTAAAATCCATGCGAAATGTATTTATGAAGACTGTAAATGGAGTCACGAATATGCCAAAAAAAATGATGCTTTTTTCGTCAATCTTGAAACTCATTCCCAAATTCCTTCCTCAAAATGGAAAGCATGGCTGTGTATGTTCCACTGTCCACAGGGCTGTGTTCAGCCAACATTTCCCCACACATTGAACAATTTGCCGTGACCAAGTCCATCCTGGCCTGTGCCCACACAGTGCACGCTGCACACTGTTGTGTGGGTACTGGGAGCAGTGGGTGCTCCTGTGCTGACCCTCACATCTTCCCTTCAAGCAGAAGCAGACCAAGGAAAGCTGACAGCACCCGCAGCATTTGCAGGTAGGTATTTCATTTGACCAGGAATAAAACATGCATTCTCTCAAGGCGAACTCCTCCTCCCCTGCCTAAATTTGAAAGCCAAGAGCTCTAGAATTCTCTTCTAAGATCTACGTGTAACGTTCCTCAGTACAGGTTCTGTTCACACTGCTAAGGTGCACATTTGGAGAAGGAAACAAACTTGGGGAAAGTACTGAGCTTTGTGTGAACTGTAAAATTTGCACCAGGAAATCATCCTGAGTTTGCCTGTCATGAACCACAAAAGCAGATCTAGACAATCTGAACCCCAGTTTGGTGCTGAGCTATTGAGCTCCCAGAAAGGCAACTGAGGTCCTCAGGAAAACCCTTTGGGGTGACACCATCTGATCTTGGGTTGCTGTGAGAACCAGAGGGAGCGCTGAGAGGTTCATGTTAAAAATTCCCCCATCTCTTTCCTGAATCTCACCCCTAAAAGGTGAAAATGCGGTGTTCCATGCAGAGAGTGATTTTGAGGCCATGGAGACTTAAGGGAAAATGAAACTCAGTGACATGAGGGTTAAAAGAGAAGGGTCAGGAGTGGAAAGGATGGAGGAAAATGGCCACCGTGACAGAGAATCAAACCCACTTGAAGCGTTCTCACCCCCACTCAGGTTCCTGCTCTGCTACACTGCTTCTTTTGAAAAAGAGTACATACCTCCTGAAGCCCAAATGCATGCATTATAAACACGTAGAGCAGCATGTAAATCATTCATAGAGACAGGGAAATAAATAACCCTTTATGCCCATATAAATACTGATCAGATGTTCATAAGGGAAATTTACATGGGGTTTTATTCAGTACTGTCAGCCATTCCTCCGTCTTCCATCACTCCTGCTGTGGAGACAATTCAAAATATGGCGGTGCATAGAGCAGCCTCTCCTCCAATTGATCCACAGCACATCACGTAGAAAGCTCTGAACTTGCCCTCAGTGCTGCTGTTATTTTTATTGTGGCTCTTAGCCGAGTGAGATCATTCTTCCTGGTTTGCCTCCCAAGAAATAATGGGAAGCAGTATGTTTAGTCAGTGGATTGATTCAGTGATCTATTAGTCTAATCCTGACTCTGCCAATCATCTACTAGGTGACTACAGGCAAATCACGTCACTTCTTTGTGCCTCTGTTTCCTCTCTGACCTTCTGTCTGTCTTGTTTATTTGGACTGTAAGTTATTGAGGGCAAGGGCTACCTCTCTCTGTTTGTATATATGTACCACGTCTCGCTCACTGGGACCTTGGCGATGGCTTCATCTCTGCATGTAAATAATAACACTCAGCTCCTCTTCTAGGAAGTCACAGAAAGAGAAGGAGTTGGCAGACAGCTGTATCAACCAGAGACAGGTCATGAAGCTTTCAGACTCATTTTAATCCTAAATACAGTGTGCTAACTGAGATTAACTTTGTTTTGATCATCCAATTCAATCTCAATTCGCTGGTGATGCTGTACATAAAATTTGATCCTTCAGATGCAGATAAAGGACAGCTTATGTCCTTTTGTTATAAATTAAACAAGAAAATGGGGGTGGTAGATCTTGTGTGAGACTTTCCTAATAAGATGGTGCATTTGAATTGGAGCTCAGGGATGTCCTGAGGTAAAGGAAAAAGCTCCTTCATTCCAGGTGGACGAAACAAACCCATTTCTCTGTGGGGCAGTCACGAAAGAGAGAAAAGTGAGTTCAACTTATCCTATCCCATGATCAGCATCTTCAAAATACAGGGTAGAAGTTTAAATGAGACCTGGTGGTTTGGGCATATGCATTTCATCAGTGTTAACAGCCATTCCAAGAGGTCTCAAAACCATGAACATACTTTATAAACATTATAAATATAGGTACCTCTATTTTCTTTCTTATAAAATGATACAGGGAAGCGCCCTGATGCCTTGGGAGGGGGGTTGGACTAGATGTTCTCTAGAGGTCCCATCCAACCCCTACAGTTCTGTGATTCTGTGATCCTCAGCTTGCCCAAACCACAAATATTCCAATAAAAAAATAAAACAAACCCTTGAGGTCAGTTGATTAAATCAGCTGAATTTTTTGGTGCTACTCTTATTTATGTTGATGACGGTCTGTCCCATCACTTCTTCAATTGCTGAAGAATGACAATGGTTAAAAACTAACACACAGAGACTGCGTGTACTGTATAGCAGACATACAGTGCAATGCCTGGAAAGGAACGATTTGAAAGTTAAAGCAAATTGAAGTGCCTGAAATCCAAACTGATTAATATTTAAAAGGTTTGAGAAATAGCTTTTAAATTAATAGCGTGTATGTAAGACCATGTGTGTATTCTGTTTCTTCATATTATTATTATTATTATTTTTGCTTTACCCAATATCTGAAATAATTATTACCTTTCTCTGAAATGGTATGCTTTCCGTTTTAGTTTAGGCCTTGCAGAAAAGTAAATCAGACAGAAGTGTAAACATAAAATACAGTGGTTAAATATAAAAATTTAAGTGCCTTGAATCAAAAATAAAAAGATCTTTGCAATGAAATTAGAAGAGACTCATCAAAGTAGAAGTAACTGTGACTAAGGACTATGAAAATATAAAGGGATTAACATATGTGATAATAGGGCAATTAAATCCTTAGCTTTTTCACTGTGATGATTTTATAGCATCTTCTTACTGTTGCCAGTTTTGAAGCTGCCAGCAAATATTTTCTTAATTGCAAAAGGAGACAATATGTGTCCCACTGTTTCATTCATAACATTTGATTAACTTAAAGAGGCTGCACTTCCATTTGAGAGAACAAAGAGTTTGGGATGGAAATAGCAAAGACACATTGTGCATTTGAAAAAAGATCCCTGGAACAAATGATTAACCAGAAATTTTACAGGAAAAAAAAAAAAGGTCTACTTGTCTTGACAGAATAGCCTGATCCCGTAATAAACCCTCCCAAAGTCAACAGTTCATAAAGTCTTTTGTTCTAGTAAAAGGGTCTTTAATTTTTAACACAAACTCACACTTTGGTATGCATGAGCTTAAGTAAAATTAGAAGACATGTATATAATAGGATTTAATGGATTATCATCTGCATTTTCCAAAGATGTCAGCTTCTCTCAGCTCTGATGGAGTAGCACTTAATGTAAATTTAATTTGAAGTGATGTATGGAGGGCTTGAGGTGGTACTCTGTGATTCCCTAACTGCCTGGAGAGGCTCTGTGGGTAGCATCTGGATTTGGCTGCTCCACATGCCCAGCAGCATCTACTAACTAGGATTAATGAGGTGGCCTGTTCACCAGTGATCCAAAGGAGGTATGCTACATTTACTCCCAACAATATGAATAGGAGGGCCAGTTTCCTTTGGGGGCACACTGTTTGATGAAACTTAATGATGGTCTCGATATTAGGCGTAATAAATATACTGTATAGAAAGCACTTTTGCTTTGTCAGATTTAACTGTTATTTCATCGTAAAATTGTGTTTGGCTTAGCAGGGCTGAGTTAAAGATCATAATGGCCTCAGATGATATTTTTAAGCTAATATTGTGCCTAAGTTGGGAAATAAAGTACCAACTTAACAGCTCAGTGTTTACCTTTGAGACAATATATGTATATATATATTTCAGTTGGAGGAAGAAAGGAAGAAAATCTCCGCCTGTTTGTGAAGTTATGGGGCTGCCTTGAAAAATATCTTTGCATTTACCTCATTGTGTTTGTGTAGAAATCAACAGCTATTAAGTTAGGCACAACTTCTCCATGTGTTCTCAGCCTCATTTAGGCGTCGGAATTGTATTTTGCCTTTGTGTCTAACTGAGCATTGAGTGAAATCTCAGCTAATTTCAAATTCCCTTTGTCATCATGGTTTTCAGCCAAAAGTCTATAATAAATGGTCAGAAGATGAGCTGAGACTGAATGAATAGTGAGTGGTATTCATCAGCCAAACATAGAGTCCAGATCCAATTATATGTATTCATTAAGTGATAATGATATCATGGTCTTTAACTAGGAAGAAAAGAGTGTAATTGAATAATAACAGTTGTACAATCCCAGCGGAACACACTTTCCATCCCAGCACAGCGACCCTCGGGGATGATGCAGAATTGATGGAATTCTATTACTCTTTGATAGATTTATTATGAAGGGCTGAGTGGACTTGCTACTCCACTTTGTCACTCACACTAATCAGTATCGTAAGGCCCCGAGCGTGCAGGCTTTTGTATCCCTTTGACAAAGACAAGGTTAGGGGAGGATGACAGACACCCAGACCTTTACAAACCCATACCGCAAGATGAAATGGGCCAGCTGAGCTCTGAGCTGGGACAGAATTTTAATTTGTTTATCAATGGCTCACATGTGCAACACCATAAGGATATTTGTCAGAGGAGTAACACTGAAGCTAAACTCTTTTGTTTGGCAAGTGGAGCTTGGAAAAATATTTATTGAACTGTAAAAAACAAGGTAAATGAAAGGAAGGTGAAAAGTCTAAATGGAGTGGAAAATAACTTGCATTTCTGTGCATAAAGTATGAGGAGGATGGTTATCTTTGTCTATTTTTGTTTGTTTCAGTTGAAAGAAATTTGCTCACAATTTACAGTCTGATCTCCTGTTGATTTAGGTTCTTGGGGGGGGGGGACTCAGACCAAAAAAATAGAGTGGGGAACATGAATTTCATGTTGTTTTTAAATGCTGTTTATTTACCAGCAGCTTCCTGTTCAGACAGATGGATCACCCTCGTGCTTTCTCCCTATTGAAAAAAATCAGCAAAGTAAATAAAATGCCCAGGCCCTACAAGCCAAACTTGTAAGTAGTATTGAATTTATATAAAAAAAAAAAAATCCTGTATGTGCTCAAGTGTAGCTGTTTCCACTATTCATCGTTCCCATTCAAATGCAGCAATGGGCTCTGTCAGCATGGTCACTAGCGATCAGAGCTGCTGGATGCAAAGGAACAGACAATTTGTTGTGCTTCTGATCTGAACGGAGCTGCAACCAGCATTGGCATAAACAAGGCATTGTATCGGAGGCTGCTGCCAGGGTTTGTTTTTTGTCAGGCTGTCGAATGATGGATATTTCCATCCTTTTCTTCTCTCTGAATTGCTTTTCTTTTTTTTCTCTCTCTCTCTCTCTCTTTTTTTTAGTGTAGCATTCTGCATTCTAAGAGGGACAATTCAGAGTCTGTGCTCAGTGTCCGTGTCCATAAAAACAAATAACTTGAGCAGGGCTGCTGTCCTGTGTGGTTTCACCATGCCAACTCCTCGGTCTCTGCTTGGGATTTCTGTGTCAGAGGCAGCACAGTCAGCTGTGACCGCAGCAGTGATGGGCTGAGCTGGCTGCGGCGTGAATGTGCACTGTGGATGGTGGTGAGGGAGAAGCAGGGCTACCGAAGACCAGAACAGAGAGCATTCAGAAGAACATCCGTTCCCCATATTCTGTGGTGTGATTTCCCTCTAGAGCTCATCGTTTTGTTTTGTTTTGTTTTGTTTTTTTTCTTCTCCAGCCAAAGTCGCAGTCATGTGGACGTGCCTGTGAAGCTTGGTGGTGCTGCTGGGTACAACCCAATGGCAAATGGAAGGCGCATCTGGAGCATGGGAAGACATGCTTACACTGACTGCTGTCTTGCCAGCAAATTAAGGAAGAGGAAGGTGAACCAGGTTTTACCACATCTGACAATCCCAGCACAGAGCTTTTGGCTGCTGCTTGCATTGGTAGCCTAGGCAGGAACCTGATGCACCATCAGCATGGCTGATTTGTGATTTTTGTTTCATTTCTGTAATTCTGAGGTCTGGCAGTGGGCTCTTCCAGGATACCCATAAACTCTGAGCTACCGGGGTTTGGTTACATCCATTTGGTTTGGTGCCCAGAGTTGTCTGAGTAGTTCAGAATTGTAAACGGTCGTCTGCAGTACAAATAAGACCCACCCAACAGCAGGTCCTTCTACATGACATCCTTTGTGTGGTACAACTGTACAGGTCCCTTAGGGTTGGATGGAGATTGCCTGCCCATACTGGCATTCATTCCCCATTTCTTTGCATCTTGCACAGTCATGGGGTCAATGAGTAGATGGTGGCATTTTGCATCTATTTTGCAAGCTAGAAAATCAGGTTCTGAAAATGGAGTGCAAGAGTAACCCTCTTCAGTGCTGTGGTGACTGCATGGGATTCCACAAACCACCGTTCCTTTCCACGACCCCCCACGGCCAGACAGAAGTGCATGTGAGCGTCCACTTCCTGACCTCTGCTTTGCTCTTCTTCTTTGGCACATGACAATCAACAGGTGCAATCGAGTGGAAGGAAGTGTGCAGCAGCAGGACTCCCATAGCGAGCCATGTCATGTAGAACAGATGTCACTGCAGCGCTGTGCTGCCTGCCCATGCAAACCCCTCGGTGTCTGGCCAAAGACCCGACTGACTCGCAGGCAGCACAGAGCCTCCCAAACAGATGGGCAGGAGCACAGGCAGGCCAAGGACCACATGTGAACGTGAAATATGTTGGAGGTGGGCAGTGTGAGCAGCCAGGAACATTGCCGTATCTTTCATTCCTAACACCTTCACTGACATAGTGAGATCCGATGCAATTTAGAGGTGAGTTAACTCTCAGACACGAGAGTGAGAGAGTGCAGAGTCAGGCAGAGAGGGTGCCTGGCCGAACTGATTTGAAGATGTCATCATCCCTACTTTGGCTAATGCAGAGGGGTGTGGACAGAAGAGGCCAGACTAATTGTTTGTAGCATAGTGGTATGAATCTCGTTTTGGTGATTATATGTTTGAGAGAGACGAGCACATACCTAAACAGGTTTTGGTGGAGGACAAGAGAGTAATTTAATGCAGTGCTAGAGCTGTTGTGAGTTCACAGCTGTCACAATTAATCCATTCTCTGCAATATTTCTTGTACAGTTTCAAATACTCCAGTATGTTGCAGATTTTAGAGAAGTATTTATTAAAGAATGGATAAGGAAGTGCAACTCATGGTCAATAGAAAAGGCAAACAGTGCCACAAAAATGTTTTCTATGAAATTTCACTAGAAAAATAAGCTGTTCAATGAAGGAAGGGGTGCTGACCTTTTCAACAGATTTCATTTTCAAATGGAAAATCATTTTCTATGAGGAAACCCTGCATGTGCATTTGTCATGTTTTGATCCACAGCGTTGGCCAAGAACAAATAATTACATGAAACTCATTATATGAATTATATAAACTCATTACACGTGTTGCAGTGGTGGGAATCAGAAATCAGAATGCCCAGCTCCTTACCAGGAGCAGCCCGTGGACTGAATCTCTCAGCTTTTGTATCAGTGGAGCTCTGCTGACCTTAAAGAAAGTGCTCCAACATTCACCATTGGAAATGAGACAAATAGGTACCCTAAATTTCCACAGGTTTAAATCAAGGCAACATTCAGCCCTGGATATATATGTGGTTAAAGAAGAAAGCGATGGGAACAGTGATGGAAGTCATCCAGCTGGATAACTTTTCATGGGTGACACCAAAATAGTGATTTTCTGTTTTGTTATAGATCACAGAGAATCACAGAATGGTTGGGTTGGAGGGTGACTGCAGAGATAATCCAATTCCAGGCCCTGCCATGGGCTGGTTGCTCTCCACCTGCCCATCCAGCCTGGCCTTGGGCACCTCCAGGGATGGGGCGAAGATAATACCAAGTTCTGTGTGCAGTGTCAAATAGTGTGTCTCACTGGGCTCTCTGTAGCACAGCACTTACAGAGCCCTACCAGTGGGGCCAAGGATGGTCCACAGGGAATGGACACTTGCAGTTCTGCTGGTAAAGTGGCGTGGAACCCGTTTCTGTGTGTGCCCTGGGATTTACTTCCCACCAGACAGTACAGTGTACACTAGCTGACTTATCTGTGAACCGTGGAAACATTTTGAAAAGGTAAAGCAGACAGTACACTGAAGAATCATTTGTCACAAGTAATTGCAGGCAGTCAGAAAGAGCAGAGAGAGTATATGAATCATGACGTAAAAACAGTGAAGGGCAGGCATTTAGTCTGGTCTGTGGCTATAAGTGCAGTGACACAGGTTAGTCCCAGCATGATATACAAATGTTATGTGCAGAGGGACAAGTACAATGAATAAAGAATTCCCGTTTTCTCATTATCTCATGCAGCAGAGAGGTTTTTTACTTCACACATAACTCATAACTTTTAGTAGGAGGGAGATGGCTACACTGAATTAGTGGGAACATTTTGTTTCCTGAATTTAAATATTCTCGCTGTGACAATTTATTTCCAGTGTAAAATCCTGTTAGAGTATGCACAGAGGCAAGGAAATTAGACCAACTGCCATGTCAGCTGGCCAGGACGGGGAATGGGTGCAGCAGAGCCACAACCACCAGTGCCCTGGCACTACTGGGCTGCTGGTAATGCCAACACCAGTCAGACATCAGCACACAGTACAGGTTGGGTTTTGCAACTTCCTGGGGTGTAAGCAGGATAAAAACTCAAGATATAGACCATTAGAAAAATATTAGTAAAAAAAAAAAATAGACACATGACACTTTTTGCACCTTTTGCTTCGTATGTCATTGCACTTCCATTCTGAAATATCACAACCCATAAAATCCGTGTAACTTAGAAAAGGAGAGGGGTGGATTTGAATCTTCAGTGACATCTACCACTGAAAAGGACAGCTGACAAACCATGTAAAGTGCTATTGCTTATGAATTTATCATAAGATGATAGTGGGAACTTCTTACGACTAATGTTCCTATGTCTGCCTCGGGAATTTATTATTTATGGGCAAACACATGCATGATACCTAATAACTTCTAGTTGTTCTGTAATTCTCTTCACTCGTACATCTCAAAATGATCTGTAAATGCAGGTGGAATTATTAACTCCATTTTAAAGAGGAACTGAGACCATCCTGTTGGCCAAGAGCTGTCCCCAAGGCATGGCTGGACAGAGCTGGCCAAGTGGAACAGTTGTTTTTCCAGGATGGGAACTGATTTCTCTTTGCACCACTTTTGCACCAGAGCATTACTTCGGGTTGAGACTTATGATTCACATTCACATTTTGATTTGATCAAAGCAGATGAAAGTTCAGAACCACTATTTCTTCCCCACTAACAGCTGACAGTCAATTTTCAGCCTAAAATAGCTGCATAATCATCTAAATAGCAAAAATTCACTGGGCTGTGAATGGATCAGCTTGAGCAGACACACAGCTTGGGGGCAGGAACCTCTGTGGTGAGAGCTGCAGGGACAGATGCCATCAGGAACTTCAAAGTGTTCCAGTGTCATCCAGGAAAGCTCACAAGGCTGCAGTCCGAGTTAGTGGTACCTAAATGTGGGGAGCTTTGCAAAGTGTGGGAGCCACATCACCCAGTGTTTAACGTGCCTGCTTCAGGCTGGAAGCTCGGTGTAAACAAGTTATGTGCAATTACAGATTACACGCACCGTGCAGTGGGAGTTCCTCACTACTGTGCTCAGCACATGAAGCACTGAAGGCAGCACAAAACAACTGGTTATCTCTGATGAGCCACTGAAGGTTCTGAAAGCTCTTCTGTGTTCCCTTGTCCAACTATTTTCTTGTGCCACCAAACCACAGATGTAGATTTCGTGTGTCTTGGACGCAGTGACAAAGTGGCTAACACAGAAATGCTTCCCAAAATACCCTCCTCTTCCTCCACAGCCTATCCAACAATAAGTTATACCAGGCAATGGCAGTAGGAAAAGAATGGTTGCATGTGGTACCACAGGACTTAGCGCATCCCATCACCTTTCCCCTTTTGCTGGTGGCTAGTTGTCCCAAGGAGTCAACAAGGATGATCAGCGCAGGCTGAAAGTTCCCCTTTGCAAAAAGTGGAAGGGAAAGAAGTTCCCAGAAAGCTGAAATATCCTCTTTTGACATTTTCAGAGCAGAAAGTGGAAATTTCAAATGCTAAAATTACTTTTCAAATATTCAAATTCTTTATTATATTTAAATGTTGTTAGGAGATAAAAAGGTCACATTCTAAGAGGCCACGTTAGAATTATTGTTTCAATTTTGCCCCGAAACTATTTCCCACATTGTACAAATTTTCCTTCATTGAAAATTTCAGGTTTCATTTCTGATCAGAACCAAGACAAATGTTCAGACTTCAAAGCCGGTGGCTCAGCTCTGCTGAGCCTCTGTTCTCTGATCTAGAAATGACTCTCAGCTCCAGACAGGAGAAGCCAAACAGATCCCGTGGAAGCAATCAGGAACTCAAAGGAATGAACCATGCCACGAATCAGCATTCTTGGAATCCACAGAGATTTGATGCATGAAAACATTTTGCTGATGGATAAAATCAAAACCTGGTTTAATTCTCTGACTATTTCTGCGCTGGCTTTTTGAGGTGGGAGAAATCAGCACCTGCAAAAAAAAAAGCAGAACTCAACTTCACTGTAACTCAAATCCCACACTTCCCACTCTGGGTTGTCTCTATAACCTTTTGTAGCCAGCTTGATTTTTTTCTTCTCATCCATCTCATGTTTCTCTTTGTTAAGCAGTGGCAGTGGCTACCTTTGAAGTGAGGGATCAAGCTCAAAATCTTACTGTTTTACAAGTGAAAAGAGAGATTTGGAATGTGATGTCTTTTTCAGCCTTAACAGTAGCATCACTGCCAGCAACTCTATAACAAGGACTGTTATACTCCCACTCCTACTTAGTGGCAGAAATTGGCCTGTTTTATGTTCCTGCTCAGACATTTCCATTCATCTCTGCCTGGCTTTTAATGGCCCAATCTGTACCACTCTCGTTAGTCAGTGTTTACATTCATGGTCCATTTGGGTGGAACGATTTCTCACCTGAGGATTGCACAGCCATCGCTCAGCTTAGGTTTTGTGTGCTGATTTTGTTTCATGCTGAATCTGGCTATGGGTGGCCCTGCGTTTTGCAAGATCAGTATGTCTAAGAGATGTTGTGACAACACCAGTGTGGCTGGCATGCAACAAATGCTAAGAGCAGACCCTGTATCACATCACTGTTATTACACCCTGCTTATGAAATGGTCCCTGCTGCTGCTCTGGTGCCATACACAGAGTACTGTCCCTCCAGGACAGCGTATGCTACAGAGGAGGGGGTAACTTTCCCATTTATGCAGGACTCCAGGAGAAGGTCAGGAAGATATGTGGAATAAAAGGATAAACAAAGAAAGACTTTCTAAGCTTAGTTATAAACAAACAAACAAACAAATATAGACTTTCTAAAATAATAAAGACTTTCTTTTTATTCTAGAAGAATTAAGACTTTCTAAGCGTATTGTTATACATACATACATATATGTATATAAATATGTATATTTGAGGAGAAGGAGAAGCTGCCAAACACTCTACTTTTGGACTGCTGCAGCCTCAGCTGAAGAGGTGAGCTGATATGTATTTTTCTGACAAACAACCTATTAGAGGAGATAGCTTTTGAAGGCAATCGGAAGTGCACAGTAACCAAAGGGTAACAGAATGAGGCACCCCAGTATGCAGGAACCCCTGTAAATGTAACAACCATCCCGTTTCAGACAAAACCTCTGTAAACAGCTGTTAATTTAAGGTGGCTTTTTTTTTTCTTCTGCAGTCGGGATGTTTCTTTTGTTGCACTTCGTTTAAATTATGCATTTCAGCTGCTGATTTGATTTAAATTTAATAAGAGTTTTTATAGGGTAATTAGATACTAAAACATTATTAAGAATGTTTTTAAAATTTAACAGTGATACTTACTACACATCGATAAACATACTCTTAATAATCAATTGGACTTTAATCACATAATTTTCTCTTGAAACTCATGTTAAATCCTACTGAGCTATAATTTAACTGAACCAAGGATATACTCAAACATCTATTACTGCAAAACAGCAATTTGCCTTGCCTCACCACTGCTCACATGGGTAGTGATATGTAGCATTCTGAGCAACACAGCAGCCTGGTAGGGTCTAAGACGAGCGCTGCTGGGTAGATGAAAGGTGAGAGAAGTGGGCAAAGTTAAGGAAACATCACAGAAGGAAACTGCAGGTGAAGCTGCCTTTGTTGTCTGAGTGCTGCCCTCTTGTAGCTAGATTAATTCCATTCACCTTCAGTCCACCTCATTTACTCTTATTCCTCATTCTGGAGGCTCCTGACACACACACACAAAAAAAAAATTGAGCAAGCAATATTTCATGCCTGCTCTGTCAGGTATCTTATTTTTAGGTGTGTATGTGGTACAGTATGTGGTGTACGTTGTGTACAGGTGTTGGGATACATGGGCCTGTTGGCAAAGGGTGGGAATAGTAACTGTGTGTGCCAGAGACTAGAAATAGGAATGAGCCTACTGTAGTACCTTCATATAAACAAGTGCAATGTTTTCATGGCAATGAAAAGGATTTTGGTGTTTGATTAGTCCTAATTTTGGTCCATTTCACCTCAACCAAGGGGGCTGGGCTTGAGAAGTGATGACTCTAAGAGGTTCAACAGGGCCAAACACAAGGTGCTGTACTTGGGTCAGGGCAGACTTGGACATGGTTAGTGGGCATGGTGGTGATGAGTAGACATTTGGACTTGATGACCTTAGTGGTCTTTTCCAATCTTAATGGTTATATGATTCTCTGATCTTGGTTTCCTAGAGCTTACTGTGTTCCACCATTTCCTATCAGAAGCTGTGTCCAGACACAAGGCAGCTTGTGAGGACATCCTCCAGCTGAACTTAAACTTTGCTTCAGACCTTCTGTGCAAGCTCTGCACCTTTATTTGCCCTCTGCCGGCTCAGTCTTGGAGAAAACATGCACCTTGCTCTTCCCATGCTTAGTTCTCTGCTCAGCCATGTTTCTAGAAGGCTTTATAATGTTGATAAATTATAATACCAACAAGCTATGAAAGGCCAAAGCCATTTCTGGCTTTATTCCTTTGTTGTCAGACTGGAGTCAGCTGTGCTATTATCTTTCTCACAGCTTAGTTCCTTTCTTGTAAATTTATAAGGTGAATCTGCAGTGGATTTGTTGACCTTTAATTTTTATAAATGATCTAGTCTCTATCCAAGTGAAAGATAAAGTCCTGTGACGAGGAGCAAATCAAGCTCAGAGCAGTTGATCTAATTCTCTGAGATCTGGTACTATTTTTTTAAGTTAAGGCTCTGGATACCATTTGGTAAGCTTGGAAATGGTAGTTCCAAATTTGAAGTCCATGAACAAATTCCTACTGACTTCAGTGAAGAACTTGGAGAACAGGGCCCTGTTATGACAGAGCTATTGCAGTACTTGTGAGAGGTACAGTGCAGAATATCTCAGCCATCAAAAGGGTCACAAAAGACAATGAAGAAGGTTTGAAAACAGAAAATGTTATTAGAGTCTGAGGCAAAAACTCTTCTAAGCCTTCAATTCTCTCATCCTTCATGCTTAAGTATTCCCAGTCAGCTCTGTAAAATACATGCACGAGTACATTACATTGACTTATTGTTGTTACCCTTGGTACAAGGGTAGTATCTTACTATTATCTCTGTGGTAGTGTTTTTATGTAGCATAAACCTCACCAGGCCAGAATAAGTGAGGATGATTGATCACGTGTGGTTGTCCCTCTGCTACTAACATAGCCTTGCAGCCTGCAATGCTATTTCTGCTAGCGTCTTGTGGGATAGGTTCAAGGCTTCATTATATTTCTGAGAATCGCTGGATCAGAATTTGTATGGATTTGTTTAAGTCATTTCAGGGTCTGAGGGGCTGCTATAAACGTGGCCAATCCAGGTTATGGCGTCTGCATCTTCTGCAGGTTGTCAACCTTCAGCTATGGCGGCACAACTGCTTGTGTAATGAGTCATTAATCCAGCTCAGTCAGAAGTGGTCCTGAACTAAAACTCTTTAAGCTAAACCAAATCATTTGATGGCTCTGGACTAACTAATGGCTACTCAAACAGTTGTCTTGGCTGCCCTAAGGAGCAGATCATCTCCAGTGAGTGCAGTTGGTGTAGGGAAGAGCAACTGCCGCTCTCCAACTGCAGCAACTGCCATACTCCAACAGCAGCTACAGTATCCTGATGTCACTTGCTCTGCAACTCACATCCTCACACTGCCCTTCTGCACAATGCAAAAAGCACAACCTGGTCTCAGGATGGTGCAAGGATGGGCTGGTTAGCATTTATACCGCTTGCACACTGCTGCCTGAAGGCTATATTTACTCTGAACCAAATGCCAGGCTGTTCCTGAAGCGAAGGGATGGCTCATGTCCTGTAAGATGCACTGTCAGGCATTGCGAGGAGGGCATAGCAGGGACAACAAATAGTTGGTTGTGTCTGGAACTGGGAGGATTGTTGGACTGCAGCAGGGCAAATTGAGAAGGTTTGAGCCTGCTTTACAAATGGATTTGCACATGACAAATGGTGACATTTATAAACCATTGCAGGGGGCCCTGAAATAAAGAGAATGGAGGTTGAAAAGAAGACGAGCAGGATGGAAGGAATCAGAAGGAAAGATATTAATAGCAATCCCCTCCCTGAAATGTAGGGAACTAATAAAGAACTCCAATAACATTCCATTTAATGAACATTTTGTTTAGTTCTGCTGCTTTGCTGAAGGCTGTTGTCACACAGCTGGGTTGGGCATGGCTGCAGAAGCTCTCCAAGACCTGAAGTGAGGAGACTGATCAGAGGTCAGGCAGCAAGGTCCACAGCAAGGAACAGCATCACTCTGTCCTGAAGAGATTCTTATGGAGATCAGTGGCTTCACTCTGTGCATCTGGCGTAAGTGTGTGGCCTTGAATAAATACTTCTGCCAGCTGTGTGGTACAGAGGGAATGTCTTAAGAATTAGGTTTTCTGCTTCCTTCTGCACTTTTAAGAGGAGAACCCTGACATTAATTTGTAGACTACCAGTTTTGTAGAGATACTTGTATGTATATACATATATATGCACACAAATGAGTATATTTATATATATGTACACTCATTTCTTACTTTCTAATGTAAGTGATTTGAGCACAGCCATCATCCAGGAAGTGTCCAGTGAACATTACAGGCAGATAACTTTTTAGGAGGGAATCGCAAAAATCACATTGAACTGTCAAGAGTGTTAATATTTAGTACAATAACGTATATACTTCTTATATTTACTGACTCAAAAGCGTTTCTGTTCTAAATGAACATCTCCAACTCTGACCATGACTGTAGAAGGGCTGTTGCAGACTCTGAGGTAGCACTGTTCCTTTCTACAGCTACAATGTTCCAGTGTCCCACAGTATTACAAATGAACATCATGGACATCACACACAGTGGCTTGAAAAGTGACACTGAATTCTTGAAAATCTGGGGACATTAAGCATTTCTGATTCCATTTTAGATAGCCCCAGTGGCTCTAACTGGATTCTGTGAGCTCTTTCAACATTTTTTTCTGAGGTCTCTGAACTACATTTTTCACTTTCCCTTCTGAATAGCTGACACTATTGTGGTATCACAGTATGTTGTTAAATGGCTGATTTCTGCTACTCCATATGTGGCTGTATTTCTGATGAATCCCAAATAAATCTTCACATAGAAAACGCTGCTTAATGACAACAGATCACTACTATTTGATATGGAAACTCCATTAACAAAAACGTAAGTTATCAGTAATACGCCTAGGATTCTTTAAGGTATAAAATCTGCTTTGCAAGGGGAAGTTACTCCGGTATATAAACTGGTTGAGGAGTGAGCACCATAACCACAGTATTTTGCTGTTCCGAAGGGAATGCTATTTCTTTTGAGGTTTGAGCGTGGCTTAAACAGCGATTCCCTGTAGTTTCCAAGACCTATAACAATTTCATCTCCCATTGTGCTTTAACAACCCTAATAAATCATAATCTGAAATGATTTAGGAGTCTTGTAGCTCTGAGGTTTGTAAGCACCCTAAAACTTTCTTCACTGCTGGTTAGCACAGATGGGAACAGGGGCAATCCTAAGCATGTAAAGAATCTATGTCTGTTGTGCATGGATGAGCTTAATAAGGCAAACTCGTTGTTGAGGGAAAGCACTGAGCTGATCCCAGGAATAATTGGGAAATAGAGCAAACAAATAAGCCTCGGTGATCTGAATGACTTAGGTGATCCACGTGATTCATATGGTAATCTGCACCTTTTCCTAAGTTACAGACTGGCTGCTATCTCACCGATCTGGAGCAAAAGCTTTCAGAAAATCACTGCCATCCACTCATTTGAAGAAGTATTAGAGCAGATGCACAAAGGACTGTAGGGTGTTGTGGACCAACGTTATTAAAATGACCAGAGAGAGAGAGAGAGTCTGGAGGCTCATTGGGAATCATCCTGACAGAGCCTGATCGCTCCCATAAAACACCAAGGTCTTATCCTCCAAAAAGCGGCAACTATAAAGGTGCACGCTGGTCCTGTGAGTGCAATTCAAACATCTTGGTCATGCAATTTTGCTGATAGGTAATGTTCATATGGAACTTCTTAGCTTTCTCCAAAAGTTTTTCCCAAATCTATTTGGGTCAGTGTCACATTAGGTGCTATCAGTGCCTCGGGCAGGAAAGAGAAATGTGGAGTCATCTTTGCTTTGTGTTAATATTAGATAGAAACCATCTTGGCTGCAGGTTTTGTTATTACATCTTACCTGTAATTTTATACCAGATAATTGGATGAATTTATGCAATTGATTTTTTTTTCTTAAAATTAAAATGAGATAATATATATATATACAGCAAAGAAAGAGCAAGTGGGAATTCCACTGCCAGGCTAACAGACTGCTCTGCTGCCAGCTCTGTGAGCATTGCTCAAGTAACCAGAGACCTAAAATGATATTACACAGCCTTAATTCGAGATTAATCTACTTTAAGGAAACAAGCCACTTGAATTTTTATTGCAGCCAAATATCCCCTACCCTGCGTTAAAAGGTTGTTAAGGGCCCTGCAGTCAGGGAGTCACGCAGGAAAAAAAAAAAAAAAAAAAGGCAGGTAATTATGCTACTAAATGCTGTGCTATACTACGAATGAGAGCTAAATTCGAATTGTTTGAAGGAAAAAATTCATCTCAAAAGGAGCAGGGTGGTACTGGCACAGGCTGCTCAATGGGGCACCATCCCTGGGGGTGTTCCAGAGCTGTGGGGTTGTGGCACTGGAGGATATGGGCAGTGGGCATGGCGGGGAGGGCTGGGGGTGGGCTTGGGGATCTTAGAGGGCTTTTCCAACCGGAATGGCCCTGTGGTTCTACGATTCTACGAATCAAACTTAATTCTGATATTTCTGAACGCGGGTGTTGGAGTTTTCTGCCTTTATGCAGGACAGCTCTCAGTGGGACACCTCTGGCCGCCTGTGTGCTGGGAACAGAGGAACTGCCCATAGGAGAAGGAGGTAGAGAAACGTCTTTGCGCTGTCTTCATGGCGCTGGACTCCAAATCATATCTACAGGCTCTGTGAAATGCAGGCATCTAGAGGATATCTTTTTTTACTCCTGTTTTTAGTCTTGGCCTAATGTCAAGCATGTAATGGTTCTGAAGCCTAAACGGTGAAAACCTGACAGTGTAAACTGCCGCTGGAGAGAGTAGGGGTGGGCGAGACGTCTCCTCCGGCTGTAGTGCGGGCGCTAACCAGGAGGGGGGGGTGTTCTATGCGAGGTCGGTACAGGTGGAGTGCAGCACAGCTGCTGGTTTTCCCTATTGAACTGGGGGGAGAAGGGGGGAAAGCGGAGGGAGGGTTGGCAGATGAAGAGGAGACAAGAAGAGCCCGCTTGCTGACATCCTTTTATATATATATATATACATATATATATATATATATGTATATAATTTGCGTTTCCTGACTTCAAACCTGGGACTGGTGGGCAATGAATAATTACAATGAATAATTAAATAACTTTTGTAGCTTTGCAAACGTCTCCGTCAAGGGTACTCGGCCTCAGACGTGTTACTCAAATATGTCACAAGTGCTCGAGGGCTTCTGTCCCCATCGATGTAGCTGTCATAGTGCTGAGCACGTCTCTTTTTTGGAGGGCCGTATCTATACCAGGGGATTCAGTTGATGTGTAACTACATTGTGTTGGATTCCCTTTCTACCACCTGAAGGACCCAGAACAGTGTACTTCACTGTATGATATATTTCAGCCATGTCACGTTCATGATCTTCATGTGGAGACGATGCGGCTTTGAACCATTTGTGCCAGGAACAGGAGTGCAGAGCACCCCGTTGGCCCTTCTTCAGCCATCAGATGCATTAGAGGCAAGGATAACCCAATTACAGAACAGAGAGCCCACAGCAGCAGTTCAGATAGCACATGGGATGAAAAAATAATGTAGCTAAAAAAGTCATAAAAATGAATATGATTTGATTAGATCCAAACCGCTGGTATCAACTGATTTTGCTCATTTAACCTGTCTCCTGATCACAGTACCACCGTCATTTAGCTGCAGGGTGGATGTGTTCATACCGAACTATTAATCTGTTTCAAAATGCCATAACATTTCCATGAAGAACTTCCTAATTTTTTTTTTCAGAAATTAAATGTCTGTTTAAAGTTCATTCCCTCCTGCTGCAACTAATTGAAATGAGATTTGGTTTATCTTTATGACATGAAAATGAGATTGAGTTTCATAATAATAACAATAATGATAACTCTATAGATTTTAGGACTAGTAGTTAATAATTATAGTAATATGTGGAGATTAGAGAAGAGTAATGCAGCATAAACAGACCATTGTTATTTGTTGAGAAGTGGGATTGGGTAGCAAGCAGTTAATACCCATTTTTGTATCCCATTTTTGTATCTACTTTCTGTTACCATTGAATTTTAGCCAAGTGTATTAATTAATTCGGCTCCAGTATGAGATAGTTTAAGGAAACTTTTTCATACTGCTGAACAATTTAACGCACAAAGACGTGGATTTTAAAAAGGGAAAATTCTTAAAGAGCAAGATGGGAATAAAGATGTACATCAGAATCTATTGTCCTCAGTTCTTCTGGGACCTGTGCTCAGGAGCTGGCCGAAAAAGTTGCACAAGGGTTAGGAGTTTGAGTATTTTGAAGGCTCCCCAGAGAAAAGGAGGGATATATTCCAGAGGAGGTCTGTGCATCCATTTTCCCTCGTGGCAGTGTTTGTTTTTTCGTTACAACTTTTGGTTGCATTTATTCACCAATGAAGCTTCACTGCCATCCAGGGGGAGGCTGGCCCCACGGTGAGGACTGGCTGCCTTAGGGAGGAAGGGAGTTGTTGTTATTGGAAATAGGGGCTCCAAGGGGGACTCAGTGAGACCTTTTGGGAGGGAATGGAAGGAATTAGTTGACACAAAGGACAATTGGCTGTGATGGTTCTTTCAGATGGTTATGTTTTATTGTGCAAATGTATGTTTATAGGCTTTTTTTAAGATGCAGATTAAACACCCAGCACTGTATTTAGACACTCGGAAGAAAACAAGTCATTGACTCAACAAATCACTGCCCCTTCTTTTAAGCTGCTATGTTCCCTCGTATTAAAACGTATTTGGGTGATGATAAAGGTGTGTATTGCATAGCCAAAGTCAGCGATGCTGCTGGCAAAGCCAAGGCATCGAAGTGACACTCTGAAACGGAATTTCTAAATTGTCTTTGAAAATACAGACCCGAAAATTACTCGTATTACTGTGCTCAGGGATGGAACATGTAAACCAAATGCACTTCGTTAGAGCAGAAAGCCAATACACAGTTTGACTGTATGGTAGACTCTGTGAGGGAAAATACACATTTCTGTTCTTTTCATTTTAGCTTCTACAGGTTGGCTTTAATCATCTCTCATGATGGTGCAGATTAGGAGTGCCTCCATGGAAGCGACAGGACAGACACTTCACACAGGTGTCAGTGTGTGTGTGTGTGTGTGTGTGTGTGTGTGTGTGTGAGAAATACTCTCCATTAAGAGCAGAAATTAGCCAAGACCTGATGGAGTTAACACAGGTTTCACAGCGAGGAAATACTTTCTCTTTGGCATGTGCTCAGTTTCTTAATCATGAAGATGGTTCCCACTCTCCTGTTATGGTGGGCTGAAGAATCATGTCCAAACATTCCTCTTTGAACCCCCAGTCTGGGTGAACCAGTAATGCTGTGGCTTCTCGCTCCACGTCTTGTCACAGCACAAGACATGCTCTTAACTGCCATCATGATGGGAGATACGATGACAGTGCTGACACAGAACAGCACTGAAATACTTCTGTAATAGCACTGGTCAAATTTTTTGTGTTTAGAAGAAAATTAGGTTTTCTACTATGAATGTTTTTCATGACAGGTGTCTGCTTTCCTCTAAGTGTAACAGTGTCTTGTTAAAAACAACACTTCAAAACTGATGCATTTAATTTTAAAATGAATGTTTTTCATTTTTCACTTCCTGACAAGAAGTAGGAATTATTCCAGGAAAACATTGATGTAGGTAGAAGAAAAAAGAGGATGGTTTTCTTAGGAACTTAACTGCTGTTTTCTGTTTCATTCTACCTTGTACCCATGCTTGTAGACAAGTAACTAGACAGTGAGTGACAGACAGACATCTTAAAATGGTGCTATGTTTTGGGTAGATTGTGTGTAAGAAACATATTACTAAGCACAGTGAATGCATACTAAGGTATTAGGGAAGATGACATTGAAAACCTAAAAGATGGGAGTGCTAAAATTCAAAATGCTATTAACTAAAATTCTAACCAGAAACCTGGCAAATCATCTGCTGCAACTGTGGGCTGACACCTGTGATTGCATCAGGAACACATCTTGAACATAGATTGCTCCAAAAGTTGTGCCTTTGTGGGAAAATCCAACAGATACAAAGAGCACTGTAACTCTATTTGATAGTAGTTGTACAGCTATTTTTTGTATCTTCTGAAGAGAAAAAAGTTACTGGATAAGAGAGAAACCCAGCAGTAAGAATTCACTCTGTCCCTCATAGGTGGTGCAGAAGACAGTTGGTTTGGCCTACCACACATCTGATGTTGACAGAAATATTTGTTGAAACATGCTGTACTAAAACTACAAGGCAAATCTTTCGAATGATGTTGAAACATAGAAAATGTTAATCTTCATTATCCAAGGAGCCTGACTTGTTCATGTGGCATCGTTTCCTCCATCACATTTTTAATGGATTTAGACACATTAAAGCTGTAGGAGCTTATACAAAGAAAGAAATCTCTTTACTGGCATTGTGAATGTTCACCAAGTAAACCAGTATATCTGGTATAAATTTAATCAGCCTTTGGGCAACACTCCCTGAAATAGCATTGAATTTCCTAAAGGATAAACTTTCATTGCAGTATTGACTTTTTGTTGCTGAGGTCCCCATATTTACGGAGGCAAACATGCCATCTTCCTTTAGCATGAAGTTGAATTATTTGGGATGTTTTCAAAGGACTATGCTTCAGACATTCTATCAGATTTAAATTTCTTCTGTTATTTTTCAAAGAAAAGGAGGTCTTTGTTTTTGCCACTGAGCTGAGGGCAAACAGAGCAATACTTTGATTGCTTAAACCTACCTCAAATGGCATTGTAGCACTGGTTAAATGTGTAAGGTAGCCCTTGGGGGTGAATACAACACTTATCTCTACCCAGTAAAGCATATCCTGGTCAGAAGCAGCCACTGCTAAATGACTGACACAGAGATGCTTTTGATGTGTCGGCTGAAGGTAGTGGTGGTAGGCTTATTGTTTTGTTATCTGTGCAACACTCTTCTCCACAGTATGGGGTAATGTCCAGAGGAGTCGCCGCGTCCACACCAAGCCCCTTGCTATGGCAGCAGCCACTTCAAACATAGCTTCATGAATAGGAGCTCATTTGACCCTTGACCACAACCAGCCTCTAAATTGGCAGACAGAGAATCAGAGTAATTTGTATCATTTCAATTAGTTACTAGCTGCATAACAGGGAGGTCATGACTTTTTTGGGATGATTATTGCCCATGGCAACCAAACTTCAATGTACCATCAGTTTCCAAATACTTTCACTTAATAAATGTAAGTTCATAAACAAGGCCCAATTGTTGGGGAGACAACAAAGCTAATTATCTGCTCTGCTACCAAGTGAGCGGAAGATGACATAACTTTGTCGGCAAAATCCTTTTATTAACAACAAAAAAATAGTCGCTGATAAATGGCTTTAATAATGTTGGCTGAATGAGCGGTATTGATCTTTGACTATGTAAAATGGCATAGGAAAGGCAAGTTTATATAAGAGCACTGTTGTTGTACTACTGAGAGCAGGCCGGTTTTGTTTCACAGTTTGTTCTATGCACCAAAATTCTGAAATTCTAAAATCAATGTTGCCATTGTTGGGCCAAAACAGCACACCCTTACCACAGACAATGCAAAGAATTTCAAAATATAGATAGCTCCCTGATACATACAGATCGGATTGTAAGGAACATTGGGTTGTTTTTCCTTCCCGAAGAAAGGGTGGCTTGTTCCAGGGTGCAGACAATGGTGTGTCTACATGCCTGTGAAACTTCATGAACCCAGTGCAATAATTCAAGCCTTTGATTTGAAAAATGTTTTGTATGTCTTCCTCCACATCTGCAAATACCTCCACTTTCCCTTGATGCCAGCCAAGAGTTGTTAGCAGGCGAATGTTTTCCACTTGAGGAAGAAAAAAAAAGTTAGGCACGTACATAAGTTTTGCTATTTGGCTTTTGTTTTTTGAATTAAAATAAAGGTTTCCTTCTTTCATGTCACAATCTATTAGCCACCGGGATACCTGGTATCACAGTTCTTTCCCCTTCACCCCGGCATTTGTAGCAGATTTGACGGTGTGTGGAAACCAACACAGGCACTGCGCTGTGACTGCGTCACCTGCAATCAGCCGGAGATGCTGCTGAGATTAATCATGACAGTAGGCAATATTTCCAACATTATTAGAAGAGAAACCTAATATTTTGGGACATCAGGGATCTCTGAGCTGTTGTCCATCAAACTGAGAACCTTCATTTTCTACTCCTTGGATGGGTAACCTTAAATTTTAACCATTTCATGGACAGAAGACACAGAGACACACTCAGTGCGCTGTCACAGATGCACGAAGTTAATCCTGGGAGCTCTTTGTAGTTGCTCTCAGATAGTGGCACAAATAGGACGATGTGGCCAGATCAAATCTCTCTTCTCTTCCTTAAGTTGTGCAGAGCTTGCGTTCGTTGCCTTATGTCCTCATCATTCCAGTAATTTTTTAATTAACAATTTGCAAGACATAAACCCCAACACCGCTGTTTAGCTAATGTCTGTCCATTCTACAGCAGAGACTGAGATGGGGAATTCATTCACCTCGCTGATCATCTCTCAAGTACAATTGAGATGAATCATATTTAAGGACGCTTAAATTTCGAGGCCTTAGATCCAACAGTCAAACTCAGTCAAAGATGCTTAATGAGAGCCCTCTTGGACTATTTGGACTGCCCCATTTATGAAGGACTGAGTGAGTGCAGCTTTTGTCTCAAGTGGAGGTAGTGCGATATCCACTTTAACGGGCTGGGAATTTTCATTGCAGTCTTACTTTTTTCTTGCAGCTGTTGGTTGTAGGTCAGTGACATAAATTTTATTTAAGGCTTCACCTTGCAAAACTTTATTATGGATGGCAGTGATTATTGTCGGTGGTACTGGGCACAGCAGTAAGTGCAACCTTTCATGCTAAGGACTTGCAGGGTCAAGCTGTGCTCTATTTGCAGGAGTAAGTAGTGCCTCAGGTTAAAAGATACGGGGAATTTCTTACACCTCAGGAATATCTCTAGGATCACGTACAGCATTAAGTTCATTTAGTCCCCCCTTGAATGCAGTGGAGCCACTCAGCACCTTCTGGGATTGGGCCCAGAGTAACTGTTCTCAGATGGGACTGCAATTTCTGATGTTATCTTTAAGGCACTTTTCAAAACATCAGCTCTGAGAGAGGTTGAGCTTCCTCACCACCCACAGACTCGGTAAGCCAAGTGTGAACATGCTTGCATCCCTTTTATTCATTGTTTAGTTCCTCTGGGTTTTAGTGAGAGCCAGCCTCGGTAGAACCCCTGCAAGGACTCTGAAGAGGTTTGAAGTTTGGTCTAGTATGGAGCTCAGCATCCTGCATCCTGCACCTACATATCCAGCCCTCAGAGCCAGTGAAACAATGCATCTCAGTCAGGATGGAGCCTGTAACAGCCTCCTAGCACTCACATTTAGTGATATTATACAAAGTCATTAACAAATTCCACAAAGCAAAATGACATTGAGACAAATATAATCCAATGGCTGCTGCTCTGTAACTTCTTCTAAATAAATGAACAACTCCTTCCCAAACCCTTTCTTCCCCTCCTCCCTCTGTGATGCATTTCTGAATATTTCTAGAACCCTTTAACACTCCTTTGGCAGCTGATCCTATCCCACCTTATCCATCATCATTGCTGCCTTGAGAGCTGATTCATTTATCTCATTGCTTTAACTCTGTCACCTCGAGCTTTGGATACATAGACCCAATTTCTTGGATTTGGTCTTTCATGTGGCCTCTTCCCTGCTGGCATCCACTCAATCATCCTCTCTGCCATCTGATCTTCTTCTCAGCTCCCATATGTCATACACTTCTCAACCACCTGGTGGTTGCACACAGTATCTACTATTAGATCTTTCTTCCCCCCTGCATTCCTTGTTTACTATCATATATTGTGGGATTTATCTTTCTTTGTCTTTGTGTCTTTGCAAGACTGCTTTTTCTTAATTAGAGAGCACAGGAGCTCAGACAAATGGTGGTTTCATCTCTTTATGTTCCAGAATACTTCTTTCCTCCTGGAAAACAATTTATGATGCCCATGAAATTCAGTTTTATTGTGTCTCCTTTTCCTCCTTTTTTTCCCCTTTTTTAAAAAATTTTTCTTGTGTTGTCTTGCCCCTAAATAAAACACATTTAAAATTAGCGTGTGTAATCACTTCCCTGCCACCTCCACCAGAACTCCCAGTTAGCTTACACAAAAATGTTATCTCATAATTGCCCTTGTTTTTCACATCCTACAGACTCTCTGTTAGCTGAGACTCAGCCGTTCAGAGTTCCTTTCTTTCCAGCCTCTCTCCTTCATGCCAGCCCCACCACAATTAATATTCCTCCCTGCGATTAGCATCCTCTGCATATTCCAACACCTTTTGCTCTCCGAGCATAATTCTTATATAACTCTTGATATGATAAGTCATACTGGCCAGAGTTAACCTTATTACTGGAGATGTACTGAGCAATCTTGCAGTCATGAGATACCAGGGATATTTCAGTAATGGGAAATCTGCTTCCTATACAAGATTGATTTTACTTATGACCTTTAGCTAGAATGATACCTGTAAATTCTTATCTGCATTAATTCCTTGTTTTCTCTTATCACATGCTGTCAGTATATGTGTATCTTGTGGATGTGAAGAACAACCCATGCAACACGCTCTGTTAGAATGCAGAGTTATTGTAATGCATTCAAGTTTACTGAAGCATCTGGATTCCTGTACTGCATTTAGGACATAGTGGCTAAGAAAGATACAAATTCTAATATTGACCTTTTTTTTTCTTATAGACTGAGAATTATTTCAGCAGATCTGCCTAATATTCCCTTAATGTGAGGTAGTAAATGATACACGGCCATGGTACTCAGTTTGCTAAAATCAGGGACTGAAGAAATGAGATTAAATTTTAAGATAAAAATTAGGGTTTAATTTCTAATATCGCCTTTTCTTGTTACATGCTTTTGGTGGAACTTTGATCACACAGAGCTCTTGGAATTCTATTTTCCTCCTTCTGATGCAGTTTGTTGTCACTGCTGATAAGTATGAGTTCATCAAACTGTAAAAGTGAGCTGCGAATTGAGTCTGAACGTTCCCCTTCAAGATGGATTACAGCTCACAAAGTACCGTATGCTTATTAGAGAAATCAGTGTGGAGGTCCTGTGGCCATTGTTATGCAGGCGGACAGTCCCCTTTGACCTTAAAATCTATGTGTGTATAGAGATGAGAGGACCCTTACTGTGTCTGCGAGAATTTTTTTTCACCGTTAATTAATATAGGAGACCTTACATGGAAATCAACTTCCTGGTGCTTCTATATGCTTGCCATGGACAATGTGTATGTGATACCTCATAAGGCAACTTCTGTTATGACTGTGTTCCGTTTACCTCACAAAATCTGTAGGAAAATTACAGAAACACTCCCATGTGTTGCAAAAGAGGGCTGAAAACATGTAATATCAAGATAAGTATTACATTGCTTAGAAGGTCAGTGCTGTGGAGCTTGATGCAACTTTTTGAGACTTTACATCTTCATTTTGATGCCAGTCATCTTTTCCAGTGCAAATCTGGTCAGAGACCATTCTCTATAATGTGTCTGATGGCATTCTCTTGTATCTTAGAGACAAGCACTCATCAGTAGTGAGGGCACGTTGTACTAAAAACGTTTTCCAACTGAATGAGATTGATAAAATTAGATAGAAATATATGATTATCGTCAACATCATATCAATGCCATGTGCTATTCTTGTCTTTGACCACTTGGTCGGTTAAAGTTGCTGCTTTTTGGAAAAGATGTAGCAGAAGTATTGAAGATCTCAAAGAGAACAATAAATATTGTTGGAATCTTGAGGAGCTTATATTTTGCAGGAGTCAAAGCGTGGTTCCTGAGCTCAACAAGAAGGTTGCTGTTATTTGTTGTGTGAAATGTATACACTACTAGTATATGATTAATTTAACTTTTGTCCCAGTACTCAGACAAGGGAACCATTTCATGTCTGTAACACTACTAAAAGCTAAAAGGATTTTGAAGATATATTAGTTCTGAAGTTCCCTGCTGCTAGATAGCGAGGCAGAAAAGGAGAAAAATTAAAGATTAGGCCATAGTATGAAGAATAACTGTAGATATTCTTACCTTCTAGGTAAGAAAGAAATACGTAAGACCTCTTACTCCAGAACAAAATCACCAAGTATTAGGAATTTCCCCGGTGGGTATCTTATTGCATAACTGTCCATTATAGTTTTTTATATCTACTACTAGATGGACCATTGGTCTGATTTAGTATTGAAACTCATCTTTCTACCACCATTTTCTCTTAGGGATACTTCTCATCTAAGTCTGCAATGTCATTTGAGTTAATTCATTAATTTTCATTGGCTTCTTCGCTGTTTTAAGCTGGGTGCACTGTCAAACCAATTAAGATACCTTACAGGAGTTGAACCTCATTCTGGATCCTCTCTGAAGGCTGCTTGCCCACTGATCCATCTCAAATGGCTCCTGCTCACTTGGGTTGAGGAGTCAAAGACAACCATGCTTTGATCACTTCTGTGCAGGCAGCTGCAGAACTGTAACTGCTTCCTGCCTGATTCAGTTTGGTTTTGGTTGTGTTCTGCAGTTTATTTCTCCAGTACTCTGCAAAGAATTCTGCTTTTCTGTTTATCTTTTAACAAAATCAAGTGGGTAATTTTGAATATCTCTTTCAGTCTCTCATCAGCTTCATGTCTTTCTCCTAATTCCTCAAGCTGTACAAAACCCACTTTTTTACCAACTGATTTTCAGAGAATGAATTTCAGATGTTCGTTCTTGGGAAAACTATTATGATCCAGTATGAAAACTTTGCTAAAGACACCACAATACAAAAAATCTTTGCTCTTATGCTTTCTGTTGTATTTACTCTTTGAAATTGTGCATTTTATACACCAGACATTGACTCGGTATATGGCTATAGGTAATACAACAAAACAGCAGTGAAAACAAAGTACTGTCTTCTGCTCTAGAAACAAAATTCATGCCACATTTTTTCCTAAGTTTACTTCAGGCAGCTTTGTAATTTCATGTTGACTAGCCATGAGAAGACAAAGTGAAGGTAGAAACTGGACGAAGAGAGGCAAAAACTAAAGTATGGAACTGGAGTAAAAGGGTTTACTGTGGCCAGAAAGGAGTACGAGAACTCTGTTGACTAGAATCTGTGTCCTGAATGCCAGAGGATGGATGAATGCCATGAATGATGGCAACTCATACAACTTGACTTTCCTGTAGCATTTCTAAATGCCTGCACAGTGTGGTCCTGTGTGACAAATGTCAGGTCTCTCATATGAGATGTCTTATTATCATAAAAAATGAAAGTAAATTATCGGAATTTGTTCCTCCCTTAGCTGAGAGAGCCCATCTTAGGTACTACTTAGTTCTTTCTGTGTTTCTCCTGGCTGTAGTCTTTCTTCTCTGGAGTATTAAGAAGCATGAGAGTGACTATGGCCACCAGTGCAAGGTTCTATCAAATCCAGGTCCTTCTCAGTCCCATGAACTCCCAGGTCCTTGAGTGTCCTGACATAAAGACAGATCCATGACTTGGGAGCAGTGGAAAGCATCTGCTTAAACTGCTCAGAACATGGTGAGGGACTCGGTTTTGTTTTGTTTTTAACATCTCTAAGATGAGCTCTCCTACTGCAAATGGTGACTAGTCCTATGTGTCCTTTTACCAGGCAGCTCACATGTGATGTCATGAGAATATAGTGATTTGCAGCGTTGACCTCCAAAAGCATAAATCTTATTGGTGTCACAGAACAACCGTGAGTAAGGAGCTGAAGGGTAAGGCTCAGGTCATGTAGCCAGGTCATGTAGCCACAGGCTACGAGGAAAGGTCTCACCCCTGGATGCTATTTGCTTACCCAGTTATAGTGAAGCTTTAGAAAACACAGGTGCAGGGAGCTGCATACTCAAGCAAAGCTCCCATGACAAAATATGATAATTGTTCCTTAAAAGATTGTCGGATTGGTTAGCAAAGAGATGGGGTCCCAGAAGTACCGTCAGAGGGTAATTTCAAAGGCCGTCCAAGAACACAGCACTCTTGGGGCTCCTGTGGTGTTCTTAGCCTGGAGCACAGCTTTCACTGTCAGCCCTGTCTCCCCCTGACCAGCCCCATTAATGTCAGCACAAAGCCCATCTTGGCTGGAAGTATTCTGTGCATTGGGACATGATGGGAGCAGCACCCATGCAACAATGCCTTGGCTTTTCCTTTTCTGTTTTAGTGAATAAAGGAAACTGAGATGCTATCAGGAGTGAAGCAGGTCTAAGGAAAATATAAGTGCAGTCACTGCTGGTGTCAATGGCAGACCTACGGGCAGCCTGAGACCTAGTGTTCTTTGTTTTTAGGATGGTAATATGTGTTCTTCTGCTCAGTACACTCTCCTTTTTCTTCTCTTCCTGATGTCTTGATCTTGAGCCCTTGCAGTTTCTCAGTCTTAAGCTAGTGTTCATGTCCTTGGATTCCTGAAGAACCTACCTGCATGTTTTCAGTGCCATTTAATTGACCTTTTTACTAGCCAGCATTTAAGCAGAAGTAAAAGAGGGAAAAAGCAAAACAAAAAGCAAAGGATTACACTGAGCAATTTCTTTTCTACCTCTCTGAATGTTTTAGGTTTTCTTCACAACGCTTTTGCTTAATCACTCCCGCCAGCTTCATTTGGAACCTACAAGATGATGGTCAGATCCAATTTAACATCTCGGGAAGGCTCTTAGCTTTGTACAGTGACGCTAGGAAGTCCTCCTCACTTTTACACAATCAGTTAGAGCCTTCATTTAGTGAAATGTGGGAGAGCCTGTATATTTTTTTTCTGTCAATGAATGTGTAATTTGCAAAGGTGCAGGACTGTGGCTACTTGGGTGCTACAGGCTCTGTCACTCGGCGCTGCGATTAATAGTTTGCTGCTCCTGCAGCAAAATTGTGGCTCTGGGCTTTGTTCTATTTTTATGCTCATCCTATATGCATCTGTTCTCACTTTATTCTGCATCCTGTTGCCAACCTCCTGCTCATCTGTCTTTGCCATCTTTAGACATCTTCCACTATCAGGTTGACACCACTGCAAATTCGGTGCCATCAAAGGAATTACTTCTGCGTTATGTCAGTAAGTAAAGACTTCAGGCTTTTGTTGTTTCTCTCTCACACCCACCACTCTTTTCTTTCTGTGTACAATTGGACCTTCTATCCAGTGTGGGAGTGCACTGGTTCTCAAAACTCCTTGCCACCACATGCCAAAATGAAGTCATTAGTATCCATATCACTCTCTTTCTGGGCATCCTTTTATCAAACACCAATGCAGTAAGGATGGAGAGGGTGTTCTGAGGAGAAGCATGTCTGTGCTTTGCCTGTTGAACTGATGTGCACGCTGACAGCACACTACATGGCTGCACTGTCACAAGGAAGAAGATATTTTGTTTGAAGAAGTGCAATGATGGACCAAAATGATGCAGGGAGATCTGGATGCTATCAGCCTGCGCTGTGTTCCTGGATTTCTGGATGCAGTGCTACTGTGAGCAGTGTGTGTCATCACAAGTTACTGCTTGGAAACAGCACAAAAATTTTCAGTGTTTCTACTTTCAGAGCGATGTGGGCTGTCAGAAGTCTAGGTCTCATGGAAAGCCAAAAGTGTGCTGGTTCACAGTGTGCCAAATCCTTTCTGAAACTGAATTTAAGACAAATTTTCAAAATCCTGTTGTGTCTTCCCAGGCCATAGGTATTTTTGAAATGTCAAGCTTAGATCTATATTATCTGAATATTCATAATGGATTTTGCACTATCACTTCATCATGCATGCAGATCCATTGTTACATAATTGTTAATGTAGATAACTGCATGAGAATTAAGTAAGAAAAGAGAGATTTCAGTTGTTTGAAGAGGTCCCAGACCTCCTAGATCTCTAGTTGTGCAGGGATCCTCGACAAGCACTGACTGCCACCCCAGCATGAGTGCCTTGGGGAAAGCTTTGGTGAAACAATAAAAATGTTCTATGTAATAATTCAGTGGCTCTTGGAGATGTGTTTCCTCATTCCCAGTATGAGTTTATGGTGAGGTCTCACGAAACAAAAGACATCCAAGGATAAAATGTGGAAAATCAGGCTGAAGAAACTCCGATTAGTCATCAGTGGATCCACCAAAATTTCCTTAACTCTTGCCACGATCACAAAAACCACCATCTAAAATTCTGACATTTTCTCTCTAACAGAAAACAAAGGAGGGCAATATGCACGAGAAGTCAGTAGGAAGCCTGAAGCTATTAGCGTGTCATTGTCAAAGGCAGAAAGAAAAAACACAAAAGTTAAAGGATTCTGGAATATAGCAGAAATCTCCAGACATGAGTCAGACACTAAAAATGCCCAAACTCATTTAAAAAGCTCTTTGTCACAGTCCAAAAAAACAACATTTTTAGTGTTTTTCCTTTTACTTTGCATCCCGCTATTGCAAGTACATGGCTAATTATGATCTGAATGATATCTATTATTCCTGTGTCCTTCTAGATTGAGCCGGATGCGTTCCAAATATGGCCACAAACATATTACAGTGCGCAGTAAAATCAAAAGAATAAGACAATTCTGTTTTAAGGGTTAATGGTATTCACTCCCACTCAGTTTGACTCACTGGACAAAAGCTCCAGTGTGCCTATTCTCGGCAGCTGTGCTGAACAGTAAAGATTTGGAGTCCTTTGTAGGCTGGAGAAAAATCAACTCTTTGTAAACTTTTTATTTAGTAAATTCTACCAAACACCCATGTGTAACAGTTAAAACATTCTGAGTTGCAACAGGCTAAGGAAAGTTTGCACAGATAAACAGAGTTATTCTAAATTTTGTGCCTACTAAGGTCTGAATCACGAAGTCTTGTTGCATTTCATTTGAAACGTATGTGCAAGAAATTGTTTTTCTTACCAGGGCCTTTGTATTCTCTGGGCTTTGTTAATGTTAAGAACGTTAATAGAAAATAGCAAAATTATGTATGGTTTGAGTCAGCGCATGTCTGCAGTATGCTATGAGTGATCATGCTTTAGAAGAGCACTATTGCTTTAGTGCTGATATAATTCTCTTTCGTTGATGTTGTCTTGCTTTGTAGTGATGAAGTCAAGCCCAATGCCTCTACTCAGTACGAACATCAGGCATATTCTGTCATCATCTGGATGTAACCCTTTGAAACAAAATTAGTGCTTGCAATGTGCTCTTATCCTTTGCGTGCCTCGACACTTCCCTGTGCTCTTGCCTGAGAAGGCACCAATGTGTTTAAATCCCAAAGCAGCACTGCAGTACCAGGGCCATCTGCTTGGTGGGCTCCTCCTTGGGATTCATTCAGGGTTTGTTACCTCCACCATGAACTTAAAGCTCTGAGAGCCAGGCACCACAGCCATGTTGTCAGGCCAATATGAATGAGCCCTGCTATTTTATCACTGGGACAAGAAACAGGAAAGGATGGGGAAGACACAGAGAGATGGGGGCACTAGTGAGAGGCACTCAGTCCACCACCAGCTTTGCCTCCCCCTGCAGCTTTGTGGGATGCCCGTGCACCCAGCACATGTCCAAGGCTGTCAGTTGTTCTGTCAGTCTTTCTATTTCTCTCCCTAGTTACCCACTATTTCACAGCCTGTTTTAAGAGGCGTAGTGTTACTTCCACAGCAAAGGATTGCCTTCTTCAGCAGCTGTCTGATTATGAAGTGTTGGCTTCTCCTGACTGGGGCAGGCTGTGGTTCAGTGGGATACTGTCTTTGTTTTCCAGTTTTTAAAGTCTTCTGTGGACTAAAGGTGTCACAGAAGTGGTGCCTGCAGGAAGGAAAGTGGTGAGGAATTTGCCTGTGCTTTGGGCTTATGACCAAATCCTGAACTTCTTAATTCATTTTCACCCAGTAAAACTCTCAGTAACTTGAACACGAAGTTCTTTCACTTGAACCACCAAAAATTTGTCCAGAATTCATGATTCAGACCATAACTGAGGTGGGTGTTTAAGCACATGCATATGTCACACTTGGGAGTAATGCAGATATTTGATTTTAACTTAAATATTTGCGTAACACAAGTATATTGCTGATACGACAGCCTGTTGTGGTGTCACCTCCTGAAGTATCTCAAGGACATCAGAAATGAAATGTTGAAACAGAGCTTAAATCTGAGGTTTTGAAGTAAAGCTGTATTTCAAACCAAAATGTTTGCTAAATCTTTAAGAAAAGAGCCATGTATTTTCTGTGGGGATTGAACAGTCCCCATGTTACCAAAGACTTTCCTTCTCTCACCAATACACGAACCTTGTTTAACCCACATATTCCAGTCAATAGGTAATGCCATTCTTCACTGCATTTATTAAGAGCACAAAAAAATGAAGGCAGTTACTTCACAACACTTTAAAATCGCGTGTAATGTTATTTGAGTTGCAATTATTCCAGAAGAAGGTTTGTGCTTCTCTTAAACTGATTTTGATGTACAGATTTGCCCAACAATTTGAAAGCTGCAGACACTTTAGCATTCATGACACTATTATTCACTGCCATAAATCTAGATCAGATATGTGCTGTCTGAATTGATAGTGGGTATTCAGCCTGAGAAAAATGTGCTCCCCTTTAACTTTTAGCAGTGACATTGCTTATGTTACATCACTTTTCATGTTACTATGCATCATATTGGTCAAAGATGTCATTATTTATAGCATGGAGATTGTGTCACTATAATTAAGGTTGTGTTAGGGTTTATATTACCTTATAAAAGCTCTATTTTCAGGAACCTGCGACTCCATAATCAAATTCATTTTTGGTCAAATTCCAGATTTGGTTCAGGCAGCTGTAGCTCTTCTATAGCAGTGGATTTCTTTGTTTTTTGTAGTTTGGCTGTCTAATTATGGGCAGGTATGGAAAGTTCTTTGTAAAGAGTGGCACATAAACACTATAAGGAAGTCTATAGGCACAGACTTAGCTGGCGTAAGTCAATACAACTTCCCTGAACTACTCAGATCCACTCAGATATATATAGAGGGTGGTTTTGCTTTGTTTTGGTTTGTTAGTTTGTTTTTGTTTTTGTCTATGTATATAAACTTGAGGATGTAGACATAGGATGTAAATAAAGCTTATTGAGAGCAGTCCTTAATTTGAAATGATTCCTCACAAAATGGACATCCTTTACAGTCATAAAAGTGTTGACTAAAAAGCTCAGATATTTTCCTTATGGACTAAGTGTAGAGCCAATGTTTGAGTAATCCCTTTTATTGGACTAACTACCTATTGACAAAACTGCTTTCTGGGTATAGGAATCCATTCCTTAGAGTCAACCCCTTCCTGACCTGCAAGGGAGTTTTGTGTATCCCTAAAGAACGGCTGTCAATATTGCTGCATTAGTCCAATAAAAGGGATTACTTGAAACTTGACTCTAAATTTTGTCTCACTAGTAAAGGCAAGTAATTAAAAATATTGAGTTGTGTGATGAGACATACTGTGTATCGCTATGGACTAAAAACCATGTCCTTCCAAAATGGTTTGCTATATTGCTTCTGAAGTACACGGCAAATAAGAACAAAATGTAAACTTCAAAACAAAACAAAACAAAAATCAACAACCCACCAACAAACAGCAGCCAATTTCTGATTTCTGTGATCTAAACATGCAGAATGAGCAAACAGAGATCAGCATCTTTTGTCCTTGTGGGAATGGGTTTGTCAGATGACATCTCAACGTGGCTTTTGAGGAAATTTCTGACTCATGTGCCAAACGAATTGCTGGTGGGTTGCTCTGAGTTTTGCTCCAGGACATGGGAGTCCTGTCCTGGGTCTGCGCTGAATGCCGTGTGTAAGGGGGAGACTGGAGATGTTAAAAGCTATCCAACCTGGGGAAAGTTTTGATCAGAACTCTTTTACTCAGGCCATTTTCTTCCAAGCTACCATGGAGAAAGCCAGGCTCGTTTCTTACATTTTTGATCACAGAAGAGCAATGCTTCCCTTTCAAATGGAGTTCCAGACTACTTTTGACTCCTGCTTCATTACTGTTGACAGAGATGCAGAGGGAGAGCAGTAGCAGGGATAGCATGGGCATAAGTGCTCTCCAGTGCAGTGGATCTGTGATTAAAGTAGAAGAAAATGTTTGGATTTGACATCTTGTTTTATTACGTGTGAATCAGTCTGTTTTCTTTCCTTTTCCCAGCTTCTCCTAGAAGGGGAGAAAAACACACTTTTTTACTAACTTTATTTCCTTGGGTACTCCTCAGTTATGACAAATTCCACTCTGCAGTAGCTCTTGGCTTCCTTCTTCTTTGAGCTCTGTAGACCTTTGAACTGCTGCCATTACAGCTGACTCTGAGCATGTCACGTGGCCGCTGAATTGAGCTTTTGACTATGGCTCTGCAGTGTTCCCATTCCTAGCTGTTGTACTTTTAACAGCATCATTGTTTTGAATGAAACAGCACTTCTGTGCCAAAACTGGAGTTTATTTCTCTGCAGTCCATTCTGGGCAGACAAGCATTCAGCCTGCTGTCTCCTCAGGCCAGGCCAAAGCCCCACGCTGCATTGGAGCAGGGTTGCACCCGACTCAATCAACTGGATTTACATCTGGGCTGATTCAATGCACGGTCACTTCCAGGAATATACACGATGAATATGTTTTAACTGGTGGGATATAATTTAACAGGGATGTATCATTATTATTACACAGTACTTCTGTCCCATTAGTGAATCAGACAGAATTTCACTGTGGTAGGCACTGCATTCACATCCATCAGGGAACCCCAATGTTAACAAACCTTCATTTTGCAGACATTTCCACATATTTTCAACTTTTTATATAAAAGCAATCAACTGACTGTGCGTCTCAAGCAGATGCATAACTGTTCTGCAGAGCTGGAGGTTTAGGGCTCACTGAGGGTTGGTCTTTGTTTCTGACACACATACACATCGGCAGTAAGCTCCACTCTGAATGATTGCAATGGCAGCGTTACCTAGAGCCAAAAAGCACTCATAAAAGATCATTTGGTTGCAAAAGCCTATTTACAAATTTCCTTATTGTTTAGGTCGGGCCCCTGATCATTGTACCTAGAGCAAATATCCGGGGGAAAAAAGCAAAAATATGCCTTTAGAGTGATGAGTTAAATACACAGAGACAGTGCTGCAGCCAGCTATCAGCAGGACAAATTTCAGAGACAGAGCTAGAGGAAACGATTACTGGCTGATGTTTTCTACAAATGCCACTTCAGAGATGAATGCAATGGCCTGCTAGATTTTGCCTTTTTATTCTCTTTGGCTTGAGTAGGAACATCAAATTAAAACCGAAGTAATGGAACACTTAGCACTCAAGCTGGAGAACACGTGATGACTTTTAAAATAGTTTCGAGGAAAAGACAACAGAGAATAGAAGAGGCTTTGTATCATGTTAGACTTAGTTTTCAAGCAAAACTAAACATCAAAATATTAGAACACAAGCACAAAAACTCATTGTCAGTAAAACTAATTAGTGTTCTGCTGCTTAATGCAAAAGCCTACATGATGTCTTGACCTTTTTTACACATTGTGTCTAAGGTTGTGCAATAAAACAGAGGGAAGCTCAGACTGCCTCCAGTCAGCCTCCGAGGTTTTCTTCATTAAGGAGTTCAATTGATTGCAACAATACAGGCTATGTATAGGGCTCTTTTTTAAAGCTCTGCTATTTCTTAGAGCTTGAGTCAGTGAATTAAAGCGGTCATGCTGGCAAATAGTTTTCGCTAGAATGATTGCCATTCCACTTGCAAGTAATCTCACATTTTTAGTAGTATACACATAATGATAAAAGGAAAAGTAGTTGCTTATGAGATACACAAACCCTTCCTTCCATGAATTTTTATGCAAACAGTACATAGACAGCCCTCTTTGAAACTGATGGCCATATCTGTTTCATGTTGGCCAGACCTTGTGCTCAGTCACGCTTTGCTAATATTGTATATCTTCTCAGACAGCAAAGAGGGCTAAAGAGAAACCATCAGAATTTGGGAAAAAGTTTACTACTTTCAGGTCTTTAAAACAAAACTTTGAGTCAGCCAAAAGTGAGTCCTAAAAAAACCTAAAGACCCACGCCTTCTGCTGGTTGCACAGAATCATTAACTTCCATCCAGAGTCAGTTCTGGGTGTGCCCTGAACTCTGGATATTTCAAATAAAAGCAGCAAAACAGATTTAAAAAAGCTTAGGTTAGTTTCCATGAGTATGCAGTGTTGACCTAAACGGACCTCTTATCAAGCTCATTGTTAGAATTCCCAATAAAGCACAAACCAATCATTACTCCACCACTATTTACAAAAAAAAAAAAAAAAAAAGAAAAAAAAGAAAAAAAACCCTACTCTTGGTATATGAAACACAAAACAATGAAATGTGAATCAGCTAAATGTGATGCCTACAGGCAACTTAGAAAGGAAGGAAAGAAGGAAGGCAAAGAAAATATGAAAATGACTGATTTTCACTCTTAAGTTTGAAGAGAGTTTGGAAACCTTTCACAGAATCAAGAATGTGTTTCCTGTTCTAATACAAAATTTGCTCCAAGGTTTGTAATGGTACATGAAGTCCTAAGCGCTCTGTGGAGACCATCTTTTCAAAGTGGAGCAAGCCAACTGCACACTTGTGAGAGACATCTTAGCAAATCTGCCAGGAGGACTGCAAGACTTCTGACAGGAAGGAAAGGCATAGGAATTCCTCCTTGCTTAGGCTATGGAAACACTCCAGCCAATCTGTTTGCTGAAGGGATATCTCAGTGCCTGGTGGAAAGGTGAGGTAGAATCTTCATGGTTGTGTACACTGCAGAAAGGTGCAAGAAGATGGGTTTTTTCATTCATGTTTAGCTTCTGGGCTATAGTTGCGAATGCAGGGCATGGTGAAAGCCCTAGGGAATCAGTAGCAGTTGTGATCCTTCATTATTCAAACTCCTCGTGCCCAGTTTTGAAACGCGAGTACTTTGGTGTCCAGTTCCTTCAGCAAAGTGCTGTGGTTGCCATTACATTGGGAAGAACCACAATGTGAAATATCAGAGATGATGCCACAGCACCAGAAGGGTCCTGTAGAGACACTCAAATTGAGGCACTGCAGCATGAGTTACAGAAAGCCTGGCAGAGTCCCCAGCTGCCTACATTGATGCACTCATGTAAACTTACCGAATTCCCAAGAATCTGTGCCACAGCTTGGAGCACAATATATGATTGCATGAAGACATTAGGGGTATCATGAGGAAATCCCAAGATACTGTCATAGACAAACACAACATGGGAACTGGGAAAGTAAAAATATGGCTGTTCAATTGCCAGGGTTAGACCTAGTAGTTCCAGCCTCAGATAAAATGTTCATTCTCCTCATCCATTTTCTATTGCTTTACTAAATCTTTCTATTTAGAATTTCCTTGCATGTCAGGATCTGCTCACATGGGGAGAGGACTCAGAGGTCAGTCTGAAGCACCAACATTTGAAAACAGGTCTGGAGTGGTTGTTTCATTGACCAACAAACAGAACCACAGCTTTTTCCTTTCTCAGAATTAACATCCCAGGTCAGAAAGCCTGAATCTGACCTCCACCAGATAGAACATTTTCAATTTTGTGATGCACTTGGTTGAAATTAAACATTTGCTAATTACAAAGGTACGACAAGCCATGCCAAAATCCCTTTTTGTTGTCTGGAGAGTTATAACAATCCTTTTCTGGCAGTTAGTTTTAAGATCATTAAATGATCCTCATTTGCAATATATTTGCAGAAGATTACAGCCCATCTAAATTGACCCTGAAGGAAGACTTATTTCATTAATGGGCTGTCCTGTGCTAATGCATAAAGCTAGAAAAATATATCTATTAAATTCTTAATGTGTAAATGATGTTTCTGGCTTTCTTCTTAATTACAAAGCAAAATGAGCCTGAAGTGCACTCCGTCTAGGAAAAAATGATCAATTTAATCCATCTTCCAAGTGAAAACTTTTTCTGGGAGTTCCAAAATTCCAGCTATTCTCAGCTAAGACTGGAGCCTCATTGCTTTGTTCAGAAACACAATAAAATGTGCCAACACAATTTATTTTTTCCCTGGATTCCAATGAAGAGGGTTTCTTCATGTCAGTTTAGTTTACTCTCTATCTGTTGAAGTTTTGTGGAAAAAGCTAATGCAAAACCTGGATGTGCAGTGCTTTAGAAATGAATGATGCCATAAGATTATGGGTTGGTAGGGTATATGCAGAGTATTAACACAACCCATAGAAAGAGATTTACAGTACAAGTGGATTTTCAGTGTATTCTGTATGGAAGCAACCAACTATGCTCTATGATCACAATATAATTCCCAGACCAAGAAAAAAAAGACCTATGAAGCTGAAGATAGGGATGTAAACACATAGCAATAATTGAGATGAGGAAAGAAAGGCGATGGGTGAAAGAGAGCAGTCTGGAAAACCAAGTGAATGTTAAGAAATTAATTCTAAGTTAGTGTTCCATTTCTGAGAACCAAACAATGGCAATGAGGAGAGCAGGGCAGGCTGGCCCCGGTCACTCCAGGCACCCTTCAGATTGCATATAGATATGCTCTCAATGACAAGTATCCTAGCAAGCTGACATGTTTAATCTAAGGCACGTCTGCTTTGACCACAGCCCTTGATGGCTGAGGACCTTTTAAATCCTGTGTACTTTGGCATTTCACTTTCAGCTGGTGACATTTTAAACTGTGTCCAGTTTACACAGCAGAGTAACTGTATCGTAATGAAAGATTTCTAATGTCTGCAGATGCAATGGCTTCCAGTCCTGTGGGTAATAAAGAGCTTAAATGACAGTAAAATCTTTCAGACCCTGTCTTGATAGAAGTTGATTCCTCATTATTTTTTTTAATATTCCTGTAGTTGACCATTGAGCAATAAAGGAAGAAAATGCCTACTGTACCCCTCTAGGCACCCTCACAAGCCTGGGAGAAAAGGGTGGCATCTCCTTAAGGCATAGGTACTTCTTGGAGAGGGCAACTCCCTTTTGCCTGCTTCAGGCCACCACCAACATGGGCAGCTATAATGCCAGGTAACGTTGTCATCTCCTTGCAAACAGCTTTGACCACAGCTCTGGCACAGGAGAGCAACTGCACACTTTGAACTCAGGGCTGACCAAGCTCTGTGTGTCTCCTGCTCAAAAACATCTCAGGAGAACCTTCCCATCTCTGTTTCCTGGTAGGAAGTGGATGAGGGGGCCCAAGGGTTTGTTGATGTGTGTTTGGTTGCCATCCAGCCCTTGCTGGGGAGGTGATGTGTTGTGGGAGCACAGCTGCAGGCGTCATGGACGTATGCTGCCTCCTCTGAGCCTCAGTTTCCCTTCTGCCAGTGCAGTTCTGCCCTTGAGAACATTACAGATCTGTGTGTTGTACATCTGTCAGCATAGAGGCTTTAATCCTTTCCTTACAAGTAGAATCTTGAGGAATTTCTTCCTTCAGTTGAGAATTTATATGAAATTCAGTGTCTTCACAATATAATTATAAAACAAAACCAAAGTTCCATCATTTTAGAGCAGGAAATCTATTCCTGCCTTGAATTCAAGCCTCCTGAAGTCGCAGTTTTATTTCCAATTTATTCCCACTTATGATTGCTACCATTCCACTTAATGAATTTGATATTTAGTACTTTATTCACACATTTTATTTTTGCACCAATTACAAGGCAGACAGAAACATCGTTCTTAAGGTTTTCCGCAATCTTAAGGGTGATTTTTTCTCTCTTATTTTCTATTCCTTTAAAATAAGCAGTCGTCTTGGTGTTTAAAGAGAGTAACAGCAGGAACAACATTCATTTCATACTTTGGGTTACATTTAAATGGATCTTTAAGCTTCTGTCTGTTAGGAAAAGAGAAACAGTGAGAAAACATCTTTAGAGCTTATGCCCTTGATAGGTCAAATGAAGTCTGAAACTAAAGAAGTCCTGCTTTCACCATGCCAGCGGAAATGAAAATTATAGCTCTCATACTAACAAGTATATTTCCAAAGGGGTCGGAGGTATTAGAAGACTCTAAACAGATGTCTCCGAACTTAAAATACACTTAATTCCAACAGCTTGTCTTGTAATTAATTTAGCCAGCCTAGAACCTATGAAGGGAATGTGGGGCACAGCACGGCATTACTCAGCATCCACAAGCATCAGGGAACTCAAAGATAACTATTTTAATTGAAAAAAAAACATTCAAACTCATTTTCCATGTTCATTTCCGCCAGGACCGTAGTGGTGAAAGTCAAGGAAAACATTCTCCAATTTGTAGCTTAATCGCCTGTAAGAAAAATATCCATCTGCTATAAAAGGAAAGCACACACATAAGCCACATCAAAAGGATATCACTCATACTTCAGTTTCAGTTTTTATTCACATTAACTTGGACTTGAGGTATGCAGGTCTGTAAACAGTGGATCGAGCAAGTGAAGCTGCTTACTCTGACTGTTTTAGTAACGCATATTTGAAGCGACAGTTTTAACATGCCTCGTGTGAACGCGGCTTGTATTTCATTAGGAACCACCAAATCTCAGCTGTTACGTGAGAATTGACAGCTGTATTTTTCTAGCATTAACTAATGGGTGGGGGGAGCAGTGTGGGGCTCTAATGCACAGTGCGGAATGCTGAACTTCTGCTGCAAGTTGGTTTGCAGTCTTGCCACCTTGAAGAAAGCGAAGGGTGCAGCAAACTGCCCCTTATATGAAGTGCAAAGGGAGCAGAAGCTGCTGCACCTTCCCCTCTCCAAGTGCTTTCTGCTGTTGGGTTTTGGAGCAAAATGGATTTTGACCTCCTCAGGACATGCAGCCCAAAGCTGCACAGCTCCTCGTGGGCTTCTGGTGGCTGTGGTTACAGAAATGGCAGCTGCAGATAGAAAAGGTAATAGATTGAGCCCATAATCTTTAATGCTAATTAAACATTCTCAAGAGCAGTAGATCTAAGAGCTTCATCAAAGAGTGCCATCAGTTATCTAAAAATTCATAGAAATGGATATCGTAGAGAGGCGCTCACAGCTTTAAAGTGAAAGTGCCTAAAAGTGGTTGTTTAAGGTTCTCTACAGTGGGGCTTGACCTGCTGTCCCCATCTGCTGTCCCTTCTTCAGGGACAGCTCAGCTGGTGGCAGAGCAGCTTCTGGACTGCTGGAGGTTTCTGCCCGGTGTCATGAAACACATTGACATGTTGCTCTGTTTGTCCAGTTTGTAAGTTTAAAAGCTGAGAAGTTGCTTCTAAAGTAGCTGAACAGACCCAGCAATAAGGAAGGTTATCTGGGAAATGAGCACAGACAGAACTGTGTGCCGGGGAAGGATGGGGACCAGTGGTGTCACTTGGTTTTATTCAGCTTAGCTCTTCTTGAAGGACACCACATGGGCACAAAGTCTCCATGGGGGATCAGTAGGTGCTGATGGCCTTGGGGTCATACAGCTGGTAAATGCTTCCCTGGTAAATATTTCTAAACCATTGTATATTTATGATTTGATGTGCCCCCATGGATTCAGTTTGATCTAACATGCAGTGTATGCTTCACCATACACTGAATTTTTTTTGCCTGTCATATTTGTTGTTTAATAAAACAATAACAAGTTGTGGTAGCTGTTAGGAATCATGCTGCTCTTGTCACTGGTGGGAAGAAGTGTTGGGACAGGTAACCATAAGATAATTTAGGAGGATGTAAATCCAGGTGTGCACCAGCAGACATGACCAGGAACATCCACTTCAGGAAATAGCAGTGAGGAGATGCATTACATCCTGCACCCAGCACATGCTGGGAAGATCAGGTTTATCTTTTTTCTCTTTCTGTTAAGTGATAACACTTGAGTCATTAGCAACATCTGTGCTTAATTATTAGGTTTTAATGTTGTTAGCATACTAAGGTGGACAAGAGAAAATTCTGCTCTGAATGCATCAGGCTTGCATCACATTCAAGTTGACATTATTATGAGAAATATTCTTTAATCTTTCCTTGGTTTTCTTCAGAGTTTTCTTTTGTTTTTAGTAACAAAAATCAACAGATTTTTAAAGCATATCCTTTTCCACAAAGTAGGGAAAGTCATTAAGGACAGAGGAGTTGAACGTGTTATCATCAGCCCAGTGTGGTGAGCTGTGGTTGCCTCTCTCCCACAGTGTGAGGCACATTAGTGCAAGTTACAACAGGAGAAAACTGCTGGGCCTTTTTACTTATACTGTAACATCAGAGAGCCATCAGTGTAAACCCGCAGTGAAGGACTGTTCTGCAGTGAAGACATAACTTTAGACAGCCACGTAATTTCCTTTCCATGTTGGTCCCTGACAAGAGACAATATGTTATACTTCCAGGAATGGATAACAGGGACATGAGAGGAAAGTATGATAGCTTTATTTTAAAGTCTATACAATCCTGCTTTGTTTTTAAAATAGTTTTTTGGGTCCAGGTTGGTACCGTGCTCAATAGTTTATCCTATTCTGTCCAGATTTGCTAACAGTTAAGTAACCAGTTCAGGGTGTTTCAAAGCATCTGGTCTGGTTTCCAGGAGGATTATAATGAACAAATTCTATCATAGAAAAGCAGTTAAATATTTGCACTTTGCCTTCTGTATAATTCCATATTTGAGATACTTTTCTGCTGCTTACAGAACTTCTGTAGCTCCAGTGATGGGCTTCCCATTGCTGTTTGTAAAGAACAGATTTATCAGTCATTGCATGATCAGTTGTGTCCAGATCAGTAAGACGTCACTGCTTTCTTCCGTCTTCTTTGGATTAAGATATTTGCAGATCACTTTTTGAAACCAGCTCTTAGATTTGGTGAGGGAAATATTTACTTATGCATGAATTAGAATAGGGTGTAACTATGCAGTTTGGTTTTTCACCAAGCAGGTGATAGGAGAAAATGTACACCTGGTTTTGAACTTTGGTTGGAAAATTCATCTTGTGGAACTCATGAGGAATTATAACTCCTGTGTATCATATTGGAGCGGAATGGGTAATTTTCTCTCTAGTCATTATTTCTGTCATAATATTGTTTATTATTAATAATTCAAACTTCAGATGTTTGACCAAGAATAGATGAGACACTCATAGGACTACGACAGCACAGTTTTACCACGTTTCCCCGAGTCCCTACCTCCCAGTTGTCTTTCTAAAACAATGAATTTCTTTTAGTTTTGTTCCTTCTTCTGAAAAGCTTTGAGTTTGTTCTGGGGGACAGTAATTTAAGAAGTCTTAGCAATTTTCTAGAGATGCTCAGATGCCCTAATGATCTTTGGTACAAAAGTGACGAATACAATGGCAGGAAATCTCCTTTGTAGAGAACCCATGTGAAAGGGGCTCCTTTCTTTCCATTCCACAGATGAAACTGTTCCCCCGATGTTAGATATTCCTCAAGTTCATTAGGAAACCCAGCATCCTGTCTCCACTCCAGACCAAGGCTTAAATCTGCTCAGACTTTTCAGACGCCGCTCTCTGAACTTCCTTTTGCCATCTCTGCAGATGTTCAAGTGCAGTAAGCAGCCTAAATGTGATACATGAGCCAGCAGTACATCAGATCATTTAGATTCTACCTCAGTGTAGCCAGAAATAGGAAATAAAGCTTGCAATCTGACTGTTTTCATTGTATTATTATAACAGAACAACTGTGAAATATGTGAGTGTTTCATGCCTTTAGTAATATTATGAGGAGTATTACTGCTATCCGGATCTCTAGTAAATCCTGCAGAGCTCCAAATCATTGAGTTTTTAAAGGAATCTCTCATAATCATGCTGAAATTCAATATAATATTTGTGAAATTAGATTGGTATACGCGCCTGTATATGTGTGCATGTAAATCTTTAATATTTTATCCTTAATATGCACATAATAGTTTATAAGAGAATTTTCTCTTCTGTGCAAGATAATTTCATAGAGATGAGAAGAGGATTTTGGCTGTATTGGTATTCACGTGATAAATCATTTTATATTGCTGCCCTCCTGAAATTAGCAGCTGAAATAGCATTCTGCATTGAGAGGCACAATATTAGAAAATTAAATGTATTGATAAATATGGCCTTGATTATTATTTTATTTTTCTTAAACAGGTATTTTGCTGGAAAATATACGTCTTGTGTTTACTTCTGTTTGTTAACGCTTTGATAAATCAGACATTTTTAGTATTCTATCAATGGCAAAAGTCTAATTGCCTTATTGTATTCTGATTTATTTCTTTCCTTACTTTCTTTGCATCTGCAGCCCAACAAATGAGTCTCCAAAGAGATATATGTTATGATACAGTGTCAGTGAAATTAATCCTGATCAATTTTAAAGTTCACGTTTTTATTTGATGTCTTTCCTGGGAATCACTAAAACCGAGATTGACTCGGTCTCTTTTTTGTTGGTTAAATATTGTTGTTTGAGAACACTCCACACAGTGGGAGAAATCTTATTCTTCTCACAATTCTGCAACTGTTTAAGAGGAAGGCAATGGGAAGCAATGCTGTTTTGCTGCTTAACAGACACCAGATCCTACTCAGAGGTTTGGGTTGTTAAGGCACAGCACAGGTGGGACAATGCCTGTCCAGTGTCTTCCATGCTATTTCTGTTGGAAAACAGTTTGTCTCCCAGTTGGCAAATGCTTCCAGATAAGCATGAGAGAATCCTCTAGCTCAGGGTGAGAACATGCCTCTATCCCATAACCCTTTGGAAGCATCAGCCAGACTGTAATTGTGCTGTGGTTGCTTTGGGGCTGGTGCAATTTCTTTATTTCTTTATTTGCTTTGTCAACAGAAGTTGTGTCTTCAGGCAACTCCCGGTAAGTGATGCTTTTGACCCAAAGGAAACAAAAGACTTACTGTTTTGGTTTTGTGATCCATGCCTTCTCTAAATCAAAGAGGATGGGAACGTACGAGAGTTATTGCTATCAAAAGGAAATAATTCCATCGTCTGGAGTGTGCAACAAATCACTTCTTAAGAAGGTTTCCCCACTCTTATCCCTACCTTGTGGAAGTTCAAACAGCATAACCAGCTTCTGTGAAGAAACCGGATTTTTATTTTTTTTTTATTGTTAATGTCAAACAAACATTTATTTCAGGTGCAAAGCCTCAGGATATGTTAGTGAAAACAGTGGCACTGCTGTTCTATTGCTTACTGCCCACTAAGTGGGTGGGAAAAGGGTACCGTGACCCTTTTACCCTTCCCACCAGTCTCCCTAACAGCTTTGGCCTTTGGGTCAGCTCAATTTCCCCTCCACTGAGTGGCCATTACTGAGCGAGGCCGTGATAAATGCTCTCCGTGCAGGCCTGCATTGCTTGCAGCCAGGGCTGGGGAAGGAGGAGGCCTGGACCAGGCGGATGGAGCCGGGAGACGGATGGAGCGAGATGCCTGCGCACCGGGCGCCTGTTACCTAGCAACCCGCCGAGATCGCCCAAAATGAATAGACCCACAAACAAAAATGAAAAGGAGATAAAAAAGAGTAAAAGTCTATGGGGCTCAAAGGTTAATATTCCTCTATCTAATAACTTAGTTTCAGAAAATTGCGTTTTAACCTTTTCGAAGCATTCAGGAGAGAGATTTCTGTTAAATTAAATTAGATCGCATTTGTATGAAATGGGGGGAGAGAAATTAAGTGCAGAATTTATTATTTTTTCCATCTTCCTGCCTGGTATTTTTGCAATTCCTTGTATTTTCTGTTGACTGCCGCTGCTCCGCTCCCCTTCCGATGCAGCCAGCAGCCTGGGGGGGAGCTATTGATGGCTGCAGGGGGCTGGCTGGTGTGAAGCACTCTGACATTACTGGGGGCTTTCATAGAATTTTCTCTGAGGGAGACAGAAGATCTTCCCCAGCGCGGGATAATTAAACCTTGCATCATCTTCTCTGTAGCCCCCATCCATCTCACACTGCTCGGAGGGAAGGAGCAGTGAGGGACACATTGAAATTCACGAAGCAAAAGCCTGGTAGGAACAAGATTGAGATCTGGGACATTTTTTCCTTGGGAATCTTGCTCCTTCCTGTGAAATTCCCATTCTTGCTATATACCGCCATCCACAACAGCTTTGGAGTGCCAGCCCCCAACCCACATAGACATGGTCTGAAATCTTCAGCACAGTTGGGAGTGAGCAAAAGCAGAGGAGCCTATGGCAGACTGCACTGCACTCTCAGGAGCCCCTCCTTTAGAATCATTCAAGTTGGAAAAGACCTGTGAGATCTGCAAGCCCATCCCCAGCCCACATCCCTCAGTGCCACATCCACAGCTCAGGAACACCCCCAGGGATGGTGACCCCCCCCCACTCCCTGGGCAGCCCATGCTAGTACACTGCCAAGCTTTCATAGAAGGAATTTTTCCTAATATCCAACCAGAAATGGTTTTACTTACTCAGATTTGCTTTCACTAAAAAGCAAAAGGAAACTGTTTTTTAGATAAACCAAGCTGTGGTGGGGATCAGAATCCATTTCTGGTGTTGGTGCTGCTGAGCTTTCACCTTGCCTTCCAGCTCCACTTGGAGCCATTATAGATTCCCCTTTTATTACATAAGCCTAATTTAAACCTCAGGATCCCAAATCCTGCTCTGGTCACTCTGGTGCAAATGTGGAGTAACACCACTTATTCCTGCAGGGTTATTCTGGGTCTGCATGCTAGGGGCAGGATCCAGCCCATGAATCCCTCAGCTGCCAGGGAAAACCGTGTGAAGCGATTGTTCTATTTGTGTCCTGGCTGTTATATTTGACTTCACAACAGAATGCGTTTAAACTTTACTGCCATCTTTAAACCAATGAACTGTATGGTTAACTAATTTTCTTGTGCAGTGTAATACAGGATCAATAACACTATTTCTTCACGTAATATATATGCTCGCTTTCACTCACTCTGTTCATATGTATCGTATAATTACAAATACTGAAATTTATGGAGCATGTAAACCCGTGGTTTAAATACAGGAGATGACTACAGTTGGGATGGTTGCTATTATTTAACATATTCCAATCAAGATCTTCCACTGGAGATGCAGAACGTGTGGGTATGCAGCACTGCTGTATAGAAACGGAGCTCCAGGCACTCCTCATCAACAGCTTTTGAAATCCTTGCACCCCTGGAACAGGAATTAGGAGCCATAACAAGGTTTTCCTTCATTTAGGAAAAAAAAAAAAAAATTAGTTTGCCATATCACAAGTGCCATTATTTTAAATGACACTCCTAATACCTTATTACTACTTTCAGAAGGGGCACTCAGATACTTTATTCGAGCTGTTTCCCTATTTCTCTCTCTGCAATGATACAAGTAGTAATGAAAGGGCTAGAGCTAATTAAAAGACAATAATTTCATGAAGGGGTGGTGATGATGATGAGGCAATAAACTGTGAGAACAAAGCTTGAGGGGTTTTAATGACTCATCAACCCCTTGATGGGAGTGTAGCCTTACAATCACTATCCATTTATAATGATCAGTGATATACCTTCCATAAGGAAGGGGAAAACATGCTGCTAGTGATGCCCAGCAAGCCGGTATCCGGAGCTGAGTGACCCTGGTGCATCCCCTGCTACCTCTAGGTTGCTGTGCTCTGAGTGCTCAATGCACCACACGTTAATTTATGGCGTGTTGAACTCGTGCTGTGACACATCCTCGAAACATGCAAGAGACAATGTTATATCAGCTGTGTCTGGATGTGATTGACGATTGACAAAAAGATGAAGAGTCAGATCTCTGGCAGGGATGTAATTACGAACGCAAATGAGATTGTGCACGCACACATGGCCAGTCTGCTAAAACAGCCTTGGGGGAGCTTTGCTAGGTCCCACTGCATGATATCAAGTTGGATATTAAGGAAAATTTCTTCTGTGAAAGAGTGGCCAAGCACTGGCACAGGCTGCCCCAGGGAGTGGTGGTGTCACCGTCCCTGGAGGTGTTCAAGAACTGCGGAGATGTGACACTGAGGAACGTGGTCCGTGGGCACAGTGTGGATAGATTGGGTTACAACTTTGGGATCTTATTGGTGTTTTCCAACCTTAATGATTCTATTCTATTATTCTATTGATTATGGAGCTGAGGAATTAATTAAGGTAGATGTATCTGAATGGCAGGTTTCTTGGGAAAAAGGTTCTATCACGCTATGTCTTGTGGTGATGCATCTGGATGGATCCCTGGGCAGCAGAGCTGTAGTCTGGCCCATGTTCTTATCTGCACAACAGCTTCCATGCCCACTTGCAGGCTGTGTTCCTGCTCAGGTATTGCTCAGTATCTGAGGCAGAGCCCTGGTGGGCATACCTGTGCAGGGCAAATGGAAGCAGCAGGCAGAGAAAGGAGAAAAGGCCAGAGCTGGAGGTCTTAGTGTTACTTCTCTTAGGAGAGATGATTCCAGAAGTCTAAATGTAAAACATCCCAAGAAATACTTAAAGATTTCTTTCCTTTTGAAAGCTTTATTTGTTTCTTCCCTTCCTCCTCAATTCCCTGATGCCTAAAAGACACTTCAGTGCAAAGGAAGAAGTATTTGTTTGATCTTGCCATCTGTAAGCTGAAAATTCAACACACTATTAAGAAAGAAGAAAAGAATCCATACCCACTGAACATGTCTTCTCCCAGACAAAAGGCCAGAGGACAAATAGTGCACACTTCACCTGCCATTGGAGGCACTCAGATAAAGAAGAGGATGTGTTACCAGCTATAGCAAACTTGCCTAGGTGTAATTAAAAATGTTTTTTCTGGCACTGGGCTTCATCTCTCCCACCCTTCTGCCTCTGCTGCTCTTCCCTTTGTTTCTGCCCCTGTCTTATTCTTTATTTTTTTCATTCTCTCCTTGCTATCTCAGAGCCCAGGTATGTCCTTTCACCTAATGGCCAACCATTTCCCCTCATACCTCTGTACAGAATTATTTATTTTGTTGCATTTTTGCCACACCACTTCCCACCCTTTTCCTTTTTTTTTTTTCTGTCATTTCATCAGCTTTCTCTTTCCCCCCGTTCTTTCACCTTGAATGGTGAGTTTATTTTTCTGTAATTTTTATAGACATAAGACATATCTATAGTGCGTATTTTGATAGGGAGTGAGAGACTTACATTGTTCTGGAATTGTGTTGTAGCTCACACCATATATTATGGCTCTTTAATGCCTCAGAGTCCTCTGATATTGACCCAGGTTCTGTTGGCCTCCTGGGGTCAGTTTTATTTACTGTTCTTTCCTCTGTGTTTCTCTGGCAGCACTGAGGGCAGCCTGGCCCTGTTAGCTGGGCTCTCATCTCTTAGCCCTTGAGTGATGCTTAAGTCTGGAGAAGCAAGAATCCGGGGCAGAATATTGTGAACCATACCCACAAGATACAGATGTCCTAATGATACTTTAGGAATTTTTTAAAAACTTCCTTTACAAAAATCTTCTGAGGGGGATTCTTCCACACCAGTCATATCAGACATGAGGTAGGAGACATACAGAAATGCTTAGAGGCCTGGAATGTGCAGAGAAGTGAGAGCTTCTTGATCAGCCTTACTTTCTAATAGTAATGAGCAGAAAGGGTCCAAACCATCCTAATATTTGAGAGTTGGGATGGTCCTGTGTGGGTTGTGGCGCTTGGTTGTGTGCCTGTATGTACAGAGTACCACAGCTCAAATGACAAATTATTGCAAACAGCAAATCGCTTGGCTACCTGCATCTGAATTCAGAAGGAAGTGTTGTTTAAATTCTTTTTAAGAAGTCATGTTTGCATAATGTATCCTGAGGTTTGGTGTGTTGTGCTCCTGAAGTGGCTGTACTTATTAAATCGATTCAACCCCCGTGCAAGTGGAAGTACACCTCTTGTTTGCATGTATAAAGAGAGCATGAGAACAAGTCAGTGTTAATACTGGATTATTTCTTTAGAGTACGCTCCCCTATGTTCCAATGGAAAAAAAAACATTGAAGAAAAATGAAGAAAACGACTACAAGTGAGTTATTCTGTCTCTCATTATCATTCATAATTTGTCTTTGCTGTAATTTACATCCCTTCACAAAAATAGCAACATATTAGCTAGAGCTTTTAATTAAAACCCCAACACCTGCAGGTGAGAAAACACAGATGGATTCTCTCCTCCATGGAAACACTCAGTTACATGTGAACTGGCCGTAGAGCCAAGGAGAGAATAGGTGTTAAAATAACACTCTGCTCCTCACAGTGACTCTATTCATTCCTACAGAAACAAACATACCTTGCATGTGTACACAGCTTGCCCATGGCTTAACCCCTTTGCCTCTCACTGTGTCGTGCTGCCTCCACCTGAGAGGCTTGGTTCTCAAACCAACACTGAAGAAGTCCGTTTGTGGTTTAGGTGTGCATCTATATTGGATACCATAACATTCTGGCTTGTTAAAATTGACAGCATTTAATTTCCTGTTTAAAATATTTTAATGTTTATACCAAAGGATGCTGAACGCAAGGAAAAGTACACTTTTATGGACTCCGTAAAGAAAAAGAAGTGTGAACAGATCATTATTTCTCTTGTGCAAACAGGCACCTGAAAGTGAAGAGCAATACATGAGCAACACAGGTCACTGGATTTCACCATGAGGTCTTACTGTGTAATCTAAAAAGATTTAGCTCAAGACTAGTATGTTTTATATGCTGTGTTATATGCCACACACAGTGTAGTGTATTCTAAATATTAATGTATTGATCTCAGGAATGCAGAGTGAATCAGCTGTGCTTTCTGAAAGTTCAGTTACCTCTTAAGCTGTCTGAGATAGATCCTCAAAATGCATCAGTGCTTTTGTATCACTAGTCTGAAGCTCAGAATAATGTTTGAGGAATGGAATAGAATGGAGCAGTTCCATTGGAAGTGACCTTCGGAGGTCATCAAGTCCAACTTCAGGGCTAAACAAAAGTTAAGGCTTATTAAAGAGGGCATTAAGGGAATATGTTGAACATCTCCAGGTGCTATATAGAACACTTAGCAGGAATGTTGTCCTGTAGGCACTGAAACAGTCTTGTGAATGCAACTGTGCCATATGCATGCCATGGGAGGCCCAGCCCTAACCCCTTCCCTGCACACTTGAACCAAAGCTTGTGACAAATAATTAGTTGAATTAATTATGTGATTTCAAAACAGATGTCAAAGGCTTCAGGCCAACTTACATAGACACACTCAACAGAAAATGTCTCTGTCAATATCTTGATTAAAAAAACAGGCATTTCTATTCAGTTGTAATAATGTTTCATACTTCACAATTTTTTCTCTGATTATTCCATTGGATCTGTGTGTTAGCAGCTGCTCTTGAAATTTTCAGGGTTCAAATGTGAAAACCCTGCCTCTTGTTTAGCCCTTAGTAACTGTCCCTTCTCATTGCTCCATGCGTAGCTTACTGAGCACGAGAAGGATTCAAAACACATTAATTTTAGAAGTCAGCTTTAAAACTGCTATATAACCAAATTCAGACATAGAACAAAAATGAAAAATGGCATGTATTGTATTTAAACTCCTTTCTGTCTAATACATGTATTTTTCTATTAGAGGTTGAACGTGCTGATATTGGATGTCTTGCAAAGACTGTAAAGGAATTTCTGAGATACAGGGAACTGTTTTGCAGTTCAGGTTCCTCCAACAATTTTATTTGTCTCCACATCCTGTTTTGAAGTAAGAGTGCACCTACAGCCCAGCGATGGGAAATAGAAGGGAGTGCACTTGAAGTGCACTGTCTGGTGTCAGAGAAAAGCACCATCAGGGCTTTAGTACATTCTGGAGTCCTCACGGCTTTGTACTCCAGTTTGCACCTGCTCTGGATGTTGTGCTCCTTCATCTTCAACACTGTTACTGTTGCAGGCTAGAGAGATCTAGATGTAACTGAAGCCTCCTTGTATTTTGTAGTTGTTCCCTTATGGTTCACTTGGGTTTCTGACAGCCCATCTCCTCTCCTTAATTTAGACTACTGGAGTGTGCCTGTATTCCTGAAGTCCTTCTGAGTTTCCAGGTCTGGCAGTCACACTGACCACATCCTAGCTCTTGACCTGGATGAGACAGAGACATGCACTAATCCTTTCCTTTCTCCCTTTCCCTTTTTATCTGAACTTGTGTGGAGGGGACATCCAGGAGCATCCTTATGCCCTGCCTGGGCCCATCTGCAGGCAGCCTGCAGGTGCTCCGAACCAGCACAGCTCCCTCAAAGCTATTTTTGCTGACATCAGTTAATATTTCATGCTTCTTGTCATCTTTCCTCCCTGTCCGCTCTGAGAAATACCATCTTTTGCTATCTTACACCCAAATATACCCATTGTGTGCTATTGGCTGTACATGGAGATAAAAACATGAACATTCTGGCCTGTAAAATGAAGTTACCAAAGTAACCTTGCTTTGAGGTGTCAATCCATACTGAAATTTGGCCTATTGGAGCTGGGAACTGACACACTGAGAACATAGTTACAAAAGAGCCCCCAAAATAATCATGTTTTCCAGGCATTGAATTTTATATTCACATTACAAAAAAAAAAAAAAAATCTGTAGGAAATTCTTCCAGGAAAGGATGAAAGTGTTTGATCTGTGCAAGGTGCTCTGAAGATGCTGTGTTTAGGAGTGAACTCTGTGGCCTGTTCAGTCTATTTAGCAAGCTCTGAGATGTGTAAGTACATTATCTGCAAGGCTGGTAAAGAGCGCTTAGGGAGGATTTGTGGGTCTGTGGGAAGGACAAAGAAAAATGTTTTCTAATAAATTATTCACAATCTCACAATCCCTTTTGGGCAGATTGTTGCTCTGTTTGCCCCAGTGCTTCACGTCTTTTCTCTCTGCATTCACACACACATAGTTTCTCACCTCCAGAGAGCAGCAGAGATCTCAAGCAGGCTGCTGCAGCTAATGGTGGCAATTAATAACTTGTCATAATCCTGAGGATGAAAGGGAGGGCTCACCATCAGCAGTCAGGTCATGGCGCTTCTGTAAAGCAAATGAGGTGCAGGTGTTGTCCAGATTTAAGAGCTTTGCTAGACTGTCAGCACACTGCAGTGCCAAGCCACAGCAGAGCATTGCCCTACAGGTACATAACTTACTGTACTAGTTTTCATGCTCCAGGTGCACACACATTATACAGCAATCTCCCCCCCCCTCCCCCCCCCCCACCATTCATTAGTGCTGGAGAGAAATCCTCAGAACGTTTCAATAAATCATAACGTGGCACAGTTAATTCCAAACATGTAATTGCAGTTCGCCTATATATTTGCATACACGAGGCAGACCAGTGAAGCTTTATTTTGCATTAGTATACAGAAATGTGTTTGGGAGTGAACATGTTATCTTTTTCTTTTAATTGAACGCTGTAGATAAATAGCAGTTTGGCTACCCAGTAGTGTTTTAGGTTCGTGTGCAGTGTTCAAGCTTGAGAAAATGAAACCTCATTATATTTTTTGTTTAGCAACGAACTACAGAAGCACTTCTTGCTAGGCAGCTCAGTTGGCTTTTCCTTTTTACATTCCCGTGGGTCAGTTCTGCTTGAAATGAACCAAGTTTACAAATCTCTACTGGTTTGTACACTCCTATTATGCATACTAGGTTATGCATTTGTAACTGTCACACGAGTCAGGGTGATACAGCATTCTCATCTGACCCTATTCATTTAAATGGGTGCGTCTTGTTGACATTGATTCATGTTATAAGTTATATCAATGCATTATAATCCTTTTGTGTCACCTCACTGGTTATTTCTACTACAGTGTTGTGAATAAATGCCGGCAATGGTGGTCACTAGGATTTGAAGCTGTTTTAAGGCATGCCAAGTCCATCTGAAGCCCTGGGTCAGTGCATTACACTTGCTTTTTCTCTGAAAGACAATTAACATGCAAAGTATCCTGTTCTTACACATTTGCATGGCAAAGCACCTACTGGCTTATTAATAATTTGGGACTGTGCATTCCAAACATATATTGCACTCAACTAAAGGGATAAGTAAACACGATTATGCATGCATGTAGGTCTTTATCAAGGTGTGGTTGATAATGTTTTAAAGCAGAACTATTTCTCATGAAAATAGCTCCTCTTAATAGCCTCTGTCTCTTTATTGTGCTTCTTAGTGAAACATAAATCACTAATATGTTTTCAGCTGCAAACTACTCTCTTTTTCCATTGTATTCACAGATTTAGTGGCATTTCAAATAGATAAACACAAGCAACATCTATCAACACTACAAAAAGGGGGCCTTAATCAAAGCTCCAGGTCCCAGGTCTCAGCATCTCCATTTACCTTGAGATAAATCCATTGGTGTGACCACCACTGCACAGGGTGACAAATCACCCTAGTCAGCTGAGCAGTGCAAGGGCTTATTGGCCTTTCTTTAAGTGGTCTTACCCTTCAATGAAAAGGATGGTGCTTGTCAAGCAGGGCCAGATTAAAGTTAGACAAAAAGAAATGATCTGTTATTAGAAAACTCCGATTGAGAATCACAAAACGGTGAAGAAATATGAATAAGAATGTACAGTGAGGATTTTCCCCCCACCTTTTCTCATCCTTCCCCAAGTAGAAATTAACTTTAATTACTTTCCTAGCTTAGCACGTTATGAATGTCAAGACAATGAGGCATTAACATTAAATAAATATGTGGCTGTGGGAATATGCAGAAGCAGAGGCTGTGTGTGGCAGGGCCGTGCTTGCTGATCTCTAAAGAGACCCATGCTGTCACCTGTTGGAGGGCAGCACGCTCTGTGCATGGGTGTCTGGAAATGAAGGGATTAGGGCTCAAAGGGAGGAGAGTGACAGATGCACAAGCAGTCCTGGATGGATTTGCCAAGTGCATGTTGGTGCCAGGAGCAGATCAGAAAGTGCTCGTTGCTTCCGGGCTGAAATCCTGACCTTGTTTATGGTGACAAAACTGCAAAAGGATCAAAATCTCCTACCAAGTTTGGCCCTTAGTATTCTAGTTTGCAAAATTCCTGATAGGAAAGTTTGATGAAAAACCCAAAACTATTTACAGATAAGTTAAAGATCTATCTTGATTAATAATGGGCAAGTCCTTTCCTCAAGGAGCACCCAAAGCCTCCACAAAAGAGTACATTTAACCATTCATTTATCCTTCTGTCCTTCTTTATTCTGGTGACCCACAGAAATGTACCTTTGTATTCTGATGTCACCAAAAGAAATCCCGCTTTTAAATATGACCTGACTAAACAGAAAGCAACTGAAAATTATTCAGAACAAACACATTTGGAAAACTGAGCAAATATTTGCCCATCTAATCGATCCATTTGCTGAAGAAATTCACAGAGAGTCTAGTGACAGGAAGAGGGAAAAGAAGGCAGTAGTTCAGCTTGGGGTTTATTCTCAGGGCCCATGTATAGAGTTGGCTGGAAGTGAGCTTTTGTATCTGTTGTTTCTGTATTTGTTTTCTTGCTAACATTGAGCAGTTAAAATGCACTTCATTTCTTGTGACTTGGTAAACCACTATAGAATGATTAATTTTCTGTGATCATTTGATTTGATAAATGTCTACGTAGCCTGGCATAAGTTTATTTTCTATTTATCTAGATCCTGAAATTAGTTGCTAAGGGTACTCAAGGGAAACACTTCAGTAGTTATAAGTAGGTCCTAACAACAGACATTTAAAATTGTGATAATGTAAAATGGTTATCTCTCACATCAGAAGATAAAGTGACACTGGTAGGGACATGAAAGAAACACATTCAGCTCTTTTTATACATAGTCCTGTGCATACATAGGAATGGCATTTATGAGTAAAAGTTCCAATTTCTCATGTGCTTCATTCTTTTACTTCCTTAAAGAAAGCAGTGAGACAGTGAGGAATGAAGGGATCTGCACAAGCAGGAGCAAGTAGGAGAGGGAGGGAAGGATCAAAGTTTCCCAGCTCTGTCAGTGGAGAGAGAAACTGCTCTGCTCCAGTCCATGAAGTAATGGAAAACTAATTCTTGTGTTGTTACCCTAAGAGCTGTATGCAAAGCCTAATGAATCCATGGGCACTGAGTCTTGGGTCGTGATTACTTCATGGCGAGGTTGCTTGTTTACATCCATCAGTGGGACAGGCATGTACTGCTGAATAAAGGCAGAGCTGGTGCCCTTAGAGACAGGTTGGATATGACAAGAACTGTATTCTCTGAAAGAGTGGCCAAGCATTGGCACAAGCTGCATGGGGAAGTGGTGGGGTCACTGTCCCTGGAGGTAATCCATAACTGTGGGGATGTGGCACTGGGGGACGTGGGAAATGGCTTTGGTGGGGGTGGGTTGGGCTTGGGGACCGTAGTGGTCTTTTCCAACTGTAATGATTCCATGAAAGAGGAATAGAGTTGTCCTTTCCTGTGAAAGAAAAATCAGTTGCCTTCACCAGTATAAACAGAGGAAAATCTTCACATTGCATATTCCACAAGAAGAAATCTTGTGCCTTGTGGGGTGATTAAAGGCAGCATCTCATTTGAAGCAGAGATACTGAAATAAAGATCTCTCTAATTTATATTTCCCAGTCTGTAACAAAATACTTCTTGATCTGCAAATAAGTAACCCCTGGACTAGCATAACCTGCCACATCATTAGGTTATTTTCCAATATGAAAATGGGATGAATATTATTCAAATGTAACTATAAATATTTATGCTGATAGAAAAACCACTGCCGTAGTTATTATTTTTATTATTGTGCCTTAGCACTGGTGCCAGACAATTGCAATGTTCAGAAGAGGGAAGTTTTTTGGAGTTGTCATTCGACTCCATACAAACAGTGAGTGAAGGTCTAAGGATTTGTTCCAATCTGAAAAGTCTCCATTTCTCGTGTAAAGAAGAGAACATATTCTCTTTTTAATCTTTAAAGATCATCTGTTCTGCAATGCCTGCAAATCATTACTGTTTCATGCGGATTTGCCAAGAGATGGGTTCAGCCATCCATTTTCTGCTGCACTCTTCCCATCTCTGCTCACACCTCGCCTTGTCTGTGGGCCCAGCTGGGGCACCAGCAGCGCTCAGCCGTGCAGACTGGTTCCATTCTGTATCCCAGACAAAGCAACAGCATGCCATGGTAGCCAAAGTGGAGTTCTGAGATACTAATGAAAAACAAAGTCATAATGGCTGGGAAAGTTACGCTGTGAGGCAGCTCTTCCTGAGCATGAAGAAGGTAGAGATTTTTGCAGGCACAGATGCAAAACATGGACACCAAAAAAAAAAAAAAAAAAAAAAAAGGCACTTTGTAAAAGCAGCCCTGTATTTCTGAACTGTTGAAATAAATATTACTTCAAACACAGAGCCTTGAAAACTCAGAGTGCTGACAGGATGGACTAAGTCAGGGTTTTTTCAGTTTATGGGAACAACAAATCTTTGTTCTTCATATAAATCCTAAAGAAGATCTGTTGCTCTAAATGTTGACTCTTCAGTTTCACCCAGTTGCTTTAAAATGGGATGAAGAATTTTAGTAGTTACAGTAACAAAACTCAGATGATTTGATTTAAAAAATTACATGAAAAACTTACTAGCAGAGCACTTGAGTCAAATCCAAGTTTGAGTGAGGGTGCATCATGCTCTGCAAGTCCTGAAAGGAGGTTGGAGCAAAGTAGGGGGTTAGGCCTCTGCTCCCAGGCATCAATAGGACAAGAGGTGATGGCCTTACGTTGAGCCAGAAGGGGAAGACTGAGTATTAGGAAAAATTTCTTCTCCCAAAAAACCATCAGCATTGGCACACACTGCCAAGGGATTGGGGGCACCATCCCTGGGGATGTCCCAGGGATGTGGAGGTATGGCACTGAGGGATGTGGGCAGTAGGCGTGGGGAGAGTGGGCTGTGGGTGGGCTTGGGGAGCTTGCAGGGCTTTTCCAACCTAAATGATTCTATGTCCTTCTGCTGTGCAGTTCTGTACTGTGCCAATAAGACAGGAGTAGACCGAAGCTCACTGATAGACCGTGGAGTGCTAGGGAATTCTCTCTGGCAAAATGCTGGGCAAGAAGAAACAGGATGTGTGGTGATTTGAGGTAACTAGGTCTTCAACATATACGTGCTGTGGAATTCAAGACGTATAGCACAGCGCAGCATTTAATGTCACAGTTATGATAAACCCTATGAAAAAAGGTGGGAAATCACAGAATCACTGAATCGGTTGCAGGGCATGAGTGAGAGGGATGAAGAGTGAGATTTTGGGGGTGGATCTAGGAAGGGATGAAGGAGTGTAAAACTGCATGTAGAGCAGTGATGTACTCTGCTGGGTAAATACATCCTGTATTGTTTCAGTTCTTCTTCTGAGCTGGAGAAGGAGGGTAATGAGCAGAAGAAGAACAATCAAGAAATTCTTGAGTCCAGAATTGCTTATGATTTCTTTACATTATCCCACCCAAGACATGTGAACAACTCCTGTATGTTCTGATGGGCTGAGCTGCTGCTATTTAGTACAGCTCTTTGCAATGCAAGCAACAGAAACTTCAGGGAAATCAATACAGCTTTAAGCCAGCTATCAGAAGCGTGGACAGCATTTAGGTCATTAAATAGCAGTGGACCCAGGTAAAAGCTTGTATCTCACATCATTAACTGTAAAGGTGCTGTTTAGTTTTATTTGCCAAATCACACAATGTATACAAACTGCATTGGAGATGACAGGGATGTGGAAGGCTGTGATCAGGGAAAAATCCAGTGAGGAGACAACGGTCAAATTTCAGTGACCTGAAGTTTGCTCACTGCAAACTTTATTTCACTGACTTTGTCTTTTTTATGCCATATGAATATTTTGTTTGCATACAGATAACACTCCATTTTTACTTTAAAAACCACGCCTTCAGCAGTTCTCTTCTGCACACAGCAGGTACAGTGCAGCAGTGTGGTAAAGGATTCTGACTGAACATAGAGCAAGACACATAGAAGCTGTTGGTGAATCTGCTTCTGCAGTTACTGCATGCATTCATCGCTCCCTCACAACACAGAGATGGTTGGGATTGATGTTACTTACTGCTTTTAGGATTGCTGGAGGGCTTACAGCTGAGGCTGAGTGTCTGAATACTTCAGCTACTCCCCACATGGGCTCCCTGTGAAATCAGGTGCTCTTCTCCACCTCGTTGTTCCACGCCTTTATCATCTTCCTGCAGTTCTAATTGTGAAAGCATCAACACAGGTGAGGTGCTGTTGGTGCAGTGCTCTTGCATTATATTTGCTGAAGGTAAACATTTAATCTCTTACATTGTTACCAGTGGTAGAACCCCGTAAGCACCAGGAAGAAACAAGCAGTGCTGACCAGAAAATGTGAGTCCAGGTGAAGTACAGACACACACCATGTGTTTGGTGCATTAACATAACACAGTTTTATCTCTGTGAATATAGTTAATTTGGAGTTGGTGTTAGATGATTTTTAAGGTCCCTTCCAACCTAAACCATTTTATGATTCTATGAATTCCCTGCTGCCCTCATATTTTTCTTGTACCAGATCTATATGAATTCTAATAATTCTATTCTGAGATTAGACAAATATATATACCTCTCAAATATGTGTCAGAAATTACAGCATAGTATTAGCAGTTGGTGTCTGCCATGCTAAAGCAATGGAGATGCTAATGATAGTAAATAAATACATACAGTGAGAATTACTTGGCAATTGCTGATGGCCTAACCATCTCTAAGTGATGATGCAGAGATATCTAAAGGTATATAATTTATTAGTTATGTAGTAGGTTAATCTAGCGTTCAGAGACAGTGAAGTAGAGCACTTAGTATCACCAAGTGCTTCTTATCTGAGCATCTCAAGTATCAGTGAACCAACCCCCTTTGTGCTTCCATGTTGCCAGCTGCAGAGTTAATCGAAACTGGCTGATAAAACTCAGAACACGGGTCTCTATTCAACTTGTACCCAGTATCACTGTAGCTATTAGAACATCAGCACATTTCTTGCCTTTACACAAACGTGTTGAGAGTGCCATCAGTGCTTGGTTTTGGCACAGCTGGGACTTGAATCCCAATCTGCTGGCTATTAACCCCATATTTTTATGACCACGCACAATAGGGTCTACTTGGCATCCAAACAAGCAGACAAGGACCAGCAGTCACCCATTACACTGAGCCCTGCATGCTACTGGGAAGCAGCTCATCCTGAAGCAGCTTTCATAGCCATTAGAGAGAAGGAAAACAGTCAGACCAAAAGCTGCAATATATTGTAAAAAAAGACTTGCCTTTGCCAAAGAAAAAAAAAGAGCATTCTTCAAAGTCGGATTTCTTGGCTAATCTTGTTCTGTACGGCATGCCTGTTGAGAGGAGGCGAATGACCTCCAAGAGAGAGCAGGACGTGTGTAAGAAAAGGCAGAAACGTGATAGCCTGGAAGCTCAGAGTACAAGATCCAATCTCTCTCCATGGATGGCAAGAGTATGTCAGACATAATGGAATATTAAGAGAAGGAACCTATTGCAGGCTCAGGGGACTTGGGTAAGATAGCATTAAAAACTTTGCTGCTATTAAATCTTGGGAAGCTGTTAGATAATTTTGCTTTAGAGGAGCGTGGCTGCTGGTGTGGTTAGAAATGCTATCGAAAAATCCACTCAGGAGGAATCCCTCAATAAAACAGAAACAATTGGGGCTACATTGGAAGTTCCTGCTAAGGAAAACATCATTTGGCAGAAAAGATTGGAGAGGCTGGAGAGTGACAGGAGCAGTGGAGTTTTAGGACTGTGAGCAGGTGCTGAGGGGAATGGAGGAAAGACTATTGAGACTTTATTAACTACTGCATTGGGGATCAGAAATAATACTCCCCACAGATAGAAAAAGCCTTTCACACACCAGTGAAACATTCTGCATTAGCTGATGCATGAGGGAGAGGGAGTAAGCCATTCTTTTTCTCTGAAATCCCTCAGGTTGTAGTAGCAAAGTGGGTTACCAGAAACAAGAAGAGATTTCCTGCCAGCAAGCATTTTCACACAGGAGATTTTATCCTCAAGGAAAAATATAATGTATGCGAGTGACAGAGGGAAAAAAAAATAGGTCATACACTGAATTGTTGTAAGTGCTCTCTTCTGATTAGCAAATAGCAAATGAAGTTGCATCGCTGGGTGTCTGGTATTTAGCCACTAGCCATAGTTTATTCCTTCCTCCTGTACATTCCTCACTAAGCATGGGCAGATGCAAGAATTAGAGAAGATCTGTATGTAGAAACTTCAGAGAGAAGTGGAAATACTTTTGGATGTGTTTTGATTTTCTGTTATGAAGGTAAGAGATGTCTATGAATCAAAGGCTGTCTTTTTATCCCTCCTCAAATAAGTGGCACTGTTAATTGTGCTGCTGCTTTTAATGAGAATGACCAAAAAACTGCTGGGTAAGAGCATGCATGTACCCAATTACACAGAGAGGCCACCACGGAAGGAAGGTCTTTGTGTCTATCTCCAAGAAAACACTACTTCCTTTTGGTCAACCAGTGTCTGGACAATGCTTTCAGTCATGTGTGGTCTGAGTTTGCTTGACTGCACAGGAATTGGAAGAAGCTTTAAACTCTTAGGTTCTTTCAGTCTTTACCCACTGTACTGTTCTTTAAGTCTTACTATAGGCAGGGGAAAAAAAAATCTTTCTACTATACCTAAAATAAAAAAGAAAGCACAAGAAAAGGTTTATGTACATGGCTAAAAAAATGGAATGGAAAACAGGAGGCAGAAAGTAAAAGACAACCACTAGAAGGTCATTTCCACTTTGAAGAACAGAATCGAGTTGCACCGGGAACTGTGAGCATAAAGCACGAGCCTTACATTACACACTGCTTCTGTTTATGTCAGAGTTTTTTTTTTGCTTGGTGAATACAGGAGGGAGAAGCAGGAATCTGCTCTTTTGAAGCTATTTTCTTCGAATTTTAGTGAGGAGAATGGTCTTCCATTACTTTGTGCTAAAGTCAGGGATAAGGAAAGAGCTGGATTTTTATAAAAAAACCTCCTCCAAAGCAAATCTGCCCCTCTTCCATTACAGCTGTGAGATCCATAATACGAAGTACAAGCAAGGGACCCCATTAATGGACAGCATTTGAAGACTTCCTTTTCAGGAAAAAAAAATAAAAATAAAAACCTACTTGAGTACAGAAACATTTAAAAAAAAGGCAATTTTAACAAACAAAGTGCTTTAATGAATTGCAGATAGACTGTAAATGACTACAGGAAAAACTGATGGTGTGAACAAAGTACATAAAAACCCTGTGTGCATACACTGTTTATAAATCAAGCTCTCACCCACCACACTTGGAACAGACATCCAAAGGAACATATCAAATTACATAAAAGGTCAGTGAATGTAAAATACTGTACAGACTGTTATGGGATCATTTTTAATCTTTTTCATCACTTAAAAACTTACAGGGAGGGGTAAATTATATTAAATGTATCGAAGAAGCTAACGAGAATTTTTGGATTATAATGCCAAAATCAGGAGACATTTTTTTCCTTTTACAGAGCTGGTTCTTGCTGGAAATTCTGTCCACTCACTGAAGACATTTGGGAGAATTAATTTTCTGCTTAATTTCTTTTATGCACTACTGGCTTTTAAAAAAAGAAACAAAGTTTGAAAGTATTTATAACATTATTAAAATAGTTTGAACTCCTCATTCAATTGTTGCAGAGTTCATTTGAGATGGCGTTAACATCATTTTACAGAGTGGGAATCCAAGGTTATGGCCACGAGTTCCATGCCTTCCCCATGTCCTGCTTACTCCACATAACAGCTGAGGTAGGCAATTTTCAAAGCAATCAAAAAGTAAATGAAGATATCCTGTTCGGGCTTAATGTTTTCATTTTTAACTCTTTGAGGCCTTACCTCGTTGCCTTATATTCTAACACAAAAAAGCGTGGCTTAATTTCTAGGGCCACTAGGTACTTGGTGTAGAATTCTTCCCTCCTGAAGTAAAGGAGTTCCCTCTTTCTGGTTTTTTTTTCTGTTTTTTTTTTAATTATTATTTTTACTTTTATTTTTTTTCCTTTCTATTTGATTTCTCACTTGTTGTCACAAAGAAGAAAAATCATTTTACTTTGAGCTCCTGGATCTCCAGTAGAAATGTAGAGGGCTGTGGGGGATCTGTAGCTTTTCTTTTCTTTAATCTGTAGATCCGGATAGATTAAACTTATCTTTAAATTGATGTAGAGAATCTTGAAGTTTACTGTTATCTCAGCTTTATCAGAAATTTATTTACTGTTAGTTAATTCAAGCCTGCCAGGCAGCAAATACACACTGATTCTGTTTTTGAAATCTCTAATGAATCGTTTTCCCGTGTTTTGCATACATTTGTTTTTGGAGTGAAAATGAAAAATTGCTTGTTCATCCCCAAATGTCCAATCCAATTTAGGGATTTGATTTAGTAGCTTGAAGGGTAGGGATGGTGGTGTGAGGATGGTTGGACTAGATGATCTTGTAGGTCCTTTCCAACCTAATGAATCTATGAATCTATGAATCTATAGTCCTGTTTTTTGTGGACTAGGTAGAGGCTACTTTTTTCTTTTTTAGGTGTGTCTAGATGTAACATTTCTTCAATATTCTGTCACTCTACATAAATAATTCTGTAAGAGTCGTGTAATCAGAAGCATCCAGTTGCCATCTGATGTATCAGTCCTAAGGCTGTGACAAGAAGAAAGATGTTAATTGCACAGTAAGAAAGAGAAGTATTTTTAAAAGGAATTCCTTTTGCTCGAAGCTTGAGTGACCCAAGCCGAAATCATGATGCAGCGTCCTCACTGCTTGAGGCTGCATGCGACAGAATCGGGACATTAATCTGAACTTTGTGACTTATATCCATCCTTTGAAAGGCTTTCTAACTCTTAGAAATGTCTGCTATTCATCTTGTAATTTTTTACTTTTAAAATTAACTGAAGCTAACTCAGAATTAAACTTGAGTTTGGTTGTAAGGCCATATAGAAGAACAATTACTGCCTGGAGCACAAGGGTTAGCCCCTTCTTCCACCTCCCCTTCCCCTGCCCAAGTGTCTGTGCAGGTTGCTGTAATGCGTCATCCCAGTCACTCCTGTTTTAGTACACAGTTTGAGGTGTGCTCAGGATGAGGCTGGCTTGCTAAGCACTCATTCTTGAACATGAGCAAGAACTTTTTCAATTTGACTTTTCCCAAGAAGTTAAATTGCTCGTTCAACTATTTTCATTGATATGTGCATTTTAATTGTTTTTGTAGGTGTGTTTTTGTACGGCATCTGGTGGGTGTGTTTATGTATATGTGCGTTTACAGAGGTGTATTTGTCTGTGTGTGTGTCACATATTTTGCACTTCCTGCTACTAGCTTTTACTATTTTTTCTCTGGGAACACTCTGTGATAGCGTCAGTATTTCAAAGAGCATGCAATCCAAAATCTGTCAGTAGGAAATATTTCTTAAAGGAAGAAAATGTGTTTTTTGTTAACTTTCTCAATCTCTCATCCATTCAACTCCGCTGAATATATGTGCTTTTGTAGGGCTTGGGGTGGGACTCCGATGGCTTCTGTTTATTTCACCATTTTGTAAACACCAGTTAAGAAGAGTAATGCTGCAGCTGTAAAAGCTGGATTTGTACGTGAGTATCCATTCTGCAACTGGAGTTTCAAATGTTATAGTTCAGTGTACCAACTTACAGCCATCCCTAATGAGTCACTATTTGTCTTGCAAGGAAAGCACATGATTTGTCTTGCCATATTAATTGTTAAGTGGTTTTACATGCCTACAGGAAGACGTTCAGGGAGAATCCAAGCAATTTCTATAGCATCAAAGCCTTGCCGGGATTTCCAGGTGACTGAATTCAGATTTTTTGTTGGTGAACTTGGTTCCTAGTGATCTATTTAATTCTGAATTAACATCTCTATAGCAGTACTTAACTCTCGCAGTGTGCTTTCCAAACAAACCCAAATTTGGTCTCACACCAGCTCTCAAGCAGGAAGCCTGATAATGAGGTGTAGGATCTTTCTCTTCCTCACTGTACTGTTATTAATGCCCGAACTGTCCTGAGGTTATAAAACAAAAGGGGACAAAGGACATCAGTTTGCTTGGAGAGAGAAATGCTCCGAGGCCAGCCCTGTCCGAATCATCCGGAGTCCAGCTGTTGATGTTCTAGTATCATCTTTCCCAACTTCCTCAAAATGCGCCCGTGTGCCACTGTCACTTCTGTGGTTCTCCTTAGCTCCCTGTTGTTACTTTTCCTTGAACCCAATTTTACATCTTAGCAACCTCTGCTAATCTTTGTTTTCTACAGCTTCGCAGTTTCTAATGAGCCCTTACACCTACGCCTTGGTGAAGTTCAGGTCCATGAAGTGTATCAGTTTTTTATATCTGAGACGGTGTTTTCTAGCCTGTCTGTAGCTGCTCCACAGCATAACAATTCTGTGCTTCTGATACCATGTGTCTGACACATGTTGAAGAGGTGATGCTTGCAGTTTTCTGTTAGGGAAGGATGTTGATTTGTGAGAAATGTTGAACATAGATAGTTGTTTCCAGTCCGAACTGTTTTGAAACAGCTGATTTTAAAATACTAGATATCTTACTAAAAAGGTGTCTCTTTGGTCTGACCTAATCCTTACCCCTGGCCTTGGTAAGCTCAAGGTGCTATTTTTCAACCTCTTCTTGATCTTCATTTCTGTTTAAAACCTTCAGGCCCTGCTTTGCATCCAGCAGTAGCGCGGGTCTCCATTTTGACTTTTTACAAAGCAGCAAAGTGCTATAAAGTATTCTGTGCCACGCTAACTAATCACCCCTCTGGCATTCTGAGCAAATGCAGGTTAATGGTGAATCTTTTAATATTTCTATTAATTAAGTGTATTATCCTAATAACTCCATTGTCAATTTTTCATTGCTAGGTAATGACTAGAGCTGGGTAAGCTATTCATAACTACTGACATGTTTTTAAAGAAGTAGGGGTTTTGTGTTTGTGAATCCTGTCCTGGCTAAGTCTTATTTCTGCCAACATATTTGCTGTGTGAAATTCATGTAGGGGTGCTGTGGGCAGGGGCATGTGTGTCAGTGTCACTTTGTGCTTTGGGCAGGAGCACTCACACCCTTTATAGAGAAATGGCTGCTGTGGTTCTTGGGCTGTAAACATTTACATCTGCATTTTCATTCCAGCCATTTCATTAAATGTGACACGTGTATGTGTGAAAATGAGTACACTGTTGGTGTGTTGGTATTTTAGGTAGCCACTGTGACCTATGCATTTGGTTAAATCCCTACTGTGGCATTAAGAGGAGGATCTCTGGGAAGGCTTCAGATAAAAAGACTACAGAGGAAAGGAAAGAGACAGAGTAATTCAGTCGGTGACCGTAATTCTTATTCTAATAAAGTTTCCTGTTTGGAATTGAAAGAAAGCACTCCTGGTACAATTGTACATGTGTTACGGTGCCACCCACCATAATGAGGTGGAAACAGAAATGCAGCCAATTCAATAGGACTTTCAGTTTGATGAGCCCATAGAAAGATCTGAACATAAGGATTGTTTCACAGAATCTGAGCAGCAATGAAGCTGAAAATATTGATTCATAAATTTCCTAGGAAGGAGAGAAAAACTAGGTAATCATTCCTGAAAAGCTGATGGACATTTCCATCTAGAAATACAATATACTAATAAGCGTGTTTGCAGAAAATAGAAAAGACATTCAGATAACTTCTAATGTCATTAGAGAAGCTGTAATATGAGACTGTTATACTGGGAATTCTAGGAAACATTGTGACACCTGGTTTGCCTATGGAAAAGCCAGTGCAATTCCCAGCAAGGTCCAGGTGAGGGAGAAGGTACCCCAATCTCTTGTGCTGCAAGAGCAATGGAAGGCAGTCAAATTGAATCCTCAGATGCAAGAAAAAGAATTCAAAATTTCAGGCACTTACAGTACAAGGAGTGGATTTCCTTGCTCTCACCCTGAATTTCTGAGCAGAAATCTGTGCACATACAGGTCGTGTCCAGGCCATACTGCCTTTCCTGGTCTGTTCGCCTGTGCCAGTGCATGCTACATGTCCCCATCAAATCTGACGTGCAATGGGACACATCAACTCTTTTCCTCTTCACAAAGCCTGTTTTCCAGGCTCCCCACGAGTCTGCTGGTACTGGAAGGCGTGAACAAATGGCTGGAGAAGCGGTAGGGCAGCAGGTGAAGTGTAAGGGCAATAGGATAGGTAAGAATCACAGTACTGTCACATTTAAAATAGATTCAAATATAGAAGTGGATATGATTTATAAACTTGAAGGTTAGCCTTAATCTCTAGTTAGACATTTTCATTGCCTGAATAAACTTTGATCTCGTGCTAGCTACGGAGGCAGGAATTTGGTATTAACAGGGACACATCAGGCAGTTCTCCTAATCACCCACAGTGCCATGGACTTTTGCAGTGGATGGAAGAGGCACAAATAGAAATAGTCTTCCAAACAGAAGTGCAGGCACTAAAGGTCCATGTGTGCTGGCACTTTAGCCACTTCCAAAATAAAGGAAGAGTGTAGATGAAAACTATACTAAAACAGAAAATTATAATAGAGAATGTGGTTATCCAGAGCTGTACTCCACAGCATTTGCTATAGGAAAGAGTGGATGCCTCAAACTCTGCAGAGGAATTCCCTCAGTGCACTGTCCTGAGTGCCCATAGGTGGCAAGTGTTTTCACTTGGCTTGACATAGCCTTAGAGGAACACCAACAAGGCTTTTTGTGTTTTTGTGCGTCTCCATTTTGGATGGACTTGCCCACAAAACTGCAGGGAGGGAATCTTTTCTTATCTCCAACTTCCTTTGAGCAATGTAAGTGACTTTTAACATAGCTAATTAAATGTATGATTGAATGTCAGCCTTTCTGACTGCAACCTTCATTAAGAAACTGAAAATGTGAGGTATTTTTTTACCTAATATTGAACACAGTTAATTAAAAAAGTAAAGATTACATTTTGCTTCAGTTAATTTGAAATAAAGAACCTCCATTTAAACAATAAATTTCAGATCTTAGTTATAGCAATTAATAGACCAAACTGTGTACCTAAGGTTTTATTATATTGATTCTAAAATAATTAGATTAGCAAACACATTGCAAATATATTATCTAAAACAAATAACATGATCACAGTGCTTTTTGTTATACAGCAGAGCAATAAAGCAATCTCATAAAATTAATAGTCATCCAGCATATATTATATCCTTGCACTAAATGACAAAAGCCTGCACAATGATCACGTGGACAGCTTCATATTGCTGGGCTGGGAACTGTTTTGGTCTCGAGTTTGTACAAGTTAAAATTCCCCTTTGTGTGTTCAGTGGGCCTTTGCAGTCGTGCCTGGGCTCCCAAGCATCCCTGTTGTGGCACTGCCAGAGGAATCCGGTTCAGCTCCCCAGCCCAGTCCCTCTCTCACCAAACTCTCCCATTCCTCCCTGCAAAGCTGACTGTAAGGAGTGCTGCAGCAGATGCCCCAGACATGGGTTTTTGCCTTAGGGCAGTTTGAGAGGCCTCTTAAAAAGCATGACATTCAATCAAAGTCCAGTGAGGAAAGTTTTAATGAATAAACTCGGTAAATTAGAGAGCACTGCAGCAGAGTGATTAACTCTCATTTGCGCATTAGTGTTAAAATTAATTAAAATGTTTAAGCTGTGGGAGGCAGGTAACCTCCGCAAGACCTGGCTTTGCCCTCAGAGTCAGTCTGGATCCAGCAGCGATTCGTCTTGCACGAGATGAGAGGAGGGGTAAAAGAAAAGAACAGCCAGGACAAATGTGTTTTCAATGGTGCTTAGCTGCAGGAAGGCCACTGAGACCCCGGTGCGGCGTCACTGGAGTGTGACAAAATAATACAGTAGGTACATCGGTGGGCCTGGGCTGTGGAAAGCTGGCGACCCTCCTTTCACATGGATTTCATTTTGACTTGACATGACAGAGCTAATTTCATTACCAGGAGGCATGCTGGATTGTGCTGCGGCGAGGGCAGGCTGCTGGAAATGAGCTCTGTTGTCCTGGTTTGCTTCAACTGCTGCTGCTGAATGCAACTTTCTTTACTAAGTACCACAAAGCCCATGATATAGCAGAGTAATTTTATACCCACGGCTGTTGCCACCTTTATTAGCATTCTTTCGCTGCATCCGTTAATTACATGAGAAGTTAATTAAAGTATCTATCTGTTATACTAAGGAGTAAGCGTATATGTTAGAACTTTCATTGTGATACATATTAGCATTCAGTTTTGTAAGAAACCCTGGTACTAAATTCCTACAAACTTATTTTCCTTTAAAAATCATTTTATAGTAGTTTCTCTCAAGAACCAGGAGCCTGCATTTCTTCCTACCCAGACCCATTATGATGTGGCTGTTTAACAAATCTGTGCTGGTTTGGAATTATAAATGACAGCCTATTTTATAAGGGAAAAGTCTTCTTTGACAGCAGAACAATATCATACGAGTAACAAATGAAAAAATGTGTCACACAGCTGAACAGTTGTTTTCAGATGTTCACCAAGGGCCAGTTATTAATTTTACATTGGTTGGAATTAAGGATTTTGGAGAAATTCATCTGAAACTGAAAGTATGAAAAATTTCTGCTCAATGAAAATTACCATTATTCGCTGTAGATCTATATTCATAACTTTAAAACCTGGCAGTCCTTCCTATTTTTTTTCTCTATAGATTTCTTGTCAACAAGGGTGTCAGAGGTCAATGTCAGAATGCCCCTCTGGCACCCATTAACTATAACCAGAAAACTTGTTCACTATTGATCTACAATGTCTAAATATCTATTATGTTGGATATAAAAGGTGGTTTCACGTCTTTCTAAAACAGATAATTCATAAAGGCCAAAGGGTCAGGCTCAGTGATATATTATTGTTCCACTGTATGGTGACTATGAGTGCGGAAGGGAGCAGGCTGGGACCTGGCTGAGTCCACGGCACCGCAGGGAGAGCACCCACTGCCCTTCTGCAGCTCTTGGGGCCCATGCTTGGTCTTCTGGAAAGGAAGGTGCTCAAAAAAAGGCATAGAATTGTAGAATCATGCAGGTTGGAAAAGTTCTCTAAGCTCACCAAGTCCAACCGCAGCCCTCTCCTACCATGGCCACAGTCCACATCCCTCAGTGCCACATCCCCACGGCTCCAGAACACCCCCAGGGATGGTGACCCCAGCACGTCCCTGGGCAGCTGTGCCAGTGCTTGGCCACTCTTTTTGGAAAGAACTTCCTCCTCATTTTCATGCTGCAGTTGGTGCTCATACAGTGGGGTTTGGGTGAGTCTGAAATCAGAAGGAAAGCAAAAATTCATGACTGAAGCCTGTATCTCAGCAATTAATCAGGGCAGCATTCAGCTCACTGTCTGTAGAGCGCTTTGCACCACGGTGGTCACAGACAGGGCTCTGTGAGAGGTGCAGTCTGATTATTACAAGGACTGTGCACAAAAGGGCAGAGCCCCCATGGGAGTAAAGTGTCACAGATCCGTTGACTTCAGGAGGGGGATGACACTTGATGTACACAGAGGATCTGCCCTGGAATACATGTCAGGCTTTGGCCGGTGTTTCAAAATCATGTGTTTTCTGAACAGACACTTGTGTAATAACATATGAATGATTTTGTTTGCTCATATCAACCCATCAAATTTATTGAGGCTCTTTTAATCGCCTCATTATTTAACTATTGCGATTCCTCAGCTCAGATGAAGGGCAGAAGCAGCTGTGTATTTCTTTGTACTGATGTCCCTGCAGCAGAGTGCAGAAACACCATGAGGATGGAGGGTTTGACCCAAAACTGAGCTCTCCCCCAGTCCTGTGAATCCAGCCTTGGAGATGGAGAGGTATTTCCCAGCAGGCAGCTATCGCTCCTGCCTGGTGATGCCCTTAATAAGCAAACCCTCTCTGGAAGGCAGCTGATACTGTGCTCTTTGATGGAGCTTATGGCCTTCTAGCATGCCCCAGAATGGTTCATATTCTTCCAGGCTGCATTTTTGAAGAAAGTAAATTGAGATGAATCATGCTAAGATGAGATAGTTAAAATGTCAGGCTCCATAAGTTTCAATGCATCCTTATAGCTCTGAACACTAAAATGCAACCGAACATTGGAATAAGGGAAACAAAAGAGAATCAGATAACTAGCTCTTATAGAGGGAAAAGTCATTTCTGTCTGCGCTGCTACACCATGGAAATCCACACAGTACAGTTTTAGAGCTGTACCTTAAAAAAAACAATTGCAGTTTCTTTTTATCACTGGTCTTTGTTACACACCGCTGCCTACTCTATGACACACTAGAATTGCAGAGTTTCTGAGGCAAACAATACAGCACCGGCTTTATTTCTGTTTACAAATGTTACCTGAGGGAAATGTGCCTGTACCTGCTGGATAAATTACAATCATCAGCACTAAATATGACCCTCAACAGTAACACAGAGGGGAAGTGGGAGCACTGTCTGTAGGCATTTGGCATTGGAAATGGCTTGCTTTGTGTGCTCCTGCTTTAATCAATAACCAAATTCTTCTGCTGCAAAGTTTAAACGAGAGCTGCTTACTTGATGTTTCCTCAGGCACATTCTTATCATCAGATACTACTTCATTTATGCTTCTTATTATCTTTGCAATTAGTTGAATTAAAACCCCCTTTATTTTCTCCTTTAAATGACTCCTTGTAAGTGTTGAACACAATCACAACGCCAGAAATGCAGAGTGCATTAAAAGCCACCACCTCAGTCACTCTGCCACTGAGTCCCTTTTCCAAAGGCTGGACAGCTTTTCCTGCTGGTTCTGATCAAGTTAAGGTTGGTTACTTGGGCCTCACACCGTGCATGTGGACAAATGCTGGGTACCTGACCTCAACGTGCTTGACCTTGTCCTGGTCACAAGATCACGGAAACCTGCTGCAGGGCTCGGTCCCCAGCCCCTGTAACTAGATCACAGACCTGAGCTGGGCATGCCAGGGCATTAAGTTTGGCTGTGGGGATGCAACCGGGCCCCAAATAGGGTCAGGAGAAACAACTGCTTTGTAATGGGATCCCAGCTCTCCACTCACTGCAACACAGATGGGCCAGAATGAAGGCTATCGCTCCTAGTTTATAGCCATTAGCAGTCATGATCTCCCTAATATGCAACAGAAATAATACTATTATTAATAATAATATCAAACTGACATATTATTAGCCTCTACAGATGGCTCTATTCCTCCCAATAATTTTTATTTTTATTTAATGTTTGGAGATGCTGTAAAAAGTGACTGGTGTTTCAAAATGTGACCTCTGTGGGGTTTAAAACCTACTGAATCAGATGAGATATTAAAGCATTCAGTGTAATGTATGACTTAAAGCTATGTTTTTAAAACTTTAATAGGAAATGTCTGATGCTTTAGATTACTATTTCTTGAAGTATAGTAGGCTGAAGAATTTGCTTCAGAGGGTCTCTTTATATCCAAGAAGGGCTACAGTGAGAATATGCAGTATGTTCTTCCTTCACTGTGCCTCTAAATAGATGTAAAGGAATTAGTGGGTATTAATAATACATCATGTTTCTGCTTTGTTTTATACTATTGTACATATGTTCTTACACCCCACTCAACACCACCGTATTTAAATATCTCCAAGCAGTTCGTTAAATAAAGTGATTAACATCTGTCATATGTTTTCTCCCTCCTCTACTCCCCAAGGAGAGGAGGATGCTCAATGGCATACCTTATTTGGGTAGGGATTTGTCGTTTGTACGGGAAGCTTTTTTATTTTGCTGAGGTCTTGTTTCATTACACAAAACTGTCTACCGGAATAAATGTTTGCAAAGGCAACTCCAGGAAAACCTGCTGTGCATCTATGTGAAAGGTAAGGAGATGGAACTCAAGAGAATTTTCTCAGAAACTTGGGCTGGTCTGTGATGGGATCCAGACAGGTCCCCATGGGAGTGCAGGGGACTCTTCTGGCTATGGTGTCTGAGCACTGATCACCTCTTGGGCATGCCAGAAGCACCTTGAAGGTTGGGACCAAACAGAGTCTGATTGTCACATCTCTCTGGTCTTGGGTTAGAGGAAAAAATCTGGCCTCCAAATTCTCTTTGGTTGCTGGTGGACCGACTTGTTCAGAGGGCTTTACCCTGCGGCCAAGGTAACTTTTCTGTGAGCTTTCATATAGAGGAAAATCTGGTATAGACTGACATTTCATCGGTATTTTCACTTCCAACTGGATTGATTATTGTGTGACTAAGACCAGAAATCAGATTAACTACAACACTTTCCCTCATAGTATATCCAAGATTGGAATGATCACGGTCTCCATTGTAGGTCTTTAGTGGGATTAACCTTAGTGCATTAAATCTTACTAATTTTTTACTCTCAATTTCAAATGCTCATGCTACCATCTAGGAAAAGCACAGAGATCTTTCTAGATTTTACACCATCTCTTTAAGCTTTCATACCATCTATAAGATAACTGCTAGTTCTAAGTAATAAATGTAACTGTCATAATATTTACTAATGCACCTGGCTTACATTAATTGTGCTCTGTCTGCCTTTCCAAAGAGGATTTGATGACTTTCCATCGACAGTGGCATTACCAGCTGGTTTCCCCAGACAAGGCACTTCCCATTGTCTGCGTGGAATTGCCCTACAACCCTCCAACAAGGAAGGGAATGTTGAAAGCAGTTGATCCTTGCACTGCAGGGAGATGGGGAGCTCTCCTCCCTTCCTTCTCTAAACCTGTGAACAAATCCTTGGACTGCGTAGGAGAATTTCTGCACCTCCAAAATCTTAATACAGGGTAACACAGAGCAGATTAGGAAAATAAAGAACAGGGCAGTGGACTGCGTGTACACGCATACACGCACACACACACACACACACACACACACACATACACGTACACAGAAGCACACAGTCTTACAAAGATCCCAGTGGGGAACCCACACTAAAGGTTAATGCAGCCCCAGGCTGTAATTAGCCTTTTGCACAGAGTCTCCTTGTTGTGGAATCTCTATTTATGAGGGTTTTAGGGGCAATGAACCACCAGTCCCCTCCCCCTGCACCCCCAGAAGAGCCTACTGCAGCAGCTGGGAGGATGCTGAGGTCTGGGAGCGATGCTGAAGAGCAGGACTGCCCCTCCCATGGCTTTGGGGCTCCACCAGATGCCTTTGAGATCTCAGGGATTCTCAAAGACGGACAGAAGAAAAATGCACAGCCCAGTTTCATGCCTCTTTTCATGGTATAAGGGCTAAGCTGCCATCCTGATTTAGAAATCCACTGTCAGCTTGGTTGGCGACAGCAAATTTTCCTGTTAATCATATATATGCCACCAGAGAGAATTTTTGTTGTCCCTTTTTAGTACAAAGCAGTGAGGTTCCTCCCAAATGAAGTGCAAGATATTACAGGAATTGGAGAGCGTGGTAAATATTAACGTTCCTATAAACTCAATTCCTGCTGCTTGTCCAAGTTCATCTCACAGAAACATGCTGCCGTGGTATTTGGCTGCTGTTATCCGTGGCAAGGTGCAGTGAGGATATATTGCAGCGATCAGTGCGCCAGTGGCTGGTGGAGGCAGCTCCAAGGGTCATCCCTTCAGTGACTAGTGCATAAAATTACATCTCGATGTTTCGTTATGATCGGGCTTTGCAAACCCTGCATCTATTGAAGTCAATGGCACTATTGAATTTTACCAAATGAATGCCATTTATTTTTAAAATTCAAACAAAATATCTTTTCTACTGATTATGACCCATTCAGGAATCTGCATAATATCAATGAATTATTATGAATGAATTGAATGAATATTAATGAATTCCCGTGCCAGCATGAAGAGGATGACACTTGGGTGAAAAAGTCCTGTAATATAACAGTGAGAAAAATGGAAGAGAATCAAAGTTTATTTGAATTGGTTTAGTAATGCAGATGCTCTAAGCTCAAAGCGTTTCCATGGGGCACGGAGGGGAATGGGGGAGTGCTCTGCACCGCAGCAGAGTCCTGGGCTCCGCTCTATCAGTGCTAAGTGGAATGACATTGGGCTGATAAACTGTGATAACGTTTTCAAAAGGCAAATCCCACAATATAGCGAAACCTCCTGGGAGTGTGTGTAGGTGTTGTCAGCTCCACTGCAGGCGGAAATGTGAACTCCCACCACTGGGATATGTAACAATTTGTAATGCAACAATTAACAGAAATATTGACATAAGTATGTACTCAGCGGGGAGCCGGTATCTCATAGACTCACTGCGGTGACTGTATTCCACCATATACAGTGCCACATCAATCCTGACTGCGAGCTGGTCCCCTACACAAATTGTCCTGAGAGCACACACATATGTACACATGTAGGAGGCTACTCGTACGACATAGCATAAAAAATTGGACTTCCATTTCAGATCATCTTCTTTACTTGGTTGTTGATAAAGTGTGTTATAAAAATGCATATTTTTTTTTTTAAACATGAAATACCCGTCAAATTGCATTACCGTCATTGCCAATTTCACAACTGGCAAACCGTGTTAAACATAAATCTGAAAATTATAATTAGGAAAACATTGTGCGAACTGTTCTCCTGGGGATTGTGAGGTTAGTGGTGTTATAACTGCTGTGGTAAGTTTATAGCGTGTGCCATTCACACCCCCCGGCACACACGCACGTACACACACTCACAGCTTCCCATCACTTTTGTCTTGTCCTCCATCTCGAGCGGAGTAAATAAGATATCCACTCGGATAATGGAAACCCCGCTAGCACTCTGTTAGTGCCTTTTCATGCCAATTAAACACATTTTATATAGTCATAGTAGATGCACTGGTGCCTGCGGAGGAGACTCCAGTAGAGCTCAGCCAAACAACAGCACAGGAATCGCGGTGCAGAGCACTTTGTGCGCGGTCCCCTCCTGCTTTGTTTGTAACCGCCTGGAAATCATTCCAACCCAAAGCATCGATTCTGAGATAGAAGTGTTTACAGATGTATAAATGGATTAGCCAACTTATTTGTAGCTGATTACTGCGATAATAAAGATCTCAAGCTGCTTAATTTAAATTAATACTTCCTTCTGTAATGAAAAGCTAGCTTGCAGCATAAAGAAATGTTGACAGGCACAGTTAATGCATAACCATACATACAGCGGTGAGAAGACACTGCAGCCTGACCTGCACTGGCTGCAGCTCTTGACAAAGAGAGCATTTGTTTTTATACAGGAATTTTGAAACAGTTTTGTGAGGGAAACCTTTTTTCCCCCTTCAAATCTGTGCACCAGCAAACATGTGCTTGTGACACCCCGGGACTCCACCCCAACACCACGGTCTTCTCCGGTGAGAAATTGGAATTGACAGTACAGTAAAAGCACAACAGGATCAAATGCGGGGTGCAAAGGGATGACTCTGGGCCTCACCCTGTGCCAATGGGGTGTGCACACGGGGCTCTGTCCCTTCGCTCAGCCCTGGCCCCATCACTGGCAATGGTTCGGGGCCTGAGTCCCTCTGAGCCCCACTCGCCCCAGCCCCATGGCTCCCATGGGCCAAGTCTGCCTCGTCCTGAGGAGGTGACATATATCCTGCCTGGGAGACAAGGCTCCTATTACAAATCCGGGAATATAAATTACACTTTCATCTTTCTTTGGTTTTTCTTTCTTTTGCTTCAGTTTTCATTCCAATATAAACTTTCCTGTCAAAAGGACATTTCTGATGTGTCAAATTCACCACTGTAATGAACAGGTTGACAAATGTTGAAGGTGAGCAGACATTTGGGTCGGCTGCAGCTGCCTGCAGCCAAGAGGAAACCATGACTTTCACAAGGATAACGAGGCTTTGAAGGATGGCTAAAATGTCGCCATCAACCTGCCCTTCTGCTACTTAGTAATTAGATAATTAGTCAGGCCCTAATTATGGGATCAAGGTGCAGGAAAACAATTAGCAGAAAGAATTACTGCATAAAACTGAAACTCCATTTCTAGAAAAAAATATTTAATGTTCCAATATTAGTGATTTTAGAAACCATTTTGATTCCTCACTGCACTGCACTTACCGCCCCTCGGAGCGAAGGCTGCGGGTCCGGGCAGCGAGGGAACAGGGTTCTAATGCACACCCGTGTGCGTGTTTCTTGCACCTGTGTGTACATTCTCCTGTTTGCTGCGTCCCTCTCCTCGTCGTATCCATCAGCTCAGCGCATACACACACGTGTGTGCCAC